>CP141138.1:47245748-48619826 GCA_035236585.1 Warburgia ugandensis | reverse complement strand
AGAAACTTGCAGATCCTGAGAATCCTTTAACGATATTGTGCATCACAAGACAAATGACTGCGAAGTGGATTCCCCCACCATTTAACCAACGTAAGTTCAATTTTGATGGCTTTGTTTTGGGTGCCCCTTGGAAGGCAGGCATTGGAGGAGCACTTAGAGATGATGAGGAAAATAAGAGGTTTTCTTTCTACAAGTTATAATTCGGAGAGCTCTTTCCAATCAAGCATAGATAATGGCTGTTCATTACACTAAACACATCTGTGACATTCTCAATATCAACAGCATTCTGATTGAAGGGAACTCCTTGGTCGCCATTTCTTGGATCAAGCAGTTGGATAAGGCTCTATGGAAATTTTCTGATCTGATCGATGACATCACAGACGTTAAGGATGTTAGGAATAATGCAATCTCACATTTGTAGTGAAGCTAATGACCGGGTGACAGCTAGCTAAGGGCAGCCCCGGTGCACGAAGCTCCCGCCTATGCGGGGTCCGGGGAAGGGGCGGGCCACAATGGCCTAAAGTAGGCAGCCTTACCTTGCATTTTTACAAGAGGCTGATTCCACGCCTTGAACCCGTGACCTCAAGGTCACATGACGACAACTTTTACCGTTGCGCCAAGGCTCCCCTTCTTGACAGCTAGCTAAGAGGGGGTCCAATTCCAATCTAGCTAACATCTCTGTAGGTGCAAGGGGTTATGTTTTCACTTTTATCTAAAGGGCAGCCCCGGTGCACGAAGCTCCAGCCTATGCAGGGTTCAGGGAAGGGGCGGGTTACAAAAGGCCTATAGTACACAGCCTTATCTTGTATTTTTACCAGAGGCTGTTTCCACACCTTGAACCAGTGACCTCAGAGTCACATGACGACAACTTTTACAGTTGCGCCTAGGCTCCCCTTCATGTTTTCACTTTTATCTCTGAACTCGAAAACAACTACTTCAACAGAACTAAGTGGAGTTAGCTAATTTCATTCAGATGTTGTTTTAGTACTAAGTTATGTGCTCACTCTTTTATGTTTTCTTTGGAAGTGGATTCCCTCTTTCTCTGACTAATTTGCCCTTTCTGCTTTTGTTTATTCTAACCGGGCACATCTTTGTATGGATGCAACACTTGGCATCATGCGGGAATGGTTATCAAAGCTCCCGTGTATGTAGGATCTAGAGAATAGACCACATATAATACACAGCTTTACCTTGCATTCTTAACAAAAGCTATTTCCTCACTTTGAAATGGTAACCTCTAGGTCACACGACTACAACTTTACCACTGCACCAAAGGCTCCCTTTTTAGTTACTTGCTATAAGTGCTCTTCTTTAAACAAAAGAAAAAGAAAAAGAATCCTTCCTAGCCCATAATAATTTCTATTTTCTCTTCTATTTAGTCAACAGGGATAACATATAATTTCAAAAAAATATTATGAACATCCCTTGGTTTGGCCTAATATCAATTGCACCTTGTAGTTTAATTCCAATCAATTAGCTCCATGATATTTGACCCAATTTCAAACAGAGCCCTCTATTAATAGTTGTGTATAAATGATGATTTTATCATCTCTAGATACCTTCTATTTCACCAAGGAAATTAGACACTAAGAGGGGGAAGGAAATGACTATAAAAATAGCCTTTAAAGGAGGAAAGGGCATCATAGAGAATTCACAAAATTTTAAGCCAACAGTGTATCATGTGATCCATTTTCTATCCATCTTTATAGAATTTACCTAATGAAAGGTTCTATTTGAAATCAGTCCAACCTAAAGGAACGAATTGTTTTTGAATTAAACTACAAAACCATGAGGGGTGTTTATAATATTTTTTCTATAAATTGTAGATTGTTCTAAAACTAGAAAGAAAATTTCTATAAATGGAAACTACCACTCTTAGTTAATACGTATCAAATGAATAATAAAAAATAGAAAAGTAAACTAATCTTATTGTAACAAATATAAAATAGAACAACTTATAGCATAAGCAGCCTTACTTTAGTAATCTACCATATTGGCTATGACACCTTTGACAAGTTCTCTCCTCGTCCCACTAATACAGCAGCATTCATATTCCCTTCAAAAAACTTAAATGTCAGGTTGATATCTTGGCCTCCAAGGAGGTTTCCACCCCAAATGTTTTAGGGGAGCATGATCATAGCCATCGTAGTTGAGTTTATTTTGCTCTTGATATCTCTCCTCTCATAATCACTGTTATTCTCAAGCACGAAGATTTCTTGGATAATATATTGATACTCAAGGATGAACTTCTTATAGCAAAGTGTATTAACAAACAAATTCTCACCAAGATGGTCTGGAGTCGTAAGTACCACTAAAGCCATAGATTTGCTTCTCTTTTACAATGGGAAGAAACTAATAAAATTCAATGAATCGGTTCAAGTAGTGGCTTCTTGTTCATTGATTTCAAAAGAAAAAACAGTGTAACTAATTGTTCCATCTTGTCATCCATGGATTTCTCTAAAATCGATAATCACTGTCTGCCTTCTGCCATCCACTTCTGAAATTGTTGTCATAGAAATCCGGTCCTCTGTCATCTTTTCTGTAAGATTCTCAATAAAGTGTGAACCTCTCTGACTATTTTAGCCACATGACTCATTTTTTATTGGTTGCTGATGCAAACTGTTATGGATCAGGATAAAGATGGGTTACTTCAAAGAAAAGCGACATCCTTTTGGTTTAATTCAAGAAAAAGCACAACTCCTAACCGATGGCAATTTCTATTTTCTATTTCATTTAGTCACTAATGCTTATATATAATTCATAGACTATTCTAAAACTAAAATAAAAATTCCTACAAAAGGAGATTATGACATTGGCTAATACATCTCAGATTAAAAATGAAAAGAGGAAAGCCAATTTATCCTCTTAGGTCAAATAGAAAATAAAAAGATTTCTAGCCTAAGCAACCTGATTTTAGTATCTAACATATTGGCAGTGACACCTCCTTTGGCAAGTTCTCCCTTGGCCTAATGTCAGGCCCTTCATAGAGAAATCTAAAATTAACGGTCAATTTTAATTTTTCTCCAACCAAAAACCTTATATCACATCAAACTATAGATAATAAGATCAAAGGGATATCACTCAGGGCTACAGAAATCTCCTCGATTCACTTTCTTGTGATCACTAGTTTTTCCTAAAAACGTTGGAGCTGAGAATCTGATAAACAAATTAGATCACTCAAAAAATCAAGGTGATGGTGAGGCCAACCAGTAGCGTGGACTCCTTTCATACATTTTGAGTGGGGATAGGACTCTATTAAAATAAGAAATTAAAAGAATAATAAGTAGGTGCAGAAAGAGAGTTGCTTTTAAAATAGTACCTAGTCTGCCGTTGATGTGCCATGTTAACTTTCCGCTGCTCTCTATTGCTAAAATTTCTATTGAAACAAACCATTCCAAAATAAAAGTTCTTTTGTTTTTCTTTTTAATATCAATGTTCTATTAACAAAAGAACTGAGATGTAGGCGACCGAGGACTGAAAATACAACTAAACGTTCAAGAGCCTTGGAATAAATTAATTTCTTAGTATCACGCGTCGTACATGGATACAAGATAATCTTTCTTTTAGAACTAGTCTTAGGATGTTGGTTACTTGCTATGTAATCAGTTATAGAAGACAATAAGAACAGGAGAATAGGATTTTGGGAAATCTATTTATGTGAAAATTGAGATCAGTGAACTGAGATGCAAATTTCCTAAAGACATCGAGCATGATTCTCCTTACTATATGGTTATCTAAAAAGAGGTAGTCCCACTGCCCAAAGCTCCTACATATGTAAGGTATAAGAGGCTGTTTCTACTCTTAAGCCCATGACCACAAGGTCACACGCCGACAACTCTTGCGTCATAAAAATCAGGTTGCTGAGAAGTAAATCTCTGGTTTGAACATGAAAAGGTTCTTGCCTTTGTGCCGAACGGATACACGTCGGTGATCCCCAAGCTCCATCTATTGTGGTAATATGACCTAATTGTCATGCAATCGAGCAATTTAGTGGCCTTTCACTTGGCAGCTCTCTAAATTCTATTAACTCCATTACAACTACATGACGTCCTTTATTTCTCTTGCCACTGTCTCTTTGTTCGCAAGGCACTGATCTAGGCAGCAACAATCGCTTAGCGAGAACTTCAAATCGCCGGTGCGACATCACCTCAGAAATTAGAAGCTATTTGTTTAATTGGTGATTGTGACGGATTCTAATCTTATCGCATCTTATCTTTAAAGGAGCTTTCATAAACTGTTTAGTTTACTATTAACATAAATTATTCGTTGGCAAAGTATGCACAGCTTAGCTAGACCTTAGTTGTTTAATCATCGCCTAGGCTCACACACTCAAATTCTCCCCAAGCAGACCATCCCAACCTTTATTTACAAGCCCTTTTTGGTCAATTAGCCTCTGCCTTCTAACTTCTTGTATGAAATTAAAGATAACGTCCAATTATAGGCTTACAATACTCTTAAAATAGGATAACAATGATGAGTCATAAATTTGAATAATTAAACAAGGGGCGATCATATGTACACCGATATTCTTAGTGGTCATTAAACTAGAGGATCACATTTTAGCTTAAGATATTAAGCTAGATCATGTGTCTGCTTGGCCTAATCAACCATCAGATGAATTGGATGGTCTAGATTATAGGGACACATTTAGGTTAATATGAATAAGCCATGTATTACTTAATTAAACTAGAGTTACATAAAAGAATTCTCCATGTTTAGTTATTAATATTCCAATTAGAAGTATATTATAATTAGGATAGAAAATAAATAAATAAAAATTGATTTATACATATAATTGAAATAGAAGAAAAGTAACGATCTCTTTGATTGATTCAACCCTGTGAAGCTAAATATGAAAATCCAAGTGCACGATGTGGAAAGTGATAAGGAAAAAGTTATGTGAAGAATTCCCATTTTGTCTGTAAATTATTAATGCTATTTCATTTGTGTTCAAAGATCAAGTGTTAAAAATAAAATAAAAATATAGAAAAACTCCATCAAACAATGGGAGGCAAGATCTATGTAATCCAAAGACCGTAATTTAGTTTACTGACTATTATTTTATACTGCAAGTGTCCCACGTAAGTAAAAGGGTTGTATATACCATCACCCTTAATTAAGTGATAACTCTACCCACCCGTAGTTTCCAAAAAAAAGATGTGCATCTATCATATGAAAAATCCTTCACTATTTGCTACTATTAAGGAAAAATGTCAAAAGATACGGCTCCATTCCCTGCCAAAACTGTCCATGTTTTCGACCTCGAATAGATGGCTCCCCGTACGCTGGATGCATGGATAATCCTTACTTAGAGACCTCAATTGATCAGGAATATTACTTCAGAATATAACGTTCAGCTATAAACAGAAATTTTTGTTTTCTCATAAAGAAAAGCAGAGCATCTGATAAAGGGAAACACACGAACGAGAAGTGCACTTAGCAGGGGTGAGAAAAGAGGGAACGTAAACACGATTGCCATATGAAACCCATCAACGGTTTTCACTACTTAATTCACACGGATGAGAGAGGCAATGGTTGGTACATCGCATTCATGTCATGTCTGACCTCATTTGCTGAACTGGCTCGCTAGAAACCAAAGGATACTTCGGTTTCCAGCTCACATACCACTAACGAAAGAGGAAGAAGAAAACAACTCCACGCAACTGTATCCACAAGAAAAGGAATCATTTCCATATGTGGGGTTCCCACGATCACGTGTGTACAGTTCATATTACTTGAACCAACCAAAGACAGATGAATGGATTCAAGGCCCACCTACACTTATAGCAAGCTCCACTAGAGAAACCATGAAATACATATAAGGGAAGAAGAAGAAGAATAAAGTTCATGATCACTGCAGAGTCATAGAGATCCAAGCTCAAGGATAAAAGACTGGATTTAGGACTTCGTTTTGAAAGGGATGGCCCTGATCACGATCTGATGGTAAAGAGCAGCAAGAGCAGCGCCAATGAAGGGACCCACCCAGAAAATCCACTGCAAATCACAAATGCCAAAATCAGTATGTATAGATATCATTGTACTAATCAATAATTTTAAGGCTAAATAAAATATAGTCCACATATGGCTTAATGCATCAGAACAATTCGATACAAGAGGCGTTTAGTAGATCCAACAGAAAGCTGTGCGACTTCAATTCACTGCACGATTTAGAATAGCAGACACTCGACTTTTCTGTTACAAAGGGGTTTTATGGGTATCGGTTCTAATAGCACTGGAAGGAAAGTATCATCGGATTAACTAACGAGAACAAGTAGGAAAACTTACGTGGTCATCCCATGCGTGGTCTTCGTTGTAGATGATCGCTGCTCCGAGACTTCTAGCTGGGTTAATTCCAGTTCCGGTGATGGGGATGGTTGCAAGGTGAACAAGGAAAACAGCGAAACCAATTGGGAGAGGAGCCAGGATCTGTTCATTCAACAACAACAACAATTTCAAGATATCAGTCAATTGCCATATAACAAAAACAACATTTTACACCTAAAACTAAACTAATGAACGGGGTAACATACTGCTGCAACGCAGGGAGATAAAACACGTATTGTCATCCTATCCCCTAATATTAACAACCCCAAAAGTTAAATGATACTAGTTGAGCACAATTAAAGGTAAATAATTTATATAATGTTATGCAGCTGCCAATAACAGGGGATAAGACAATCCATGATTGTTCTTTCCACTGTATGTTATCCTTGTCAGATTGACAAAATTATACATTCGGTGGTTATGTTCCTGCTAATGGCAGCTACAATAATGAAAATATAGATTAAATAGCCCAAGAGCCCTAAAGCGATGGGCTGTTTGTTATCATACAAGTCTCTCAATAGTTTAAGCTGCCAATAGCAGATGAAGAGAGAACCATCCAGGGGTGATTTTATAAATGGTTTATTATTCTCGTGCACATATACCCTTCCATATAGATGAGCTAGAACGTGAGGCCTTCTCACCACTGGATAACAAACCGTGGATAAACTTGTACATATATAGTGATCTTGTCGCTCTTACAAGGATAATAATTTAAATATCATAGATGAAACAGCCCAAGCCTTGGGTTCTTTTGTTCCCAAAATATTTTATCCATATATAGCGATCTTGTCCCTCTAACAAGGATAATAATTTAAAAATCATAGATGAAACAGCCCAGCCCTTGGGTTCTTTCTCCTTAAAATATTTTATCCACGGGTTTAAGGCTGCAAGTGGCGTAGCAAAAAATCACTATCTATGGACAAACTAATCAACCGATTGTTATGGCCACCACAAATAGCCCCCAAAGCTTGCAGGCTCACCGTGAAGCGGGTACCAATAAAAAAATCATTAAACAGGGAAGCCAAGATAATTGATCTACTTAGCAGGTAACTTGCTTACAGGAACATGGGAGTCTCTGGCGCTTCTCTTGGCATCAGTGGCAGAGAAGACGGTGTAGACAAGGACAAAGGTGCCAACAATCTCAGCCCCAAGACCATCTCCCTTGGTGTAACCGTGATTAACAGTGTTTGCACCACCACCATGAGTCTGATAGGGGCCCTTTCCGAAGCCCTTGACAACCCCGGCACCGCAGATGGCACCCAAGCATTGCATTATCATGTAGAACACTGCCCTGGTAAGGGAAAGTTTACGAGCCAGGAAAAGGCCAAAGGTAACAGCTGGGTTGATGTGACCACCTGCATTATTTCCATAAGCAATTTGCTGAGAAAATATTTCACTAAGAACCATTAAAAACAAAAAACAGAAAAGGAAAAGAATTGATATATGCAATAATGCAACTTACGGTAACCGGCACCAGGAAGATAAGTTAATGTCAGCCATGACAAGAAAGAACAAGAATTCATCACCAAATCCTATACTGTATACTGTTATGATGGGAAAAGGGGATATAATGTCTGAAAAAAAAGCTAACCAGACAGCTGATTTGCACCAAAACAAAGCTACCCAGAATAAAGAAAGAAGAAACAATGGAAACATTCACAAGATGAGAAAGAAATAAGAACAGGCTCATGGTGCTTATGCCCTAGGTTGTGGTGCAAATACACAGAACTATGAAGCTTCTGGGTCTCCTTGTTCATGTTCCTCTTTTAGAAGCTATTTGGAACAGGGATAACAAACCATGAACAAGTTTATATATGCATAAAACGAGAAAACACGATTTATCACTGCTTGAACTGTTTCAAAATAACTTCATTTATTTTATTTATAAAAAACAAGTCATTTATGTCTTAAGGCTGCGTCTAGCATCCATGGAAAATTTTATCCGCGCTTCTTATCCTCATGCCACAAAACCCCAGGTGGGCATCATTTCCTACCCTCTACAACAGAGAGATCGGAAAGGAAGAACACAAACATAACATGTGTCCGAATCATATAAAAGAACCAACAAGAACCTCTTTAAGTAAGGCACAACAAATATTTAGAAATTTTGGTATAAAAAAAAAAGACATAAATTTGGCTTCGAAAAATCCACAAAATCCTTACTAGTTACAAAACCTTTCTACAAACAATTAAAACGGAAAAGACAGGATAGAGGAGGACCAGAATCCTACAACAAATAACTGACCTTCGGTAGGTACATAATCGACAAAGCCACCCCCCTTTTTCCTTACCTTTTTTCTTTACTTTCCCTTCAGATATCTAAGAAAAGAAGCTAACTAGAAATTTAAGAAAACTCAAGCGAAATAAAAACCGAAATCAATCAAGAAATTTCTGAGAATAGCAGAGAGAGAAGTGTTGCTGAGAGGACGGATTACCTGAGATACCAGCAGTGCAGTAGACAAGTGCGAAAATCATACCCCCAAAAGCCCAAGCAATCCCCTGAATCCCAACACTAGCACACTTGTTATCAGTTCTCTGGACACCCATGACCGTCAAAATGGTGATGTAGAGAAAGAGAAAAGTAGCCATGAACTCGGCTATACCGGCCCGGTAGAAGGACCATGAGCTGAGCTCACCGGGCTCAAACAAAGGCGCCGGTGGTGGCTCCTTGTAGTCCTTGTCTCCCTGAGCAGAAGTTCCAATAGGCTGCCTCTCTGAGAACTTGTTTGCCCCGAGCCTAACATCTTCTTCTTTGCCCTCCATTTCTCTCCTTCTCTCTGCAAACAACGGATGCTTCTGCCTTCTGAACCTCTCTCTCTCTCTCTCCCTGTACAACTGGGTGGTCTTCTGTGGAAGTGAAAGGAAGGTAAGATGATTTATAGCGGAATGGAGGTGGAGTGATGTGGGTCCCGGAGGTATTATTAAAGTCGTTTGTTAGGCGAGGCCATGTCCATTATGACGACCGGCCCATTCACGGAGTCGCTTTTCTTCGGCTATATTTCATTTCCAGATGATCGTTGGCAAGATACGTATTTTATCCACCGAGAGGCGTATTTCGGGAATATCACTGAATGGATTAATTTGAGTTAACTAAAGATTAGGGCTCCTAATATTCCAACTATGGCCCACCTTTTGGCAGATCCAAACCTTCCGCATTGTCATTTTGAACAAGATTAAAGCTGGCGAACACCAAGGATTTAAGTTCACTGGACAAAATGCTAAATTAGGCTTTACAGATGAAGGGATTAATCATCGAATCAATTAGATATTAGTGAATGGGCCACGACTTAACCGTCCAGATTACGTTAGACTGAATTTCCATAACAATCTCAGTCGCTTTTTATCACGTGAGTGGGCCGTAGTGGCTAAGTTCCCTCTGTGCATTAAATTGCCAACATAAGAAAAAAGGACAAAATTCCCTATCTTAACCCTGCTCCCCATTTGGCTATTTCAGTCGATGACTCCATTTGGAAAAATATCTGACATGAGGAAAATGTCTCATAAAAATGAAATTCTAGTGGTTGTGGCTCTCTCCTTCCGGATATCCCAAGGAAATTTGTGTAATTCTAGTCTGTTCTGGATGCAAGTTTTCAGACATGACATCATCTGAATCTCCACCGTTGGATAGCTGACACGTAACTTACGATCAATACATGTAGTGACGACGGCTGAAGGAAGACCAAGTTAGCCATCTTCCTGATTACTTCACTTGTTTTCCTTTACGATTTCGATTAAGTAAGAAAAATAATTACCCAAATTTGAAGGATGAAAGTCTTGAAAGAGCCACTCCATCTAACTCCTTCAGTGTTTGTTTTTTACTTGTACCGTATAAATTGGTATTGCTAGCGGAGCAAACAGTATGGATAGAATCCATTGGATGCTCTTAGCCCTCCAATTTGATAAGATTTTATCATTGTTGCTTCCAAACTGTACGAGCCGTCCATCTCTCACTCAAGAAAAAGTGGCTAGCTTCAAAGAATGGCAAGTATCTTTGGTGCTTGGTGGAAAAACCAAGGCCCCACAAGTAAATTTAGCTGTGCCAATCCTTCAATATTTTAAGCAAGCTGCCACATAGAATGATGAGTCTCTGTATGATGGTGGGCCAACAAAAACTTGATAGGAAAAGTAAACATGGGCCCTGGTTTTTTCCCTGATCCAAAAGTCCAAACTACTCATTTTCTGGGCCACATCCCGTCTCAAAATCTTCCGAGTATGATCCCATGCTTTGTTGTTATGAAGTGTAAAGTGGATGGCGCAGAAGGATTCGAAAAATATAAAAATCTGGACCAATCATGGGATCAGGATTGTGGAGGGAAATAGCCTATCTAACATGGCAAGGCTGAACTTAAAAGGTCAAGATCAACAAAGAAAATGGACCCTACTCAAACAATTTATTTTGGCCTCAAGGTCTAAGTAGTCCTTGGATCCTTAGGGGAACAACCGGACAGCAGAAGGTGGCAACATATCAAGTCAAGTGGGTGCCCACCACTTCTTTGGTGAAAAATCTAAGACAATTTTCCCTGGCACTTTCCTCTAACGTTGGGTAGGGAAAGTGCTCTCACCTTTGATCCCTTGCGAGGATTGAGATGGTTTCTTTTATGCAGAAATTACGTTCGTGAAACGTTATTTATGTGGCTCATAGTGGCGTCGTTTTCTACTTAGAAAACCATCTTCTTCTTCCCGCATGTTCCATTCAAAGAATAAAAATAACATGGGTCGGTGGACAAACAGCTTCTTCTTCCCTTCTTTTCTGCGTTGGAGTTGTTTTCGTCCAACGCATAATCACTGGATCAACAACAATGCGGCCCGGGCAGCTAGGCCATCGAGATAGGCTCAGATTAGAATAATTTTAATTAAATAATCAACTAAATTATCTTATTCGCTATGTAATACTTATTACATCATACTTTCTCCATCATTGATAGAGTTATCCTTGAATTTTTATCAAATTCTATCCGTTGCACGTTGTATTATTAGAGTTGATATTTTCTTTTCTTTTTCTCTCTTATTTCTAATGGTCATTAGAGTAGGATGTTATTCTTCCCAAGATTGTTATACAGTTATTTACTTTCTCACTGCACCTCAATGAATGGTAAGGAAATTGTTTAAGGTTGGACATACCAAACATGCATGCAGAGGAGTAGGGCATTTTGATGATGCATGGCGAAGAAATTGTTTAAATTTGAGCTAAGGCCTTCTACTAAAGTGCCGGTCGAAGGGCCAATACCTGGGGGGTCACGGGTTTGAGGAGCTCATGCATTATGGATTATCCATGAAAGATCCAGGTTGCCTACCAACGTAAAAATTAAGAAAATAAAATAGAAATGGTTAACTAATTCATTTCTTGACTACAAACTTATTAGAAAGATAGTTAACATGATGAGAATTGCTATTTAAGTAGGTGAGGACATGGTTTCCTATGTGAGATCATAATGTTAAGTGTAAGTAAAAAAGTTAGTTTCATAATCCAGGTCATTTGGGGCCTGGTTAGCGAGGGTTATCTAGTCCTGTTTAGGTGATTATGCCAGATCGATGATTCTTTTTATGATTATATGGATCAAATAATATGGCATAATCACATAAACCTGATTATATAAGCATTGCCAATTAATTATTCTAATATAATCAAGAAAGTTGTAGTCGTGATGCTAATCAAGAGATTGATTGTATAACCCATGTGAACCAAATCGTTTTATCAGACGTTCTCCAACATAATATTGGATATTAATTAACAAAGCACATAAAAATAAATAAATACAGTAGATGTTTTTATTTCACTGAATAGTGCAATGCCATGGGATGAATTAATTAATAACCCTAGGCTTGGCAAGGTAATAATTACATAGAACTATTGCAATTTTTATCTTTTAAAAGTTTATTTGACAATGACTATGTAAATCAACACATGGATTAAGAATGCAAGTGCAGTTAGTAAGGCGAGATGTGGTGAAGCAAGAAGCTTTAGGGGTGGGGGTCAGATTGGGGAAAAATTTTAGACCCCCCTTGCCCCAACCCTAATGTATTTTGCCTACTCTAGTGCATTTCATCCTGCCCCAACCCTATCGCATTATTTCATGCCCCTAATCCCAATCCTAACTTGTTTCGACCTGATCCTGCCCCGACCCCAATTGACCTCATGTTAAAAAATTTATACCTCCAGTGCAGTATGGTTCTACCCTGCCCTATCCAGGAGGATCATTTAGGTCAAGTTGCTAAAAAATGCAAGCCATACAAGCAAAAATAAATGAATTTACTTTTTCAGGAGATGCTTGGGAAATATTACACATAAAAACCTTACAAAAACAAATGAAAAGAAGGCACGTCAAAGTTCCATAAGATTTCTGCATAAGTGAATGTTATATAAGGATAGCAATGGGTAAGGTGAAGGGTAATTTTTGGCTGTCCTTGTCCTAACCGAAACCGACCTCCGAGTCAAAAAATTTCTGCCCTTAATACAGTTCTAAAATTTCCTGACTCTAGCTAATGGAGACCCGACCCGTTGCCGTCTTTAGAGGTTTATCTGCTGATAATGAAAAATAACACGGTTCAAAAAGTTAAAAACAATGGTAGAGAAATCACAATCATTTGGACAGTGGACACCATCTGAAGAGAGAATCTCGAACGTTGAGTATCTAAATGTGCCCTACATGATGTGCGGTTCCAATCGCTTGCCATTTTCTTGAACGGTGATGATTTTATTAGAAAAAACTAGAAGTTGGACTTCGGTGATGTCAAGCATCAAGCCCAGGTCACGTGAATTGGCTAGGGTCTTCTTCGGCTAATGATACCTCAATCCCGAAGCCTTTAGAATATCTTTTTGATAGACGCCTCTATCTATATGGAGAATTCCCTGATGAAAGATCCGCCCAGTGTCCCTCCCTCATATTTTCTTGAACAAAGTTAGCTGCCAAAGAGGTTATACCACTTCTTTTGTAATAGACAGGATGATCAAGGATAATGTTTCCTAATCAATAAGTTATAAAATAACCCTTCTCTGCAAAAATGGCGATAAAAGTATGACCATCCCAACTAATCCAACATAGTTAATTGTATGATAAATGATGTCAGTGCTCCCGCCAAAAAAATAAATAAAAATATTAGTTAATAGCTTATATGATAGGCACTTTTACATTAAATATAAACTGGTTAATCAAGGGATATTAACAGCATTCTCATATGAATAGTATAAGTGATAATAACACTAGACTTAGGTGGGGTGAACATAACATTTCACTGTTGAAGTGACAGGACGCGATGAGTATATCTCTTTTAATCGTTTTCTCTGGCATGTGGATTTGGAGTTGGCAATTACTAGCCACATAAATAGAGGCCTGGGAAAAAAGAATAGATACTGGCCGTTCACGACAACCGACTTTCGCCGTCCAGGCCTTAGTTTTATGGTTTCTTTTCTCAACGCGTTGGGTTGAAGCATGGGGTTATTGATGTCACGGCCGAGTAGACTTGTCATCAGTGGCGTGTTGACGCGTGGTAAGAGGTTTTCTTGGTCCCCGTACGGTGAAGTTCAGTGCTGATGAAGTAGAAGTGTCGGCAAGTGGCTGTCTGCCGATGGTCCAGGGACTATGTTGGACCAAATCATTTGGACGGCCAGAAGGTATAGAGGGTCCCAGAATTTCATCATCTAATCATGTCTTAGATCCAGGCCATTTCTGAGAAATCTTATCTGTGCTAGTATCATCCAACCATTGAGGCATGGCCTGAATAAGACGACCGGGCTGGGTCGTCCTCATACTTTTAGCGGTTCAAATATTCCAAACCATATGATCTGATTTGATTGCTGATTGGCACAAGAGTAGGCAATTTTAGCTGTCCCAAATCCAAGTCCAAGGCACAGCAGCAATTGAAGACCATAAAGCAGAGCAACTTTGCAGTTTGGACCGTCGGGAATGGCACATTGCACATGTGACATGCATGAAATTTAGAATCATTAATGTCACACTGCGACGAGCCCGCCGTTTGATGCTCTCATGGAGGGTTTACAGCCGAGGAAGTCGAATATGTACACATTGCCCTAAAGGAAAAGAAATCTTGGGGCCCAGAAGTTTGGTGATCCAACTGATCATCTTCTGGGGCCAGGTCCGAGAGATCCCGTGACCCAAAACATCTCCTCCATTGAATTTGAAACTACGATCCAAAATTTATTAGTTCAATCAATTTTCTTTTGAGAAAAAGGATTCAATCAATTAGATTAATAAAATGTACAAATCAAAGGTAAAAAACTTAAACGTATGCATCTACGGATGCCATTTGATCAAGGGACTGGGAGCATCAGTGATACTAATGGGGTTGGTAACAACTAACAAGAGAGCAGGCTCATAGCAGTCAACTAGACCAGGAACTTTATGACATAAACATATTATCGCAGCGGGCATGTCGATTCAAAATAAGTTTGGATGGAACAAAATACCAAAATGCCGAAGGAGCCTTCGTTGGCACCAGGAAAGGGTCGTTAATGCAAAAGAGCCAATGAATCATTCTCATCGTTTCTAGGATTAGACTAGCGACAGTGGCACAAGGACTTCGCCGGAGGTATCTACTAGGCCGGTCACAGTTTTGAGGTGCTCGCTGTGTCTGCGTTCAACCATCAAAACAAAAAAAGTACAAGTTTAACCGGGGAACTAAGAAACACAGGTGGGCCCAAATTGTTGAAGATCTGAACAATTCATCTTTCAGGCCTTCCTTAGATAGGCTATGCTCCAAACTAATTCCCCTGGATGATCCTAGCCTCTGTCGTTCTGTGCAAAACGTAAGACAAAATGTTCCGCTTAGCATACAGTAAATGTTGAGCAATTAGCAAGATTTATTGCATGATATATATGGGCCATGGTACAGCTAATATTGGACCAGATTGAAGATGGATGCTTAACTTGGATCACTGAGAATCTGAGCCTAACTTTTACCCATCAAACTGAACTTATACTTTCTGAGCCCACATTATGGTATGGGTGAGAATATAAAGAGCAAAATATGAGAAGCAAGTCGGATAAAGAAGTATTGCCTGCTTTTTCCCCTAGTTGGATCTTTTCCTATTAAAGGAATGCATTTTCGTCTACACAATTGCACAGAAGGGGCCTACACGCTCAAAGTTGCAGATATCATGGTTATTCTCCTCATTATGTTTAGTGGCAGGTTTGAGATGACACTTTTTATCTTACTGGAGAGATTTCAAGTAAATTTAGAAATTAAAATATGCTTATAGGATAATTTGCTTCGTAACTCTTTGCTGTACTATAAAAAATGGCCTACCCAGACCATATGGACGATGATAATATGAGAGGGATATTCCAAAACCCATTCGGTGGTATTTCAGGCCGTGGACCATGCATTTTTCTGAAGAAACTTGTGCACATAGCACTGCATCCACGAGAGACTGCAAAAACCTGTGCAACCAATTAAGGGAAAGTGAAGATACCAGAAGAAAAGTGACGTTTAAGGTTTAAACAGTTCTTTGATGAGAAATTATGAATCCGTGTTGTTTGAAGCGCGAATATGGAAAGTGTGAAATACTTCCCCTGTTTATTTTTCTTGTTGAATCCTAACATTATGGGGCTGCTTGGTACAGGGATAGCAATATACGGATTACACGTTGGATAGTGATATATGCGACCCTTGGTAAGAACGGCTACAACTCTAATTGAGTCCAGGTATCTGAAGATTAGAATCATTTACAGTGCTGCCCTTGACTTAGTTGGAACATGCTCCAGAATTTTCATCCATTGGTTGATCTTAGCAGCTCCAGATTGTAAAATGAACGGTCCAGCTTACATCTCAACGCAACAGCAGCTAGGATCATCCAATATCAAGGAATGAGGTAAACTATCCATAGCTCATCCAAACTCAAGCCACAGAGCCCCACTGACTTTAGGTACACCGAATTGGCGGGACTATAGTTTAGATAAGGATTCCTGACCCTCCAATTATTAAGTAAAGCTTTGCTACCATTGTTCTTCCTGAAGTTCGTAAGCTGTACGTTTTCTCAGGGGAAGATAGTAGTGGTTGGATCATTCGATGGAAAAGATTTTGGTGCACAGCCACGAAACGAGCATTTGGATTGTCAGAACTTCTGGGTCCATGATGTACGCTTTATGCATCAATTTTAGGTTTATGTATTCGTCCCCCTCTGTCCTCGGTTGACATCTTTTCTTATGCAAAACAAGAGGAATAGAAAGCAAAATAACAAAAACGAAGAGCAAAAATACACGAGGCATACTTCTATTAATTGATAAAAGTCTATAAATAGA
The DNA here is from genome assembly GCA_035236585.1 of Warburgia ugandensis. Taxonomy (NCBI): domain Eukaryota; kingdom Viridiplantae; phylum Streptophyta; class Magnoliopsida; order Canellales; family Canellaceae; genus Warburgia; species Warburgia ugandensis. The sequence goes on along the minus strand of CP141138.1, from coordinate 48,603,243 downwards.
CATTACAAGAGTAGTTAAACAATAAACTAATCTTACCCACTAACTCCACTAACTTCATTTAAATAGCCACTAACTTTTACCACTAACTCTCATAAAACAACTACTAACTTCTACCTCTAACTCCCATAAAACAACCACCACTTTTACCACTAATTCCTATAAAACTTCCACTAACTTTTACCACTAAAACCTATAAAACTACCACTAACCAAATTTCAAAGCCACTCAAACCACTATCTTTCAAATAACTAAATCTTAATACCCTCCCTTAAACTGATATATACATAAATCAGTTTAGGAAAAAAAAAACCTTCAACAATTCTATTATTCCCTCCCTTGAACAACATCATTTGAAGAGCATGCTCCTAGCATTCTTTGAAGCTTCACAAACACAGCTTTCTTGAGTGGTATAGTCATAATATCAGCCACTTGATTTTCACTTTTATAGAATACCAAATCAATTATACCATCATTGCAAAGATCACGCAAAAAAAGATATCTAACATCTATATGCTTACTCCTTCCATGTAAAACTAGATTTTTTGAAATCTTGATTGCTGAAACATTATCACAATGGATTGTTGTTGGACCTTGCTGGTGATTTTGAAGTGTTTCAAGCAATCTCTTCAACCAGATAGCTTGACATGAACAAGATGCTGCTACAACAAATTCGGCTTCTGTAGTTGACAAAGTAATAATTTGTTGCTTCTTTGATGACCATGATATAGCTCCAGAACTCATCATAAAAACAAAACCAGATGTACTTTTTCTATCATCAAGATCTCCAGCATAGTTACTATCAGAAAAAGCAAATAGATTTTCTTTTGATCCTGTTTTGTACAAAATTCCAAAGTCAATTGTACCTTTCAAATAACGAAAGATCCTTTTTGCAGCTAAGAGATGATTCTCTGTTGGATTCTCCATATATCGACTTATTAAACTAACACCATGCATGATGTCAGGCCTTGTTAAAGTTAGATACATTAAGCTTCCAACTATCTACTTGTAAAGAGTAGCATTTATCTTCTTCCCTCTATCATCTCTCATCAACTTTAAGCCACATTTAGTTGGGATACAAACTGAATTGCTATCATTCATTTTGAACCTATCCAAAATCTCAAGAACATATTTTTTTTTTTGTGAAATAAAAATACCAACTGATGATTGCACAACTTCAATACCAAGGAAAAAATGCATCAATCCCAAATCTGACATATCAAATTCAGTCATCATATTCTTCTTAAAAGTATCAATCATGACTCTATCATTACCATATATATCAGATCATCTACATATAGACATATAACAAACATTTTTCTATTATTTCCATGTTTTGTAAAAAGTGTATGCTCATGAGGACATTTATCAAAACCTTCTCTAGAAAAATAAGCATCTATACGACTATAAACATTTTTCTATTATTTCCATGTTTTGTAAAAAGTGTATGCTCATGAGGACATTTATCAAAACCTTCTCTAGAAAAATAAGCATCTATACGACTATACCAAGCTCTTGGTGCTTGTTTTAGTCCATATAATGTTTTTTTTATAGTTTATATACCTTATTCTCACTACCTTGTTTCACATATCCAAGAGGTTGATCAACATACACCTATTCATGCAGCTCACCATGCAAAAACGCCGACTTCACATCCAATTGATAAATGAACCATGAGTTTTGTGCCGCCATAAACAATACCAATTGAGTAGTGTCAAGCCTCGCAACTAGAGCAAACAACTCTTTATAATCAATGCCAAATTCTTGCTTGTATCCTTTTACAACGATACGAGTTTTATACTTGTCAATTCCACCATCCTTGTTGAGCTTAGTTTTATAAACCCATTTCACACCAATGAACTTTTGCCCACTTGGAAGATATGACAGCTCCCAGGTGTTATTTTTTTCGATTGATTGAATCTCCTCATTCATGGCTTTTTGCCAATTTTCATCTTTGACAGCTTCTTAAAATGTTAAATAATCGCAATCTGCAAACAATGCAAAATGAGCAATTGAATCATCATCAGATAAGTCATCTCTACTTACATAATCCATCATCCAGTTTGGCCTTTTTCTTGGACGTGGCTAAACATCATCAATATGCTCAATTGCTGTTGAATTTTCATTAGAAGATTGAGGGTGCTGGTTTGCAATAGGGGATTGCGCTTGCTGTTAAACTTTGTCTTCACCTTCATCAAAAGTGATTAAAATAGGCTGCTGCCTTGAAGCTTTTGTTGTTCCAGTTCCATAAATTCTCCTGATTATAATCTTTTGTGTGATTGGATTGAATAATTTATATGCTTTGGAAGCTTCACTTATGCCAAGAGAGACACTTTTCACCCTTATCATCAAGCTTCTTCCTTTTCTCATTTGGAACGTGTGCATAAGCAATGCAACCAAAATTTTTGAAGTGATCTACAGCTAGTTTGCGCCCACTCCAAGCCTCCTCAGGTGTCATGTTTTGAACAGAAAAAGTAGGACTTTTGTTTAACACATGAATGCTCCAATTCACTGCTTTTGGCAAAAAATTCTTTGGAATGTTCTCTCTTGCCAGCAGGCTTCTTACCATATAGAGGATGGTTCTATTTTTTCTCTCAGATACACCATTCTGTTGAGGTGTATAAATAGTTATGAGTTCCCTTCGAATACCTTTTTCATCACAAAATACTTCAAATTCCTTTGAACAGTATTCTCCACCATGATCAGTATGGATAGTTTTAATGCTTTTTCCTATTTCCTTTTCCACGTGTGCTTTGAAGCTTTTGAATGCACTAAAAGCTTCTGATTTCTCCTACAAAAAATAAACCCAAGTTTTTCGAGTATAATCATCAATGAAGGTAATTAAATATCTTTTACCTCCATTAGAAGACCCTCCATTAGAAGATGGATTTATCGGCCCACAAATGTCGGAATGAACCAGTTCCAAAACATTCTTTGCTCTACATGACTTTCCTTGAGGGAATTGTGAATGATGTTATTTACTAACTACACATTCTTCACAAACTTTAGAAGGAATGATAATTTGAGGAAGTCCTAACACTATATTTTTCTGTTTTAGAGTTTTTAATCCACTAAAGTTCAAGTGGCCATAGCGAAAATGCCAAAGCCATGAAGGATCTTTCATTTCAGCCACTAAGTAAGATTGGGCATTTTTTTTATCTTCAATGGAAACAACATGTTTGAACTCATTTGAACAACAACAATAGCTCATCTTAAAGGATCATATATTTCACAAGTACCCTTCTAAATAGTTATTACATAACCTCTTTCTTGCAATTGACCAGCACTTAACAAATTTCTTTTCAAGTCAGGAATATAAAAAATATTGAAAATTGTTTCTACAAAACCATTCTTGGTTCTTATGTTGATATCTTCTTTTCACATCACATTCACAGTAGAGCAATCACCAAAACTCACAGTAGAATGAAAGCCTTCATTTAAATAAGAAAAAGAAGACTTACTACCACACATGTGATTGCTGTAGCCTGTATCCACGTACCAAACATCTGATTTAGGTTCCTTGTTTGCATGGTAAGCCATCAATAAAGTTTCTAATTCCTTATTTTTTGCAAAATTTAATTTCTCCCATTTTTCTTTGTCGTTAGGCAATTTAGTATAACATTTAAAATGACAATGACCAAATTTATGACACCTAAAGCAATCTATCTTAGATTTGTCAAATTGTTGATCTCGTCCTTTGCCTGTGCCTTGAAATTGGTCATCATTAGCTTTGAAAATTTGACACTGTCTACTTCCATCTCGTTGCCTTGACCTCCTCTTCCTTTACCTCTACCCCTTCCTCTAGAATTTGAGAATTGAGTAAAGGTAGAAGCTTTTAGAGCTTGCTCATCTGTAGTTGAACTTTGGTTCATCTTTTGTTCATGAACCAATAAGGAGCTCTGGAGTTCATCAAGTGAGAGTTCATCTATATCTTTAGATTCTTTAATTGAGCAAACAACATAATCATATTTTGATGCTAAGGAACGTAGTATCTTTTCAACAATAGCAACATCTTCTATTTTCTCACCATGAAATCGCATTTTGTTTGCTATTCCCATGGTCCTTGAACAATAATTGGTAATAGACTCGCCATCTTTCATCTGTAGAATCTTAAAATCCCTCCTCAAAGCTTGAAGTTGTGCACACTTCACCCTTGATGAGCCTTGATATTTTTTCTTCATTGAATCTCAAATCTACTTAGAAGTTTCTTTGCTGAGAATTATTTCCAAGATAGACTGGTTAATTGCTTGAAAAAGATAATTCTTTGTCTTCAAATCCTTTAGCTTCAAAGCTTCTAACTCTGATTTTTGTGCATCTGTCCCAGCCGCTGGCTTTGCTACACTGCCATCAACAACCTGCCAATATTCTTTAGACCTTAACAAGTTCTCCATTAGCATGCTCCAATGGTCATAGTGACCATCAAAGTGAGGAATAGCTGGTTGCACAAAGTTTTCTAAAGCCATGAATGAATTGTTGCTACTGCAATGGAAGAAAGTTACTGTTGTACTTTCTCACCTTTTTCTTCACTCATAGATCTCACTTCTGTTTTGACACTCACAATTTTTTTTTCTTTACACTCAAGCACTCTCTTCCCTCACAATGGCTCTGATACCACTGATGCAAAACAAGAGGAATAGAAAGCAAAATAACAAAAATGAAGAACAAAAATACATGAAGCACACTTCTATTAATTGATAAAAGTCTATAAATAGACATTGCAAGAATAATTAAACAACAAACTAATCTTACCCACTAACTTCTTTTAAACAGCCACTAACTTTTACCACTAACTTTCATAAAACAACTACTAACTTCTATCACTAGCTCCCATAAAACAACCACCACTTTTACCACTAACTCTTATAAAACTGCTACTAACTTTTACCATTAAAACCTATAAAACTACCACTAACCAACTTTCAAAGCCACCCAAACTACTATCTTTCAAATAACTAAATTTTAATATTTTCTCTATGCCTTATTGGAGCTGCGTCTTACCATTTGTGTGGCGACCCAGGTTTTTATAACACATTTTATAATACATTTTGTAAAGATAGGGCCCTTAGAGTAAAAATTTTTTGCAAACCAAAGCAGCGGAAATTCTTTTCTTTAGAATTTGTTTTGTAAAACCTAAGTCACCACTTCATACATAACATAAGTAGAATTTTGTATAAGATAAAATTCCATTGAAGGAATATAATTTTATTAAACTTCAGGATCCATCCAGTGGTTCACAGTACACAGCCCATTGTATCCTTACAATACTTGTCCAAATATACAATCCAAATTACAAAGTTCAAAATTCAATACATGTTCTAATACAATGTTTCAAGGGATATACCCTGTTTACTTATTCTTCAATTGTTCTTCAAATCTTGAGCTCCTAAGTCTGCTTCTCTGTATCTGAGATATTGTAAACATTCGAACATTTACAATATCTCAAAGAAATATGCTTGGTAGGGGATAAGAATGTAAGTTATTGACAGTATAATCTCAATATTCAAGTATCCCATAATTCTTTCTATCATAAAAACATTCATTAATAAATATTAGTTATAAGGACATCTCATTTCCTTGTCATTTGTGTTCACCTTTATACATACATATTGTATAAGGACAAATCCATTAAAAATGCTATACAAAGCTGATCAACTCTTTTCATTATAAGAGATTTGTATTTCAGCCAGTTACTATACAGGGAATTTCCCTTCTTGGGAAAAATATTGGTAATATACGATTACCTGACATTTCATCATGTCATCCCTTAAGGCATTTCACTATGCCAATTTCATATGCATCATAGTGCAAAATAATCAAGGACTACTATGCTTGCAGTCTGATCCGTATAGCACACCCGGATAACTGTTCAATAATCCACTTATACCATTCTCAGTGGAAATTACAATATCCATGTCCATATGGGAGGACCACGGCTGTCACAGTGGTGGCCTTCCCATAATTGCCCCACCCGACTTTTAGCCTTTCTTAGGCGTGGTATTCAATATCATCAAGTTTCAGAGAGTGGGTGGCCAAACCCTCTTAACTCTCCTAGCATAGCATCCCCAGGCTTATGCCTGTTTAAAACAAAACCACAAGCCTCCAAGCTTGTATGTAAAATAATACTTATACATATCAGACTATGCATTCTGTTTATCTAGTACTGGAATATTTTCTACTTTCCTATTCACTTAGGGTTGTTCTCAATTCTCAACTTGACCATTTAATACTTATTTTCCTCATCATTTGGTTGGATCATATTTCAATTTGAGGTATTTACTTTAATATATTGGTATCATACATGTCAATACTTCAAAACATAAGATCATGTATTAGACATGTATCTTTATGTAAAGGCATTCTTAATAATCCACCTACATCAATAAGGTATTCTTACTCCTTGAAATCTTCCATAGTCTCGATCAACATATATCTGTCAAATCATATGTATAATGTCATTTTTGTAATCAAGGGTACATACTACATGGTCTTTTGATCATCCTTATGTAGGATGATCTGAATTTTTCTTCCTTGAATATCCAATATCCATGGGTTTAATATCATCTATGCAAATACTATCTATATCATACATAACAATCTAATTTACATAGATGTATCTTTTTCCTTATTGTTTTTGATCATACAAGATCTCATCTTGTTTGATCATCCTTATCTCACTTACTATTTTTATTAGGGTTAGATAATTTGCTATCTTTTTATGTTCTTATTATTATTCAACCAGTTAGTGTCTTACTTGGTTGAAGATAATTTATTTCTTCCTATCACTAGACAACTCCTCCTTATTTCAGGATGACCAGTACTTACCAGTTAAAGTCTGCTCAAAAAGTGGTTAATACAACCCTCATGTAAGGAGGCGTTTAGACCTTTCTTACATCAATGGGAGGTGAGGGAAAAGCACTTGGCTCTTGTATACCCCCTATAACCACAATGTTCAGAGTCCACTGGAGTGGCACTAGCTCAACCTTTGACAAGGTTCCTATGAGCTCTTTACCTTAAGTCCCTTCTCTAATTGATTTTAATTAATTTCCATGGATATGCACAATGTCATCCATGGATGTTCATTATTTTCCTATTTTGGGCCAAGAAAATGATAAATCATTCCTTATATTGTCCTACTAACTATAGCCCTTACTAAGTCAAAATCATTCATTCATCTTAGTTGTCCATGAATTTCTATATTTCATTAGTTTACATTTTTGGTGATTTATGCTCCTTATATCTTAACAATTACTTAACAATTGAATTAAATTTGACAATAAGTAAATCATCAACTTGAAAGCATAAATCAAATATAAGTTTAACAACTATATACTAACATTTTTCCTATGAATATAACTTAAGCTAGTGAAATAAAACTAACATGATCCTAAGTTATGAAACACATCTTCTATCATAATGAAATCATGTTTAAATCCTAATTTACACTAACATGATCCTAAGATAATCAAATCTACTAACAAATTACTCATTTATGGCACATCATACTAAAATTTAAAGATTACACTATCATGCTTTCTAACTTAGAACATAAATCACATTTACACTTCTATATCCAATAAAAGACAATTAAACTAATTTTATTAAGATTATTATAAACCTTTAAATATGATCCAACCATTAGATCTTAGGTGTTTTTCTTTAGATTAAGGGTTTTAATTAACTTTAGGGCTTTTAATCCATTAAGATCCAAAAATCATATCCACTTGATTTTGTCACATTTTATCCATGATCTAACTGGATTCCATCATAATATCATCCCTTTAATCCATCCCAAGGATCTGATCATACTTGATCTCATTGATCAAGTGGGTCCCTTTGTATTTTTTTTTATTTTTATTTTAGGGTTTTTCTACCATAAAGGGTAGATCCCCTATTTTATCCAAGATCTGTCCAAATTAACCATAGATATTACTTTATTATATTATTATATCATCACTAAAATAAATTTCCAAGATCTGATCACCTCAGATCTTGAAGATCTTAGAAATTGGACACTTATTTCCAAAATATAGAAAAATACAGAAATAAATTTTAGAAATTTTATGACTTCATTAGAAACTAGACATTACAAGCTTTCTATAGCTTCTTTCTGATCTCAATTTGGAGTTCATATGACTCCACAATCTTAAATTGAAGTTTTCAGCCATTCCTAGGGTCTATATTTGATCTAGGCCCACCAGAATTAATCTCTCTCAATTGAGGGTCCAAACCTTGTTAGATTTTCTTGAAAATTATACCCTAGGGGTTTTTGACCCTTCTGGATTGATTGGAAAGCTCAGAATTTCCATCTGAGCTCTCTATCACCATAAATTGAAGGGGCTGGTATTTACTTTATTTTTACCATTTTTCATTCAAATTAAATTACAGAAAAATAAAAATTACACTAAAACATAATAAATATGAATGGGAAGTAATTCCACCTACCTGATTGGAGAAAAACAATATAATTGATGCCCAATATGAGAGAATTACCGGTTGATGATAATATAACCTGATTATCCACCTTTTTGTAATTTTCTATTGTTGGAACCGTTGGATCTTGAAATTGATTTTGGGCTTTTGTATATACTGTAGTATAGGATGTTATGGACGGTGAAATTGATGAGATTCTTCCTGGAACGGAGTGCCTAATTGAATTTAGGTCTCTTGTTCCAATTAGAAAGAGGAGAGAGAAATAAGGAAAAGAGAGTTTGGGGAGGGCTGAAGGGGAATTTGGGGCTGAAATTCCAGGAAAGGTTTGGAAATTTCGTGGTTAAGGTTGTGAAAATTTTTGGAAATTTTTGGGACATATTTATAGCCAAATTTGAATTTTTTATCATTTCTTTTGATAAGATATTTTATTACTTTAGAATTTTTAATTACTAATGCATTCTCCATTCCCACTACAATCTCCACTACAATCTCCACTACCAGCAATAATGCACTGAGCAATTATTGGTGCTTCTAGAACCTTGGCCCACTTTGTGGGCCCCACTTTTATGTGAAAAGACCTTTTTGCCCTTTTTAACTCTAAAATTGGAGAATAATAGGCAATATTTGTCCGAACTCATAATCGAGTGTACTTAGTGGCATTGGAATCGTATTTCTAAGTACTTCATGAATATTGAGGTCTTATTTCTTGGATATGGGATATGGGTAAAATTACCATTTTACCCCCAAATGGAAAAATTAAGGAATTTTCATTTTAACTCAGAATTGAACGTACTTAATGTTGTTTCGATCAGTTTTCCAAGTACATCCATAATTTTTTTTTTTTAATTTATAATTTAATCTCTATAAAAAGAGAATTTTCAATAACCTAATATTCCAGCCCAGAATTTCTAAAAAATCAAACTTTATTAATTTTTCTTAATAATTTACAAAAATTCAGGGTCATTACAATTTGTCTGTAGGAACCAGTACTAGTAATGCCCAACACAAATGCACACAGTAAACTATGTATTAGAACACATGATGGAAACTAACCGACAGTACAGACTTTCATTGAGTTACAAAACCTGAAAAAGTACAAGAGGAAGAGTCTTGGCTTGACATCTCTTTATTCTGCTGGAGACTCACCAACATTGGGCCATATAAGTTCCTTTGCATCCGTCCATTAGAGCCGGCCATGGCCTGGCATGGATGTAACAATCGATATTAGAAAATAAAACTTCCCCTTTCAAAAGGAAGTTGATGAAAAGATTTCTGTGCAACAAGTATCGTCTTCCTCTTTGGACTTTCCTGCTCTGATGGGCCTTTAGTCTATCAGGCAATTTTCCAACAATAGCCAGAGTGTCCCCGTAGTTGGATGGACTTGGGGTAATTTACTTACTTATGACCTACTAGCTCCGCCAATGATGCTACCATTAGCCACCCAACACTCACTTCTGTGACATCGCGTAGATAGTCTCTTTGATTAGGTATAGTTGGAGGGTGATAGGTCCTAGTCAAAGCTACTAAAATATTTGTAAAGAAATATAATTCTACTTAGGGTGAGAATGAACCATAATCTTTTGTTGGAATAAGCCTCCTTTATTAATGTACTGCCAAGAGTTTAAATACAAATGGGAAATAATAACTTTTCCTAATCCTTATGCCACCTCTCTAAGAAAGTGGTTTCTAACGGCTAATCACAACAGAGTAGCCAACATTATTGAAATAAAATAACAACTTCTAGACCTATTCTAAAGCAAGCTTGTAATGGAATCCAAGGCACCTAGTCCTTACTGCGAATAATCCTCCACAACCTTCTTGACATGGTCCCTGCACATGGATGTGGCCAAAGCACATGGACACTTAATCAAAATATTTTGGATTTCTAATGGGCACTCTTTGAGACCTTCTAGGCTTATCAGAGGGGTTTCGGGATCATCCCCTTCGCGAGAAAATACCACTGAAGATTTGTTTCGTCACCATGTGCATCAATATATCCTCTTCTTCGGTATGGTGGCAATTTCTGCTTGACTGTCACAAAAAATATGAAATTTTAAATTATTCTATGTTCTTATCCGCTAGAAATGCCTTCTTTATACATCTTTGGATGCAACTGCAATAGAAGTTACAAATTTAACTTTGCACATAAATTTAGCAAAAGAAGTTTTCTCTGTACTTGGTGAGCATATTTTAAAGGAGAAATGATAAATTAGGGTTCCTATTGAACCTGAACCCCTTTTAGGAGACTCGATAGAAGAGTTCAACCTAAGCCTGTTCTGTGGAATATTTATGCCAATAATCTTCTTTGTGAATACCTGTTTAGACTAAATGTGAAAAATCATAGCAATCGAATGATTCTAACTAATTCTTTGTTCATTTATAAAATCAATGGTCGTGATTTTTCACTTAAAATAACTTAGGTTAATGTCATCCAATAGCCTAGGGTATACAAGTATAACCTGTGAGAATTTGAAATAATGTACAAGATAATGTGTTCTAGTAAAGGGATTTCAAAACCACATAGAATAGCCCCTTCATTTTGAATGTTTCATATGTTTTTCTTGTCAAGAAGCTGCAACCAAATATAAAGGATTTCATGTAATGACAGCTGATAAGAATTTGAGGATACAGAACGTATCAGCCAATGCAATATCTCCTCAAATCTGCAATCACATCCACTGGGTGTTCGATGGTATGTACTGGGGGAAATGATCTGCATAAGAGGTTTTACATGGAGTCACTTATAGTAAACTTGTTTTGGTGATTGACTAATTTCTATATTAGTTACTATTTACATTGATGTGTAGAGCCAAACTAATCCGCTGGGGACTGACTCTCGGATGAGCCTATTGTTCATCAGTTTAGGTCTCATAATAGATATGTTATTGACTTCCTTTATAGAGCGCCTAACCTATTGTGACTATACAATCCTTCCTATCCTAGCATATCAGTCCCTGGTTTTCTCGTTGATTGAACATCTGTTGTAATTAGCACCACTCAAATCTGATCCGATCCAAGCAGATAGTAATGGGAAACAGATTGGGGTGCTGTGACCCACACGCATGGGGGATAAAAAAAACCTCAATCCATATCCGATCTGGGTGCAGATCACAGATTTGCAAATAATCCCTTTTTACCATTAAATAGTAATTTTACTTTCCTACTTGGGAGTAATCCGAGATTGAAATGCAAGAAACAAAAATATGGTGCCCTATATTATGATTCTTATCCACTTTTCCTACGAAAAATATGGTGGTTTCCATGATTCTTACACTCACTCTGTAGCTTATAGCACTACTGAGTAAAGGTGGTTTCTATAATTCGATAATGATGATACACCTGGCTAAGACCCTTCTAAATGAAATATTCAATGTTACGAACTAGAAATAGTTGTCATCTTGTAGAAGTGATTCTGTAAGGCCATTAGAAGGCTTTTTATGCCTTTCCATTTCCAGGATATACATAAAAAAGAAGCCAAGGCAGATATCCATCAGCTGCATCTGAAATAAAAATCCATTATTAACTGGCCCGAGGGTTGCAAGTGCTAAATAACTCAGCTTCTGGATCAACATAAGGTCCACAGATCAGATCAAAATTCCTTTCAACTATTCTCTTTTCACATTAACATTGGACAAGTTCCCCTATCTGCCAGCTGCTGGAAAGTGCCATGTATTATATCTTATCTTGTAGATAGGAAGAGATAAATACTGTCAAAGCACTTTGAGAAAGGCCCAGCAAAGTGCTAGCGGGAATAGGTTTACAAGCATCTGCCTATCTTATGCCTACGTAACAAGAACAGAAAGACTTGAACAAGGGCTTAATTTGTGCTGAGAAAAGTCAATATTAAGGAGAAGGGTATACCAATTAGACGAGAAGATAAAGCCATATCCAAATCCGACAGTATCACCAATATCCTTTGTTGAAGGCACTTACCTCAGAAAATAAGCCTCTAAAGCACACAAACTTTCCATCAAAATGATGAAACATGTACCTGACGAGCTCTAATCAAATTACTAATATAACGCCAAATTTAGAAAAATGTGTTGGAACAAGCGACTACTCCTGGCTATCGCAGCAACATGGAAAAGCAAGAGCACAACAAACTGACCACTATGTTGATATTCTACTTGTTAGCTAATGCAAATTTATACTTCTTCTGCGACAAAAGCAGACATTTTGCTTTGTTGACAAACAAGAATGTAATGAAAATGAACAACCTCATTTAACTGAAGGTGATTGCCTTAACGGCAACCAGAATTAAGTACAAGATGTGATCTTCTAGGACTGAGAAGGAAGCTTCGCTGACATGGATCAGATAAGAAGTTTCAGCTGCCAATTCTGTGAAATATACGAATTCAAAGTGGCAAACTTTAGTCTTCTGTGCTAATATTTTAATAGTGTGAAGTTTTTGCATCAAACCGACGAAACCTCGGTAAGAGTTAACAGAATCTAGAGCTTGGTACTAATGGAAAGGATGGTACTTAATTATGGTGGGCAGGTAAGGGAAGCTCCCAAGCAGCTAGTTTTGCTCCTCCCACCAATCAACTTGAGCAGAAATCGCCCATGAGGTAAGGTTGCAATGTGTTAGTTTCCTTAGCTTGACTGTTCGAAATCAATCACCATTCAAGAAAACATGTACCTAAATTATACAACTAAAGAACAACCTTTGATAAGATATGATGCTTAAAGCATGGTTACATGAATGACAATATCTAATTCCCAATCAAAAGTGAAAGCGTTGCAAGAAACAGGCTTGATACTTGAAGGACGTCGGATACTCAATGTAATACAAAAAGGCACTTGGACAGCACGGAGAAGAATTTGCAGAGGAAAATAAAAAATTCCAGCAGATTGATCTTTTTAACTTTTTAGAAAAAGAGAAACCTAGGAATCAAAGGATGATAACCAACACCAGGAATCAAAACATATGAACAAAAACCCAGTACAACAAAAGAATTTAGTATGTTGTTTTAGCTTCAAAACATAAATAAATGAACTAAATATATCCGATGCACATGAAATTTAGTACCTAGACCATCTAAGACGATTAAAAGTTTGGATCATGAAAAGAAATGCAAAAAATGGCCACGAGACAAGTTTGATGAATAGTTTGGATCATGAAAAGAAATGAAAAAAGTGGCCCATCCTATACTTTTTTTGTATGCATAACGAGATTGACCGACTGCATCATATAATTCAGAGAGAGCCTTGCTTCCTTTGACTAATCGTGTTTAAGAAACATAAGATATCTACTGCTAATCAGAGGCATGAACTTCCATTAACTACTTACACTATTACATTTAAAGATTCCCATTTTATCTGCCCCATGGGTTTCAGACAGAAAATTAGTAGGTTCATTTAGTCGCACTGGGCTTTCTTGACTACTAGCATCTCTATTAGCTAAAGTATTGTTTATCTTAGGGATTGTATGGGACAATGAACAGGTCGAGTGCATTATAGTTGCCTCTTTTCTAGCCATTTACCATATTGGGAATGACTTGGCTAAATGCCAAATTTAATACCTATTAAATACTTCATTTTATGTGTTTTTTACTATGATTCTTCAGGAAGCATAAGATAAAGTATAGCTTTGTTTTCAACTTAAGAAATATGGCATAAATTATTTAATGGATATTGATTTGCCCTTGGATTTATCATTCCTAAAAAATGCATACACCTAGTAATATCCCTTAAAAGACTCCAGGAGGAATGTTTTATATGTGGTGATAATGATTTAATAGCTATCTTTGTAGCTCTAGAATGTTAGCACTTTTGATGAAGGTGTATAGGCACACTATTATGTGGTGGAAATTGCAATTTTGCATGAATTTCCTATTTTTTACTCAACAACTAAACTTTACCTGGGACATTTTTTTGAAAGTGTGTACACGCTTGACCTTGCTATTGAAGGTAATGAAATTATACATGAAGCTATGTTGAGTAGATGGGGCCTAGATTTAGGTAATCCAAACCGTTCATCATGTTTGGCCTTATTTGGGCTACTAACACTTATTTCTTGATTGGGAAAACTGCCTTGATCGACGCCTGAGAACTTGTTGATCTGTGTCAAGCGTGGAGCTCCCAGTTGTTAGAACATATAGTTTAATTAAGATAAGGATTTGGCATAGAAAGGTCAATTATCCTAATAGATCGAGCGGTCAATTCCAGTATTTATGGATCAATTCCAGTGATTATAAATGAACGGTGTACGTTATAATGGCGTCAATTAGGCGATTGAAAACGGAATAAAAAAGTCAAAAGTTCAAAGATGATGGAAGTACCTTGTTTGACGTTGATTATTTTCCTACATTAATCTTGTGATTAAGATCTGGATTTGAAGCGTAAGACAATAATCTTACTTCATTTTCGATGGATACAATTGCGTTGAGTTTACCTATTTACCCCTGCACTCTATTATATAATCTAATGGTTATGTTTTTAGTATACAGCTAAAAGAGTAAATGTACAATATGCTCGACAACTTCTTGAGTAAAAATAAATACTATTATAGATAAATTAAATATAATGTCTAAACTCCCAAATTAAAATTACAAAGTTTGGCACCAAAAAAGTAGAAGATAAAATAGTTAAAGTAAAAAAATAAAAATAAAAGAATTTATAATACAAAAATAAAAGTAGAGAGTCAATCACTATAGACTTTAAGTTTAGAGTTGAACTGTAAAAGAAAAGTTAAAATAAAAAATAAAAAATTTAAAGATGAGAAAAAAAGAACGAGCTTTAGCCGGAAAATTCCATAAAAATTTAGAAAGATGGGTCTGTTTGAGTATAATATGGCTTGCCAAAAGTACGAATATTTTTTTACTATGGCTGAAAGCTTCAATGATTTTTCGTAAATAACCTGGAAGCCCATAAGATGAACGGTTTAGATCATCTAGCTTAAGCTCTACCACAGCATTCCCTTATACCATAACATTTTCGTTGTTTCTGAAGTAATACACGTACCCCAAAGTTTGATAATCTCAGTCGTTGGTCTTTTTTATCCACTCTTAGATAGACGATGCTCAACAGCATTAGGAGGGTGCCAGTATCAAAACTAGATCCAGAAATATTACCGCTGGCCCGCTACCATCGCTTTCCGCTTTCCAACTCCCCAGCCTAAACAGACCCTTTCCCCTCCCAGCGACTTTCCTCGTCGGCGGCCATGGACAGGTGGAGACAAGCTCCAGCGAGTCGCCAACGAACTCATCGACCTCACTGGAATGGAGAGGCCCCACTATGGAGTCCTTTTATTACAAAGTAGAGTGTAGGGGCAAATTGGTAAAAGCAGCGATCCAACTATAGACATCTATCTTTTGCTAGAAGTCTCTATGTGCTTCTTTAATCTGCTTCTTTTATAGTTGAAAGAGAAAGACCAAAGCTTGATGACTGTAACGAACAGGGCGTAGAAGTAATCTAGATGTTCAAGCAAGGACTTCTGAGTAGCAATGATAAACCGCTTGTTTGCTTCTGCTTCAATGCTAGAGTCTGTGAAAGAGGAATAGATGTGGGCAGGAATGTTGTTGTCTGAGTAGTATACTGTCGTTTCTAACTGAAATGATATTTTTGAACAAAGGGAAACAGTTTCCACTTGTTACCACTATGTATAGGTAGTCCTGGTAACATGTTCTACTGTGCTTTTAAAGATCTTTGCCGTCAAAATTGCTAGAGATTCTTGAGTTTGTCACTGGTGCAGCGGAATGTAGGTTTCAGTGGAAAGGCTACAGGTGGGATAAGTTTGAATGGACACTGTTCTGAAGGACTTTGGTATAAAATGTCATAGATGGATGCGGGTGTGCGTTGATAATCATGTCTTGAATTGTCCCCGCCTCTCTTTTTAGATATTTTTCTTTTTTCCTTTGAAAATGATAAGCCTTATCAAGGAGATATGGCAGAGTCATAAAATTGGACTGCCCTTGACACCAGTATTTTGTCTTTTCCTCCTTTTACAATGGCTTCCTTTCAACTTCTCTGCATCCTCATCTCCCTTGTCCTCTCTTCTTCCGAATTCTGTTAATATTAACTCGACCTTGATAATCATCTCTTCTGGAAAGGGAACAACTAGTGCAGAGAGTCTGTTATATCATCTTTCAGGATCTGTTTTACCTGTTAAATTTGTGAAGGGAAGATGAAAAACACACCTAAATATTTGAGGTTGGTAAATGCAAGAAAAATTAAGTTTATGATGTGATGCTGGCAAAAAATTCAATGGCTTTCTGAGGCTTATGGAAATAGGGATCTAGAGTTTCTTGCTTAAGCAGTTGGTTTTAGAGATCGTTCACTCATATAGGAGATTTGAGGATTAAACTGGCTTTCCCTTATCATTAATGCAATTTCTTTGGTTCCACCCATGCATTATTTAGTTCCTTCCTCTTTGACAATTTGCCTTTGGAGCATTGCTAATAGATAAAGGACTTACTGTGGAAAAGTGTTTCCATGAAAGAGAATTCCATGGTATAATGGATGAAAATTTTAAATGTAGACTCTGAACATTATCAATTCTGTAAAAGCCTTCATGGAAAACCTGATTCAGCAAACCACTGTGAAATTTAGTTGGCAAGGAAGTTTTCCCTTACAATTTGGAATTGTACACGCACAAAAAACTTAAAACAGTAATGAAGGAAAATCTTCACAAGAAGCATTTTGAATAATATGAAAAAGCCCGTATTATGCATGCCAGGAATATATGTAAAGAACACTCAGGAAGATGGTGTATAGCTTCTAAATTATTAGAATATTTAGACAAAGCTTTGATAAACTGAGAGGAGCAATGAAATTCAAGGTGGCTTCTTCTGGAATGGGCAAGAAGGCAGGATTATTATATGAGCAGTTCAAATAGTGCTTCATATACGGGTACTGTACTATAGTTTTTTCCTAGGATAAGTCATGTCAGTGCCCTGCTAATCTCTTCTCTAGTCATATCCAAACTATCCTTGGTTGTACCCATTATTATCTCCTGTAGTGGGATACTTCCAGTTATTAATGAATTTCTCATCCTTGTAGAACAAATGTTGTAATTTACAGTATCTATCAAACTAACAGTTTTGATTGATGAGAATGTTTGGATTTAAAAAACGAGGAAAGTAACTTGTCTTGAATAAAAAAGATGGTGATTAGAATTCTTCTAAATGAGTTTTTCTGTTATTTGTAAGATCTTTCTCATGCCTAAATATTTGCATTCCTCCATTTGTACAGGAAAGGATACACCATTCTAATTAACACTTGGAAGAGGAATGATCTTCTCAAGCAGTCTATTCTTCACCACACAACCTGCCCAGGTGTTGATTCCATACATATTGTGTGGAGTGAGCCTGATGCGCCCTCAGATTCTCTTCATGAGTTCTTAAGAAGAGCTGTTTGGTTGAATTCTAAAGGTGGTAAGGAAATCGAACTGAAATTTGATATCAATAAGGAAGATAACCTGAACAATAGATTCAAGGAAATCAAAGATTTAAAGACAGCTGCTGTCTTTTCAATTGATGATGATGTTGTGTTTCCTTGTACTTTGGTGGAGCTTGCTTTCAGTGTCTGGCGAAGTGCCCCTGACACTATGGTAGGATTTGTACCACGCATGCATTGGCTGGATGAAAGTTGTCGTCGTGTGACCTTGAGGTCATGGGTTCAAGGCGTGGAAACAGCCTCTTGCAAAATGCAAGGTAAGGCTGTGTACTTTAGGCTCTTGTGGTCCGCCCCTTCCCCAGACCCCGTATAGGCGGGAGCTTCGTGCACCGGGGCTGCCCTTTTTTTTTATGCATTGGCTGGATGAAACGGTAAAACTTTGATCCTTTTTGTTTTATTCAGCCATAACTTTATTTGTATTCTGCCGCATTTCAACGGTGTGTGAGAAAATTTGTTTGTTTGTCACTGTAGTGTGCATGATCTATTCGCCAGCTTGATCTTAATCCTTTGTTATATGGTGATCAGAAACTCATAATCTTTGAATTCGGCTTGTCCATGTCCATGAAGCAAGTTATATAAAATTCCATTGTTAACACTGAATTCTGAATTGCAATTTGGAAACCCAGCAGACCAAACTTGAGTTGATTAAATTCAAAGGTTTTGAAGAGGTGTATTCGAACATAGTTTGGTGAATTTTTGCACTTTCTATACCTTTCAGAATGTTGAGTAGTTAACTCTCAATTTGTTACCAAATAAGTACAACTAAACATGATTGAAGAAACCGACCTTCGTCTAATCTTATCAAAGTTGTTCCTTCTGCTGTAATATATTGGTTGTATGAGGATGTGTACCTTATCATGCTACTTTATTAGTTTACTTAAAGTCTCTGCTCTAAGCTGCTTAATCATTGACCAAGGAGAACTTGGAGGCGTTTTTCCAAGTGTAAAGTTGAATTAGGTATATGCAGATCAAGAGGGAATAGCAGAAAAGTCAAAAAAAAATAAATAGAAATTGGAGTAGATTTGATGAAAGTACTACAAGGAAGCCTCTACATGCCAAATGAAAGCGGACTCTTAACTTTTACATCCCCTTCAACCTCAATGTTGGGTCTCCATGTTGTTGAATCTTCAGCATATATTTATATACACATGATAACTGGAGAATGATGTTCCACCTCTTTCGAGGATTTCCAACGCCATTTGTTTCTCTTTCCTGAAAATGACTTCTTTTTTCAACAGAATGAGAATAAAAGACGACCAGAGTGAAGTCATCATTAGGAAAATACACACAGAAGGGTGGAAATATTACGAAGCTAGTGGGAGCCACTTCTATTCTAGTTCATGGCAGATTAGACTACTTTTTCCTACTAACAACTTCTAAAAACTAGGGGTCAGCTGCATGAATCTTGTTCCTCCATTCCTTTCTATTAGGTTTGATAGCTTCATTTAGTTACAAAGTTTTTAAATATTTTCTTACCACTTTTATCCACATTCTTTTGGGCCTTCTCCTTGCCCCTTTAGAAACTTTGACTTGGATCACCTTACTCCTTCTAACTGGCACCGCTTTCGGTCTCCATTAGATAGGTCTAAATCATCTAAGTTTAATCTCTCTCATTGTGTTGCCTATTGGTGTTACTCCTAGGTTTCCTTTAATGTTTTGACTCCTAATTCTATCCTTTCTTCTCCTACCACACATGCATTTCAACATTCACATTTCGGCAATACTAATCGTATGTACGCGTTGTTCCTTACCTGCCCAATACTCTAATCCATAGAGCATGGCGGCCTTACAGCCATCCTATAGAATTTTCCTTTTAGTTTGAATGACACTTGCTGATTACACAAAACTCCATAGGTGCATCTTCATTTGTTTCAACTCGCTTTGATTCTTTGGATAGCCTCCCTCTCAATCTCTTTGCTCTCATAAATTATCTATCCCAAGTATCAAAAGTGGTCTTTTAGGGGTACTTCTTGGTTATCAATATTTTATGGTGCTTTAGTCCTACTCTTCTCCTTGCAGAAATTGCATTCCATATATTCTTTCTTAGCTCAGCTAAATTTAAATCATTTAGACTGTAATGCATCTCCCCATAACTCTAGTTTTGTGCTCATGCCCTTCATTGTATTATCAATTAAAACTATGTCATCTGCAAATAATCTACATAATGGAATCTCCTCGTACTGATGTTTTGTTAACTCATCTATAACTAACATAAAGAGGTATGAGAACAATGCTGATCATTGGTGCAATCGTATAGTGATAGGAAAATCATTGGTCTCTCCACTAGTTGTCCTAAAGTTTGTTATTGTTCCCTCATACATATCCTTACTT
Organism: Warburgia ugandensis; assembly: GCA_035236585.1. NCBI lineage: Eukaryota > Viridiplantae > Streptophyta > Magnoliopsida > Canellales > Canellaceae > Warburgia > Warburgia ugandensis. Next base: position 48,583,089 of record CP141138.1, on the reverse strand, counting down.
ATGTCTATACAACTCAGTGAAACCCCTTTTTTGCCCAACCCCAACCATATTAACTCTTTAGGGATCTTATCACAAACTTTTTCTAAGTCAATAAATACTATGTGGAGGTTCTTCCTCCTCTCCTTATATTTCTCTATCAATTGTCTAAGCAAGAAAATAACTTCCATGGTAAACATCCTAGGCACGAAACCAAACTAGTCTATGGTAAAAAAAAGAAAAAAGAACAACTTTTAGAAACTATACACATGCCTGGTATCTACTTAAATGGGTAACTTGCTAAGGAAGAAAATTCATTCCTCTATCAGACTCTATAGATAATTCACTGTGAGCCTAGAAAGTCATAGAAACACCCATAAGTTCATGTTTGATTAAAGTGGTGACGATTCAGAGTGTCATGGTTTTCTTCACTTTTCCTCAGTTGACTATGTCCTACTTGTGAGCGTGACATGAATATTTTCACCAAACCTATCTATATGTTTCTTTTAGTGATGAATGAATGGCCAGGCCTGGTGCACGAAGCTCCTGCGTAAGCGGGGTCCGAGCAGACCACAAGGGTGCCTTACCTTGCATTATGCAAGAGGTTGTTTCTACACCTTGAACCTGTGACCTCAAGGTCACACGATGACAACTTTACCATTGTGCCAAGGCTCCCCTTAGTGAAAATGAGAGTGATAAAAAAAAAAGACTTTGGATCACTAGTGATAGTCAATAAATTATAAAAATGAACTCTTGGGTGAGATATATGTTGCCAAGAATGTTCATCATCGCAATTATTTTCTGTAATATTTTTACTTTTTTTTTTTTTTTTTTTCTCTCATCAGATTATTGTTAGTCTACCAGCTGTGTTTACAATATCTAAAACTTGACACAGCATGTAATAATTATTTTTCCTAATAAAATACAGCATTAATTTTTGGCATGAATCAGAGAGAGAATAATCCATGATGGATTATTTTATCACTTAGTTTTGATGCTTATATTCATTTTTTTTTTCTCCTTGCAGAAAAGCAGTTCAGGATATTACAAATATGGAGGCTGGTGGTCTGTTTGGTGGATGGGTAGATACAGTATGGTGCTCTCAAAGGCAGCATTTTTCCACAAAAAATATCTTGAGTTGTACACAAACCATATGCCTGCATCCATTCGAGATTATCTAACCAAGAACAGGAATTGTTACTACTTTAATTTTCATTTATTTGGTAGCCATTGACACTTGCATTCTTCGTTCATAGATGTTGCCATAATTGACATTCTTTTCACTAAATTTAGATTATGTGGTCCAGGAACTGTGAGGATATTGCAATGTCTTTCCTTATTGCAAATGTAACTGGTGCCCCTACCTATATGGGTAAAAGGTAAATGACTGAAATAAGATCTAGTTCCCTTTTGATTGCTCAGCAGCAGTAACTCCAAATTGTGAACAAAATTGCTCATCTCTTCCATTGTTTCTCCTTCTGTGCCGGCTGATGCAACAAGGAGATTCCATTGAATAAAAAATTGCCACGTGAGATGATTTATTGGTCATATGTTGACACACTTGTGAAGGGGAGCCTTGGCGCAACGGTAAAAGTTGTCGTCATGTGACCTTGAGGTCATGGGTTCAAAGCGTGGAATCAGCCTCTTGCAAAAATACAAGGTAAGGCTGCCTACTTTAGGCCATTATGGCCCGCCCCTTCCCTGGACCCTGCATAAGCGGGAGCTTTGTGCACCGGGGCTGCCCTTTATGTTGACACACTTGGAAGGGAGAGATTTTGACGTATCATTTGATGGACTTTCTCATGCAAATCCTAGAAGCCATACAAGTAACATTGGCAGTCTAATGGTGGCATAAAAAAGAATGGTTACAGTCACAATACTCTTGAGCCATTTCTACAGAAGGCAGTCCAATGCTTTTGTGTACTCGTTTCAGTTTGCTTTATACCCAAAAAATGCCTGTGGATTCTTTTACATGCCACCTTTTAGCTAGCAGCGGCACTGATACCTGTAATATCCTTAATTTTTAAGATAAAATAGGAAATTATTAAATAAATTAAAATAAAAATTTATGGATGAAATTTTTTCTTGAAAACATAATAATTAGAAAGTGCTCGTCGATACAAATCCAACGCCACCAAGAACACGAAAAACGGAGCTCAAACGAGGGAGTTATGAGCCGTCAAAGTTGTAAGGGCAAATTGGTCTTTTGACAGAAACGTGTTACACAGGGGTCCAAATTGATAACGGCACCCCTGTCTACACACGTCTCTACCAGTCCGGCGAAATCGCCGGAGAGACGTGGGAAGAGACGTGTGGGGAAGAGTTTCTCTTCTCCAAGACTCTAAAACCCTATATCTATGCTCCTCTAGGAGCCAAAACGCTCCACTTTGAGCGTTTTCCCTGAATGCTACGCAAAACCCTAGCCCTGCAAAAACTTAGATTTTTCGGCGAGTGGAGCCCCGGCAACACGAGCAACTCCGGCCAGGTGCAAGGTAAGCCTCAAAACCTATGTTTTTCATATTTATTAAATAGAAAAAAACAATTAGGAAAACATTTAAAAATTAGGAAAAAATCAGATTTTTTTAGGAACTTTGTGCACGCTACTGTTGGAGCGTAATTTCATAGACCAAACGTTGTCCGTTTGGAAATCGCACCGTCCAACTAGTGCACAAGAGACCCAAGAACAAACCCTTTAAATTTGGGAGTGATCCAACAGTGGATTTCTCCAGAAATCTAAAAACCAGTACCTAGGGATGTTTTTAGGAACTTGGGAAAAACCATTTAAAAAACATGGTTTTTGGAGAAATCAATGCAAAAGGATGATAGAAATGGAAACTAGACAAAATTTGGAACAAAATGGTTCAAAAACCAAGTGATTTGGACACCTGTAGGGTCACCGGTGATGACCAAGCCTGTCGTCTTCTCAGCGCCGGTTTCCGCGTCGCCAGTGTAAATCGGTGTAAACCAGGCTGCCCATGTAACCCAGTGTACACTGGGTGCCGGTGTAACCCAGTGTACACTGGTCGTCGGTGTAACCCGGTGTAAAGCAGGGCCGCTGGTGTAAACCAGTGTACCCACCAAACACCTTATAAATTAATAAATATTAATTTATGAAGTATTTTCACTTAAAATTGATTTTTGGGAGCTAGAGGAGTCCAAATCACGATCCGAAAGATGCGTTGTGACCGTATTGACGACGCGGACCTAGTTTTAACTTAAAAACTTATAAATGACCACTTTTTATTTAGAAAAATTTTAAAATAGTGATGTGACATGTACAGGTGTACTTGAATATACCAGTTAAAGGGAGTTATTAGCAAGCTAGTGGTCTCACACTGAGGTAGGTGACGACAACTAATGTTTTGCCTTGATATTTGAACCATGTTTAAACATAGCATCATGTGTGATTGTGTTTTAAAATGCAATTATTATTTACCGTGGATTTCATGCGACATTGCGTACAGGATGATTATTCCAAATTGAAATCTTTTACTGAATAAACTTATTTAAAATGCTTTTACAAGTATGATGTTAATTAGTTATGCTTAATTAGAGTTTTATTTTTTATTGTATATATAGAAAATACATGGATTTACATGAAAATGAGAATAGAGGCTTATTAGCTGGTCCTTTTATAGGCTAACCCTAGGATGAGGGGCATGTCTTGGGGATTGCAAGCTATCAGTGCTCTTGAGTTTTAGCATATACATATGATTTCCGTGTTTTATATTTGATGACGGGTGCTCTCGCCCGGTGGGCGTCATGCTAGGAGGGATAGGGCCGGCCACCCACCTTCCGAGATTATGATGTGATGAGTTTGTGATATGATAGACACCTGCCCATAGATGACATTCGGTAGGGGTTTAGTAACATGGATAGTCCACACTACCGGTTTGAGCCTTTCCATGGGGACAGACGCTAAGTCTCCCGTTATGGTGTCGACGGAGAGCGGCGGTGGTTGATACCCATGGAGGGTTGCCACTGCAAAGATGATGGCCCATATTCTTATTATGTGTGCATGTATGATGAGCATGGTTATGGATGATATGCTTGGGTGTGACGACACTCAGAGGTTGACTATGTGTACTCCTGATCAGGGATGTTAGTGCGATATGGTGGGACCCATTACCTTAGGGTGCCCTTATTCTTGTTGTATGCTCCATTTTATTGATTCATGTCATGTTTTAACTCTATGATTGCATGTTTTAGCATATGGAATAAATTGGCATTTATTTGAACATAACATTATGATATCACTATTTTCATAAGTGTTAGACTTTTTATTAGTGCTGTTCATTATTTCTTTCATTTATTACATTAATTGTCTATGTACCTACACAAGAGATAGCTTGCTGAGGCATTGCTTTGTTTTGCAATGCCTTAGATCTCAAGCGCGATAACAGGAAAGGAAAAGCGGTTGGTAATCCTTGAGAGCTGCTGAAGACTAGTTTTCCCTATAGTTTTAGACAGTAATGTGAGTCATTAGAGTGGATTATCATTTAAATTTTATTATGGACTGCATATTTTATATTGGGATGTGATTTAGATCTTTGGACACATGTTGGACATTTATATGGGATGTTATGATGGATAGACCCTGGGCCATATTATTATTGTCTTTTGGACGTTTATTTGATTTAAAATAAAGGCGCCTATTTATTTGACGTTGATTTTTATGCGGATTATTTATTTATGTTTAAATTACATGTACGCCATTTTGAGAAAGGAAAAATTAACACCCGGAGTTTTAAGATAGGTTTAGTAAAATGTTAAATAAATCTTTTCTCATGGGATCCCAAAATGCTCTTATTTAAAATGCCATTATTATGTATATAAAAAAAAAATTGTCTTAAAAATCCAGGGTGTTACAAAGTTGGTATCAGAGCCCAGTCTAGTCCATCATAATCCTTGTGAATGTCCATTTATATGTGAATAACAGTCCATAATAGTTGTAGAGAGAGAAACTATGAGAGAGGAACTTACACTTAGTGACATGTAAAATTTTGACAGATGGCTCCTCGGAGAAGGACAAGGTCTACCCCTGCTACACCCGTGGCTCCACCTGCTGAGTCCTCTGATCAAGGGGATCGAGATGCCGAGTTATTGAATCGTTTAATGTCAGGACTCGTACCACTGATACAGCAGCAAGTTAGGACAGCTGTTGACGCAGCTAACCCTATCCCTATTCCACCCCCTAAAGTGGCACCCATGGTTTCGTCGATTCGGTCCTCACAACCAAGACAGAACCATCGCACCTAGAGCCACGGAGGGCAATGCTACGAGTGACTCTAAGAAGACTGACAAATTATTGGAAAGGTTTCAAAAGATGGTGAAACCCTTTTATGGCGATGGTAACACGGAGGAGGCCGAGCGATGGTTATTTGAGGCGGAGAGGACATTCGACGCTATGAAGATCTCACCAGATGATCAAGTTAGAGTAGCCTCCTACCTGTTGAAAGGTGAGGCTGGCTTTTGGTGGCAGACTTTCACACTCACCCGACCAGATCTGATCGAGACGATGACATGGGCAACCTTTAAACAAAGCTTTCGACACTCGGTATTTTCCACCTCATGCATTGCGATCCATGAAGAAGGAGTTTGCCACCCTGGAGCAGAGAGATATGACGGTTCAGCAGTACCTGAACCGATTTACACGACTGAGGAGATTTGCACCGCATGCACTAGCCTCAGACACAGAGGCAACTGACAGATTTGTGGATGGGTTGACTCCTTGGCTGAGAGATCGCGTGATTTCTTCTCGACCCACTTCTGTGCGAGATGCCGCCGATATGGCGTCCCGCATGAGAAGAACTCTCTCGGGAATAGAGGGAGTGCGTTCCCAGCTCTTTAAGGGCAAGCGGCCATTTGGTGCTATGCAGACACATGGGGCATCAGGTCATCCACCACAGGCCAAATTTAAGAGAGACGCTGAGAGGAAGAGATGTGATAGGTGCAAGGGTTGGCACCCTGGGCGAGGGTGTAATAGATTCGACCGACCACAGCAGCAGAGGCAGCCCCAACCATAGAGACAGCTCTATACACCTTACCAGAGACAGCCATACAGGTGTTTCAACTGTGGAGACGTTGGTCATTTCATTAAGGGGATCGCCCTAAGGGGCGAAGGCGAACGGAGATGGGAGCAGAGGCAGCTAACACGCCACGTAGCCAGGGACGAGTATTTGCCATCTCATCAGGACAGGCACAGGCATCACACCAGGTCGTAGAAGGTACTCTTCTAGTCTCAGATAGACATGCCAAAGTTCTTTTTGACACAGGGTCTACACACTCTTTTATATCATGTATTTTTGCATCTTGCCTTGATGTATGTGTACACAAACTAGCATTTGGATTAGATATTATGACACCTGTGGGAGAGACAGTAGAGACTACAGAATATCTTAGAGATATACCTGTAGAGATATCAGGCATGAGTATGGACACAGACTTTATCTTACTAGACATGGTAGACTACGATGTTATTCTTGGGATGGATTGGTTAGCCAACTATGGGGCTATGGTAGACTGTCGAAAGAAGCGAGTCACTTTTCTTATACCTGGGCAATCAGAAATAGTGTTCTAGGGTAGGAAAGATCAGGCAGGTACATGCATCATTTCTGCTATGAAGGCGGCACGATTTTATGCACGAGGGTGTAACGCATTCCTCGCATATGTGACTGTTGAGGAAAAGGAGCAGCCACAGCTTGACGAGATTGATGTTGTCCGTGATTTTGCTGATGTATTTCCTGAGGAATTACCAGGATTGCCGCCAAGTAGGGAGATTGACTTCACCATTGACTTGGTGCCGGGTACATCGCCTATCTCTAAGGCACCATACAGGATGGCTCCGGCAGAGTTGAGAGAACTTCAGGTACAATTGCAAGAGTTACTAGATAAGGGCTTCATCAGGCCGAGTGGATCACCATGGGGAGCACCCGGTCCTGTTCGTGAAGAAAAAGGATGGATCACTGAGACTATGCATTGACTATCGGTTGTTGAATGGTGTTACTATAAAGAACCGATACCCTTTGCCACGCATAGATGATTTATTTGATCAGCTCCAATCGGCACAAGTGTTCTCCAAGATAGATCTGAGGTCAGGGTATCATCAGCTGAGGGTTAGAGAAGAGGATATCTCGAAGACTGCCTTTAGGAGTCGTTATGGTCATTATGAGTTTCTAGTGATGCCGTTTGGATTGACGAACGCACCCGGCAAAGGTTCATGGATCTAATGAACCGTGTCTTTCGAGCTTATCTGGATAAGTTCGTGATTGTATTTGTGGATGACATTTTGATTTATTCGCCTAGTCATGAGACACATAGAGAGCATCTCCACACGGTATTAGACACACTTTGTCGACATCAGTTGTATGCCAAGTTCAGTAAGTGTGATTTTTGGCTAGACCAGGTGCATTTCTTAGGCCACATCATATCTAAGGATGGAGTGGCCGTGGATTCAACAAAGGTAGAGGCAGTACTACACTGGGAGAGGCCCAAGACAGTGGCTGAGATACGCAGTTTTCTCAGTTTGGCAGGGTATTATCGTCGTTTTATAGAGGGATTCTCTAAGATCGCATTACCATTGACCACCCTGACTAGGAAAGACACTCAATTTGTATGGACCGAGGCTTGTGAGGAGAGCTTCCAAGAGCTCAAGAGGAGACTTACTATCGCTCCCGGTATTGACCTTACCATCAGGTACAGGCAGTTATGTAGTTTATTGTGACGCCTCTGGCAAGGGATTAGGAGCAGTGTTGATGCAACATGGGAAGGTAATTGCCTATGCGTCTAGACAGCTAAAGACACATGAGGTAAATTACCCAACACATGACCCGGGAATTAGCCGGAGTGGTATTTGCGTTGAAGTCCTGGAGACATTATCTTTATGGTGAGAGATTTGAGGTATTCACTGATCATAAGAGCCTCAAGTACTTCTTTACTCAGAGTGAATTGAATATGAGGCAGCGCAGATGGATGGAGTATCTCAAGGACTTCGACTTCACCATACAGTACCATCCTGGAAGGCTAACGTCGTTGCAGATGCCCTGAGTAGGAAGGCGGGTGTGATGATTGCCAATTTGACGACTCGGTCTAAGTTCTTTGACAGGATCTTAGAGGCACAGGGCAAAGACAAGGAAACACAGGATCTAACAGATAAGACAGATTTTTCAAGGGGACCAGATGGAGGAGTTAGATTTAAGGGAAGGTTGGTAGTACCAGCAGATGACGAATTGAACCGCGAGTTACTTCAAGAAGCACACCAATCCCCTTATACAATTCATCCTGGGGGTACGAAGATGTATCAGGATCTCAAGAGGCATTTCTGGTGGAATGGTATGAAAAAGGATGTTGGAGAGTGCGTTGCACGATGTTTGACCTGTCAGCAGGTCAAGGTCGAGCATCGGCGTCCATCGGGACTACTGCACCTTAATCGGACCTTCCAGAGTGGAAGTGGGACCATATTACCATGGACTTCGTTCTAGGTTTTCCGAGGATCCTTAGCGGCCACGACATGATATGGGTCGTTGTGGACAGGTTGACCAAGTCTGCTCATTTCCTTCCTATCAGACAAAATCAGACCATGGATAGCTTAGCGAAATTATATGTTAAGGAGATTGTTAGTCTACATGGCGTTCCCTTGACAATTATATCGGATCGAGATACGCGATTTACCTCAAAATACTGGAAGAGCGTGCAAGAGGCATTAGGGTCGAGATCGAAATTTAGCACAAAGCATTCCATCCTCGTACGTACGGACAGAGCGAGAGGACCATCCAGACTATTGAGGATATGCTACGAGCCTGTGTTATGGATTAGAAGGGTAGCTGGGAAGATCATTTACCTTTGGTGGAATTTGCTTATAATAATAGTCATCACGCTAGTATTGGGATGGCTCCATATGAGGCACTTTATGGCAGACCTTGTCTGGCCACCTTTATGTTGGAGTGATGTAGGAGAAAGACGCGTGGTGAAATCTGAGTTAGTGGAAGAATGTGCAGAGAAAGTCCAACTCATTCGGAAGAGGTTACTGACAGCTCACAGTCGACAGAAAAGTTATGCAGACAAGAGGCGAAAAGACTTAGAGTTCTTTGAGGGCGAGCATGTATTCTTGAAAGTTTCTCCTATGAAAGGGGTGTTGAGGTTTGGAAATAAAGGGAAGCTTAGTCCCAGGTATATTGGACATTTCGAGATCTTACGCAGAGTTGGAGCTGTGGCATATCAGCTAGCCTTACCACCACAGCTAGCAAATGTGCATGATGTCTTTCATGTGTCTATGCTGAGGAAATACGTGCCAGATCCCTCACATGTATTGGAGCAGATCCCAGGAGAGCTACAGGCTGACATGACATTTGAGGAGAGACCAGTGCGCGTCCTAGATACAAGAGTCAAGGAGTTAAGGAATAAGACCATTGCCTTGGTCAAAGTCCTTTCAAGCAAAGATCATTCACTACAGGAGGCTACCTGGGAGACTGAGGAGGAGATGCGAAAGATCCATCTAGAGTTATTTACATAGAGGTATGTAGCTAAATTTCGAGGACGAAATTTTTATAAGGAGGGAAGAATGTAATATCCTTAATTTTTAAGATAAAATAGGAAATTATTAAATAAATTAAAATAAAAATTTATGGATGAAATTTTTTCCTGAAAACATAATAATTAGAAAGTGCTCGTCGATACAAATCCAACGCCACCAAGTACGCGAAAAACGGAGCTCAAACGAGGGAGTTATGAGCCGTCAAAGTTGTAAGGGCAAATTGGTCTTTTGACAGAAACGTGTTACACAGGGGTCCAAATTGATAACGGCACCCCTGTCTACACACGTCTCTACCAGTCCGGCGAAATCGCCGGAGAGACGTGGGAAGAGACGTGTGGGGAAGAGTTTCTCTTCTCCAAGACTCTAAAACCCTATATCTATGCTCCTCTAGGAGCCAAAACGCTCCACTTTGAGCGTTTTCCCTGAATGCTACGCAAAACCCTAGCCCTGCAAAAACTTAGATTTTTCGGCGAGTGGAGCCCCGGCAACACGAGCAACTCCGGCCAGGTGCAAGGTAAGCCTCAAAACCTATGTTTTTCATATTTATTAAATAGAAAAAAACAATTAGGAAAACATTTAAAAATTAGGAAAAAATCAGATTTTTTTTAGGAACTTTGTGCACGCTACTGTTGGAGCGTAATTTCATAGACCAAACGTTGTCCGTTTGGAAATCGCACCGTCCAACTAGTGCACAAGAGACCCAAGAACAAACCCTTTAAATTTGGGAGTGATCCAACAGTGGATTTCTCCAGAAATCCAAAAACCAGTACCTAGGGATGTTTTTAGGAACTTGGGAAAAACCATTTAAAAAACATGGTTTTTGGAGAAATCAATGCAAAAGGATGATAGAAATGGAAACTAGACAAAATTTGGAACAAAATGGTTCAAAAACCAAGTGATTTGGACACCTGTAGGGTCACCGGTGATGACCGGAAGCCGGTCATCTTCTCAGGCGCCGGTTTCCGCATCGCCGGTGTAAACCGATGTAAACCGGGCTGCCCGTGTAACCCAGTGTACACTGGGTGCCGGTGTAAACCGGGCCACCGGTGTAACCCAGTGTACACTGGTCGCCGGTGTAACCCGGTGTAAAGCAGGGCCGCTGGTGTAAACCAGTGCACCCGCCAAACACCCTATAAATTAATAAATATTAATTTATGAAGTATTTTCACTTAAAATTGATTTTTGGGAGCTAGAGGAGTCCAAATCACGATCCGAAAGATGCGTTGTGACTGTATTGACGACACGGACCTAGTTTTAACTTAAAAACTTATAAATGACCACTTTTTATTTAGAAAAATTTTAAAATAGTGATGTGACATGTACAGGTGTACTTGAATATACCAATTAAAGGGAGTTATTAGCAAGCTAGTGGTCTCACACTGAGGTAGGTGACGACAACTAATGTTTTGCCTTGATATTTGAACCATGTTTAAACATAGCATCATGTGTGATTGTGTTTTAAAATGCAATTATTATTTACCGTGGATTTCATGCGACATTGCGTACAGGATGATTATTCCAAATTGAAATCTTTTACTGAATAAACTTATTTAAAATGCTTTTACAAGTATGATGTTAATTAGTTATGCTTAATTAGAGTTTTATTTTTTATTGTATATATAGAAAATACATGGATTTACATGGAAATGAGAATAGAGGCTTATTAGTCGGTCCTTTTATAAAGCAACCCTAGGATGAGGGGCATGTCTCTGGGGATTGCAAGCTATCGTTGCTCTTGAGTTTTAGCATATACATATGATTTTTGTGTTTTATATTTGATGACGGGTGCTCTCGCCCGGTGGGCGTCATGCTAGGAGGGATAGGGCTGGCCACCCACCTTCCGAGATTATGATGTGATGAGTTTGTGATATGATAGACACCTGCCCATAGATGGCATTCGGTAGGGTTTTGGTAACATGGATAGTCCACACTACCGGTTTGAGCCTTTCCATGGGGACAGACGCTAAGTCTCCCGTTATGGTGTCGACGGAGAGCGGCGGTGGTTGATACCCATGGAGGGTTGCCACTGCAGCATGATGGCCCATATTCTTATTATGTGTGCATGTATGATGAGCATGGTTATGGATGATATGCTTGGGTGTGACGACACTCAGAGGTTGACTATGTGTACTCCTGATCAGGGATGTTAGTGTGATATGGTGAGACCCATTCCCTTAGGGTGCCCTTATTCTTGTTGTATGCTCCATTTTATTGATTCATGTCATGTTTTAACTCTATGATTGCATGTTTTAGCATATGGAATAAATTGGCATTTATTTGAACATAACATTATGATATCACTATTTTCATAAGTGTTAGACTTTTTATTAGTGCTGTTCATTATTTCTTTCATTTATTACATTAATTGTCTATGTACCTACACAAGAGATAGCTTGCTGAGGCATTGCTTTGTTTTGCAATGCCTTAGATCTCAAGCGCGATAACAGGAAAGGAAAAGCGGTTGGTAATCCTTGAGAGCTGCTGAAGACTAGTTTTCCCTATAGTTTTAGACAGTAATGTGAGTCATTAGAGTGGATTATCATTTAAATTTTATTATGGACTGCATATTTTATATTGGGATGTGATTTAGATCTTTGGACACATGTTGGACATTTATATGGGATGTTATGATGGATAGACCCTGGGCCATATTATTATTGTCTTTTGGACGTTTATTTGATTTAAAATAAAGGCGCCTATTTATTTGACGTTGATTTTTACGCGAATTATTTATTTATGTTTAAATTACATGTACGCCATTTTGAGAAAGGAAAAATTAACACCCGGAGTTTTAAGATAGGTTTAGTAAAATGTTAAATAAATCTTTTCTCATGGGATCCCAAAATGCTCTTATTTAAAATGCTATTATTATGTATAAAAAAAAAATTGTCTTAAAAATCCGGGGTGTTACAATACCTGTGCCTAAGATATATTGCTCCTTGTTTATGCTATAGATCACTTTGCTTCACATTTGGTTCCGGATAATGTTGGTTCACTTGCTGTTGGTGGATAGTTGCTCTGGCAAGTTCGAATACCATCTAGGTAATGATGTCAGACATAGGAGTTGACAGTATTTGCCCGAACTTTATGAGTCTAGTGAAGTAACAAAAATTAAAAAACAAGCAAATGTAGGACCTCAGCATAAAGCTGATAAACTTCTGAAAGCAAGAGTTGCATCCTCATTTGAGTATTACTGAAGCTTCTAGAATCAGATGCATATTCAGGACTATGGGGGGAATTGGGATTGGAAGACAAAATCAGTTACTGGTCATTTAGCGTTGCCCTTAGGTCATTAGATTGAGCTTCTAAGTGCAGCTGTATAATCATGTTTACTAGAAGATTCATGTTACAAGCTTCTGGAAGTATAAAAGCACTTGGAGTATTGGATTTATCAGCTTTACTGTGACTGAAAGCAGTCAGTAGTTACAGGAAAAGTTTTGTCTGGATCCGTAACTTCATCAACATCATTAAGGATAAACTAGGTGATTCTTGAATGGTGTTGGGATTCATGTGAAGAGGATTGCTCCTTTCCCGAACTAGACATATGACCTGATTATGGAAGATCTTGATCTTACAGCCAAATATTCCAGTGCTGTAGCCAGGTATTTCACCTCCTCTATATTGGTTTGCCTATGCCATTGACTGAGATTTGAGTTGTCAAGCGGGCAAGGCTCCTCAACTATGCTATTGTTAACAAAGACTCTGCGGTCAACCTATGGGTGGACGCAACACTTATGGCATATTTTGCTAGCTAAACAAAGATAACTGAGAGAGCTATCCTCCATTCTCAGGGGATGGGAAAGAAAAAAGGACCTAATTTGGATCAAAAAGTGAATATGTTGATACAATGAGAACATTGTATTTGTCAAGCTTGTCTTTCAGTTAATTATGAGAAAGCAGTTGGTGCTTATGGCTGTTCTACTGAAAAGAATCAGTTGACGTGAAGAAGTCAAGGTGATGTTTCAGCTGCTTGTTTCTTCATGAAGATCGGACATTATCAAAAGAGGACCTGATTAAGTAGGTAATCCAGTTTCAGAGTCCAGTTTTGACCTGTTAAGAAGTAAAGCTTTTATGTGATGCCAAATGGCGCCTGAACAATCTCTTGATGGTGGCAACTAGTACTGCTGTCTTCATTTGGACATCATGGAAGTTTTTGGAGTTTGCTGGTCCTTGGGGATTGATCCTTGCTGGTGAAGGAATTAAAGTTTATTTGCTTTCTTGCTTTTTCCAGAGTAAGGTTGATAACTTGATGAAGTTCAGAATAGATGCGATCTCTGTTGGTGCCTAACCGAGGCTGTCATTGGCTTCAGACTTGACCATGAGAATTCAAACTTCATTAATTCGAGAAGTTATGTGTGTACGGATACAGTTAAGCCAGAACCAAGTTTTTTCCCAAGTACACCAGTAAATTCAGACACTTGCTTAAGTATGCGACAGAGGCTGCAGTGTCTGTCAGTCACAGTCCAGTCAATTGGTGGAATAGTATAGATGCCTTTGTGGGTTTGCTTACTTTGGAAGACTTTGGTTACCAGAACTAGTTTGGCTTTATCTACAGTCTATGGGATATAAACAACAAGCATTTAGTACACATTCTAATACTGGGATGCAGCTCCTGTTCTGGAATCTAATTATTCCCAGGCAGCATCCCCAGAATATTCCAAATTTTATACTAGTCGTTGCAGGTCAGCTGCTTCCTGCTGTTAACTAAGGCAACCAATTGCTGGATACTAAAGTGGGAGAAGGATCCTAGGTGGAAAATTCATTTGCATTCATAGTAAAGCGTAAACTAGCAGTTGATAAAAAGTGTATGCGTGTATCCTTTCTGGCGATTTCATTATGGCTTCTTGTAGATACCTTGGACAATTCCACATGTTTTGACTAAGAGACTGGAAAATCCAGTTGATACTCTATACAGTTTTAACCATAGTTCTCAAACATAATGGAAACAGATGAGACATGTAGATAAATAATATCAGGACAGGACATTTATTCGCTGAAAATGTTGTAAATGATTTCGAAGAACAAGAAAGAGATAGGAAGCTCTTTCCCGGTATCAACCTCTGCTTGGTGAACTTTCTATTTGGAAAATGGAGCAGCAATTTTCTTGTCAATTGCATAATCAATTGATGGTGCTCTGTCACCAATGTTCACTCATAAATCATTTTTTACATCTGTGCATGAAACGGCGGACCTTTACTGATAGCAGCATTGCTTTGTCCCCTATAGAATCAACATGGGTCTTCCCATGACTGCTTAAATTGTTGTTTGGTTTATGTTTTGCAGGTAAGATATTTGAGATTGGCTCGACCGGGATCAGTAGCTTGGGAGATCACAGCGATCGGAGATCCCAATGCGTGAATAAATTTGCTGCAGAGTATGGGCGTATGCCTTTGATATCAACATCCGTGAAGGCTGTTGACAGTCGCCGCGTCTGGTTTTGGTGATGAGTTTCTGTGCTGGCTCAGTGGAGTTTAGCAGCATTGCTTTGTCCTCTATAGAATCAACATGGGTCTTCCCATGGCTGCTTAAATTGTTGTTTGGTTTATGTTTTGCAGGTAAGATATTTGAGATTGGCTCGACCGGGATCGGTAGCTTGGGAGATCACAGCGATCGGAGATCCCAATGCGTGAATAAATTTGCTGCAGAGTATGGGCGTATGCCTTTGATATCAACATCCGTGGAGGCTGTTGACAGTCGCCGCGTCTGGTTTTGGTGATGAGTTTCTGTGCTGGCTCAGTGGAGTTTTTTCTTCCCCATGAATTCAGTTAGCTATTTTATCTTATCCCATTTGTATCATAGCAATTTCTTCGATATTTCACATATCCATGCTTTGCAGTTGTAATTTCACCATGATTGGAAAGATGTTAATACACTGCAATTAGTGGTTTTGCCCAATGCTTCTAAGAAATAAAGATATGTAAAGTTCTACACAGTAAGGTTACACGAAATGTACCTTGGCGATGGGGCAGACCAGGAAGGGTCTAATATAGCAGCAAAATTCAGTTGCTGTTCTCATAGAGCTGATATCCTTTCAAATTCCTTTTCTATGTCAATGGAGGGATGACCATGTAAATGGTCTGAGCTTGTTGCGTTGCCTTACGTTCCATCTGAAATTTTCTTTGCTATTAATGAAACAAAGAAGAGTCCCTGTAGAACTAAACGCTCAAGGGAGTGTGAATAAGTCATCGCCCACTTTCTTTCTTTAGTGCATGGTAATATATTCGGGAGCAAGATAAGTGGCTAGATGATCCAAATGCATTGATTTCTTGTGGGTCTCCTGATTCCGTTCATTGGATTCACCAAGATGGAGACCGGCTTGGCAATAACGTGAACGGCTTGGATCTTTCAAAATATGACCTCGCCTGTAGTTAAGTGCGTCCGTACGCTTTGGTCTCGGGACTGTTACATGAACGGCCAAGATCACCAATTAGTGGAACCAACGGAAAACCGTCATTTCCGTTTTGCCCGCGTTGCCGAAAGCGCGCAAACGCAGTCCGTCATATTTTGGGCTCCATCCCTTCTCCCAGTTTGAGTGAAAGGTGAAAACCAAACCCTAGACCCTTACTTCCAGAGCAACCAAGTCCAAGCACTTGACTTGTTGGATCCGGAAGAGTTTCCATGGTTTTCAACTGCTTGGGCGGTGCATTCATCCCCCAGATCCTGGTTTCTCAGAAAATTTTCTCATCTCCAATGGCTTTGGAGAAAGTGCTAGGGTTTCTGTGTGCAAATTCTTCTTCTCGGTACTCGATTCCCAGATCCACTTCTTTAGCTTCTCTCTCTTCCTTCTCGTACTTCCAACGGCCATTCACGTCTTTGGCAATATTCCCTTTTTTTCAGGTGTTTTCTAATTATACCCATCCGTCGATGCTGGAAGCTCAAGTGAAACTGTCTCTTTGCCAGCTTTGGACATCTAATTTTCCTTTCATTAGAATAATTCAAGTAGATGACTCCTCTCATTTAATAAAAATTCCAACTTTGAGAGGAAGAAAAAGGAATTGGAAATGGATGCTCGGTTTCTTATCTCAATCGAACTGTATCTGGATCGTGCAAGTCTGTGGATGGGAAAGAGCGTTCGGATTGTAGGCAAGGCAGGAACTTGATTTCTTCAGGTTGGGATTTCAATCTGATTTTGCTGGAAACTAAAAAAGACTGGGAGCTCAATTGTGAACCTGAACTCGCAAGTCACTTTGTTGAGTTTATGAATCAGATTTTTCAATTTCTTAATTTGGTAGGTTCTAAGTTCTTACAAACATTTCGTGTTCTTAACTTTGTTAATCCAGGATTTGTGATTTATCTATTTGAACTGTGATAGTTCGTTTCCTGAATGCTACCTAATCAGTGGATTAGGTGCACTAGAACCAAGCTACTTGGAGAAATGTTTTCTCTCTTTGGTAGTCTTATGCTGTTCTATGTATCCAGTCAGTGTTCAAGTCCACCCCTACAGTTCAGTTTGACTTGGACGGATAATTCAGGTTGCATCCTATTTGCAATTTTCATAGATGAAATATATGATGAGAGATGGTGCTGCCATTCCTTCTCTTCTACATAGAATTTTGTCTATGGGTTGAGCAGATCTTTTAGAAAAGTTCAAGTTGTATAACTGAAAATTTTGAAATGAAAGAGATCGGATGGGATGGAAGTATGAAAATATAGGGGTGCTGTACAAGTTCTCCCATATAACTATGCTCAGAATAGTGCAATCTTTGATGAGTGCTAAATGCCTCTAGCATATTTGGACTGATTCTGTTCAATGCTGAATTCTATAAGTTCTCTAAATTGCTTATTTGTGAAGGAAAATGCCATAAGATGTTATAGATTGGCTATAGTTCAAGTGTGTTACTTTGTGAATGTGATTGTTTCAACTGTATCCTATTGTTCCAGATTCCTTTTCTTTTAGTTAATATTGTAAGAATCTTACGACTTGTTATTTTTATCCTGTCCTTCTAGGATTTTATGTATTGGTATAGTATTCTTTGGTGCAAACAGTAGAGACTCTCCCTTTTTGGCTAGTTCATATGAGAACCAATGTCTATATATAATGATATACTGCAAAAGCCATAGATGATTGAATAGATAGCTTGTAAATGTCAAACTCTTGGGCCGAGTATCACATAATAAATTCATTCTTCACACCAAGACACAGATGCATGTGTTAGACCTCAGGTTGCACTTGAACAAATCTATTTCATTCTACTTGGTTGGTTCACTTGAAGCTCTAAAAGGTGCTCCTCTGCTATCGACCTTTTAACTGTTAGTGCTTTTGTAGGTAGAAAAAATTATCTGTGTATGATAAAGATAAATATGGTAATATTCTGGAATAATTTCCTGACCAGTCTGCTTGGATTAATTATTTGCAGATCAGTCTGCTTGAGTTAGTTTAGTGACCATACTTTCCAGGTTCCAGACAGCTAATGTTGTTGAAGAACTTATTTGGTTCCTACTGATTGCTTGAGTTGGATTATGTATTATTCTGAAATTTTATAACTCTCTATGTAATTTCATAATATTAGTCATCTTTAATCATTTCAATCAAGTTATAAAGTATCTAACTGCTTTGAATGAGAAATCAAGAATAACCTTCTTGGAGGACCTATTGTCATTAATACTGACATGTCTCTTGTGGCTAACAGTCATGAACCGTCCAAGTTATTGAAACCTGTGAAACTAAACACTGATAACTGTATATAATTTAATAATTATTGAGGGGGACAATGTATTAGTTAGTAGATGCACACATTGTAACATATGCGAGTATGTGTCTAATTAACTATTAAACATGTTAAACCATATCAGTGATAGTAAAGTAATTAGTTTGTTAGAATACTTTTGGTAATGTCTGTTTGCTCTAACTTCTATTGGATTCCTCTTTAAATAACCTCAAATGCATTGACTAGTATGATGGTTTCCAAACAAAGTACCTCTGCACCATGAATTCATGCAAGAGTGGAGAGTTGTTTTTAGTAATCCTTCACATTTATCATCAACTTTAGGCAATTAATCTCAGAATCAGATGCTTAGACAGAGATACTTAACTAAAGGTTCTTCCTCTCCAGGTACTACAGTATGACATCTATACAAGAAGAAGCTCTCAACTATTTGTAAAGAGGTCAATCCTGACTATTCCATGGTGTGAGTGCCACTATAATTGCTCATATCCTCAAAAGTTTATGCCTGCAGTCAGTTTCTAAAGGGTATTCACTTGATTCAAAATTCCATTTCAATGGCTAAAAGCTTCAAATCTGTCTTTGACATTTCATGATCACTATTAGTATTTGCAGGTAAGCCTGTGATGTCTTACAATTTTAAGTCAGATTCAGGTATTGGGCATGATCGTGAGGAGTCAGGAGTTGGTGATGGAAATAGGTCACCAAAATCTGCAAAAGGAGAGAGTATAGCTTACAAGATCCTGAATGGGCTAGAGCATGTGAACATGAAATTTGTCAATATTGCGACAAATGTTGTTAGAAGTGCAAAGGGGAACAGGTTGAGTTTCTCAATATTTGTATATCTGATAATTAGTCTCTGCTTGTAGCTCTAAATTTGTTTTCCTCTGTGTCAGTCCAGAAATGCAAGTGATCAACAATTTATTGGCATGTTTTAAAAGGATTAAAAAGATCTATTGGGGGAAACTCTATTCTTGTGTGTTTTACCTGTGATTGGCCTTGAGGTGATACTCGTTCCTATGTGACAATACATCTAACTGCAAAACAAAAGCTACTAATGGATGCTTTATAGTTATAAGTTCACCAAGATATATGCTATTCAAATTCTTAGGACTAACAGATTCAGTTATTAAGACAATGATACTTCAATCAAATCTTTTAAAGCAATCAAATATAGAATTGATAGGTGCTGCTATCTTCTTGATCAAAGGCAATCAAACATAGATTTGTTAGGGGTTATCTTCTTCAACAAAAGCAATCAAACATAGGGATTCTCATAATTCATTATGCTATCAGCCTCCAGTATCTGTTGCAAGTAATATAGCCCTGGGTACTTACATTCTCCTTTATGAACTATTCCAATATAAACATCCCTCCATTATCAGTTCACTTTTTGGCTCCTTTTGTAACTAGGTTTCTTCACCTTTTCCATTTCCCTCCTTTTTTAAGTGATATAAGGTCCATAAAATTGTTGACATCCTTCTTTTACTCTCATCATCATCATCAAGACCTTATCCCAATTAGGGGTCAGCCACATGAATCTTGTTCCTCCATTCCCCTATATTAAGTACTATGGCTTCATTTAATCCCAAAATTTTTAAATCTTTTCTCACCACTTCTATCCACGTTCTTTTGGGCCTTCCCCTTGCCCTTTTAGAACCTTCTACTTGCATTGCCTCACTCCTTCTAACTACTGTCGTTTTCGGTCTTCGTTGGACACGTCCAAACCATCTAAGTCTAACTTTCCTCATCTTATTACCTATTGGAGTTGCCCCTAAGTTTCCGCTAATGTTTTCATTCCTAATTCTATCCTTTCTTGTCTGCCACTCATCCATCTCAGCATCCTAATTTCTGCTATGCTCAACCTATGAACATGATGTTCTTTAACTGCCCAACACTCTAATCCATAGAGCATTGCCAGCCTTATAGCCATCCTATAGAATTTTCCTTTTAGTTTGAGTGGCATCTAGCGATCACACAAAACTCTAGATGCACATCTCTATTTGTTCCAACCCGCTTGGATTCTCTGGATAACTTCCCTCTCAATCTCTCAATCTCTCCACTCTCATGAATCATTAATCCTAGGTACCGAAAGTGGTCTTTTATGGGGACTTCTTGGTTATTAATCTTTACTGTTGCTCCACTCCTAGTCCTTTCCTTACTAAAATTACATTCCATATACTCCATCTTAGTTCGGCTGATTTTAAATCCTTTAGGTTCTAATGCTTCTCTCCATAACTCTAGGTTTGTATTTATGCCCTCCTTTGTCTCATCAATTACATTATATCATTTGCAAATAGCATGCAGTATGGAATCTCCTTGTGTAGATGTTTTTTTTAACTAATCTATAACCAATTAGAAAAGGTATGGGCTCGCTGCCGATCCTTGGTGCAATCCTATAGTGATAGGAAAATCACCGGTCTCTCCTTTAGTAGTCTTAACATTTGTTATCATTCATTCATACATATCTTTAATAATATCTATATCGCGAAACTGCTTTCTCGCTCAACACCCTCCATATTAACTCTATAGGGACCCTATTTGCTTTATCTAAGGCAATAAAGACCACGTCGAGGTCCTCCCTCCTCTCCCTATATTTCTCTATCAATTCTCTTAGTAAGAAAATAGCTTCCATTGTAGATCTCCCAGGCATCAAACCAAATTGGTTCTCCAATAAGTTTCAGTGTGACCCATAAGTTTGATCCCCCGATAATTAGTGCAGCCCTGTATGTCTCCTTTATTCTTATAAATTGGTACAATAGAGCTCTTCCTCTATCATTTGGCATTTTCTTTGATTTTATAATCTTGTTAAACAACTTGGTTAACCAAACTATTCCAATATCTCCTATAAGCCTCCAAACCTCTATTGATATACCATTGGGCCCCAAGGCCTTTCTTGCTTTCATCTTTTTCAAGGATTCTGTAAGGGCAACCAATGCCAGCTTTGTCAGTTGCTGTTCAATAGCTTTGTCTTCTTCTATTGATAGTTACCAAGGGATCCAGAAGCCATCAGAAATTATAATCGTGAGAAAGTGAGGAGTTAAAGAGCACTGTGGAGTAGAAAGGCTTTGTGGAACTTCTTTCCTAGAAATATTCCTCCCTCTGATAAGGCATTGAAAATGTAATATCCATGAAGTGAAGGATCTCATCAGGCATAAGCTGCCTCAAAATTTTTGCTAAACATCTATGACCATCTAATGGTGTTCATATAATTGCTTTCTTTGCAAGGATTGGCCAACATTAAACAGGGAAGCCATAATCCATAATGCCTGGATATGGATACAATTGCGGGAACATCGATAAGATTCAATTTTTTATTGTAGGACTAAGATGTGATACAGGTGATCGATACCATGAGATAAGATACCAAAAAAAAGGGCAGCCTCGGTGCACGAAGCTCCCACCTATGCAGGGTTCGGGGAAGGGCCGGACCACAATGGCCTAAAGTAGGCAGCCTTACCTTGCATTTTTGCAAGAGGCTGATTCCACGCATTGAACCCGTGACCTCAAGGTCACATGACGACAATGAGATAAGATACCAATAATGCATAACTAAGATATTATAGTAAACTGAACTAGATTCTACTTGCAAGATTAAGTCATAATAAACTTAAAATAGCATTCATGGGACACATTCTCAATTTATGATTACAATATATGATAGTAACAAGTGAAAAGCATGATAACTAAATCAAAGAGAGTGAATTTTACACTAGTTATTTGAATTTTAGACTACAAGTATCTGTGTGCATATCCTGTCTGACATGATATTGAACCTCGAGAAGTATCCATGTATTGTAAGCTGATTAGTGGCACTATCATGTCCACCTCTAATGGCATCACAACTGCTTGACTAGCCAAGCTTTAAAGTAAATTATCACCAAATTACTGTAAAAAATAAATACATCTTCAACAACTGGTACATTATTTCTTATGGACCATTTCTTAGATTCTCTGTTCCCTTCTTAACGAGGAACTTCCTAATATGCCCAAACAAAACTATTGCAATGATGTTTTCTCCATTCAAATGAGGTTCCCTTTACTGATCAGTTTGCATCTTGGCCATGAGTGATGAGTATTTAGGCTTGAACTGGGAAATTATTAGCCTGTTCACTACTATTGAAGCTTCATTTTATGTCAATTTTATTTTCCTTCTAATCATCACTTGATTCCAATATTTGTTACTGATGCCAGCTGACCCTGTGGCAAGTTATGGATATATTCTCCTAAATGAATGGGAATATGTGTGTAACTTGTAAAAACCGTTCTCTCATAGAAGTTTGATCTTAATCCTATCTTGACTCGAAATCCACAATATTTGCATGTGTTTCAGGGTTGTATTTGTACTGCATGTATCCTATTATGAAGTTCTGGTTACCAGGTTGAAGTTTCTTGTTGTTATGTCATTTCGCAAAATTTACAATCTCAGGATCCATTTATCAGAAAAAGCGAGCATAATGCTGTTCATGAGGGCCTTGACTTTGAGGACCTCATTTCTGATCTTACCAACTAGACAGTGATTCCTGCGACTAGGGAAAATGTCAAAACCTAAAGTTTGGATTGGTTTCCCTGTTTGACTGGTTGACGTATGTATTTTTGTTTCTATACTGTAGAGATTGTGCAGGTCTCCTTCAGATACTTCCGTTCAAGGTTGCAATACCATATTGTGCAATAACCAGCTCTGGGTTCATTCTCTCATATGCACATATCTGAGTATCTGTCCTACAAAATACACTGCCATCTTATGCTTCTGCTTGCCATAACTAAGTTCCTTTGCAAAATCAACTTTACTCCACCAGATTTTCAATTTAAATTTCTAGATAGAGCCGTTAGGGTACTATCAATTGCAGACATCCCCACATCTATTGATACATTGGTGACTTCCGGGATATTTCTGTTTAGTAGTTCCAACTCAGTGGTGATCTTATTACCCTTGGAGTTCTTTTCTAATTCTCCTCTTATCATACCAGTTGCTTGAAGATTTTAGTTTGATCATATCAGTGAGCCATCAAGCATTACCTAAAAGGACACTGAGCCATGAGCCATTGTTCTTGCAGCCAAGGCCTCAAAATGTCGAATTGGACTTGACTTTTCTGGTCTGAATCTGTCAGGTTCATTTGTAATTTCTTTGATCAATTCTTTTATTCTACTTGGTAAGAAGGAAATTATTCTCTGAACCAAAGTCATACCAATCAGTTGGCTGGATATTGTTTGATGTGTTGGCTTTCATATTGATATGGTTGCAGGGCTTCTCTACATGATTGCATGAGAAGAGTCGATGCTTAAGAAACTGGGAATCTGACATGGACTTCTATGCCATCTGGCTGGCCAACTTGGTAAAGTCGTAAAGATCTCTTGATCAAATTTGCTGATGCTTTCTTGTTTGATCCACTAGGGAATCAATAGGTTAATTCAGCTGATCATTAATAGTGTAGCTTACATTAGTTTGATCATGAGTTCAGCCAGTATAAAGTTTCATTGATGTGGGAAGCATGTTCTATGGTCTGTTCCCACATTCAAGCGTTAGCTGCACGCTTTTGTTTTTCCTTTTGGTACAAAACTGCATACTGGTATTTTATCTGGTCATTTGTGAGCCACCGATATTGACAATTCATCCAACTGCAGCAATTTCAAGAACACACCGATGATTACTCTTACCAGATAAACAACCTAGATCGTTGCAAATTTCGCTTCTTGTTGGTTGAAAATGGGGCTAAGAGCATTCTTCATAATATCACGCGCGAAGGCTTCAACTCTTGGTGCCGTTTGGCATGGGGATAACAAACTTTGAACCATGTCATCGATGGAAAGTGATCTTTGCCTCAGCTATTTATGGCCTTATTACATATATCAAATTATTAAGACAGAGATACCGTGACCTTGACACCACGTGCTCTTGTTCTAAACTTCCATGTTTTGTTGATGCAAAATAGCAGGAGAAAATCACCCTATCTTTGAGTTGATTCCTTTTGCTCATGGCCGCTTCTTGATCCGCATCTAGGTTTTTTCCCCTTTGAATCTTATAACTTCATTTAACACCTCAACTAGGCGAGGAATCCGCCTACTACGCTGAGCTGAGAATAGTGTCACATTTTTTCCCATATCCCATTTCCCCCTTTTTGTTGAAAGCTAAATTCTACAACTAAATAGCAAATTATGGCCATAGTGTGCCTAAATTTTCTGCCTTTAGGGCTTCATACAGAAATAAAGGTGGAAAGAAAAACCCTGAAAAATTAGATTGGGTCGTGGTATCATGACTTCCCAAAAGATCGACTATCCTATTCCATTTAGGAAGGAGTGGAATATGAAGTACAACGATACACTGTTCACTGATGTGGAACCCTCTTGAGCTCCTGCTGCATGGATTCCCAGTGATGGCATGGCCATCCTACATTGCAATGGGAAGTTTCGTAGCGTCGTGAGTAATCTGTGATAGATAAAATTGATTGTGAAAAGATTGCCGCATCAACTGATAAAGATGGCAAGTCAGCCAACAGTTGAAGACATGGTATTTGCAACGATGGTGCATAGTGTCCTTCTATTTTATTGCTCTTTCCACATGTACCTCGGGATATCTGGTGCCATATCGTGGCCTGTTTCCTATTTCTTCAATAATAGAGTTGGCAATCTCTGAGACTCTGATTGTACTGGTTCTTGAAGGTCGGACGAGTGGAATGAAGAAGAGCAACTCGGTTGACAAAAGAGGTGCTTGTGGAACAAGGCAAAGTCCACTACCAATCAATTCCGAAGTAGTTCTCAACTAACATATGTGATTTATTTCTGTAATGATAATAAAACACGGAAGATTCCTTACCTTAGAGCGGGATGATCCGATGAGTGATACATCCGGCCAGTGGCGGTGAAGAAAGCAAGCAAATCGGAGCTCGGTCATTGTTATATTCCATCACGAAAAAGAAGATAGACTGGTAAGAAGGCCGACTATTGATATCTTATGCAAAACATCTGTAAATATACTCACTATTCAGTACTATACTAGGGAATATCGCATAGAGAATTCCCTCTTCGGTATTAGAGCTCTCTCTTGTGAGATCTATATTTTCCTTGGTCTTTTCTTCTTTCTTCTTTCTTCTTTCTTCTTTCTTCTTTTATTTCTTTACTAGGTTTCTCCATCGCCTCTAAATCAACTTCATCTATAATCTCTTCTTCGGCTCCACTCCTAGGGACGTGATCACCAAAAACGAATTTACGCAACTGCCTCCTAAACTGAACTACTCAACTGATGACATGTCGTGGAAAGCACAGTTTGTTAATACCTTCACTCAACGGGTACAATCAGTTCGCATATGTCGACGAGTCTTTTCCATGTCCTGAAACCATGCTTAAAGACAACAAATCCAACCCTCTACACATTCTTTGGAAGAAACCAGATCAACTAATTTTGAAATGGATAATTTTGTCACTTTCAAAAATGTGGTCGTTCATATTACTATTGTCATGACATATGAGGCTTTTAAAGTTGGTATAAATTAGTCATTATCAAGTTGTTTAGAACAAAATGACTTTAAAAGTCTATACTTAAGAAGTCCTTTTTTTTAAGTCTGGCACAAGGAGGAATTTTGCATGGAAAGGGACTTTTTAAGTCGTTTACATTAAATGACTTCAATAGTTAAGACTTTTAAAGTTGTTTTTTTGTTGATGTAAAGTTTTAGACTTTTAAAGTCATTTGAATTGACTTTAAAAGTCTTAACTTTTGAAGTCATTTAGAAAAAAATGACTTTAAAAGTCCCTTCTCTCATAAAATTTTCTCTTCACGGCAGACTAAAGAAGTTGTTTTTCAATTAAATGACTTTAAAAGTTATAAAAGTAATATTTTGTCTTAATAATTTTTTCATCGACTTTCTATTTGTTTTTTTCAACTACCTTCATCTATACACAAACTAAAGCTAATATACATATAGGTTGATTTTTGTTGTGGGTGTACCAAATTTTAATTATGAGTTATAATTATATTTATATATTCTCAGTCAATATCGATTTTTGAGTCTTAGTTAATATCTCATTTGTTTATCTCATATATATATATATATATTATGTTTGAAGAATTTTGCACGATACCCAGGTCTTTTGCATAATCTTGTATTTATTATGTACAGAATGCATGATTCAACACTAATTTGTGATAAACATTATTTTTTGTCACCTTAACTAGTGAATTTAAAGTTATGAAGAAAAAAAAATGAGTTTAAGGACTTTTAAAGTCGTTTTCAGAAAATGACTTTAACGTCTTTAAAAGTCCTTTGTCTATAGAAGGCCGAAGTCATCTCACTTTTTTCTATATCCCCTATTCATGTTATTCATCTCACAGGTAGCATGGCGGCCTCCTCCTCTGGTCATCATGTCTCTCTCAATCCAATTTCCCTTCTTGCTTTTCATTTTGAATATTTTGATTATTTGTGGTACAAAAAACACTGTAAGTAAACCAAAACCTCTTTTTATCATGCATGATTTTTATTATTATTACCAACTCTCTTTGTTGCATTTTGTAGATCAAGTAAGTTTTGTCACTATAAATGATGGGATTAAGAAATGTGTTAGATCCATTTCACTGCAAACAACAACTATTTCTCTCTCTAACCCTTGCTATTCGAGGAAGGGAGAACGTCACAATTTGAGGGTCTTGTCCAAAATTAGGGGTTTGATGAAGAGAAATGGTATCATCAAGTTGGCTGAGAAAGTTGCAGCTCAAAGCTTTACCCTTTTCCCCCTAGAATGGTGTTAATTATATATTAGGAGGTCAGATTTTGATGAAATCGTTTCAAATTAGATCTTTCGTTATGATCTTATGTTAATAAGATCTAATAAAATGTAACATTTGATACATATAATAAAAGGATAATAAATGAGGAGTTATTCTAAAAAATACTTTGATTTTCTTGTTCACGTGTTTGTATATGTGTGTGTGTGCGTATGCGTGTGAAGAATGCATAAATCAATACCGACTATTATCAAAAATCAGTTTTGTTGTGTATTTATGTAAGATATTGTAAAGTTATAATATATAAATATATATAAATATAAAGTGAAAAATATATTAGTTTTTAAAGTCATTTGAAAAAATAACTTTAAAAATTATGGCTCTTAAAGTTGTTTACTCTAAACGACTTTAAAATTTTTACTTTGAATTGTGGCTATCCTCAACCAAATCCCAATTGTGAATTAGAACTACGTTCACATATTCATGGTCGATGTCAATTTTTGAGTATTGGTTAGTATCTCTTTATTTGTCTCATATATATATGCATCATGTATGTTTGAAATTTTTTTGCATAGTTATGGTGATGCAAAAATTGTGGAAATAGTATTAGTGATGCCTGATCAATGGTCAGATAATACCACTAAGAACCAATATTACACTAATCATAATGTAACATCTTTGATTTTTAAATAGTAATTTATAAAAATTTTGAATTATATAAAATTAGTGTCAAAAGAGAATATTGAAAATTTTAATTTTTAGAGTTCTAGAAAGTGAAAATTTATAGACATCAAATCAACTGCTGAAACTTCAATATTGGAAATTATACTAAAAAAAACAATTCCAATGACGTAAGTTTGCTAGAATCAAAATTCAAACAAATAAGTTTTGATTGTTTTTAGGAAAGGGCAATTTGATAATTTTAATGAGTGGGCCCTAGTTGCAAAATTTTGAGATTTTAAGTAGAATTTATCTCTTTTTTTTTACTGTAATTATGATATACAAAATAATTAAAAAATATTATAATTGTAATTTTAAAATTTTGATAAAAGAAACTATTAAATAATTAAAGGAGGGGGCCATTCTAATAATGGCACTCTCCTATCCCACTTAAGTGAATCGAAGAACAGACTTAAGTAATTATGATATACAAAATAATTAAAAAAATATTATAATTGTAATTTTAAAATTTTGATAAAAGAAACTATTAAATAATTAAAGGAGGGGACCATTCTAATAATGGCACTCTCCTATCCCACTTAAGTGAATCGAAGAACAGACCTAGGTTTATTCTCAAACTTGATAGAAGGAGAGAAACTCAATAGGGAGAGAAGAAACGAGAGAAGAAAAAAAAAAGGAAGAAGAAGAAGGGGGAGGAAGAGTGGAAAAGAAAGGAGGAGAGAGGGGAGGAAGATAGGCAACAGAAGAGGACATGTCATGTCGAGGAAGACACTAGAGTGGGTTCGGCTATTAGAGTTACAGGTCGTCACTAAAGACGATGCCTACTCAGATCACTGATCCGATCATTTCACTAAGCACACTAGCAGGAATCAAAACCCCAAGGTATTGAAGCAATTCGTGCCCTTCTTGACTGCAAATAGAAGAGGTGTTATACACAAGACAAAGTTAGGAGCTTGGATCTCCAACAAGAATTTGGAAATTTTAGAAGATTCATTTCAGGTATGGGTATGAGGAATGTATTCCATACCAAAAGTTTCTAAAAAAAATCTAGTAGTTAATTAGGAGTTTTCAAAGAGTTTTGTAAACTATACATGATCTATGCGCCTAATACTAATGTTGGATTTAGAGCTTCAGTTTTTATAATTTTTGCTTCTATTTGAAATGCATGATAGGTCATACTACTATGGAACGATGAATGAGTTATTATTGTGCCAAAAATTGGGTAGAATTGATGGTGGGATCATGCTTGCTTGTGGGTTTTCAATTAGAGCTTTGTTTGTTTTCAATGCTTAATTAGCTCAGAAAAGTAAATATTTTCCTGTATTGGGGTTGAAGGGACAAGTATTCGTGAGCTTTTTTGATCGACCATATAAGCTCAGCTTACACTCAGAGCTTGTAGCTTCTATGCTTTATGCATTATTAATCACCATAATAAATGTATCTAGAGGATGTCTCATGTCAACAAACCTACCTTGAAAAGTAACTAATGCAGTATTTCTTTCTTGCTCTCCTGCTTCTTATGACTTTGAAGGTCTATGGATTAGAGATCAAGTTTGTCTCTGATGAATTGGCTTAGAATGTTTGAAGAGACAACAATAAATCAACTTGATTTAAGCAACTATCAAGGAATTTCTGCCTTCTTCACCCATTTAATAAATGGGAGATGAAATGGACTCAATTAAAATTCTTCCACTTAATTCTTTATCATTTCTCATTCCATGTCTTCATTAGTAAATAATGGTAATTCTTTTGTCTGGTTAGCTATTAGCTTTGAGGATTCCAAGGATGAGGAAGCATATTCTTTGTCATTTATCTCTGAATGATGTTTGAGAAATATAATAAAGATAAGAGAAACACATCATATCCTTGACTATTGGAAGTTTTCCAATTCTTCTATACCCAACTCCTAGGCATGGAGTCTACAGCTTTCCCATTCATATCTTGAAATATGGTTTGTGACATAGATCATATTTGAAAGTCCCTCCTAAGGCATTCCTGAAGAAGTGCTTCTAGTGCTATTTTATTTACATTCTAATTTGAATATTATTCATGTTGATCAGTTCCACAAGTTCACTATGTTAGATAAATATTATGTCCCAAGATCGTCTTGTAGCCTAGTAGCTAAAATCTCTTGCTAATTGTTTTTGCAACCTTCTTGTCATGAATCTGAACTACATTTGAACCTTTTGGTATGTTTTTTGTTTTGGCTTGCTTGGAAATTTAGGATCACCTTGATCCTCTTCTAAACATTGAATTGCATAATTTGACATGAAATCCATCCATTTATCTGTAAATAGTCTTTAATATGTAGGGAAAGTGCATTACCAACTATAAAAAATTTGCAGGATAGCACCCTTTTCCCTTAAGGCAAAATGCCATTGATTGGTGACAAAACCTAGGGATTTTGCATGAATTTTAACCCTAAGATAATTCCTTAACATCTTTGATAGTGTTAATCCTACTAATTTGTCATTAAAACCAAAGGTTTAGTTTGGACGCTTAATTCTAGCTACCTATGGTGTAACTAGTAAATGTAGTTTCTATCTTATGAAAAATGTACATCACTTGATTGAGAATTTGGGTAAATGACGTTGAAATTAAAATTCTAGAGTTTTCCTAACTTAAACAACATAAAAAGAAATAATGGTAAGATCATCACCTTCCATGGAGAATTGCACTATATTGGGTAGATGTTTTATAACATCGAACGCATAAATAAACCCTTAGACTTGTTACTGAAATAAGAGGGTTCATAATTATAATATTTTAAATGTTTAGAGTGTCCAAATACCATAGAATACCAACAAAAACATGTGTGATAAAAAAGAGATTATAGCATAGTTTCAATGGCTTAAATTGAAGAGCAATTTGACCTTCAGCTTTTACAAAACTAAAAAAAGGACAGCCCAGTGCGAGAAGCTCCCACATATTTAGAATTGGAATTAGATTTTCTTCTTTTTTGCCAATAATCATATAGCTTCCAATTATAAAAGAAGCAGATTGCCACATAAAATTTATTGATATTGACGATCACCTAGTTAACTAAGCAATACAAATCCCAAGGAAAAGTGACTTAAAGGTAACTTTGTGAGGACAATTAATAAATGACTTTACACTTACATGCTAAAGAAAATGAGTGAAGCAATACTACACCTAAGAGAATATAAACCCAAATAGAAGGCATGCGACATTTGGCCTAGAGTAGACTAGAAGCATCAGCTAAACTATGTAAAACTCTCACAACTAATAAATAGGTAGTCCTAGTACATGCTTGATCACTTTAATAAGAATGATTTATAAGGCATTTCTAGAAATGAGCATGAACAGGATGCTATAAGACATACATGCAAGTTTACTAGCGAATGCTTTAAGATGTATATATCTCTTGATTGTTGAATGCTAGTAGTTGTTAACATAAAGTTAAATTGTTTCAGCCATTTTTATATGACTGCAAATGAATGTGTATATACGTGTGCTATGTGATGGATAGAATCATGCAAGTTAACATTGCTTTACTTATATCCTGAGTAAATGGAAATGTGTGGTGGAATGTGACTGATTATTGCAACGGGGAAGACTAGTCATAAATTGTGATGATGCTTGTATGAATTTTTCCATAAACAATGGCTCTTTTATGTTGTGCTTTGAACTTAGGAATTACATGAGATTTATCATTTTTTATGATACATGCATCATGTGCACTTCTCTTAAGTTTTAATTGTATTGTTAGACCATATTTAGAGGTTGCCCTTCATTTATAAGTTTATTTGCATGCTATGTTAGGTTTAGGTTTCATTGCTTAAAATTGTTGCATCTTTAGAATAGTTTAGTTAGTTTTTAGGTTTAGTTTTAAGAAATTTTAATTTTAAAAATATCTATACTTAGAAAGTTTTATTTTTATGTATGTTTTTTCTTTCACAAATGGCCTTTTTGTATCTCATTGTCCTAATATCATTATGTTCTTGCTTGTAGTAAAGATGAAACAAAACAATATCAAAATAAAGAATATGGGCAAAATGAAGAGTATGAATAAGAGGCCAATATTAGCACTATTCAAAAGAGAAAGGGCAGAATGCGAACAACATTGGAAAAAGTTATCAAGAGAAAGTCAAAGAAAAATAAAGAAACCATTTAATACAATAGTAGGGAGCAAGAGATAGGTCAGGACCTAGCTTCTTATAGTAGTTTTCTCTGCTCCAAAGTAAGAAGCATGGTTTCTATCACAATTGAGGACTGAAGACTTGTGCCATCCTCTATAAAAGATTCAATATGAGAAAAGGTGAAGGTAGGCAAACATTAATAACATGTATTATATAATTTATAACATACCTTATTTTCAAACATAGTTTGCTGTATACTTTGCAGATTGCTTTTAATGTACCTAAGCAAAAGAAGATGCGTGCTTTGCAAAGAGCTAGTGAGCAATGGAGAAAATAAAAGAACTATCTTGTTTGCAATTATATAATTTCATCTGTCAATAACCCATTGAGGCTGTACACAGTGCCTACCATTTATTCTGATGTCATTGACCAAGATGTGTGGAATGAATTTGTACACAACTACATGTTTGTTGAATATGAGGTATGTGCGAAAATGATGTTTCATTTAATTAATTACATGTAACATCTGATTATTGCGCTTGATTATGTATGTACAAATGTGCAGGCAAAGAGTGCAAGAGGAAGAAAGGTGCATGAAACTAATATGCAGCACTACCTGTCTAGGTCGGGTTACACTCATTTAAAAGAGCAAGAAATAAACATTTGTGACAATTTATTACTTTGAAATTAATGCTTTTATACTTATATACATTTTGTTCTCTAACTATAGTGTCTTGCTTAATAGTAAATGAAAGCTGGGACTATAGAACCCATTGATTGTTCCATCCTTTGAAAGATGGTGCATTTGTTGGGCCGTACTGGCCAAACATTCTCAGATGAAACTACTGCACAAATCTCCTTTCACAATGTAAGTGGTTCTACCTATCTATCAATTTTGTACAATTAATTAGATGACATGATCATATTTTTCTAATTAAATTATGTAGGACATTCTTGCCCAAGAAAGCACAAGTACAGAAACTCTAAGCAGCACTGCTACCAATGATAACATCCTGTGCAGGGCTATGGGCAATAAGAAAGACCACACTAATCGAGTTAGGGGCATGAGGCATGGTATTATTCCTTCTAAATTCTTTGGTAAAAGAATTCCTACAGTTGAAGATCAGGAGGCCTATAATGAGTTGGTTGAGAAAATAAAAACATATATATTTAGCCAATTGTATGAAGGAAGTCTAATAATAGTTTCTCAATCCCCTGCACATAATTCTTGCAATGCCCTTGTACCTCTATCAAATGATAGCTGCAATTCTACAATTGAGAAGTTCATGAAGGACAACCAACGGCCCTAGAAAAATAAATTTCAGCCATGGAGGTATATATATACAAAACTAAAACTTTTCATTGTCCTTTGTAATAATTCTCTATCTCAACCTCTCTATTGTATATCTGATTTGTAGGTGGGTCAATGCTTACTCGACCTGGATTCCTGTCAAAACATCGTGGTAATTGGTTCATGCTATAAGCATGAATAACCGTTTTGTGTAGAATCAGTATGACGCCACATACTAAACGAGTGTCCATTATCATGGCTTTGAATGATAATGTCAGCCTACCATTTTCTTTTGATATGGAAAATATTATAATCGTTGGGTAAGCAGTTGCATATCACATCCCTTGGCTGGAAGCACTAGTCATTCCCATAGAATCCATGGTATGTATCTTATCATACTACCTTCCTCATTAATGATTTTTAGCTAAAGACCTTAATTTAATTGTTTATTAACTTTATACAGTTAATCAGCAACAACATGCGCCACCCAGGTCTCCTGCCATTGCACCATCACCAATTGTTGCACCAATGGAACATGTACTTGTGTATATGCTTATTTTTTTCATCATAAATTAGGTAATCTTCATTGATTAATATTATTTAGCTAAATTTTTTTTACATCTTTTATAACAATCATCTAAGGATCATGTGGAAGTCTCACCCAACATGCCTCGATCCCTAAGGTTAATTTACGATCAAAGATAGGGCAATCAACCCATATGAATTAAGGAGGGAGTGCTTGCCGATGACGTTGTTGAAGTGCTACTTATGGCAGAAGACCTACTATGAGTTTGCCTATGAGGTATATTCGAGCATCCTCATGTTTTCTCCTACATGGGATATATGCATATATTTGCTTATATGAATATTTGACATTATATGTTATATTTTTATGATATAGATGATAAATATTACTTCTTTTATGCAACTTCTTGAATGATGCAACTAGCCTTTTTGAGGTTGAGGATATACTTTATCAATTCCTTGACCTCGACATCATTTGTGGTGCATCGAAGTAATGGTCAACAGATAGGCATGTTGATGATATTTTACTAGGCTTCTTCCGATGTTCTAAACAACAAAGTATAATGATTCCCTACAATAGCAAATAAGTTTTAATTTTTCTTATTTTCTTTCCAACTTATTCTATACTTAGGCATTATCACTATAATTACAGTTTATATGAATATCTATATAGGGCTCATTAGATGTTGCTTGTTTTGGATGTACACGATGGGGAGGCTTTCTTTTTTTATTCTTGTAGTTCTTGCACCCGTCTCAACCTCACAAAAATTATAAATAAGTAAGTTTTTATTCTTTTCATGCATTACTTATAGATAAATAATTTGTTATTCATCTATAATACATTTGAAATTTAAATTTGTGGAGCATGATTAAGATAGGCTATTGTGACCAAGATTGTACAAATCATCGAACCTCATTTAGAAGAATGTCAAGGTATAAAAAATAGTCAATACTTTATTTTACCACTAATTAAACTTATAATACTATAAATGAATTTATAAAAAAAAAAATTCTTATCCTTATTGCACAGTGCCTTAGATAATATTTTGATTGGAAGTGTGAGTATTATATGCTAAGATACATGAGGACCCTAATATTCGACGGTGCTGGTATCTTCCAATTAACAAAGGTAAGATACTTTTTACTTTTCATAATATTATACTTTTTCATATTTTTTTTTATGCATCCAGCTAAAAGAATGTGACCTTTATTAAATATATTGTATTACATGCTACTATGCTTTTTGAGTGGACAAAAAAGAAGAGTTACTCCAAAGTAAACCTCAAAGAAATGCAAAGCGAATGAGTTGAGTATGTACTGAGTTTTAATTAGAACACTTAAAGTGACTACATGGATGTAAAATACATAATAAAGTATTTTTTTCATTCACTTGTATGTGTTCTTTTAGTTTTCATTATTTTCTTTGAAATAAATATGTTCTTTAAGTGATGAATGAGTGGAAACTTGGAGTGTAGGAGTAAATAAGTATGGATAGAGTGAATTTGAAGCTTTTAAATAAAGTGATTATGGGGGTTGGTTTTCATTATATTCATTGAATTATATAACTGTTATGGGATGCTGAATGAGGGTAACTTAGAGTGTGAAAGTAAATACGAATGTATACAGATTTACAAATAAAGTGAATGTGGATGTTATAGTCAATACATGTGTTATGGTTTCTTTTATGAAGTATTTTCAAGATAGATGTGGATGGATAACGACCAATTTGAATATTTTGTACCCAAGGGGGAAGTGAATGTGGATGTTGTAGTGAAATCATGTGTTGTGGTTTCCTTTATAAAGTATTTTAAAGATAGATACGAATAGATAATGATGAATTTGGATGTTTTATACCCAATGAGGAAGTGAATGTATGGTTTTTTTTTTTTTTATGTGTATAAAGATGTAAGAAAATTGTATAAGGTGTTATATTGAATGTATATAGATAGTAATTGCAATGTGAAAAAAAAAGAAGAAGGGACTTTTGAAGTCGTTTAGCTAAACAACTGTAAAAGTCAGGACTTTGAAAGTTGACTCGATAGAAGTCATTTTTTTAATCAATGTCTATTAGCATTTTCTACTGACTTTAAAAGCCTCCTGTGTAGTAGTCATATGATGCATGGATCAAACTAGCTTGCATTTTTGTTGCAAAAACATGAACTTGTGTTTTATAGTTGAAGAATCAACCTCTTTTGGTAAAGAAAGGAGCTTCCACCATGTTGAGCATCTCGAAAAGAAACAATTGGTTTCCAATGAAGTATGACATTCAGTGAATTCATAAATGACAAACATCTCATTTTGCAAGTCTTGAAGGGACTTACCAATGGATATTATGACTTTGCCACCTCTATTTATACATGTATTGAAGTAGTTTCATTTGATGACCTTCATGATCTAGTCTTGGATCAAGAAGCATTCTTTCAATACCAAATTGAAGAAATTGAGGCAGTGATTTAAATGCCAATGCTACCACTAAAGCCATACACCCTAATTTGAAGTTCAAAGGTAAGAATACCCAAGATGGTGTCTCCTACTAATACGATTGCATAAGAAGAAAAATTGCAGAGCTTCTCTTGTAAATATATATCCCATAAATAATACTTGCACTATGATGAATTCTTTGAACCATGGCTTATTGGCATTCTTTGTAAAGTAACTTCTTGAAGATAGTCAAATGCTCCTAGTGTAAGGGATTACTGGCAGCTTTATCTCCGGGATTCAACTAAGCTAGACTTAATCTTTATCCACAATGATTTGCACTCTAAATATAGACCATAAGCAAGTCTCCTTTAATGAAAGCTTGTAGAAAATTCTAAATACTTCAAGAAAAATTAGGAACAATAAAATATGGAAAAATCTCAATAAATATGAAATATAAGTTGCAAAAAGATCATACAACATCTAGAAGACTATCAAGACAAGATTCTAAAGTCTTAAGAGCCAACAAGAGAAGAGATCTTAGACAATGAAGACTTTGAGAGCTTGAAAGTTAACAAGAAAAGAGATCTCAGTCCGGCATTCAAAATTATGAGATTCTGAAAGTTGACAAGTAAAGAAATCTCAGCCAAATAGTCAAGATTTTGAGATATTGAAAGTTAACAGAAAAGGGATCTTAATAGGACACTAGATAGACCTACTAAGATAATGGATGCAAACAGCACACCTACAAGCTCTTCTCAATGGAAACCAAAACCACAAAATAGAGTTACAAATAGTGCACCCAAAAGATATCAAAGAGTCTCCAACTTTGAAAATCTAGAGAGAATAAATTTAGATCTCTGGAAGAGTAAGCAGAGTGCTCTACAAAAAT
Organism: Warburgia ugandensis; assembly: GCA_035236585.1. Lineage (NCBI taxonomy): Eukaryota > Viridiplantae > Streptophyta > Magnoliopsida > Canellales > Canellaceae > Warburgia > Warburgia ugandensis. The sequence goes on along the minus strand of CP141138.1, from coordinate 48,546,295 downwards.
CTTGGCAGAGCACCTTCACAAACTCTCAAAGACTTGAAAGTTGAATGAACAATCTTGATGGGCTTCACCCTATATATGGGTTCCTATCCTCTAGTCTTTCTTTCAAAAACAACATGGAGCTATTAGTCCCTATCCCTTTTTATAGAGATGTTTTTATACATCTCTTATAAAAATGGTGATGAGGAACTATTAGTACCTTCAAATTAAAATCCAAAACCAATAAACAACTCAAAATAACATTCTTCCACTTATTTTAATTTAAAACAATTCAAAATAATTCAATCATAAAAAAGATAATAGATCTCGTTAGCAAAACAAGCACAATGAGTAGTAAGCCTCGAGGAACTTCCCTACTCATTCTCTTTAACTCGTGATGGACTCCATGGAGTGAGATAGGCTTGAGCGAGTTGGGCTATCTCTATAGTGGTGTGTCCAACCTTCCATGCATCTTCCATCTAATCAAGGCCATCCAATTTGATGGGCCTAGTACTAGAGTGTAGGTTGATATGGAGCTAGCGAGAATGTCCGAGCCATGATTATTAGAGCATAAATAGATATCAAACCGATGCAGTATCGCACCGTAGTAAATGTGGCAATACTGCGAGCAGACATGCCATGTTCAGTCTAATTGCCCTATAGGTATCAAAGTAGGAAATTCTCCATCTGCCTACCAGTAGCAAAGGGGGTTCAATTCTCATTATATGCAATTATGATGTTAAACAAACTAATTGTTGGGGCTTTGCCATCGTGGGAATCTTTCAGCCCTGACAAGTGCCTGAATTTGAGATATGATATTCCTCCTCTGATTGGCTTTTTGTAGATGGTCTATGCTACTTGGTTTACAAGCTAGCTCGTAAGCCAAGGATAAGCAGTTTTATCGGAGTAGACAAGTGGGGAACGATAAGAGAATAAAAAGTGGAAGGGTCTTGTTCGAGGTCCTTGCAAATTTGGTTCAGTACGGTCTTGGCTACATGTCCTTTGGACAAGACAAAATTGGATATATATATATATATATATATAAGAAGATACAATAAAGAATTAAAACATTCATTCTATTATAAAGAATACAAATATCATCATCATCAAGACCTTATCCCAATTAGGGGTCGGCCACATGAATCTTATTCCTCCATTCTACTCTATTAAATACCATGGTTTCATTCAGTCCCAAAGTTTTTAAATCTTTTCTCACCACTTCTATCCACGTTCTTTTGGGCCTTCGCCTTGCCCTTTTAGAACCTTCTATTTGTATTGCCTCAATCCTTCTAACTGGTGCCGTTGTTGGTCTCCTTTGGACATGTCCAAACCATCTAAGTCTAATCTCCCTCATCTTATTACCTATTGGTGCTACCCCTAAATTTCCTCTAATATTTTCATTTCTAATTCTGTCCTTTCTTGTCTTACCACTCATCTATCTCAACATCCTCATTTCTGCGACGCTCATCCTATGAGTATCATGTTCCTTAACTGGCCAACACTCTGATCCATAGAGCATGGCCGGCCTTATAACCATCCTATAGAATTTTTCTTTTAGTTTGATTGACACCTGTCGATCTCACAAAACTCCAGATGCACATCTCCATTTGTTCCAACCCGCTTAGATTCTCTGGGTAACCTCCCTCTCAATCTCTCCACTCTCATGGATCAATGATCCTAAGTACCGAAAGAGGTCTTTAACGAGGACTTCTTGGTCATCAATCTTGATTGGTGTTCCACTCCTACTCTCCTAGCTAAAATTACATTCCATATTTTCTGTCTTAGTTTGGCTAATTTTAAATCCTTCAAATTCTAATGCTTCTCTCCATAACTCTAGCTTTATGTTTATACCCTCCCTTGTCTCATCAAGTAAGACTATATCATCTGCAAATAGCATGCACTAGGGGATCTCCTCATGCAAATGTTTTGTTAACTCATCCATAACTAATGTGAAGAGGTATGGACTCAATGCTGATCCTTTGTGCAATCCTACAGTGACAGAAAAATCACCGGTCACGCCACTAGTGGTCTTAACATTTGTTACCACTCCCTTATACATATCTTTAATTATATCTATATACCCTTGAGAAACCCCCTTACTGTGACGACCCAGGTTTTTGTAACATGTTTTATAATGTATTTTGAAAGGCAGGGCCCTTAATAGTGTAAAAAAATTTCACAAAACAAAGCAACGAAAATTCTTTTCTGTAGAACTTGTTTTGAAAACCCAAGTCACCACTTCATACATAACATAAGTACAATTTGTGTACAAAATAAAATTCCATTGAAGGAATATACTTTTATTAAATTCCAGAATCCATCCAGTAGTTCACAGTACAGCCAAATCTATTACAATACTTGTCCAAATTACATAATCCAAAACTCAAGCTCACCATACAATAAAACTCTCAACAAAACAAAATACATGTCTTCAAGGGCATACCTTGAAGATTATTCTCTTCAAGTCTTCTATCGTCTTCAGCTCCTAACTCTCCTTCCTTGTATCTGAGATATTGCAACAAGTACAATATCTCAGCAAGCAATACTTGGTAGGGATTTCAAGAAGCATAACAATTGACAATATAATTCCAATACTTCATAATCCCATTATCCCTCAATATATTCATGTCTCTACTCTTTACTTTGTAATTTATATACATACATACTCTTCATGAGTAAACCAGTTAAATTTATGAAAGTAGTCAAATATCATTCCCAACTAAGTTGATCAATTCTCTCCATTGTGAGAATTTACTATTTCAGCTAATCTTACACTAGGAATTTTCCTTCTAGGGAAATATTGATAATATACAATTACCTAGCATTTCATTATGCTAAAACATAAGGCATTTTACTATGCCTATTCTCATATGCATCATAGTGCAAAATAATAAAAAAGGTTGTCATGCTGCAGTCTAATCCGTACTAACACACTCGGATAACTGCCCTATTCACCACTGATACCACGGTGAAAAATATTATATCACTGCCCGTATGGGGGGACAGGAGTTTCACAGTGGAGGCCTTCCCATAATTGCCCCACCCTACTTTTATCCTCTCATAGGGCAAGGTATCATCAAATCATCAAATTTCAAGGAGCGGGTGGCCAAACCTTTATAACTCCTCTAGCAATAGCATCCCCCTAGGCTTATGCCTATTAAAATAAACTCACAAGCCTCCAAGCTTGTATGTAAAATAGATTTCATATATATATCAGACTATCTGTCTGTTTACTTAGGGTTGAAATATTTTCTAGTTCCCTATTCACTTATAGTCTAGTCCTTAACCATCTTATATGTATTTGGTTGGATCATAAGGTTTTCAAAAGATTTAATACAAGTATTAACATTACTCTTGTCAACATAAGATCATGAATTCAATCATGTATATCCCATGTAAATGCATTCATCAAATCCTCAACCTTTAAGGAGTGATCTCTTTTTCCAAATCTTCCATGATCCTGACTGATGTATGTAATCTATACATCCATACATATTGTTAATATATAAATTTTGAACAATCCTATTGATCACTAGATCTGATGTTTAGAATGATCTTTAGATCATTCATATATAAGTATTTTTCTATCTCTAAGTCTTAATGTGTCCATCTCCTTGATCTTGATCTTTCATAGATCCATTGATTGACAATCTACACATGTTGATAAAGATCAAGGTCCTAGATCTTCTATCATCTACTTCTTCTTTGATCTAAGTTCAGTTATTGGATCATCCTTAAGGAGGAGGATCTTGGTTTTCTTCCTTGAATCATCTTTGATCAAGGGTTTGGATTATCTAATCTAAAGAACTAGAACAAGCATACTAATAAACATACATACTAAGTACAATATAATATTCTTATTCTTATTGTTCTTGATCATCCTTATCTTACTTATAGTTTTTATTAGGGTTAGGTAATTTACTAACCTTTTATGCTCTTACTATTATTATTCAACCAGTTAATGTTTTGCTGGTTGAAGGTAACTTATTTAAGCCTAAGTCTAGACTACTCCTCTTATTTCCAATTGGCTAAAGCTTACTAGCTGAATAGGTGAACACAAAGTGGTTACTTCAATCCTCATGTAAGGAGGCGTTTAGACCTCATAAACGTCAGCGGAAGGTAAGGGAAGAGCGATGCTCTATTAGATAACCCCCTTAACCACTATGTTCTATATTCACTAGAGTGACCATAACTCAACCTTTCATAAGGTTCCTATAAGCATGTTGACCCTAAGTACTCTTTCTAATTGATTTTAATTAAGTCTATGAATATTTATAATGTCATTCATAGGGTTTATTATTCTCCTAGTTTGGGCCAAGGATTTGATAATCTTTATATTGTCCTCCTAACTATAGCCCTTACTAATTAAGTCCAAAGTACTCCATTCTTATTTGCGTCATGAAACTCTACTTTCTCATTAGATCCCATTTTTGGTGTTTTATGCTCTTTATCTCATAACAAGTAGATCTACTAATAAAATTTAACCATGAATAAATTATAAATTCAAAGCATAAAACTACATAATTGAACACTTAATGATAATGAGGCAAGGTACTTAAAATTACACTAGCATGATTTCCAACTAATATACCTTAATAACTCAATTTAAACTGACATGGACCTTAGGTATAATCTCATACTATAGTATAATCTTATATGAAATTCTAGCATGATCTTAAGTTACAATGGCATGAAATCATACTAAAGACTCCCTAAGATAATTAAATATAGCACCCTATGATAACAATATAATCACATATCATGCTAAAGTCTAAAAGTTACACTAGCATGCTTCATATAACATAAATCATATTTAAGACGCTATTAGAAAAGGAAAATGATTATATTAATATTTTTAGAAATCTTCACTTATGATCCAACTATTAGATCTTAGATCTTTTCCTTTGATTAAGGGTATTAGTTATATTTAGGGGGTTTTCTTTATTAAGGTCTAAAGATCATATTGATATATTTTTGTCATAATCCATCCATGATTTTCTTGGATTTCATCATATAAACATCCATTCCATCCATCTTAAGGATCTGATCACACTTGATCTTATTGATCAAGTGGGTCTCTTTGTAATTTTTAGGGTTTTTCTACTATGGTGGGTAAATCCCTTAATATCTCTTAGATCTGTCTAAATAAACCATTTATATAACTTCATTTCAATATTTTATCATTATTAAAACATATCTCCAAATCTGATCATCCTCGATCTTGAAGATCTTGGCAATTAGAAACTTGTTTCTTTAAAACAGAAAGTTTTACTACATAATTTTTGGATTTTATTATTTTATCAGAAAATAGAGGTTTCAAGCTTTCCATAGCTTTTTTCCGATCTCAATTTGGAGTTCAGATGGCTTCGAAATTAGATATGAAAGTTCACAGTCCTTCTTAGGGCCTAGATTTGATCTGGGCCCAAAGGAATGGATGGCCCAGATCTTTCGGGCACAAGCCGGGCGGAATGCTCCTGCATGTCGGGCTTGTCTGCCACAGAGGCGCTATAGACACTCCCTTCCAGGGCATCCATAGATGCGGGCGGGACGAGCTGAATGCTCGTTGTTCGCGTGCAAGTAACCGGGACGCTCATGGGGCACGTCCGCTAGTCGTCGGATCGGAAGTGCTGTCATCCCGCTTGGGATGATGTCCCACGCACAGCGCATGTGCGGAATGCTTCCGCATGCGATGTCTTCCACGCTACGTCGCGTCGTGTGTCTTGGGCCCTGTTTGATCAGGAGATCGGACAGTCCATTCTGGACCATCCAATCAATCCTCTCTTAATTGAGGGCCCAAAAAGCATCCGATCTTTGTGAAACTTGTACCCTAGTGGTTTTGGACCCTTCTCGATCGATTGCTGTGGTCATAATTTTCATCTGAGCACTCCATCGTCCTAAATTAAGGGTTCTGTTGTTTACTTTAATTTTACCATTTTATTACCAAATGAAATTACAGTAAACTAAAAATTACATAAAACATCAGTAAACATATACAAGAATCATTTCCACCTACCTGATTGGAGAAAACACGTTGGTTATATGTCCAATTTAAAAGAAATACCCTTTTGGTGAAGATATGGCCCAAGATCCACCTTTATTGCAAATTCCCGTTGTTTGAACCGTTGGATCTTGAAATTTCTTTGGGGGTTTTATAGCTAAGCTATGGTGGGAAGTTTTGGATTGTGAAATTGGTATTAGATCAGGAACAAAGTACCTAATTGATTTTAGGTAGCTTGTTCTAATCTAAAAAGAAAAAGAAATTGAAAAGAGAGATATCTCTTGGAAATTTTGGGTTTTTGGGGAGGGATCTAGGTCTAATTTTTCAAGGAGAGGGAAGAAAATTTTGTAGGGATTTTATGAGTATTTTTGGAGGATTTCAGGGGTTGTATTTATAGGCATTTTGGTCTTCTTTCATGATGATATGCATTAATGATGGTAAATTTTTTATTATTAAATAAGCATTGGATTCTCCCATCCTCCACCTACTTCCCCAAGACCAGCTGGTATGGTTTGACCCATGATTTCATGTGGGCTGGCCATATGATTCATTTTTGGGTCCCTTGTGGGTCCCATGTGGGCCCCACATGGTGTAAAAAGACCATTTTGCCCTTTATATATAATTAGGATTTATTCCCATGATCTCGGAATTGAGCGTATTTAGTGGCATTGGATTCGTATTTCTCAGTACATTCTAAATTTTGATGTCTCAGATTTTGATTTTTGGGTAAAATTACTATTTTACCCTTTTGTCCAAGAAATAAAGAAAATTAAGAATTTTTCATCTGAATTCAGAATTTGTCATGCTTACAGTCATTCTGAAGGGTTTGCTAAGTTTAATTTCAATTGTACATGTCTTATTCTTTGATTATACTTTTATAAGAAGTATATTCTAAATAACCCTAATATTTCAGCCCAAAATTTCTGAAACTCAAACTTTATTGATTTTCTCAATCAATTACAAAAATTGGGGTTATTACACATACCACCTAACACCCTCCATATTAACTCTCTAGGGACTCTATCATAAGCTTTCTCTAAATCGATAAAGACCATATGTAGGACTTTCCTCCTCTCCCTATATTTCTCTACTAATTGTCTTAGCAAGAAAATAGCTTCCATGGTAGACCTTGCAGGTATGAAACCAAACTGATTCTCTGATACACTTGTTTCCTGTCATAGTCTCTTCTCAATCACTCTTTCAAAAAGTTTCATGGTGTGGCTCATAAGTTTAATCCCTCGATAATTAGTGCAGCTCTGAATGTCACATTTATTATTATAGATTGGTACAATAGAGCTTTTCCTCTACTCATCAGGCATTTTCTTTGATTTTATAATCTTGTTAAATAACTTGGTCAACTAAACTACCCCAATATCTTCAATATGCTTCCAAACCTCTATTAGTACACTATCAAGCCCCATGGCCTTTCCTGATTTCATCTTTTTCAAGGCCTCTTTTACTTCAGGTATTCTAATCCTGCTTTCATATCTATAATATCCAATGTTATTTAGATTTATATTATTTTCAATCCCTATATTCTCAGAGCCATTGTCATTTAATAATTTTTGAAAGTATGTTTCCCACCTTTGTTTGATGTCATCTTCTTTGACTAATACCCTTTGATCATCGCTTCTAATACACTTAACATGATCTAAGTCCTTACCCTTGTGTTCTCTTACTTTTGCAAGTTTAAACACATTTTTCTCACCTTCTCTTGTTCCCAATTTATTATAGAGCTCATCATATGCTCACTTACTATTCTCTTAGCAGCATTTTTAGCATTCTTATATTGTTCATAGTTTTCACTATTTCTAATCTTCTGCCAAGCTTTAAAACACATCTGTTTTTATTTAATAACTTTTTGCACTGTTTCACTCCACCACCATGTTTCCTTTGCTAATAGCCTTTTACCTTTAGATACTCCTAAGACATCTTTTGCCACTTTCTTAATGGACTCAGCCATATTTGTCCGCATGGTATTTACTTCTGTTTTATAGTTCCAATTTCCTTTTACCATCAACTTATTTTTGAATGAGGTTATTTTGTCTCCTTTTAAGTTCCACCACTTAGTTTTTGGATATGTATTAAGTTTAGTTCTTTTACTCCATCTTTTAATATGGATATCCATAACCATTAACCTATGTTGTGAGGTTAAACTCTCACCAGGTATCACCTTACAATCCTTGCATATAGATCGTTCATTATTCCTTAGTAGAAAAAAGTCTATTTGGCTTTTATGAAGTCTACTTTTAAAGGTTATTAAGTGTTCATCCCTCTTCTTAAAGAGTGTATTTGCAATGGACAGGTTGTATGACAAAGCAAAATCAAGGATATTCTCCCCTATCTCATTTCGTTCGCCTATACCATACCCTCCATGTATTCTATCATATCCTTCCTTATCTTTTCCTACATGGTCATTTAAGTCTGCTCCTATAAATATCCTCTCAGTGTTGGGAATTTCTTGTATGACTCCCTCCATATCTTCCCAAAATTGTCTCTTGATTATATCTTGTAACCCTACTTGTGGTGCGTATGCACTTATAATATTTATAATCTGCTCTCCTAGAATAATTTTTATTATTATAATTCTATCACTGATTCTTTTAACGTCCACAACTTTATCGTTTAATTCCTTATCCACTATTATTCTTATGCCATTTTTGTTATTTTTCTTTCCTACGTACTATAATTTATACTCATCTATTTCTCTAGCTTTAGCCCCTTTTCACTTAGTTTCTTGGATACAAGCGATGTTGACTCTCCTACGTTTCATTGCATCTACTAACTCCAAACTCTTACCTGTCAATGTCCCTATATTCCATGTAGCGATGCGAATCTTATGTTCTGGAGATACCCTATTTACTATCCCCTTTCTCAACCTCCATGGTATGAACCTATGTCTACTTTTCACTGCACCTGGGTTTTGATGCAGTGCATCGCTTCCGAGGGGACGCTTTAACAACCCTTGCCCACTTTTCACTACACCCAAAATCCGATGTAGTGTGTCGCTTCTCGGAGAACACCCTAGCAACCCTTGCCTATTTTTCACCGAACCCAGAATCTGATGCAGCGCGTTTTGTGGGAAAAACCCTAGCTTGAGGGAATGTCTGTTTTCGATTCATGTCATGTTTGGGTTGCCATAGTTTTAAAAAGCTGAAGATGATTTTTATTTCTTCCTTACAAACTAATATACAAATGCATATTCATTTGCAAGCATAAAAGAAATAAAAAAAAATCATCTTCAGCTAAACCCTTGCAGGCTAGCAACCTGACGCAAGGGTGGCCATATTTTAAGAAGCTGGAGATGATTTTCATTTCTTCCTCACAAACTAATATACAAATGCATATTCATTTGTAAGAAAGAAATAACAAAATCATCTTCAACTTCTCCCTTGTCGGCTGGCACTTGACACAAGACCCTCCTCCTTTTTCATTCGGGCTTGGGACCGGCATTGTAATTATATAAAATGATTAACTTAGACATTCATTAACATTAGTGCATAAGAGAAAGTGAATATAATCTTGAATTTCCTTTTATTATATACAACTCAATGAGTATTATGACAAATATAATCTTAAACTATTGCAATTGGTGATAAGCGAGACTTGTAGCACACACTTCTCTCAAGGAGATAGAGGTACTTGAGCTTCGCACATAAAATCCCATTTTGCTAAGCACTCTAGAGACAAAACCTCAAATCTAATAAGAGGCAATCTCACCTTCATACTTTTCCGGTGGATTTATTAATGGTGCACCTGCCTACATAATAGTTCAAAGACCTATAGATCCATTAAGATACAAATGTCAACCTCCTATTATAGTAGGTCATACTACCATGCACTCATAATTGCCAAATAACTTATTCTCTCTCTTTATACGTGGTAAATGATTCAAGGTAGAGTTGCCACTATTCGCAATTTGGATAGGTTTTATGCACATTTCCCTTGATGTCACTCCTTATAGAGATAATGTCTTGAAGCCTTTAGTGTTAGGGGATCGTACATGTACCAAAAAGCTTTTAACCACACTGTTGTATAATAGTCTTGCCCCAAAATTGAGCCAAGGTCCTTCATCAAGAGTCATCTCATCCAAAAGAAGTTCTTTATTTCGATTGTCAAAAGATTTACTCTTGAACAATATACTCTACCCATTGTAGCATGTTTCAAGCCACTACTTTGGAGCATGTTTCAACTCATACAATGACCTAGTTAGCCCACATAACTATACTATCTTCTTGCATGTTATAATTTTCAGGTTAAACCATGTAAATATCTTCTTAGAATTTGCTCATAGATAATGTTTGAATAACCATCAAATATTACTTGAAGATTCTAATGATTGGAGTATCAAATCTTTTCTTTGGGTAGAAGTGCTGTATGTAAACTATCTTGACTAGCTAGTAACAATTAATAACCTTTGGATATTAGATTTTCTCTTCGTAAACTATTTGATCTCAGAAGTTATCATTTTTATTCTATAGTCATCAATAGTACCAATTATCATCCTTACCCATAGAAAATAGACCTCTACAGCTAGATGGTCAAGACTATGAGATCTTACAAGAAAAGAGATTTTAGTAGAACAATGTATCTAACCTCACAAATGTAGAAAGAGCAAATCTTGATCTCTAAAAGACCAAGCAGAGCACACTTAAAGAACTAGCAGAGCACCTTCATAGAACTCTCAAAGATTTGAAAATTGAATGAATAAGCTAGGGAGTCATCTATCTATATAGGGTTTCCTTCCTAGTCTCTTTGTTGGGACTATTAGTCCCTGCCCCTTTTTATAAAGGTGCCTCTGTGTAGGAATCGTGATGTGGGACTACTGGTACTTTTAACTTTAAAAACAAAGCCAATGGCTTCAACACGGGCCCTTCCAAAGGGGTTGACAACTTAGGACATTCTTATTTGAACTGTTCATAATTCATGGTTCAACCATGCATTTATAAGTGAATGGAGAGTCATTTCACCTTTACACTCAACCAATGGCTTGTTGACTCAGGTTCTACCATGCATCTAATCATATGTATGAACAATGTCTCTATGTACCCCAAGTACAATGGGCCCAAGAAAATACTTGGGACACGACATAGGTTTGCACATATTATATATAGGTGTATCCATATTTCAAGCCCAAGAAGTATCTTTTATTATGCCTAATCTTCATCATATTCCTAGGATTTAAGTTAATCTTTTATCAGTTACCCATTTCACATGAGAAAATAATTCATTTTTTTGAATGCTACCATGGCTACTTTAGGATCAAGGGTTGAAATTGGGAGTAGTGCTACTCTCTGAGGGTGGAAGAAAGATGGCTTGTACCATCTAGACGTGGATCAATTCTTCCCAACTTTAGTTCGAACCCTTTCAAGTTTTTTTATTTATTTTTTTCCAAATTTTTGCCATTGCTTTTTCATATATTCTGAAAATTTTTCTAATTTTATGACTTTTTACGTTGCTGACTTTTCCATATGCCGAACTTTGTGTCTATGGTTGAAGCCATAAGTTTTGAGGTCACATTGGATGATTTTATTGAAGAATTAAAAAAGAAGAAGAAGATATTGTATCCAATGATTAATCCTTTTCTCCCATTATTTATAACGTCAAGTAGTATTCCATAGGGTCAGTCAGTCAACGAACTATTCCAACATTTGCCAAGAAGTCCATCCATCAATTTGCGGCTCTAAATATCTTCATTTCATCATAAAAGTAAAAGACGGTGCGTCCCAAAACGAAACCCCACTAATTACCTTAATGCATTAATAACAATCAAATGAATTAATTAGCATGGAATTCCACCAAAGAGAAGAACTTTCACACCGTTGCTCATTCCACACTTTGTAATAGGCTGAAGATTAAAGATGTCTTTCTTCCTTCCTTCCATTATTACCACAATGTCATTTTATTGCCTGAAGTTGGAATTAATCAAACAGAAAGATATGTGCATTTATTCAGGGTTCGTTCTTCTACATCTTTTAGTTTATTGCATGAAGATAGCTTGCTTTCTAGACGCAATTTTTGTAAAGAGACCTGTCCTAATCAGAAGCCGTTCAAAAAGAAGAAGAAATAAAAAATCTGGAGAGAGCAAACAAAAGAGAAATGATTGAGATGCAACTGATTAACAGTAAACGGACGCCATGTGTTAAAACTTAAGGCATTTCTTTTCACAGATCACATAACGCACGTCAAAACAAAACCATTTCCAAAAGAAACAAAAACTATAGAGAATCCTAACGGTTTCAGTCAGTCCTTCCAAAAAGAATCCTTCATTACACTTTCCCAAATACCCCATTTTTCAGTTTCTTCGCAACTCAATTTCTTCACAACTATCACATTCAGTTCACAGTGAATAGATTCTTAGTTAAGAGAAATATTATAAGCCTTATCTGACAATGACACTACCAGAAGCTACTATTACCCTGAGATATCTGTGAAGATGAAACCATCTCAATCAAATCCATCTCTCTTTTCTTGTCTGGAAAAGCTTTATCTTGTTCAATTAGAAGTTCCTCAGTTGGGCTCTCTTCACAATCAGTAGAAGGAGAATGGGTTCCGTTCAATAGATTAGACAGATAAAGGTCTGAGTACAGATGGGTTGTAGTAGTAGAGGCAGTAGCAGCTGTTGTAGTTTCTTCATATGGGCTGCTATCACTGTACATGTCTGTAACTGGTGAAGATGAAAAGAAGGCCAGTTCATCCATTATGAATTGATGTTCGTCATCATCAGACAAAAGAGTCTTCTCAAGCTGTTCAAGTTGAAATTTGCCTTCAATTGTAGATTGCATGTTGGTACTTGCCAGTGGAGGTGTGTAAACATCTTTGTAGAAGTTCAGTGGGTTTGAAACTGAAGTACAAGAATCACCAGCATATGCAGACGCTTTTGAAAGGGTTCTTTGGTGTGTCTTTGATGGGTTGGTGGAAGGAGAGTCTTTTAAATTGATGGAGGTCCCTTTCAAGTTCTTGCTCCTAATGTATTCTTGTAGTATGGATGGTTTAGATTTTCCTTCTTGGGCTGTTGCTTTTCTGCCCTTTCTCCTTGAATTCTGCCTCCTTTTGGTGGCATTCCAGTGGTTCTTTATTGCGTTTTCAGTTCTTCCAGGAATTCGCTTCGCAATCTCAGCCCACTTGTTACCAATCTTCTCATGGGCTTCCACTAACAACCTCTCTTCTTCTTCACTCCATGTATCCTTCTACAAGACAAGCAAGGATTAAATGAGAAAAGGAATTGGATCAGGTTGCTGTTGCATGATACATGTAAGTACTACAGAATAGCATAGTTTTTGAGTATCTGTAAAGAATCTCGAGTGAAAAGCAGAAGATCAATGTATAGGTTTAGAATGTTTTGTGTGACAACATAATAAAAGGAAAGGCACATAATGAAGAGAAGACCAAAAGAAAGACTAAACTAAGAGACTAGCTAACTTTGAATAATGCTTTAGGGTTTGCATGCCAAGCAAGTTCCCAATAAAGAAAATAATGAAAACATAAAGCTTTAACATACCCAAATAAATTCAGGTAATGTCAATACCAAGATATTTGAAGAAACCTAGAACTGTTCAAGTCACAAAGGAAAGTTTCATATAGGTTAGGATAAAGAAAGAGAGAGGAAACAAGTAGTACTAAAAATGGCTTCTGTAATCTGCATGCTGAACTACTAAAAATGATAAAGAGTAACCAAAAACTTATGTTTTCACTAAATGATCATATGTTCCCGGAGAAATCCAACTATAGATATTAAAAACCCTAAAGATTACGTTGTTGTTTGTTTACGTTTTTGTATGGTCTAATTAAGGGGGGCACTGTTGCACCACATGGTTAAGAAGTCCAAAGAACTATGGCGAATAGTGGAGTGAAGAAGAACCTTTATGTCAGGGCGGAGATGATTATGCCATCTTTCTCTACACTGTTTCCCAATTCGGCCCACCAATTTCTGAGCAATCTGAGACCATTTCTTTTCTCCGTATTGATCAACCAATTTGACCAACAATCTGAACAAAACACAGACAATAAGAGTCATTTTCATTTCTCTCCGGTTACTATAACCCGAACTAATCACTAAAGAAGAGATCAAAGAAATCAACTAGAGAATCTAACAGAATTGGGAAGGACCAAGTTTGTCTCACCTGTCTTCTTCAGCTGTCCACTGCCCTTTCACTAAACTAGAGCTTTGCACTCTTCTTCCAGTTGAGTCATTCTGTTCTCCTCTCTTATTTCCACCACCAAGAAACCCAACTTTCCCGTAAGCCCAGTTCATGTACTCTCCTTCATCTGCAAACAACCCATCAACGAAACTTCTCGCTTGCAAACCCGGCAAGGAAAACCCACTTGAAGTTGCACCGAGAGAAATATCATCAACCACCTTCTGATAAGTAAAACCTTTCTTCGCCCTTTTCACAGGCGAGAAATCACTAGAATTGGGCAGGAAACGTTCCAACGGCGTGAGTAAAGGTGCTGGCCGGAGGAAATATGCGCTTTTCTCGAGAAAACCGCAGTCGAACCCAGCTCCTCCTTCCATGAAAGGCATCGAGAAAAGAGGAAAAAGAAGAGAAAACACAGTGAGAAGGACCCAACTCGAGTGGAAGTTTGCTGGGGAAATGGCTTGATTTAGGTTGGTGTTTTTAATCTACTTGTAAGAAAACAGTTACAGGAATGAAGCTGAAAATTAGCGTATATTCGCGTCTGATGGAAAGAACCTATAGTGACCGTCGATTCTGGGGGCCATCAGACGGCTGAGAATTGCCTACAGTTGTAACGCCTCAGCTCCCTCTCAGGCACTTAAATACACTTTAACTAAATTCATTTTCCTAAGACAAAAGGAAAGAAAAAGGCGGTGCTACTTGATAACTTGCTAAATATATTCATATTAAGTATGAGGTGAGAGTAATTCAGGAAAGAAATTTAAGGCCCCAGATTTTGATCATTTGGAATTAATAGAGAAAGGAGAAGCCATGAATCTATTTAATACACTTGGCGCATATAGGTTTGATATTAGAGCTTTTGACCTAGTGGGCCAATATTTAACATGAGATTACAAGATATGGTGATCGTCCATAAGATCTAATTTTCAGACCCATTTTAGATTGATGGCCACAAAACATTGATCAAGAGGGAGCAATAGTCCACATCAACAAAACAATAGTAAGATTTGGTGATGATCTCATTATTGCCCATAATGCATTAATTTCCATAGCCATGAGATGGATGCTTCTGATTCCTAGCCATCCGATAATGATGGTAAAGACTAGTGCTCACTAACCATGCTAGCATGTTCTACCAGCGCATTTTCAAAACGAGAGTTGGTAAAAGAACTAGTTTAGTCATTTCTAACGTCTCATTTATTTGCAAACTTTTTAAATTTCAAATAGAATAGATGGGTTTTAGTTCCTTGGAAGTTTAATTTCTCCACTTCTGACGTAGCAGTTTAGCCTTGAGCAAAGGGATGGGAATAGACTCTCTAACCGGAGCTATTTATTTTATATAAAAAGAGGAAAAGAAAACAAAGAAAAGAAAAAACAGCCGATATGTGTAATTGATCCGAATTACTCTAATGTGCATTAAGTAATATAAGTAAATTTAGGAAAGATAAAGCGGCATTTCCTCATGCATTTACTCTGTATAAAGTTCTGCCTTGCATGGAAAGGCCGACTCCTTTTCTAACGTCGAAGTCTAGTCATTTCTACATGGACGATATCTTAAAGAGACGGACTCCGTGGATGGCACCATTGTTCTGGTCCCATGCCGAGTCCGAAATCCCATCGAGAAGATAAAAAGGGCAGTTCCGGTGCACGAAGCTCCCATCTATGCAGGGTTCATGGAAGGTGCAGGCCATAATAGTCTAAAGTAGGCAGCCTTACCTTGCATTTTTGCAAGAGGCCGATTCCACGAAATCCCATCAAGAAGATAAGACCAACAAAATCAACGGTTTAACTTTTTCTCATGGAATCCTAAATGGCATTTGATAGATCAATTTCTAGATCATTAAATGGAGGTATAGTCTGCGTAGACTTGACCACTTCCAAGTTGCATATTTGGGCAAGAATGTGTCAGTGCCTTTTAATTAGCTTTTTATTATGAAATACTTATGATGATATTAGCATATCTTACTCTATTGTTGGTGCAAGACTTATGAAGAAGCCCAAAAAATTTTCGGATAACTGGGATAAGATATTCATAATATTCACTCTCAAGTATTATTTCATTTTAGTTCTTGAATTGAATAATAGAGCTAGATTATTCACTGAAAATCTATTTTAATCTAAAATCTACTTAATTAGGTGGCAAGAAAACAAAATATTAAAGCTTGAACCCCAAACCTTGCACTAAAACCTTGAACCCTGATTCTTTGGAGGTTTATATAGCAGAAGTTCTCTTAGAGGTTTGTTTTAAGAAAGCATGCATGTGAAATAGAAAGAGATAGAATTGTATTAGAAATTGATTTGTTTATATATATGAAAGAGAAAGAGAAAAAGATTAATATATCTTGATAGAAATGGTTAGTTTCGATCATTTGATGACTTGATCATCAAGATTAGATTGTCTATCAGAGAAATATTTCCTTCCTCTTAGAATTTCTTTGTTTACACTAATATAAATACTAATTTGTTTATATTAATTTAGACTATTAGATAGACAACTTTTAGTATTAAGATAAGTTTGGATTTCTTTGTCTATATTAGATTTATTTGTTTATATTAATATGGACTATGAGATTGATGGCTTTGATCACAAAGATGAGGTTTTGTTGCCAATTTGAAAAGGATACTATTAGAAAAGTTTACTAAGAAATAGAAAGAAATGAAAGAGAGATTTAAGGAATTGACTTGTGGCTAAAGAGAGAGAAGTTAATCCTCTAAGGGCCACTTATACAACTACTAGGGCACGATAAAATAATTAAAAATTCAAACATATTGATGTGGCACAAGAAAAAACAGGAGTCAAAATGTTTAAAGAAAAATACTTTAGGAGAGGGAAAGAGAGAGAGAGATTTTTACATTAATATAGACTATTAGATAGACAACATTGATCATTAAGATGAGGTTCAAATTTCCCTATTTATTAATATAAAATTTTATTTTCTTACATTTAGGTGGACTATTAGATAAATAGTTTCGATCACTAAGATAAGATTTGATTATTAATTTAAAAATTATACAATATAATAGGAAAGGTTAAAGAGAAAGAGAGACTTTAGATTAAAAGAAGATAAATAAGAT
The DNA here is from genome assembly GCA_035236585.1 of Warburgia ugandensis. NCBI lineage: Eukaryota > Viridiplantae > Streptophyta > Magnoliopsida > Canellales > Canellaceae > Warburgia > Warburgia ugandensis. Next base: position 48,529,108 of record CP141138.1, on the reverse strand, counting down.
AGCTTAGAGAGAAAGAGAGAAAGAGATATTTAGGGATACAAGTGGGGCCTATTTATGTGAAAATAAGCATTATAAATTAATATTACAATATGAGGATAATAAAATTTTAAAAAATAAGTAAAAAGGGTTAGAAAGATAAAGATTTGAGGGATGTGTTATAGATAAACAAAGAGAAGTCCTTTAAAAACTAAAAAAAAAAAGAGGTATAAAGATCAACGACAAAAGTTCCATGTGAAAAATTAACATAGAGTTGGGTGAAAAACTCTATTGTTTGGTATATACTAGAAATTTTGAACATTCACAATGAATTAAATGCAATCTTCGTGGATCTACATGTACTAGTTGTTTCTAGACATTATGTACGCTTTAAGCAACTTACATTTCGTAGGTTCTTATAGGATTTTGTGGATCAGTAATTCAAAACAGTAATTATAGAACTTCCATTATCATAAAATCAAAGCCAACCCTTGCTATTTCAGTTAGTAAGCACACTAAAAAAAAGAAGGTACATGTCAATTTTAGGCCATGTCAATTACTTAAAACTTATAACAACAAACCATGTTAGTTTTAGTGCAACAAGTCACTCCCACCACTAACATTCCAACATCTATGCAGTCAATCCCAAGCATCTAACCAAATTATACTACTGCACCATTCCCTTATTCTAATTTCACATCACTATCACTACCACACATATAGAAGAACGGGATAAAAACCCAACTAGCAACCAGGGCAATCGCTAACGTTCTCCTACTCGTATGACCCAACTTCATTTTCATTGCTCAAATAATTCAGTTTCCTTAACAAGTCAGCGATTATCTCCCCTTGACCTTGGGCACATAGGGGCATAACCACACAAAGAAATTGCACTTGTTTTCCTACAAAATTAGATACAAAATAGTGAGGAATAGTACAAAATTAGGAGTTCTATAGACAAACATTAAAAACACAAGAAGCAACATACTGTAGGGCTGTGACAACTATAGAATCATCTTCTTGAGTTCTCATCAGTCAAGGAAGTTATGATTCTTATCCTCAAAAAACAATGATATAACGGGAAATCCATTCCTCAACGTTCTTCCATATGTGGAAGAGCACCTCCTTTGTAGGTGAGTTGCAATGGGCTGTCTAGACACCTTCAATTCTAGGTCTCCAACACCAATTTCAGACCGTAAAAGGAGTCTCTGCAACTGTAAAAAGGGGCAGAAGATGACATATGCACAGCTTTCTTGCCGTTAGAATGGGTATTTTACATGAAATAATAAATTTGCGCTCACTTAAAGTTGCATGAATGGCACGTGAAACACTCGTAAGAAAAATTAACGGATGAAGATGGAATGGACGTTGGAGATATAGCTGACAAAAAGTGGGACCTCATGTTGATTTTCAAACTTGGGGTCTTTAAGTGAGACTTTTGAAAAAGTTCAGGTAGTGAAGTGTAATTCTTCCTTAAAACAACCGTAAAAAGAGCAAAAACAGAAAAAGTTGATGTAAAAATCTGGTAAAAACTAGTTCATAGACCTCTAATTCTCAAAAACAAAAGGTTAACCCCTCAGCGAAGGAATCCCCAATATCATTCTCTGATCTTGGAGTTTTGTGATAAGACATGGTTGAATTGTCCACTGTCAACTTGATCTTAGCAATGATAGAGCAGAATCTCCATGGCATATGTTCTGGGTCTTTTAGCCAACCGATTAAGTCTGTTGAATTGCCCCCAATCACCATCGGTTCTCATCTCCGATCCTTCCATAGCTTGAGGCCCTAATATTTTGCCTTCATCTCTGCTTCACTTGAGTCTACAATGCAAAGAGGCCCCGCAGTCGAAGATTAATCTTCCGTCATGATCTCTCAATTGGCCTCTATATCCTGCCAATCTGGGTTTCCTATAGATGACCCATCAAAATCCAATTTGAAGGTCCCCTGATTTGGTGGAGTCCTATTAGGGGTGCCTTTTCCTTCCTTTGCTAGCAACAATCTCCTCCCACTTACGTTGAATCTCATCAGGAGAAAAATCTTTAAATTTTGGAAGTGAGGATGCCCATTGTACCGTTCTTCTAACTGTTGTATCAATTAATGAATAAGATGAGGATTTGTCCGTGAAGCGTACCTCGTTTCTTTGCAGCCAAATGGACCAAGTAAGCTCCATGAATGATAACCTCTAAATAATATTACATCTTTTATTCATTCGGGTTGCAAACCACTGCTTCATATGATTATCGAAAGAGTTACGAGGCACCCAAGAATTTCCAAATTTATTTAAAATGCCATACCATGCCGTTTGAGCTTTTGAGCACAATAGAAAAAGATGATTCATATTGCCAACTACTTTGCACGTCTGACAAAGAGAGGGTCTCATCCATCCTCTGGCCATAAAATGATCATACATTAGCACTTCATCTAGTTCCAGTGTTAACTGAAAAAAATCGATTTCCAGCAGTGCGATGTCTTCCAAATGTAATTAGATCTTGTCCATGAATACCCACATTTGCAATCATGTGGAACGCAGTTACCGAGAAAATTCCTGAGGAATTCATTCTCTAGATCAACTTATCATCATTTCCTGGCATGACAACCACGGAGCTTAGAAAACCTAATAAGGGTTTGCCTTTGCTCTTTGGCGCGGTCGAATGATAAGAAAGAAATAGTTGGGGGAGCTCTTCTAGGTACCAAGACTATGTCTTCAGGCTGGATTGAAACTATTCTAGGTTAAAGTAGAAGTTTATCAAGACTTCCAAAGAATAATTTATTAATTTTGTAAAACTGAACAACTATTGCTGTCCGTTTCACAAAGAAATTTAAATAAAAAAACAATAACCAAAAAATATTAGTAATCTCATCCATTCAAACTATAAGTACTATGGTTGAGATTTAACCAAAGAATAAAAAAAAAAAAGAAATAAATGAAAGTATATAGTCTTTGCTATCAAGTGGACCCAACACTGCATTAGTCTTTCCATGTTGTAGAAAATTTCATTCTCGAAATTGAACCATTAAGTATCAGTTGTCTAAGAATCTTACAAAGAACCTTGATCCATTCAACAATTCTTTTATTCTTCGTGACATTTTCCGCAATCTCACACACTTTTCTCTATCGAACACATACCCTATTGTAATAAGCACATTCGCCAGCCATTCCCATAAGGAACTCTTGTCCATAGAAAAAATTGGATCCGCTGCAATGTACAGAAAAAGCAAGCACTATACCTTAGCTCATCATGTAAAGGTAAATCGAGTGATAATATCCCGAACCGTAAATGAAGATGAGGTGAGGAAACACTAAATGGATGAATGGATCATTGTATGTCTCACTTATACTTATGAATGAACCAACATTGATAACAGGTACGAAGAGAAGTGAATGTCTGTGTATCGATTTGAACAATAGACCCATAATCCAACCGTATAAAAAGCGTCATGTAACTCTTTTGCATCCAAGCACAAAGTTTCAGGAAATGCAGAGACCTCAATTTGTTTCATTACCTAAGACCCATCCACATCATGAGATGCTAGACGAAGCTTGTAATAGGTTGCAAGCTTCATCAAATTTCCACATACTATGTTTCTTTGAGCATCCTTCTCCTCAAATAACTCATCATAGGCAAGATCAACACCATTCCCAACTTTCCATCACTGTAAGAGCTTTTACCCTCGAACAAAACATTACCCAATGAATCATCATCCATTGGGTACTTGTCAAAACTAGGTCCATCTTCATAGCTTGGACAACCCATGTAGTACACACTTGATGTAAGGTGAATCAGATGCATCTTGACAACCTTTAAGATCATCTATAATGTAACACCCCGGATTTTTAAGACATTTTTTTTTATAATAATAATAATGACATTTTAAATAAGAGCATTTGGGATCCCATGAGAAAAGTTTTAATTATCTAAAACAATTCTTAAAAATTTTGGGTGTTATTTTTTTCCTTTCTCAAAACGGCATACATGAAAATAAAACAATGCGCGTATCAATCAATGTCAAATAAATTGGCGCCTTTATTTTAAATCAAATAAATGTCCAAAACACAATAATAATATGGCCCAGGGTCTATCCATCATAACATCCCATATAAATGTCCAACATATGTCCAAATATCTCAATCAACTTCAAATATAAAGTATGCAGTCTATAATTAAATCCAAATGATAATCCTATTTTAATGACTCACATCATTGTCTAAAATTATAGGAAAAAGGTCTTCAGCAGCTCTCACGGTTTCTCAACAGGTTTTCCTTTCCTGATGTCGCACTCGAGATCTAAGGCATTGCAAAATAAAGCAATGTCTCAGTAAGCTATCGCTTGTGTAAGTACATAGACAATTAACGTAATAAATGAAAGAAATAATTAACAACCTAATGAAAAGTCTATCATTTATGAAAATAGCAGTATCATAATGTTATGTCCAAATAAATGTCAATTTATTCCATATGCTAAAACATGCATTTCACGAAGTCAAAACATGACATAAATCAATGTAAATGAGCATACAATAATAATAAGGGCACCCTAAGGTAATGGGTACCACCACATCGCATTAACATCACTGATCAGGAGTACTCATAGCCAACCTCTGAATGTCGTCACACTCAGGCATACCATCCATAACCATGATCATCATACATGCACACATAATAAGAATATGGGCCATCATGCTGCAATGGCAACCCTCCATGGGTATCAACCACCGCCGCTCTCCGTCGATACCATAATGGGAGACTTAGTGTTTGTCCCCATGGAAAGGCTCAGACCGATAGTGTGGACTATCCATGTTACCAAACCCCTACCAAATGCATTACAGTGTGTGTCCTGGCGTTAGCACCAGGACGCCGATGCCATTGACGATGTCGGAGAAGACAATCGGATTCTGGTTGTCTTCGGCGAAGCTACAGAGCTCCATTTTGTGCGATTTTTGCGCCGTTTTTCTCAAAATTCTCTCTAGAATCCATTTATGCCCTCCTTTTGCACTGATTTTTCCAAAAACCATATTTTTTAAATGATTTTTCTCAAGTTCCTAAAAATATCCATAGGTACTGGTTTTTGCTTTTTCTGGAGAAACCTACCATTGGATCTCTCCCAAATTTAAAGGGTTTGATCTTGGGTCTCTTGTGCACTAATTAGACGGTACGATTTTCAAACAGACATGGTTTCATCCCTGAAATCACGCTCCAACAGTAGTGTGCACAGAGTTCCGAGGAAAATCTGATTTTTCTGATTTTTAAATGCATTTCTAATTAATTTTTTCTATTTAATAAATACAAAAATTAGGGTTTAAGGCTTACCTTGCGTCTGGCTGGGGTTGCTAGTGTTGCTGGGGTTCCACTCACCGAAAAAATGCAAACTTTGCAAGGCTAGGGTTCTAAGTAAAACTCAGAGAAACGCTCAAGGTGGAGCGTTTTGGCTTTTGGGGAAGGGTAGATATAGGGTTTAGAGTCCTAGGAGAAGAGAACCTCTTCCATCCACGCCTCTTCCCATGGTCTCTCTGGTGATTTAGCAGGAACTGGTAGAGATGTGTGGAAGACAGGGGTGCCATTATCAATTTGGACCCCTGTGTAACACGTCTCTGTCAAATGACTAAATTGCCCTTACACTTCAACGGTTCCTAACTCCCTCGTTTGATCTCCGTTTTCTGCGTTCTTGGTGGTGTTGGAATCATATCGATGAGCACTTTCAAATTATTGAGTTTTTAGGAAAAAAATTCCATCTCTAAATTTTTATTTTTATTTATTTAGAAATTTCTAAATTTATACTAAAAATGAAGGATATTACATATAATCTCAACATCGCCATCATATGAGGCCTCAATTAATTCAACTATTTTAGGGGCCATTCAACCAATTATTTTTTCACGAGCTCTTCCATGCCCTCAATTTAGAAGCATGAAATATATGGCCTTGCTTATTGGTGAGAACCAAGTTGTGCTTCAAGAGGAAAAAAAAAATTGTGCACACTTTCAACAATAAGGTCAATAGCTCTCTTTGATCAACTTGAGCTAGACTAGCTCACATGCTTAGTTCCAACCCAATACAAACTAAACCATTTTGCATAAGAAAAGTTACATCTCAAGTTGCTGCTCTTAAAAAGCCATGATATTTTGTAAGAGAAATTCTAAACTCATGTGTGAAGAATCTTCACAAATTCAGCCAAAGATTCTTTCATTTCATCTCTTTACTCACATGTGAGCAAAGTTCCCAAAATACATACTTCCACAAATAAAAAAATTTCTTGCAAAAATTGCATCCCTTTGTATACCACCCAAGAAATAATGAAAATTTATAAAAGAAAAGAAAAGGCACCAACAATATGAGAAAATTCTATAAAGTTTCAGCTTGAAATTTCCCGCGTAGAATCTATTTAAAAAAAAATTATATCTATATTTTATATTTTATAATATGAAAACTCAAGAAAATTAGTTTTCCTTTGTAAGGAAATCCAAATGTTTGAGGTATTTTATAAATGACAAAAGAGGACTAAATTCCTCCCAAAACCACACAAGAAGTCCCCTTGGACTTGGGCTCATCTTCTTCTCTAAGCATGGGTGGGATATTGCTCTGAGGCTCTGGTACCAAAGTAGCGCAGTGGAATAATAATGAAAAAAGGAATAGCTGGGGGTGCTCTTCCATGTACTAAGACTAGCTATTCCAAGCTAGATTGAAACTCTTCTAAGTTTTAAAGTAGAATTTCACTAAGACTTTCAAAGAAGAATTTATTCTTCATGAATTCTATAAAACTCAATTAGTGCTCTTCCTTTCACATAAAGGATTAAATAAAGAAGAGACAATGACCTAAAACTATAAGTGATCTCAATGACTCAAACTATGAGTAAGCTATGGTTGAGATTTAACAAATGAATAAACCAAAAAAGAAATCAATAAAAGTAGATAGAGTCTTTGCTTCCACGTGGACCCAACACTACATCACTCTTCCTCCATACCTTAAGAGTTTTTGCTGAAAAACGATGTCCCATTGAATTCCCCCATTTGGTGGCGACCTTGGCTCGTCTTGCATGAGAGAGAGAGAGAGAGAGAGAGAGAGAGAGAGAGAGAGAGAGAGAGAGAGAGAGAGAGAGAGAGAGAGAGAGAGAGAGAGAGAGAGAGAGAGAGAGAGAGAGAGGAGAATTTTCATACATATGTATTGAAAAAAAAAAAAAAAGGATTTTTTTTTTTTTCACTTTGTACCTTAAACTATGCAACGTTTTCTCACATAAGGACCTTAAGTTTGAAATATTCACATTGGTACTCTAAATTACACTATCTAGGAGCCGTTCGTTTTCATAGATAGATGGCTTGATGTGCCATTCATGTGAATTTTTAAAGGAAAAAATAGTCTATACTCATTTAAATCATGATCATTTAATTTCCCTATTAGAAATGCTTGTAGCTAGAAGCATTAGACGTACATGAAGTTTCACAATTAGCCTAAACATGGATGGCTGAATAAAATGAATGGACCAGATTGTGCAAAGGTAGGTCCTAGCAAGTGGCATTCAGATGGGCATGAATTCTCTCTATTTTGGATTTTCAAATCCTAAGTATGAACTTTTCAACTAAATAAGGTAAGCTAGCCAAGATGAATAAATTAAATCATCCAAAGGTGGGTCTTAGCTAGGTGATGTCCCATTTTAGATTTTAAAATCTTGACGATAAATTTTTTTCATCCAATTGACATAAATTTTTGTAAATACAATACTTAGAATAAGATCAATAAGATAAATGGATAAGATCATCAGAAGCTAGGGCCTTGGAGGTGGATGCTGCTTTAGATTTTTTCATCTAAAGCATAATCCACCTTCCTAGGCCTCACCTTTGGGTGATCTATTCTATTCATCTTATCCAACTTATTCTATTTAGGCTACTTGTGAAAATTCATTTCCATTAGATGCTTTTACCTACTAGTTTTTCTAGTTGAAAATTTCAATGGTCAATATTTTAAAATCCAAAACATGACACCACTAAGCCAGAAATCTCCTTTGGATGAAATGATAAATTTGTCTTGTTTGGCCTATCCTACTTATGCTATTTGTGAAAATTCATGCACATTTGATGCTTCCACATACTACTTGTAGTTGAGAATTCAATAGTCCATATTTAAAAATCCAAAACAAAATGCCACCTAGCTAAGCCACAACTTTAATAGTCAAAATTTCAATAGTCAAGATTTTAAAATCCAAAATGGGACACCACCTAGTAGGACTCTCCTTTGGGTATTTGATCCATTTGTCTTGTTCAAGTTGCTTTATTTAGGCTACAAGTAGAAATTGATACCCATTAGATGCTTCTCCTACAAGCTTGTTTAGTTGAAAATTTCAATAGTTGGTATTTAAAAAATCCAAAAGAGAGAGTATTCCTGCCATCATATGCCACCTTGCTAGGACTTACCATTGGATGATATGATCCATTCATCTTGTTCGGCTGACCCTAGTTCATTCCCTTTGGATGATTCTAGCTACTAGTCTTTCTAGTAGTGAAATTCAATGTCATTGTTTAAATGAGTTTGAATTGTTGTCCTTTAAAAATTCACACTAATGGCATATGAAGCCATTTGGTCCATAAAAACTAATAGCTCCTGGACACAAGTCCTATATTAAGTCATTTTAAGTTTACTTTAGGATACAAAAGTAAAATTCTTCAAAAAGGATGGGTTTAGGCACACATTTTTTTTATTTTTCATTGATCTAGTCATTCATCTCATTTGACCTCAATCAAATCTAATTGGGACCAAAACACACTTCTAATGGCAATATCTAAGCCTTCATTTCTAATTCTCATACGGTCATATAAAGGATGGTTTAAAACGAAAAACTCTTTTACCATCCATTTTATGATCATAAAAGGCTAAGAAATGAAGACCTTAGAAAGTTATAGAGATGTGAGTTGTGATACCAAGAAATTTTACCCCTAGGTTGCAATGGCCAAATCATCTCTGGCGTTGGGGTGAAAATACCTTAGGAATAGTCGCCACACATAAGAATAGAAGTTTAATTTGGTGGCACTTTCCATTGGCTACAATCCAATCCACCTAATTGAACCATAAAAACTACTCAACAGAGTAATTACATACTTAATCTAATGAGAGAATGCACATGATGGAGAACTCAATGAGTTCTTACTTTTGCCGATTGCTAGCTGATATTACGGAAGGGACGAATACTCACAGAGAAGCTAGACTGATCGTAGTCCAATAGGCAGAGGAAAATCAGGGTAAAAGGATCAACTGCAGAAAACAGAATCAGAATGAAGCAGCAGGTGCGCGCACGCACGCATATGTAGATTGTGACTACCACGCGAAGTAATGGGTTGCGCAGAGAGCCATCGATACTAATGTCACCTTCAGGAAAATAAAACTTTTCAATGCCTTCCATAATCAATTTGCAGTAGAACTCTATGTAGGGTCTCCAATTTCATGTGTAATTTTGATTTGTTGAATAAATGTTAAAGTTCCTGTACATTTTCCACGTCAACTGTCGATTACTGGCGTATTCCATTTGCTTACTGTATACAGTTTAACGGTGGAGTTTGTTAGGAAGTAGCTTCTAGAGTTTGTTAGGAAGCATCTTCTGTATTGTTTCCATCGCATATAAGTAATGGTGGTGTGTAATGTAACAAATCAGAGTAAAAGGAAACAGAAGATTTTACATTTGCCTGTTCTTTGTTTTTGCTCTCTGCTCTCTGATATGGTATCAGAGCAACGTCTCCTGCTGCAGTAAAGCCAATGGCTCGAGGAGGAGGAGGAGGAGCTCCGGCTCATCACGACCAAGGTAATCACAATCGTTTTGAAGTGTTTGATAGTCAAGATCGGCCACAAACACTGGATGACAGTAATCATCCGTTGTTTTTACATCATGGCAATTGCCCTGGACTCCAGCTGGTAACTCAGCCCTTGACTGGCGACAATTACAATTCCTGGAGGCGCTCCATGGTAATGGCTCTTGATGCCAAGAACAAGATGGATTTTGTTGATGGTAGCTGTCCTCAACCACCAATTAACGATCCCACGTATGGAGCTTGCCGACGCTGCAACAGTATGGTTCACTCTTGGATCAACAATTCTCTTGCTCGAGAAATTGCAAAAAGCGTTCTATATCTGAATACTGCTCTGGAAGTTTGGACAGATCTACATGATCGATTCCAACAAAGCACCAAACCAAGAGTTTTTCAACTTAGGAAACGACTGTTGGAATTATCCCAAGGACAAACTTCCGTGCCTGAGTATTTTACTCAGTTAAAAATTCTTTGGGATGAGCTTGTAAATCATCGACCCATTGCTGCATGTACCTGTGGAGGTCTTTGACCACTGATGGAGTATCACCAGGAGGAGTACGTGATGCAATTCTTGATGGGCTTAAACAAGTCATTTTCTGCTATTCGAAGTCAGATATTAGTAATGGAGCCACTGCCATCAATGAATAAGGTCGTTCCCTTGTCATTCAAGAGGAACGACAAAGAAGCATAGCATCGAATACCTGGCAGACAACAGATCATATGGCTTTAGCAATAACAATAACAAAATGAAGTGGAAATCGCTCTAGCTCAAGGAAATATTGCACTAAATGTGGTAGTACCAGCCACACTGTGGACAGATGCTATTATGTCCATGGTTTCCCTCTAGGGTATAAGGGCAAGATCAATCATCAATTGCTAAAGGAATATGGCACACCAAGAAATGAAAGAGTTGTAGCTAATCAGCTTAGCGCTGGAAAGGTAGAATGTGATTCTTCTGCTTCCTCTTCATCGCATAATGCAACAGATGTCATGGGAAGTCTTACGCCAATCCAATGCCAGCAACTGATTTCTTTATTGAGTACTCAGCTTTCGCAAACACCAAGTGTGAATGAGGAGGAGCATATCAATGCCACCGTCTCATATTTCTCAGGTAGTCTTTTGACTAATTCTCTAAAAACAACTAGTTCTGCCTTATGGATTTTGGATAGCGATGCTACGCATCACATATGTTGTTTAGCTGATTTCTTCAGGGAAATGGTTCCCGTTGATAATGGCGTGGTTAATTTACCAAATGGAAGAAGCGCAGTCATAACACATAAAGGATCCATTTCTTTAAGTCTATATATGCATCTTGATCATGTCCTTTTCGTTCTAGATTTTCATTTTAATCTAATTTCTGTTGGATGTCTACCACAATCGTAAAAATGCTCTTTCATTTTTGGGTCTGATCATCGTTTTATCCAAGACCTTTCTCAACAAACAAAGATTGGGATGGGTAAACGTAGCCGCAACCTATATGTTATGGATCTAGAAAATTCCACTATCTGCTCTTCAACCTTACAGCCAAGGTCCGATGATTCTCTTCTCCGCAAAGTAAGATTGTGGCATTATCATTTAGGTCATCCGTCATATGTTAGGATTCATAAATTGCAGAATGTATTAGGCCTTACTGGAGTTCCTTGTAAAGAGTCACATTGTTCTGTCTGTCCTCTATCAAAACATAGACATCTTCCATTTTCCTCAAATAATAATATATCAAATACGCTTTTTTAGTTAATACATTGTAATTTTGGGGCCCTTTTCGTATTGCTTGTGAAGATCCGGGTTTTTATAACACATTTTATAATACATTTTGCAAAGATAGGACCCTTAGTAGTAAAAAAATTTGGCAAAACAAAGTAGTAGAAATTCTTTTCTTTGGAACTTATTTTGTAAAACCCAAGTCATCACTTCAGACATAACATAAGTAGAATTTTGTATAAGATAAAATTCCATTAAAGAAATATACTTTTATTAAATTACAGGATCCATCCAGTGGTTCACAGTACACAGCCCATGGTATCATTACAATATTTGTCCAAATTACATAATCCAAATTTCAAAACTCACCATATAATGAAAACTCTTAATACAATAGAATGCTCTCAAATATAATACAAGTCTTCAAGAGATATACCATGATCAATTATTCTCCCAAATCTTCTTAAGTCTTGAGCCCCTAATTCTCCTTCTCTGTATATGAGATATTGTAAACATTCAAATATTTACAATATCTCAGCAATCTATGCTTGGTAGGGGATTCAAGAAGCATAATAATTTGACAATATAATCCTAATACTTCATAATTCCATTATTCATAAACATACTCTTGGATCAGTTTCTTTACTTTGTCATAAATGTACATCCTTATACATACATACTATACATGGATACATCCATTAAAATAATAAAAATAGTCAAATAACATTCCCCAAACTAAGCTGATCAACCCTTTCCACTATAGGAAATTCATATTTCAACTAGTCCTATACTAGAAATTTTCCTTCTTAGGAAATACTGGTAATATACAATTACCTGACATTTCATCATGCCAAACATAAGGCATTTCACTATGCCTATCTCATATGTATCATAGTGCAAAATACATCAAAGACTCCCATGCTTGCAGCCTGATCCATACATCGCTCCTGGATAACTGCTCCATGCTCCACTGATACCACGGTAGATAAATTATGTCACTGCCCATATGGGGAGACATGACTTTCATACTGGTGACCTTCTCATAATTGCCCCACTCGACTTTCAGCCTCTCTTTGGGCTTGGTATTTATCATATCATAATTTTGGGAAGTGGATGGCCAAACCCTCATAATTCCCCTAGCATGGCATTCTCAGGCTCATGTCTGTTAAAACAAAACCACAAAGCTCTATGCTTGTATGTAAAATATTTCTTATATGTATCAGATAATTTGTCTGTTTACTTAGGACTGAAATATTTCCTATTTCCCTATTTACTTAGGGTTTTCCCTCAACTCAATACTTAACCATTTCATATATATATATATATATGTTTTCATCATAATGGTTAGATCATATGAATTTCAAAGGGATTTATTGCAAGTATTTACATTATACTTGTCAACATTTCTAGACATAAGATCATATATTCAACATGTATTTCTCATGTAGATGCATTCATAAAATCCTCCTACCTCAATAAAGTATTACTACTTTTTGAAGTATGCCATATTCTTGAATCAACATAGATTTGTTAAACCATGCGTATAATGTCATCTTCTACCCAAGGGTAAATACTAAGTCTTTTGATCATTCTTAAGTAAGATGATCCAAATCTTTCCTCATTGAATCATATTACTCAAGGGTTCAGATCTTCTAATCTAATAACTCTATATTACAGGTATAATCATACAACAACAATTTATTCTATATTTATATTTATTTTCTTTTGTTGTTTTTGATCATTTAAGATATCTCTTAGATCTTATTTGATCATTCTTATCTTATTTACAATTTTTATTAGGATTAGATAATTTGCTAACCTTTTATGTTCTTATTATTATTTCTCAACCAGTTAGTGTTTTACTGGTTTGAGAATAATTTATTCACTCCTAATTCTAGACAGCCCCTCTTGTTTCTAATTGACTAAGGCTTACCAACTACAGTCTGCTTAAAAAGTGGTTACTTCAATCCTCATGTCAAAAGGCGTTTAGACCTCAATAAACGTCATCAGAATGTGCGAGAAGACAAGGCTCTATTAGAGAACTCCCTTAATCACAATGTTCAGCGTCTACTAGAGTGACCATAGCTCAACCTTTCATAAGGTTCCTATGAGCTCATATATCCTAAATCTATCTCTACTTGATTTTTATTAATTTTCATGAATATCCATAATGTTATTCATGGAGGTTTATTATTCTCCTACTTTGGGCGAAGGAGATGGTGAACTATTCCTTATATTTTTCTACTAACTATAGCCCTTACTAATTAAGTCCAAGTAAAGTTATTCCTTCATATTTATATCATGAAACTCTAATTTCTCATTAGGATACATTTTTGGTGCCTTATACTCTTTATATCATAACTAATTAATAATTAAATCTACTAAGAAGATTTGACAATAAATTAATTATAAACTTTAAAGCATAAGCCAATGTAAACCTAAGAATAATGGTATAAGGTACCTACATTTATACTAGCATGATCCCAAAGTAAATAATGTACTTAACTTAAAGGAATCAAATTAAACTAACATAATCTCTATAATTGTCAAATCTACTAATATTCTAAGATAATGATATTAATTAATAACAGTTACACTAACACGGTCTTAAGATTGCCAACTCTATAACTTTATAAATAATCTAAGGCAATGTAAAGCAATTATACTATAAGTGAAGAATTAAACTAGCATGGATCCTATTTCATGCCATAAATCAAATTCATAATTCAATTAATAAGTAAAGACAATTAAAATAATAATTTAAGATTATTAAAGTCTTTTAATATGATCCAACCATTAGAGTTTATGTCTATCCCATTGATCTTAGAGTTTTAATCACATTAAAGGTCCAAAGACCATCCTCACATGTTTTTATCATAACTGATCAATGATCTTACTGGATCTCATCATTATTAACTCCATCCAACCCATCCATAGGGTTTGATCATGCTTGATCTTACTGATAAAAAAGGTTCCTTTACAATATTTTAGGGTATTTTTAACATGAAGCTAGATTCCATCAATTCCTTGTAGATATGTTATAATTAACCCTTAATTCCATATATCATCATCATTATAACATAAATAGATCAGATCCTTACGGTCTGATCATCTTAGATCTTTAAGATCATGGAAGTAAGAATCTTATTTTCTTTAAACAGAAAGTTTCTTGAAATATTTCTTAAATTTTATTAGTTCATAAGAAACCAGACATCACAAGCTTTCCATATCATCTTTCAGATCTTGATTTGGAGTTCAGATGCCTCCAAAATTTCAATTTGAAGTTCATAGTCATTCTAAGAGTCCAAATTTGATTTGGGCCCAGTGGAACGGCGGCCAGATTGCTCATGGCAGAGAGGGTTGTGTCCCCGTCACCTGGAAGCAGGCTGCATTTGCTCACCCGCGACCGGCCTTCATGCAAGATAAACACTCTGCACGATGTTCGCACGCAAAGAGATGTTCCCACAGGGAATGTCCCTATTTGGCGTTCCAAAAGTGCGTCCTGGGATCCCATCTGATTTGTAAGAGATCGGACCATCCAATAAGATCCCTTCAAATATATGATCAAAACTCAATTAAAATTTTTTGTGACCACTCTCCTAAAGGTTTTGAACCCTTCTGAATCTATTGAATGGGTCAAATTTTCAATCTAAGCCCTCTATGATACAGATTTGGAGGGTTTTTTTTATTACTAGAACTTGATTTCCCCAAAAATTAATAGAAAATCAAATTTAGTGAAATTAAAAATATCAAACATGACATAAAATGAATATGGGATGATATCCACCTACTTGATTTGCTTAAAAATGAAGAATTGATGCCAAAATAAATAAATCCTCACCGTATGTCATAACTCACCAAAGAAATCTTGATTTGTGTTTTTTCGTTGATTGAACCACTGAATCTTGAAATTACTTTGGGGGTTTTATAGATCAGAGAATTTAGAACAATATGGACAGCGAGATTTATGGAATTTTATCTATAACAGAGTGGCTAATTGAATTTAGGGTTCTTGTACTATTTTAGAGAGAGGAAAAAGGATAAAGATTGAAGAAAATGGGGGAGGAGTTTTTCTCTGATTTTTTAAGGGATCTAGGGAATTTCATGGTGAAGTTTTGAAAATTTTTGTAGAAGTTTTAGAGGTATTTATAGGATTTTTTGTAATTTTTTTATATTAATTTCTTATTTTAATCTAAATTCCACTCAAAATATTAAAATGGGGAGTGAAAATTCCACTACCTCCACTAGGGGCTGAGTGTTGGCTGATACTTGACTTGCATCATTGCTGATCTCAGTCCTTACCTAACTTTTGTGGGTCCCACTAAAAAGTGAAATGACCATTTTGCCCTTTTATTCCCAAAAATAAAGAAAAATAGGCACTATTTGTTCGAACTCAGAATTTAGTGTACTTAGAGTCATTTCGATCAGTTTTTTTAGTACATTCCAAATATTCATGTTTTAATTCTTGGTTATGAGTAAAATTACTATATTACCCTTTTGTTTAGAAAATTAGGAATTTCTCATTTTAACTTGAAACGTACTTAATGCCATTTCGAACAGTCTTCCGAGTACATTCAAAATATTCATATTTTAAATCATGTTTTAATCTCTTTAAAAAGAAATTTTCCAATAACCTAATATTTCAGCCTGAAATTTCTAAAAATTCAAACTTTATTGATTTTTATCAATAATTTACAAAAATCTGGGGTTATTACATTTCTGCCTCTGATGGCTTTCATTATTTTCTAACTATTGTGGAGGATTGTGTCCTGTGCTACATGGGTTTATTTGATGAAGTCAAAATCCGAGGTTAAGACTATCATTCCCAATTTTTTCCAGATGGTTCACACTCAGTTTGATTGCAAAATCAAATTGTTTTGTTCTGATAATACACATGAACTTATGTTTCATATCCTTTTTCAGTCTCTTGGTGTAATGCATTTTCATTCTTGTGTCAAGACCCCCCAACAAAACTCTATTGTTGAACGTAAACATCAACATATTCTCAATGTCGCCAAGGCCTTACTATTTCAATCACGAGTTCTGACACACCCCACCCACCGTGGGGTCCACAGTAACAATATTGTCTGCTTTGGGCCGGGGCCCGCACGGCTTTGTTCTCACCCTGGCTTCCCAGGGTAAAACGCGTTGTTACTGTGAGGAGTGTTCCCACTCCTTATCACCCAGCCCAACTCCCCTCTCCAGGCGGTATGGAACTAACTCTCAACCGTCGCCCCCTCGGCCTTCTCCGCTTCGCCACCCCTCACAAGGCCATGGTACCTCACGGTGCCTGAGCCGGCAAGGCTAGATCTCTCCCCCTTAGGGGACACACGCCCTCGTGTGACCAAGATACTCTGAGCAATAGCCTAAGATACTCTGAGGGGAGCCCCAGAGCGGACAATATTGGGACCGTTGGGACTTCGTCCCTGGAAACAACGCGTCCTGAGCGGGGTTCGCTCTGCGTAGGGAACAAACCCGTGAGGGTGGAACCAAGATGGGTTGAGGGTGCGCAAGATGGGTTGAGGCTGCGGGCCAAGAGTTAGTCCCATACCGCCTGGAGAGGGGAGCTGGGCTGGGTGATAAGGAGTGGGAACACTCCTCACAGTAACAACGCGTTTTACCCTGGGAAGCCAGGGTGAGAACAAAGCCGTGCGGGCCCCAGCCCAAAGCGGACAATATTGTTACTGTGGACCCCACGGTGGGTGGGGTGTGTCAAGTTCCT
Source organism: Warburgia ugandensis (assembly GCA_035236585.1). NCBI lineage: Eukaryota > Viridiplantae > Streptophyta > Magnoliopsida > Canellales > Canellaceae > Warburgia > Warburgia ugandensis. The sequence continues at coordinate 48,511,921 of CP141138.1, read as the reverse complement.
TTATGTTACTGAGGTGAATGTGTTTTGACTGCAGTGTACTTAATTAACCGGACCCCTTCTCCCTTGTTGAATCACAGATCTCCTTTTGAAGTGTTGTTTAACAACAGACCCGAATATAGCCATTTGAAGATATTTGGATGCTCATGTTACCGATCCACATTATCTATTGAGCGTGATAAATTTGCACCTAGATCTTGACCATGTGTCTTTTTGGGCTACCCCTTTGGCTATAAGGGTTATAAAGTCCTTGACATTGATAACAAAAGGATATATATCACTCGGAATGTCTTATTTCATGAGGACATTTTTCCATTTCATAAAGAAAAGGAGAATGCTCTGGATGTATTTGATAACATTGTGCTTCCTAAAACAATGACAGATTCTGGTCCCTCTCAGTCCTTTATGCAGACTAATTCAGATACACAGCATGCTAGTTCGTCATCTAATGAACAATCTGCTCCCCTTTGTAATGACGACCAGCTGATAAGTAATACTGGTACAAATCCAACCAATGTTTCTAGTCCTCCAGCACGTGACCTCACACGATCTAGTAGATCAGTGAAATCTCCTAGATATCTCCAAGATTATCACTGCTATCTGGCCAGTCAGATTCTCACGTTAATCCAGCTGGTAATGGTACTTCTTATCCATTGTCACATGCTCTTTCTTATGATATATTATCTCCCGACTTTCGGACTTTCAGCTTGGCTATTTCTTCTCATTTTGTGCCAACCAGCTATGCTTAAGCTGCAGGTATTCCTCATTGGCAACTAGCAATGTTGCAAGAGTTACAAGCTCTTAAAGCCAACAAAACCTGGAGCATTGTTTCTCTTCCACCTGATAAACGCCCAGTGGGTTGTAAATGGGTATTTAAAGTCAAACACAAAGTTGATGGATCTGTTGAGCACTATAAAGCACGTTTAGTAGCCAAGGGCTACACGCAGCAAGAGGGGATAGATTTCTTTGACACTTTTTCTCCAGTAGCAAAACTGGTTACAGTCAAAACCTTATTAGCTCTAGCTGCTGTATATGGTTGGGAATTGACACAGTTGGATGTAAATAACACATTTTTACATGGTGACTTGGAGGAGGAAGTATATATGTGCTTACCGCCTGACTATGAGGTTAAGGGGGATTCTACTTTACCTAAAAATGCAGTTTGTTGCCTACATAAGTCCCTATATGGTCTAAAACAAGCATCTAGGCAATGGTTTTCTAAATTTTCTGCAAGTCTTGTTGACATGATATTTCATCAATCTACAGCTGATCACACATTGTTTGTTTGGACTGAAGGGTCAGTGTTCATAGCATTATTGGTATACATGGGCGACATTATTATTGCTAGTAATAATGTTAGAGCTATTGAGTAGTTAAAGGACTCCCTTAACCTTCAGTTCAATTTGAAAAATCTTGGACAACTTAGGTATTTCTTGGGCCTTGAGATTGCTCGATCTAAGAGAGGAATTTTTGTTAGCCAAAGGCACTATGGATTGCAATTACTAGCAGATACAGGGTTGTTGGGCTATAAACCAGTGAAAACTCCTATGGAGTCTGGTGTTAAATTGTCTCAACATGATGGTGAACTAGCAGCTAATCCAGGAGCTTACAGGCAGCTGATTGGTTGTTTGCTATACTTAACCATCACTCGCCTAGATATAGCATATGCCGCAAACAGATTAAGTCAATTCATGTAATCTCCAAGATTGGCACACGTGAAAGCTGCTCATAGAATATTACAATATATTAAAGGAACCCCAAGACAATGGATCTTCCTTTCAGCTGATTCTGATATTCAATTGAAAGGCTTTGTAGATTCAGATTGGGCTACATGCCCAGACACAAGATGTTCGGTGACAGGCTTATGTGTGTTCTTGGGTGATTCTTTAATTTCATAAAAATCTAAGGAACAACAAACAGTATCTCATTCTTCAGCAGAGGCTGAGTACAGAGCCATGGCTGATGCCACTTGTGAATTAGTTTGGTTATTAGCCTTGTTGAAGGATCTGAAAGTTGTTCATTCATCACCAGCACTTCTGTTTTGTGATAATCAGTTTGCATTGCATATTGCAGCCAATCCTGTGTTTCATGAGGGCACCAAATACATAGAGATTGATTGCCACATAGTTCGAGAGAAGATGCAAGATGGGCTAATTAAAACTTTATATGTGAGTTCACGTAACCTTTATGTGAGTTCACTCAATCAACTTGCAGACATATTGACTAAACCTTTGTCACAGTCACAGGCGAGCTATTTGATGAGCAAGATGGGTGTTCAGAATATATACAGACCATCTTGAGGGGGATTGTTAAAGTTCCTATACATTTTCCACGTCAACTGTCGGTTGCTGGCATATTCCACTTGCTTACTGCATACAGTTAACGGTACAGTTTGTTAGGAAGTAGCTTCTAGAGTTTGTTAGAAAGTAGCTTTTTGAGTTTGTTAGGAAGCATCTTCTGTATTGTTTCCATTGCATATAAGTAATGGTGTGTAATGTAACATATCGTAGTAAAAGGAAACGGAAGATTTTACATTTGCCTGTTCTCTGTTTTTGCTCTCTGCTTTCTGATAATAAATCAGTTTACTTTAGCGGCGTGCAGTCCATCAATAATATATTAAATTAATATCCGTAGCCACGAGGCAGATTAAATTGTCCATGACTGCTCTAATATGTAAGCACTTTCTTTTTTTCATCCACTAAAGAAGAAACTGTAACAGCCAAACCAAACCAGTGATGGCGGTTATGAAACAAAGATCATTCTCATCTTCCATTAACAGGGAACAAATACAGGATAGCAAAAGACAGAAACGCAGCGCAGCGATATAATAGGAAGAGATGAGTCACTGCAAATGCATAACAAATCTGTGCGCAACAGTGACCACTTCACAGACAAACCATCAAAGCCATGACGCAAAAAACATCTGATTAACAGAAGCAGACCTTCCATTTCTTACTCACCACTGATAAAATCGTTTCTCGATTCTCGGAGAGAGACACCCAGCCTTGCCAGAGTCTGCCTCAATGTTAGCAGATCTCTTCAGGTGAATAAATTTGGCCTTTAAAGCATCAGCGCCGTAATGAGTCTGTAAACCTCGTCCCAATATTTTCACGGTGATTCCTGTTGGGTTATGTGTGCGTGGCTCATTCCATCTCATTAGATGGACCCCAAACTTAGTGGCCTCTTGTTTAAAATGCACATTGTCTTATTTTTCTACGGGGTTGTATAAGATAGTTTTTCTTCTTCTTCTTGCGGGGGAGAGAGAGAGAGTAAAAACTAGAGAGAAAAGTAGGTTTCCACTCTCCATTATAGAGCGAGATTAACGAAGAAAAAGGACTTGGCTTGGGAAGAATAAAACTTGTAATTCCTTTCTTAATAGTGAATTTGGTACGTTGGCCCGACAGTTTTCACCTTCGAATTTAAGAGGATTTTTTTACGTAAAATGGTGTATTTTCTTTTATATCTATTTTTTTTTTTTTTTTCTCATTCATTAGTTATGGTTTGTGTTGGGGGGATTGCATATTGCTATTTGGCATCCTAGGAGTTTATAGAAATTCGCAAAGTGATTCACCTAAAGGGACAGATATTCCACATTTGTTCTGATCTCACGAACAGTTCCTTGCCCTTCCAATAAAAGGGCAGCCCTGGTGAATGAAGCTCTCCCCTATGTGGGGTTCGGGGAAGGGGTAGACCACAAGGGCCTATAGTACATAGCCTTGCCTTACATTTTTGCAAGAGGCTATTTTTAAGCCCTGATCCCGTGACCTTAAGATCACATGATGACAACTTTTACAGTTGCACCAAGTCTCCTTACCCTTACAATGCCATCTAATTATGTTTTTGGAGTCACCTTCAAGCATGATGTGTATGTATTTCATCTGTGACACGCCCAGATGCCAGACACTGTTCTAATCTCAGCGAGATGGGCGTCACTAAACAGTGAAGGTCCTGAAGGGTCATACTCCCAAGATCCATCAGTTTAAAGATCTTTAGAACTAGCACAGTATGATGTTGCTACCGTAAAAAAAGGAGAAAGGACACAAGATTTGATGTTCCATTGCTTGTCTTTGGTGATACAATGATGTTATCTTACTTCGTCTCTTCTATTTTAAGATGCCAGCGTCTATTTTTCATTAGCTGTTCCTTCACAAGTTTAAACAACTTAAAAGATGAAATAAACATTCAGAAGAAGATTTTGTAGTTTCTACCTTGCGGTTCTTCAACTTCCTCGCGTCATTATCACTAAATAACAATCGTATATCTGATAAACGTGATTTCTTGGCCTGTTCTGTTTAAGCTGGAGATGGACCCCATTATCTTTATCAACAATAATATAAATTCTAACATAAAAATATAGCCATCTCCAATAATGGAATAGGTTTCTGATTTGTTTTCGAAAGCTAATCCTAGAAATCACTATGAAGTGACCGATGGTCCACCAAGCACACTAAAACATGACACACCAAGTAATGCAAATGAACGAGCTCACTACTAACAAACCCCTAGATTTAGACTTATCAAAGATACGAGGGCCCATTAAAGATTTGTGTACCCAAGCTGATCATGCCTATTTTAAAGATATGTCACGTGAAGGCATATGGGTACTTGTCATAGCACGCAGTTCATTGGATTTCAGGATTCAATGTTTTAAGAAGTAGACTGCGCTTTAAGCCTTGTGAAGGGAACGATACGCACGTTTAGATGTGAAGAAACCATGTGAGTTTCTTGACAAGCATGGTAGGTGTTTATCGTCATGTGTAGATGTCCTGTGTTCCTCTCTATCTACCTCTGCGGTTGGTCGAGATCGGATTGAATCCCTGCTACGACAGACAGAATCTTCGACGATTATGTACCATCTAAAGGAAAGGGGAATAATACACATGGATACTTAATTCAGCTAGTTTGGGGTACAAGAATTGGGACAAGATGAAAGGTGACTTCTTATAACGTTTCACCTAATAGACTTGGGCATTTAAACCTTATGTATAAAAAACCTTGGACTTAGTTATCCATAAATAATGATTTTCTCCGCCATTTAACTTCAAAACATAGAAATTTTTTTCAAACAATAGAGAGAATAGCCCTGCAACTTGAGCTGTTTGTTCTTAAAGGAAACAAAATAGCAGGGGTAGAAAATCAATATCTGGATAACTCCATGAATTAATGTTATCCCCATCGCATCACCAAGGACATTCCGATTAGCACTTCCAGCAAGTTTCCTTCAGATCTAAGTCAGATCTGTCATCACCTGGCTGGCAATATGCCCGTGAAAACAAATCTGTCGGATCTATTGAGGATCATCTCTGGGGCAACTCGAATGGATGATCCGAGCCACCCAATGAAACCAAGGGACCCCAAAACCCTAGGATCCATAAAGATAGAAAAATTCTGGGTGATCTCTGGCATTGAGCAGGACTGGGATGAACGAGCAGTACAGATCAAATTGTTCCATCCTGATCCACGATCTACTACAAGGACGCAATGTGTGAAGCACACCCAAGAACTGCTCATGCAGGAGCACCCTCATGCATGCATGCAGGTGTGGGAGGTGTTTCAGTTTGGCCATAGCACTGTAGCATCCTGGGAATAGTGACATACATGACCTATCTTGTCCCTATTGATCTGAACCACAAATTCTTCAAGAGTTGCTAGACAAAGGGAGATAGATTTTACTATTAACCCGATACCTGGCATAGCCCATATATCAAAAGCACCATACCAAATGGCTCCAACAGAGTTAAAGGACCTGAAAACCCAGTTACAAGAGTTGCTAAACAAAAGGGTTCTTCAAACCTAGTGTATCTCCTTGGGGAGCGCCAGTCCTTTTTGTTAAAAAAAAGGATGGATCAATGAGACTCTGCATTAACTATCGAATGCTGAATAGGGTCACAGTGAAAAACAAATATCCTTTATCCTGTATTGATAACTTATTTGATCAACTCCAATCAACTCGTGTCTTGTCCAAGATCGATTTACAATCTGGATATCACCAACTTAGAGTCGGGGAGGAAGATATTCCAAAGACAACATTCAGAAACAGATACGAACATTATGAGTTTAGATTGATGTCCTTTTGACTGACAAATGCACCAGCTGCATTTATGGATCTTATGAACTGAGTATTCAAAGCCTATCTAGACAAATTTGTTATAGTATTTGTGGATGATCTTTTGATCTACTTAGAAAATCTTGACCATAGGGAACATTAATGAGTACTAAATACACTTAGAACACACAAATTCTAGGCAAAGTTTAATAAAAGTGAATTTTTTGGGTCATGTTATTTCTAAAAATGGCATTACAGTCTACCCAACAAAAGTTGAAGTTGTGGAAAAATGGAGTACACCTAAGACAATGACAGAAATAAGGAGTTTTCTAGGGCTTGTAGGATATTACCGCAGATTTATTGAAGGATTTTCACGCATTGCCTTACCCCTGATCAAATTAACAAGAAAAGATAGAAAGTTTGAGTAGGATGAGGCATGCGAAGAGAGTTTTCAAGAATTAAAAAGGAAGTTAACCACTGTACCAATACTTACTCTACCATCTAGAAGTGTAGGATTCAAAATCTATAGTGATGCTTCTGGAAATGGACTGGGTTGTATGCTTATGCAAAATGGAAAAGTAATCGCCTATGCATCTCGACAATTGAAAAAACATGAGGTCAATTATCCTACCTATGACTTGGAGCTTGTTGTAATAATCTTTGCCTTAAAGATCTGGAGACACTATCTATATAGAGAAAATTTTGAAGTTTTCACAGATCCCAAACGTCTTAAGTACATCTTTTCACAACAAGACTTGAACATGCGACAGAGGAGATGGATGGAGTATTTGAAGGATTATGACTTTTCCATTCAATACCATCCAAGGAAGGCTAATGCAGTAGCAGATACCTTAAGTAGAAAGACACAAGGAATGTGTGCAAGTTTACTTTCCAAAAGATGGAAGTTATTACAAGAGGTAATAGAATGCATACCCGAAGTAGATCATGAGAGATTCTTTATAGCAAATTTGACTATGAGATCCACTATCAATGAGAAAGTTAGGCAGATGCAAAAGGATGACGTTGAAATATAAGCATTAGTTGGAAAACCAGGATTCATCAAGGAGACAGATGACAATGTTCGCATGCGAGGAAGATTAGCAGTGCCAGCCAATGATGAAATAAGGCAAGAAATTCTAAAAGAGGCACATCAATCTAAGTACACTATTCATCCTGGTGGAACAAAGATGTATCAAGACTTCAAGAGACACTTATGGTGGAATGGTATGAAAAGGGATGTAGGAGAATTTGTAGCATGATGCTTCACTTGTCAACAAGTTAAGGCTGAACACCAGAGACCAACTGGATTGTTACAACCACTTGAGCTACTAGAATGGAAGTGGGACCATATTATGATGGACTTCATATTAGGATTACCTAAGACATCTAGGGGACATGATATGATATGGGTAATTGTTGATCGACTAACCAAATCAATGCACTTTCTCCTAATCTGACAAAATCAATCCACTAATAACTTGTCTCAATTGTATATTAAGGAAGAGGTAAGTTTGCATGGGATACCACTCAGCATTATTTCTGATAAAGATAGTCGTTTTACCTCACAATTATAGAAGTTGGTGTAAAAGTCATTAAGATTTTCATTAAATTTCAGCATAGTTTTTCATCCTCAAATTGACGGCCAATAGACTGGAAGGAGAATTGGGATGACAGTTTACCCTTAGTTGAATTTACATATAACAATAGTTTCCGTTCAAGCATCAGTATGGCTCCATATGAAGCGCTCTATGGAAGACCTTGTCGTTTGCCCGTATGTTGGAATGAAGTGGGTGAAAATAGAATTATGCAGTCAAAGTTAGCATAACAGTGTGCAAACAAGGTGAAGCTTATTAGAAGACAACTTCTCGTAGCTCAAAGTCGACAGAAGAGTAATGCTAATAAACGAAGACAGTTGGAATTTGAAGTTGGAGATCATGTTTTCTTGAAGATATCTCCGACTAAGGGCATTATGAAGTTTGGTGTGAAAGGAAAACTTAGTCCTCTATTTATTGGACCATTCGAAATCCTAGACAAGATTGGGATAACTGCCTATAGGATAGCATTACCATCACAGTTATCGAAAGTTCACAATGTTTTTCACATATCCATGCTGAGAAAGTATATTCCTAACCACTCACATGTACTTGAGCAGACGATCTGGGTTTTTAAAACATATTTTTATAAATATTTGCAAAGATAGGGCCCTGAATTTGAAAGTCTTTTAAAATACAAATAGTAGAAACATATTTTCTTTGAAACTGATTTGTCAAAAACCCAAGTGTCACCTCAAATTACTTATCATACATAGATTTTTGTATAAAATAAAATTTCTATTGAATATCAATAGAAATACTTTTATTAAAATCAGGATCGATCCAGTGGTTCATATACATAGCCCCCATAGTCATTACATACCTTGTCCAAATATTATAATCCAAATTACAAAACAATTAATACAATCTTCCTCAAAGTAAATACCCTGAGTCGTAATTTAGTGATGATTATCCATGAGTCTTGATCTTTCAATCTTCCCTAACTGTATCTGAGATATTGTAAACATTCAAACATTTATAATATCTCAGCAAGCTATGCTTAGTAGGAGATTTAAGAAATATATTTAATATATCTCAAATTCAACAGTTCTTTATATCCATGATATAAATCAATTTATGCAATTGGATAACCACTTCATCCTTCAGTCATTATATGGATTATATGTATATATTATATATAGATAAAACCACTGAAAATAGTGAATATAGTCAATATCCTCAATAATATCTCATTTTCAAATTGATTTTAATATTAACACTAGCTGTTAATGTATAATTACACCGTATTAGAAGTCATCCTCCAATACAACATCTGTAATAACTTTTATCGGGCATCCTATCATGCCACAAAATAAGGCAGCTCATCATGCCATAACATAAGGTATCTCATTATGCTATAATCAATTGTATCATAATGCAAAAAATCAAAGGACTACCATGCTTGCAGTCTCAATTGGTATAGCGCGCCGGGATAACTACATAACACTCCAATGACACCGTGGTGGAAAATACATATCCATGTTCGTATGGGAGGAACCATGGCTATCACAGTGGCAGCCTTCTCATAATTGCCCTACTTGACGTTTTGCCTCTCTTTGGGCATGGTATTATCATCATAATCAGTTTTGGAAAGCGAGTGGACAAATCCTCACAACTCTCCTAGCATTGGCATTCCCAGGCATAAGTTTGTCTTAAAACAAAACCACAAGCCTCCATGCTTATATGACAAATATTATTTCATACTTATAGACTGTGTATCTGATTATATAGGACATGCTTATAACTTATTGCCTTAAGAATTGAGGGTCCAACTTATATAGTTCAAATCTTATCATTCTACCCATTAAGTAATTTCATCATAACTTAATCAATCCCTTTGTATTCATTTCAACATTATTTGTTGATTCATAAAAATTCCAAGGCAATTATAATCAAAACTTATTTATCAGGATAAGATCATGAGTAAAATACATGTATCTTATATATTGAATATATTCTTATGGTCCACCTGCCTTTACTTTCAACCATCCATCTTCTCATCGATCTTGATCATCATATCCTTTATGTATCTATCAAATAATATGTATACAGTCGTTCCTCAACTCATTTATACTTTATAATTATTCTTTTAATCATCCTTACATAGGATTATTTAGATCTTGTTCCTTGGATCATATTGATTAAGGGTCAAATCTATTGATCTACATTTGAATCTAATATTTATACTACTTCAAAACATACATATAATATTATGATTCTTATTATTTTTTATCATTTAAGATCTCCTTATGGATCTCGTTTGATCTTTGATTATCTTAATTACCATTTTTATTAAGATTAGATAGTTTACTATCCTTTTATGATCTTATTATTATTCAACCCGTTAATGTTTTTCTGATTGAAGATAATTTATGCACTCCTAATTCTAGACAGATCCTCCTTGTGTCAGAATTGATTAAGGTTTACTAGATAAAAGTTGTTCACAGAGTGGTTAATTCAATCCTCATGTAAGGAGGTGTTTAGAGCTCATAAATGTCATTAGAAGATGAGGGAAGAGCGAGGCTCTATTAGAGAACCCCCTTAACCACCATTTTTAGCATTCACTCGGGTTGATCTTAGCTCAACCTTCATAAGGTTCCTAAGAGCATTAAACCCTAAGTACTCTTGCTATTTGATTTTAATTAAGTCCATGAACATTTAAAATGTCATTCATGGGGTTTATTATTCTCCTAAATTTGGGCCAAGGAAATGATATTTCTTATATTTTCCCACTAACTATAACCCTTATGATTATTAAGTCTATGTCCATATTTATTGTAAATGTTCATCAATATCTATTTTCATTTAATTATGTTTTTCATGTAATTTACATAACATGAACAATTACAACATAAATAAATAAATCTAACAATTAAATCTACTAAGCAAATAAAAGAACACTTACAATAGAATTTAATAATTTACATGCTCATTTGAATACATCATATTTATACATTTTGATCAAATGATCATATTTTGATTTCTATTCATTTTTCATCTCATTAAGGGTTTAGATCTCAATCTTTCATTTTTATTCAGATCTATCACATTCTCTTAATATGATATCATCACTAAATCATTGATGTATTTCATCATATGATCTAATCTTTCTTGATCCAACTAATCAAGAAGATCTTAAGTCAATTTATCCAAATCAAAGGCATATATTTCAATCTATCCCAAACTAGCCACATTAGGCCATTCATTTCTTATGATCTTATCATTAGATTATCATCCATACTATTTTATAGTTTCTAATCATGCTGGACTAGTCAGATCAAGTAAATCCATGATTATTTTTAAGATTTATCTTCCATTAAGGTTAAACTTCTTAATTCATCCTAGATTAATCATATCTAACTTTGATTCTATGTTCCATCATCACTAAATCACTAATGGATCAGAAATTTGAGATCTGATCATGTCAAATTTGACTGATCTTGGGAATTAGTACCTCTTTTTGTAATTTATAGATTTTTACAGTGAATAAAATATAATTTTTATATTTCATTAGATTCTACTCTTCACCAAGAATCCAGAGCTTCTTTTTTATCTTGATTTGGAGTTAAAATGAGCTCTAAATTAAAGTTTTAAGGTTTCAAATCAAAACAAGGGGGCCAGATTCAATCTGGGTTTCCTAGATTAACAGCTCGATTAGTAGCCCGCCTCCATAGTATTCCACTAATGATAGCTGGTGTACAGGGAGGGGTGACCTAGGATAGCCGAGATGGTCCAATCTGAACCATCATAGTAGCTTTTCCTTAGATCTCACAGATCTGAATGATCCAACATCTCAGATTTCATCCCTTGGAATTGTGGGTTCCTCTGAATCCATCCAACAGCTCAAAATCTTCAAAATTTTAGGTTTTATATCTATTTTCCACCTTGTTCATTGGTACTGGATTCACCAAAAAATTCTAGCTGGGAAAATCCATTCTAATGATCGTCAGGCTTGGAAAATTATTAGAATGTTTACAGGGAGAAGAGTAAAACACACCTGAAGTGTCCAGTGCTAAGAAGAATGCCGAAAAAATAGAAATTTTCACCAGCAAAAGAACTGTGTCAGAGTTACTATTTTTCCAATGAAATACCCAAAATACTCCTCTGATCTTTGTGAATTTATAGGGTTTTTGAACATGGGTAAAATCTGAACAATATGAATGATTTGGATCTGGATTTCAATGGCTAAAATCAAATGTCTAATTAAAAAAAAATACCGGGGTGAAACCCTGCTTTCATCAGGAACGACGCATCTGTGAACGCAGTAGATAGATTTGGGGGAATATTCCCTTGGGTGTGTCCGCAGATGCACTCTGCGGCTATAAAGGGAAGAGAGAAAAGAAAAGAAAGAAAAATGAAAGAAGAGAGAGAAAGAGAAGGAAAGAGGAAGAGGGTCTAGGGAATTTGTGCAATTTTGTGCAACCTGTAGGAGAGGTATTTATAAGGTTCTTTTTGCATTATTTTAATTAAAATTTTTAATTATTTTTATTTTAAATGATTTTTCATTTTTCTTATAAAATTAAAAACATATTCCTCATCATGTTTATTCTTCATCATTGATATTCCTTGAGTTGGTTGTCCACCAGCTCACCTAACTTTTTTGGACCTCACACAAAAGTGAAATAACCATTTTACCCTTATAAGTAAATGTAAATTCACAAAAATTACGAAAAATAGGGATTTTTCGCCCGAGCTTAGATTTCAGTGTGCTTACAGTCATTCTGACTGGTTTTCCATGAATGATTCCAAATATTTATGTTTCAAGACCTAATTCTTTTTCTAAAAATTAATATGATATTAAATATAATATTTCACCTTAATTTTTGTAAAAATTCCAATTAATTCCAAAAAAAATTGGGGTTTTCACACAAAACCAGTACAAATTCTGGATAAGAAGATCAAGAAGCTACGAAGTAAAGAAATTTTATTAGTTAAAGTTCTGTGAAGGAATGCATCTATCGAAGAGGAAACTTGGGAAGTGGAATCCGAAATGAGGGACAAATATCCTGAAATCTTTATGAGTAAGGAATTGTAGAATTTCAAGGACAAAATTCTTTGAAGGCAGTAATGATGTAATGACTCAAAATTTTAAGATATTCTTGTCAAATAATAGTAATCCGCTTTTAATCACAAGCAATCATAGTGTTTGTCATTTATGAAAATTTTATATCCAATCTATTTTGGAAAATAATTATATTGGATGGGTGGATAAATGTTCTATTTTATTTAAAATATGTAAAGAGAGAATTTGCTGAAAATATCTCCATAACTAGATTCTACTCGAGAAATGAAATTCAATGCCTCAAAGAACACAAAAAATGGAGTTCGTATGAAAAAGTTATGAGTGTTGGAAGATGAAGGTATTTCAGCAATTAAAAGTTAATAAAAGAAAAGGAAAAAGAAATGCATGGGGCTGTTTTGTTAACAGCACCCCATTACATCATAACTGTGTCATCCATGTGTCAACACCCGCATCAGGCTTCATCACCGGTACATTGTTGTTCGTGTCTACACTAAAAATTCGGTAGGTATCGACCTTCTATGGTCTTCTTCCTTTGTGGCACCAAAAAAATGGTGACACTGCTATAAGGAGAGCACCGCCCTTCACCTCTACAAATCTCCCCCTACTCCTCCCACAACACCCCTGTCCCTCCACTCTGACAGTCTCCAGCATCTAGGGTTCCGGTGATATAGAAGACCTCACACCACCATGAAAACCCAGATCTCCTCTCTCGTTGGCCAACTAGGTAATCCCCTTTCCCTTTGCTCTTCTCTTTTTCCAGCAAGTTTCCTTTAGATCTAAGCTGGATCTATCATCACCTGGCCAGTAATATGTTGGTGAAAACAGATCCGTCGGATCTGTTGAGGATCATCTCCGAGGCAACTCGAATGGATGATCCGAGCTCCTGATGAAACCAGGGGACCCCAAACCCTAGGATCTGTAAAGACAGGAAAATTCTAAGCAATATCTTGCATTGATTGGGACTGGGATGAACGGACAGTCTAAATCGGATTGTTCTATCCTGGTCCACTTGATCTGCTACGAGGAGCCACTGCATGAAGCACACCCAGGAACTGCTCATGTAGGAGCACCCTTGTGTTTGTACACACATACGGGAGGTGTTTCGGCTTAGCTATAGCACTGTAGCATGCTGGGAATAGTGACGCACAAAACCCCTTTTATCCTTATTGATCTGAGCCACAAATTCTTCAATTTCAGGAGGTCTACAACTCCGATTAACAATCCGAAAGATCTGTTAGAATTGTATCGATGACACGAACCTAATTATGCAATAAAATCTAGTATCAGAGAATGATTTTATCTACTTATTGCCTAAAAACCCTAAGAATATCATAGATCTGCTAGATCAAAGATGATCTGAACCCAATAAGTGGTCTATTTGACAACTTAGAAGCTTTAAATATCCAATTCAACCCTAAATTAAGGATGATCACCCTTAGATCATAGATTCGACCACTTATGGATGGGATTGGAGTCTAAATAGATTATCTAAGCCATTAAGCTATGAACCTGATTAATGATCAAGAAATAATAATTAGATTTTTATGTACAGGATACCATAAAGACCTTGAAGAAGATCCAAGATTCAAACTAAAGGAGGACATGAATTAAGTGACATCTTTCTAGGCTGGTAGTATGATATTACTAAGTTTTCAAATGCATTCCAAAATCTAATTAATTTACTTGACTTTATTACGTTGTTTAGTATGCTTTTTGAGATATGATATTCTTATAAAAAGCATGCGAAATTGTCTTAATGATTTATGGTCTTGAATGTGATTACTTGCATTGAACATATTTTATGTATGCATTGGTCACATGTTTTAAAACTAATTGCATAAATTGCATGATTTACGATGATTGAGATTTGGATTATATGTATATATCTTTTTTAGGCTAATGAGTTTGGTGGGTACTATGCTGAGAGGTTGTTTATGTACAGGGTTGGCCACTCAGCCTCTAACCATCAAAGGTGGTAGGTATCACTGCCCAAGGTAGCATTGACCTTTCCTTGACTACTGTGGTAAATAAGGACAACCACTGGAGGTGTTCGTTGCACCCTTTTTGAGGACATATCCATAATCGCCGTGGAGGCTATGGTGGGCTGGTCTCTAAATATTGGAGATGCACGATTTCAGAATAAGTTCTGGTTGTGAAATAGTTGACTATATGATTTTGGTTTTGATATCGATATGCATGTTGCATTGAGATGGTCGCAAACGAGTACTCGTAACCAATCGGATTAATGTGTTCGCCAACCCATCGGCTTGATGTGTTCATCGAGATATCCACGTACATGATATATATCACGGGGTTGAAATTCTATCATTTGATTTGATCGATTACTACTTAAGATTTTTAGTATTTATTACTATTGTAAGAATTATTGATTTTGAGCAATTAGCTTAATGTATTAGCAAAAAATTCTAGTGCATGAATTGATGACTGCTACTATTTTAGTAATATTTATATTACTAATTAATGGATTCGATAAAAGTTTCATGGTTTTTAGAATGTGTAAATGAGTTTTATAATTTATGCATAAATACCCATGGTTACACAAAACGAAATTGCAGGATCTTATTACGCCTCTTCCATGCCATGTTATCAAATTAGTAGTATCAAGTCACCTACTAAGTATGATGAATACTCAACCAAATTCATTATTTTTTAGATCAGACAAGGTACGATTAGGAGCAGGTTCAAAGAGTGTTAGTACTACAGTCAAGTGAGTGAAGGTAAGGCTAAGTGAGGATATAATTAACAATCTTGGGAATGGTAGTTATTCATTTTTATATTTTGTCCAAAAGTTGCCATGGCATGATTCATTTATCAATGATGACAAAATATCTGTTCATTGAGATTAATTAATGACACTCAGGGTTTACGTAAAAAAGTTTCAAATAAAAGGAAATTTCTGCTGCATTCATTTTGAAAAATTATTTTAAAAATAAAGATCGATCTCACAAGTGAAAGCTTGGTATTTTAAAATTGCATTATAAAAGCTCGGGTCATCACACTTTGACTTATGGATAAACTTTTTGGGCTGTACATGGATGTTGATATTTTGCATAAATTGAACCCACACTATTTGTATAGTGTACCTTTACTTAGTAATGTGTGTATGATGTGGTAATCATGGATGGACCCTGAGGGATTTTAGACTTATTATTATTATTATTGTCTTTTCATGATTTTTTTTATTTGTCATGGTTTTAGATTGAGCATGCTTAGTGTACTGACGATTTGATTTATGCTTATTGTCGTGATTTTGGATTTTGGATGACCCTCAGGGTTTTCTGTTGGGCATTTCTTTTAAATGATGCATTATTTATGTTAATTATGAGTTTTATTTTTCGGGATCCAGCCTATTTGATAAAATAAATTACTATTATTATTATATGAAATTGAAAAAAAAGTTTAGAAAACCCAGGGTGTCACAATCTCACTCAACAACTCAGCTCCAAAGGACAAACTGACCATGGCTATGTCAAGGATGCCCTATTTAACGAGGAGGCTAGAAAAAAAGAAGCTAGCACAAATCAGGCACATGCCCTAGTAATAGAAAATAAATATAGTGGAAGAGACAAGGGTAGGGGGAGGAGTACGAGTAGACACAGAGAGATATCACAAACTCACAGTAGATCAAAAAGTCAACATAAGGGCAATAGAAGTTCTTCCACTATGGTATTCTAGGTCATATGAAGAAGGATTACTAAAAACTCAAGAGGGAGATGGGACAAGGCAAATCAAAGGAGGACAATGGTGAAACACTAGTCAGCATTGCTCAAGGCATAGTAGTGCTCACTACCGACGAGGAATCATATCTACACATGGCCAAAAGTGAAGCAGAGTGGGTGATAGACACAACATCTTCTTATCACGCCACCCCATATAAGAAATTCTTCACCACCTACAAAGAAGAGGACTTTGGCATCATAAAGATGGGGAATGATAGTTCCTCAAGAATAATTTGGATTGAAGATGTGCAAATAAATAAATAAAAACCTTGGTTGCACAATAGTGCTAAATGAGGTATGGCACATATAGAAACTCAGGCTGAACATGATCTCAGCCCCAACCCTTGACAGATAAGACTACTCTAACTACTTCAGCAACAACATGTGAAGACTAACAAAAGGTGTGATGATCGTAGCAAAAGAGCATATTTACAAGACATTATATAAGACCCACATGAGGATATGCAGAGATAGACTTAACACAGTAGAAGATGAGGCATCACCAAACCTTTGGAGCAAAAGACTAGGTCAAATGAGAGAGAAAGGGCTATTCACATTTGCAAAGAAGCAACTTGTCAAAATAGCTAAAGGTATAACTCTCAATCCTTGCAATCACTATTTGTTTAGTAAGTAACATATAGTTGCTTTCTCTTCTTCTTGTAATAAAAGAAAAAAAAAACTATTAAGTTTGGTGTACTCGAATGTATGTGGTCCCATGGAAGTAAAGTCATTAGCCAAAAACACATATTTTGTAACTTTTATAAATGATGCATCTAAGAGGGTATGAGTATACTTTGTGAAAAATAAGGATTAGGTATTCAAATAATTTAAGAGATTCTATGTGATGGTGGAATGACAAATAGGAAAGAAGCAAAAGTGTTTTCGAATAAACAATGGAGGAGAATATATCTCAAAGGAGTTCAAGGCATAATGCATAGTGCATGGTATTTGACATAAGAAGACAATCCTACGTACCCCACAACACAATAGAGTAGCAGAAAGAATGAACTAGACTATTATGAAAAGAGTATGGTGCATGCTCAGTATGGCTAAACTACCTAAGCCATTCTGGGGTAAAGTTATAAGAACCACTTGCTATCTAATCAATAGATCACCATCAGCACCACTAGACTTCAAAATCCAAGAACAGAAGTAGATTGGCAGGAAAGTGACCCATTCACACCTAAGGATATTGAAGTGTAAAGCTTTTGCACATGTATATAGGGAGATGAGACAGAAATTGGACTTCTACTCCTTATATCTTCATCAGATACAAAGATGAAGAATTTGGATACAGATTGTTGGACCCTAAAGCAAAAAGGATGATTTAAAGCATAGATGTGGTGTTTCAAGAGAATAAGCTCTATCAAGAATTGAGAAACTCTAACAAAGAAGGTATTAGTGCTCTAGATCTGGTACCTATTTCTGCACCTCAGAAGTTGTGCCTAAAATTGAAGAAGAGGCACAGGAACTTGAGTAGGGGGAGCATCAACCCCCTATACCAGAGGATGTAGGAACATCAAATAGTGGATCAACTTCTCAACCAAAAGTGAAGCCTCCACCAAAGATGTCAACAAGAGGTCATATTTTGACTCTATCACAAAAATATCCAAAATTAGAGTATAGTATCATCACCAATGAGGGGGAGCCAAAGAGTTATCAGCAAGCTCTAACACATGCAGACAAGGGTAAATGGGTGTAAGCAATGTAAGAGAAAATTAGCTCACTAAAGAAAAACTAGACATATGAGCTAGTGAAACTTCCTAAGGGAAAATGAACACTGAAGAACAAATGTGTATTCAAATTGAAAAGAGATAACAATGGAGAACTAGTCAAGTACAAAGTATGATTAGTAATCAAAGGCTTCGAGTAAATGAAAAGAATTGACTTTGACAAAATCTTCTCACTGGTAGTGATGATAACATCAATCCAGATCATACTTGGACTAGTGGCAAGACAAAACATGGAGCTTGAGCAAAAGGACATAAAAACAACCTTTCTACATAAAGATTTAGAAGAAGATATATGCATGAAACAGCTAGAGGATTTCAAAGTTGAAGGGAATAAGCAATTGGTATGCAAGGTAAAGAAAAGCCACTATAGTCTCAAGCAAGTGTCAAGGTAGTGGTATAAGAAGTTTGACTCATTCATGACGAGTCAACACTTCAAAAGGACAACAGCAGATCAATGTATGTACGTGTAAAGACTACCTAAGGGTAAATTCATCATCCTCCTACTTTATGTAGATGATATGCTGATTGTTGGGTAAGATACAACTATGATTAGTAAGCTGAAGAGGGAGTTATCTAAGTCCTTTGATATGAAGGGCTTAGGACTAGCTCAGCAAATCTTGGGTATGAAGATCATACATGACAAGAAAGCGAGAAAGTTGTGGCTATCATAAGAAAAGTATGTTGAACGAGTAATTAAAAGATTCAACATGGACAATGGCAAGTCAGTCAACACTCTACTTGGCAATCTAAGCAGAGCGAATGAATATGTCCCTCAACAACATAGGAGATAGACAAGATAGCCATAATTCCTTACTCATCAGCAGTTAGGAGTCTAATGTATGTAATGGTATACACAAGGCCAGATATCGTTCAGGCAGTTGGTGTTGTGAGTAGGTTTATGTCCAATCCAAAAAAAGATCATTGGGAAGATGTAAAGTGGATACTAAGGTACATGGGGAGTACGTCTAAGTTATGCTTGTGTTTCAAAAGTTCA
This sequence comes from Warburgia ugandensis, assembly GCA_035236585.1. Classification (NCBI taxonomy): domain Eukaryota; kingdom Viridiplantae; phylum Streptophyta; class Magnoliopsida; order Canellales; family Canellaceae; genus Warburgia; species Warburgia ugandensis. The sequence goes on along the minus strand of CP141138.1, from coordinate 48,492,796 downwards.
GAGACAATCTTAGAAGGATATACAGATGCCGATATGGCAAGAGATCTTGATGAAAGAAATACAACATTATGATTTCTTTCACTTTTGTAGGGAAAGCTATATTTTGGCAGTCCAAGTTGCAGAAGCATGTGGTTTTATCCACAATAGAAGAAAAGTATACTGTCATAGCTGAAGCAGGCAAGGAGATGTTGTCGATAAAGTGATTTCTCTAAGAACTTGGTATCTTGCAAAAGGAGTTTATGATACATTGTGCACTTAGGGTGCATTAGACTTGAGCAAGGACTCAATGTATCATATGTGCACAAAACATATGGACATTCGATATCATTGGATACAGGAGGTGACAGAAGAACAAATGTTAAAGCTGAAAAAGATCCATACTAATGAGAATCCTACAAATATACTGACAAAAGTGGTAATATATGAGAAACTGATGCTATGTAAAAATATAGCAAGCATGAACTAAGACTAAAAAAGTATGGCATAGGGATGGAGGGGGAGAATTGATATGGTCCATCCCCATATAAAGAAGTCGGTGAACTTGCCAAAATGGGATAGAAATTGATTAGGATGAAAATCAATTAAGATGAGGATTAATTAGAATGAAGCTCAATCAGGATAAGTATTAATCAAGATGAAGCTTAATTAGGATAAAGATTAACCAAGACGAAGATCAATCAGGATAAGGATCAAAATTAATCAGTTCCTAAAATAGAAAGATCAAATTTTTTATTCCCTAAACTCTTATAAATTAGAACCAGAGATGTTGTTGTAATGATCCCCGCGTCTTGCCTTCTCATAGTGAAATACTTCTCTCCCTCCTCCTAGATGTAGGCCAAACTGGCCGAATGACATAAATCTGACTTGTTTTTGTGATGGTTTAATCTTGTTTTGTGCATAACATCACGATCTTCCATTGTGGATGTAGATCGAATCATACCAGAATAGTTTAGTTGTCAAGGTTTTGAGGCTTTTGTGGATGATAGCAAGAGAAGTAAACAAGAGCGTTGGTTTCAGGCAGTAGTTGTAGTTCATTTCACCAGCTATCCTAGTCCTCTTTTTGGCTTGGTTGTTTGGCCTACCAATTCGCTTAAGCTTATAAGTCAAATGGCAATCAAACATGGTATCAGAGCCTTATTAAGAGCAAAGTCTTGAGTTCAAATCCTAAGACTCCTAATTAAATCCATGTGTAAGAGCCCAAAAGTAACTTTCCAAGTAATTGTGTGTTAGATATATAACTATTGTTGGCCACCTATCAATTTATGCTTTTAGGTAGAATGGTAATCCAACAAAGTCCACCTCATTTCTTATGAAGTTTGGTTGTATGTTCTATCTGGTTAGATAATCTAGGTCTAATATCATTGCGAGTATTCTGTTATTTACCAATATCCAACTTCCATAAGGTGAAAAAAAAGAAGGGAAAAGGAGAGGAATTGAGCTAATATCAGAGGAACTGATTAGCTTATGACATTTGGATTGCTCTTACCTGATGGGATCGCTGGATATATTTTTCATTTGTTGTATGTCACAATCGTTGGTCTAATATCTCCTGATATTGGATGACTACTAGTCCAAAAGCAATATGGATTAGATGAGAGAGAGATCTCCTTCTACTTATTTGGTAATAAATGATATCGCTGATTCCGAAACCATGCATCGAACTTCAGTCTTAGCATACGTTGTGTATCTATCCACCTGATGTGGCAATAACAAGTAGAAGAAAACATGACACATGAGGATCATAGTTATTTTAGAAAAGTCAAAGGTACTTTCTCTGTTTTAGTTAACTTGGATTATAGAGTTGGTAATATTTAAAGGCTTTTCGTACTCCAGATTATGCCCCCAAATACATGTCTTTTGTGATACAGTAATGCACGTGACAACGAAAGCAATGACTAAGATAAAATAATCAATGAAAACTTTATCGTCTTCTTTTACTTGGTTTTCTTCTTCTTTTTTCTGTCTTTCTTTTTGTTCTATTTTCATGTCCATTCCTAATTTAAATCAAAAGCTTTGGTTAAATGAATAATAAACAGCTGGACTAAAAGTTTCGTGGCAGCTATAATCAGTGTAAATAGTTGTTATTTTTATAAAACGCCCCTATGCAATGAAACAAATTAAGTGTTGGATTTTATAATTAAATTATTTACTAATATTTTATTTTCAATAGCAAAAGCTCTTTCTGAAAAATAGTTTGTCTTTAGCTATATTCTCACAATATATCTTTTATGAGTTTTCTTTTCTTTAAGTTTAAAAATTCATTTTGGATCCTAATAATTTTGCAAATTAGAAAAGTTACATGAAATTTAGTCACATGCTAGAGAGTGAAAGGATTTTACTTACCTACTTGATTTATATGTGAAGGGGGTTGCTCATATGGGTAGGGATGAAACACAAGAGAGAGAGGCAAAGGGAAAATCTTTATCACACGCGACATGTGCATGCTGAGCTGGGTCAGAGTTTGGGTTTGGACAATAAAGCTTCACTTTTTATTACTTATTTAATTAATAAATATTAATTAATTTCTTTGTAATAAAAAATATTCTTTGTTTTCCAGTTTATTCGATTGTCAAATATGTACCAGATTCGAATGGGGACAAATATATTTTAAGGAAAGCTATACACCACGCGCTCAAGCCATACTTTATGTTCTCTGCTCCATTTTCATATGCTATCCCTATTATTTCCAACATTAAGAACATTAACCGAAAGCCATAGTTCGTATTCGCTACTCCATTTTCATATTTTATACCCATTATTTCTAACACTGAGAACATTTCCTTTCAGTTGTTAAGCTAAAGATTGCTCCTATCATTAGCAATAACAAAATAAATTCTACTTCTAGTGTTAGATTACCATTCAATCTAAAAACTTAAGGTTATAGGAAGTGGGTTAGTAATAGTTATATCTTTAAGGCACCGGCCTCCTCACATGAAAGGCTATTGTTGGGCTGATTGCATGTAAATTTGATAAATGGATATTCTCAAGATTTGAACTCGTGACTTTGTGGTCAATAAGACTATGATACCATACTGGATTAACACTCAACCTAAAAGCATAAGCTGTTAGGAAGTGAGACAACAATAATTCTATCTCTAATATCTTGAAGCATTTCTGTGCCTTACATATATTTTTATTTATTTTATTATTATTTTTCCTAGAGCAAACCCTAGAAATTACTTTTTAAAGAGAATGGTTGCACTAAGGATACCGTCACTTGCATGGCATGGCCGACCAAGTCATGCCATAGATCACCAACCAAAGCAAAACAAAAGCAAGCATTTTTGTAACTGTAGAAGTACAACTACTGTTTTTTTATGTACAAAAAGTTGCGACATGGATATGTGAACCTTAATAATTCAGCAGGTGAAAGACCAACTTTCGCTGTGGGTTTCCTCCTTTAGCATAATCCAGGGACGGTCCTGTGATCCTGCTTCTCCCCTAGAGGATGTAAAGCAATAGTCGAAGAGTTTTCTGGCGAAGGTTTTACCATTTTTATTTCTAATAACAACAAAGTACGAGGAAGAAATCTAAGGAATTTGATGAGGACGCATTATACTTATTTTCTCGGGTCTATCCATGGTTAGTCCTTAAGAGCACGTATTCGTCAATTACATCGATAATAACATGCTTTTTATTGTCACGGAAATGATGTAACGTGTCCGTTTCATTGAAAGACCGTTGATTTCTCCGATAAAACGCGTAAATGTAGTTTACATTGCGGTCTTGTGCTTACATCTGTCAACACTGTATACATGCCACGTTTTACTCCATAAAATGTGGCTATCACTACAGTTGGACGTTAATGTTGAAACAGGCACATGCGAGGATACTTTTATCGGAGACAAAGTGAAAAGCAATTCAAGTTATTTCTTATCAATATTATTATTATTATTATTACAATTTTAAATTATGACGGTATTAAACCAGCAGGTTAATACAGAAGACTATCGATCAAGCTGATCAACAGTGAGTACATCAGTAAAAGATAAAAAACCGGAAGGCCACCAGACCAGGAACAGCTCTTGCATATGCAGGGTTCAGTGAAGGGGCGGACTACAAGGGTCAATAGTATGCAGCCTTACCCTCTATTTTGTAAGAGGCTATTTTCACGTCTTGAACTCGGACTTTAAAGTCACATGACGACAAATCTCCTACTGTGGCGTTGAGCAAAGGCTCCCTTTCAAGGAACCCGTGTACCTAGCCTAGAGTATAATCTGAGCACAAAACCCGGATGGTGACTCCAAGCATCCCATCGTTGTACCTTCAGCAGAGTGTGCGCATAAACACAACTACGTGCATGAGTTGTAGACCTCAAATCCGCATTCCATGTATCTATATACCCATGTACTTTTCTTTTTAAGAATGTGTTTAGAATAGAAGTATACAAGTGCCTACATGTTTGCTGATCCAATCTGTCTGTTAGGAAGTATTATGGATGAGCAATGCAACGAAAGTCAACCCGTAGATTTAATTGCAAGGCTGAAATTTCTGACTTTACTTTGAAAGAAGGGTTACAAAATAACGTCTACATTCACAGACAAAATGCTCCGCGAAACCAGCCTTAGTAGAGCATAAGCGATTTCCGTGACATCTACATGTGGACCCTAGCAACTCCATGATTTTTTATCAACGGCAGGTTGGCCCCCCAGTTGGCTGTTTTCCAATGATATCAGGTTTCACTTAAGTTACAATAGTGTGCTTCAAGGTTTCCTGAAGTAAACAGCAACGCATGGCCAAGATGCAATGCGATTTACTCTATGAAGACTGAAGGTGTTTCTATCATGTTACTGTATCTTCGTAATCACATCTTTCTACGATAAACCCAACAAAAGTATATAGATAGATCTCATATGACGATCTGTCCTGGCTATATCACATTCAAATTTGTCCTATGAATTCGTCATATCTCTTGCTGGAATGAAACAGTAAGTAGTTGGATCCAGTTTTTGTCATTTGCCTATTTCAATCAGTATAAGCAAAGACTCATCCTGTCTGTCATCGTGATCTCTCTCTTTGGATGTCATTTCCTTGTCAAGATTTTACCATATTCTTCTGATAAGAATAGAAGTAGGAGAGAGATCGATTGAAAGAATTATGATCTGTTGGTAGAACGTACTCTACCCGTTAAACCGATGAAGCGCATGCGTACAACTGAATATGTGCCACACTGCACTCCATGAAATTTGGCATGCACTATCGGAACTGGACTATGCTTAACATGTGACGTGTTGGGATCATTTTTGGTGGAGAAAAAGTGAAAAGCGTTTGTTTTACTTAATAACTTGGATTAGAGCGGTCTGATAAAGTCAAAGCAATTCCTATTAATGAAAGGAAATGGCGTACCTAGTGACTTTAACTATGGTGGTGGAATCAAAGGGCCCTAAAGCTGTGCATGTTCATATGCCGAACAGCACTTGCATTGGCACCTAAGACAAAGGGCAGAACAAACGGAGAAAAACGTGGCAAAGGTAAGAAGTAGTCCGACAGATTTGGGGCTTCATAATTAGATAAATGAGTAGTTTAGTTGAAATATGATAAAATCTTGAAAACAGGCGGCAAGATCATCCGATGGCCTGACTTCGTTTGAGTTCTCTTAAATTGTCTAGACCCCAAATTCATGAACTGCCCAATGATTTTAAATTATGGTCATTCAGTTTTTTAACTAAAAATCTGGTAACTAAAAGCATCCAATGAATATGATTTTTGCAGATAGTCTGAGTAGAAGAGTCCAAGCAAGATAATTGGGTCAGATATCGAAGCGGTCAGGCTTAGCTAGGCATAGTTTCTGGGTCAGTTCCCAAACTCAGTCGGAATCGCATTTCTCATCTGGATAGCCTGCAACGTATGGAAGTTTCAAGGACTTGAAAATCACAGCCATCATCAGATGTACAATGGGAAGAAATATCCCGGATTCGAGAGTTACAACCATCACATCCACAGACTTCACAGGAGCATTATTACGAGTTAAAATCAAGGTGTCAAAACTCAAAATGCTGACTCTGCCAAAACGAGTCGATTGGAATTAACACAGTGGAGAACTTGGCTGATGCAAAAAATGCGGAACAAATATTAACGGCTGACAAATCCACCGATAAAAGTGTTTTTCATCCCTCTTCTTTTAGGATTCTAACATGTTCACGTTTCAGTCGAACTTTGCAGATTTCATTTTGGTTTGCCACGTATAACTCTAGAAAATAACACGCTCACCGTGTAGCAGACATAGTTTTAGGACTTAGGTTTCAGATAAGTCCAACGTCGTGCACAAACTTTGCTTTCTAATTGAGACGGTGGAACCTGCAGGTAGAATGGTCGAAAAGAATTTGCCAACAACTGAACACTATGCGATAAGCCTAAGCAAACAAATTCCTAACCACTAGGCCAAGTGAGCACGTTCTGCAATATTATGAAAATATTTTTATTTAAAATCTTCCTCCAGTTTTTTCGGGTTATAGTCGAGTTGGCTCGACTCAAGTACTAATGTACTGAAAGATTCAGCACCGAGAAGCTCAACCTTCCTAGCACGTGAAGAACTGAATAGTCAGAAAATGGCTATGCACTTCTCCTCTATCCAGATCACCTGCATCTCTATATTGTCTGCATGTAAGGTGTAAAATAGAAGACATCTTTTCCTTTCAATAAGTTGACTTTCAAATGGAAAGCAATCAAATGAATGGGTTTGACCATTCAAAGGTGGGCCCCTTCACGGAAGAATGAGGGGCACTTCAAGGAAGTTCTGTGAAAGACCTTCAACCTAGCTTTCTTCAAAATAGAGATGTTATGATAAATGGGTTCAAGCACTTGGCATTCTTCAATTGTCCTATCCTCCAATCAAGAGGTTGTCGGTTCGAATCCAGTCACATTCATAAAAGGTTAAGATATTAATTCAACAAAAAGCTGTAAGCATCAATAACTAAAGTACTTGACAAAGCCAGACTGCCTTTGTCAACAGAGAAAACTAACCATAGTTTATATTTAGTCAAACTTACAACATAAGTTTTGTATTCCTATCCTAACTTGGAAGGCGTACACATTAATCCTTTGACCATCTGCATATATATATTGAGAGCTTTCCCTATTTCTTTTCTTTTTTTCATATTGAATATATTCCAGAAAAAAAGAAAAAGAAAAGATGAGTTCCATTATCTAATGACCATGCATGAGTTCGAGAACTTAGGCTAGTTGGTTGAGTGTAGTATCTTGCAACCAAGAGGTTTCGTGTTTGAATCTATTAACATTCAAGTGATTTTTCCAGCCGAATTTTTTCAATAAAAAAATCCCCTCATAGCCAAACTTAAATGTGAATGCAAGTCCTAATTATGTGACATTTACATAAGTTGTAATGGCTGAAGAATCACCTTGGTTTATCATGAAATCAAAGAAATTGAAGGACTCTAGAGAGATAATGCAAGATGACAGATAGATGATGATAAGATAACGCTAAGGCATTCAAAAGTACTACTGAAATAGCCTAAGATGAGGAAATGTCCTTGAGTAAATAGGAAATTATATGTCACTTCCTCTATAACATTAAATTGAATCTTTTAGATTTTCCAAGTCTTTCTTATTTGGAGATCTTCTCTTTCCTGATTCTTCTTCTTCAAATTGCTACAATCCTATCTTTTCCTTTGATCTCTTCTTTTAGCCTTACCATAGGCTGCAAAGCCATAAGTTGTATGAATGGCCCCACATTTGGTTGATCTAATTCATTCATCTAATTTCTCTAACTTTGGATATCTCACACACATACCAAAATAAGAACAATTGGGAGCACTTTAGCAGCCAAAACACATGCTTTTGGTTGCTGAATATGCACCACTATTATGCTAATTATTTCATTACTGAATCTGTCCTATGATCAAAGGCAGACTTTTCATATGTTAGACTCATCCAGTCTGAATGTCATTTAGCATTACGAAACATATTATGTAGGAGAAATTAGATGAATGGATTGAATATATCAAACACATTTAGGGGCCTTCAAGCAAAGGATTTTGTTACTGAAAAAACCCTATATGTTCTATGTGTTAACAATTATACCCTCAATTCCTAATTGACTCATTAAAGCTTTACATGTAGCATGTCTTAACAACAGCACCCCCAATAGAAAACACAATTAGTAGTCATTGGATGGATTGCTTACCCTTCATTTTCCAAATATATAAACTCCATTTAGAATACAAGCACGAGCTCCACTTCCAAAAAGGCAAGCTTTATTTTTTTGTAATATGGCCATTATCAAACTTAGAATGAATATGTTATATTCGTTTGAGAAATTGTAAGTGTTGCTTTTCTTCATGGTAATAAGTCACACCCTTCTCTATGGATGGGCCCTTTTAGATCATCATCAAGCAAGCAATTATTTCATATTATCATTCATCCCAGTTATCAAAAATAAATATCATAGAATAATTACTTATCCAGTACATAATACATATAAAATCAATGTAAATCATTTTTTTTTCTGTTTCATTTTTCAACTTCGGAGGCTGCTAATTGAAGGTCTAGATGTTTGGTGCCTGGCTCATTGGAAGCATGGGGATTTAAAAATAATACATCCGAGGTAGCTTCTACTGACAAACTCTACATGCTAAAGAGAGGAAAGGGGAAAGGAAAGGGAAAGGGAAAGGAGGAGGAAGGGAAAGAGGAAAGAGACTGGGTTCATCTTTCTTTTTTAAATATTTTATTATTTGATATGTCACACTTGGCAAGTCAACTCAACAATGTGTTAGTCAATTGCTACCTTGCATGTCATGCTGGCAAGAAAATAGACACCATTAACCTTATTGATGGTGATTCCAAAAATGAAAAAAGAGCTTTAATCCAAGCTTTTGAAAACTCCAAAAGTTTGTGTTTTTTCCTAAAAATTTTGGCTAAAATGAAGGCACTTTTACAAGTTTTTTTTTTTTTTTTTGGGAGTTTTTGTCTCATACAATTGGCCTTGTAAATTTCAAGAGTACCCCTTTTGATAGGCCCAAAACTAGAGAGAGAGAGAGACTCAACTTAGTAGGGAGAAACAAGTAATTTCAAGTTGTTTTTTTTTTTTTTTTAATCTAAAGACATCCCAAACACCATGACATTCCATGACCAATTCCCTAACAATCTAATTAGAAAATTAATGATAATTCTATGTGTAAATAACCCTAGATTTTTGTAAATTATTAAGAAAAAATTAATAAAGTTTGAATTTTTAAAAATTTTAGGCTGGAATATTAGGCTATTGAAAAATTTCTTTTTAAAGAGATTAAAGCATGATTAAAATGTAAATATTTTGAATGTACTCAGAAAATCGTTCGAAATGACATTAAATATGTTCAATTCTGAGTTAAAATAAAAAAAATTCTAATTTTCTAAACAAAAGAGTAAAATAGTAATTTCACTCATAACTAAGAATTAAAACATGAATATTTGGAATGTACTCCAAAAACTAATTGAAATGACTCTAAGTACACTAAATTTCAATTTCAGACACATAGTGCCTTATTTTCTCCATTTTTAGAAATAAAAGGGCAAAATGATCATTTCAATTTTTGGTGGGACCAACAAAAGTTAGGTAAGGACTAGGATTAGCAATGATGCACTCCCCATTTTAATATTTTGAGTAGAATTTAGATTAAAATAAGAAATTAATAAAAAAAATTACAAAAACTGCCTATAATACCTCTAAAAATTTTCAAAACTTCATCATGAAATTCCCTAGATCTTCTAAAAAATCAAAGCAAAGCTCCTCCCCCATTTTCACCAATCTCTCTCTTTTTTCCTCTTTCTCTCTCCTTTTTTTAGAATAGTACAAGAACCCTAAATTCAATTAGTCACTCTGTTCTAAATAAAATTTTAGTAATCTCACCATCCATATTGTTATGAATTCTTTGATCCACAAAATCCCCAAAGTAATTTCAAGATCCAACAGTTCAATCAACGGAAAAACACAAATTAAGATTTATTTGGTGAGTTATAACATATGACAAGGATTTATTTATGTTGGCATCAATTCTTTATTTCTAATCAAATCAAGTAGGTGGATATCATCTCATATTCATTTTATGCCATGTTTGATATTTTTAGTTTTACTAAATTTGATTTTTTGTTAATTTTTTGAAAAATCAAGTTTCAATGAAAAACCCTCCACATCTACATCATAGAGAGCTCAAATGAAAATTTTGAGCCATCCAATAGATTCAAAAGGGTCCAAAAGCCCTAAGTATGAAATAACAGCCAATTTTGTGGAGATTTAATGGCCAAATTTGATGGAGGAAAGGGAGATGGTGATTTGATGGTCAAATCTGGATCATCTCACCATTTACAGGTCACCACTCCATGTCCACGTATAGTCACACGTAAAACAGGACAGGATGACTTGTTTTGGCTATTTTGTCCTATTCTAATGGTCAGATCAAATTTGGATTGTTAAAACGACTGTGAACTTCACACTTCAATTGTGGAGTCATCTAAACTCCAAATTGAGATAAAAAAGAAACTATGGAAAGCTTATAACTTCTATTTGCTTCTAAATCATAAAATTTAGAAAATTCTTATTGAAACTTTTTGTATTTAAGAATTAAGCTTCTAATTTTCATGATCTTCAAAATATGAGATGATTAGATATTGGAGATCTAATTTACTGATGATATAATATTGAAATCAAGTGATATCCATGATTTATTTGGACATATCTAAGATAAATTGAAGGATCTACCCTTTATGGTAGAAAAACCCCAAAAATACAAAGAGACCACTTGATCAATGAGATCAAAGTATTATTAGATCCTTGGGATGAATTGAATGAATAATATTATGATAGAATCTATTAAAATTATGGATTGAATATGACCAAAATCAAAGAAATATGATCTTGGACCTTAATGGAGTAAAAGCCCTAAAATTAATTAAAACCCTTTATTAAAAGCTTTAATAATAAGAAATGGGTTAGCTTGAGTTATGCATTGATTTCATTTGATTTATTTCATGAATATAGGATCCATGATAGATTATTTTAGTATAACTTCATTTCAAATGTCCATAAAATTATTCATGAATAATAAATTATAATTCAGGACCATGCTAGGATTTCATGTTAGAGACTATGGTATGAGATGATACCTTAGGTCCATGATAGTTTAAGTTGAGTTTATTAGATAAAGTACATTAGTTTGAAATCATGCTAGTATGTCTTAAGTACCTTATACCATTATCATTAGGTTGTTCAATTATGTAGTTTTATTCTTTAAAGTAATAATTTATTTATGGTTAAATTTTATTAGTAGATTTAATTGTTAAATTAGTTATGAGATAAGGAGCATAAAACACCAAAAATAGAATCTGATGAGAAAGTAGAGTTTCATGACACAAATAAGAGTGAATTATTTAACTTGGACTTAATTAGTAAGGGTTATAATTAGTAGGACAATATAAGGATTATCAAATTCTTGACCCAAACTAGGAGAATAATAAACCCCATGAATGACATTTTAAATGTTTATGAACTTAATTAAAATCAATTAGAAAAAGTACTTATGGTTAACGTGCTTATAGGAATCTTATGAAAGGTTAAGTTAAAGTCACTCTAGTAAATATTGAACATAGTGGTTAAGGGGATTTTCTAATAGAGCCTCGCTCTTCCCCTACCTTTTGTTGACATTTGTGAGGTCTAAACACCTCCTTACATGAGGATTGAAGTAACCATTTTGTGTTCACTAATTCAGCTAGTAAGTCTTAACCAATTGGAAATAAGAGGAGTAATCTAGACTTAGGCTGAAATAAGTTATCTTCAACCAGTAAAACATTAACTGGTTGAATAATAATAATAAGAGCATAAAAGGTTAGTAAATTATCTAACCCTAATAAAAATAATAAGTAAGATAAGGATGGTTAAACAATATAAGATCTTGAATGATAAAAAATAATAAAGAAAAAGAAATATCAATATAGATTAGATTGTTTATGTATGATATAGATAGTACTTGTATAGAAGATACTAAACCCTTAGTTATATGTGATTCAAGGAAGAAAGATTCAGATCATCTTACATAAGGATAATCAAAAGACCATGTAGTATGTACCCTTGACTAGAAAGATTACATTATAAGTATGATTTAACAGATATATGTTGATCAAGACTATGACAGATTTCAAAGAGTAAGAATACCTTATTAAGATAGGTGGATTTTAAAAATGCCTTTACATGAAGATACATGTTTAATACATGATCTTATGTTTTGAAGTATTGACATATATAATACTAATATACTGTGGTAAATACCTCAAAATTAAATATAATCCAACTAAATGATGAGGAAAATAAGTATAAAATGGTTAAGTCAAAAATTGAGAACAACCCTAAGTGAACAAGGGAGTAGAAAATATTCCAGACCTAGATAAACAGACAGATAATCTGATATGTATAAGTATTGTTTTACATACAAGCATAGAGGCTTGTGGTTCTGTTTTAAACAGGCATAGGCCTAGAGATACTATGCGAGGAAAGTTATGAGGGATTGGCCACTTGCTCTCCGAAACTTGATGATATTGAATACCAAGCTTAAGAAAGGCTGAAAGTCGGGTGGGGCAATTATAGGAAGGCCACCACTGTGATAGCCATGGTCTCCCTATACAGACATGGATATTGTAATTTCCACTGATAATGGTATATGTGAATTATAGAGCAGTTATCCGAGTGCACTGTACGGATTAGACTACAAGCATAGTAGTCTTTGATTATTTTTTATTATGATGTATATGAAATTGACATAGTAAAATGCCTTAAGGGATGTCATGATAAAATGCCAGGTAATTGTATATTACCAGTATTTTTCCTAAAAAGGGAAATCCCAATAAAGTAATTGGCTGAGATACAAATCTCCTATAGTGAAAGGAGTTAATCAGCTTAGTATGGAAATAATTATTGACTATTTTCACAATTTTAATGGATTTATCTGTATACAATATATATGTATAAAGATGAACACAAATGACAAAGAAATGAGATATCTATATAAATGATAGTGGTTCATGAATGTATTTACGAATCATGGGATAATTGAATATTGAGATTATACTGTTAATAACTTACATTTTTATCTCCTACCAAGCATAGCTTGTTGAAATATTGTAAATATTTGAATGTTTACAATATCTAAGATATAGAGAAGGAGACTTAGGAGTTTAAGACTTGAAAAACTATTGAAAAATAAGTAATCACGGTATATCTCTTGAAACATTGTATTGAGAGCTTGTATTGTATTTAGAGCTTTGTAATTTGAATTATGTATTTAGACAAGTATTGTAAGGATACAATAGGCTATGTACTGTGAACCATTGGATGGATTCTGAAGTTTATTAAAAGTATATTCCTTTAATGGAATTTTATCTTGTACAAAACACTACTTATGTTATGTATGAAGTGGTGACTTGGATTTTACAAAACAAATTCTAAAGAATTTTTTTTTTGCTGCTTTGTTTTGTGAAATTTTTTTACTACTAAGGGCCTTGTCTTTACAAAATGTATTATAAAATGTGTTATAAAAACTCGGGTCATCACACTCTGTAACAACAATTCCCATGAATTATGTTGAGAATCTCACATTTGAGTATTTTTTAGTTACCAACCTTTTACTCTAGTTAACTCAACTTGTCCCCCCTTTAAAGTTGATTTGAGATATTATAAAGGCATGGAATGGCATAAAGAAAAGTAGAGCCGGACTGACTTTTGTTTTTGTTTTTGTTTTTTCATAGATATGAGATGCTTAATGATTTAGCCTTGTTCAAATGATATACTAAATATCATATCAAATAGAGATATTCAGGGCCTTCAAATTTAGGTATCTTTTGATTATAAAATAGATGGTTTTTGGTAGATGAAAACAAAAAACACCCCTTCTATGATAAAAACCGTTCATTTTGCAATTATAAGACACCTAAATTTGAAGGCCCTAGAGATCTTTATTTGATATGAGAATTGCTGCCTACACGATATGAACAAGGCCAATTTAGATGAGCATCTTAAATCTATGGAAAAGTAAAAAAGTGGATCTGTGCTCCAGTTTTCTTTTTGCCATACTTTGCTCTGCGCTGTCTACAAAACCATGAAATAATTTCAATAGAAAGAGACAATGAGCTCTTATAGTAATAGGTGGAAGGAAAAACAGGCCTCAATCATAGTCGAGATATAGAGGAATGCTCAATCAAAGCTCAAAGTAATTGTACTTCTTGCATAATGGGGTCTACCTATAGACTTAATTCATTTAGTTTTTTAGGTTTTAAATGTCTACTAGTCCAAAAATCATGCAAATTGACATGTTACAAGATCATGTTTTTCATTTTTGAACATGAATCATTGTTTAGAAAGTATCTATCCATCCACCAAAAGAAATTTTCTTTAAATATTATAATTGTCTAATTGCATGATTTTTGGACAAGTAGTCATCAAAACGAAACTGATTAACTGAATAGATTATTTATAGGTGAATCATGTGCAAAAAGTAGAAGTATTTTGATTTAGTATTCCTCTAGGACTTTGTGCTTAACTTTTTCAGCAGAGGAATTGATGAGAACTGCTTACAAGCAATTTGATCTGGGTCATGGACTCATGAAGCCGTCATTGTAGAAAAAGCCAATGCTTTAGTGGTGTCTGATGTCACCTATTCCTAAGTGATATTATTTCCTCGAAAATCTAGAAAAGTGTAGCTGTTAAGGTCTATTGACACACATGTGGCGCATGATGTTGTCAATATTGCAAGCGACATTAGCCCTCCTTTTGGTTTAACTTTGATCAAATGGTCTTGGTATCTTTTTATATATTTATTTATTTATTTATTTTCATGCAGCCAAAGAGTCCTGAAACAGACTAGCAAGAGCATATCCTAAATCTACTTCAGATCTCTCTAATGATGAAGTATTATCTGGAATCTCCAACCAGTTGCAACAAGAAGAGCCTCTATGATATCCAGAATTAACTGTTCTAGATGGCTTTGGGCAAATGGTCTTGGTCTGTTGATTCATTAGGTATATTTTAAGGTTCTATCAACATCAAATAAACAGTGGATATCTGGTGAGGTTAGGATTAAATCTTATAGAATGAACGTGCTTTCATCTGGGATCAGAACTGTCGAGTTGTCCCTTGATGGTTTAGAAGATCAACGATTTCAGTAAAAAAAGTCCTATCCACGCCCTAACCATTGATCCTGTAGTTAGATATAGATGGTGACGGTCGCCTTGGCACTTGGCAGCACTCCTAATTTAATTCGTTCTCAAAATGTGAAAGCGCAGAATTTGTTGGTACAGATCTTAAACTACGTCAATACTTTTCTTCTGAAAGCAGCCCATAACATTAGGTCTCCAAATGCCCAAGGTCACGTGGGACCCAAAAGCCCCAGAATATCTTGTGTGGTGCTCCAGAACATGGATAGCAAAAACTTCTTAAAAGTTGAAGAAATGTGATATCTTCAAAAATGTTTTGGCAATCAATGGAGTCCAATTGGCATGATAATGGGCATCCCTATCTATTGCTTGCCCTAGCAGGAACGAGTGGACGTCAATGTGAGAAGTCCTAATGCCTATTGAATTCGCCCTCATCTTCACATTTGCATCTGAAAAGCAGAGAAACTTGAACCCGAGTAACCAGAAAGCAAGTCAAAGTCACCGAATAGTTTGATGACTCGATAAAACTGAGATAAGAAAATCATGGAAATGCAGGACTTCCTATAGTGTCTTGTTACATCAGCCTGCTTTATAGAATAAGTGAACAGACAACGTTAGTGCTACGCGGTTAGAGGGGGAGCCTTGCAACTACTCACCCGTGTGACCTGGGAATCACATGTTTGAGAGTGAAAATAACTTCCTACAAAATGCAATATAAGACTGTATTATAAGTCCTTTGTGGTCCATCCCTTACCCGAACCCTATATGTGCACAAGCTTTATGGACCACACTGTCCTCTATACCTGCTAAGGCTTCACTAACACGACCAATCCAATCAAACCAAACCCTCCTAAATTATATGATCTGTCTCAGCAAAATCTATGGTTTATGGCATATTATAAGTTGACATGAGCAACCAGTTTTCAACATGAAATTTTTTTATTTTTATTTTTTTCAAAAATTTCTTTTGTCATGTAACTACGGAGCACAGCAACAACATAAGAAGTTGAAGATTTTTCAAGTGTGCATTACCCATAATTTACAAGAGGATAAACTAGGACGGTTCACTGTGAATGTCAACCCCTGTTTGATTGTGCAAAGGCTGCAATGTTCAAGCTTGGTTGGACATATTAACCTGCAGGGGTCCGATATTTTCTGACAAAGGACGAAAACCACGTGAGCCGCATCTTGCTACTGTACAATGGCAATAATTGGAGGGCTCGAAATGAACGATCTACATTCACGTTTGATGGTGATGATGCATCAATACCAAGAATTCGCTCATTCACATATCTCACGAGCGCCACCCACAATGAACCACCTCTAATAAACCAATTCCATGGTGTGTACTTCGATTCATAACTGGATGCCTAAAAAAGCACTCCTCAACTACTTACATTTTAAGTACTTGAAACGAAGCAAGCTCGTGGGAAGCTTAGCAAATAATAGATGGAATAAGTAAAATTTTAGAACGAACTGCTGTGGCAAGTTGCAGTCTGGGGAGAGAACTACATACAGGTGGAACTTGCAAAATGAGATATTGATTTACAGCAAGCAGCAACTAATTACACTTGTTGAGTTTCTACCACCCACCCCTGCAGAAGATACACAACACAGCCGCCAAAAGACGAGCCGTCAAGCAAAAGGAATCGGCATCACTCGACCTTACATGACGAACGAGATCGTCTCAAAATTCCCTCCCCAAAAAAAAGTGTGAAAAGAAGAATGATTAACCTTTCTGTGCCTTTTAATTTTTATTAGTTTATATAGCATGATCCCGAGTAAGTGGTAAAAGCGAGAGAGAGAGAGAGGGAAAAGTCCAGTTTTGGTTCCGGTCTCAGGATTCATCGGTGTCAAGGGGGTAGCAAGTTTCCTCGCCTCCGGTGTTCCACAAGAAATGGGCGTAGCTGGCCGCGTAAGTTGTGTTACCCGGGTCTGCTGTAATGGCTTCTAAGTAAGTCTCTTCTGCAGCAGTAATGTCTTTCCGGGCCAACCACAGAAAACTCGCGTAGCTGCTCAGTGACTCGGCATCCGGTGGCTCAATCCTGATCGCTCGCTTGAAGTATTCTTCCGCTCTGTCAAATAATCAACCATCATCAGTACATAAGTCACACATATTGAGGATGAAATCAGCTGATTGTGATGAGATTAGATCTAGCTTGATATAATTTAACCTGACTTAGAGATGACCAAATCAAATTTGGCCACGATGAAGTGAGAGGACTGAAAATTGAATTTAATTAAGAGTAAACTTGAGCTGATTTTCATCTTAACTCGTCTCAAGCATCGCTAACAGTGAGATAAGGAAATACTATTTCATCTCATCTAGGCCAAGGACCATTAACAGTGATATCATCACATCATATCATCTCAGGCACTACTAACCCGCTGAGACGCAAAACTTTCCATTTGAGGCTCAACAACCAGAAAAGGACAAATTAGTTCCTAACGGTGTTGGTTTCAGACTTCCCCGTACTCGAATCATTCTCAAGAGCTTGTGTTTCCTTTCTAAATACAGTATACGTTCCAAATCACGTGTTTGTCAAGTAGAAGAGTGACTACCGAGTCGCTCTTCATAATCGGAAATTTAACTCGGAAGAAAATTCGGTAATTGGGTGTAATAGGAATAACAAAAAGAAGATTTCCCGGTTTATCGCGATTTTTACCTGTCGTGATCGTGGACGACGAGGTAGAGGAACTGGGCGTAGTTACAGAGAAGCAGTGCGTTGTGGGGTTCTTGCGAAACGGCGTGCTGGTAAAGCAACTCTGTTTTGAAATACTCCGTATAATCATCAGGTTCTATCTCGGCGTGGATGGGCGATACGAACCGTTGCATAACCTCGCGAGTCAAAGACTCGTCCTTCATCCCTGCTTGCATGCTAACAGCCTCCTCCACCATGGAATTCCACAACTTGACTTCCCATTCCGATTCTGCTCCTGAAACCCCCTCCTCGGTAATAGTTGGATTTCCAATTGATGATAACGACGAATCGGCCGGAAATACCTTCCGGTACTGGCTCAAAGAGGATGAATTCTCAAACCGTCCATCTCCACCGTCCATCGGCCCTGCAACTGGCCTAATCTTCCCGCCACCGCTCCCACCCCCTTCGACGGACGTCATCTTCCTGCCGGCAGAAGAAGAGATAGAAAAGGACTTTACGGAAAGTGGACTCTGCTGTTTCCCACTTTCCGCAACGGAAACGGTTTCAGTTATGTAAGAATCCGGCGGGTGAACTGCCGCAATGGCCGCGTTATTTCCCATTGAATATACAGTGAAGTTTGCTAGAAGAATCATCACATAGACCATCAGTGTTGGAGTTCTAGAGAAGATCTGTTCAAACAACCAGACGAAAGAAGCATGCATTTCTTTCTGTACACGGACCAGAATCCCCTGCAGATCTTCATAGAAAAGTATTTCTCTCATCTGCAGACTGTAGCTTTGCAGCTCTCGGATGATGAAAACCATGGATGAGAAGGCTTTCTTCACGGAGCAGTAGGCGTTTTCACCTGCTTCTCTGAAACCTTCCTGCCATTGCTTCTTTCGCTTCAAGATCCGAAGAGATAGGGGAAGATCGACGCTGTTTGCCTTCCGCTCGATGCCCACCGGAATTATTTCATTCCTTTCCGGCCAGTCCGGCGGATCTGGTCGAGCTTCGACCCACGGCGGCTCTGGAGACTCAAAAGGTTTTGAATTCTGCAGAGAATTGAAACTACTTTGGATTCTGGTGCTGCTAATTTCTCCCTCTATATTTCTCGCTCCGGAAAAGATACTGGATTCCGCATCCGAGGCTTCACTCTCGTCGTCGGAAACGTGGAATCTCATCACTAATTCCTGCAGCCGTTCTGCAAATTCCTCGTCAGAGTAGTTATCCTCCAAGCTAGCGCTGCAAACTCTTCTCAAACTTTTGCCTCTGGATTTCGCATTTTCCCATGAACGAGTCCTTTGAAGCTTCGTCATCGTCCCGAACAGAGCCGACCTATCTAACGGCCTGATGAATCTAGATACAAAACCATCGTCAAGAATTGTGCTTCTTCTTTTGGACGGAGGAGGTGATATCGAAGATGCTAGCGTATGAGAAACAGGAGGTGAATGTGAAACGACCGACTGCGACCAATGCAAGCAGGTAGCGGCAACCTCCATTCCTCGCCGATCAAATTTCAACTCACAGATTCACATATTCAGAACAAAAAGGAGAGATTCTTATAGTAAGAAGCAGCGACATTCCAGAAGAAGTCAAAAGCCACCGCAAAATTTGTGTAGCAAGCATCTCTTCCCCACTTTAAGACGGAAATCTCGCCTTTCTCCTGATCGGATCCGTAGAAAGTCTCGAAACTAGCTCTCCTTTCACTCCACCTGCCAAAAAAAAAAAGAAAAAGGGCAAACACTAAGTCAAATACAAGAAGAAAAACAACAGAAATCTCTTCAAATGATCTTCTTTAATTCTCAAACCTCTCAGTGTCTCCCGCAGTCCCCTAAACCCTAACAGAAACGTAGAATCCCGAAATTCTCGGGATATCTGGCCAGGAGCAGAGGTTCCAGCAATCCTTTCTATCTATTTCACTGATTTTTATCATTTTTCCCCTGCAATAATCACTTCCTCCTCCATAACTAGTTGCAGGAGATCCAGAACAACTTCATCTCCTCCATCCCTCTTCTCGGATCCAGAAACGCAAACCGAGAACTCATCTCGGCACGAAAATTGAGAAAAGGCAGATAGAAAAACAAGAATGTTGGTAAAGAGTAACCGGAACTTACTTTAAAGCCGCCGGAGAACTGACGATCCTCCAATCACTCGTTCACAATCTCCGATCACCGGGTTATCGGAGTATTTGGACCGTCGCTTCCCTGACAAATCGTAATTGCTTTCTTCCTTTCTCTCTCCGCTATTTATATATGCATATGCAAGCGGTGCCCAAAGAGAACAAGGGCGGAACAACCGTATTTTAATACGGCTATAAAGATGCGTATAATACTGAACAAATACATACGTATGTGGTCAAACGCGGTTTACTAACCTGGGAAGTTGGGTTAGGGTTAGCTCGGTTCAAGTGG
Source organism: Warburgia ugandensis (assembly GCA_035236585.1). Taxonomy (NCBI): domain Eukaryota; kingdom Viridiplantae; phylum Streptophyta; class Magnoliopsida; order Canellales; family Canellaceae; genus Warburgia; species Warburgia ugandensis. The sequence continues at coordinate 48,472,608 of CP141138.1, read as the reverse complement.
CAAAAGGCAAGCTGGTTGGGCGGAACTATCTAGCTAGATATTTATTCGTGGAATGGGACCAACCGACTTCACCCGGAGTTTTACATGCGCCACGTGGACGCATCCCGAGTGAAAAACGTGAACTCTACCGTCGCCGACCGTTCTGCTTCTAACACGTGTACGCTGCTAGCTTGTTGCGTATCTGAATATCCAGCCTATCTAACTCGAGTTAAAGAGAAGGTAAACAAGATGAACGTCATAGATCTTCTTCTAGAAAACAGGGTGAATGGAGTAGATCTATTCACCACTTTACCAACAGTAGCAGCCAAAGTCGAAGAAATTAGGACGGGTCTATTCAACCAAAAGTGGTCTCTGCAATGCCAACGAGACACCGTACAGCAGCACTTTTCTAGGATCTTCTTAGTAGACGGTCACAATATAACAACTTGGCCATGAAGCATTCCCTCTTGCATGAATTGGGCCCATCTCTGGATGATCAGAGCCGTTGATTTGATTTTCCAGCTTTAGATATTTTGTTTAAAAAATCGTGGCAATTGAATAATTTAAATGGCTTCAAAATTGTGCTTTTGATTGTAATTGTTCTCCGTGCTAACTTCAAAGAAGTTTTTTGCATACCGTCCATTTGTTATTATTATTTATTAATATTATTAACACCTTAAATATTCGATTCCGTACTAATTGAAGGCCTTTCTGTGGGCTTGGTTGCTTGTTTCCGTTTTGGGGTCCAAACGAAAACTAATAAATATCTGGGTTGGGGCTATCGGACGGACGGTGCAGAACGAAGGTGGTCTAATAATATAAGCCAACTTGCTTATGATGTTTACATCCAGCAACAAGTTGATGCTGATAGTCAAAAAAATGTTCATATTACTAGGAAATGGACGGCTTACAGGCCCCAAGAACATTTTTATAATTATAGATCGGGTCTCGAAAAAGTCACCATCTATCCAGCTTACAGCACTCTACTTGAAGACGTCTTGTCCGATTTTGATCGAATTATATATCGTTGCCAGATTAGGGCATCAATAGACTAGGGAATTTGCGAAGGGATTTCTGCAGTATTGGGATGGTGACACGCCAAGCGTTTTGCTCGCTGTACATGTGTTGTAGTCTCCTAATTAACTCCTTGCACACAACCATGACCATATGAAGTAGAAAGATGGCTTCGCAGGTCTTATATGGAGCAGTGGGACCACAGCGGCACACCAAATCATTCTCACTAGTCACGCCGTGTCCCAAAGTCTCATTCATTACGCGGTCTTACCCCTCTATTCTTACAGGATTTTTACACCCTTCTAGGTAACTTTTTGATGCACCGTTGTTGCAAATCATCTGGCGATCAACCTTCGGGTGTTTAACCTGCCTAATATGGAACCGGCAGATGAATGGTTTGGCTCATTAATAAGCTGCAATTAACCCAGTGATATTTCCGGCAGGTGATAACCTCCTTTACTTCTGTGGCCAATCACCATGTGACGATCGCCATTTATAATGACCCAGTAAAAATGGTAATACTAGTGAGGTGGTGATTGAATGGTCGAGGTTGTTACTCTGCTTTTGGCCCCTGTACTGAGCTTTTCTTCTGTTGGGCCCCGATTTATGCCGTCTGGGTTGTTCCCTTTAATGGCTGATTTCAGCTGTTCGCTTCTTTATTTGTTTTACCATGTTGAATTGGTGAGATCTGTTGCCACTGGCTGCGAATGCTTTTGGGTTATGGGCTTCTTTGTTGCTTTGCCATTTGGCTTGGATTGTCTCGGTCATGACCTCCATAGTCTTTTCGTAATTACATTGGAAGAAATGAAAGGAAGTTGCCAGAGCAGTCTATGGCATAGATGATCGTGCCATCCTCTAATCTCCATTTATGGGACTTTTCCACCTCATTAAGTCCAGGGTTACTTCATGACTTAACATAGGTCATCTCCAACCCCATTTCCGTGGCGGCCTCTTCATGTCATTTAAAGGTAAGCATTGAGGGGGTTTCTGCAAGACTTTTTTCCTTTCCTCTGTATTATTGCCTAATTGGGCACACGTTCATTTGAAGTGGCACGTTGAAGAGCAAAGTTGTAGACTCCCAGCTAAAAGATACGCAGTGGATCCTTAAGTCTCGTTAACCCAATCTTCATTGCACTGCATTAGATGATCCGAAACCCCTGTTCGTCGGACTTGCAACTTAAGAAACATGTGACAGTCAACTTTTGATCATAAAAATTTCCCATCTTTTAGGACACATCTTGGATAGGTCATGGGCCAAAATCTTTCCCCACTGATGGGTCGATGGCAAGCCTTTGGATGTAAAAGAGACGATATCGAAGGCCAAATCAAAGTTTACGAACAGTAATGGCGTAATAATGGAAGTTCGGCTTTGGACAGTCTGATTTATGTGGCATGATTTATCTAAGATGGGATCTAGGAAACAAATGATGTGAATCAGAAACATATTCCGGTCCCACATCTACTTGTCAGTCCTTGGACCACGCGTGTAAATTCCCACAATTCCTCTACTTGTATTGCCGTACTTTGCTCCGCGTGCTAGATGTAAATCCTGTCTCTATCTTTTCTTTCAACTAGCTTTTCCAGACGGAAAGGGCTGATATGAAGAGACGATTGTTATGATTTATGAGGTAAAACCATCATAAAATGTGGCTGAGAAACGCGCACATCCCGTGATCTTTAGCTTCCAATCAACCGCTGGTGATCAACTGCTTCCTAAATACCAATTATTATTTCTTGTCATAGTAACCTGTCCACGAAAAGGACCCCCAACATCCCACTCACCCATATCTCACAAGAAGTCGGAATAATTCGCCTATCTTGAAAATGCAGACAAGAGGGAACAGTCCTGCTAATGCCACTAGATTCAATTTTTCAATCAATCAGCCCAAGGATAGAAGAAGTGTGCCTGTGAGCCATTTGTAAAGAATGATATAGTAATATATATGCTACCATAGAAACATACGGATCTCGAAATTCTTAGTGAAAATAAACGATTTATGCACAGCTTCGGGTGTGTTCCAGATATTTTGAACACTTCGATTTGCCTAGAAAGAAAAAGTACTGCATGTGAAGTAAAATATTACAAGAGAGAGAATAGAATTTCCCTGAAAGATGTTTCCACAATAGAGATGCAAAATTGATTTTCATAGACTCAGTGGTTCTTCTTTTTCTTTTTCTTTTGGGTTTTTGTTATTTTCAATGATGAAATATGCTTCTTCTTACCATATAATATGTATTGAAGATAAAAGTTTCTGAATGCTTCCTTTTCTTTTCCTTTCTTTCTAATTTTTGAAAGTTTACTTCTTTACTTGTTTTATATATCACTTTCTCTATTAGCTGATAATAGCTTTCGGTTAGCAGGTGCATAAGAATGCCATTTTGCTAGTAACTTCAGTAGCTCAATAAGAAACTGATGATAGATTTCGATAAAATATAAGCTTCCGCTTGTTCCAACGTAAAGGTTGCGAGTTAGTCGGCAAGCCCACCAACTCTTGAAAAGATAAAACAGACAACACATTATGAAAGTCTAACGTTTTTTTTTTAATTAAAAGAGCTGTAAGAAATATCTTCAGGGCATTTTTCGAACTAATTTATCTAATAAAGCATAGATATGAATAGCATGGTGATATAAGCCCCTTCTTTGTTCTCATGAGCCCCTTAATAAATGGTTTCTAATAGTTATAATTTTAGGTCGGACGGAAGATATATATCATTCATAATGTTTTCCTTGGCTTAAATCAGGCATGATCCAAAATTCTCAAACATTGGATTATCATTGCAACTGCTGACTTCAGTTGTAAAATGGATGATAAAACATTCTATGGTTCATTTTTCAACTCAAGAAAACAACAGCTAGATCATCCAGTGAATGAAATTTCAGAGCATGAGCCATCTAAGCAAAAGGAAACAATTGTGAATGGCTGTGATCTCCAAAAATTTGATCCGAACATAAAGTTGTGGTCATTGATATGCTTTATTAAGGGGCTAATGAGGAAAAGCAAAAGGCACATATATCAAACTATATGCATATTGTTTCAATTTGCAAACATTCCACTTAATTTGTGTTAGTACTTTAAGAGCATTTTTTTAATGACTGTGTGAACTCAAAGGACCACGTGCATGTGAAGCAAGTTCACATGGTTAGGTGTCCTCTACTCTCGGAAGTTGTTAGTTTTATGGGTAAGATGCATGGCATTGAAACAAAACCCACACACATTGAAGGAATGACCTCATCACATGTATGCATATTGGAATATGGGGCAACCGATGCGCATTGGATCAAGTCACAGCTTCTTGCAATGTGTGTTACACTGATGCACATGGAAGTTTGTTCTACTAACATCAGTTCTCAACAATCTAGGTTGCATTTGGATTTGAAACTCTGATAATATCTTAACACTGCATGAGATGAAGTCCAAGTTGGCGGGGCGGAAAATGATGTATCATGTGATTTGGTTTGTGGGTCCATTAAAATGTCCATAAAAAGATGTAACGATGCCATCTCTCCCCTCCAATTTCATGGAAGGCAAGAGGGAAGAGGAAACTATTGGAATGATTTCGTTTTCAAAGCCCCCTTCTGTCCAAAAGTGTTCTCCTGATTTTTATTTTCTTTCTCGGATATGGAAACCATTTCTACAATAACCACATGAATGCTTCCATATAGTATAAATTGTTTTACGAGTCACCTGGTAGGAGTCGGCGCTTTTAAAAGTACGTCCAAAAAAGTGGGATCCTCTTTTCTAAATGCATGGTAAAAAATGGTTAGAAGATCTAATCTGTTTATCATGTTAGGAGTATGCAGACTGGATGCTTTTAATACAGATTTTTTCTGATTTGAAAATCACCACATTCTATTTTTGTTAATTTTTTCAAATGACTTAGACAAGTGGTTCAGATGATCCGAATGTATTGATTTTTTTGAAGATTACCTATTTTTAATAGGCCAAACATGACGAACGGCTTATATGCAAAAGCTCATTGGAGCATGTATCAGAAAGACAGTCTCTTTTGCCGCTCTTTTTTCGTTTTCCGGGTGCAAGTTCGATTAACTTTGTCAGATGAGGTTAATATTTTCCGAGTGAAAGTGACCTTGGTGGTCCACTCTCTTTGGTTCCGATCGAGACTGACTTGAGAGAGAGAGAGAGAGAAAGATTTCACAATTAACAAAGCTTCTTTATATATTTAGTCAAGTTTTATTCGTTTTAACATTTGCTTCAAGTTATTGTGGAGCTCACTAGAGTTTAATGTGATGGCTGCACATATTGTTCTAGTAAGAGAAATACAATCAGGACTGAACTTCCAGGTAGCTACAGTTGTCATTGCGTGACTTTTAAGTAACGGGTTCAACGTGTGAAAATAACTTTTTACAAATGCAAAATAAAGTTGCATATTATTGACCCTTTGGTCCGCCCTATACTTTTTCGGAACCCATATACGCGAGAGTTTTGTGCACTCAGACTGCCTTTTACTTTAAAGAGCCAACTGAAATTAAAGCATCGGGATAGAAAGAGGAGTGCTGTTATTAAATACGGGGCAACAAATCTCGTTTCACATTTTCATTGGCTTCCTCCCCTCCTCCATTTTCCTGCAATACGTCCCTCTCAAGTCAATATAGTATTCGTACGTATATGAGGTTGTTTCCGGGACCGACGATAAAAAAACTTATTCCTGGCCCGTTCAACATTCGAGTGGCCGGATGTTTTCCATCTGGTAAACGAGTACCGGTATATCTCAGTGTGAAAAGTTGATTTTTCAAACAAAAGAAAAGGCAAGGAAAGTGCAGCCTCACGCCATCTTTTCATGTCTCTTTCCAGAGAGAGAGTGGGGAGAAAAGGAAGGAACAGTGAAGAAAAGCAAAGGGAATCAGATACTAGTAAATGGCTTTGTTTTTGCGCTTCTGCTACTACTCGCTTTTAGATGTTTCGTCGAGACTTTCTTGTTGTCATGTAGGAATAGCCAACAGAGAGGACGCAGAAGAGCACCTTCACGTGGGCTCGACTTAAGAGAGGGACTCGGAGACACCAAGTCCACGCCAACCTCCTTATCACTTCATCTCCTCTCCTCCGTCCCAACCCACCCATACTTTCTCATTCCTCTCTCTTCTATCTTTTCTCCTTATCTTTCTGCTTTTCTCAATCACGGACCAGCATACAGTCACGTGTATACACATGGAGTGTATGAAATTGTGATTATATATTTGTTCACCATAAAGAACCGAGTAGTTTTTGGGCCTTGCTATGGATGACCTGTATAACGAAATTCCTTCAATTGATGTATAGAACCAGCTGATAAGTACAATTCCATTGTTTAGGATTGTTTTATGGGATAATTTTGTTGGCGAGGTCCATACATTGCCAGGAATTTCTTTTAGAAGTTTTATTACGAGAGGGGAAGTGGTATGTACCAGAATGAGGACCTATAACCAGATTTTTTTATTTCTTGTTTTATGATGAGTTAAATCATGATATTAAGGCTGAACAAATCTAATTTGAGCTAAAAGGTAACTTTAAAAAAATTTGTATACCATTAATGGTTATGTTATTTTATCTATTTCTTCATAGAAACGTATAGTATTTCTACTATCCTTGTGGCAAATCTGTCATTTGTCAAAAGAAAATTAGAATAGTTTTGTAATTTGGCTGATAAAATATCTGTGGTGGGTGCAATATTCAGAATCATCATCGGTGGTGGGACACATGAATGATTGTCTCCAAACAATTTTGGCCCACCACCGTAGAAATCCAAGCTGTTATGGACATGGTCGGTTTACTTATCAATCTAATTCGCCAATTCAATTCGTCTCAATGCTTTTGTACTCTTCCCATAATCGTGCATGCATGGATGTAGAAATGGCCATGTATTTTTCTTCTTCTTTTCCTCATATATTTTCGTTCTGATGAAAGCTGGGAGAGTAGGAGTGGAACACCAGTCAAGATTGATGACCAAGAGGTCCTCAGGAGAGACTACTTTCGATACTTAGGATCATTGATCTATGAGAGTAGAGAGATTGAGAGGGAGGTTACCCAGAGAATCCAAGCGGGTTGGAACAAATGGAGATGTGCATCGGGTGTTTTATGTGATTGGCGGGTGCCACTCAAACTAAAGGAAAATTTCTATAGGATGGCTATAAGGCCGGCCATGCTCTATGAATCAAATTGTTGGACAGTTAAGGAACATCATACTCATAGGATGAGTGTCGCAGAAATTAGGATGTTGAGATAGATGAGTGGTAAGACAAGAAAGGATAGAATTAGAAATGAAAATATTAGAGAAAATTTAGGGATAGCACCAATAGGTAACAAGATGAGGGAGATTAGACTTAGATGGTTTGAACATGTTCAAAGGAGATAAATAACGGCACCAGTTCGAAGGAGTGAGACAATACGAGTTGAAGGTTCTAAAAGGGCAAGGGGAAGGCCCAAAAGAACGTGGATAGAAGTGGCGAGGAAAGATTTTAAAACTTTGGGACTAAATGAAGCCATGGAATTTAATAAAGTGGAATGAAGAAATAAGATTCATGTGACCGACCCCTAATTGGGATAAGGTCTTGATGATGATGATGATGACTGGGAAGATGATACTGTTCTTATTTTGGAAGGTTGTTTTGATTTATTCTTGTCAATGTTGTCATGGAGAAAGAGACATAATTGTGCTTCTCATTAAAAAAGGAAGACAGTTGTTCTTGTAGTTTGCTCTTAGGATTTGTAGGCTAAGAAGGAGTTGCTGGTCTTTGTTTAAGTTTTGACAAATGTCAACTAACACTAATACTAATGCAAGCGTGGTGGTTTTACTAGATAGGTCGCCCTACAACCTGCCTAATATGTTCCTGATTGATAGAGGCTAACCCATCATCAGATTGACGAGGACTTGGAAGAGGAAGCAAAAACAAGTTAAAGTTCTTAAATTTCATTTACTTACCTTAAACAATGGCATGTATGTAAGCCTCTATAGAGATACGTCATGATCATTTTGGAAGATACATTTAAGGTGCATCTGGATGCATTTATTTTGTTTTCGGAGTTGGGGTCGGGCTTTGAGGATTGTGTACTATGTATTAGTTGCACTCGTGATGTAGCAAATACATGTAGGTAGAGTTAAGGGTTGTGCATAAAAATAATAATAAAAGGGCAGTCCTAGTGCACAAAGCTCCCGCTTATGCAGGGTTCGGAGAAGGGGCAAACCACAAGGGCCTATAATAGGCAGTTTTACCATGCATTTTGTAATAGACTGATTCTATGCCTTGAACTCGTGACCTCAAGGTCACGTGATGACAACTTTAACCGTTGTGCATAATAATAATAATAATAATAATAATAATAATAATAATAATAATAATAATAATAATAATAACCAAAAATTACATACCAGTGAATTCGTCTGGAGTTAGTCATCTTATGTGTTATAGCTTACAGCGCATAATACAGCTTCCTTAAAGTGTACTCGCCCTATTAGTATTGCTTATGGGATTATTACGGTAAACCACTTCTAAAATACTACAATTTTATATGGGTTGTGGAAGCAACTTAACAAAAAATCACCTATGGAATCTAATTAGACAGGTTCTAACCTGGTAGAATAACCCTAAAGTAAAATTCAAGAGTTATTTTGGAAAACTTGTTTGTCTGTTGTTGAAAAAATGAGAGAAGTGTTGCAGAGGAAGGCTCGTGCACAGGATATGTTACAAAGAGGAGGATGGACACTCGCTAACGAATATTATCTTTGTTACAAAGCTTTAGAGAATAACACACACTTACTGCTACATTGTTCCATCTCTTTTATCTTGGAATGGTTCAATTTAAGTTGGCTAATTATACTCGACTTGGTGGTGGGGACGAATTCAAAAGGACATTGGAAACTCTAGAGATCGTGTCTTCCAGCTACTCAAAAGTCGTTATTGAAAGAAAGAAAAAACAAGATCTTCTGCGGCACTTTTTATCATGAAAAAAGGTTGCTGCTAGAGTAAAAAGAATGATAGCCTCATGTCCAGTACGGAGTCTTGATGCAATGGTAGAGACATTGTCGTGTGACCTTAAGGTTATAGGTTTTAAGGCATGAAAATACTCTCTTGTAAAAATGCAAGGTAAGACTGCATATTGTAGAACTTTTGTGATCCGTATCTTCCCTAAACCCTACATACATTAGAGCTTCGTGCACAAGGCTGCTCCCTTTTTCCTAGTTTTATGGGCAGCAGCTGATCTAAACTTTTAGTCCTTTCTCAGACATTATTTGATCCTGCAACTCATTTCATGAGGATTTTTCTCACAAGAAGAAGATCGTGTGTAGCTGAATAACCAATTGGAGGCTAATAGGGGAATGTTCTTGAACTTTTTGAGCCGCCTATTTAGAACTCATAACATACACGCCAGGACGAAACAATGAAAAGATTTTTATGCCCAACCAGGCGTGGTTTGGATCACAAAGACCTAAGCCCATCTGTACTTTTAGCTGCTATATCAACCCTTTAGTTTTTGTTTTTTGAATTTTATCAACCCTTTTGATTCTCAGGCGAATTGCAGTAAGAGTAAAGGTGGCTGTATGACATGCCTTAGCCTTTTTGTGCGGGGCAACAAAAGTTTGTCACTGACGCCATGTTTCTCATAGAGCTGATTAGCATCCGCTGGGCATTCAAGGTGTTTCTTCAGCACTGCAGCCACAACGACACGCAATCCAGCCATCGGTGGGCTTCCGTTTGGCTTGCAATAGACATATGAAGGGGTGCCACATATGAACACAACAAATGCAACAGCAGTTGCTGCAGTGCAAACCAGGGCTGTGTTCCCCCAATTTGTTCGTTGTTCAACTTCAGAAGCTAAGGCGAGACTCACACCCATGCCAAAGAAGTAGGCTATATACCACCAGATTGTTACCCGGGCATTAGCTTTTGCCTCCTCCTCTTTGGACTTTTCAATTTGGTCCGTTCCAAATGCTTTTAACGTGGACTTCTAGACACCTTGACCCATTGCAATAAGAGTCGACGCGATATAGAAAAGTGATGTTTTGGCAACCTTTGTTAACACACCGCGTACTGTAAGTGTTAAAGGCCCCAACCCCTGCAAAAGAGTGCTTCCATTATAACAACCAAAATATTACTTTATTTGAATTTAATAACAAAGCATCGTTATTTGTTTTAAAGGCCTTTTAGCTAGTGGCAGAAGAATGGGTTGGAAATTGTCGTGGTTATGCTCAACATTTCAAACAAAAAAATTGATGAATGCTAATTCAAAGTGCTTGTAAGCGTTTTGTGTCAAAACACTACTACTTTTTGTATAATGGGATTCACCTATAGATAATCTATCTAGTTCATCTAGTTTCTTTGACTTTGCATATCTCCAAGTCAAAAAAATCTTATAGATCGGATGATCCTAACATCTAAAGGATTCCATTTTTCATGGATGGTTAGAAATATTCTAAACAACGGTCTATATTCATAAGCGTAAAATATGATCTTGTAATATGCCATTCTTCATGATTTTTTTTTTACTAAGAGACATCCAAAGCCCCAAAAATTAGATGAACTAGATAGATCATCTATACAAAAAGTAGTAGCTTTAACAAAAGTGTTTTTGTTTATCATTCCTTAATAGACATTAAAGAAAGGGAAATGCTAAAGACTGATGATCTTTATATTTGTCCCAATAGACACTTTGGTATGGCATTTGGTTTCACCACGAAAAGAAAGATCCACGCAGGCAGATAAAAGCTGCCCTAAGATCTCTCTTAAACCATCTCTCTAGATTATGGAGGTGGTTTTCTAGAGCTTTTAATGGAAATCTTGGTCCCTCTATAGGTCTATCAAATATATTGGTTTCATATAGCTTAAAAACTCCCAAGTCTCTTACCAAAAGAAAAAACTGCCAAGTCAACTCAGAAGCATAATTATCCGAGTTATCTCGAGTCAACACAGGAGAAACTCGTCAATTAAGGCTGGGTTTGAACACTAGACCTTTGAAACAGCACCAAAACTCATAACCAGAGCTCCTCTAGCAATTGTATATCTAGGGTAAACGTATGAAACGTTCAGATGTACATATAATTTGAAACAAATTGAAATGAAAATCAAGCTCGACTATTTTTTAGTCACTCACAAGTTCATACGAATTAACTGTACTCGCCTCAATTCAGGTCAAGTCAAGTTTTGAGGTTGTAGCCATGGTCAGATGATCCTCACCACTTGAGGCACATTGAAGCTTGCTAAGGTCTATTAAAAAAAAAAAAAGTGAGAGAGTTTGGGTACTATTTCGCCGCCTTAAGTTGCATGACCTGACGAAGTGCTACTTCTTGTAAAGCCAAACACCATCTCACGAAGTGTCCAGCTATCATTACTCTAAAAAAAGTAAGCTAAACCTTTTATTTTCTAAGTCATCGATCAGTTGTTTTGCACGGGTCCAGAACTATATGGATTGACTTCTGATAGACAATATTTTTTATTTTTTATTTCATGAATGATAAAGAACAAATTTAAGAACTACAATATTAATAGTCTTGATTACACAAGCATGTTCCCTTGTGGGGTCCCAATTGGGTACACATTAGCATTACCCACCAGTGCAATCTGTATAATCGGACTGAAAAATGATGGAGAGCTTTTTGACAAATATAAGAAGGAATATGCGGCTGAAAACCATACCTAAGAAAGCAAAAGGAGAGAGACTAGGAACGACGGTATTCTCTCATGACTGATCTCAAATAATTCTTTCTTCTTTTTCTTTTGGGTAAAGTACGTGATGCCTTCATCCGAGTCAACCCGCTCCTCTTGCATGCATAATTACCAAGTTCGAAATTGGATACAGTCTGGTGAAGGAAAAAGTAAAAAAATTTGAAAAAGAATCACTAAAAAGTTAGAGAAAAGATGGCAAAATTTTAAAAAGAGAGAAACGATATCAATATAAAAAATACTTCTTAAACACAAAATTATATTATTATAGAGAAATGAAGCATTGTATCTTAGATAATAATTATATTATTGTTGACATACTTAAGAACGAAATGTTTAAAATGTTCAAAATATAGAAAATCATAACAAGAAAAAAGTCGTTGAAGTCAATGCTTTTTAAATGTAAAAAAGGAAAGATGCTTACTTGTCAGACAAGGCACTTAGCCTAATTGCTCGAGGGAATACAATTTTAGAGAGATGTTAAGGAGATAACTTAGTTGTTAGGGCGTAGATCCTACATAACTTAGTTGTTAGGCCGTAGGTCCTACGGCCATCCCAATTTCATCTCAAGAACAGCTAAAGCCATGTAAGGCGGCTTGTAGAAGCGTTCCGTTTGCAAGAATGTTCTTGAGGTTTTCCATTTGTTTATGGAGAACAAATAAAGCTGACACTGGCTACTCAGTCCATCCCCCCAAGTATCGTCCCCTCCCAATACTAGAAAAGGTTGCCGAGCATTGGGGAGCCTCTCTTTCCAAACGCTTGTCAGAAAATCCATCAAGTTCCCCACACTTGCGTATTCTGTCAAGCTGTTACTAAACACTAAACCCGCAATAACAAAGAGATCAAGCGACTAGGTTGAACCAAAAATCATGTTTGAAATTCATGAATAAAAAGGGCAGTCATGGTGTACGAAGCTCCCACGTATGCCAGTCCAAGAAAGGGGCAGACCACAAAGGTCAATAATATGCAGCTTTACTTTGCATTTTGCAAAAGACTATTTTCCCACGCCAAGGCTCCCATTCAAATCCATGAATCCATAATACATCACCTCTTGACCACTGAAGTATCGTCCTGTGGTCAACCCCATTAGTCGCTCTCTTCTTTACAACCACATCCTCTAGCTGTCTGCTAGTAAATGCAAAGGAGATGCAAATTAACAATCACAGTTGAGGTCATATTTAAAACTTTATCCTTCTCCTTTTCTGTTATAACTTGCTAGCTTTAAAACGAATTTGCCAAGAAAACAGTGGGTGTTTGCACCAAAGAAATGAAAACCAGAGTGGGTATATTTATCTACCAAAGCAGGGGAGATACTAATTTCTTCTTGGAATGCTAGAAAGCTGAAGTACTTGTTCAACTTCCATGTTACTGAGAAAAACTGAACCACCCGCAGATCTCTGTTGTAACAAGAACAGTCTGAAGGAAACTGAGCGAAAGTGATGCCTTTCTAGAAAGGGGAAAGGGGGTCAATTTATAATCGTTCATCATTAAAGGCACCTCATATCCAAGGCCTATAATCATCAAATGATGGTCAATTTTGTCTCCTGTCCATAGAGCAGTCAACCCGATGAATGGTTCATTGAAACTTTGGGTGCGTGTGTTTTAGCCCGCTAATATTTTGATTGTGAAAATATGAGCTGTTTGAGAGGTGGCTTATCGGAAGGATCCCGTTTCCTTTTAGCCATTAGGGATTTTGATTATCTTAAATGGAAAGAAAGTTCTTGAGTCCAAAATTCAAAAGATGCACACTTAGCTCAGGGCTATTTGATTTAGACTCGTATACGTGGCCTTTTAATAGGTTGCTATGTACAGTACTGCATTGAGAAAGAGACGAGAAACTACTCTGTCTCCACAATTCTTACTTTCTCATATGACATCCAATTATATGATTGAACGACTGGCTAATCGAATACTTTTGTCTCACTGACCGGAATGCAGCTTTTCTCTTTCTTCTACGACCATACGCATAGCCGGCTAGCTTGTGTCTGTTTACCAAAATCTGTTACCATAGCTTGTGCCAGCCAAATTATCACGTCTATGAAGAAAATTGGATTATTGGAAGATAGACACAATTCTGGGCACTGTATCCACTTCGTAACAGCTATCTTTGATGTCAATGATTATGCTCTCTGATCTAGCAAACAAATACAAGTTTAAACTATTGCCTTGACACGCTTGAAATGGATGATGCGAACATTTCAATTTAGAGCCGTCGTTACACCAGGGAAGCTAAAGGTGTGAAATTTGTAGGGTATAGTCGTATTGATGGCATGAAGAAAAGTCTTGGTGCAATGGTAGAATTGTCATGGGACCTTGAAGTCACGGGTTAAAGGCAGAACACATTCTCTTGCAAAATATAAGACTGTATACTATTAATCCTTGTAGTTTGTCCCTCCTCCAAACACTGCATATTTGAGAACTTAGTACACCAGGCTGCCTCATGGCATGCTTGTTTAACGTGGATCAGAGTCCTTTAGGTTACGTCATGATGGCCTACCAGAACATCCGTCTCAATTACACCCACGTAAATTTATTCGACACAATCAGGTTCCCCTAGTAGCCGAGGCTGGTGCATCATCTACTGTCCCCATAACTGCGCATGAAGGGATGCAAAAGGCCTAGTAGACCCTGTCGGGGTTATCATAGTTGTGCCTTGTGGCCCTTATCCCAATGGTGAAGTTGTCTGATAAGAACTTAACTGAAGGATTGCTATAAATAAGGCCGGTACAACGACGAATGATACTAGGGAAACATTAATATCGCAGTTAAAGGCATAGGAAGAATCTGTCTTGTTATTAAGATGAAAAAACAACAATACATAGACTTACAATGGTTCCTTCGATTTTTTAATCAAGCTATGTCCACATTTTCACACTAGTTTAACTATTTCCACAGTCAAAAAATAGCCGTCACAAGATAAAGAAGATTTTCCATCCTTATAGAACCTTAGGGTCATGCGAATATATACATATACTGAAAAAAGATCCAATTGCCCTTAATATTACAAAGCCAAAAAAAATAGACCGCCAGACAACTGATTCATTTTGAGTAACAACGAGCATAGCATTCTTAAATGCCAGAAATCTTAGGTTTATAGGAGAGGGTCTTGTATTAAGGATGGTCTGGATCACCAATGGTAAAGCCTACTTGTGGTTTTAGAAGCCAGACGAAACCCAGGAAGTACCAACTAGGCTTGTTGATAATTCACAAGCGGCTTCCTTGGATAATAATTGCCGCATGGCCAATTTGAACCTCTCCGGAAAAATATACGCATTGATCATATAAGAAGTCAATCATGTATTAATCATATGTTTTGGCTTTGTCTATAAGAAAGAGTAAAGAGCCTTTGACATGCGCAAGGCAGATGGCTAGATAAAGCTGCTGTCCCAGAAACACAAAACAAAGAGTCAGAGAAGAGTTGGAGGCTTTGCACATTAACAGAAGTAGAAAAAACCAAGCTTCTCGTGGGTATGTTTCCTGTCTAGATAACCTTCCTCCTATTTGACAAAGTAAGGGCCGTGGCAAAAACTTTCTTTCTTGTCCAAGGAATCAACATGGATCGTAACATCTACAGTCACATGATGATCCTTCTTACTCCCTTCCTGCTGCCCTCCCCCTTAAGTAAGTTAGTTATTTCCCATCTTTGTGGCCCATTGGTAGTGAGAATAACCAAGTTGGAACAAGGAATCCCTCCAATAAGAATTGGAGTCGGAATGTTTTTCTCTATATTGTGTCGTGGTTTGTGCTTCGGCAGTTGAGTCTAAAAGATGGAAGATTGCTTTGGAATATCATTTACTTGACTCATCAAACAACGTCGCACCCATGAGTGTGACATGGTTGGTTCCACAATTTTTACTACTTGCAGTTATGGACGGTTTCATCTTTGATGGGGTAAGGGATTTCTTCTATGATCAAGTTCCTGAGTCAATGAAAAGTTTTGGGCCCTCATTCCGTCAAAGTGTGTTCGGAATTGGAAGCATCATTTACTCAATTATGATCATTTTATCAAGGATTGCAAGCGACCGTAAAGGCACTCCAAGTTGGTTCGTAGATACATTAAATAGGAGCCGCTTGATTCTTTCTATCGATTGTTCTCGGTGTTGAGCTATATCAATCTCTGCTTCTGTGTATATCTCTAGTGCATATACCTCCAATATGATGGCACTCTAGCAGGAAAGAGATCATCCCAGACGGCTAAAATAAATCAAGTTGATTAAACCAACAATTTGATTTTTTATTTGGGATATGTCTATATGGTGGATACCAAATGTGAAGATGATTGGAAGGTTGAGTGGGGCGGGGGGGTGGGTGGGTGGGTTTTGCATCTGATGCAAGTGACAATTCCCTTCTTCTTGAAATACTTGTAAAAACATAAGCACTAATCTGAAGTGTGTAATTGGAGGTCCGAAAGCACAGGGTAGCTTTATCATTTGTGAAACCAGAGCCCATATTTTCTTTGTGCACGGATACACGCCGATGGCTTCTGCACATATTTAGATGTTAGTAAGTTCATAGCATTGCTGTAGTACCAAAAAAAATGAAGAAAAATAAAAGCGTATGACAGGCAGTGACTGCAAGCTTTCGGTGGATTCATTTCGTTCATTAAACTGGGAGTAGTAACTGCCCAAGGATGGTTCGACAATCAGCTGTGTGCGCTATCTATTCATACGTGGGACTTCTCTTTCTGAAATTTGTTTCTTTGAAAAGGAAGATACAGCAAGCTCAACCAAAAGAACCAAGCAACGAAGGTGTTCGGAAGGCTCAAAGAAAAGAAAACAGCTGCAAAACAAAAGAAGCTAGGTCGCACAAGACCGACACCACCAGATGAAAACTCTTTAACTGAAACTTAGCTCGGAAATTTCTCACAGCTAGTAAAGTTCTTATAGGTATTTAACCATTTGTTTCTTGATACAATTTAACTATATCTGAATGTAGGTCTAGGGATGTCCAATCAAGAAAAAATTATTTTCATGGATGGGCTTGTCATTATGAGCCAGAGTAAAAGGTCCAATGGAGTCAACATGGCATATGTGGGCCCTAGAAAGGGTACTTCTCAACATTTTTCTGGTCAATATCAAAGGGTTTACCCTGTTCAGTGGCCGAAAAATAGTGAAGTTTCACTACAAAATAATAGTGGTAGGATCGGCTAATAGAGAAGATCAGCATTTGATTTCAGGGATAAGACCAAAGAATGAGTTGTTAGGATCGCCAAACATCCTTCAGCCGCATTCAATGTAATCTCTGAACTTAGAATTGTGCAAACAGAGTATAATAACGCTTACCAAATGAGCTTTTATCTGCAAGTCTGCCAACAAGCAAGTACGAGCTCACTCTTCGGCTCGGAAACACGAGCGTGTGACGTCGCCATTGGTGACCCGAAGCAGTCATCTACATGCACATCTAAGGTCGACCACGACAAATTTCGTGCATCAACGAACCTTCAGCCTATAATTGTTCAAAGTTCCATACCGTTATCTTTTGACATTTTAGATGGCCGATCTCTTTATGCTAGCAGAGGATAAGTTAGGATCGCACAAAACACACACAGAGAGACCGTAAGAGAGTTACGTGGCTCAGCCAGTAGGACTATGTTCCTAGAAAGGGAGAACTTCTTTCACCATAGGAACAATGTATAAAGGTTTACACCGTGTCCGGGATACAATCACAATCACCGACTCCAATGTATTGGAGTTCCAATAATTGTAATCAATGGATTTCTATCGAGAAATCAGGCCCAAAGTCTGATTTTGATTTTGAGGATTTAATAAAAAAAACTAATGCTGATTTTGTGACACCCCCAGTTTTTATAATATATTTTTTATAATAATAATAATTATTATTATAGTCAAAATTCCAAAATTAAACGATTATATTAATTATTGTATTAGGACATTTACTTAAAAACCTCCGAGTGTCATCTCCTTTTTCCAAGAACATCACAACCACAATTAAAAGATAATATAAGTATGCGGCAATAAATTTAAGACAATACTAATATCAAATCCAATGTCAAAATCAACGGTGCCTTTATTTTTTGTGACAACCCAGGTTTTCACATGCATTTTTAAATGCAAAACTAATTCCTAATGCGGGATCGATCCTTATTTGAAAAACACTTTTATAAAATCAATGCAATGCAACAAAAAAATCTTTTATTATGAATTCATTTTGAAAACACCAAAGTGTCATTTACTTTCAAGATGAACAAGGAAGTTTTAAAATTTAAAACAATCATATATGTATATCTCGGGTCTATCCAAATAATACCACAAATTTCCAACTGTAATAATTACATATACATGTCCAAAGGATAGATTATATACTTGCATTCATACTCGTCTTTGTCTTCATTCACTTGATTGTAGTACTAACATTTCCTTATGCTTCTTCTAATCTTGTTGGAGCTAATCTGTAAAAATAATGTATTTGGGTGAGTATTCCTCATACTCAGTAAATGATCTAATACTACTATTTTGAAAACACAACATGCAACATGCATGGTTTCAAAAGAAGCTTTCCATGTACAACATCGTGCAATTTCCTTTTTGTGTAAACATTCATTTTTATGCATAAATCATAAGCTTGTTTGCACATTTCAATCATGGAATCTTTTATCAAAATCCAGTAATCAACAATATCAATTATTACGAAAATCATAGAGTAGTGATTACGCAATCAATGTACTAAGATCTCAGCAAAAACATCAAGCTAATTAATCAATAAATCATAAACTAATCATAATTATGAAATTCTTATAATAGTAATTAGTCAAAGCAGATGATAACATCATTATAGATATCATGCATAAGGATTTCTCGGCAAAGACATCAAGCTGATGGGTTAGCAAATACATCAAGCCAACTGGTCACGAGTACTCGTATACGACCATCTCAATACTATATGTATATCGATAAAATCAAAATCATAGGGTTAACTATGCTCAGGATCAGAACACATCTGCAATCATGTGTCTCCAGTATCTAGAGACCAACCCACCATAGCCTCCACAGCAACTATGGATATGTCCTCGAAAGAGTACTGTGAACACCTCCAGTAGTCATCCCTATTTACCACAGCAGTCGAGGAAGGGACAATGCCATTTTGGCAATGATACCATCCACTTTTCATGGTAGAGGCTGGGAGGCCGACCCCGTGCATAAACAACCTCTCAGCATAGTGCCCACCAAGCTCACTAGACCGAAAAAGATAAATACATGTAATCCAAATCTCAATCATCGTAAATTATGCAATCTATGCAATGAGTTTCAAAACATGCGAGCAATGCATATAAATATGCATATATTTCGAATCTCAATCATCACAAATCATGCAATTTATGCAACTAGTTCCAAAACATATATGCAGTGCTTATATAAAGACTATTTACTAAATAAGCAATTGCATGCAAGATCATAAGGAAAATCTGCATACTTATTATGAGAATATTATATCGCAAAAAACATACTAAACATGGTCATCAGAATTAAATAAATCAATTAAAGTTTAGAAATGCATTTGAAAACTTAGCAGTATCAGATTACTTACCTCGATCGTCGTTACTTAGCTCTTGTTTCTCTTCAACTCGAGTCCTAGAGTACCCTTTGCGAGGTCCTGGTTATTATTTGGACATAAGAATCCAAGTATTATTTCCTATTCTTTATACATTATCAAGTAAACTCACAGATCAACAGATAGATCTATACTATAGGCTATAGATCTCTTATTCATGGGTTTCTAATGGTTGATTATGTAATTTAGGATTGATCTTGGACTAATGATGTCCTAAGACATCTAATAGATCAATTAATGAGATCCGATCATAGTTGATCTTATAGATCCATGAAATCTCTATGGTTTTCAGGCTATAGTCGCCTTAAACAGTCTTATGATCCTAAATTTTATTGTATGAGTAGATCTGCATCGTAAATACAAATGCAACGATTCTTTCAAATCGTCAATTAGAGTTATATAACATTCTTAATTGCATTTTTAGTGTCGTGAATCAATAGATGAACCAGATTTGTTCATATAGGGCACACACGTCATGATTCCTAAGACGCTCGCGCATCCTGGTCTAACCAGGACTATCGTCGCACATCGCGCTCTCCCAAAGACTGTCCCAGGAGGCGCATTTTGAACGTGCGTTACGCGCTGTGTCCCAAGGATGCGTCTAGTTTGAGGGTTCTGGATTTGAACCTGACTTTCTTTAGCGATTTTCGGTTGGGAAATACCAGATCTGGCATGGATCTGGTCTAGAAGAGAGGGAAATTAGAGAGGGAAACGAGGATCTTACCTGGGCAGCCTAAGATGGCGCCTCTTTATGCCAGTGGTGCGATTTCTCTATGCCTGCCGGAACCCTAGGATTGAAACAGCCGGAAGAGGAGGGGAAAACGCTGATCGAAGGGAGAGGGGAAAGGGCTTTTTATAGCTAGTGAAGGCGGTGCCGCCATCTTTTCTAACGCCGCACTGTAGAGGTGGTGCAATGCGCCAGCTGGAAGAGGAAGGCGGTGCTGGGGGGTGTCGTTATCAAAACGACCCTCTGTGTTTTCTGGTCGTATAGTTTACAAAAATGCCCTTCATCTTCAAAAGCCCATAACTTGGTCATACGAACTCTGTTTTTAGTGTTCTTTAAGGCGTTGGATTCCATTTCGAGCGTAGAATCTAATTATACAGGTATTTCTCATAGATTCTTTCATTTCATATTTCAATTAAAATAGAACATTTAATGTAATTAATTACATATATTGATTTTCAAAATAATCTATATCAATTTAGTAAATGAAAAACATATAGTTGGCAAAGTGATACAAAAGAGCTTAAAATTTTTGAGTCATTACATTTTTAAAATAATAAATATCCAAAAAAACATAATAATGTGGCCTAAGGTCTAACTATTATAATATTCCACCATACTTAAAAGCATGTCCATAATATATATAATATCATAATCAAATCCATCTAATGAAGATATACAATACATAAAATAGGTTCAAGTGTAGTCCATCTAATTACTCACGTTAAGCTATCTATCAGCCAATCAAAGTAGTCACCACTGCTATCACTATCCCTCCACAGCCTTGCCCTTCTTGCTGTCGCACTTAGTATCTGAGGCATTGCAAAATAAAGCAATGCCTCAACAAGCTATTGTTTGTGTAGGTACATAGACATTTAATGCAATAACAAGGAAAAAATAAAATCAAATAACAATGTTGATATAATATGTAGGTCAATCATCCATGAAAATATAAATATCATAAGCAATGCCAATATAGTCTTAAAACATCATATGCGATAAACATTCGCCTTATTGATATAAAACATGATATGATCCAATATCAATGAGTATACAGTAACAAATAGGACACCCCAAGGTACGTGGGTCTCATAAGTGTCCAATACACTCGTATAAGTGATCATAAGTACTCATATTAATCCTTTGAGTATCGTCACACTCAGGCATACAATAACATCTCCATGCTCATCATGCAAGCATACATAACAAGAGTATGGATTATCATGCAGCAATGGCAACCCCTCCAGGGTCTCAACCACCATCGCTCCTTGTCAACACCATAATGGGAGACTTAACATCCGTCTCCACTAAAAGGCCCAAATCGATAGTGTGGACTATCCATGTTACCAAACCCCTACCAAAAGCCATCTGTGGTAGGTGTCTATCACATCATAATTTTGGAGGGTGGGTGACCGGCCCTACTCTCTCCTGGCATGACATCCACTGAGTGAGAGCACCCATCATAAATCACAAAACAAGAAAATAACATATATCATAAAACTAGGTGCACTCATGGCTCAAAATTCCCAAGGCACCCCTTCATCCCGGGGTTAGCCTCCCAAAGGACTAGCCACCAAGCCTCCACCACCAATTTTATAAAAAATCACCAATCTTAATGATGCAATAAAGAAAGAAAATTATTAACCATACATAAGATACACGGTATCAATATCATAAAACAATCAATCATGAAAACCCATTCAATACACTATCTAAATATCACATCGAACATAGCATAAAACTTTGAATCTCACAAAATCATAGACTACATGAACAAGTGCCAATCAATCATAATCAATCATGATATTATTTTGTGTTATTTATTTCATCTCAATAGAATCTATGGTGATCCAACCATTGGATCATTCTCTAAGATCTCTATTTATGATTTGGTCCTTAATCCCAACGTTACTTATTATTAATTAGTCTTATCCCGTGTTCATCTGCTCATTTTTACGTGCATCTATAGTTTACACATTGATCTGATGGTCATATCATCCTTAGATCAACAATTTTCCAAGATTTAGGTTAGATCAATGGTCTGGATTAATTTCTAGAGTAATTACACTTAATCTAATCTTTAGGACCCTTAGTTATTACCGTATATTAACTAGTTGTCTATGTCCCGGGCCTGATCACCGTTTGATTGGTCGAATTTAAGTAATTTGGTACTCTTTTATGAATTTGACCTAACTAGATGTGATTAGATCAAGATTCTAATGCTAAAATCATATTTGCATCATTGAGACGGTTCCAACGGACCTTGCAGATCGAAAATGGGGCTTCTATAGCCTCCAGAATCTCAAAAAACCATTTTAGATATAAAAAAAAATCAGATAAAAAACCAATTTTAAACCAATTTGCACCTATTAAAGGGAGTTTACACCGATTTACAGCGGAGGAAGGGAGTTTACACAGGCGTCCCCGGAGCGCACGAACGCCAGAACGAGCTGAGCGTTCTAGTCGGCGAGGACAGCGTGCTTGAGCACTCCCGTGTTTGCCTTCAGCCCTTGTGCATCTAGGTGGACGCCTTGGGCACACCGTCCATCGGGGACGATGAACTCGAGCCGTCCACCCTCTTTTGGCTTTATCAGAGCTCAAGATACTCCAATTTTTTATCTGTTTTCATTGTTCCTAGGATTTTTAGGTCCAAAGATCACATTGAATGACTCAAATCTCTCATTGGAGGTGTCTTTAACGTGGGTCTAACCATGCTCCATAGTTTTGACTTATGAGACCATCCAATGGCCATTGTACTCAGATCTAGTCTAGATCTGAGAGGGAAAGTTGGGAAATAAGAAAAAGAGAAGGATAAAGGGTTTAGCCTACCTGATTAGAACCGTATAGTGGAGATTGGGGTCCTCTACTGCATACGAAGTTTGGTCCAAGCTTGGAGGAGAACGGAGTGAAGATGGCACAATCCTAGAGTTGTTTTGTGTAGGAATTGAAGAGGAAACTAGTTTTTGTAAGTTAAGATCCGATTCCCTCTCAAGGAAAGGTAGATCACCGCCTTCCTCCATTGGAGCTGGAATGGGAATGGAAAGGGGTGTCTTTATCAAAATGACCCCCTCTAATTCGCATCCTTGACAATTTACCAAATTACCCTTGTAACTTAAAATGGTCATATCTCACTCATCTGAACTCCGTCTTCTGTGCACTTTATACTATTCAATTCCTATCGACATGTACTTTCTAGTTTTGTGGTTTCAAAACCAAATTCTATGCATAAAAGTTTTAATTTAATTAATTAATTTATTAATAATTTAGGGTTAGAAATTAAGGATATTACATATTTCATCCTTGATTTCAGTATCCATTTATGTCATCCGTGAATCTCTCTCAACTCGAAAAATCAGAGTTGATTGGTGTGGTGAATCTGCTGAATATAAGTATGGATCTATCAGTTCTCTCCCTCCATACCCATAAGAGGAGAATATGTCACATCTCTTTAGTTTGAGTTTATTTCTGCTATGTCTTTACAAAGAAATAGCTTCTCATACATTATCACAACATATCGCTAGATTCTCATCAGTGTGAATCTTTTCTAGTTTTAATATTTGCTCCTCTGTCACCTCTCATATCCATTAATACTAAATGTCAATGTGCATCATACATGTATAATACATTAAATTCTTGCTCAGGTTCAGAGCACTCTGACTATCACAATGTACTATGTATTTTTCCTATATGATATCAAGTTCTTGAAGAAATTATTTTATCCACAACATTTCCTTACCAGCTTCTACTATGGTAATGTACTCTACTTTTGTTATTAATAAAACAGCACACTTCTGTAACTTGGACTGCCTAGATACAGCTGCCCTGTATAAGTAAAGGAAAATTTTAATATCGATTTTCTTCTATCAAGATCTCTTATCATATTTGCAACTTTAATCTTTTCAGGATTAGTTCTACTACTCCAAAAAAAAAAGCACAACTTGGATGTTCCTTTCATGTATCTCAATATATACTTCACAACCTTCCATTGATCTCTTCCTGGGTTAGATAGGAATCTACTCACAATGGTTAAAAAGTAAGGAAGTAATGTCATCTTATCAATTCCATGTCTTGTAGAGGGACATGTGCACTTGAAATAATTGTCAAGCAGAGCGTTGACTGGCTTAGTTGTGACACCTCGGGTTTTACCCAACAATTTAATAACAATTTATAAAAACAGTCAAGATCCCTATTTTAAATACTTTGAATTTTTTTTTTAAAGTGACCAAAAATGAAGCTCCAATAAAAACATGTCTTTCAAAATCCAGAGAGCCATACAACCACAAAACCATGGATTTTACAATGAAATGAAATACTATTTCTACCAAAAATTTGGCAGAGTTTTCTCTGTATTTTGGACCATTGCACATGATAAGTGCAATACAAAATAACCTGATAAACATAATATAAGAGATGACATATAGGGGACTCAGTCTCCACACCCATCCATATAATCAAATACTATTTTCAATAAAATATATATTCCAATAATGGATAAGAAAATCAAGTCATGACAAAATACCCAGGGTCCCTCTATACAACCATCACATCCAACATGAATTCATATTCTTACATCCAGGTTACATTGTAATTTTAATAAAAGTACAGTCTATACTCAAAACATAAAGTGAGGTCCTGAACAAACCTTATCATCTTTGAAATGTCTTCAATACTTCACTGGAAACCACAATCACTTTCGCTTGCTCTATCAGCATGTCCACCTATTGCAACCCTCTATATCTGAGGCATTGCAAACAAAGCAATACCTCAACAAGCTATGCTTGTGTAGGTGATTACAAGAAATAAAACATGAAATAAATACATTGCAAAGAGTACCAATATCATGGCGAGTATTAATAGAATAAATCATTTATAAGGAAAATAAAATCATCAGGCATTCGGAATGTAAAGCTCATGAATCTCATAAATCTAAACGAAACAATCAGAATCAAAACATGCTTTTCCTTTGAGGCAATACAATATTAAAGCAAAACATCATGGCATGCAAAGCATGATCAATATATAAATCAGCATCTGTCAAAATAAATAAAAATTGGTGTCCACAAAATAATATGAAGCATGTCATGATAAACAGGGCACTACATACAATAAGCCCTAGGAGTATTCTACGACACTCAAACACCGGTAATGAGTACTCATACCAACCCTAAGTCCCTCCCGTGCAACCCGCATCAACCCTCGGAGTCACTCACAACTTAAGCCCTCCTTACCCCGATTCACCCCATATATAAATACCACATGAGCATACAAAAAAATAGTATGGGCTACTATGCTGTAGTAACAACCACACCAGGATCTAAACTAGTACCGCTCTCTATCGACACCTAAACGAGAGACTTATTCCATACCCATGGGGGGGAACGAACTTGTAGGAGGGACTACCCATGATACCACCACCTACGTACCTAGCCCTATACCACTCAAAGACGGTGTCTAATCATCATCATCACAAAGTCCGAGGGCGGGTGGCCAACCCTACAAACCTCCAAGCATAGTATCGACTGGGTAGAAGCACCTGTCATAAAGCAACAAAACATACTATTAATCATGGAAAACTCCCAAGTGAAATAAATCTCAATAGGCTAAATCAAAATACATGTTAAAGTATAAACCATCACATGTGAAAACATGGATAATCGTATAATCCAATGTCATACTATCAAAAGTGAAATAATAAACACATTTTAATACACACGATAGGCGTAAAACACATGCTTCAAGAATTTCAAGTGAGAATTCATGATGAGGAAATCAAGGAAAAATCTCGAATATAATCACTTACCTCGACAAACGCAATACTCCAATCAAGCGCATAAGCAATGTCACGCCATGCGCTCTATCATACCTATCACATCATAAGTCAGCCACCACTTAGTGTTTTCACATCTCAAAATAAATAGATCCAAGTGACAATTCCCTTGATCTGGAAGTTAATCTTAGATTAATGGCCCAGATCATCTGATTAACACTCAATTAGGGTAATCCTAAACTAAATGTTGGCCTTTCTATCATCTAGACTGTCATCTGTCATCTTGGACCATCAATCTATGGCATGATTCATTCAATTAATGTCTTTTAATCACTAAAGGGCAATCCTTTTCATCTTATGAAGTTTGGAGATGATCCAATTGTTGAATTGCTCTTTACTACTTAGATATCATATTTGATCATTAATTCAGATAATCTTCATCATAATTAACCCAATTTTCATGTTTATTTAATAATCTCAATGTATATTTAGGACTACACATCTACCTAACGGTCAGATCGCTCTCTAATCAGCTAATCCTAAGACACGTGATAAGATCGACTATCCAGATCGATTGTGTACCTCTAGAAGTTTTAAATTTCTAACATTTAAGGTAAGTTATTCAACAATTCCAATGTTTTTAACCATAATCCATAGTCCGATTGCCTTTCCTAACCTTTAATCATCACCGATAGAGTTTTAGACGGTCAGATCGAATCTTCCATTAAATAGTCCGTAATTGGTCTGTCTTTCTTGTCACAATTCATTATTAATGGATAATTAGAGTCACATTTTACACAGATCTACCTTCCGATTGCATTTTTAACGGTCGGATGCTGAGATCTTAGTTTTTCCCTACACACCCTGAAGTTTTCATTAAGAATTTCAAGGGTTAATTGATTCCTAATCAACGATCCATTCTCACGGATGAAAAGATCAAGTTTTATTTATCCTAATCACAGAATTTCTTTTGTTTTTCACATTTTTAGAGTTTCGCCGAAAAAGGTGATCGGATTCTAGTCATCGTCGCTGACCCATTTCTCAATAGATCTTAAATAAAAAAAATATGGGTATTGTAGATCAGGCTCTCTCCTATTATCCTTTGAAGTTTGGTGGTGATCCAACGGCATTTGATGCCAAAAAACTTGAAAAATATTTATCGATAGTCGAATTTCTATCACTCACTAGCGTCAACTTCAATGGCTATATTCTCCCTCGTTACTTAGCTAATCAAAGTGATTCTTAAGGCGTTTCAATTGTGAGATAGTGAGGAATAAAATGATGATCATCCATTTGAGCCGTCATTTTTTTTGGGCGGCTCCCTATATTCTAGCTGCCTAAAAATGCCCTTTCCTCCCCCTTTCACCGAATTTTCACGTAGTTGCTAGCATCAACGCCGTTGCTAGCGATTGTATCTTCCCCTTTCTCTCTTCCTCCCTCTCTCTCCCTCTCTCTCTCTCTCTCACTCTTCTCTCTCCTTTCTTCTTCTCTTTCTTATATCTCTCTCTCTCTCTCTCTCTCTCTCTCTCTCTCTCTCTCTCTCTCTCTCTCTCTCTCTCTCTCTCTCTCTCTCTCTCTCAAGGCAAACCCGATGACTGCGTCGGGTTTCCTTGCGGGGGGCACCCATATCAAATACGCCCCCCTTGTTTAATCCCTTTTTGTTTTTTTATAGGATGTTACATTCTTCCCTCCTTATAAGAATTTCGTCCTCAAAATTCTTTCTATGCTATTCTTCAAATAATTCCAAAACATCCCCATATCATAAGATCTACATATCATATACAAAATTATCCTAAGTCAATGCCAACAACAGCTTCATGCCCTGTAATCTCCTCAGATAACAACTCGTGTATATAAACCAATGCATATTTCAAACCATTCCGATAAAATAACTCATATTATAGTTAGAATGTGTTATAACTACATATAATGTAATTAACATAAACCTCTCTCATCTAAGAGTTGATAATTCATTTACAACTTTAACTTAAGTAAATCATTATATTGACAAAACTTGAAGTGCCACAACTCACATACAAGCACTTCTATACCAAATCTATTCCAACACATTATTATCTCATCATTAGGCAATGTATATCATCAATCAACCCATATCACATCAACTCCTTAATAGGCAACACGCCAATCAGTACCAGCTCAGAGCCTACAAGCTCGTTAACAGGCAATCGTATGCCAATAAAAATCTAGTCCATAGCACGATCATACTATGAGTACCTAGAAGCGTGCCAGTGCCTCTAGCACTCGCCTTCATCTGCTACTCGCAAGTATCGATAGTAACTTGAATTCTGATTTCTCGTAGGAAAACAATCTCACATAATATTATACATCATTGTTATCCTAGTGAAATTCAATTACTCGACGCTAGCAATTCATAAGACTAAGGAACTATGAACTTTAGTCACCGGTTTGGCTAATCTCATCCATCACAGTCCCGATAAATTGCCTTTCTTCTAAAATTCAAGTATCACATTTCTAACGAAATTTTAGCAGTCTCCTTTGTTTTCTCGGACTTTCTTATTTAACTCATGCGATTACGATATACCTGATAAATCATTTAATGACAATTAATACATTTAAGAGACTCTGTCTCATCACATTCCCCATTCACCATGGAAAAACTAAACATTCATCCCACATATCATCCTGATATCACAAATTTTAATGCAATGAGGTTTACTTACCCATTACTACAATTTCAATCACCATATCCATATTCTTAAGTAGTATAGTGCAAAACATTTTATTGCATCACCCATAAATAAGTGTTTAACTCCACGCTCATCATCACTACAACAATATGAGATGGAAGATTCTCATATCATCCCACAATCTTTTGTTAAAAGTCCATCCTGAATTGCATTGGTATAGAAATATGAAAATTTACAATCCCAACTACAAATAAAAAATCCAATTACTATAATGAATATTACTTTAATTCTATCATCATAACCTTTGCTCACATAACGTTCCATTACTACCACATATGTTCAAAACAGATAACTTTTTCATTTCATCAAAAGTTCTTTTAATATAAGATATCAATTCATATCATAACATTTCAATCATAATCAAGAACAGATTTTTCAACTCATTCATCTAAGTTTCACATATGAATCCAAAAGATAAATATTTAATTCAATGAACATCTTTGACATTCTCAAATTTCAATTTATTGTAATAATATTTACTGCATTACATTCAAGTAATCAGAAACAATACTCCTTAAGTGTAGATACAAACATTCAATTACAAAAACAAGAGATAACACATATGATTTAAAACTAACATCTGAACTTACACCCTTGGGTGTATTCAAATTCAAATACAGAAATAATACATGCAGTGTCTTTCAATTGCATATATAAACTAATAGCATTAATTGAACAACTAAAATCGCATTGTGCAATCACATTTGAATACTTAAATAACACCACTGGTATTCACAAATATCTCTATTGTATCATCTCACTCTAAATAATGATATTAAAAGGTTTTCATCACTACATACCAATACAAATGCCTAGAATATTCTCCACTGGCATACGATTCAATTGAATTCCCTCACTTCATTTATCAAATAAGGTTTATATCACCTAACCTCAGATATATAAACAAAGAATCTTCATCAGAAGAGTTCAAATTCATAGTGTCGATCAAAAGCTAGTGGAATAAATTAGAAGTCCATCAATCAAATAATTGATAGAATGTCTCAAATTCAGATACAATTCAAATATCAGATCTAATCTTTTGAAATAACTAATTCGAGGATCCTTCTCGAAATCAAGCACAAATCCAAATCACTTATTTTATTAAAAGTTGATTTAATGTGATTTCACTGTAATCAACTGTCCCCCAACAAATAGAACCTATCCCAAGGATGATATCATAATCTATCAAATCGAGGAGGATAACGTCAATATCGATCCTCTCACTCGTCATCATTTCCACCAATACTCTTTAGAAGTACTTACATGTTCCAATAACTTGTCAATCAGTGTCATAACCTCCAACGCAAGGATTGTTATATATATCTATCAACAATTAAAAGAGTACCTTTCATAACATGGGTTGAGGTTTGTACCTTCTTCCAGTAATGGCAATACTCATCATTACCAAGGTAGGGTCATTTCTATTTTATCTTCAATGTCAACCTGTCTGACCCATTGTCCTCTAATACAGTCTCTGAGGAAATGTCTTGACTCTCCACAATCACCCTATCTTAAGGATTGCCACTATGATGGCGACTACTAATGCTATTACCAATGTTGCGGTGGCATACAACTCTAAGACATAATTGTCCAAGTGCTTGTCCTTACAATTAATACACCTTCTCTCATTCATATCCTAACACCACTTGATCAAATGTCGTTGGCTCAATGACCTTTGCAATTGTGTCAATGAAAAGTCTCTTGCCCTTACTAGGGTGACTCGAACTGCCCATGTCTGAGTATTTGTGATCAGCCTTGGTCCTAAAAGGATCCCTCTTTGCATAGAGGTTATATCTATAAACTCGCTACTAGTGTAGAACGCGACACAATCACATAATCACTCAATACAGGTGTCAACATATCACAATCCATATACAGTCTCCTTCTTCATGGTGAAGGAGTTAGGGTAAGTCTCTTTAACTGAGTATACTGGTTCAATATCGTTGATTCGTCTATTTCTTCACTTTAAGTGGTAAACTCTCTTAGTTTCCAAAAATACTAATTATCACAGGCCTTCTCAAAGGGCCTTCTAGATAAAAGTCTCAATGATAGAGGAACACATCTTCTCAAATAACCATTCTTAAAATCCTCATAATTTTATTTTCATTGGGATGCCAGTTTGGTATCAAAGCCCATGTCTACTCCATCACAGCCATTCCAACAAATTCCAAGGTCACATACATTCCATGAAGTGAAGTGATTTCCTAAATATGTGTTACTTAGATAACTCTTGTGAAAGATGTTGATGATTGTGAAATAGATAATTCTATGAAGGTTAGCAGATTTTCTTAGAGAAATCAAGTTCAAGTAGGATACCTTCTTGCTAGACTACTTAAGTTCTAGAACTTCAAAGTCTAGTGGTGTTGATGGTGACCTATCTATCAAATAACAAGTAGTTCATATAGCTCCTCCCCAAAATGTCTTAGGTAGCTTGGTCATATTGAGCATATATCTTACTCTCTTCACAATGATCGATTTCTTCCTTTCTGTTACTCAATTGTGTTGTGGGTACGTGGGACTGTCTTCTCATGTCGAATACATATATATGCATAGTATGTCCTAAACTCTTTTGAGGTGTATTCTTCCTCCAATGTCTATTTGGAGATACTTCAACTTTTTTCTTATTTATCATTCCACCATCACATAGAATCTCTTGAAGTATTTGAACATTGGGCCCTTGCTTTTTACAAAATATACCCATACCCTCCTTGATACATCATCTATGAAAATCATAAAACATTTGTTCCCACCCAATGACTCTACTTTCATGGGACCACATATATCTGAGTACACCAAACTCAACATTTCTTATTTTATTAAAAGGAAAAAAAAAATGCAACTCTATGTTGCTTACTAAAAAAATAATGGTTGTATGGGTTTAGGATTATATCTTTGGCATTTTGATGAGTTGCTTTTTCTTGAGCGTAAGCAGTCTTTTATCTCTCATGTGGCCAAGTCTCTTATGCCAAAGGTTCAGCAATGACTCATCTTCTACTGCGTTGAAGATGTTTCTACATATCTTTGTATGAGTCATGTATATGGTGATGCAGATATGTCCCCTTGCTATGATCATAGCACCTTTCATTAATTTTCAAGTGATGTTGGCTACCTTAGTTACTAGGGGGTTTCGGGGGGGCACCTTTCAGGTGTGGGATGCTCGTTTAACCTCAATATTCATCTAGTTCTTTCTTTATCTGAGTGCCAAAGTAGTTGGTATACCCCTGCTGATCAAGAGTTGGAAATGAGATCAGGTTTAATCGAGTTTCTAAATGTGTCACGCCTCTTTTAACACCGTTATGCAAACAATACTTGTCTTGACTTATGCGTCCCTAATCCCTACTATTTTGGAGAGACTATTATTCTCATCTTCACTGTACCAAAATCTCCTTCATTGTATGTGGTAGGAGGCTATTGTATTTTCGACCCACCTCATTATTTGCAACATGCAGGCATGATTATTCTTCAACAATGTGCACTGCTATGTCCTGTGCAACAGTGACAAGTATTTCACAATTGTCCTTCTTAGGTTTGTTTTGTCCTAGCTCCTTCTTTAGTTTTCAATAATCTTTTTTCATATAGCTCACAATGTTGCAGTAAAAGCACTTGTATTTTTTCCTGTGCTAGCTCTTGGATCTGTCGTGATCTTAAGATCTCCCCTAATTTTTGCTTTTACTCCTCCCTCTACCTCTATCTCTTTTATTATACTTATTTTCTACAACCAAGGCATGTGCTTGGTCCATGCCAACTTCTTTTCTCTTAGTTTCTTCATTGAATAGGGTATCCTTGACCATAACCATAATAAGTTTACCATCTGAAGCTAGGTTGCTAAGAGAGATTATTAAAGTCTCCCAAGTGACAAGTAAGGAACTCGATAGTAGTAAGGCATGCTCTTCTCCCCCAAGCATAGCTCAACTGATCTAAACTGGTTCACTAGATTCCAAAATTCACTGCTGTGCTCAATGATGGTCATTTCGCTTTTTCCTTTAAGGTTTATAAGCCTCCTTATCAGAAAGGCCTTGTTGCGAGCAGTCTTTGCCTGATACATGTTTTTTAGCTTTTTATAGAGAACATAGGCATTATCTTTTTGTGCTACATGGTGAAAGATACTGCAATCGATCCATTATCTTATTTGTCCTATAATTTTCTTATTCATTTTAATCCAATCCTTTTTTTATACCCCATCAGGTCTTGCTCTATTATTGCTAGGTCTAGCGGATTATAAATATCTTAGCAACATAAAAGATCTTTCATTCTAGGTCTTCAAAGGGTGTAGTTATAGTATAGCTCCTAATGTTATGCTTCCTAAACCAGAATTGTTATTGACTATGTAGATGAAAGTCTACTTTGAGAAAGGTATTTTTTAGGGGGGAAAACTGTTTTTTGGGAAACAGTTTCACTGAGTCAACATGATATCGTTCATTGACTCAAATTGAGTACTGTTCAAAGGGGTGCCAGTATCAAATTTAAGTACGATTTGTCATATGTGTTCTGGTAAATTTTTAGGGTGCTAATTCAGGCCTTCAGGGAGTACTGATATAAGTCTGGGGTTCAGTTATTTCTGACCCTAGGGTTGTCAATATTGATTGTAGGGGGTGCAAAAAATTAAGCTTTATAAAAATGCAAGGATAAAAATCCCAGACCTGATATTTTCCCCTTCTCTTCCACGCCTGCTTCTCTTCAGCCTCCGGCGACCATCTATTAGCCTGATCGGCTACTTCGATCAGCTGACCATAATCCTCATCCCCCCAGAACCACTACCCCACATCGGTGACTTCGATGACCAATAGTTTTGCGTGATTGCAAGAAGATCAATGTAACTAGATCATCATTAGTCCGGCTACTGAATTCGTGCAGATGTGGCTTGGACTGGGTTAAATTACTGTAACAACAGATCTGGCCACTGTGTGATGACCAACGAATGGTGTGTCTAGCTTTAATGCCACTTAACAAGTTAGAATCCCAAAACACACGTATTAGGCCGACGTCCACGGAAAAGGGAAATTCTTAAATTCTTTGAAAATAGTCCAACTTATAGGAGTTCAAAGAATCGTAATCACTATATTGCCGTTGAAAAGTCATGTCCAAAATCAGATTTTGATTTTGAGTATTGCAAAAAACTGGTCACTAGTTTCATCCTTGATTTTAATCTCCTTGTCGGCCATTGTGAATCTCTCTGAATCTCGAAAAATCTGAGTTGATTGATGGGTATGGATCTATCAGTAGGGCCTGCTTTCATCAGTGTTCCCGATCCATCTATAAACTAGTTTTTGCTACGGATGAGCCACGTACCATAGTGACGACCCATCTGGTAATCCTAAGCCTCTCATAATCTACATCTTGAAAATGAAAGCTAGAAAGAGGCAAAAGCAACGGTTTACTTCATCATCAAAAGCACCCAATTGTGTTTTAGGCCTCTAAAATTTACCCCTAAGAAATATTTCGAAGATGTTATATATCCCATAACTATACACTGAAAACTGTATCTAATACACCTTAAATAAGACGAAAAATAATCCAAAAAATAATTAGCTGAATATTGTAAGTTCTTAAATTATCATCTTTCTACCCCACTTTGTTTCTTTCTATTCTTAAACAGATTGATATTCACAGACTTTCAGTTCCTTCTTCGCACCCCGTTGGAATTCGAAACCGTAATTTCGTAATGCCAGAAATTTCCTAAGAACGTCTTGGCGGCGTCCAAACTCGGAAAATATGGAGGCTCCAAACACATCTGTAGAAGTGGATCGCACGATGAATCGGTGCTCAAGACAGCTCCGTTACCCTTGGCTTCCAAGCTCCCCATAACAACCACAATCAACTCCCTGTACGAGAAGAAAAATATCTTCTCTGCTGCTTCAATCGCCTGCAAGGCCTGCAACAAATGGACTTTCCCTGCATCACTTCTGTGGTGGTAAAGCTTCATGGCTGCTTCTTGAACCCTTGGTCCACCCCTGGGGTCCACCTCCACGCCTAAAATTGCCGGCACTTTGTGTTTCAGATCTTTGGATGATCTTGTCAAATCGAGTAACGATCTTGATCGGAAACAGAACGCTTCGGATTCGGACGACGATGCTCCGATCGCGAGCTGATTTTTCAGCCGTAGAAAATCATCCGGATCCATCAACAGATGCAGATCTTCGATCTGCGACAGAAGTTTCCAGATCTGCTCCAGCAACCAGCAATCTCTTCCGGCTTTTTCGTATTCTTTTCCATCGATTCGTTCAATGATCCGTTGCAGAAGCTCCCTAGCCACAAAGATCCAACATTCCAAGATTTGATGAGTTGTGACTAACGTCTGATTTTCATGATTTTCCAGGGTTTTGTGATTGAAAGGGCTTTTCTTTAGGGAATGAAGCTCGGAAGGTTTGCATACGAGATCGTATTCCAGGTTCGGTTTTCCGGCGAGATTCGGCTCCCCCACGCCCAAAGTGAACGGCGATCTCTGCATGTGGCACTCGATCGCAAACGCAATCTTCGACGCTACATCCTCCGATTTCTGCCACGTCGCGAGCCTCGGTAACAAACTCGCCTCGCTCGTACGGTTCACGACCGGAGTTGCTCCCGGAATCTTCCATACCTCCTGCAAGCTCCCGTCGCGAGCAAGTAGACCGTTGGATTTGGTCAAATCGACGACGGGAGCTGTTCCGCGTACATCATCCTCATTTTCCTGTTCGCAGATGTCGCCGATGAGCTCGATCTGGCGTACGGTGAGCGATTCAAGTCGCCGTTTCCACCCGGACCGGTTGGCATACTGTCTTGGATCGGATAAAACAATTGACACAAACCGAAACGTGATTTCGAGCGCCTGCAAAGCCGGTTTGAGAAGCGTTTCGTTTCTCCAATCGGGAAACTCTTTACAGCTCCAGAGCTTCGACAACTCCGGAATACGAAAGTATTGCTCGTAAGCCAAGGTAGTGGAAGGAGATGCAGCTAAGAAATCGCCTGTTAGTGTCGGAGAGGGAATGGACCGCTGCGATTTATCGGACGGCTTCGGGGATTTCGGCATCTCCGTTGATATCTTGGCTTTCCAGTCCATATCTACCATTTTCGAGGAAAAAAATAAATGAAGAAAAAAAGAGATAAATGTGAAATTATGGTAAGAGGAGAAAAAATGGTTGCGTCTGCGAGTGTTGAGAAATGAAGGAGAAGAAAGCAGGCTATTTATAGGGGGTGGTTTTGGGGGTCGCTTGGAGAGAAGGCGCTTTAGGAAGACCGAAGAATTTTGAAGTTTCGCCGGGGAAAAAAAAAATATAAAAAAATTAATTGATAGACGGAGACAATTTAGAGCTTATCCATTTACCTAACCCAACACGCCACTCCTCTATAAACTTTGTCGAAAGAAGGGATTTCGAGAATTGACGAAACTACCCTTTGTCTGGTTTCCAGGGGATGAAGATTATCTTCTTTCTTCTTCACTAAAGACAGCAGTTATTCTCCATTCTGGTTTGTGGAATTTCCAGCAAAGCCAGGTTGGAGTTTTCCTAGGATGCTTCTAACGCGTTTCCACAATCGGTCGGTCGGTCGGTCTGCCAGTTGAAATGTTCTAGAGAGGGAGTAAATGACCGCATTGCCCTTGAGTTTTCTTCCAAGGATTTTCGTTACCGTGGAAGAAGCTCCATAGTTGCAGGGAAAATGACTGAAACCGACCCAAGTTGATAAAAGTATGCAAACTAGAATCTCTGAAACAGGCCCTGACATTTTCCTCATTTACATATTAATCCCACAATTTTAGTCTTCATTTGTTAGTGCCCCCCATCCCTTTATTTTTCCCTGCTACGTCCCCTTAATGCACAAAATTGACTTGAGTAGGCCTCCACCAGTGGATCCGAGGACTATTGGCTATAATATTAGAGAGGGTGAAATTTGCATTGTTCCCATGTCTTCTTCCAAAAACAAATTCAACAGTTGGGAGGCCAAAAATCCCTAACAAGCAGACGAGGTTCTAGTCTTCCTATTTGGATCTTAAAGTTTGCAGTACAATGTAATATGAGTTTGACTTTGATTACTTTTCAACCTAAAAATTTAATTTGATAGAAAGTAGGTTAACAATATTTATATACTTAACAAACGTAAATCATGTAAAAGGCAGTTTTGGGCTCATATACATAAATTTAATAAATGGGAGTCTCAAGATTCGAACTCACCACCTTTGCATCAAGCAAGTTGATAGGCAGTAGGCTGACAAATGTATATCTCTAACAATATTTACTTGGTTTCATAAACTCAATGTTGGTAGAATTTCTGTAGCATCTCACACGTTTTCAAGAATCTTCAATTACTTAGGGAATTTTGCAACCACCAAAACCTTCTTGATCTACTTCAACGCTTTTGCCCAATATTCCATCACTAAAACAGGATCATTGCATTGAATTTAAAGACGTGAAATTTGTTTTGAGTTATCATTGCAATAGTTAGCTGCTACACTATGACTCAAGTTTGGGTTTAATTGGAGACCACAGAGCAAATGGCAACAATAGAATTGAGTGTGCAAATCACAATAGAATAGAGTGTTCCTATTGGTTCTTAAGGTAGAGATAGAACCACAATAGAATTGAGCCTTCCTTGTTGGCTCTTCCATCTATCCAACTGTTACACCACTTTGCTCACATCTGAACTAAAATAAAATACCTTTATTTAGGTTTTAAGATGAAAACATGAGCAAAATTCCTATTTTGCCTCAAACCTTTATTATGTGACCAATTTTAGACCACATTTGGTCCAAGAAAATTCTCTTAGAAACCATTTTAACTAATGAATTGATTAAGTTGAATTTTTTTAAAAAGATAAGTAAACAGACCCACAGAAAATAGATGCCAATAAGGCTATCCTAGAAAGAGTGAATTGTACATGCAGCCATCTTTCTAATATACATGATTAGATGGCTTTTAGGGGGTCCAAAACTGGATAATACATGTCTTGAAAAAAAGAGTCCTTGTGAAGCCTTGGCCGATGAGGGCGGGCCAAGAGGGCTGGCAGGCTTCTAGACAAGGTGAGGGACTGAGAGTTAGTCCTACATCGCTAGGGAAAAGTTACTGGGCTCTTGATAAGAGTGATGAGGATTTCCCTTACAACGAGGCCTTTTCCCTGGCAACTGAGGAAGAACAAAACAGTGCGGAGTGTATGGGTACTCCGGCACGGACAATATCGTTGTAGGGATGTGGGCCCTCGTGCTGTTACAAGTGATATTAGAGCCAGACCCTGACTCGGTGTGAGTGGCTAGCCGCACGTTGGCGCTCGCGTGTGATAAGACACACGGGGACGCATCCCCTAAGGGGAGAGGTTGTGAAGCCTTGGCCGATGATGGCGGGCTAATGAAGGCGGGCCAAGAGGGCTGACAGGCTTCTAGGCAAGGTGAGGGACTGAGAAGTTAGTTCCACAACGCTAGGACGAAAGTTACTGGACTCTTAATAAGAGTGATGAGAACTTCCCTTGCAACGAGGCCTTTTCTCTGGGCAACTGGGGAAAAACAAAACCATGCGAGGTGTATAAGTAATCCGGCACAGACAATATCATTGCAGAGTGTAGACCCTCAAACCGTTATAGTCCTTCCATTTACAAAAAGGCAGAAGCAAAATATAGTATGAACAGGTAGGTTTAAAGCCGATTTTGTAAATTAAAGGGCCACTTGGGGAGAAATAAAAGGTTGAGGCTACTTTAAAACAAAAAAACAAGAGTGAGGGCTAATTGGGGACACAACCCTTAAAAGAGCATCACCGAAAGAATCTCAAAGATGGTCCATTTCTATGGCTGTTATCCACCAAGCACAAAATAAAATATTTTTAAGGACGCTTCAACGAAGGATAATCTTTTGCTGGCATGGTTTGGATACCCAACTCCCCCAACCTCTTTATTTCCTTGGATTGGATGGCTGGCAGCATTAAAAATTCCCATGTTATGTGCCCGGTCGGAATACGGTCACAGCTGTTTCACCGGCAAAATAGTGCACTTTTTCCCTTTTCTTTGGAGAGATCCGTTGTGGA
Organism: Warburgia ugandensis; assembly: GCA_035236585.1. NCBI lineage: Eukaryota > Viridiplantae > Streptophyta > Magnoliopsida > Canellales > Canellaceae > Warburgia > Warburgia ugandensis. The sequence continues at coordinate 48,434,192 of CP141138.1, read as the reverse complement.
TAAGTCTCCCCATGTTTTTTCTTCTAGTCTTCAACGGTTGCGGAAGTCGAGAGCACGCGTTTAGACTCACGCCATACTCGTTCAAAACTAGATGAAATGTTTTGGGAGGAGTTGGAGAAAAGATTGGAAAATAAACCACGAATTATAATGTCAATTGAATTTGTAATTAGCAATTTACATCATCGTCAAGACTTTATCCGATCACTTGAATTTTATTTACCTTTTAGAACATTCGATTTAGATTGTCTTTTTTTTTTTCTTCTTCTTGAAATTAGCAATTTATCACATGTGCAATTAGATTTTGACAAATTATACTTCAATTTGATGAATTTATCGGGGGAATGATAGTATAGTATGAGACACCATACCAAACTGTTATGCATCTCCTCACTTTTTCTATGATGGGTCCCATCATTGGTTGATTTTTGTAGATAATTCAATCAAATTGGTAGCCTTAAACCAATAATTTGACTCTAACATATATCGATACCAAGGAAGGGAGCCTTGGCACAACAGTAGAGTTGTCATGATAAACAGATTTGATCTTGACCGACTCAATTAAGGTAATAGTGTTTGTTCTATCATACAACAAAGATTGCCACCCCCTAGCGGCCTACCCACTTGTGCTCATAGCTCGATCAGAGGTCAAGAGTTTGGTTTGGTGGAAAAACAGAAGTCATCCATCTCTAACAATAGCCAGCCCTCTATGTTGCACAGGTGGATAGATTCGTTCAGAGCGAGTCACATCATTGACTAACATATTTGAATGTGGCAGTTGACTAGTACGGGTAATACTTCAAATGGCGAAGAGATGTGGTTCGGCATGGAAGGAATAAGAATGAGTAAAAGTTTTGAGGGGGCTCTAAAGCCCCCTCTCACGCCTTATTAGTGCCCCTTACAGAGCAGTACCACTCGCCCTAGACCATAGTCTCGAGGCAATGAGCCGATTAGCTTCATTCATTTGGTGTTTCACAATTAGTATTAGAAATGAATAGAGAAATGGTAGAACCACATATTGGATCACTCCACTACGGCATGAAGCCACTGACGCCGAGTTAGCTCCTATGCTATGTCCTAGTCACAAGTTTAAGGTGTGAAAACAGCCTCTTGTAAAATGCAAAAAAAGACTACATACTATTCACTCTTGTGGTTTGCCCTTTCTTCAAACTCAACATACATGGAAGCTTCGTGCACTAGGACTAACCCTTTATATATTGATACCAAATGTTAAGATAATTGGATGATTTTATCATAAAAAACCTATGCTTCTTGTTTATTGATTACATATAATTTTTCGAATACATTATTTTTACCGGTTCGTATTCCGCAGAGATATTAGATAAACTAATGCGATCAACCAAAGGCAAGGCCCATCACGCAAAATGTTGTACACTTGTAAATTTCAATCATTTGAATTCAGTTGGGACATCAAACACCAGTTGTGAAAAGCCTCAAATGATTAAAACTCTTGCATCCCATATTAATCTTGAATAATTGCAAAATTCACTGATTAAACACGAACTAGCCAAATTAAAGTCAATTTTCATTCTCAAATAATATCTTATCTAAAAACTTTATTTGTGAAATATTTTGATAGTCGTAATTAAGACGTTATTCGCACTGTTACGACGCTTTTCCCCGAGTGTGTTGCCGATATTTCGTTTTGTTTTGAGAGTTCAGAGACCGGATCTCCGCAATTCCCGCTTCGCCGAACTTTTCCGCCCATCCTCAGGAGAAAAAACGAGCAAGTATTTGCCAGCTCCGGACAACGCGCCCTGCGTGCCATGTGAGTTGCTGGCAGGAGTTTGGTTTTCTCCGACACGTGGCATGAGCAACACCTGCGAGGTGCAAGTGCTCTTTCGGTGCCACATCGACGGCCGATCCGATGCCAGCCCGAAAGCGTAGGAGAGATCTAGACGGTTGAAATCTAGCTTGCCCGTTTGGCGGGCTGCTTTGACGTGGAAGCCAGTCAAATTCATCTGCCGAGCTCGTACGCTCGCCATGGCACCTGAACAAAAAAAACGGAACATGGCTAACGTGCGCCCTACGGATGCTGTTGACTCGTCAATTTACATGCGTGTTGGGGTGATCAAACCTGTCAACGGTAGACGACCTCACGTTGCTGGGTCCCACGCGTGGGACGTTTGAGATGGATGAAATTTTGACGAAGCAGCCGAAAATGGAAGAACTCCCGGCGAGGAATCAGACGGGCAGGTCTCGTAAACCAATTCCTCTTCTTGCACTTGGAAAACGTTTTTCTTTCGTCATTCAATCACAGAACCTGCTGCGAAGGCAACGTATTACCGCTTACAATTTTATTAAATAAAAGGGAAACATTTATCGTCTCCCTCTGCCTTATCTCTGCCTTTTCTAATACACCAAATTGCAACAAAAGTAACAAAGGAGAAGTGCACTTGCTTGTTTAAGGAAGAAGGACCTTTTTAAAGAATGCGACGTGCCAAATTAATTGAACATATAATGACAAACTTAACCCATCAATATTGATTTTGTCTTTATTAGATTAGATGCCTGAGATGCTTCATGCAAAATGTGAACCATTGGTTTTTGGTGAATTATTGCGTGCTTACAATATATCCAGTTGTCAAGGAACAAAAGCCATATGGTTTAGCTGTCCTTGATGTGCAAATTTATTAGAATTGATCCACACTTAGATTTTCCATTAGGGACAAGAAAGTGTACTTTCTTGACATGGAAACTGCGTGCCTCCCTTACTAGTTCGATTCACATCTCTATTAGACTAGTGGTAATCTAGAGTTACACTCAACAAACACCAACCAGTAGACGGGAATTACGGCTTCAATAAAGAACATGGAAGGGCAGGATTAGCCTTTACAAGCTACTTCCTTTGTTTGCAACGCTTAATCCATTGCTTGACAGTGCACAAAAGTATTTGGCACCGTAACAAGGAATCCGCAGTAACAGTAAGAGCGAGGGCGTGGAGGTTTTGATGATCGAGACTGGCAGATACAATTAAATAGAATTCCTTTCTTGATCATCACCTGGAGATCATCTTAAATTGTTGTAATTTTGACAAGTCCTACTCGTAAATTCGTCAATCACCAATTCATCCATGATCTTCATGAAGATATGCGTCATCTTTCAAGGGACCATTGACGAAGGATGTTGCATTATTGGGGATTTGAGCTGCGTGCTACCACATCACCGCTGATCACAGTTGTAATGTTCCCACGCTTTGAACATGTGACCTCAAGATCACAACAACTTTACTGTAATACTAAAATGAACAAATATTGACCTATTTTTTAAAATAAATTTCCATACCACTTATACCGACGCTCTCTACCGGTGGTATATGCTAGCCAGCCAGGCTCATAGACTATTTGGGACAAAACTGGGATTGATAATTAAAAAGACAGCCTTAGCACATGAAGTTCCCATGTATGTAGGGTTCAGTGAAAAGGCGAATCACAAAGGTCTATAGTATGTAGCTTTATCTTGTATTTTTGCAATAAGCTATTTTCATGCCTTGAACCCGTGACCTCAAAGTCACACGATGACAACTTTAACGTTACACTAAAACTCAACAATAAAACTGGAATTGATAACTAAGTTCTATAATTATACGTGACTCCGTTTGTCGGGAACGTCTCAGATTAGACATTCATCTAACCCTTTAAAGATGGAGAATTTGCAGCCATTCACTTGGATGTTTCTGCCGTGGTGACAAGGGAAACCTAGTGCCGTAAGAAACACATGGATATACTTGGTCAGGCTTCTTCCACACTTCTCCAATTCTTGCATATCTTATCCTAAAATAAATGGGTTATATTTCTTCTTTCTAACTTCAGATATTCTTTATAGAAGAAGGAAGAGAATTTATATGTTACTACGTGAGAACATGTCACCCAAATTTTCCCACGTCTCCTCCATGTTGGGTTACAATGATCTGATCTGACAACGATAGATGGGAACAATATATGGGATTACGCAACAAGTAATGCCACAGTAGGGGGTGGCCATATGGTAAGTTTCCATGGCGCCACTCTTTTACTTGAGGAGGCAATGCCCTGTATTGAGTTGGCCCGTTCATCTGATCGACCCAACTTCGGACATCTACTGCCAAATGTGGAGTGGATTGTATGATTCAAACATCTAAGAAGGCTACTTTGATTACTGAAATGGATGCTTATAAACTCTGTATAAACAGCGATGCCCTTCAATGACAAAAATCACGGTCCTTTGTATGCTAGAATCTTCAATCATCGTGATTTACAGGAGAAATGCTCAGTGACTGCGCTTTAAGTCCAGTTTGGCGACCACATTTTTGGAGCCCACCTTTGAATGATTTTGATGATGCTAACATCTAAAAGGCATTTGACAAACTCTACTTAGAAATAGAGTGTAAAAACTTTATAAGCAACATGTTATTTTTTAAAGCTAGAGTTACTCATACCATATGATTTATTGAACTCAAAGAAATCTGAAGTTGGAGAAATGAGATGAACAATTCCAGTCATGCAAAGCTGGGCTCCAAAGAATGTGGTCAATAGATCGCACCTTAAAGCACAATCAATTTAGCATTCTTATAATGAGAATTACTCATAATGAGAATTAAGAATGAAGTCAAAATTAGAGTCTAGATTTGAAAGATCTAAGACGTTCAGCATGCTTGGAATGGCTTAGATGGGCTATATGTCGAATTTCATTTCCTTGATGATATTAATATTAATATGTTTTATTGAGTTTAAAATCAGTGTAATTGGTTTTTCAGAGACCTAAAACAAGTGGTCCAAATCAGTTAAATGCACTGATTTTTGTGGGTTGCCTACTTATTGTATGCCAAACATGATGAATGGCTTAGGTCTTTGAAACCCAGACTCTAATGAGTCTATGCTACTAAATACCAATGAGTTTCTGCTCTTGGTGGAACCATTTTTTTTTTTAAATGAAAATTTTAGTGGTCATCCCCTCTTGTTTGCATATTTTCTACAAACGCAATATCCACGGTAGATTAGGGTCTGGGAAAGGGCAACCCAGTACACAAGCTCTCGCATATGTAGGGTCTGGGAAAGGGGTAGACTACAAAGGGCCTATAGTACGTAGCCTTACGGTGGATCATATATGGGTTTGAATATTATTATTTTTCTGGCACAACGGTAAAGTTGTCATCATGTGACCTTTAACTTCTTGTAAAAATATAAGATAAGGTTGCATACTATAGACCCTTGTGTTTTGCTCATCTTTTTTTATCAGATCAAAGTAATATGATGCATTCAACATTCAGAGGCGATGACAATAAAACAGCACCGCAACTCTCCATTTTTGCACATGTCATGGGCTTGGTATCAGCCCAACCACAAGGGAAACGAAAGGGGAGGCTAGTTACAGTAACAACAATAAGAACAACTAAAAACCAAGATTGAAATAGTTATTCCAGGAAATGCACACAACAAAGAGGATAGAGAGCCCTCTTCAATATTATCCCACTCCCTGGCGATCCAAGGCCTCAATTCTCAATGTTTCTCTGTCGACCACTTCCTTGGAGAGCCCATCAATTTCCATAGGGCGCTGTTAGGATTTTTAAGCCATTTAGTAGCAGTTAGCGAATCTCCTTTCAGATATGATTTGCATACATGGAAATCTCTCTATCAGTCTGGCCCCTCTAGTCACATACTTCTGCTATATTTGAACATATATCTCCAACTGGGCCAGAAAATTTTAGCCATTTGCGTCGTTGATAGTCATGGATAATTCCACCTATGCCTGCTGCTCCATTAACGCTTAAGCTTGCTCCATTGAAATTATATTTAAGCCTGCCTTGTCGTGGAGCCTCCCATCTCCAGGCGGGTTTTTGTTGCGCCTAATGCAACTGCCTAAAAAGATTGCTAATGTGTAACAATCACGGCCGTGGCGTTAAAAGGTTGCTGAACATTAATCCACGAAGCCACTCTCCATTTGATCTTAGTAAATCGCACAGCAGCTGATCTTTCCTCCTTGTGGAATATCCTACAATTTCACTGCTCCCTTGAATCTTTAGAGAGGCAAAACAAGAAGTTTTCCACAGCATTTTACAATTCTTGGAGGCAGATGACATCCCTTACCGCTCCAACAGGCATTTAGTGTCTATTGGCATAGCCCATTTAATCGAAAATATTTTGACAATGACGCATATCTTGACTGTACAGTTGCGGTAGATGAAAAGATGTGAGGCTGTTTGATTAATATTTTTTGAACAACTATTTTCCCTTGGAGAAAAACTTGTGTGCAGTCTTAGCTTATATTTTTTATAAGAGGTTGTTTTCACGCTCCAAGCCACACAACGACAACTTAATCCTTGTACCAATGCTCCCTTTCTATAGTGAGTCTAATAAATGCAACAATGAAAAAGATGCAACAGTAAACAGTGCCCAAAATGGTGAACCTGAATCCAACTAATCTTTCTTGGCTGTTTCAGACGGGGATAAACCTTCAATCAACTTATCCGTGACAATGATCCAACAATCCCTAGTGGCTGCTCTAGAAGTCGAATAAACTCATTCAAAGATCCACAACGTAGACTTAAAACCTTGTCTTGTTAAATAATTTGATACATGTTTGAAGATTGCAAGTAGGGGAACAAAGTCAGTCGCTGGACCATAGTCACAGAGTTAGGTTTCGGGATAAATTGAACAAGGCAGATATTCAAAGAATTCGGCAGACAGTTGTAAAGAGCTCAAGACAACATGGGAAAAAGCATTTTTCAAATGTGAGTTTAAGTTTTTAGTTTAAATTTTAACTAGATTTACAGATAATATTGAAGTATTTGACAAATTATTTGCAAAATTTTGAGGTTTAGTAGGTTATTTTTCATGTTAATTTCTTCAAATTTTCTTTAAATAAAAAGGCAGCCCTAGTGCACAAGATTCCCACCTATGTAGGGTCCAGGGAAGGGGCGAACCACAAGGGTCAATAGTACATAGCTATTTTGCAAGAGAATGTTTCCACACCTTAAACTCATAACTTCAAGGTCACACAACAACCACTGGTGGTGGCCTCAATTTTGAAAATCCATATGCCACTTGTAGAGAACCCTCTTTACGACTAGATTATATGATGGACGTGCGTAACTTCACCCGAAAGAAGGGGCAGGCGAAAATGCAACTGGAGGCACTCATTCAATGATGAAAACCATCTACGTGGTACCGAGTTCTATGAATGAGTAGTATATAAAAAATTTCACCATTATATGATTCCATACTTTGCTTTGCTGAGAGTTTGTTGATAAGTATATATATTTTTTGTTATATTTTCAAATGATCCGTCTTAAGAAAGCATCTACAGTCTTCGATCGTTAGATGGAAAGTTCCCACTGTGGTACACAATTGACCCATAGCAGGAGCCATCAGATGGATGGCCTAGAATGTTGGGAAGTCTGTGACCCAGGTCTGCTTCTTTCCGTTCATACTTCTCAAGTCAAATAAGGAAATCCATCACATAAAAGCGTTCCAATAATCCTTAGATCATCAGTTCGAGTTGCTGACCCATGCATAGTCCTAAGCCCTGGTTACTCAGGTGAGAGACTCCTCTGAATAGTGACTGTGCTAGAAGGCATTGGTATTTACTCCCTAATCTGACTATGCAGGTTGTATGATCAAGTATTCTGGGAAAATTACAATGGAAAATCCTTTCTGGATACGGAAAAAGATGCCGATAAGACAATAGATATCTGGGGAGCTCTTTTGGATACTCAGATCTATTCATCATGCTCTTCCTGCCTTAGATTTGGAAGTTACCAAACTTCATAACAATTGGTTGATCAAAGCCATGCCTTTTTTTTCTTTTGAAATCATATTCATTGAAAATTTTAACTCAAAAAGGTAGAAGGCTCGATGATCATGATTTGTTTATACATAGCCTAAATAAGGTAGGCTGACCATGATGAATGGTTCCGATCACCTAAATATAAGACTTATCTAGGCTGCGTCCTTTACAGCGTCCTATTGAAATAACTCAATCACATTTACCTGCAATTGCAACCATTGTTCTTGACTCTTATAAGCACCAGGAGGTGTCGCACCGTGATCCCGGTTCTGTCCCCTAGCATGCATAGCATCTCCAAAAATCAATTGCTCACTAATCTCTACCATTCAAAGTAAGTCTCCTTTCAATGATGTTTGTATCTTCTGTGCTTGCAGATTCATGTGGCTGATAATAAATTTTACATAGACCATTAAAAAAAAGCATAGTAATTATAATTAAAATAAATAAATAATCAATAGGTAATGATCAATATCCTCATTCGGGGTGCTTTACGGTAAAAAGAATATGCGAGGCCCTTATTTTTAATGATCTATACTGCTCATGTTAATGGGCCATGTTCCAAAACCACTTATTTTAAATGTTCGAGCCATTTGTTTTTTGTGAGTAGTTTTAAGTATAATCATTTTGGCACTACATTATCCTAGGGACCATTAGCAAAGGAGGGTGACGACCGAGGAACCTAGATTATCCCCTGCTAAAGTAATGATTGTGGGCCCTCAACTGGAAAACAGAGGCTGGTTCAGCTAATGAGAGTCTCGAATTATCTCCTGCCGTTTAGACGAAAAAACGGCTTAAGAAGTGCTCTGGCAAGCTCATGCCTACCTATGGCACCCCACTTTCACATAATGGGCTAACCTGTGATTGATCCCGAGTCATTCATATAATATTGTTCAACGCTGGATATCTGGCAGCCAAAAAGTATGTCGATTGTGTAATTCTAGCACTCCTAAATAGTGTATTGGACTAGAATGTTCAGCAAGGGTACACAGAAAACGACTAAAATCACGTTTCTTCCGATGCTTGAATAGTCCAATCAATGGCACCTCCTAAGCTACTAGACATCTGAAATCCAAGAAATCGGATAAACGGGCTGGATCCAAGTGATGCATGAAGGGCGCCCTGTCTCTCTCAACCAAGCACCGTATAAGAGAAATTTTGATGAAAAAGAAGGAGAAAGGCTACGACAAAACCAGATCTTCAACATTTCAGACACCAAGGTATGGAACATGAAAGGGACTTCCTATCCGTCGTTAATCACCATTCTCTCGGGCCAGATCTTAGCAATGCGCCAAAAATCTTATCAAGCCAAAACGAATGGTCCCAACGAAGGTGTCAAAACTTGAATGCAGACACGATGCTGACTTTGCAAAAACAAGTTAACTTGAAGTCATGTGCAGTAGAGAACTGGGAGAACGTAGAAAATGCAGGTATTTAGTTTAATATTATTTTGAATGCTAATTGAGATTTTATTAAGATAGATCAAGATGATCTACGAAGGGGAGTCTTGGCATAACAGTAAAGTTGTGGTCTTGTGACCTTAAGGTCACGGGTTCAAAGTATTGAAACAGCCTCTTTAAAAAATACAAGATAAGGTTGCATACTATAAACCCTTGTGGTCTGCCCTTTTCTCGGACTCCGCATAGGCAAGAGCTTTTTGCACTGGGCTGCCTTTTTTTTTTTTTTTCTTTTAGATGGATGATCTACATGATGCCCATCAACAGTGAAGGTGTCCAAAACCGAGGGCAAATTACAAGAAATGGAATTTAAAGATTATCGTGATTCAGAGTGTCCAATGTGAATATCATCTAGGATGACTCCTTCCCATGCTAACTAATGAGAACAGCATTTGCTGAATGAAGGGTGTGCTAGAAAATGAAACTAGCTCCTATTATGTCTGCCTTGATTCTAATACCATATCCCACAATCGTCAAGGCAGGTAACAATTAGCTTCCAGCCAACTTATTACTACTATTGAGCCTCCTTCAACAACAAGAGTATGCAAAGATCCGTTCCAAATATGTAAGCCTGCGCGGGTAGAGACAAGCTCTACGTCATTTGAATCACTCCAACCAATTGGACCAGCATTGTCAAATATTGTGTCTCCGTTAGAATTTTGCAAAAGACTGTCTACAAGAGATGGGCCAGGGCTTCCAAAGCAAAGCCCCATGAAAATTCAGTTTGAGGCAACCTTGAGGCGGTGGGTTCCATCTCGGCTTGTTCTCTTTGGCAATTATTGACAAAGAGGTCTCTGTCTAGCCTTTAATGACTTCGTTAATAGAAATCCCTATGAATTCTTCGGACAATGACACCCAAGTAGCCGCTGAAAGAATTATCCTCTTCTTTATTGCATCCAGGGGTCTAGAAATTCCCTTCAAACGCCTTTGATACGCTCCATCCATATCTCCAAGCCATAAAGTTTTGCCTGTGTTTAAGGTTGACGGGTTCCCACTGAAACATGAGTGCCAGAGAGAATTAGGCATTATCCAGAGGATCCCTAATTGAGAAATGATGTAATTCCATAAAGTAGTCATCTTAGCCAGCACAATATGATCCATAGTGTCTAAGTAAAGTTTGCAAAATAAGCAAATAGACGGCCCCAACCTATCCCAAGTGAAAACTTTTGCGTGCAACTCGCCAACTGAAGAAGAGTACTTGTGGTTGTAATAGATGATATTCCATATCAACTTTGCATAATTCCAAGTGCGACCCCCTGGTGTAAGAGTGCGTGAAACTGATATAAACAAGTCTGTCCAAGCAGTATTTGGACACCATTTCAGTTTGTCATCTGTAATGGGAGCCTTGGGGCAATGGTGGAGTTGTTCTCGTGTGACCTTGAGGTCACGGGTTCAAGGTTTGAAAACAGCCTCTTACAAAATGCAAGATAAGACTGCATACTATTGACTCTTGTGGTCTGCCCTTTCTCTAGACTTCGCATACGCGAGAGCTTCGTGCACCGAGACTGTCCTTTTTTTTTATTTATCAGTTTGTCATCTGCTTGGTTGGATGAAATTCGAACAGAGAGAAATGTGATATTGCTCCTCTTCTTGACCTCTGAAACTCATTCGAAAAACAATGTTCTACTGAATGGTGTTTCCTTGCATCGAATAACTATCCGTAACCCAAGAGTCGTTGTCACTAGCTGCACAAAAGAGCCTGGGATATTGATCTTTGAGGCTTCTGTTTTGAAACCAGACGTCAGTCCCAAAGCTTATCTTCGGTCCATTCCGAGCATATAGCTTTGAATTTTCTTTAGAAAAGTCAGGTTGTTTGCATATGTCCCGGCACATCATGGATCCATATAAACATCGGCACTGTCAACCCATCAGCAGAGGGGCCGTAACTTTCTTTCTAAAAGTAGCCGCGGAAGGCCTTGTTAACAAGAAGATAGTCTCCACTGCCACTTTGTTAGAAGGGATTTATTTGCATCCTTTATCTTTCGAATTCCAAGATCTCCCATCAACTTTGGTAGCCAAATAGAATCCCATGCAATGGGGATGAGTTTGTAGCAACTTCATTTTCATTCTTTAGAAAGTCCCGTTGAATGTTTTCAAATTGGTAAATGGCTCCCATGGTGAATCGAAAAAGTAACATATAATAGGTGGGCAGATTAGATAACGATACTTCAAACAAAGTCACGCGCCACCCATAAGACAAACAAGATTTTTTCCATGACACTAATTTACTCTGAAATTGTTCAATCACCGGTTGCCAATGAATTTCCTTAGGCTTACCCACCATAAGGAGGAGCCCAAGATAGTGTTATGTATAGTGGTTAGGATCAAACTCACGAAACACAATCACACATAGAAACACACAAGATTTACATGGCTCGGCTATATATAGCCCACGTCCACCAAAAGGAGGAGGGGCAACACTTTCACTATACGAGAGAGATGTACAACTCAAATGCTCTCCATCCCTTTTGGCTTTGCCTCTGGTCCTATTTATAGAGGCTAGAGGCAATGTAAAAGCTTCCTAGTAGGACTCTAATTCTTCTTTCCTTTTCCTTCTCTGATTAGGACTCCTAATTAGATTGGGATTACATCTAACCAAATCTCCTTATTTTGCAAGATTCTTTGGGTGTGATAATGGGGATGGACGTTATCAATTCTCCCCTTCCATCCCCATGCCATACTCAACTAGTCTGAACTCATGCCTACTATGTTTTTACATAGCAGAAGCTTCTCATAGGTTACCACCTTTCTCAACATATCTACAAGGTTCTCATCAGTGTGAATCTTTTCCAGCTTTAGCATCTTGTATCCAGTAATATCATATGTCAATGTGCTTGATGCACACATGATACATTGAGTTCTTGCTCAAATCTAGAGCACTCTGACTGTCACAGTGTATCTTGTCTTCTTCCTGTGTGATATCAAGCTCTTGAAGAAACCTCCCACAATATTTCCTTGCCTACTTTAGCTACGGCAATATATTCAGCTTCTATTGTCGATAGAGTTACGCACCTCTGCAACTTGGACTGCCATGATACAGCTCTCCCTGCAAAAGTGAAAATAAACATTGATGTTGACTTTCTTTCATCAAGATCTTCAGCCATATCGACATCTGTATAACCTTACAGGAGTGTATATGTACTTTCTAAGCACAGGTATAACTTAGATGTGCAATACATGTATTGTAGTAGCCACTTTATGGTTTTCCAATGATCTTTGCCTGTATTTGAAACAAATCTGCTTACAACTCCTATTGCATGAACACTATCCGGCCTTGTGCATACCATTGCATACATCAGACTCCCAATTGCTGATGAGTAGGGAATCATAGCAATCTTATCTATTTCCTGCGATGTTGAGGGACATGTCTTTTTGCTTAATTTGAAATGATTGCCTAGTGGAGTGTTGACTGGTTTGGCGCTCTCCATGTTGAACCCCTTGATTACTCATTCAACATATTTTTCCTATGACAACCACAACTTTCTTACTTTCCTATCATGTGTGATCTTCATCCCCAAAATCTATTGTACTACTCTTAAGTCTTTCATGTCAAAAGACTTAGATAACTCTCTCTTCAACCTGCTGATCACAATCATATTTGGTCCAACTATCAATATGTCATCTACATAGAGTAGTAGAATGACAAATTTACCCTCAAGCAATCTCTAGACATACACACACTGATCTGCAGTTGTTCTTTTAAGACCTTGACTCGTCATGAATGAGTCAAACTTCTTGTACCACTGTCTTGGTGCTTGGTAGAGGCCATACAGACTTTTCTTCAACTTGCATGCCATATGTTTCTTCTTTTCAACTTTGAAACCCTCTAGTTGTTCCATGTATATCTTCTCCTCTAGATATCTATGTAGAAAAGCTATCTTGACATCCATCTGTTCAAGCTCCAAGTTGTGTCTTGCCACCAAGCCGAGTATAATCCTGATTGATGTCATCTTCACTACTAGTGAGAAGACCTCGTCAAAGTCTATTCCTTTCATCTCCTCAAAACCTTTAATTACCAATCGCGCTTTGTACTTGGCTGGTTCTCCATTGTCTCCTCTTTTCACCTTGAAGACCCACTTGTTCTTCAGTGCTCTTTTACTCTTGGGAAGTGATACTAACTCATATGTCTTATTTTTCTTTAATGAGCTAATTTCTTCTTACATAGCTTACATCTATTTGTCCTTATTTGCATGCACTAGAGCTTATTGAAAATTCTCTGGCTCCTCTTCATCAGTGAGCATGATATATTCTGATTCAGAATAATTTTGTGATGGAATCAGAATATGTCCTCTTGTTGACATCTTTGGCTGAGCTTGTACTTTAGGCTGAGGTGATAATTTAATAGCCAATGTCATAACATCTTCTGGTACAGGGGGTTATTGCTCCCCTTGCTCAAGCTCCTCTGCATTTGGTTCAGCTTTTGGTGCGACACGAGTCAATACGAATACGTGCTAAGTCCGATACTAGAGTTGGAGTCTTGATATCTTTATCTTTTCTAGGATCTTCATAAAACTGATCGTCTTGAAATATTACGTCTCTGCTTCGGATGATTTTCGTTAACTCAGGGTCCCACAATCTGTATCCAAATTCTTCATCTCCATACCCGATGAAGATGAAAGGGGTAGACTTTATATCTAACTTTTGCCTCATCACTCTGGATACATATGTAAAGGCTTTGCCCTCAAACACCCTCAAGTGTGCATAGGTCACCTTCTTGCTAGTCCACTTCTGTTCTAGAACTTCAAAGTATAGTAGTGCTGATGGTGACATGTTGATCAAGTAGCAAGCAGTCTTCACAGCTTCCCAGAATGGCTTAGGTAGCTTTGTCATACTGAACATGCATCTTACTCTCTCCACAATGGTTCGGTTCATCCTCTCAACTACTCCATTGTGCTGTGGGGTATGTGGAACTGTCTTCTCATGTCGAATGCCATGTGATGCACATTACGCCCTAAACTCTTTTGATGTGTATTCTCCTCCATTGTCTGTTCTGAGGCTACTGATCTTCTTTCTAGTTTGCCACTCCACCATCGCGTGAAATCTTTTGAAGTATTCGAATACCTGTTCTTTATTTTTTATAAAATATACCCATACCTTCCTAGATACATCATCTATAACGGTTACAAAATATTTATTCCTGCCTAGTGACTCTATTTCCACGAGACCACATACATCTGAGTACACCAAACTCAAGATTTCATTTCTTTTATTACTAGAAGAGGAGAAGGCAACTCTATGTTGCTTACCAAATAAACAATAATTGCATAGATTAAGAGCTATATCTTTGGCTAGTTTGATTAACTATTTCTTTGCAAGTGTAAACAAAGATTTCTCTCCCATGTGGCCGAGTCTTTTGTGTTAAAGGTTTAATGATCTATCATCCTCTACTACATTAAGGTTGTCTTTGGATATTCTTGTGTAGGTCTTGCATAGTGTGCTACAAATGTGTCCTTTTGCCACGATCATAGCGCCTTTCATCAGTTTCTAAGTACTGTTGTCAAAGTAGTTGATGTAGCCTTGTCTGTTAAGAGCCGGGACTGAGATTAGGTTCAATTTGAGTTCTTGTATGAGTACTATTGTGCAGCCAATGTTTGTCTTTATCTGCATATCACCAATCCCAACTATTCTTGAAGAACTGTCATTTCCCATCTTTACAGTACCAAAGTCTCCTTCTTTGTAAGTGATGAAGAAGTCCTTGTGTGAAGTGGCGTGATAAGAGGCTGCTGTGTCTATCACCCACTCTACTTCACTCTTGACTACATGTAGGCATGACTCCTCCTTAATAGTGAGTACTGCAATGTTATGACCAATGGTGACTAGTGTCTCACCATTGTCCTCCTTTGGCTTGCCATGACCCATCTCTCTTTTGAGTTTTTTATAGTCTCTTTTCATATGTCCTGGAATGTTGTAGTGGTAGCACTTGAACTGTCCTATGGGTTGACTTTTAGATCTGTTACGAGTCTACAATCTCCCCCTATGTCTGCTCTTGCTCCTCCCCTTGTGTTTGTCTCTCCCAGTGTACTTATTTTCTGTTACTAGGACATGTGCCTAGTCTATGCCAGCTTCTTTCCTTCTGGTCTCCTCGTTGAATAGCGCATCTTTGACCATAGCCATAGTCAACTTTCCTTCAGTGCTGAGTTGCTGAATGAAATTACCAGTGTCTCCTAGCTTTCAGGTAGTGAGCTCAACAGTAGTAAAGCTTGTCATTCATCTCTAAGTTGTAACGCCATTGTTCCTAGCTGATTTACCATATTTTGAAATTCACTTGTATGTTCAGCCATTGTCATTCCGCTAATTAGCTTTAGGTTGACAAGCCTTTTTATCAACAAGGCCTTGTTTCAAGCAGTCTTGGCTTAATACATATTCTCTAACTTTTTTCAGAGAATATATGCATTTTCTTCTTGAGCAACGTGGTAAAATACACTGTGATCAATCTACTGCCAGATTTGGCCTATGATTTTCTTATTCATTTTTATCTAGTCTTTTTCAAAGACTTCCTCAAGTCTTTTTCCCTGTTCATCTAAGGGTCATGAAGATCTTTGTAGTGCAAAAGATCTTCCATTCTAAGTTTCCACATCGTATAATTAGTGGTGTTTAATTTTATCATAGCTCCAACTACAATATTTCTAGAACTGGTCTTCTCCATTGTTTTAAACTTTATTTTTATGTTTTCTGAGTAGAATTAGGAAGAATAGAGTGTACGAATGAGTCCAAAATAGTCAAAAACCTTAGGAAGGGTTTTTTCCAACAATTTAAGGGGTGCCCTAAATTTTTACATTCGGGGGTATCTTCATCTATTTGAGGGTGCTAATTTAGCACTTAGTGGTGCCACTGTGTAATTTTGAGCGGTACTATTACAAACCATAGGAGGTGACTAAATCAAATTTTCGGGTGCACTATTTCAGGCCACTAGGGGTGTCAGTATCAATTGACAATGTGAAAATTTTCAGACCTTATATAAAGGGTTAAGAAAGTGAAACCCTAACCTTTTCCAGTTTCCTTCTCTTCCTAGGAGCGGCATGTGGCATTCTCTAGTGATGCGGTGAGCTACTTCCTGAGGTTGACGCAACGTCTAGATGCTTCCCTTGGTTGAGGCAATGATCAGCTGGTTCCCTTGGTGCTGTTTCCAGGTAGCGTGTTCTCTGGCAAGTTGGTTTTTCTCGTGCTGCAATAATCTCTGACCAATATCTTCTAGAGCAAATAAGTATATGCCCTTTTTCTTTCTTTCTTCTTTTGAAGTCACTGGCCTGCTATCATGCGGTCATCGGTTTTGTTTTGTTTTTTTTTTTTTTTTTTTGTCTGCTGAAACTAGGGTTTCGATCAGGTTTTTCCACTAACCATCTAAAACCCTTGTTTCTCTCTCTCTCTCTCTCTCTCTCTCTCTCTCTCTCTCTCTCTCTCTCTCTCTCTCTCTCTCTCTCTCTCTCTCTCTCTCTCTCTCTCTCTCTGCCAGAAATGGGTTTCAGTTTGATTTTTCCATCCCCGTCCAACAATAGCCTTTTTCTTTTCCCTGTTTGAGCCAGTTTCTCTTTCTCTCTCCCTATGCTGGCTACAACAACAGTGGGTTCCGGTCAGTTATCTCTAGTCAACAAGAACCCTCGAACCCCCTCTCTCTGTTGTATGTGTTTTTCAGTCAAGATGTCTTATCGAAAAATGGTTCTCCTATTTGAGGTTGTTCTCTGATCGAGCTATCTGGGTCATTCCTCTGATCGGGCGATCTGGATCGTTTGATTTGAGTGATGCGATCTGGATGCTCCGATCTAAGTGATCTGAGTCATTCAATGGTCAGACAATCTAGAGCCTTAGATCTAGGGTTTCTATGTGATTTGGGCTTCTACTTGGCCTGGATCTGAACTCGATCTGGGCCGGACTTGCTTAAGTCCAAACGTAGTCTAGGCCGCTCCTATATGGGCCTGGACTTGAACTGGGCCGAACCTGGCCTAGGTCTAGTCATGAACTTGGGCCGCTCTTGGCTCGAGTCTAGGCATGGATCTGGACCACTCTTGGCCCAGGTTTGGGCGTGGATATGGACCACTCCTAGCCCAGATCTAGTCGATCTCTTGTGTCAGCGGTTCTATTTCCAGCAGTCTTCCTATGTTCTCCCAGGCTCTGTTCCTACTTTTGTGTTTACCAACGCTTTGATATCATTTGTTATGGATAGCGGTTAGGATCAAACTCACAGAAACACACAATCACACACAGAAACACACAAGATTTACGTGGTTTAGCTATGTATAGCCTATGTCCATGAGAGTAGGCAAGGGAACACTTTCACTATTTGAGAGAGATGTACAATCCAATTGCTCCCCATCCCTTTTGGCTTCGCCTCTGGTCCTATTTATAGAGGTCAAAGCCAATGTAGAAGTTTCCTAGTAGGAATCTAATTCTTCTTCCCTTTTCCTTCTCTAATTAGGACTCCTAATCAGATTGGGATTACATCTAACTGAATTTCCTTATTTTGCAGGATTCTTCGGGTGTAATAATGGGAATGGACGTTATCAAATAGTAGCATGGGAGAGACCCTCTTTTGCAACTGAGTCCCTTAACTGTACTTGGATATAATCTTCGCAAGCCTTCAAACCCCATACCTCTGATTTGGCCAAGTTTATCTTTTGCCCCATAATGATCTCATAAATCAAGGAACGACTTTGATTATGGCCCCTTGATCTTTATCATTAGCACTAACGAGAAGAGTATCATCTGTGTATTGAAGGTGTGACAGAGAGAGGCTTGAATTAGGGATCTTTAAGCTCGCATATAAGCCTCTATCTACAACCTTCTCCATAATTTTGGTGCAAATATCTCCAATGAGAGGGGATAGAGAGAGTGCCAAGGGGTCACTTTGGTGAATGCCTCTCGAGCTCTTGAAAATGCCAGTGGGTGAGCCATTGATGAGTATAGAGAACTAGGCTAAATTTAAAGATGAGCATATCTAACTTCTCTGTCTTGGGCTGAAGTCAATCTTCTCAAGAACTTTGTCTACAACTTGCCATTCTACATGATAGAAAGTCTTTCCCATGTCAAGTTTACATAAATGCCTCCTCCTAATTGTTGCATGACATCGACACATTTGTTTACTATGAGTGCGTTGTCCATGGTATTTCTTCCGGCAATAGAGGTTTCTGAGAATGTGTCTTGGAGAGCAACCTTGAACCAATTAGCAAGGACTTTAGCCAGTGTTCTGTAACTGCTACTTATCAAGTTATAGGCCTAAAGTCCGTAATGCTATCTGCCCCCAATTTCTTTGGTACTAAGGCCACCGATGCGAAGATTGATGTGATTGCAAAAGCTTGAAATGAAGTTAATCACGTGATCCTTTGAACTGCCAGCAAGCTCGGAAGAATTCTAAGTTAAAAACACCTTGGCTCGGAGCTTTCGAACCATCATATTCATGCAGTGCTTTCTCAATCTCTGCTAGACTAAATATGGCTTGTCAAGCATGTCTTTGGTGTCATCGTTGATCTTCTTGAAATCAAGAATACGAGGGAAAGGAAGACTTGCATCAATTGATGAGTAAAGGCTCTTGTAGAAAGCAATGATCAAGCCGCGAATTTCATCAGGATCATCTACTCTTTGACCATCAATGATAAGACATGAAAATCTATTAGATCTCCTTCGGGCGCATGCTAGTTTGTGGAATTAAAAGGTATTTCTATTACTAGCTTTTAACCACTTAGCCTTTGATTTTTGCCGCTTATGTATCTCTTCTCTGAATTCAAAGTCTTTTATCATGTTTTCTGTTTCAGTTCTGTAACCATTCCTTGTCGAGATTCTCAACTATTAGTTGAAGAAGTTTTAGTTGCTGCCCACGTTCACCACCCACGAAAACCTTCTCAGGCCCCCATACTTTTATTAATTTAAAATGACCTTAGCCGTCCAAGCATGCGATTCTAAATCGGAATGGAGTTGGTCCCTTGGACTTTAAAACAATTGGCTTATGATCAGGATAAGGTTTATGTAATAAAGAGCAGCATGTTTACGGGAAACAAGAAAGCCATTCGAAATTGATGAAGTACTTGTCAAGTTTCATGTGAACTTGCCTCTTTCGACCGGGATGTCAATGAGATTGTGTGCTTCAATGAATTGTTTGAATGTGAGAGATGCAGGAGGAAGGGAGGTCATTGTTTTTCTTTCTCATACCACACCAATAGTGTTGAAATCCCCAGCCTGGCACCAATCTCCCAGCCATCTGGTGAGATTGCATCAAGCTCTCCCCAGAGCATTTCCTTTTCCCCATCATATGCTGAGCCATATACAATAGAAACCACTCACAAAATACCAGTAGACAACACTTTGAATTTTGTGAACAAGCAATGAAAAACAATTGAGGAATCTAGGACTTCTATTTTTTACGAATTCCATCGTAAAGAATTCCGTCTGATGCACCGATATAATCGAAAATGTGTCCATTCATAATCTTTAGCGCTTGTAATGATCTTGGCATCATGCGTTGTCCACTGCTCCTTTTTGGCTTCCTGTAAATATAATATCCATGGCTTGATTTCCAAAATAAGCCTCCTTATTCGAGCTCTTTTGGGGGGTTTGCCCAAGCCCTGAACGTTTTAGCTGAGATAGACCATGATTTACAACTGTACATAGTCCCTTCTACCACATATACTATCTGAATTTGAAGTGGAAGGAACACATTTACTTCTAGTTATACGATCTTTAGCGTCTTTGCAATCATGATAAATATTATCATCCATAATTCTATACCTTTCAATGGCTTCCTTGGCTCCACCAGAAAAGTTGAGACCGATGGCATTACTTCGTGCAATATCTTTCTGGAAAAGTAATCAAAGTTTCATCTTTGTTCTCCGAGAACCAGATTTCAATATTTTCTTCACATCCCAAGTTTAACACGATCCACCGTCGTATTGCCGGTATACTCCATCCGAAAGCCACATCATGGCCAATAATCATAGGGTCTAAAATATCCATATAAACTTCTGCCAGAGAATCTGAAATTTCAATAGTCGAGAAGTCGGCTTTAATTCTGAAACTAGGTTACCTGTCAGAGCTTCTTTGAAGGACTCGCTTTTAGTCCCAAGCAGATCATTGTCTTGGTTGTTTCCCTTATTCTGGTTCTCCTTGGTGAGACCTTCTTGCATCATCTATGGTTTGAATTAAGAAAATCTCCTTAATCTGAGTGAATCTGCTCCTCATATGCATGTTTTGGGAATATTTTCTTGGAGCTTTTCTCTTTTCTTTTATAAAGTTCCTTAGGTCATGAAACTTGTGATATTTTATCTTAACCCCTTGAAGACCAAAGCCGGCGGTAACAAGCTGTCGATAAAAGTATTTTTCTTGACTCACAAAATCAGCTAGTCCAAATGGAAAATGCTGAAACTTTAAAACCACATCGACTCTCTACACTTTTATAATGTGGTCCAAACATTTTGGAGAGAGTAGAATTGAAATCTTAATCCTCCAACGAAGAGATTTTTAGACGTCAGCTATGTTGGATGTAATTTCTTATAAACTGTTATGTGGTTCAAATGAGGACGTGGAAATACATACGTGGTAGGCTCAGATATTTATTTGATGATCCAAACTGTACATCTTCTACGATGCATCTTAGATTGACCATGCACTAAATACATATACAGGTGAAAAGAATGGCACGGAGAGCTCATATAAAGGTTGAAAACTCTTGACTAATAAGTGGAGATTACATCAGAGTAGAGAGGTTTTTGGTTCAAGGGATGTTGAATGGAAGCTGAACGGCTTAGATAATCAGTCATGTGGGTCCTACATATACTTTTGTTTTGGTGTGTGCTTAATATAGCACACATGATGTAGTTTCTCGAACACCCATTCACAAGAATATGATTTGGTGATTGAACCAAAAATACACACGCAATTTTCTTTGTTATCAGGATTATCATTCATCTAATATGTCACAGATTAGATATATACAGTCAATCTCCTATTAACTCATAGCGTCAGTTTATGTAATGTAATAAGTTAAGCACGTTACAAAATTTCATCAAAATTATCAAACATTACATATTTGATAATTTCTTTTATCAAGTAATTCTCCACAACATACGTATATCTAATATAACCAACTATATAATATTGTTAAGCACATTACTGACTAAAAGACACTCCAACGATGACAATTCAACAACCAGGAGAAATAAAGAACTAGCAACAGGTCCATGGACAAAGTTGGTCGCAAGTGATACTCGTTGCTTTAGAACCATCAAAGCACAAGAACACAATGATGGTCCTAAGAGTTAGAGTGAATTAGGTATAATGAAAATTTTAACATTTTTGGAAGTTAATTCAACCTTAGGCAACTTTGATGTTTTTAGAAAAGTTTGTTCACCAAAACACTTTGAAGCAATTTGACAAATATTTAGTATGCAAAAGAGAGAATGAACAAGGGAGCATGAGAAACCTACTAAAAATTTCTTTCTCACACACTCAAGAACAAATATGCACAAAAATAAAGTTTAAAACAAAGCAAATTTCAACAAGAAATATCACACAAGTATTTTAACAAGAACTTGGTAGATGCACTGAAAACAAACCATCCACACCAATAAATTTATGAAAACCAAATCAAGAGTGAACCAAACATACAAATGCAATCACAAGGAAAAAGACAAACAAGAATTATAGAGGTTCTACCAACCAACTTGGTGCCTACTTCTCTCTCAAAGACATCTCACCTTTTAATCCTCCACTAAAACATTGTGAGATTTTTACACCCAATTTAAATTTGTGCTTAGTCACTCAAGATTAAGCACTCACAACAAACTCAATCTCATTTACAATAAATCCCTAAAGAAATCTACTCATTTAACCAATGAATGAAAGAATAAAAGAAGATTTCCCCTCAAAATAATAATAAATACAATTACAAAAGAATGAGAGAAAATATATACAAGGATGGAAAGAATTCAAGCCTTCAATCAATGAAAAGGATCTTCAATGAATCCCTGTAGTTAGCTATAATGGCTTCTTTTGCTTCTCTTAATGTAGGTTTCATTTTTCTTAATTGCTCTCTTTCTTACAAATGTAGTATATATATTCCATGTAACGTAGTTGTTGGAGACCTTCTTAAAGTTCATTAGATAGAAATATAATTGTTGGAGAGGTGTCTCCACACCAATAGATGAAGAAAGAACTATTACAAAGAACTAAAACATTTGATTGAAGAAGTCTAAGAGTAGTTGGAAACCTCAATCCCATTGGAGAAGTGATTTTATTGGTGGATTGTTTGAAAATGAAGTTTTGCAACCTATGAAGGGGGCCCACGTGAAAAGCAAGCTCATGAAATTCAAATTTTAAAATTTTGTGAAACTTGAAATGAATAAATTTTGGGAGAAATTTGGTGTGGGGGGCAATTATAGGAGTGGGACTTAGCTACATAATGAATTTGCACAACCACATTTAGTGTGGGAGTTGGCTCCTAGGGCAGGGCCGACATCCCTCAATTATCTTCACTAAGGCAAGACTTGACTCCACAATTTTGCTTGAGTGCCACCCCTTGGCTGGATTTGGCTTCTGGCTTAGGAGTCTAATCCTCTAAACCACTCATCAACTAGGGAGAGTCAATTCCTACTTGGAAGGGCTGGCTACACCCCCAACATGTGTGTGCAACTCTCCTTGCCAAGGGACCAACTGCCTCAAACATTCCATCCTCTAGGAGTCATTGATTCCCACACTTCAAGGGGTCGGTTCCTTGCATAGGGGTTAGGTCCTAGAAGGTTACTTTTCAAGTTCTTAACATTTGGAAAGCTATATAATGGAACTCCAAGGCTTGAATTTAATTTCTCAGGGTTCAAACATCAACTCATGAAGAGGTTTTGTGCAATCCTTTTAAAGTAAGAAAATTGAAATCATGGTTTTGAAATATGTTTTTATAAAAATTCATTACCAAATCTTGAAATCAAGTAAGGTAAACTTCTCAATGGTTGAGGTTAAAAGATTACCTAAAACACATTCACAATCATTCAAATATGTTAGTAATACAAATTGGATTTTTCTATTATCAAAATGAGAGAGAGAGAGAGAGAGAGCATAACACAAGAACAATTGAAGACTTACATGAAAAGATTCCTATCAAGATAACATTACAACATTGCTGTAGAAATTTGACGAAGGTCATGGAGTAGAACTCTTTCCCTTACACATTCATTAGCTTTTGTGTTAGCTGATAGCTACATGTGGTGCAGTGTTACATTAATTGACTACCAATAGACATACATTGGCTTTCCACTTGGACTTCTTTTTGTCGGAAGACATTAGTTTTCACCTTGACTTCTTACTATCTTGTCACCTAGAATCATTTTTTCTCAAATTCAACATCTTACCAATCAAGTAAGCTAAGAGAAATTTTAGGATCATGCAAGGTTGTTTGATGCCCAAGCAAGGTCCCCTATTTAAAGGATGCCCTCAATATTATCTCAACCATCAGTTTTCTTTGTCTATTCTCTCTATCTTTTTCCAAGTATTACTCTACTAGGGTTTTGGGAATTCTTAACAATAGAGATGCCTAGCCCATTTATAGATCTCTTCTTGACTCTCGAAACCTAAGAGTCATGATTGTTTCACACCAAGTGCATCTTTCAATTATTTAATTGAGATCTTGATTGTCTAATACCAAGTGCCACTTGCATTGGTTTTTGAACATAGTGGATTAAACTAATTATATAGACTTATTCATTTAAGAAAATTATTTAATGCATTTTCAACTTGAAACAAAGTACGAATCAATTTTGATTGTGCAAATTAGTAGAGGTATAGATTGAGTCTAGATTGGTTGAATCCTAGAAATAGAGATATCCTATCATTACACAATTGGGAAGGCTTAAACTATCTTCAAAAAGTACAGTTTGAGATGTGCCTCTAAGATAAGGTTCATTGAATTTAGTTTGTGCACATTATTAAGAACATTATTTACGGCATTCATCTTGGAAACAAATATACGAAACTATTTTGATTATGCAAATCAAATAATAACACATTGAGTCTAGATTGATTAAATCCTAGAGATAGAGTCATCATATCCTTTGTACTTAAGCCTTTAACTATCTTCAAGAAGAACAGTTTGACACGCGTGCCTCTAAGCTAAGGTTTATTGAATTCAAATTGTGCAAGTTTCTAATAGTACAACTAGTATATCTATCCCTTGCGTTGACCTATTTATTTATTTAACCTAAACACTTATTTAAATTGGACTCTATATTTAGATATAAGTCAAAAACCTTTGAAGCATCTAATAAGGTAGGTCAAAAAAATTAAAGAATCAACTTAAGGTCTATCGCTAAAACTTCTAGGCAAGTTTGTCACTGAATGTAAATTGTGGGATCACATAAATGGCCAAGATGAAGTTCATCACCAATAATCCTTGATTTAATATCAAAGCTAAACGGTTAAATGTCTCTAATAAGGTGCAACTACTATCTTATAAAAGAGTAACTCAAAATATCAAGAATACCTTTAACTTATTTTTGAATTGGCAAACAATACCCTTTTAACTTATATTTCTCTCTCCATAAAAACTAGAAAGTGGATCCAACCAGCAAATAAAGATATGCAATTCCTAAGAAGCATTATACAATCTCCTTTTCTATAAGGTTCCTATGTTGCCTAAGTCAAAACTATCACAATGCAACCTAGCCACCTTTTATCTCTCTCTCTCTCTCTCTCTCTCTCTCTCTCTCTCTCTCTCTCTCTCTCTCTCTCTCTCTGTGTGTGTGTGTGTGTTTGTTTGATTTTTAAGCTTTGATTTATTCTCATTTAAAACCATACATGCTCAAAATCATTTTTTTAATTTTACATTTTTCTGAAATGGGTTTCTTTGTTTGATTCATCCATTTTATGTCTTCTTTCACAAGCCCTCGTTTGGATCTATGAGGGGAAATGAGATAAAGGCTTCTATTACTTTGATTTCCTTCTCTGTATTTGGAAATTTGAGAATTTTTCACAACAGGTTCTTACTTTTGGTATCCAATTGCATGTTTTTGTTTGCTTAGATTTACAAAAATAAAAACTACTTTTGTGAATAGGATTATTTGATGGAGCCCCAAATTCGCATGATACTTATTTATCTCACATTGCCTTAAGGCTGCTTCTCGAAATTATTGTCTCATAGTTTTAATTCACTAGATTAATTGTTCACTATGTAATGACTCAGAAAAAGAAACTCCAAACTTAATATAATGGTCTATATGGAACAATGAACTTTCTTATATACACTTTGGATGGCCTCCAAAGAAAACCTATTAGCTTAATATAGATAACTAGATAGATGATTGGAGGGAGGGATGGGCAAACAGATGGATGAATATAAAAGGAGAGAAGGAAACTGAGAGAGTTATGAGAAACCCATATATATATATATATATATATAGAGAGAGAGAGAGAGAGAGAGAGAGAGAGAGAGAGAGAGAGAGAGAGAGAGAGAGACAAATGAGAAACCCTGAGAGAGTTATGAGAATGACAAATGAGAAACCCTGAGAGAGTTATGAGAATGACAAATGAACTAAGTTCCAAGACTCACTCCATAACCTCACCCTCTAAGCTTCGTCCCTTGATGATCTGATCCTTTCATCTTCTTCACCCACTCCAATTTAGGTCAGCTAAAAAAATTCATAACCATTTGATGCCTCAAACTACTAGTTTTCTCAATTAAAGAACATTTTAATCATGATCATTGGACTTTTCAATTGATATATCTATAAAAAAACTAATATCTAGAAGAACCAATGGACGTGAGTTTTTGTAGGTAGTGTGTAACAACCCTCAATTTTAGGTCATTTTTTGTGTATTATGTTATATATTAATTGAATTAAAAGTCAAAAATTGAATTCAGTAAAATTAATTTTCATGAAAGTGACCCATTTGAAGGTTGAAAATTTGGACATGAGATTATTAAAAATGAAATGTATGCATAGATACGAATCCAATGGCACCAGTTTTGAATGAAATAGAGATCAGGACTGAAAATTTCAAAATTTTACGAATTTAGGGGGGTGGGGAATTGATAGCAGCACCACCTCTTTTGTTTTTTGGGTTTGTGGGCTGTTGTGATTGAAAATAGACCTAGACGAAGGGGAATGCCAAGGAAATGGGAAAACAGTCTAGTGACCCGCACCTTTCCCCTTCATTCGATCTTCCCCACTGGTGACTTTCTCCTCCATTCAGTCCCTCTCTGGAGACGCATGCAAACCTCAATTCCTTGTCTTCCCTGCCATTGATGTGTACCCCATCTCCGATCTCTCTCTCCTCTTCTCTCTCAGGTGCAGGCACAAGAAAAACAAACTTATAGTGACCGAATCTAGTTTTTTCCCCAACTGGCACTTGGTTTCTCTCCAGCTCGTGCACCCACTGGAGCAAATGACATTGACACCTCCCTCTCTCTTCTCCTTCCTATTTGTATCCTCCAGCACAATATAGACTGCCCAGCCAAATGGTGTGCTTGGACCCTCTTCTTCCCTTTTCTAGCAGGGCCTAACCACTCAACAAGTCAAATCTCATTTTTCCCCTCTGTTTTTCTTATCATTTGGCGTAGCCAATTGGCCAGCCACATAGATCCCCTTGTTTTCCATTGTAGACTAGCACCCTATGGCCAGGAATCCCTTTTCCTCTTCACCTCTGGGGTTCCCATTCCAGCACAGCCAACCTTATATGCCGGCATGCACAGGTCAGCCTCACTGGCCACCATCCCTTTTCCCTCAATTCTCCCTACTCTCTATGGGGTTCAGGCAGTGAGAAACCCCGACAACCACTGCCAATCAACACTCCCCTATTTTCCTCCATGGCAAGTTAGGGCTGAGCCAACTCCCTCCTAACTCTTTTTGGGGAGCTGAGTTGACACAATGGACCCTATTGAGCCCTTAAGCTTTAATTCTCTATTCATGGCCAATTCAGAAAGGATATCGGAGATCCGAGATAACCCTTGTAATTCTTACAATGCAAGGAACAATACCTATCTACCCATTCATAGATTGAGGAAAATCTAATCCTTGATTGTGATTAGACCTTCGATCAAATGTCAGATCGTCTGACCTATGACAATCTAACCTTATTTTATGATATGAGCAATCCATTATAATCCTCATGATGTGTAGATCAAAATCCACATGATATATCTTGGATCTAGAGTATTTTGAGGTGATCTAGCTGATCTTAATCAATAATTGAGATCAAACAATAATTCAAGTATGAAATTAGATCAAATTCAATTATCCAAACCTTTCAAATATTTTATTGGGATTATTTGATTAGACTTACTAATTTATTCTTTGATGTAGAATAATCAAGTGGAGAATTGCCACTAAATCAGTATGGATATCTTAGATTGAGCACCTTTGAGGTGATCGATTGATGATCCAACGATCCAACAAGCACCTTCATGATTTGATATAAGATGGCATATAGCTTGATGATTTTATAATATCCAGGCATGGAAGCTTGAAGGTTTTATTTTTCAGCAGGCGTGTGCCTGGGGATGCTATGCTAGGAGGGATGTATGGTTGGCCACCCACCCTCTGACTTTGTGAGATGATAGATACCTACCCCATAGAAGGGCGAACCCCAAGTTTTCTAAAACCATTTTTCCATGAATAACAACAATAACAACAACAACATTTAGTAAAATCATAGGGATCCCTAAAAGCAGAAGAACTATTATTTATTATAATTACGGTAATTGTTTCGAAGGAAAACCAAAAGGAAAACCCTAAGAGTCATTCAATTCATGGTGACAATTAAAACCGATACGATATATATATCATGCTCAAGTAAAAAACCAAAGCCTAGAGAAACATCGGTCATGAGCAAAATATCAATAACAAGAAACATAAATAAACCCTAGGGTTCCATCTATCAAAGACCACATTGCACTCTATCATATGAGTCTACATACATAATACAAATAAGAGTTAGGTCCATCCTTGTCGTCATAATACAAATGCATTTGTACAGCCCAAAAAGAAGTTCAGTGATAAGTAAATGGAAGCAGACATCTAATCGGTCTCTTGTGTAGTAGATGGTTGTAACATCCAAAAAAAAAAAAGGAAAATCTACCTTATATGGGCGTGGACGCGACTGTGTAAAAAACAATGGAAAAAAAAAAGGAAAAAACGCAGCTTTTAGGCAATCATTTTGCAAGGAGCTACCTACAAAAATGACTGCTCGTATGGATGATCCGATCCAATCATTCTCTTTTCGACGATGTCACGATCGAAACATCTCAAGAATCAATATGATTAGCAAGTAACGAGGGAGAATCAAGTCGTTGAAGATGACGTTGGCAAGTAGTAGAAATCCAGCGATTGACAACTTTTTGTCAAATTTTTCAACATCAAACGATATTAGATCGCCACCAAATTTTAAGGAAATGAAGATAAGACTCTTATTTATGATCCCTTTCATGAAATTTTGTACTGTTAGAGTTAATCTAGAAAAAATGGAGTCATAGTAGAAAAATTATATTAGAGACTAGGATTCTGATCCATTAGATTCAAAGAACCCCAAAACCTTAAAAATGATGAAAATAGATTTTTAAAAAATTGGATCATCTGGGACTCCGATCAAGCAAAAACAACATCGACGGTTTGAGTGCATTGTCCCCGATGGCCGTCGGTGTAAAGGGTTTGCGTAGGTGTATTCTAGTGTAAAAGGCCTGCCAGTGTATTTTGGTGTAAAAGGCAACCGATTTAAGCTAGTGTAAAAGGTTCCCACCGGTGTAGTCTGGTGTAAACGGCATCTAGTCCAGATTTTGATCAGGACCGTCCAAGAATAAACTAATATGTTCATTTTGAAATTATAGGAGTTATATAAACCCAATTTTTTATCCGAAACGTCTATTGGAATTGTCTCAATGACATAGACATAATTTTAGCATAAAATCTTGATCGAGCACATCTAGTTAGACCAAACCTATAAAATATCATCCAATAACTTAGATCGGGCTGATCAAGGGACAATCAAGCCCTAGAACTTGACCAATTAGATGATCTAAGGGATGAATTGAAGGATCTAATTACTAGATCATATGTATTTATCATAAAAATTTATCTAGACCATCAATTTAACTAAGGATTTAGAATTGGTTGATCAAGGAGTGATTGGACCATCAGATCAAGATATAAAATCATGAATATACACTGGAATGAATTGATAAAAATGAAATTGAATTGGCTTTGATGATTAAGATTGGAATTAATAATCAATTTACAATGCGATCAACCAAAGGCAAGGCCCATCACGCAAAATGTTGTACACTTGTAAATTTCAATCATTTGAATTCAGTTGGGACATCAAACACCAGTTGTGAAAAGCCTCAAATGATTAAAACTCTTGCATCCCATATTAATCTTGAATAATTGCAAAATTCACTGATTAAACACGAACTAGCCAAATTAAAGTCAATTTTCATTCTCAAATAATATCTTATCTAAAAACTTTATTTGTGAAATATTTTGATAGTCGTAATTAAGACGTTATTCGCACTGTTACGACGCTTTTCCCCGAGTGTGTTGCCGATATTTCGTTTTGTTTTGAGAGTTCAGAGACCGGATCTCCGCAATTCCCGCTTCGCCGAACTTTTCCGCCCATCCTCAGGAGAAAAAACGAGCAAGTATTTGCCAGCTCCGGACAACGCGCCCTGCGTGCCATGTGAGTTGCTGGCAGGAGTTTGGTTTTCTCCGACACGTGGCATGAGCAACACCTGCGAGGTGCAAGTGCTCTTTCGGTGCCACATCGACGGCCGATCCGATGCCAGCCCGAAAGCGTAGGAGAGATCTAGACGGTTGAAATCTAGCTTGCCCGTTTGGCGGGCTGCTTTGACGTGGAAGCCAGTCAAATTCATCTGCCGAGCTCGTACGCTCGCCATGGCACCTGAACAAAAAAAACGGAACATGGCTAACGTGCGCCCTACGGATGCTGTTGACTCGTCAATTTACATGCGTGTTGGGGTGATCAAACCTGTCAACGGTAGACGACCTCACATTGTTGGGTCCCACGCGTGGGACGTTTGAGATGGATGAAATTTTGACGAAGCAGCCGAAAATGGAAGAACTCCCGGCGGGGAATCAGACGGGCAGGTCTCGTAAACCAATTCCTCTTCTTGCACTTGGAAAACGTTTTTCTTTCGTCATTCAATCACAGAACCTGCTGCGAAGGCAACGTATTACCGCTTACAATTTTATTAAATAAAAGGGAAACATTTATCGTCTCCCTCTGCCTTATCTCTGCCTTTTCTAATACACCAAATTGCAACAAAAGTAACAAAGGAGAAGTGCACTTGCTTGTTTAAGGAAGAAGGGCCTTTTTAAAGAATGCGACGTGCCAAATTAATTGAACATATAATGACAAACTTAACCCATCAATATTGATTTTGTCTTTATTAGATTAGATGCCTGAGATGCTTCATGCAAAATGTGAACCATTGGTTTTTGGTGAATTATTGCGTGCTTACAATATATCCAGTTGTCAAGGAACAAAAGCCATATGGTTTAGCTGTCCTTGGTGTGCAAATTTATTAGAATTGATCCACACTTAGATTTTCCATTAGGGACAAGAAAGTGTACTTTCTTGACATGGAAACTGCGTGCCTCCCTTACTAGTTCGATTCACATCTCTATTAGACTAGTGGTAATCTAGAGTTACACTCAACAAACACCAACCAGTAGACGGGAATTACGGTTTCAATAAAGAATATGGAAGGGCAGGATTAGCCTTTACAAGCTACTTCCTTTGTTTGCAACGCTTAATCCATTGCTTGACAGTGCACAAAAGTATTTGGCACCGTAACAAGGAATCCGCAGTAACAGTAAGAGCGAGGGCGTGGAGGTTTTGATGATCGAGACTGGCAGATACAATTAAATAGAATTCCTTTCTTGATCATCACCTGGAGATCATCTTAAATTGTTGTAATTTTGACAAGTCCTACTCGTAAATTCGTCAATCAACAATTCATCCATGATCTTGATGAAGATATGCGTCATCTTTCAAGGGACCATTGACGAAGGATGTTGCATTATTGGGGATTTGAGATGCATGCTACCACATCACCGCTGATCACAGTTGTAATGTTCCCACGCTTTGAACATGTGACCTCAAGATCACAACAACTTTACTGTAATACTAAAATGAACAAATATTGACCTATTTTTTAAAATAAATTTCCATACCACTTATACCGATGCTCTCTACCGGTGGTATATGCTAGCCAGCCAGGCTCATAGACTATTTGGGACAAAACTGGGATTGATAATTAAAAGGACAGCCTTAGCACATGAAGTTCCCACGTATGTAGGGTTCAGGGAAAAGGCGAATCACAAAGGTCTATAGTATGTAGCTTTATCTTGTATTTTTGCAATAAGCTATTTTCATGCCTTGAACCCGTGACCTCAAAGTCACACGATGACAACTTTAACGTTACACTAAAACTCAACAATAAAACTGGAATTGATAACTAAGTTCTATAATTATACGTGACTCCGTTTGTCGGGAACGTCTCAGATTAGACATTCATCTAACCCTTTAAAGATGGAGAATTTGCAGCCATTCACTTGGATGTTTCTGCCGTGGTGACAAGGGAAACCTAGTGCCGTAAGAAACACATGGATATACTTGGTCACGCTTCTTCCACACTTCTCCAATTCTTGCATATCTTATCCTAAAATAAATGGGTTATATTTCTTCTTTGTAACTTCAGATATTCTTTATAGAAGAAGGAAGAGAATTTATATGTTACTACGTGAGAACATGTCACCCAAATTTTCCCACGTCTCCTCCATGTTGGGTTACAATGATCTGATCTGACAACGATAGATGGGAACAATATATGGGATTACGCAACAAGTAATGCCACAGTGGGGGGTGGCCATATGGTAAGTTTCCATGGCGCCACTCTTTTACTTGAGGAGGCAATGCCCTGTATTGAGTTGGCCCGTTCATCTGATCGACCCAACTTCGGACATCTACTGCCAAATGTGGAGTGGATTGTATGATTCAAACATCTAAGAAGGCTACTTTGATTACTGAAATGGATGCTTATAAACTCTGTATAAACAGCGATGCCCTTCAATGACAAAAATCACGGTCCTTTGTATGCTAGAATCTTCAATCATCGTGATTTACAGGAGAAATGTTCAGTGACTGCGCTTTAAGTCCAGTTTGGCGACCACATTTTTGGAGCCCACCTTTGAATGATTTTGATGATGCTAACATCTAAAAGGCATTTGACAAACTCTACTTAGAAATAGAGTGTAAAAACTTTATAAGCAACGTGTTATTTTTTAAAGCTAGAGTTACTCATACCATATGATTTATTGAACTCAAAGAAATCTAAAGTTGGAGAAATGAGATGAACAATTCCAGTCATGCAAAGTTGGGCTCCAAAGAATGTGGTCAATAGATCGCTCCTTAAAGCACAATCAATTTAGCATTCTTATAATGAGAATTAAGAATAAAGTCAAAATTAGAGTCTAGATTTGAAAGATCTAAGACGTTCAGCATACTTGGAATGGCTTAGATGGGCTATATGTCGAATTTCATTTCTTTGATGATATTAATATTAGTATGTTTTATTGAGTTTAAAATCAGTGTAATTGGTTTTTCAGAGACCTAAAACAAGTGGTCCAAATCAGTTAAATGCACTGATTTTTGTGGGTTGCCTACTTATTGTATGCCAAACATGATGAATGGCTTAGGTCTTTGAAACCCAGACTCTAATGAGTCTATGCTACTAAATACCAATGAGTTTCTGCTCTTGGTGGAACCATTTTTTTTTTTAAATGAAAATTTTAGTGGTCATCCCCTTTTGTTTGCATATTTTCTACAAACGCAATATCCATGGTAGATTAGGGTCTGGGAAAGGGCAACCCAGTACACAAGCTCTCGCATATGTAGGGTCTGGGAAAGGGGTAGACTACAAAGGGCCTATAGTACGTAGCCTTACGGTGGATCATATATGGGTTTGAATATTATTATTTTTCTGGCACAATGGTAAAGTTGTCATCATGTGACCTTTAACCTCTTGTAAAAATATAAGATAAGGTTGCATACTATAGACCCTTGTGTTTTGCTCATCCTTTTTTATCATATCAAAGTAATATGATGCATTCAACATTCCGAGGCGATGACAATAAAACAGCACCGCAACTCTCCATTTTCGCACATGTCATGGGCTTGGTATCAGCCCAACCACAAGGGAAACGAAAGGGGAGGCTAGTTACAGTAATAACAATAAGAACAACTAAAAACCAAGATTGAAATAGTTATTCCAGGAAATGCACACAACAAACAGGATAGAGAGCCCTCTTCAATATTATCCCACTCCCTGGCTATCCAAGGCCTCAATTCTCAATGTTTCTCTGTCGACCACTTCGTTGGAGAGCCCATCAATTTCCATAGGGCGCTGTTAGGATTTTTAAGCCATTTAGTAGCAGTTAGCGAATCTCCTTTCAGATATGATTTGCATACATGGAAATCTCTCTATCAGTCTGGCCCCTCTAGTCACATACTTCTGCTATATTTGAACATATATCTCCAACTGGGCCAGAAAATTTTAGCCATTTGCGTCGTTGATAGTCATGGATAATTCCACCTATGCCTGCTGCTCCATTAACGCTTAAGCTTGCTCCATTGAAATTATATTTAAGCCTGCCTTGTCGTGGAGCCTCCCATCTCCAGGCGGTTTTTTGTTGCGCCTAATGCAACTGCCTAAAAAGATTGCTAATGTGTAACAATCACGGCCGTGGCGTTAAAAGGTTGCTGAACATTAATCCACGAAGCCACTCTCCATTTGATCTTAGTAAATCGCACAGCAGCTGATCTTTCCTCCTTGTGGAATATCCTACAATTTCACTGCTCCCTTGAATCTTTAGAGAGGCAAAACAAGAAGTTTTCCACAGCATTTTACAATTCTTGGAGGCAGATGACATCCCTTACCGCTCCAACAGGCATTTAGTGTCTATTGGCATAGCCCATTTAATCGAAAATATTTTGACAATGACGCATATCTTGACTGTACAGTTGCGGTAGATGAAAAGATGTGAGGCTGTTTGATTAATATTTTTTGAACAACTATTTTCCCTTGGAGAAAAACTTGTGTGCAGTCTTAGCTTATATTTTTTTATAAGAGGTTGTTTTCACGCTCCAAGCCACACAACGACAACTTAATCCTTGTACCAATGCTCCCTTTCTATAGTGAGTCTAATAAATGCAACAATGAAAAAAGATGCAACAGTAAACAGTGCCCAAAATGGTGAACCTGAATCCAACTAATCTTTCTTGGCTGTTTCAGACGGGGATAAACCTTCAATCAACTTATCCGTGACAATGATCCAACAATCCCTAGTGGCTGCTCTAGAAGTCGAATAAACTCATTCAAAGATCCACAACGTAGACTTAAAACCTTGTCTTGTTAAATAATTTGATACATGTTTGAAGATTGCAAGTAGGGGAACAAAGTCAGTCGCTGGACCATAGTCACAGAGTTAGGTTTCGGGATAAATTGAACAAGGCAGATATTCAAAGAATTCGGCAGACAGTTGTAAAGAGCTCAAGACAACATGGGAAAAAGCATTTTTCAAATGTGAGTTTAAGTTTTTAGTTTAAATTTTAACTAGATTTACAGATAATATTGAAGTATTTGACAAATTATTTGCAAAATTTTGAGGTTTAGTAGGTTATTTTTCATGTTAATTTCTTCAAATTTTCTTTAAATAAAAAGGCAGCCCTAGTGCACAAGATTCCCACCTATGTAGGGTCCAGGGAAGGGGCGAACCACAAGGGTCAATAGTACATAGCTATTTTGCAAGAGAATGTTTCCACACCTTAAACTCATAACTTCAAGGTCACACAACAACCACTGGTGGTGGCCTCAATTTTGAAAATCCATATGCCACTTGTAGAGAACCCTCTTTACGACTAGATTATATGATGGACGTGCGTAACTTCACCCGAAAGAAGGGGCAGGCGAAAATGCAACTGGAGGCACTCATTCAATGATGAAAACCATCTACGTGGTACCGAGTTCTATGAATGAGTAGTATATAAAAAATTTCACCATTATATGATTCCATACTTTGCTTTGCTGAGAGTTTGTTGATAAGTATATATATTTTTTGTTATATTTTCAAATGATCCGTCTTAAGAAAGCATCTACAGTCTTCGATCGTTAGATGGAAAGTTCCCACTGTGGTACACAATTGACCCATAGCAGGAGCCATCAGATGGATGGCCTAGAATGTTGGGAAGTCTGTGACCCAGGTCTGCTTCTTTCCGTTCATACTTCTCAAGTCAAATAAGGAAATCCATCACATAAAAGCGTTCCAATAATCCTTAGATCATCAGTTCGAGTTGCTGACCCATGCATAGTCCTAAGCCCTGGTTACTCAGGTGAGAGACTCCTCTGAATAGTGACTGTGCTAGAAGGCATTGGTATTTACTCCCTAATCTGACTATGCAGGTTGTATGATCAAGTATTCTGGGAAAATTACAATGGAAAATCCTTTCTGGATACGGAAAAAGATGCCGATAAGACAATAGATATCTGGGGAGCTCTTTTGGATACTCAGATCTATTCATCATGCTCTTCCTGCCTTAGATTTGGAAGTTACCAAACTTCATAACAATTGGTTGATCAAAGCCATGCCTTTTTTTTCTTTTGAAATCATATTCATTGAAAATTTTAACTCAAAAAGGTAGAAGGCTCGATGATCATGATTTGTTTATACATAGCCTAAATAAGGTAGGCTGACCATGATGAATGGTTCCGATCACCTAAATATAAGACTTATCTAGGCTGCGTCCTTTACAGCGTCCTATTGAAATAACTCAATCACATTTACCTGCAATTGCAACCATTGTTCTTGACTCTTATAAGCACCAGGAGGTGTCGCACCGTGATCCCGGTTCTGTCCCCTAGCATGCATAGCATCTCCAAAAATCAATTGCTCACTAATCTCTACCATTCAAAGTAAGTCTCCTTTCAATGATGTTTGTATCTTCTGTGCTTGCAGATTCATGTGGCTGATAATAAATTTTACATAGACCATTAAAAAAAAGCATAGTAATTATAATTAAAATAAATAAATAATCAATAGGTAATGATCAATATCCTCATTCGGGGTGCTTTACGGTAAAAGAATATGCGAGGCCCTTATTTTTAATGATCTATACTGCTCATGTTAATGGGCCATGTTCCAAAACCACTTATTTTAAATGTTCGAGCCATTTGTTTTTTGTGAGTAGTTTTAAGTATAATCATTTTGGCACTACATTATCCTAGGGACCATTAGCAAAGGAGGGTGACGACCGAGGAACCTAGATTATCCCCTGCTAAAGTAATGATTGTGGGCCCTCAACTGGAAAACAGAGGCTGGTTCAGCTAATGAGAGTCTCGAATTATCTCCTGCCGTTTAGACGAAAAAACGGCTTAAGAAGTGCTCTGGCAAGCTCATGCCTACCTATGGCACCCCACTTTCACATAATGGGCTAACCTGTGATTGATCCCGAGTCATTCATATAATATTGTTCAACGCTGGATATCTGGCAGCCAAAAAGTATGTCGATTGTGTAATTCTAGCACTCCTAAATAGTGTATTGGACTAGAATGTTCAGCAAGGGTACACAGAAAACGACTAAAATCACGTTTCTTCCGATGCTTGAATAGTCCAATCAATGGCACCTCCTAAGCTACTAGACATCTGAAATCCAAGAAATCGGATAAACGGGCTGGATCCAAGTGATGCATGAAGGGCGCCCTGTCTCTCTCAACCAAGCACCGTATAAGAGAAATTTTGATGAAAAAGAAGGAGAAAGGCTACGACAAAACCAGATCTTCAACATTTCAGACACCAAGGTATGGAACATGAAAGGGACTTCCTATCCGTCGTTAATCACCATTCTCTCGGGCCAGATCTTAGCAATGCGCCAAAAATCTTATCAAGCCAAAACGAATGGTCCCAACGAAGGTGTCAAAACTTGAATGCAGACACGATGCTGACTTTGCAAAAACAAGTTAACTTGAAGTCATGTGCAGTAGAGAACTGGGAGAACGTAGAAAATGCAGGTATTTAGTTTAATATTATTTTGAATGCTAATTGAGATTTTATTAAGATAGATCAAGATGATCTACGAAGGGGAGTCTTGGCATAACAGTAAAGTTGTGGTCTTGTGACCTTAAGGTCACGGGTTCAAAGTATTGAAACAGCCTCTTTAAAAAATACAAGATAAGGTTGCATACTATAAACCCTTGTGGTCTGCCCTTTTCTCGGACTCCGCATAGGCAAGAGCTTTTTGCACTGGGCTGCCTTTTTTTTTTTTTTTCTTTTAGATGGATGATCTACATGATGCCCATCAACAGTGAAGGTGTCCAAAACCGAGGGCAAATTACAAGAAATGGAATTTAAAGATTATCGTGATTCAGAGTGTCCAATGTGAATATCATCTAGGATGACTCCTTCCCATGCTAACTAATGAGAACAGCATTTGCTGAATGAAGGGTGTGCTAGAAAATGAAACTAGCTCCTATTATGTCTGCCTTGATTCTAATACCATATCCCACAATCGTCAAGGCAGGTAACAATTAGCTTCCAGCCAACTTATTACTACTATTGAGCCTCCTTCAACAACAAGAGTATGCAAAGATCCGTTCCAAATATGTAAGCCTGCGCGGGTAGAGACAAGCTCTACGTCATTTGAATCACTCCAACCAATTGGACCAGCATTGTCAAATATTGTGTCTCCGTTAGAATTTTGCAAAAGACTGTCTACAAGAGATGGGCCAGGGCTTCCAAAGCAAAGCCCCATGAAAATTCAGTTTGAGGCAACCTTGAGGCGGTGGGTTCCATCTCGGCTTGTTCTCTTTGGCAATTATTGACAAAGAGGTCTCTGTCTAGCCTTTAATGACTTCGTTAATAGAAATCCCTATGAATTCTTCGGACAATGACACCCAAGTAGCCGCTGAAAGAATTATCCTCTTCTTTATTGCATCCAGGGGTCTAGAAATTCCCTTCAAACGCCTTTGATACGCTCCATCCATATCTCCAAGCCATAAAGTTTTGCCTGTGTTTAAGGTTGACGGGTTCCCACTGAAACATGAGTGCCAGAGAGAATTAGGCATTATCCAGAGGATCCCTAATTGAGAAATGATGTAATTCCATAAAGTAGTCATCTTAGCCAGCACAATATGATCCATAGTGTCTAAGTAAAGTTTGCAAAATAAGCAAATAGACGG
This sequence comes from Warburgia ugandensis, assembly GCA_035236585.1. Taxonomy (NCBI): domain Eukaryota; kingdom Viridiplantae; phylum Streptophyta; class Magnoliopsida; order Canellales; family Canellaceae; genus Warburgia; species Warburgia ugandensis. Next base: position 48,395,741 of record CP141138.1, on the reverse strand, counting down.
CCCCAACCTATCCCAAGTGAAAACTTTTGCGTGCAACTCGCCAACTGAAGAAGAGTACTTGTGGTTGTAATAGATGATATTCCATATCAACTTTGCATAATTCCAAGTGCGACCCCTGGTGTAAGAGTGCGTGAAACTGATATAAACAAGTCTGTCCAAGCAGTATTTGGACACCATTTCAGTTTGTCATCTGTAATGGGAGCCTTGGGGCAATGGTGGAGTTGTTCTCGTGTGACCTTGAGGTCACGGGTTCAAGGTTTGAAAACAGCCTCTTACAAAATGCAAGATAAGACTGCATACTATTGACTCTTGTGGTCTGCCCTTTCTCTAGACTTTCGCATACGCGAGAGCTTCGTGCACCGAGACTGTCCTTTTTTTTTATTTATCAGTTTGTCATCTGCTTGGTTGGATGAAATTCGAACAGAGAGAAATGTGATATTGCTCCTCTTCTTGACCTCTGAAACTCATTCGAAAAACAATGTTCTACTGAATGGTGTTTCCTTGCATCGAATAACTATCCGTAACCCAAGAGTCGTTGTCACTAGCTGCACAAAAGAGCCTGGGATATTGATCTTTGAGGCTTCTGTTTTGAAACCAGACGTCAGTCCCAAAGCTTATCTTCGGTCCATTCCGAGCATATAGCTTTGAATTTTCTTTAGAAAAGTCAGGTTGTTTGCATATGTCCCGGCACATCATGGATCCATATAAACATCGGCACTGTCAACCCATCAGCAGAGGGGCCGTAACTTTCTTTCTAAAAGTAGCCGCGGAAGGCCTTGTTAACAAGAAGATAGTCTCCACTGCCACTTTGTTAGAAGGGATTTATTTGCATCCTTTATCTTTCGAATTCCAAGATCTCCCATCAACTTTGGTAGCCAAATAGAATCCCATGCAATGGCGATGAGTTTGTAGCAACTTCATTTTCATTCTTTAGAAAGTCCCGTTGAATGTTTTCAAATTGGTAAATGGCTCCCATGGTGAATCGAAAAAGTAACATATAATAGGTGGGCAGATTAGATAACGATACTTCAAACAAAGTCACGCGCCACCCATAAGACAAACAAGATTTTTTCCATGACACTAATTTACTCTGAAATTGTTCAATCACCGGTTGCCAATGAATTTCCTTAGGCTTACCCACCATAAGGAGGAGCCCAAGATAGTGTTATGTATAGTGGTTAGGATCAAACTCACAGAAACACAATCACACATAGAAACACACAAGATTTACATGGCTCGGCTATATATAGCCCACGTCCACCAAAAGGAGGAGGGGCAACACTTTCACTATCTGAGAGAGATGTACAACTCAAATGCTCTCCATCCCTTTTGGCTTTGCCTCTGGTCCTATTTATAGAGGCTAGAGGCAATGTAAAAGCTTCCTAGTAGGACTCTAATTCTTCTTTCCTTTTCCTTCTCTGATTAGGACTCCTAATTAGATTGGGATTACATCTAACCAAATCTCCTTATTTTGCAAGATTCTTTGGGTGTGATAATGGGGATGGACGTTATCAATTCTCCCCTTCCATCCCCATGCCATACTCAACTAGTCTGAACTCATGCCTACTATGTTTTTACATAGCAGAAGCTTCTCATAGGTTACCACCTTTCTCAACATATCTACAAGGTTCTCATCAGTGTGAATCTTTTCCAGCTTTAGCATCTTGTATCCAGTAATATCATATGTCAATGTGCTTGATGCACACATGATACATTGAGTTCTTGCTCAAATCTAGAGCACTCTGACTGTCACAGTGTATCTTGTCTTCTTCCTGTGTGATATCAAGCTCTTGAAGAAACCTCCCACAATATTTCCTTGCCTACTTTAGCTACGGCAATATATTCAGCTTCTATTGTCGATAGAGTTACGCACCTCTGCAACTTGGACTGCCATGATACAGCTCTCCCTGCAAAAGTGAAAATAAACATTGATGTTGACTTTCTTTCATCAAGATCTTCAGCCATATCGACATCTGTATAACCTTACAGGAGTGTATATGTACTTTCTAAGCACAGGTATAACTTAGATGTGCAATACATGTATTGTAGTAGCCACTTTATGGTTTTCCAATGATCTTTGCCTGTATTTGAAACAAATCTGCTTACAACTCCTATTGCATGAACACTATCCGGCCTTGTGCATACCATTGCATACATCAGACTCCCAATTGCTGATGAGTAGGGAATCATAGCAATCTTATCTATTTCCTGCGATGTTGAGGGACATGTCTTTTTGCTTAATTTGAAATGATTGCCTAGTGGAGTGTTGACTGGTTTGGCGCTCTCCATGTTGAACCCCTTGATTACTCATTCAACATATTTTTCCTATGACAACCACAACTTTCTTACTTTCCTATCATGTGTGATCTTCATCCCCAAAATCTATTGTACTACTCTTAAGTCTTTCATGTCAAAAGACTTAGATAACTCTCTCTTCAACCTGCTGATCACAATCATATTTGGTCCAACTATCAATATGTCATCTACATAGAGTAGTAGAATGACAAATTTACCCTCAAGCAATCTCTAGACATACACACACTGATCTGCAGTTGTTCTTTTAAGACCTTGACTCGTCATGAATGAGTCAAACTTCTTGTACCACTGTCTTGGTGCTTGGTAGAGGCCATACAGACTTTTCTTCAACTTGCATGCCATATGTTTCTTCTTTTCAACTTTGAAACCCTCTAGTTGTTCCATGTATATCTTCTCCTCTAGATATCTATGTAGAAAAGCTATCTTGACATCCATCTGTTCAAGCTCCAAGTTGTGTCTTGCCACCAAGCCGAGTATAATCCTGATTGATGTCATCTTCACTACTAGTGAGAAGACCTCGTCAAAGTCTATTCCTTTCATCTCCTCAAAACCTTTAATTACCAATCGCGCTTTGTACTTGGCTGGTTCTCCATTGTCTCCTCTTTTCACCTTGAAGACCCACTTGTTCTTCAGTGCTCTTTTACTCTTGGGAAGTGATACTAACTCATATGTCTTATTTTTCTTTAATGAGCTAATTTCTTCTTACATAGCTTACATCTATTTGTCCTTATTTGCATGCACTAGAGCTTATTGAAAATTCTCTGGCTCCTCTTCATCAGTGAGCATGATATATTCTGATTCAGAATAATTTTGTGATGGAATCAGAATATGTCCTCTTGTTGACATCTTTGGCTGAGCTTGTACTTTAGGCTGAGGTGATAATTTAATAGCCAATGTCATAACATCTTCTGGTACAGGGGGTTATTGCTCCCCTTGCTCAAGCTCCTCTGCATTTGGTTCAGCTTTTGGTGCAGCTTCTGAGTCAATCTGAATACGTGCTAAGTCTGATACTAGAGTTGGAGTGCTGATATCTTTATCTTTTCTAGGATCTTCATAAAACTGATCGTCTTGAAATATTACGTCTCTGCTTCGGATGATTTTCGTTAACTCAGGGTCCCACAATCTGTATCCAAATTCTTCATCTCCATACCCGATGAAGATGAAAGGGGTAGACTTTATATCTAACTTTTGCCTCATCACTCTGGATACATATGTAAAGGCTTTGCCCTCAAACACCCTCAAGTGTGCATAGGTCACCTTCTTGCTAGTCCACTTCTGTTCTAGAACTTCAAAGTATAGTAGTGCTGATGGTGACATGTTGATCAAGTAGCAAGCAGTCTTCACAGCTTCCCAGAATGGCTTAGGTAGCTTTGTCATACTGAACATGCATCTTACTCTCTCCACAATGGTTCGGTTCATCCTCTCAACTACTCCATTGTGCTGTGGGGTATGTGGAACTGTCTTCTCATGTCGAATGCCATGTGATGCACATTACGCCCTAAACTCTTTTGATGTGTATTCTCCTCCATTGTCTGTTCTGAGGCTACTGATCTTCTTTCTAGTTTGCCACTCCACCATCGCGTGAAATCTTTTGAAGTATTCGAATACCTGTTCTTTATTTTTTATAAAATATACCCATACCTTCCTAGATACATCATCTATAACGGTTACAAAATATTTATTCCTGCCTAGTGACTCTATTTCCACGAGACCACATACATCTGAGTACACCAAACTCAAGATTTCATTTCTTTTATTACTAGAAGAGGAGAAGGCAACTCTATGTTGCTTACCAAATAAACAATAATTGCATAGATTAAGAGCTATATCTTTGGCTAGTTTGATTAACTATTTCTTTGCAAGTGTAAACAAAGATTTCTCTCCCATGTGGCCGAGTCTTTTGTGTTAAAGGTTTAATGATCTATCATCCTCTACTACATTAAGGTTGTCTTTGGATATTCTTGTGTAGGTCTTGCATAGTGTGCTACAAATGTGTCCTTTTGCCACGATCATAGCGCCTTTCATCAGTTTCTAAGTACTGTTGTCAAAGTAGTTGATGTAGCCTTGTCTGTTAAGAGCCGGGACTGAGATTAGGTTCAATTTGAGTTCTTGTATGAGTACTATTGTGCAGCCAATGTTTGTCTTTATCTGCATATCACCAATCCCAACTATTCTTGAAGAACTGTCATTTCCCATCTTTACAGTACCAAAGTCTCCTTCTTTGTAAGTGATGAAGAAGTCCTTGTGTGAAGTGGCGTGATAAGAGGCTGATGTGTCTATCACCCACTCTACTTCACTCTTGACTACATGTAGGCATGACTCCTCCTTAATAGTGAGTACTGCAATGTTATGACCAATGGTGACTAGTGTCTCACCATTGTCCTCCTTTGGCTTGCCATGACCCATCTCTCTTTTGAGTTTTTTATAGTCTCTTTTCATATGTCCTGGAATGTTGTAGTGGTAGCACTTGAACTGTCCTATGGGTTGACTTTTAGATCTGTTACGAGTCTGCAATCTCCCCCTATGTCTGCTCTTGCTCCTCCCCCTGTGTTTGTCTCTCCCAGTGTACTTATTTTCTGTTACTAGGACATGTGCCTAGTCTATGCCAGCTTCTTTCCTTCTGGTCTCCTCGTTGAATAGCGCATCTTTGACCATAGCCATAGTCAACTTTCCTTCAGTGATGAGTTGCTGAATGAAATTACCAGTGTCTCCTAGCTTTCAGGTAGTGAGCTCAACAGTAGTAAAGCTTGTCATTCATCTCTAAGTTGTAACGCCATTGTTCCTAGCTGATTTACCATATTTTGAAATTCACTTGTATGTTCAGCCATTGTCATTCCGCTAATTAGCTTTAGGTTGACAAGCCTTTTTATCAACAAGGCCTTGTTTCAAGCAGTCTTGGCTTAATACATATTCTCTAACTTTTTTCAGAGAATATATGCATTTTCTTCTTGAGCAACGTGGTAAAATACACTGTGATCAATCTACTGCCAGATTTGGCCTATGATTTTCTTATTCATTTTTATCTAGTCTTTTTCAAAGACTTCCTCAAGTCTTTTTCCCTGTTCATCTAAGGGTCATGAAGATCTTTGTAGTGCAAAAGATCTTCCATTCTAAGTTTCCACATCGTATAATTAGTGGTGTTTAATTTTATCATAGCTCCAACTACAATATTTCTAGAACTGGTCTTCTCCATTGTTTTAAACTTTATTTTTATCTTTTCTGAGTAGAATTAGGAAGAATAGAGTGTACGAATGAGTCCAAAATAGTCAAAAACCTTAGGAAGGGTTTTTTTCCAACAATTTAAGGGGTGCCCTAAATTTTCTGTTCAGGGGGTATCTTCATCTATTTGAGGGTGCTAATTTAGCACTTAGTGGTGCCCTGTGTAATTTTGAGCAGTACTATTACAAACCATAGGAGGTGACTAAATCAAATTTTCGGGTGCACTATTTCAGGCCACTAGGGGTGTCAGTATCAATTGACAATGTGAAAATTTTCAGACCTTATATAAAGGGTTAAGAAAGTGAAACCCTAACCTTTTCCAGTTTCCTTCTCTTCCTAGGAGCGGCATGTGGCATTCTCTAGTGATGCGGTGAGCTACTTCCTGAGGTTGACGCAACGTCTAGATGCTTCCCTTGGTTGAGGCAATGATCAGCTGGTTCCCTTGGTGCTGTTTCCAGGTAGCGTGTTCTCTGGCAAGTTGGTTTTTCTCGTGCTGCAATAATCTCTGACCAATATCTTCTAGAGCAAATAAGTATATGCCCTTTTTCTTTCTTTCTTCTTTTGAAGTCACTGGTCTGCTATCATGCGGTCATCGGTTTTGTTTGTTTTTGTTTTTGTTTTTGTTTTTTTTTTTTTTGTCTGCTGAAACTAGGGTTTCGATCAGGTTTTTCCACTAACCATCTAAAACCCTTGTTTCTCTCTCTCTCTCTCTCTCTCTCTCTCTCTCTCTCTCTCTCTCTCTCTCTCTCTCTCTCTCTCCCTCTCTCTCTCTCTCTCTCTCTCTCTCTCTCTCTCTGCCAGAAATGGGTTTCAGTTTGATTTTTCCATCCCCGTCCAACAATAGCCTTTTTCTTTTCCCTGTTTGAGCCAGTTTCTCTTTCTCTCTCCCTATGCTGGCTACAACAACAGTGGGTTCCGGTCAGTTATCTCTAGTCAACAAGAACCCTCGAACCCCCTCTCTCTGTTGTATGTGTTTTTCAGTCAAGATGTCTTATCGAAAAATGGTTCTCCTATTTGAGGTTGTTCTCTGATCGAGCTATCTGGGTCATTCCTCTGATCGGGCGATCTGGATCGTTTGATTTGAGTGATGCGATCTGGATGCTCCGATCTAAGTGATCTGAGTCATTCAATGGTCAGACAATCTAGAGCCTTAGATCTAGGGTTTCTATGTGATTTGGGCTTCTACTTGGCCTGGATCTGAACTCGATCTGGGCCGGACTTGCTTAAGTCCAAACGTAGTCTAGGCCGCTCCTATATGGGCCTGGACTTGAACTGGGCCGAACCTGGCCTAGGTCTAGTCATGAACTTGGGCCGCTCCTGGCTCGAGTCTAGGCATGGATCTGGACCACTCTTGGCCCAGGTTTGGGCGTGGATATGGACCACTCCTAGCCCAGATCTAGTCGATCTCTTGTGTCAGCGGTTCTATTTCCAGCAGTCTTCCTATGTTCTCCCAGGCTCTGTTCCTACTTTTGTGTTTACCAACGCTTTGATATCATTTGTTATGGATAGCGGTTAGGATCAAACTCACAGAAACACACAATCACACACAGAAACACACAAGATTTACGTGGTTTAGCTATGTATAGCCTATGTCCATGAGAGTAGGCAAGGGAACACTTTCACTATTTGAGAGAGATGTACAATCCAATTGCTCCCCATCCCTTTTGGCTCTGCCTCTGGTCCTATTTATAGAGGTCAAAGCCAATGTAGAAGTTTCCTAGTAGGAATCTAATTCTTCTTCCCTTTTCCTTCTCTAATTAGGACTCCTAATCAGATTGGGATTACATCTAACTGAATTTCCTTATTTTGCAGGATTCTTCGGGTGTAATAATGGGAATGGACGTTATCAAATAGTAGCATGGGAGAGACCCTCTTTTGCAACTGAGTCCCTTAACTGTACTTGGATATAATCTTCGCAAGCCTTCAAACCCCATACCTCTGATTTGGCCAAGTTTATCTTTTGCCCCATAATGATCTCATAAATCAAGGAACGACTTTGATTATGGCCCCTTGATCTTTATCATTAGCACTAACGAGAAGAGTATCATCTGTGTATTGAAGGTGTGACAGAGAGAGGCTTGAATTAGGGATCTTTAAGCTCGCATATAAGCCTCTATCTACAACCTTCTCCATAATTTTGGTGCAAATATCTCCAATGAGAGGGGATAGAGAGAGTGCCAAGGGGTCACTTTGGTGAATGCCTCTCGAGCTCTTGAAAATGCCAGTGGGTGAGCCATTGATGAGTATAGAGAACTAGGCTAAATTTAAAGATGAGCATATCTAACTTCTCTGTCTTGGGCTGAAGTCAATCTTCTCAAGAACTTTGTCTACAACTTGCCATTCTACATGATAGAAAGTCTTTCCCATGTCAAGTTTACATAAATGCCTCCTCCTAATTGTTGCATGACATCGACACATTTGTTTACTATGAGTGCGTTGTCCATGGTATTTCTTCCGGCAATAGAGGTTTCTGAGAATGTGTCTTGGAGAGCAACCTTGAACCAATTAGCAAGGACTTTAGCCAGTGTTCTGTAACTGCTACTTATCAAGTTATAGGCCTAAAGTCCGTAATGCTATCTGCCCCCAATTTCTTTGGTACTAAGGCCACCGATGCGAAGATTGATGTGATTGCAAAAGCTTGAAATGAAGTTAATCACGTGATCCTTTGAACTGCCAGCAAGCTCGGAAGAATTCTAAGTTAAAAACACCTTGGCTCGGAGCTTTCGAACCATCATATTCATGCAGTGCTTTCTCAATCTCTGCTAGACTAAATATGGCTTGTCAAGCATGTCTTTGGTGTCATCGTTGATCTTCTTGAAATCAAGAATACGAGGGAAAGGAAGACTTGCATCAATTGATGAGTAAAGGCTCTTGTAGAAAGCAATGATCAAGCCGCGAATTTCATCAGGATCATCTACTCTTTGACCATCAATGATAAGACATGAAAATCTATTAGATCTCCTTCGGGCGCATGCTAGTTTGTGGAATTAAAAGGTATTTCTATTACTAGCTTTTAACCACTTAGCCTTTGATTTTTGCCGCTTATGTATCTCTTCTCTGAATTCAAAGTCTTTTATCATGTTTTCTGTTTCAGTTCTGTAACCATTCCTTGTCGAGATTCTCAACTATTAGTTGAAGAAGTTTTAGTTGCTGCCCACGTTCACCACCCACGAAAACCTTCTCAGGCCCCCATACTTTTATTAATTTAAAATGACCTTAGCCGTCCAAGCATGCGATTCTAAATCGGAATGGAGTTGGTCCCTTGGACTTTAAAACAATTGGCTTATGATCAGGATAAGGTTTATGTAATAAAGAGCAGCATGTTTACGGGAAACAAGAAAGCCATTCGAAATTGATGAAGTACTTGTCAAGTTTCATGTGAACTTGCCTCTTTCGACCGGGATGTCAATGAGATTGTGTGCTTCAATGAATTGTTTGAATGTGAGAGATGCAGGAGGAAGGGAGGTCATTGTTTTTCTTTCTCATACCACACCAATAGTGTTGAAATCCCCAGCCTGGCACCAATCTCCCAGCCATCTGGTGAGATTGCATCAAGCTCTCCCCAGAGCATTTCCTTTTCCCCATCATATGCTGAGCCATATACAATAGAAACCACTCACAAAATACCAGTAGACAACACTTTGAATTTTGTGAACAAGCAATGAAAAACAATTGAGGAATCTAGGACTTCTATTTTTTACGAATTCCATCGTAAAGAATTCCGTCTGATGCACCGATATAATCGAAAATGTGTCCATTCATAATCTTTAGCGCTTGTAATGATCTTGGCATCATGCGTTGTCCACTGCTCCTTTTTGGCTTCCTGTAAATATAATATCCATGGCTTGATTTCCAAAATAAGCCTCCTTATTCGAGCTCTTTTGGGGGGTTTGCCCAAGCCCTGAACGTTTTAGCTGAGATAGACCATGATTTACAACTGTACATAGTCCCTTCTACCACATATACTATCTGAATTTGAAGTGGAAGGAACACATTTACTTCTAGTTATACGATCTTTAGCGTCTTTGCAATCATGATAAATATTATCATCCATAATTCTATACCTTTCAATGGCTTCCTTGGCTCCACCAGAAAAGTTGAGACCGATGGCATTACTTCGTGCAATATCTTTCTGGAAAAGTAATCAAAGTTTCATCTTTGTTCTCCGAGAACCAGATTTCAATATTTTCTTCACATCCCAAGTTTAACACGATCCACCGTCGTATTGCCGGTATACTCCATCCGAAAGCCACATCATGGCCAATAATCATAGGGTCTAAAATATCCATATAAACTTCTGCCAGAGAATCTGAAATTTCAATAGTCGAGAAGTCGGCTTTAATTCTGAAACTAGGTTACCTGTCAGAGCTTCTTTGAAGGACTCGCTTTTAGTCCCAAGCAGATCATTGTCTTGGTTGTTTCCCTTATTCTGGTTCTCCTTGGTGAGACCTTCTTGCATCATCTATGGTTTGAATTAAGAAAATCTCCTTAATCTGAGTGAATCTGCTCCTCATATGCATGTTTTGGGAATATTTTCTTGGAGCTTTTCTCTTTTCTTTTATAAAGTTCCTTAGGTCATGAAACTTGTGATATTTTATCTTAACCCCTTGAAGACCAAAGCCGGCGGTAACAAGCTGTCGATAAAAGTATTTTTCTTGACTCACAAAATCGGCTAGTCCAAATGGAAAATGCTGAAACTTTAAAACCACATCGACTCTCTACACTTTTATAATGTGGTCCAAACATTTTGGAGAGAGTAGAATTGAAATCTTAATCCTCCAACGAAGAGATTTTTAGACGTCAGCTATGTTGGATGTAATTTCTTATAAACTGTTATGTGGTTCAAATGAGGACGTGGAAATACATACGTGGTAGGCTCAGATATTTATTTGATGATCCAAACTGTACATCTTCTACGATGCATCTTAGATTGACCATGCACTAAATACATATACAGGTGAAAAGAATGGCACGGAGAGCTCATATAAAGGTTGAAAACTCTTGACTAATAAGTGGAGATTACATCAGAGTAGAGAGGTTTTTGGTTCAAGGGATGTTGAATGGAAGCTGAACGGCTTAGATAATCAGTCATGTGGGTCCTACATATACTTTTGTTTTGGTGTGTGCTTAATATAGCACACATGATGTAGTTTCTCGAACACCCATTCACAAGAATATGATTTGGTGATTGAACCAAAAATACACACGCAATTTTCTTTGTTATCAGGATTATCATTCATCTAATATGTCACAGATTAGATATATACAGTCAATCTCCTATTAACTCATAGCGTCAGTTTATGTAATGTAATAAGTTAAGCACGTTACAAAATTTCATCAAAATTATCAAACATTACATATTTGATAATTTCTTTTATCAAGTAATTCTCCACAACATACGTATATCTAATATAACCAACTATATAATATTGTTAAGCACATTACTGACTAAAAGACACTCCAACGATGACAATTCAACAACCAGGAGAAATAAAGAACTAGCAACAGGTCCATGGACAAAGTTGGTCGCAAGTGATACTCGTTGCTTTAGAACCATCAAAGCACAAGAACACAATGATGGTCCTAAGAGTTAGAGTGAATTAGGTATAATGAAAATTTTAACATTTTTGGAAGTTAATTCAACCTTAGGCAACTTTGATGTTTTTAGAAAAGTTTGTTCACCAAAACACTTTGAAGCAATTTGACAAATATTTAGTATGCAAAAGAGAGAATGAACAAGGGAGCATGAGAAACCTACTAAAAATTTCTTTCTCACACACTCAAGAACAAATATGCACAAAAATAAAGTTTAAAACAAAGCAAATTTCAACAAGAAATATCACACAAGTATTTTAACAAGAACTTGGTAGATGCACTGAAAACAAACCATCCACACCAATAAATTTATGAAAACCAAATCAAGAGTGAACCAAACATACAAATGCAATCACAAGGAAAAGACAAACAAGAATTATAGAGGTTCTACCAACCAACTTGGTGCCTACTTCTCTCTCAAAGACATCTCACCTTTTAATCCTCCACTAAAACATTGTGAGATTTTTACACCCAATTTAAATTTGTGCTTAGTCACTCAAGATTAAGCACTCACAACAAACTCAATCTCATTTACAATAAATCCCTAAAGAAATCTACTCATTTAACCAATGAATGAAAGAATAAAAGAAGATTTCCTCTCAAAATAATAATAAATACAATTACAAAAGAATGAGAGAAAATATATACAAGGATGGAAAGAATTCAAGCCTTCAATCAATGAAAAGGATCTTCAATGAATCCCTGTAGTTAGCTATAATGGCTTCTTTTGCTTCTCTTAATGTAGGTTTCATTTTTCTTAATTGCTCTCTTTCTTACAAATGTAGTATATATATTCCATGTAACGTAGTTGTTGGAGACCTTCTTAAAGTTCATTAGATAGAAATATAATTGTTGGAGAGGTGTCTCCACACCAATAGATGAAGAAAGAACTATTACAAAGAACTAAAACATTTGATTGAAGAAGTCTAAGAGTAGTTGGAAACCTCAATCCCATTGGAGAAGTGATTTTATTGGTGGATTGTTTGAAAATGAAGTTTTGCAACCTATGAAGGGGGCCCACGTGAAAAGCAAGCTCATGAAATTCAAATTTTAAAATTTTGTGAAACTTGAAATGAATAAATTTTGGGAGAAATTTGGTGTGGGGGGCAATTATAGGAGTGGGACTTAGCTACATAATGGACTGCACAACCACATTTAGTGTGGGAGTTGGCTCCTAGGGCAGGGCCGACATCCCTCAATTATCTTCACTAAGGCAAGACTTGACTCCACAATTTTGCTTGAGTGCCACCCCTTGGCTGGATTTGGCTTCTGGCTTAGGAGTCTAATCCTCTAAACCACTCATCAACTAGGGAGAGTCAATTCCTACTTGGAAGGGCTGGCTACCCCCCCCCCCCAACATGTGTGTGCAACTCTCCTTGCCAAGGGACCAACTGCCTCAAACATTCCATCCTCTAGGAGTCATTGATTCCCACACTTCAAGGGGCCGGTTCCTTGCATAGGGGTTAGGTCCTAGAAGGTTACTTTTCAAGTTCTTAACATTTGGAAAGCTATATAATGGAACTCCAAGGCTTGAATTTAATTTCTCAGGGTTCAAACATCAACTCATGAAGAGGTTTTGTGCAATCCTTTTAAAGTAAGAAAATTGAAATCATGGTTTTGAAATATGTTTTTATAAAAATTCATTACCAAATCTTGAAATCAAGTAAGGTAAACTTCTCAATGGTTGAGGTTAAAAGATTACCTAAAACACATTCACAATCATTCAAATATGTTAGTAATACAAATTGGATTTTTCTATTATCAAAATGAGAGAGAGAGAGAGAGAGAGAGAGAGAGAGAGAGAGAGAGAGAGAGAGAGAGAGAGAGAGAGAGAGAGCATAACACAGGAACAATTGAAGACTTACATGAAAAGATTCCTATCAAGATAACATTACAACATTGCTGTAGAAATTTGACGAAGGTCATGGAGTAGAACTCTTTCCCTTACACATTCATTAGCTTTTGTGTTAGCTGATAGCTACATGTGGTGCAGTGTTACATTAATTGACTACCAATAGACATACATTGGCTTTCCACTTGGACTTCTTTTTGTCGGAAGACATTAGTTTTCACCTTGACTTCTTACTATCTTGTCACCTAGAATCATTTTTTCTCAAATTCAACATCTTACCAATCAAGTAAGCTAAGAGAAATTTTAGGATCATGCAAGGTTGTTTGATGCCCAAGCAAGGTCCCCTATTTAAAGGATGCCCTCAATATTATCTCAACCATCAGTTTTCTTTGTCTATTCTCTCTATCTTTTTCCAAGTATTACTCTACTAGGGTTTTGGGAATTCTTAACAATAGAGATGCCTAGCCCATTTATAGATCTCTTCTTGACTCTCGAAACCTAAGAGTCATGATTGTTTCACACCAAGTGCATCTTTCAATTATTTAATTGAGATCTTGATTGTCTAATACCAAGTGCCACTTGCATTGGTTTTTGAACATAGTGGATTAAACTAATTATATAGACTTATTCATTTAAGAAAATTATTTAATGCATTTTCAACTTGAAACAAAGTACGAATCAATTTTGATTGTGCAAATTAGTAGAGGTATAGATTGAGTCTAGATTGGTTGAATCCTAGAAATAGAGATATCCTATCATTACACAATTGGGAAGGCTTAAACTATCTTCAAAAAGTACAGTTTGAGATGTGCCTCTAAGATAAGGTTCATTGAATTTAGTTTGTGCACATTATTAAGAACATTATTTACGGCATTCATCTTGGAAACAAATATACGAAACTATTTTGATTATGCAAATCAAATAATAACACATTGAGTCTAGATTGATTAAATCCTAGAGATAGAGTCATCATATCCTTTGTACTTAAGCCTTTAACTATCTTCAAGAAGAACAGTTTGACACGCGTGCCTCTAAGCTAAGGTTTATTGAATTCAAATTGTGCAAGTTTCTAATAGTACAACTAGTATATCTATCCCTTGCGTTGACCTATTTATTTATTTAACCTAAACACTTATTTAAATTGGACTCTATATTTAGATATAAGTCAAAAACCTTTGAAGCATCTAATAAGGTAGGTCAAAAAAATTAAAGAATCAACTTAAGGTCTATCGCTAAAACTTCTAGGCAAGTTTGTCACTGAATGTAAATTGTGGGATCACATAAATGGCCAAGATGAAGTTCATCACCAATAATCCTTGATTTAATATCAAAGCTAAACGGTTAAATGTCTCTAATAAGGTGCAACTACTATCTTATAAAAGAGTAACTCAAAATATCAAGAATACCTTTAACTTATTTTTGAATTGGCAAACAATACCCTTTTAACTTATATTTCTCTCTCCATAAAAACTAGAAAGTGGATCCAACCAGCAAATAAAGATATGCAATTCCTAAGAAGCATTATACAATCTCCTTTTCTATAAGGTTCCTATGTTGCCTAAGTCAAAACTATCACAATGCAACCTAGCCACCTTTTATCTCTCTCTCTCTCTCTCTCTCTCTCTCTCTCTCTCTCTCTCTCTCTCTCTCTCTCTCTCTCTCTCTCTCTCTCTCTCTCTCTCTCTCTCTCTCTCTCTCTCTCTCTGTGTGTGTGTGTGTGTGTGTGTGTGTGTGTGTGTGTGTGTGTGTGTGTGTGTGTTTGTTTGTTTGATTTTTAAGCTTTGATTTATTCTCATTTAAAACCATACATGCTCAAAATCATTTTTTTAATTTTACATTTTTCTGAAATGGGTTTCTTTGTTTGATTCATCCATTTTATGTCTTCTTTCACAAGCCCTCGTTTGGATCTATGAGGGGAAATGAGATAAAGGCTTCTATTACTTTGATTTCCTTCTCTGTATTTGGAAATTTGAGAATTTTTCACAACAGGTTCTTACTTTTGGTATCCAATTGCATGTTTTTGTTTGCTTAGATTTACAAAAATAAAAACTACTTTTGTGAATAGGATTATTTGATGGAGCCCCAAATTCGCATGATACTTATTTATCTCACATTGCCTTAAGGCTGCTTCTCGAAATTATTGTCTCATAGTTTTAATTCACTAGATTAATTGTTCACTATGTAATGACTCAGAAAAAGAAACTCCAAACTTAATATAATGGTCTATATGGAACAATGAACTTTCTTATATACACTTTGGATGGCCTCCAAAGAAAACCTATTAGCTTAATATAGATAACTAGATAGATGATTGGAGGGAGGGATGGGCAAACAGATGGATGAATATAAAAGGAGAGAAGGAAACTGAGAGAGTTATGAGAAACCCATATATATATATATATATATATATATATATATATATATATATATAGAGAGAGAGAGAGAGAGAGAGAGAGAGAGAGAGAGAGAGAGAGAGACAAATGAGAAACCCTGAGAGAGTTATGAGAATGACAAATGAGAAACCCTGAGAGAGTTATGAGAATGACAAATGAACTAAGTTCCAAGACTCACTCCATAACCTCACCCTCTAAGCTTCGTCCCTTGATGATCTGATCCTTTCATCTTCTTCACCCACTCCAATTTAGGTCAGCTAAAAAAATTCATAACCATTTGATGCCTCAAACTACTAGTTTTCTCAATTAAAGAACATTTTAATCATGATCATTGGACTTTTCAATTGATATATCTATAAAAAAACTAATATCTAGAAGAACCAATGGACGTGAGTTTTTGTAGGTAGTGTGTAACAACCCTCAATTTTAGGTCATTTTTTGTGTATTATGTTATATATTAATTGAATTAAAAGTCAAAAATTGAATTCAGTAAAATTAATTTTCATGAAAGTGACCCATTTGAAGGTTGAAAATTTGGACATGAGATTATTAAAAATGAAATGTATGCATAGATACGAATCCAATGGCACCAGTTTTGAATGAAACAGAGATCAGGACTGAAAATTTCAAAATTTTACAAATTTAGGGGGGTGGGGAATTGATAGCAGCACCACCTCTTTTGTTTTTTGGGTTTGTGGGCTGTTGTGATTGAAAATAGACCTAGACGAAGGGGAATGCCAAGGAAATGGGAAAACAGTCTAGTGACCCGCACCTTTCCCCTTCATTCGATCTTCCCCACTGGTGACTTTCTCCTCCATTCGGTCCCTCTCTGGAGACGCATGCAAACCTCAATTCCTTGTCTTCCCTGCCATTGATGTGTACCCCATCTCCGATATCTCTCTCCTCTTCTCTCTCAGGTGCAGGCACAAGAAAAACAAACTTATAGTGACCGAATCTAGTTTTTTCCCCAACTGGCACTTGGTTTCTCTCCAACTCGTGCACCCACTAGAGCAAATGACATCGACACCTCCCTCTCTCTTCTCCTTCCTATTTGTATCCTCCAGCACAATATAGACTGCCCAGCCAAATGGTGTGCTTGGACCCTCTTCTTCCCTTTTCTAGCAGGGCCTAACCACTCAACAAGTCAAATCTCATTTTTCCCCTCTGTTTTTCTTATCATTTGGCGTAGCCAATTGGCCAGCCACATAGATCCCCTTGTTTTCCATTGTAGACTAGCACCCTATGGCCAGAAATCCCTTTTCCTCTTCACCTCTGGGGTTCCCATTCCAGCACAGCCAACCTTATATGCCGGCATGCACAGGTCAGCCTCACTGGCCACCATCCCTTTTCCCTCAATTCTCCCTACTCTCTATGGGGTTCAGGCAGTGAGAAACCCCGACAACCACTGCCAATCAACACTCCCCTATTTTCCTCCATGGCAAGTTAGGGCTGAGCCAACTCCCTCCTAACTCTTTTTGGGGAGCTGAGTTGACACAATGGACCCTATTGAGCCCTTAAGCTTTAATTCTCTATTCATGGCCAATTCAGAAAGGATATCGGAGATCCGAGATAACCCTTGTAATTCTTACAATGCAAGGAACAATACCTATCTACCCATTCATAGATTGAGGAAAATCTAATCCTTGATTGTGATTAGACCTTCGATCAAATGTCAGATCGTCTGACCTATGACAATCTAACCTTATTTTATGATATGAGCAATCCATTATAATCCTCATGATGTGTAGATCAAAATCCACATGATATATCTTGGATCTAGAGTATTTTGAGGTGATCTAGCTGATCTTAATCAATAATTGAGATCAAACAATAATTCAAGTATGAAATTAGATCAAATTCAATGATCCAAACCTTTCAAATATTTTATTGGGATTATTTGATTAGACTTACTAATTTATTCTTTGATGTAGAATAATCAAGTGGAGAATTGCCACTAAATCAGTATGGATATCTTAGATTGAGCACCTTTGAGGTGATCGATTGATGATCCAACGATCCAACAAGCACCTTCATGATTTGATATAAGATGGCATATAGCTTGATGATTTTATAATATCCAGGCATGGAAGCTTGAAGGTTTTATTTTTCAGCAGGCGTGTGCCTGGGGATGCTATGCTAGGAGGGATGTATGGTTGGCCACCCACCCTCTGACTTTGTGAGATGATAGATACCTACCCCATAGAAGGGCGAACCCCAAGTTTTCTAAAACCATTTTTCCATGAATAACAACAATAACAACAACAACATTTAGTAAAATCATAGGGATCCCTAAAAGCAGAAGAACTATTATTTATTATAATTACGGTAATTGTTTCGAAGGAAAACCAAAAGGAAAACCCTAAGAGTCATTCAATTCATGGTGACAATTAAAACCGATACGATATATATATCATGCTCAAGTAAAAAACCAAAGCCTAGAGAAACATCGGTCATGAGCAAAATATCAATAACAAGAAACATAAATAAACCCTAGGGTTCCATCTATCAAAGACCACATTGCACTCTATCATATGAGTCTACATACATAATACAAATAAGAGTTAGGTCCATCCTTGTCGTCATAATACAAATGCATTTGTACAGCCCAAAAAGAAGTTCAGTGATAAGTAAATGGAAGCAGACATCTAATCGGTCTCTTGTGTAGTAGATGGTTGTAACATCCAAAAAAAAGAAAGGAAAATCTACCTTATATGGGCACCCCGCACCCGACGAGAGAGAGAGAGAGAGAGAGAGAGAGAGAGAGAGAGAGAGAGAGAGAGAGAGAGAGAGAGAGAGAGAGAGAGAGAGAGAGAGAGAGAGAGAAGAGGCAGTCCTCAGCAACGGTGTGGACACGACTGTGTAAAAAACAATGGAAAAAAAAAAGGAAAAAACGCAGCTTTTAGGCAATCATTTTGCAAGGAGCTACCTACAAAAATGACTGCTCGTATGGATGATCCGATCCAATCATTCTCTTTTCGACGATGTCACGATCGAAACATCTCAAGAATCAATATGATTAGCAAGTAACGAGGGAGAATCAAGTCGTTGAAGATGACGTTGGCAAGTAGTAGAAATCCAGCGATTGACAACTTTTTGTCAAATTTTTCAACATCAAACGATATTAGATCGCCACCAAATTTTAAGGAAATGAAGATAAGACTCTTATTTATGATCCCTTTCATGAAATTTTGTACTGTTAGAGTTAATCTAGAAAAAATGGAGTCATAGTAGAAAAATTATATTAGAGACTAGGATTCTGATCCATTAGATTCAAAGAACCCCAAAACCTTAAAAATGATGAAAATAGATTTTTAAAAAATTGGATCATCTGGGACTCCGATCAAGCAAAAACAACATCGACGGTTTGAGTGCATTGTCCCCGATGGCCGTCGGTGTAAAGGGTTTGCGTAGGTGTATTCTAGTGTAAAAGGCCTGCCAGTGTATTTTGGTGTAAAAGGCAACCGATTTAAGCTAGTGTAAAAGGTTCCCACCGGTGTAGTCTGGTGTAAACGGCATCTAGTCCAGATTTTGATCAGGACCGTCCAAGAATAAACTAATATGTTCATTTTGAAATTATAGGAGTTATATAAACCCAATTTTTTATCCGAAACGTCTATTGGAATTGTCTCAATGACATAGACATAATTTTAGCATAAAATCTTGATCGAGCACATCTAGTTAGACCAAACCTATAAAATATCATCCAATAACTTAGATCGGGCTGATCAAGGGACAATCAAGCCCTAGAACTTGACCAATTAGATGATCTAAGGGATGAATTGAAGGATCTAATTACTAGATCATATGTATTTATCATAAAAATTTATCTAGACCATCAATTTAACTAAGGATTTAGAATTGGTTGATCAAGGAGTGATTGGACCATCAGATCAAGATATAAAATCATGAATATACACTGGAATGAATTGATAAAAATGAAATTGAATTGGTTTTGATGATTAAGATTGGAATTAATAATCAATTTACAAATCCAAGCAATTAAGAACAATCCAACAGTTGGATTGCCTCAAATTCTATCGAGGTGTAATGAATTGAGCCTTTGGTGATCAGGAGATCTTCAATTAACATATTTCAACTTGATTGATGATCAAATAAGGTAGATGAGTATTGGATATCATGGAAATTGATTGATCAAGATAAACCATGCTATCTAGACTATTGAATTAGATCAAAAGCTAGATAAGAAGATCATTGGACAATTGACTTATGAATTTACACAAATAAAGAGTAAAATTGATAATGGGGGTATATAGATGGAAATGAATAGCACGAAATAGTATTGTGGTACTGACAACTATATCAGAGCGCACGGTTTGATAGGAGTATGGCTTGATATGGTGATTTTTCCTTCATCGAGGTAGGTAACAATATTTAATGTTGCATATTAATTTTTTTAAATCTTGAACTATCAGGGCATATTGATTGTTTGGGACTATTATATCTTGGATTCCTTCATATCTGCATTTATGAGTTCTGATTTATTTTGCTACCATAGACATGAGAATTTGATAGTGTATTGAGGAGATTTGATGATCGATCTTCCTTATTGGATTTTGATACTGTGGATCTTATATATTTGTTATTAATGGATTGTAAACATCTTTTCTTTATTTCATTAGTGAGTTTTGATTATTTTTCTAATATTGGTGGTGGAGGCTTGGTGGCTAATCCTTGAGAGGCTAACCCCGGGATAAGGGGCAGTGCCTTAGGATGGTGAGCCACAAGTGCTCTTGGTTTTATGAGATAATCATAGAGACTTGGTGGCTAGCCCTTGAGAGGCTAACCCTAGGATGAGGGGGGTGCCTTGGGATGGTGAGCCACAAGTGCTCTTGGTTTTTATGAGATCTGTGATTTCCTTGTTTTGTGATTTATGATAGGTGCTTTCACCTGGTGGATGTCATGCTAAGAGGGATTAGGGCTGGCCACTCACCATTTGAATTTATGAGATGATAGACACCTACCCACAGATGGCATTCGATAGGGGTTGGTATCATGGGTAGTCCACACTATCGGTTCGGGTTCACCCATGAGGATAGACGGCGAGTCTCCCATTACGATGTTGACAAAAAGCGGCAGGCAATAGACCAGGCATGTACAATTACCACTGCAGTATGACGATCCATACTCTTGTTATGTATGCGTGCATGATAAGCATTGAGATATTATTATGTATCTGGGTGTGACGACACTCAGATGATTGGTATGAGCACTCATGACCTATTGTACGAGTGTATGGGACACTCGTGGGAACCACGTACCTTGGGTGCCCCATTTGTTTATTGTATGCTCATTGAGATTGCATCATATCATGTTTTACATTCATGTGATTCATATTTTATTGTACATGATGCTTTGCCACTTGTATTGATATTATTTATGGCATTTGTATCATATGACTATCATGCTTTATGCTCTTATCAATTCTCACTATTTGAGTTATTCTTTTCATGTCATCATTTTATTACATTAAATGTCTGTGTACCTATCAAGCATTGTTTGCTAAGGCATTGTGTTATTATTGCAATGCCTCAAATATTGAGAGAAAGGCATGACTAATGAGAAGCTAAACAAATAGTGATCAAGATATCTCTTTTGTAGGTATATTTTAATTCTACTGGATTGCATATGTATATTTGTATTATTGGACTTAATTATATTGTTGTTGGAAATGTGGCTATTAACTAGATGGGTCCTGAAGAAGTGAACTTGTTTTGAAAAGGTTTACTTGGTTAAATGAAAGATTTATTGAGTTTTAAAAGTGAAATGTTGTATGATAAGTTGATGGTTGACACTCACGGTTTTTCTTAAAATGAATTTCATTTGAAATTGTTTTTTGTTATTTTGTTTGTTTTTTCTTTAAAAATTAGGGCCCTACCTTTCAAAAAAATTTATTAAAAAGTGTTGAAAAACCCGCGTCTCCACAATGGTCCTCGCAGTCCTCTCTCTCTCTCTATTGCTACTCCACCTTCTTGCCCTTACTACTATCATGCTCCAAATCCGAGGCATTGCAAAACCACAGCAATGTCTCAACAAGCTATTGCTTGTGTAGGTGATCACATTTAATATTGAATAAATAAATAAATAATATGGCATAAAGAAGTCAAAGTCATGATAAATCTCATGGAGTAAGACATTCACATAATAAGTCAAATCATCCAGTATCCAAAAATAAATGATGCATGAATAATCAAATGTCTGTAGTAAAAGCAATAAGAGTCGAAAGCATGATCTGCTCATAAATGTAAAGATATCATAACGAATCATCATGGCATGTAAGACATAGATAATGCATGCTTATGCATCTGATAAAGTCAAATACATTATATTTTATCATCTCAAAACATGGATGCAAGTCATGAGTAACAGAGTGTGCAATCTCGATCGTGCCGTACAAGTGTTCAACTACACTCACATATCTGGCAATGAGTACTCATTCCAATTCCAAGGTTCCTCACCTATAGATAGCACACCAAGTAACTTGTTCAACCTGTAGGCCTGCTCACATAAGCTTCACCCAATATATCTATACCATATATGAGCATACAGAATAAGAATAATAAATCATTGCCGCTCACTGTCACACTGAAAATGGGAGACTAGTGTCTGCCGAGGCATGGGAGTCGGTTGAACGTGCATGGGTAGCTTGCCCATGATTACCACAAATCGCATGTGGTGCCCATCATTCGGGCAATACCTATAATATGTAAATTCAGAGGGCCGGTGGCCAACCTTACAACCCTCCTAACATAGCATCCATCGGACAAAAATACATGTCATAAAATAGCGAAAACACAAAACCTAGTATCAAAAATCCATTCGTAATCAATCTCGAGAAGATAAAGTCAATGAGGTATTTTAATACATCAATAATCATGCATCGAAAACAAGGGATAAATCATGTTGGGTGAAGATAGTGTAACGTCAATCATGCATGATGAAGGTAGTCTCAGGAAAACATGATAAAACATAAAATCCATTCTGCAACCACTATCATAATCAAGTTTTCAAGTAGAGATGTCATGATCCATGAAATCAGGAAACTACTAAATGTAATCACCTACCTCAAATGAGCAGTACTTCTAATCAGGCACGTAACTACCTTAACTCATGCAATATGAAGTACCTGTTAGATCATATTACCACACTAAGTCATTTACTACTCTAATTGGGTCTTCACCATTCATCTTAATATTCATCTATTTACTTGGTTTTCCTTAATCCCCAAGAGTATGTTAATCCATGTGATAATCCCTATGATTTAGTAGTTAATCCTAGATTAACGATCCAGATCATCTGATTTACACTTTAATTAAGCTAATCCATGTTCATATGTTGATTTTTCTAACATCTAATTGATCATTTGTCAACTTTGATCATCAATCTAAGTTATGATTAGTCAATTTGGTGTCCATGATCATTAGGGGACTAATTCCTCCCATCTAGTTAAGTTTGAAGGTGATCCAACCATTGAAACCATTGAATCATACTTTGTTTCTTAGATCTACCATTCGATCATCAATTCTAGTCTTACTCATCATAATCAATTCAATCTAAGTGTATATCCATGAGCATATGTCGATCTGATGGTCAGATTGTTCTTTGATCATTAATCCTGAGGTTCATGATGATCGACGGTGAAGATCACTTTTCTTGATGGATACTTAAAATATGTCCCTCAATTTCTCTACATCATCTCCTAATTGATGTATTCATTCAATTTCTAAGGCCTGATCATCAATTTATCTGGCTGATCTAAGTTATTGGATAAGATTTTGTGACTTGATATAATTAAAAGTGGTCAAATCAAGGTTTTGATGTTAAATCTAGGTCTGTGTTATCGAGACAATCCAACAGACATCTAGGATCATGATTTAGACCTTTGTAAACCCCATAATTGTCAAATCAAGTTTCAAATCATTTTAATGGCCCAAATTAATTATAGGTCAAAATTAATTTGAAAAATAGCATCACATGGACCCATCGCACGTGTGACGTGCACTTGGGACGTGCCAATGTGCATCTCGGTCATTAAGATGCAAGAGGTGCATTTTGGTTATCAAGACACACTAACATCCCATAGCCACTGGGAACAACGCACGCGGTAGCATGCATCGCCACTATGCATCTCCGACATGTGTCCTAGACGCATCACCCATCGAGGACAACATGCTCAAGCCTTTTGTTCTTTTCCGGCTTGATATATGGTCCAGATCTTACAATTTTTTCACTATTTTTCTTTCTCTTAAGGTTTTGGGGGTTTAGGAACATGATGAATGCCTCAGATCATCCATTTGGGACTTGCATCAATGTGAAATTCCTGAAATCAGTATGCCTTTGATCATTAAAAGTCACCGAAGAAGACAACCGGATTTTGGTGGTCTCCGACGACCCATACAGTGGTGAAATCTCACAACTTTTATGTCATTTTGTTCAAATTTTCATAAATTTGAGTTTTGTGATGTTTTAATCCACTAATTTTGCCTTAAACTGTGGTTTTTAGCTAGATGTGTGCAAAATAGAAAATTTTCCCCTTTTTACTATTTTTCACTTTTTCGGCATCAATACTCATCTTATTTCCAAGAAACTAAAAGAGTTTTGTTCGTGGTTCAGTGGTGAACAAGATGAACTATCCAAATCATCAATCTAGCACCAATTTATCCATTGTTTTTGGGTAATAACAGTAAGTCCAAGTTTGTCACCAAAAAATGGTATTCCATTATCGTTTCTTGTGTTAACAAAATAGAAACGACAAAAAACGGCAACCTAGAACTGGAGGGAGGAGAGTGGGAGACCTACCTCAAACAGTTGGTTGGGGAATAGGCTCCTTTAGTCATATGAGGGGGCAAGGTGTCACCGTTGCCGCAAGTGGGGGTTGCTCAGCATCGGGCATCGATGTCATAGGAAATGGGGAGAATTAAGTGAGAGCGGGGGGGAACAAGAGGGAGTAAAAGTGGGGAGGCGCATTTAGAGCCCCCATAAATATATTTTATTTTATTTTATTTTTTTATTAAATGCAGGTATGATTACCAGCATTAATTGCTGGTAATTACCATCATACCCCCCATTATGTCTGTTAGCCTGTGGGTTTCAGCGCCTGATTTGTGGGCCCCACATGTAAAATCTCTATTTTGCCCCTCCTTATTTAATTTATTAAATACTTAAATTAAAATAATTAGAAGATTTTCATCTGATCTCTTATTTTAGCATTCTTAGTGTCATTAGACTCCATTTCTCGCGTACATTCTAAATATTGACATTTCAGTCTATGATTCTATTTTTTTTTTAAATAAATTCCTAGAAGTCCAATTTTCACAAAATTTCAAAATTCGCATAAGTAGGCATTTATAAAATTTTCCAAAATGATCCATATTACATGAACACTATAGGGAGTGGTATCATGGGTAATCTAAGTTATAGTTCTGATCTTCACCTATGCAGGACAAACGCCTAGTCTCCCATTTTGGTGTCAACAAGGAGCGGCAGTCGATAGACCTGGGAGTTGGTTATCGCAGCAGCATAGCAGTCCTTTGTATATTTTACACAGTGCTACGAGCACAACTGAGTGACAGCATGAGTGCTTGGTTTTCTTTGGAGATTTGGGTATTGCGATTATGACTGAGTGACAATGTCATAACTATGAGGCATGATGACATGCGTGGTATGAGCTAATGACCATTATGTATACCCAATGTTAACTGGATGATTGTAGGCTTCATGTAGCTAAGGATGTGACCACTGAAGACTATATTCACTAATTTTACGAGTTTAACTCACTTGATTATTTAGTAACTTTATACGTGATTTGGACCGTGATTTGTACATGTTTAACTCATTTGACTGTTCAGTAACTTTATTTGTGATTTGGACCGTGATTTGTACATGACATTGTATTGTCGGATCTATTATGATATTTACGTCTATTCATAAAGTTTACTTGAAATCCTAATTATGATTTGAACATGATATTTCGGTGCTGGATTTATTCACAATATTCGCATGAAATGCTTCAAAATTTGATATTCTAAAGTTTTAGATTATCTTAAATTTAAGCATGCAGATTATTGCTAATTGATGCAAAATGTTTTGTGCATTGAAATGATTATTACATCGTGAAAGAAAATGTTTTATTATGGTTTTCATATGAATCTTATTTTTCCTACCAAGCATAACTTGTTGAGGCATTGCAATGCCTCAAATACAGAGAAAGACAACAGGTATGGCATACAATCAGAGCAAGCAAGAGCATTAGGGGCCTTCAATGGTGCATAGAGGAGATTTCAATGATGGACTTTAGTTTGTTCCTTACCTCCGATATTACTATGTAGTGCCATTTGTGGAACTGAGCTTAACTAGTCCCTCTTCTGGTCTTGATCACTCTCATCTGAACCAGATTTCAATTGTCTCTCTCTTGAACTTTGCCTATCTATGTTTCGTGATATCTCTTGGGCTTATTTGTTATACCAGTGTCAGTATATGAAGTTCTTTCTCTTCAATTCTTTGATTTTGTACCAAAACTAAATTTTGAGTATTTAACGCTATTGTTCTAAAAAGATGAAGAAGGAGATGATGATCTTGATGTTCAATAATAATGGAGTTTCTTGATTTTGTTTGTTGATTATTGGGGGACCTTTGAGCTCTCATGCTATAATTTTCTCTCCTATTTGATTAATTGTGCAAAGGGGAGCCTCGGCGCAACGGTAAAAGTTGTCATCATATGACCTTGAGGTAATGGGTTCAAAGCGTGGAATCAGCCTCTTGCAAAATACAAGGTAAGGCTATCTACTATAGGCCCTTGTAATCTGCCCCTTCCCCGAACCCCGCATAGGAGGGAGCTTCGTGCACCGGGGCTGCCTCTCATTTGATTAATTGTATATGTATATTGTTTACATTATGACTTGAATGTATGGATGTATTTACATTGGATGTGATGGTTGTGCTTGGATAGACCCTATACAATGTCGTTGATTCTTTTAATTTTTACTTTATTGTTGAGGTATATAGTTTTATTGAAATTTGTAATTAATCTAGATAGATTGGTATGGAGACTGAGTATCCCAGGTTGTGTATTTATGTTTATTGTATTTATCAGGTATTGTTATATTGCATGCATTAAATGTGATGGTCCAAAATACAGAGGAGACTATTAGATTTTATGTAGAAATGGGAATATCATTTCGCCATTAAATCTATGATTTTGTGGTTGTATGACTCATGGGGTTTTGAAATGATTGCTTTTTATTCAAGTTTTTTCATTTTCAGTTGATTTTAAAATAGGGATCCCATCTTTTTAAAAATTGGTATTTATATATTGTGTAAAACCCAGGGTGTCTCATAGTGTGTCGAAGGGAGGGTGAAGAATGTGCACGGATCCGGCCATCCAAAGGTGGGGTTTCAATAGAGGGGCCACAAACTTAGTCCTTGAAGCTTGGCCTTGATAGTGTTTCCGTAGAGGAAGGACTATATACTATGAGGAGCGTATTGAATTGCTGGATATAGAAGTAAAATTGGCAAGTTTAGAGAGAGAATTTGAACAACTAATAGTGGAGGAAATATTCAATCAGCATTAGAATTAAATTAGATAACAATGTCAAGTCAGTAAAAAAGAAATGGTATATAAAGAAAATTCTTTAGCAGCTTATTTATCCAGCTAATGATAGAAAATACAATTAAAAATGCTTATGTGGTGTGAGAAAAAATGAAATTCAAGTGCTCAAAGAAAAGCATCATTATGTTAATATATCATCTATAATAGATAATGCCTAGAAGCCGAATGGTATTCAAACCTCAAGATGTCACTTAATGATTGAACATTGTCTTTTTATTATCGACATGTAATTAACAACCCTAAGAGTTAGAGATATATACCCGCTTTTATTTTATTAATAAGAACCCACTCGGGGAGAATTTTTTTTTACTATTTCCTCTATACTTTTGCCTATTGCAAATGTATGGAATGAGCAAATTTGCTTATACTTTTATATTTAAAAATCTTAGTTTATGTAATTAATAAAATATTTGGTGAAGATATTGTATTATTATTTTGGGCTCAAATCTCAAGCTAAAAAGCCTTTTTTTGTTATGTAGGGAGTTAACTGGATGAATTACTTGATTTGCCATCTAATCAACTCAGATAAATTTTGCTTCTCTTTCTTGAATACTATTTATCATTAAAAAAAAAAGAAAGACAATTAAAACAAGGTGAAGATGTCGAATAAGGTTGGGTGAAACAATTAACCATTGAACAGACTATAAAGTAAGTGCATTAAAACAAGTGGCTATGAAAAGTATGCAATGGGTATATTTTGACTTCAAAAGTGGTTGGTGACAAATCGTTAATATCTCAAGTGCATAATGTTTAGACCAAAGTGCACAAAACTCACACTAAAGGTATGGTGGTGAATGAAGCCTTTTAGGTGGCAGGTACTACTAAGAAATTTCAACAAGCTTAAAGCATGTTTCATGTGGAGAACTCCCAATGTGCAGGCATCGATAATAATGAAAAGGAATACCTGAACCAAGATTTCTAATGCCTCTTAAAATGGTCTTAAAGGTGTATACAGAAACCTAAGAAATAGCTATCGTTTTAAGAAGAAAATGAATTTGAACCCACTATCTCTTGGTCCAAGGCAGGTCACTTGACCAATGAAATCTAGTGGTCGAACCCGAGAAGACAAATGACAAACTAGCTAATTTAATTCTACTTTGGAATGTGGATAAAGTGCTTCTAGTTGCCCTCATGCTTTAAATACCAAAGCATGGATTGAGAGTTGGAAAGAGACTCGATGTAGTCTAGATTATTGCTCTTACCTCCCAAAAATAACTCTAACTGCTTTTGAAAGGCATCAATCTCTGCTAATGATTCCTTCCCAGGAGATGAAATCTGGGAAGCCAATTGGAAAACCTCAGAGTTGTTTATTTCACTCTAAACTTAAAAGTATGAAATAAACTACTTACCTCCAATCATGCTAACATGTTCTGTGTTGAATCAAAATCTCCAATCTTCATATTTGGATGAAGAAAGCTTTTAATGTTTAGCAAATCTTGAAGGAAGGGATAATGGAACCCTAAGCTCTATTTTTTTTCAAGACTAGGGCTTCCCTAAAAAGCTTTTGCCTTTGTATATATACTCTTATACATACAGTTATAGTTGTGGCAGGAGACCTTGAGAAACTAGAAAAATGTCTCCAACATGATATCTCCACTACATCTAACACCAATAAAAATAGGTTACTTCAAGTACTTGATTTTCTCATTATCATTTTATATTTCAAATAACTAAAACACAAGTACGTTATGAGTTTGATTTAAAAATCCAGAAAAACTCCAAAGCTTATTATACTTCAAGTTTGTATAATGGTATATTTGATGAAGGAATCTA
Organism: Warburgia ugandensis; assembly: GCA_035236585.1. Lineage (NCBI taxonomy): Eukaryota > Viridiplantae > Streptophyta > Magnoliopsida > Canellales > Canellaceae > Warburgia > Warburgia ugandensis. Next base: position 48,366,967 of record CP141138.1, on the reverse strand, counting down.
ATGGAGACATGCTCAAATCTTTACAATTCGTGTTAGCAACTACCAAGTTTTTGTGCTAATTAAACCTTCACATACATGATGTGAAACTAGTCCGAATGGACCGTACTTTGACAGCAAGGTGTAGATCAATTGATTTTCTATACATGAACTTGCCGATCACATTGGAGTGATAAAGCACTTGTATGTCTCCCAGTCCAGAGTTAGCGGGTTCAAATCCAGTCACCATTCCAAAAAGAAAACAAAAAACTGACGTTCATGTGTCGAAAACATGTTAATCATAGAACCGACTCAAAAATAATTAGAGATACAAAAAAAAAAAAATGGCATTGACTTGAAGGACTTCTATAACTTTGTTTTTTTAATACGATATTTTATTAGTAAAAAAGGAAGAAGATCAGAGTGAGGTAGTCTACAAACAAGGAAAAACAAAGAAAAAGACACCGACCAATGTTAGCAGACACGATAATGTCATCTTGCGAGACATGTTTTCAAGTGATTTAGCTGTAGAGTTACCTGATCACTGTAGTTGTTGAAGGCTAACCCAAGTTTCCTTCAATGATCTTCTTAAACTCTTCAATATAGTCCCAGAATCTCCATCGAGAAACATCTAAATTGGTGAACCATAAGATCACATTAAGTGAATCCATGGGCGGATGCACGAGCATAGGAGCAGGGGGTCTTAAGACCCAAGCCAAATTTTCAAAAAATCTTAATTATATGAAGATTTTGAATGAATTAGAAAAAAAAGACCACATTCGGCCCCAAACTATCATCTCTTCCGACTATTTTTCTACTTGGCACGCTGCCCCGTTTCCTATACGGTTGTATCAACTACCCATCTTGATTTTTCTTCAAGATATGTCGTCCCTTTGCCAGCGATGATCATAGAGCATGGGGTTTTATTAGTTTCATCAATTGAATTTTAGGTTCTGATCTTAGTGTCGGTCTGTCTGGGTTCGGCCTACGCTGGAAGAACAGGAACAACAAAGAGGGAAAGAGATTTCATCAGACCTGATTCTCACTGTTTGTAGGGGAAGAATGGGTAGCAAAAGACAAATCCCACTTACTTAATGTGAACATTATTTCAAGACCTTAATTTGTTCAAAGAAAAAGTTTTTTCCTTAGGATGTATTTACATATTCATGTTTATTGTAAGGAGAGCTGCTAGCCAAACACTAAAAACAAATGTGCTTGAAAACACAAATATTTGGATGATCTAAAATATTCACCTTATTAGCGTGGGCTACGTGAGGTAAGGATAAAAATTCATACTCATCAGATGCTTCTAAGTACTAGTTCTTTTAGTTGAAAATCTCACTGGCCGTGATTAGTAAAGCCAAAACAAAATAACTAGAATCATCCAGTGATCAAGAACTCTGATACTACCCAATCTAAGGCAAGCCGAACGTGGCAAATGGATCAGATCAGAATAATCTGACGCTTGTCAAAATTGTGTTGGCAAACGCGTTACTAATAATTTTCCTATTGTAAGACCTTACTGACTTAAATTCATAGACCTGTTGCTGAGTGAACTTCATTCATATGTATTAAACAAACATTGTCTAGCATAACACAATTTACCGTCTGAAAAATACTAGGAATTGATAAATTTACATTGGCACATAACATTAGCCTACTAGTCCAACTCAACGCTATGCAAACTTAAAAGGAGAATACTTGACATGAGCTATCACTGATTAATATTTTTCAAGAGTATATGTTTACTTATAATATCTGTACCGGGGTTTTGAGCTACATGATTGTGGAATTTGCTGTATTTGTTCGATTGAATTTACGTTCCTTCCCGCTTTCAGAATTTTGTTAGTCGCAGGAAATGTCTAATACTATGAAGGTAACAAATAGGTGTGTCATGGAAGTAGCCATCTGGAACATGGATTGTAATCTTTTGGGTAGTGATATTCCCTTATCAATGAGTTTGAGAAATAACACTAAAGGGCAGCCCTAGTGCACGAAGCTCCTGCCTATGCGAGGTTCAGGGAAGGGGCGGACCACAAGGGCTTATAGTAGGCAGCTTTACCTTGTATTTTTACAAGAGCCTGTTTTCACGCCTTGAACTCATGACCTCAAGGTCACACGATGACAACTTTTTATTGTTGCTCTAAGACTCCCCTTCTAATTTGAGAAATAACATTATTAAAAAAAATAAACTTGGGAACTAATTTGTTCAAGCAGCAAGCAAATCAAAATTTCAAGTGGAAATTATTAGTTTCTTAGAGGTTATTTGCATTTAATTTAATTTGGATTATGAGAACAACCATGATACAAGGTCGAATTTGTGTATAATTCGAAACAATTGGATAACATATGGAAAAACTTCCAACATGAGATCCATCTGCATTAATCATGTTTAAATTTCATAGGTTTAAATATATCTCAAGAATCCAAAATTTTGAATTTTTCGGGATTTTCTAAGGTTTAAAACAGCGGTAGAAGAGTAAAAGCTTTCTTAGAAGAAATTCAATTATTCAGAGAATTTTGTGCTTATGGATTCCATGCTTTATGATTCAATAATCTTTCACTTTTTTTCAGAGATTTCCCATTGTCATAATATATTTCAACTTATTATTAGTTCCTCGAATCAAATGAGCATGACCCAACTAGGCAATGATCAAATTCCCTCAATTACTGAGTTTTCAACTTAAATGAATCAAGCATCCGAGCAGCGTCACATCAATGAAACACATCACACCAATAGTTTGGTATACGTGATTCTCATTACAGCCGCCCAAGAAGGAAGATGAAAAGAAACTAGTTCCTACTTGCCATTAATGTCTTCCGTATCTCAACTCTGGCCATTTTATGCCAAACTTAACGTGTACCAAATGGCTTAGCTACGGAAAGTGCTGATAATTATAGACGCTTTAACCTGGTCTACTGTGAGGCTCTCAAGGTAGTTAATGTTTTTTTAGTTCAATCAGTGATAGAGTTGTTGTTGTATGACCTTGAAATTACAGGTTCAAGATGTGAAAATAGCCTATTGCAAAATGCAAGATAAAGCTGCATACTATTAACCTTTGTCTATCATTCCTTTCCAAGAATTTGCATACACGGGAGCTTGGCAGACTGGATCTGGCCCTGAGTTAAAGTTAACCTCTGAGTGGATGCATTTTAAGCGCCTACTATTATCAGAGGCCTTATTGAAAAGGCAGCCGGTGAACTTAGCCTTTTATGTTAAACGTGAAAATGGGTAAAGTAGAATGTGGAAACCATTTCCCCGATTTCAATACGAGCCTTTTCACGTAGGAATGGGCCGATATTCTATTGGTTTTGTTGCTGCTTTTGTGGGAGAGGTTATCGAACGGTAAAGTGGGTATGATCTTGGAAGTTTGGAAAATGTTTTTGTTCGGCAGCTGTCTTTGGCAAGCGGATGAGATCACGTGATGGGCACGAGGAGGGCCCACTCGAATGTCTGTCTTGGAGTCTTGCAGGCTTCTTCTCTGTGCCAAAAAGCCCCAAAAGCCCAACCCACACGCTCTCAGACAGGAAAAAGTCACCAGCGACATTAATGCCTAGGCAGGCATCAGAAATGCCTCTCTTGTTCTATAAAGCTACAACATTGCCATCTATTATCCTTGGAAGAAAGTTAGAAATTTATAATATATCTGCTTGCTAGGCCAGTAAGGTCCTGGAACGGAATGTGCATTCATCTGTATATAAGGACTTCACAAATCAAAGGCTGAGATTTTTATTTTTTTATTTTTTTTGTCTTTATAAGTCATCGCAAGGCTTAAATTGATGAAGATCATGACTAGCAATATCTGATTATCAGACCGATTTGTTGTCAAGAACTGAGTAATTGTCACATGGGAGTAAACCAATGGTCTTCATCAGTGAACAAGTGAATTCAACTTCTATATGTAGCTACTTAAACCTTCCTTGGGGCAAATACGTTGCCCATCACATTAACAGCTACAAAAGAACAGTATATTCATAGAGGTTTGAAATTGGGTTTCAGGAGAAGAATTGCAGCGAAATGTAATTTCAAATTAAATGAAGATCATACTTAGATGATGCATGCCCTCGCTGGCATTACAATGAAAACATAGTACCACTACATGAACTTATGGATCATATGATAATGGGGACCCTGAAGATGACCATGGCCTATCCTTTCCCAGCTAAGCACATGAGAGAGAGAGAGAGAGAGAGAGAGAGAGAGAGAGAGAGAGAGAGATGGTGATGGCCAAGTTGAGGGAAAGAGCATTTACCACAAATGGGCCTTATCTTGAAGATCTCCGTGGTCCCCCAGTTGGAATTTTGCGTCCTCAGTGGGACTCTCAGTTTTGGCATGGGGTCCCCGTCTCATTCAACCTATCAGAAACAATATTTGATGCATACCACTTGTTTGACCAAAAGAAACGGAAGGTCTTGTCTAAAAGGGACTCATAAGCTGAAAGACCCTTAAACCTCATCCCACAATGGGACTGTTTGTGGCCACACGGAACCAAACTCGAGTCCTCATTTCCATCATCAAAATACCACAAACTTCCCCACGAAAAGATTGATGTTACACAGATATCTGGGTATCTCCTATTAATCCTGGAGAACCATGGCCTCTCCACTATTTTTTCGGACAAGTATATTCAATTGATTCCCTTCTCCCTAGACAGCTGAGAGACAAGCCCTATATGCACTACAACTGAAGGGCGTGGGGTTTAGCAACACAAAATGGTGGAAAAGGGTCACTTGTGAGTGGAAATGTCTTCTAAGGTCACATGCACTTGGCTAGTGGGGGATCTTCAGAGACTGTACCACTATAACATTATGGTCTTTAATGACTTGTAAGCAAGCCAACTTGAGATATCGAGATCTAGTCATACTGGATTTTTGCACGTTAAATTCATCTGTTTGCCACATGATATTCCTTGTGGGAATAAGACAGTGCATAACTTGTAGAGAGCTATGTTTGAGGTAAGATACTTGGGTGCACTGATCTGTCTAATCCAATGTGATTAACCTTGGACATGATCCTTCAGCAGCGGGGGAAACTTATCCTTTTCCTTATTTGGATGATAAAAAGACGCATTACAGGAGGAAGAATGCAAAGAAGAGCTAGATCTACTAGATCTAGGCAAAATTCAACCAAAAGCAAGCAAATATTTTTCATGGGTGAGTTCAATTATCCATGGAACTGGATCTTATCCTGTGCTACTGGCACTTGCAGTCCTTAAACATTGGTCTAAGAACAAACTGCCCAAGGCTTTAGGGTCTTAACTATGATTCAATTATTTTTGCATACTTTAGGGCTGCCAGTTGCAAGGGATTATGTCTCTATCTATGGATAACTTCATCATACGATCATTATCTTCGGGTAGCCCAGACTTTAAAGTGCCTAATCGAGATCTCCTGTTGAAGATGTCAAATGCAAGGCGTGGATTGTGATTGAAGTGTCATATTCTTCCTAATCACCATCTCGATCGACCAGTAGCTCACTCCAAGTCACACGCATTAGGCTTCAAAATCTCTAGTTGAGTGTCCTTTCCAAAGGATAACCTCAAGAACACTGTTTAATATCCTGGCTCCATCGACAATAAATTGTTTTCATTATGAAGACCATTGGTGTTTTTTCTTGGAAAGTGACCTTATCTCGCAAGTCCAGTTACAGGATTCTATCACAATCATACCATGATAGTTTTTAACAGGTCGTAAAATTTACAAGAAACATGATAAAAAAGAAGTAAATGCATGCAGAATAATCACAAGCTTTGCGTAAAACAATCTGTTAGTTAATGGATTTAAATCATAGTTCAAAAACTCAAAAGCCAAGTGAGTCGTGTAAAATCGAAGGTAAATCTTTATAGATATTAGCATTAGACCTCTTTTTAGAAGTTCTAAAATACATGTATCACAGGAGACTCGACAGTACTCAAGTGGAACTTTGAATAGAAGTTCTAAAATTGCTAGTCACAGTAAAAAAAGTTTAAATTATATGCAAAAATGGCTGCTAGGCTATTTGGTTAATTAGCATATTGTATTGTTGTTTGGAAGGTGAAGAAGCATGGCTTAAATAAGACATTGAGTTAAGTTAGACTATCTTTTTATTTGATAACCGGCCTATAGTCTATAGGCAAAAGTACATATATCAGATGGCTGCATCTAACAAATTGTTAGAGATTCTTTGTTGAGACCAATCCAAGCAGATGCCCCTATTGGACGAATGGTTTGAATCAGGAAACATGTGACCACGTGCCTAGCAGCGAGTGCAAATTGTATAATTTCGTACTAAATCTTTTTCTAAAGAATAATAGTGTTCATACAATACCTTCTAGTCACTAAATTAAAGCTTGCTTAGAAGGAAATTCATGTAAACATCAATGCATCAGCCTAAGCCAAGTAAACAATCTAGCAAGAAATCATTGAACTGACGCACTCCATTCAAGAATCACATGAGGAGATCCCATGGATAATTAGAAAGTACAATTTGTGCATGGGCTTGTTGGGATCAAAGCATCAACTCTTTGACCATATTATTCTCTAATTCGCACTGTAATTAGGCTGGATCTTAAGATACTAAAAGGCTAAGCACTGTTACCACTGCGGTACAATCTTCGGTTAGTGAGAACATAATTAAGTCCGTTAGCGATCTCTGTCTCTAAGTGTGTATTATGGGAATTAGCGGATGTAGAAAAGATAGACAAAACATCGGTACATGCATAATTGGCTGTAGGATAAGGATGTTAGAACGTCCATCTACTTCCCAATCCGAACAGATATCTGGTCCGTAAGTTGAAGTAAGGAGGGCAGCTCCGGTGCACAAAGCTCCAGCATATGCAGAGTTTGGGAAAAGATGAATTTCAAGGGTTAATAGTCTGCAGTCTTACCTTGTACTTTGCAAGAGGCTGTTTCCACGCCTTGAACCCATAACCTCAAAGTCACACAATGACGACTCTACCATTGTGCCAAGGCTCCCCTTCATCTGCAAGTTGAAGTCCAATACAAATAGTAATGATTTATCTTACGTGTTTCAATCCTTAACAAGCCTTGATGGATCAAGGATCTAGGATCGATAATCAGATCAAGGCAAATTTGTGTGCAACTGTATGGTAATGCTAATCCATCTTGTTAACGCAAGCGACATATGGATCATTCCGTTCGAATCCACCACTTGTTATGTAGCTAAGTGTATAACCCCAAATTCATCTTAAACATGGATAACCTAGGGATAATTAGAGGGCAGAGATTAAGCAAGAACCACTCTTTTCCTGTGTGTGTCTCTCCAGGTATGAAAGTTTCTGACATACTCAATGTGCATGGATGATGAGAAAAGCATGCATGGTGAGACGAGACCCTCCACATGGCATCGGAAAGAAAACACACTCAAGAGCCCTGCGCCCTGGCCATGTCCGACTCAAACACCAGAACACTCGAAGCTTGCCGGTATTTCAGAGTGAAACCCCTTCTTTCGGCGTGCATGGGGACCCCATCCACATTTCATGTCTCCCTTCCACTCCTAAAAACATGACTCAATTTAGTATTGGCACCCCTCTCTCTCTCTCTCTCTCTCTCTCTCTCTCTCTCTCTCTCTCTCTCATGCTTTTGTCATCCATAAAGCAGTCTGACAGTGCCCTCCCCTTCTTTAACGCTAATGCAGAACTTCTCTTACAAATAAGTTTATTATTACATTAAAAAATTAACCCCCACCTGCCTTCTCTCTCTCTCTCTCTCTCAACACTATAGCTTGTTCTATCAACAAGAAATCTGAGTGAATCGGTAGTGAAAAGTCAACTTATCCATGCACGTTATTTTCTGATTTGTTTATCCTAATCAGAAAATAGTTACTGATGTTAGTCGGCGTTTATTATGGGAGATTGATAGGCAATTAATCCCACTTGTTGCGCGCTCGCTATCGATAATTTGCATGTTTCTCTGCAGTATTTTCTTGTGAGACTTATGGAATTACTTTTTTTCACGTTAATCTACATGAAATAATTTAGAGAAATATTATCCAGGCTGTTGAGCTTTGAGACGAGTCTAATACCTCTCTATCGACTTTTTCTAATCCTACATAGACTACATGCAAAAATTTGTGCACATTGGTTACTTCTAGTTACTAGCAGAGAGGACAATGGATAGGGTCAGGCTACATTTTTGGCAAACCCTAACCCTAACCCTAACCCCAATTCTTCTCTCTTCCTTGTGACCCTATGTCATCCCTGCTTGGGTTAAAGAATTTTATGCTAAGGTCAAAATTTTCCTGCCCTAACCTTTGCTATTTATAGGTCATTCAGGTCAGTCCCCTCATTGACCCTAGCTTGCTACAACATTTAAATATATTTTTTAAACTTACACTCTAATACACTTTCACAACAATAAAAACTATACCATAATATACTTTTATACGAAAGCTTTAGAGTTTTAATCAATTTCTTGTTATTGAATAGCAACAATTATCAATGCTTTTATATTCGTATTTAAAAAAATTTATATGAGAACACTTTTGTCATTTAAAGTAAAATATATAAGTTGTTAGAGTTCCCTATTTTTTTATCACTGATCCTAACTCTTCTTAGGTCATAGATTTTTTGAAGCTAGTCTTATTGAGGTAATAAATATTATGCCCCTAACCTTGAATCTTATGGGTCATTAGGGTCGAGGCCTCTTAGTGGACCTGATCCATTGCAATTCCTACATAAGAAATTCAATGATCATCATTAAAAAAACTTTTAGGAATCCGCTACACCTTTATTTTTTATTTTTTTAACAGTAAAGAGTTACGAGGTAAATTACTAGGCACAACCTGCCAGTACTTAAAGTGACGGGGGCGCCTAAGGCTGATCCGTACCGTTCATCTGAATTCTCTTACGTTATCTATCTAGCTAGCGATCATCGGACGCTACAATTATCTATTTCAAGTAATACTTGGTCTACTAGAGACCCAATGCTGGAGAAATCAGATGATCATGACCAAAATGTGACTTTGCACACAAGAAGAGCAAATAAAATTTAATACAAGATTATGAAAGACATCATCCGTAATTTTAGTTGGAGACGAGACTTGGACTAGATTACTGTCCTGTGGGCGATAATGTGATCGACGAGTAATCCTTTAATCTGTTTGTCTAAGTATAATTTGTTAAGGAAGTCATATGATTAAGGGAGGGACAATGGAATTAAATAGATTTCAAGTGGCAATAAGACTGATATTATCCAGTAGCAGGTGGGCATTGAAAAGCAATTTGTGGTTGGGAGAAAGACTCCGTAATTGAACTGGGACTCGCAGGCTCGGATCCCGGAGCTGCCGCGGACGCGAAAAGGGAACGTAAAGGGTAGGGAAGAAAGAAAAGTTCATACGAGAGCAAAAGTGTGAAGGCATAGCATACATTGCATGCGCCATAAATTATAGTGTTTACTAATCACCGTAGAATACAGATTGGGTAAACCCGAAACTGGTCTTGTCGGTTAGATTTGCGAGACGCAGGCGAGTTTCAGCAACCGCAGAAACGGTGGCGCCGCCTCCGGCAGTGCCTGGTCGTGGTGACACCGGCCCGACTCTTCAATACCTTCTCCCGTTTCCTCTTCTCAGTTTATCACTGGTTTCCATATTTTACTTAACTTTAGTCAAGAAAAATGCTAAAAGAGAAGAAATCATGTTCACGCCCTTTTCATAACAGACGTATCTCTTTATGCTACTGACTTTAATTTTGAGTTAATTGGATGATTCTAGACTCTCAATCTAGTTTATTATACCAGCTACATCTCAAACTGGTGATTTTCATCGCACAGATGACTCAAAAGTTTGGTTCCATAAGGGGAGACTTGGCACGATGGTAAAGTTATCGTTATGTGATCTTGAAGTCACGGGTTCAAGACATGAAAATAGTTTCTTATAAAAATACAAGGTAAAGCTTCGAACTATAAACTCTTGTGATCCACCCCTTTTCTAGACCCCGCATAGACGGAAGCTTTGTGCAAAGAGGCTGCTTTTAGATGACTCAGCAATTTGGTTCCTTAATGGGATAAACTCGTTAGGAACTAATGTCAAATTTCCCAATGATGGCTCATCAGTCAATAGTATAGGCTGATTAGATAAATATAAAATCAGCAAGCAAGTTGGAGAATGAACTTGCAGATACCGACTAGATCAATGTATGTCTTACGTAGTTGGCTGCAAACATCATCTCTTCTCGCTATGCTTTGTCCAAGGTTTGAAATGACACTTTTTTTATTAAAAAAAATTCCAGTAGATTTAAAAAATTAAAATATACTTAAAGATAATTTAATTTTCATAATTCTTTGATGTAATAAATAAATAAATTATCAGAGGTCGCAAATGTAGATGCGAAATAGTATCTCTCCAGAAAGCACATGACAGTTACCGTCATTTTAGCATGTTCCATCCTTTATTTGCTCATATCGTCGCCACAACGTTACGCTGTGCTCATATGGACAGTGCTTTGGCGCTGCGCATCGGCATTTGTGGAATTTCATGGAAGTGGGAATGGGTTTCATTTTATCCTGGCCACCACCTCGAGAAAAGATATGTATCGGCTGATATTCTATGTAGAGTGTCATGATTTGGCTAGTTTTTTAAGATGGCAAGATAAGTGTAATCAAGTAAGAATGGATTTAGAAGTGGCAGAATGACACTCTGCATTGTGTTTTATGGGGTCTTCTTTCTGGAAACAAAAGTGAAAGAAAGCACGCAAAAGAAGAAGACCCATCAAATACTTCTTCTCTCCCCATAGCCTAATCACACTGCTATAATTCCTGCCCTTTTGCTCTCTCTCTCTCTGAGTTGCTTTAAGACATGCATACAGTTCGTAAATATTAGGTTAACTGGCAACTGAATTAAGACATTAGTAGGTAGTTTTGATGGAACCACACTAACGGTAGGGGCCATTCAACTGATGTCAGCATGATCTAGCCCCTTCATTTTAATGGCTCCACCATGGAGATGGTAAAGCCTAAATATTACACTCAATGAGTTATTCTAATTGAATGATTGGTTGGCAGTCAATTAATTAAGGGGGAAAAAAAATGTATTTGAAGAACATCGATCTAATTCCTCCACTCATGTGATTAACTCACACGGATATCACATGGGTAGGTCCCGTTGTGAAGTGTCCACTAATGTCACAGACTGCAGCATCTATCCAAATCAATTGACTAACTTGATCTCATATATGATTTCTCTAACTAAACTAAAGATCATTGTACCAAGAGCACGCATGTGACTTGGTAAATAGAAAAATGGAAAAGCCTCAAGCTTAGACGTCCAGCTTGGTGATTAAACGATGTTAGACCACATAGAGGTGGCATATATGTATGCTAATGTAGCCATTGATCGAGAGGGCCACCACTGGCTCTTATGATTGCCTTCGATTATCCCAAACTGAGATGACATCCCTCCCATCAATACTTTTAGAACCGAACATTCGAAATTATTTTTTGCTTTAGGAATGCAGCGTGTACGAAAATCAACTCTTGGGTTTCTTTTAACCGACGCTTACAAATTTACAGTGCAAATAATCCCAATGGATTGGTGGATCTAAAGCATTCACCGGCAGGACATGCACTGTCTTTGATAGACCATGACCACGTCTAAATCGGATTTCTTCTGCCTATGAGCTATAGAGATTTCAACTCTACTCCAGCACTCGGTGAGGCTTGAGCCATTCATTTTACACCTAAACAATTAGGAGCATCTCATGGCTTTCTAATGAAGATAGGGCCCAACAGATGAACGGCTAAGACCAGCAAACGGCTGAGTCTCAAAATATTACTATCACCTTCGTGTGTAAATCCTCGGATCTTGCTGGGGGTGTGTAAAAGATCATTTCCGTTTGCTTTCTGAGAAATTCTCACGAAATTTCCTGTTGAAGGGTTAGGATAATCCAGCTGATGGTGGGATTAGAAAGCGAGACGCGGCCGTGTGGGTGGTGGTCCTATTCTACAAACAGTTGGTCTAATGGTCCAGGCCAGCGTCCTAATTATGATTAGTAACATCATCATAATCATGATCAATGACCTAATTGCATCCAGTCGTGCCATTTTTACGTACAAAAACCACTTAAAGCTATCGTAAAGCAGTCTATGTTGGTGGGCCAAGGCATCAAACCAATTGTACATTATTATCCCCGCTACAGCAATCCCTTTCTAGTCTAGAGATGGAGAGACGTTTAACTAGTGAGTGGGGGTATCGAGTATCGAATGCACCCACTCATCCAAAAGGTATTTCCCGTCTTAGTCTGTCATGTAGTGACCCCATTCACTCCCATCTTAAAAGAGAGAAAGATTCCCCGAGTGCATCAAACAAGCCCCAATTAACCAACGTCAAAACTCGAAATGGACCCTCTTTCGTAACTTAAAATATTTTCACACCTCCCTCGTTTTCCATTTTCTGAGAGAGAGAGAGAGAGGTGTTCTTCTCATCCATGAAAGAAGAAGAAGGAAAGGAGGGAAGAGGGGGCCATGTGTAGAGGAAGAGAGGAACATATTCCGAACTTTTCCCAAGTGGGCACGGCGTCAAAATCCGGCCATTAATCATTACCCTTGCACTAAACGAGGTGTTTTTTTGGAAAGGATTAGGGGAAAGTGGTTTAATAAAGAAGGAAATGTAGGAAGAGGAGTGCGGTTCGTGAGGGCTGGGGCCGCACCCAGCCGACAAATCCCGTTTGAACGGGGCAACGTGGGGTTTTGTAAGGAATTAAAGTAACAGCGTCTCCTTTAACCAGGAGGAGGGATCCACTCCCACAATGCCTCCTCTTTCTTCTTCTTTTTGTTCCTTTTTCCCCTAATCATGTATAGATTCATAAGCTCGAACTTCGGCATGTGAGATTTAGATGTCTGACTGAGTTGGGTTCGGTCGCCTAAGACACCATCGAATCCCGAAAGCTCTCAATGAGTCGTTTGGTTGATTCATTTGGCGGAACTGATTGGACCTACCCTGCTGATCCGCTCCATCTTTTCAACTGAGTATTGGCACAAGCCACGTCCACTCATGGGGCGCCCAATAATGTACAATTGCATTATATTGAATCATGAAAATCATCCTCTACTTGGATGACTAACCCGGCAAAAAATGGGAGATTGTGCACAGATCAATTGCTTTAGATTGACATTGAATTGTTGTCTACGTAGTCGATGGGATCGTTCTAAATTACATGAAAAGTTGGAGTTACTTATAGAGAGTATTACCAGTGAAATATTTTGTAGTGGAGAGACACAGAAGCCGATAATGCCACTATGGAAAATTTTCTTACTCAAACTATGGAGAGTGACATAGAAGGTGATAAAGTAAGCTACAGAAGGAAAATTAAGTTGCGGGCATAGAAGGTAGTGTCAAGCCATATAAGGTTTATGTGATAATGGTGCATTTGAACTTGAGCCTATCTCAAGGGCCAAGAAACTATACATGGCTAGAGCTGCATTTACGTTTTGTAGCTGTGCAGAGATTGAATGGAAATTTTGGCGCAGGTTCAAGGTGTGGAAACATACTCTTGCAAAATGCAAGATAAAAATATGTATTATTGACCTTTGTAGTCCACCTTTTTCCCGAATCTCACATACATAAGAGCTTTGTGCCCCGAAGCTGCCCTTTAGCTGCACAGAGATTGTTACAATGAACGGGGTCATACTTTGCATTGTCACACTCCATAGTTGAATTATCAACGTAGCTACGACTAATTATCTTGTGTGGGCATATCTGTTGGATCTTAGGTATGAAATTTTGTCTTCAGTTAGGACTCCTGGTTCTTGTTAGGTGAGCGGGATTTGCTTCATCCTTTCAGTCTGGTGTGTACCTACCTCTCTACCTTTTTTCTTCATTTAATCATAGGCCCTGCTTATGTTAGGAACCGGTCCTCTTCATTTCCACGCAGTTTTACCAATTTCTGTGGTGGATAATTGGAATTATTTTGGAACCGTCGTGGCTTTTCAGTGTCCTGATTTGACTTAAAAATCCCCAAATTGCTCTGGTTTAATGTCAATTTGTATTTATTCAACATAATGTTATTATTAATCAAATTGAAAATTCCACCACAATTCATCAAAACATCCCATATTATTAATTTGGAGATAGCATAGGTACGCAGCACCGGCAACAAGTTACTGTAGTGTGATTATGGTGGACCCTATCTTTCGTTAGATCAAACCCCTCCAACTGAATTTTTTCTGGCTTTGTATATCTTTTATCCTCATTATCAAGGTGATTGGATGGTTTCCCCCTGGACCATTTTTTAAACAATGTTGGCCGAGTATTCATGTGCTGGGAACAAAAGTAAGCTTTTCAGATTACAGGCTCATCCAATCTTCACTGTTTTTGGAGTAATAGTCATCCTAAGTCAAAGAAATCAAATGAACAGGTCTGATCAACCAAAGATGGGCTCATCATGCAAAGTGGGTATACTGTAGCAACTTGCTGGAGCTGGAAATCCAAATTAAAGAAAGTAGATTCACACTCCAATCGCTTGACTGCTGCGGTTTCCTATCCATCTACATAGCGGGACCCGCCAAATCTATGGTTTCCATAGTAAACCTCCTTACCCGTATTACATTGAAGCAGCAGTTGATCTACCCGCAAGTAACGGAATGACTCAACCGAGTCAGGCGACGAGTTGACTCGTATTAAGGTTGAATTTCTCGGAAATAAAAAATATTCTTTTAGGAAACCTATTATTGCAAAGAAATGGCGATAAGAGCCGGTCCCACAGCGCCGCTTCTCGGCTCAACAAGCCGTTCAAGCAAGAAATCCCGACGGCGAAGAGTGGTACTAGTGCGAGTGCGCTTCTTTTCCACTGCTCTTAAGGCGTGCCCGGCTGGAGCCAGTTTTCTTCTTTTTTTTTCTCAATTTCTAACCGAGCCAGTTTTACTGAATGCTGTAGGATTAGGACAAGGGAGGGGAATAGCAATAGGAATAGGAATAGGCGGCTCTAAGGGGGCGACAGGTTGGGGGTTGATGGAGCCTCGAGAAGTTGAATAAGAAAGCGAGAGAAAGAGAAAGCGAGTAATTAAAAAACCAGGAATTAATGTGGAAATTAAATCCCAGGGAATTATTTGAGTGAGATTGGATCTGGAAAGCTTTGAAAAAAGATGTATAGGGCGATAAAGAGAAATGGCGAAGTGATAGGCAACGACCCCCGGCAGTAGACGTTAAAAGCCCCTTCCCAGCCTCCTCCCTCTGCTCCTGTAACTAAAAGCAGCAGCACAGAGAGGGGAAGAGATTTTCCATTTGCCTTTTGGCTTCCCTGGATTTCCTTTGCAGAGTAAGAGAGTAACGGATTTCCGGACTGGTCTTTTGTCGTTGCCGTTTGGAGGCTTCAAAAGCGTTTTTGGGGTATAAAAGCACTTGTTCGGCTTCAGTTTTCTTCTTACATCTCTGAAGATCAAAACCCAAAGTTTCATCTTTTTACCTCTTCAACTGCCACGAGCAGCTGCAGAAGAAGAATAAGAAGAAAGATTTGAAGGCAGAGAGAGAGAGAGCTGCTTGGTTTTCTTTTTTTTATGTCTGCCACATTTCAGTAAACGCAGGCGGGCAGAGGTGGAGTGATCGGACCGGTAATCTCGCCGGTTCTCATTTCGGGAATAGTGTATTCTGCAGAGTGGCGGATTTAAGTGATTTTCGGCCGACTTGCAGTGAGATTCGGTGCGAGTATCTGCAATTATTTCCGCATTTAAAGGTACCTGCAAGTCTCGGAATGGATGATTCTTCTTCTTCAATCCATCCCTGCTGTCAGCAACTACAATGCATGCTGTTACACGTCAACTCCTCCCTTAACTACTGTCATCTCTAAATAAGGCAGTAACGGTTATGGATAGACAGACTGAGATGGATGGATACTGGACATGCAGCCATTTGTTTAGAAACGTGTCTCTCTTCTTCTTTGATATTCACAAGAAAGAAATCTCAAAATCCCTCTTTTGAGCTCCCATTAGAGGGATTTCAGTTTTCTTCTTCAGATCTACAGAGAATCTGACTTGGTTGAGTGTCTCTGGTACCGAAAGCGTTGAAATCGTTTCTTCTACCAACTCGATTCTCTCCTCTCTTTTTTCTATCTTTTTCGTTTTTGAGAGTGCATTTTGGTCTGAGTTTTCGCTTTCCCTTGCTTAGTTACTTCTGATTTTGTCTCATTTCCTGTCCGTTTTATGTTTCAGGATCTTGGGCGATTTTGACACTCCTTCGCCTCGTTACCGGGAATTTATAGAGGGAGATGATGGCGCAAAAGCAAGCTGAGGAAGCGATCGTAGCCAGTTACAATGAGACGGATCATGAAGTGAAGGAAGAAGAGACGGAGGATCACTCCATGCTTAGCATGAAAAGCTTTCTCTGGCATGGCGGTTCAGTTTATGATGCTTGGTTCAGCTGTGCTTCCAATCAAGTAGGGGAAATGGAATAAAAATCCTTTTTTTCCGGTTACATTTCTGCTGCTTTTTACTCATCCTTTTGTTGTTTTCTTTCTGCAGGTTGCTCAGGTTCTTTTAACGCTCCCATACTCCTTTTCTCAGCTGGGAATGCTTTCCGGCATCTTACTTCAGATCTTCTACGGACTTCTCGGTAGCTGGACGGCGTATCTCATCAGCGTACTCTACGTAGAGTACAGAAGCCGGAAGGAGAAAGAGAACGTCAGTTTCAAGAACCACGTCATTCAGGTAAAAACCGCTCCCTTGATACCTTCCAATTGCAGAAAACCGGTTCCTACCAGAAAGCCCTCTTTTCTGTAATCCCGCACTGGCAGAGCTACCAATAACTACATTATCCTGAAAATTCAATAATCCACCGAGATGGTACGCCCCGGAAACAAGTCAAACCCCTTTTTCCCTTCTACAGTTTCCATTTATTGGAGAAAATTGCAGAAAATCTCAGCTCCCAAAACCAATTTTCCTTATTGAACATGGCTCCCAGTATCTAAGAGTTAAGGAATTCATGTTTATTTTCTGCTGCTTGCTCATACATATGGACAAACGCCCTTTTAATTTCAGTGGTTTGAAGTGCTGGATGGGCTGCTGGGACCTTACTGGAAAGCCGCAGGTCTCGCTTTCAACTGTACCTTCCTTCTCTTTGGGTCTGTCATTCAACTCATAGCTTGCGCAAGGTGAGCTGGGCAATTTACTAAAATCAAATAGAGAACATTATTTCCTTTATTCTGTGTCTTCGCCATTCCATTTTCTTCTGACCTTTTTTTCTGGGCTGTTTTGTCGAGAGCAGCAATATCTATTACATAAACGATCGACTGGACAAGAGAACATGGACGTATATCTTTGGCGCCTGCTGCGCAACCACCGTCTTCATACCCTCCTTCCACAACTACCGAATTTGGTCCTTTCTCGGCCTTGCAATGACCACTTACACCGCCTGGTATTTAACCATTGCTGCGGTTGTTAACGGCCAGGTACAACATAATGATAAGAGCTTTAGTGGTCCTCTTTCTCTTTTGTTCAGTTACTGAGTGAAAGTCACTCACTTCGCTGATGGTTTTTACTGGTTACGACAGGTGGAAGGCGTCGTCCACTCTGGTCCCACGAAGCTGGTACTCTACTTCACCGGCGCCACCAATATCCTCTACACTTTCGGCGGCCACGCCGTGACTGTGTAAGTGAACAAGTAATTGAGAAGAAGTAAACTCTCCGAATCCAATCCGATCCCCCTTTTACTTCGTTTACAGCGCTTCTCTCGCCTGCAGCTTTTGCTCCCCATTTGGGTGGTGACAGAATTTCGATGAAACCAAAGATCTTACCTCCCATGTTCGCTTTTTTCCCTTGTATTGCCGAACAACCCTTCATAGACTAGTTCAATTCCTTAAAAAAAATCCCACTTTCTAAACAAGGGTAAAACCGATACAATCGGAGATTTCTTTGGCGAAACATAAGGCAACCGCCCTTGTGGGGCGCTGCTTTCGTCGTTCTCCACTCCCCATAAAATCCTGTTGTTCTATGTCAATTTGAAGTTCTCCAAGGACATTCTTGTCAAACCATTGAAATTTCTAAGTCCTAAGAACTCAAACTAAAATCTCTTCGGTTCGTTCCATTTCCGCCGGTTCCGGTCGAGTATCTGAAAACGATGGGTATTTGGTTTGATTGCAGGGAAATCATGCACGCAATGTGGAAGCCCCAGAAATTCAAGTACATCTACTTGTTGGCTACAGTCTACGTCTTCACCTTGACGTTGCCGTCGGCTTCCGCCGTCTACTGGGCTTTCGGCGATGAGTTACTCGACCACTCCAACGCCTTCTCGCTCCTTCCCCGGACCGGTTTCCGTGATGCGGCCGTTATCCTCATGCTAATCCATCAGGTTCGTGCCATGAGTAACCATTTCGCCGTGTATGATAACAAAACATTACCAGCTTACCCTTGTGCGGCCGTGCATGCAGTTTATCACCTTCGGGTTCGCATGTACTCCCTTGTACTTCGTATGGGAGAAAGTGATCGGGATTCACGATACGAAGAGCATTTGCTTGCGGGCGATTGCTCGGCTGCCGGTGGTGATCCCGATATGGTTTTTGGCGATTATTTTCCCCTTCTTTGGACCCATTAATTCCGCCGTCGGAGCATTGCTGGTTAGCTTTACGGTGTACATTATTCCGTCCTTGGCTCATATGCTCACATACAGAAAGGCCTCTGCTCGACAGGTACGCCTCATTCCTTACCATTTCCATTCGTAGGACAGTGGTTTACTGGTGACAACGACGAGTGGATCGAGTTACCAAAATACCCATGCCTAGCAGGAAGGTTGTTTTGGTCATTCTAGTTTCCTAAAGATAAGAAACCAAAGTTTAGCTCGGTAATCATTAGGGATTGGGCTGGGTTGGGTTTAGACGGTGGTGGGTGCTCCTTAGCTGGCTAACTGCATCTGTCGATCTATCCTGACCTCTGGAATGCTTTGATTGCTTGCCTGCTGCATCTGGGGCATTACAGTGACTTCTGTTGGATAGTCATTGCCCTAGTGGAATATTGAGTATGGCCTTGAAGAAAGACCAAAACAAGCTTTTTACTTCCGTATCTTTTGATGGGAGAAGGTTAAAAAGAAATGAGTATTTGCGGAAGTGCTCTATTGATCCATTGCACTCAGATGGTGTCGGCATTATCTCTTCAGTTTGCCCACCATGTAAAATGCCCTGTGGCCCTCCACCGTTTGAATGATGGTTTTGAAGATTCGCAGCGTTGCCCAAATGGGCTATCTTCTATCGTGGAGATCGTCGTGTGGATGGGCAGTTTTGTGGCACAAAGTGAGCTCAATGACGCAACAATCTCAAGCCTACTCTATGGGAGAAGATATTCTTCTTCCCAGATTTGATATTTGCAGGCTTTTGCTTTTTTTACGCTGTCACATTGGCTGCTCCAATTCCCAAAGATCAATCACCAGTCAACCAAAAAGTAAGTTTAAAAAAGAGATGACTGCCCATATCAAAACTAGGGAGAGGAATGCTAAACCAAAACGCCCACTTTTGCAAAAAGAGTCCCACCTTTGCATGATCCGAGTCGTTCATGTGACTGCTTCTATCTTTGAATGTCAGGTTGTTTTAAAAGTATACTAATCGGATGGTTTTAGTATCTCAAAATTCATGGAAGGAAATTAAGGGGCATTTTTAAAACAACCATCTAAATTTAGTGACCAAAAATACGTTTTTAAGATGTTAGAATCATCCGAACCTAATGATATTTCCGTTGGAAGATATTCAAAGCAAAAATAATCAAATGAACATGTCAGATCATCAAAGGCGGCCTTGATGCAACAGTAGTTAGGGGCGTTGGCGTATTAATCCTCAGCCAGATAAGATGTAGTAATCATCTTGTATGACTCTGAGCTCCAGTCTACAAGAGGTTACTAGAATCTTGTTTTTTGATGTTGTAATCAGACTGACTCTTCTTTTTCAAAATTAATTTACTGCACTCGCTCATTTTGTCAAACAACTTGGTTGCCTAGCCAGCGTCCACACTTAGGTCTGGTACGGAAAATTGGGGCTGCAAAGTCGTACGAAGTCTTTTTCCGAAAATCATTTGCTCTATTTTTTGTGCCTGAAGCAGTGGAAACCCCATAAGGCATCCGCCCCGTTGGGATGCCTTTCTCATTCCAAGATGGAAAAAGTTCCACGTTATAGGAACCTAGTATGGGGCTGTTTGCCTAGTATGGGACTGCTTGCAGACCTAGCGTAACGAGATTCTAACCCTTCACCCCCGCCAGCGGATGTGCGACGAAAATCGACCTTTTCCTACGGCGTATCTGTACTGCATTATGTACTTTCAGTCCCACTGTAATTTCTTAATTTCTGTGACTGCTTTTTCCTCATTTCCACTAGCATTCTTTGAATTGCCAGTCAAGTCCTCTAACTGTGTTGGACCGCTGGCAAATTACATGTTGGCCTCTAGCCCTACTTGAATTAAACACCATAGGTTAGAAAACATGACTAGGGCGTCGGTGGCAGGGTATGCTGGTCATCTCATATCCATGAGGGAGTTATTTCGACCGTGACTCCCATACCTGTGGATTTTGGAATTAGCTGGCTGACGCCCACAGGACCACGTGAGAAGCACGTGTGTGAACGACTGGGGCTTCTTGCTGCATTAAATGCTACGGATATGCAAATATTTGGAGACGTTGAAGTGTTTCTTTCAGCTTGCTATGAATACTAAATAGGACAGTGACATAGGCGCTCTGTTTTTACTTGGGAGTCCATTGCTCAATTGTGAAAAACTATTATATCATTAAGTGGGCTTAAATTTTTCACAATATTTTTCTTGGCTTACTCATCGATTATGATCCTAGCTTCGGTTTTCTTGGGTAGTAAAGTAGACAGTTCAAATTTTCATCGTCCATTTTACAAATATAAAGTTGGAGTTGCTGGGTTGCCACCTAAGTCAAAGACAACACTGAACGGTTTGGATCTTCTGAGACTAAAGCCCACCTAAAGTTATCACTGTTCTTTGCTTTTTAGTAAGGGGATTATGAGGAAAAACAAAGGGCACACATGTCACTATCTCCACACTGGCAACTGTAATCAAGTTTGAGCGACCATCATCATCTAACGGTTTGGATCTTCTAGTTCATTTGTGAATTGTATGTGTAAAAGGTTTTACGTTGGTTATTTTGCAGAATGCCGCGGAGAAACCTCCTTTCTTCCTCCCAAGCTGGACGGGCATGTATGTAGTTAACGTATTCATCGTAGTATGGGTGTTCGTCGTTGGATTTGGCTTTGGCGGATGGGCCAGCATGTCCAATTTTGTGAAGCAGGTAGACACATTCGGGCTCTTCGCCAAGTGCTACCAGTGTGCGAAGTCACCCCCAACTCCGCCTCACCATTGAGTTCGAACCAGATCAATTCGAATCGAATAACCCGAAAACTACAACACAGAATCCATCAATCACTCAAATTCCCTCTCTTTTGTATGATATACATGGGAAGGTAGCACTTCCCAGTTGTGGCTTGTGGGTGCTCTCTCTTTTGCTCTTATATCACTCCTCTTTGATTACTGAAGTCCTCAGATCTTAGGTTTGATTATAATTCCTTTGTTTTGAATTATGCAAAGTCATAGCATAATTAATGTGTTAGGTGTTTTTTTACCTTGTTTGCCTCCTCCTCAAGATATATAAAATGGGTTTTCTCTTCTTCTCCTGCTGTTACTGTACTGGTTATTGCCAAGAAGAGCATGTGTTTCTCTTTTAATGGTACTTGAACCAAGGGTTACAATACAAGGACTTGACAGGAGATCACCAATCTTAGCGCTATAGCTTAGCCATGTGGATAACTGCTTGTTTGTGGTGGGATAATTGTATTGGTCGTGGTGTCATGGCACCCTAAGAAGGGCATGTGTTGTTGGTCAAGTCTTAAAGAACACGCCAAGTGTGGATGGTGGACCAATGTGAGGAGAGATCTTTCCAAGTGGGGGTGGGGAGATGGACTTGACGTTGCTTTTGGTGAGATTAGACTCGTTCCGAATGGATTCTTTGGGTGGTGCATCGTGCTTCTTCTGTCTCCACATGGTTTGCACGTTTGGTGCTCCCTCTCCTTCACGTGACCCCAGCCCATGAGCTGCACTTTCCTTGTTTCCTTCCTTTCCTTTCTTTTATCTTTTCTAATCAAATCTCCTTCTCTGTAGACATATTAAAGATGATTGTTTATGGTTGAAGATTCCTTAGAGTTCTTCCCTTCTCTCTCTGGTTTGCTTTCATGTGGGATGCTTTGCTTTTTCTGGTTTCTTTCTTTATTTTCTCCTTCATTTTTCCCATTACAGTCGAGGATAATTGTATAAATATCTTACTAGATAGCTTGTGAGTGGGTTCTCACGTGTGATGTCAGCATGATCGAGACAATTAATATTGGTGCGTTCCATTTTAAAGGCACTATAGCCAAAGGGTATCTCACGTTCAATGATCCTGACCATCGTTCCGCTTGAACTATGAATGTGGGCACTTGCTTAACCTTTCATTAAAACGTCTTTTTGCAATCTACCCAACTGGGGAATTTGAAACGCTGATAATGGGGAATGTAACCTCAAATATCATGGTGAGCGTTGCCCCATCTTTCGTTAACTCAGCTACTTGTAAGCTGTGACCCCTCCATCTAAACTAATAAACCGAGTACGTGAAAATGAAGCACAAATTCTAATGATGCCGTGATGGGATCTTTATCGTCCATTGATCTTCTGGTTGTGAACCATCCATTTGGAAATCTGATGATCCTACGCACTACTTTTCTTGAGTGAAAAATGGATCTCTTAAAATATTCAGAAAGAGAGGTAGCTAGACCTAAACAAAATGGCATGTTAAGATTACCCACTTGGAGGGTCAACATAACTAACCATCTGAGCGATATTTACCATAAAGTGAGGCGTACTACACGTCCGGACAGTACAGAAATAACGTTAAAGCTCAAACCCAATCTGATGAGGTTTTGGTGCCCCATTGGAAATTAAATAGGACAAAAAAGTCATTACCTCGGGTCTTCTAGTCAAAAGATTTGTGTTGATGCGACTAAAGGAAGGTTAGTGCATGAGCGTGTTAGCGGTTGTCCCATCCCAAGCTCGTTGCTACAAAATGAAACTTAGTCTTTTCTTTCATTTAATAAACAAGCAGCTTAACTTACTTTTCCTTTTATTACAGTCCACTTGCTACATTTTCAGCTCTTAAATCTGTTGCCTGGATATGAAGGGTGAAAGATGTTAACTGGAAATTCACGCCAAACATGTGTCATTGTCACATTCTTCTTTAGTACTATGATTAGGAACTTATGTTGATTCATATACGTCATATCTAAACTAAGAACAGATCGCCATTTTCCACCGGCTACTTGGAATCCACGAAATTTCACTTTCAGAGGTTGAATCCATCACTTCAGTTGTTAGATCCTTATTACAGAACACATCGAAGATCAACTGAAGATCATGACAACCATGATGGATAGGGACATTTACCAATCACCGCATTATGGTGATTGAGGATTTTCTGCAGAAATTTCGCTAGTAATACGCATTACTGATACACTTAGTTGAAAATAAAAAAATAAAGCAATTAAAATTGGAACATAGCTACCAACCCTCCACTCACAGTGTGTAGGGGAGAGAGAGAGAGGCGTGAGCAGGTCTACGGTAGGTGAGATGACAGTGAGATTAAATTTAAGCGTACATTAGACATTTTATTAGCTAGTTCAAAACTTTGAGATCTCCAAGTAATGCTAAATGCTCAAGGATGTTTAGTGTTTATTCTTGTACTATTGAAGTGAATAAAACAGTCAATGCTCTGCATTTCATTAGATTCCTTCTGGGAATTGTTAACCAAAACTTCTCCATTGATCAACCAAGTTTTCGGCTGAATCAATTCAGGCAATTCCCTTTTCCCTGATAGGTAAGTGGAGGACCTGAACCCATAACTTCTTTGAGTTACAGACAGGGCACTTAGCCAACTCGGCCAAATAGCGAAGTCCTGGCAAATTGCACTTTATTCAAGGAATTAAACAAGTAACCAGCCATGAAAGAGTTGCTTCCATAGCCGGACACTTTTTCCTTATTAAATGAATAATGAGTGAGCGTAGTAGCTAGGTCCATGTGAAACATGAAAGTTTATGCGGGTAGAGTGTACCCCAGAAGACTACTAGATCACGGCCTGTAGCCTTTCTTACAGACTCTCGGGCTAATTGCCTTGACAGTCAGCAGCTGTTTCTTTGTTATTATTGAGTGACAGGTTAAGTCATTAGGAAAGTCAAAGACCCATTTGAAACTATAGAATGGCTAGTAGAGAAAAGAGAGGCTATACATAAGTCACCGAATGGTGATCCAGCTCATTTGCGTCTACAAGTTATTAAAAGATTTTTCAGTGAGATTTCAAATTTCCACAGTCAAATCGATGGATTTTTTCCGATTTGAGGAATAAAAATTGTAAGAGTTAGGAAGGGCTATGTGAAAATTACGATCACCAAAACCGAATCCAATCCAAGTCTCTATGCATCATGAAGGACACGTGATTGTTGATCTGGAAGATCCAATTATCATGCCCAACTTCAATCAGCAATAGTCCAAATAGTCCAAAAAATGTCTGGTAGACCCTTCCTAACTGTCCACTACATAATTTTTGAATCATTTGGAGAATTATTTTATTGTCTAAAAAGGCTGTATACTATTGACTCTTGTGGTCTATCATTTTCTCTAACTTTGCATATATGAGACCTTCATACACCAGGACTACAAAGTTGCTTCTGCTAAACAAGGGCCAAAAGGCTTGAAACATACATCGTGATCATGTGCACATGCATATGGTACGGTTTAGAGATCGGTATGACTGTCAACCGTTCTTATTGATTGAAGTTTAAGATAACATCACTACGGTGACAGAGTAGAATCTATCCCTCTAAGTACTCTTTCAACGAGTGATTCTCTAAGCACATAAGATCTAGTGTAAATTTTCACCTGGAAAATATAAGCCCCTTAAAGAACATGTACGCCCATTTATAATGATCCAAACAGTTAATCTCCCGGAAACTTGATATGGATGAATGATATACAAACCCTCGACATTTCAATAATCCTATAGCATTGATTTATAGAGCGTTTATTATGTAATGAACAGTTGTTTAATTGTCTGATTGAAGGCAAAAAATATAGATGACCACTAGTATTCATATAGTTTCAAATACATTTGTATCGATCATCCATAGGATGAGCTATAAGATCGATGTCTGGATCACTGGTAGTTTAATATTTTGTGAACGAATATGTGTTGTCCAATAGGTAGTAACTCAAATGACAGGAGCACAGAATCAAAACTCATCTTTTTCCACTGTCAACTGAAGGAAATAACGAGATGCCATATAAAACCATTTCTGAAAGATTAAGTGCATGTTTGGGAAACTGAATTCAATCTTTTTTATTATATTCTAGAATATTTCGTAACAGAAAACTATTAAGTTCCCGTTGAGTTTCTATTGCAAAATCATCATTATTAAGACCTTATCCCAATTAGTTTTACAATAAAAAGGGCAGCCCTGGTGCACGGAGCTCCCATGTATGCATGGTCCAAGGAAAGGGAGACTACAAGGGTCAATAGTACGGAACCTTACCTTGCATTTTGCAAGAGGCTGTTTCCATACCTTGAACCCGTGACCTTAAAGTCATATGACGACAACTCTACCATTGCGCCAAGGCTCCCCTTCACAAAATATTTTAAAATATAATAAAAATAATTAAATTCAGTTTCCCAAAGACGCACTAAGTGTACGAGCTCTCTCTATTGCTCATGTACCTGTGCCATATCTCCAACTATAGCTTAGTGCGTGTGCCACCTTCCCACAGCTTCTCAAGAGACACGTCTCTGTAAAAGGAAATTTTTAAAAGTTTAGATAAACTTGTAGCTCCCCAAATGGGATTACACGATAAGTAGCATAATGATGTTTATATGGTGGGAAACAGTAGTCCCTACCAATGTAGCACTTTTTCGAGGTGAAGAGATAAGAATCCAACTGATAGATACAGGACACACTTTTATCTTACTACATCACAATGAGCATACTCATGTATTATGACAAGCACTGAACAGACCCATGAATTATAGATTCGCAGAAGAATGCAATCCTCAGCTTCGGCAGATCTGAAAATTGTATTTTCATTCCTTTTTCTTTGCTTTAACGTTCGATACTCTTTTCATTGTTTGAAATTATCACCAGCTTGCATTGAGAGCATTCTCACATGTTGAGGCTCACAACTAAAAGAGAAAGCTTAGTTCTCTGCAGTATTATGGACCTATCTTATTACGAGAATTTCGTAGCCTCTTACATCAACGAGAATGATGTCATCATGAGCTGTGACAAAAACCCAATGATATCACTGGTCGTCTAGGAGGAGGTGAAAATCAGCATGAGAGCAAGAAAAGGAAAATTGTCTACTATTTGTGGAACCACCTACTACAGCAGTTGCATCATTTTCTCTAAAAGAAACAGCCCACTATATGATACATCTCAAAAGGCAGTGAGGTTTTGATACTATTCAATTTACATAAATGTCAAATCAATTTACAAGACAATTTTCTATGTAAAATAAAGAGTTGATCCACCATTCCTTATTCTGCACTTTTCTTTTCAAGTCAAAAAGAACTACTGAACCAAACTACAGCAAGAAACGCGTGTTCCATGACAAATGAACAGAGGGAAAGACGAAAAGGAAATCTTGCCCAATGCACGTTCGTCTTCCTATTGGAAAATAAGGATGATTTGAAAGCCGGAAACAACTACATTCGATGGTTATTAAGATCTAAAACTATGACAAGAAAAAGAAACAAAAAGGAAAAACAGCAGCCACCTTCCGTCACTAAATGTATTATTTATTATTCCCATCCCTTTGTTTCTAGAGGGAGCTTTTGTTTAAAAAGGTTGACCTCCAAGAGTTCACAAAGCCATTTATCATACAAACGAAGGCCCCTTTCCAAAGCACCAAGCTGGTCTACCTGATCTTGAATCTAAGCCTCAAAGCGGCCAACAACATAATAACATGGGTGACTGAACATGATCCTACTAATCCTTAAAAGGTGTTAAGACACAATGGGAAGGCAATTCAAGATAAGACAGTGAACAAGGGATGGTTCGCAGCATTGGCCCATATGAGTGTGTCACCTTTATCATGTCACCCAAATGGGACCTTGGTAGGGGAGGCGATTTGACTAGCCAAGTGAAACCCACGCACCGGCCTACATCTACCTGCCCAAGGTGGTCGCTCTCACTAGGCTGGCCTTCTTGTGACTCGCTTGCATGGAAGTCACCAACTAATAAAGGTGCATCCGCATGAATACAAGCCACAACTACAGCTATTAATCTTAGTCATAGGACCACGGCCGTAAGCTTAGTACAATGTCGTCGGAAGAGACCTTCCTATTTGATTTTGCTTCACAGGGAAGAAGAAAGAAATTACAAACTGCCGTTAAGTTGTGATTTAAATAACAAAACAATTTTAAGATATGAAAATACTAAACAATTTAATGGAGCATCTTCACATGTCCAGTACTCCAGCTACTACAAGAAAAAGAACAAAAAAGAACCTTTCTTACATGAACCCTGATCAAGTCATCCAAAACCTCGAACTAGCCAAATCTCTATCAGCAGCAGCACCACGGTTTGACAGTTTCTGGATACGGCTTGAGAATTCGCCAGCCTGAATTGAACAAAAGAATTAGGACAATTGTGGTAAAGTACCATTACTATCTAGAGAGGAGCCAGTAAACAACTTGTGAACGTATGTGAAAGATAGTTTATAATGTCTCCAACATAACCCTTAATCTATCTGAAGATAAGCTAGTAACATCTTTTGTCAGAAAAGACAAGGAAAACAGACATGGTTTAGAGGACAAGATAAAAATTGAGTTAATTAACATGGTTGCCCAAATATATATTCCAAAACATAGTTGGTATACAAAAACGAACACTAAGCTTGGAGTTGGGAAAGTTTTACAAGGAGGAATCGAGAACGTGCGCAGGCTAGGAGCAACACATTTGACCAACTAATCCACAAGGACAGGTACACATCAGTTTCATACAGAGAGATACAGAAACCAATTCCTTCCCTGCAAGCAAGGGGCACTTGAATGGAATATCTTCTGTGGGTGCAGCGATTGGCAGCTGAAACATCGGGGACAGTCTTATGTAATATCCTCCAAACCACTAATCAGTGAAAGCACACAGAGGATATAATTCATAATTTCCTCTTCATATTATGCGAACCATGTTTTTATTTTAACACAATCTAGTGCTTTTTCTCACTTTTTTAACGCATTCTACTGTTTACTACTTAAATCCGTACAGTCCCGTAGGGCAAAGTCATTCTAGAGAAGAGGGATACAGATCAGGTATAAACAAGTGTATCATATACAACTGCAAGCATCACCATCATCATCACCATCATCATCATCAAGACCTTATCCCAATTAGGGGTCAGCATACGACTGCAAACATGCACGAGATAATTCGATATTGCATCTTTTGTAATACCACCAGATTATAGCTACCAAACCTTTCAGAAACAATTGCTACTTGCATAAAACTGAAGTGAATTTCAAGAGAGAAAATTAATAACAACAAAGACTACAAATGGTAGCTATTGCAATTTTGAAACAATTGAAGTCATCTTGCCCAACATATGCCATACAACAGATGATGAGGTGCTTCCAATAAATAGAATATAGAACTACAGGGGCATTCTTGTGGTGTCCCAAGCCAGACGCATTCTGTATGTAGTACACTAAGGAAATGGTGCCTGACAATGAGTCAAAAACACAAAATGCAGATTTCTCAAAAGGAGTCGATGCAACTTGATACAGGCAAGAGAACACAGCCTAATGTGAAAAAAGCGGATAGTGCGGGTTCCAAAAAAATTCAGTGTTTTTGCATATCCAAAATTAAAGGAAAATATAACTTCGAAGCTTCATCAACATAATGATAAGAAAAGTCTAAAACTCGGCAATGAGCGATGGAATCCTGCATGCAGAATGAGGAACCTGTCCAAAAAGCATAATGTGGTTGCCTTTTAATACATGGTGCCTGATATCTGCACTCCCCTTTTTAATTGGCTGCATGCCCATCCTATCTTCAAAAAGTTATAACACCACCTTGGGCCCACCTACAAATCTGAACCACTCACAATCTAGTCAGCATCCTAGAGTTCGGGTAAGATGCAGACCACAAAGGGTTTATAGTACGCAGCCTTACCTTGCATTTGCAAGAGGCTGTTTCCATGCCTCAAACCCATGACCTACAGGTCACACAGCAAAAACTCAATAGTTGCGCCAAGGCTCCCCTTCCTAAATGAGCTATGAACCAAAAATCTCAATCCTTTAGTGATCCTAGCCAGTGTTTCCTTGAGTTTTAAAATGGACCATGAACAGTTTTCACTACCCTTTTTCAACTGAAAGAAGCATGTGTTCGAATTATACAATGGATGAGATACACCACTAGGATCGGTATGCAATGAAGATCAAGGAGTAGATATTGTTTCATCTCCAAAGAAGCAAAAAGAAAGAAATAAAAACACACTTACTGCAATCAAGCAACACAAGTTTGAAAAGCAACAAGAGTGAGAGGAAGGGGTGCCACATTGGAAAAAAGCATCGAGCAGTAAGGTTTGGATGAAAGATCTCTATGTCAAGCTACAGTTCATCAGCAATAAGTTCAAAGGCCACAGAATGGAAGAACCTAAGCACAAGGAAACTGAAGTAAACAAAAGAAATACAAACCTTTTCATCGATCCACATCAGTGAACTGAGCTGATTATTTAGAATGCGGACAACCACATCTAAAGGAGTCATGCTGTCAACCACATCTAGGTCCCCACCCTACAGGAAGCTGCAAGTAAGCATCTGCCAATGGAAAAGCCAGACTCCATAACGAAAATCGTGTAGATCAATACCTGACTGGCATTCAAGGTGTGGATAATTGATTTGATTTGTTCTGTCATTTGTTCCATTTCCTTCTCAATGGATTCTGCCTGCTCATACCTAACATAATAAAGAAGATATTGTTATGCAGGTTAGTATAGCATTAACTGTGCAGGTTGGTGGGCACCTGTTTTACACTTTTTAAGATTGAAGGATAATGTAAGTACAAGATTAGCAGATAATACCCAGTTGCTAGTAAGCCTACACCTAATTCAGAAGCACCAGAAGCAAAAATAGATAAGGCATTCAAGCATATTCAGGAGCACCTAACGGAAATTGTGGTTTGCATGTTGGGGCTAGTTCAATAGTATCTCATGTTCACATCCGGTCATGCCATCAAATCCAAACTTATGAAAAGAAACGGTGACCTAATACTTACAAAGCACGAAAGATCAAATTCAAAAGATTAAATCATTAAATGTGAATATTTTGTCATAATTCAGTAAATTGGCATTTTTCCCAGCCAATTTTTTTCCCAAACAGAGGACATTTCATAACAATAAATGACAGATATCAATTCAAATTGCTACAAAAGGATCATAACTATCTGACATACATACTTATCTAAACCAAACATATCTCATTCAAAGCAATACGAATTATTATTCATACCAGATACTAAAGGAATCCCTTTATTGATCAACATAACAATCCCATTTCAATCATGTCATTTTCAACTTTTAAATTTGCAGTTATATCTTGAGGAAATCGGCAGTTGTAGATGCCGCAAACACAATATCATTATTCCCCTTTGGCCAAGGATTAGATTTAGGAGTATACGTGAATGATTTGCTATGTAACAAAAAGTAAAAAACAAAATATCATTAAATCTAAATATTAGTGAACACTATCATTGGATAACCAACATCTGGAGGACATAACTTTTTCCTTCAAGTGTCTGTTTAAGCTATGTGAATTCTTGTTTAATAGCTGATGGTGACTGGTACACAAACTCAGTACAGAGTGATATAATTAATGAGCTACATCACATGGCCTGTAGTAGTGCTAATTTGCACTACTAAATTGGAAGATATGTGTCCTTTACATAGGAGTTCCAAAGGATAACCCTATCTCTTTAAGAGAACAATTGTTAGCTACAAGCAGTAACTAAAATAAAACTTTAGACACAACGTCTGACCATTATAGACGTATCACAACCATACATGAGAAGGTGTTGTGAAATTAACATCAGGTGAAGACAATGTAATACTCTTATAGTATGTTCTCAAGATTTAGTTTCCATTTCTGGACTCTACAACAGATGTGATCGGAGTTGAATAAAAGTAAATGGAGAATGAATAGAAAATGGAAAGTTAAGTTTTAGAGAAAATACACATTCAAGGAATAAACACAAGTCTTATCTACTTATACATATGATGAAATGAACCAGTGAAGTAAAGAAATATATGTCAACCAAATCAGAAACTTAAGGGGTGACAAGTCCTAAGAACCTCTTCTACGATACACTAGTTAATTAATCAAACCAATTACATGGAATCTCGAACAGATGCAGCATCATCTTCAAGAAGCAATCCTCGCTCTTCCTTGTAAATATTTTCAGCTTCTTCTTCAATACTTTGCAATGCCTTATCAACCTAGGTAATAGTCAAAAATAGATTCAGTTCATTAACAAGATAAACAAGCACAATAAAACCCAAAATGAGCAAATATGAAATCAACCTAAACTCTCAAGTTTTCAGTATAAACCGGTTGAAGTTCTTACCATAAATATCACATACAAAGAGAGATATACAAAATAAATGTAGATATTCTGAAATCAGCCTAAGCTCTCAAGATTCCAGTGTAAACAGGTTGAAGTTCTTACAATAAATATCACGTACAAAGAGATAGATATAAACATAATAAATATAGATATACACACACCTATATATATGCACACATGACATGCTTACTTGGGATGGTAATAGCAATGTACAGTTCAGCAGTTAATTCAGTGTGACTGCTATAAATTGAAGAGAGTTTTCGTGTTATCAAGTTACCTAACCAAATTTCTACAATGGGGCAATGTGCATGTCAGTTACAATCAATAATAAAACCAGTGGCAAAAGAAACGTACTAGAAACAATGACAATATTGAAGACAGTGGGAGAGATGCCTTAACCCTGAAAAGAAGCAGGCTTTAATATGCCTATCAATTGCAAAAGAAGCATACACTGGACTCCAACAAACAGACTCTCTGCCCCTCACATATCACTAGATTTTTCTATCTGGAGAGACAACAACACATGCTATGGATCATGTTCCAAGGGCAGACTCCTTACCCAGCAAAATCGAGGAAGGAAAGACTTACAACATGCCAGGTAATATAAAGATTCAACCAGGAATCTTCTTGGCTATCTCATGATAATGAAAACACAATCACAATTCTAGAGCTATGTGGCACATCATGCATCTACCATTTTGAAGCATCTGTTCCTTCTTTATATCAAAACTATTAGTCATTGCCTGAGCCATCACCAACAAAAACCTTGAATGTACGAGGAAATCATTACATAACCACAAAGCTAAAAGCTGGTTGTATCCCCTAATCCAAACTGAAAGAACGAATAAAGTATAAACACAAAGTAATCTAGGAAGAATCTAGGGTACCTTTCTCTTATCTGTAAGGAGGATAGGGAAATCTCATCAAAACAACCAAGGAGATGCACTAACGATTTTTGTCTTCTTATCGACAACATAACCAACCCTAACAACCTGCACTCCATAATAATATCAACCTTACCACCCTCTCACGCACCACTAGATGCCCAAATACTCACAGAAACAAAAAAACTGCATAGAGATACAGTACAAAATTCAATCCTATGCCCATTGCTCACCTAAACCTAAAATAAGACATAAGAAAAAAAAAAAAAACAACAACTGTTGTCAGAGTAAGAAGTAAATACAAGAAGGAAAGCTGTGGCCAGAAGCACGAATTGAAAGCTTTGAAGAATAGAATACGCAATGCAAAAAAAAATAAAAATAAATGGACAGCCCAGTACACGAAGCTCCTGTGTATGCAAGGTCCGAGGAAGAGGTGAACCACGAAGGTCTATAATACACAAACTTACCTTGCAGTTATGCAAGAGGCTATTTTCACGCCTGCAACCAGTGACCTCTACGTCATCTCATATCACATCAAATCATCTCATATCTAGCACCACTAACACCTCGTTAGATATATCTAAGAACATTTTAAGTTTTGGATATAGTCCTTTAGCATGAGGGGGAAATCAAGAGCTCTTAAAATTAATCAGTCAACTAGGAAGGCCTTAATTAAAGGGATGAATATTAGACGTCACTCTTCCATGATTTTGGAAGTGAGAAGAATTTAGCTGCTGAAGCGACCTTTCCACTCCAATTGGAACCTCCCAATAACTATAAGCTAAAAACTTATTTCCAAGTACCACTACAAGACCCTACCACAACACATCATTAAATCATGCACCCAGCAGCGACTAACAGGTTATTGACCCTATAGAGGTTTTTCTTTAGAGAAAAGATGATCCATTTCTTTGTGATTCTATAATTCTGGATCCTTTGGGACTAAAAGCAATAGCAACGCACTGAATAATAACTTCTAAAAGCAATTTTGGTGCAAAAACAGACCATCAGAGATATGTCGCTCTAATGTTTGCAATATAATGCAAGTAGCTTGCCCTCTGATTTCAGTTTTCTCTTCTTCATTTTTTCCTTTATTAACAGCATGCACTGCATTTCTCAATTACATTGAATTTTTTCCCAACAGCACATATCCAAGTTTGGCACCCACTGTATCTTTCACAAGTAGAAAAACTGAGCTTTCCGCCACCAATTATTCTTATTATTTGTCATTGCAAAAGATGGTCTATTTCTATGGGGAAAAGAGTAAATTATGAATTAAAAGAGATCACCAAAGCAAAAAGACCCACGCCCATCCTGACCCTCCATGCACATAAAGAGAGAGTAAGAGGTGCACATGGCTCACCTAAATAGTAGGCACGCCCCTAGAGGAATTTTTTTGGAAGATCCAAGCTGTCCATCATGTTTGGTGTACAAGTTAGGTAAGACATGAGAGATAAAGGTAATCTAATGATTCTAAACACTTGTTTTGGGGTTATGAAAATTCAAAAACTAAATAAAAATCAATGGTTATATATATCCAGTCCCATTAATAGTAGACTCCCAAAGGAAGCCTAAATAGTAGTCCATCCTAGGGCATCTTTTCTGGAGTTCTAAGCCATTCACCACATTTGGCACACAGAATTAGGCAAGGAGCAAAGGATCATGATAATCAGATGACCTGTTTTATTGGGTCAATAACCAAAGAGAGAGAGAGAGCATGCTCACTAGGTGACTGCATCCTGTTTTATTTCTGGTACTGGCTTTCATTTTCGTTTGTGAGCTTGAGAGATCAATTTGTAATGTGGATGAATCTTTCCTCAGGTCATGAAACAATAAGTTGGCTGATTGTTTTCCTTTTCTTCTGTTTTTTGTTTATATATTATAATTTTCGAAAATACGAAACTTCAATGGGTGTGGAACATAGAAGAAGATTATCTGGAGAGGCAACATTCATCAAGATAATTTCTCCATCTTCCATCTTTTCCTGCAAAGATTGAAGATAAAAAGTAGGCACCACCTTAATCGTATTTTGACTGTCACAATGTTGAGCATATGAATATAGAGGATTTGGTTAAAATATAAATCCACACACCCATATTATCTCAGCAAGTACGGAGCCATTTTATTTCTTGCCACTGTATTTGCTGTTTGCTACTAAAGGATTTAGACAATTTGTAACCATCATGCCATAACCTCCAATGTGCCTACTAGTCTCTAGACCTCCAACCAAGTCTGCATCTAGGCAACCATCAACGTAAAGACCTTGAGACTTTTGGTTTCTCCTTGGAAACACGAGATGTGTGAAGAAAGACAAAGAACAGACTGTAGAGAGAAAAATTCATGACACTTGTGAGGTATAATTTCCCCTTAAACGTTTCATAAAATGTGGTACAACAAATTAAATGGGAATTAATATTCCTGACCCCTTAGTTGACCGTTCACCAGCCCTATATACGGGGTACAGACACTAACTGGAATTCCCCCATTACCTTTGTGTCTTCTACTTTCTTCACCATGTGGACTCCATTATCTGTGTGTCTTTCATTCTCTCCTACCAAGGGGGCCTATCTCTCTCACTCTCTACTTTGAATATGTGGGGCTCCGGCAGTTACTTCTCTCTTTTTCAACTATGTGGCTCCCAGCACCCACTTTTATTGCAATTTTGCTCATCATTCCATTCTCCTCCTTCATTGGGCCCAAATGGTAAAAGGAAGAGAAGAGTAGGACATAGAGTGGCAGGAGGCAAGAGAAGAAATCCGTCATACCCAATCTATGTAGTTAAAGGCACGCCTAAGCTCAAGGCAGAAGTTGTGGCCTGGGAGTGTGCAAGTCGCAGTGGAATGGAGGCGCAATCATCTAGGCATGCGCCTGGAGCCTCCTTTCAAGTGCACATCCGACTCTAGGTGCAGTCTGTTTAGCCAGTAACTTATAAACATCAAATTTTTTTATTTTCCATCTTCCAATCCTATTTTTGCTATTCCAAACTGTTGAGAAGGTGAAAACGATTCCTCTTCAATCTTTCACATATCTAAGCAAAAAAAAAGTATGGATTCACGAATCTTACCAGTTTTTTTACAGTTTGTGTTAAAAAACGTAAAATACAGTACCAAATTTTCAAATTTTTTGTTTTTTTTACCTTTTTTCCATAAATCTTGATTGGTTCTTATTCTATATGTATAAACAAACATTCCATTTGAGTTTTATACTTCTTTGCTCTAGATTTGAGTTTTTTTTAAGGGTTTTCCCTGTTTTTTCAAAAATATCAGTTACGAAAATATAAAAAAGTTTTCATTTTTTTGTATTTCTTCATTGAAATGTATTTCTATTCACATATATAGCCTTCCCATACTTGTGTCTTCATGTTTGATAATTTTTTTTCCTTTTTTTTTGTATTTTATGGGTTTTTTTTTCAATTTTTCCAAAAATAACAGTTAAAAATTGAAAAAAAAAATACTTTTTTTTATATTTATTAGTTAAAACGTATTCATATCCACATATATAGCTTTCCCATGCTTGTGTCTTCATGTGTGATGTATTTTTCATGCTTTTTTTGTATTTTAGTGTCACTTTTTTCAAATTTCCAAAAAATAACAGTTACAGAAATTGGAAAAAATTTTGTATTTTTATATTTATTAGTTAAAACGTATTCCTATCCCCATATATAGCTTTCCCATGCTTGTGTCTTCATGTGTGATAAATTTTTCATGCTGTTTTTGTATTTTAGGGTTATTTTTTCAATTTTTTTGAAAATATCAGTTACAAAAATTGAAGAAAAAAAAAATTTATATTTATTAGTTAAAATGTATTTCTGTCCACATATATAGTTTCCCATGTTTGTATCTTCATGTGTGATGTTCTTTCATGCTTGTTTTTGTACTTTAGGGTTACTTTTTTCAAAAAAATTCAAAAATAACAGTTACAAAAATTGGAGAAAATTTTTATTTATTTATATTTATTTATTAAAACATATGTCTATCCACATATATAGCTTTTTCATGCTTGTGTTTTCATAAATGATTTTTTTTAATGCTGTCTTTCTATTTTAGAGTTATTTTTTTCAATTTTTCCAAAAATAACAGGACTCACTCTTTTATACTTTCTAAATTTTAGGCCTAAAATTTAAAGATGTCAACGTCAATTGGTTCAACTTCAAATACTTCAACTATTTCTAGATCTGCAGACCTATGGTGGGAGTACGAAGAGTTAAGAATTCTAGGTGATAAGAACACAACTTGGTGCAAATTGTGCGGGAACAAGTACAATGGTAGAATTTATAGGCTAAAACAACATTTAGCTGGAGAGCATAGGAATGCTAAAAAATACAACAAGGTTGTCACCCCTGATATATCAAAAAGAATAAGTGATTATATGAGTGACTCAAAAAAGAAGGACGAAAGAGAGTACTATTATGGAGCAAAAACAACCAGAAAATTTGTTTGGAATTCATGAAGATCTTGAAACTGTTGAGGGAGATGCTGACATTGATAATGGGAGACAGGCTGGTGGTAATAGTGGCTCAAGCTCTAGTGGATTTGTTATAGGGAGTAACAAGAGGTCTAAGAGTGGAATAAAGAGACCTCTTGGTATTCACTTTGCCCCTAATCCTAAGAAGGCTCTTTTATATCAAATTGCAATAAATAATGAATATAAAGAGCTCAGAACCAAAACATGTGATTACATTGCAAGCTGGTTTTATGAGAATGGCATTGCCTTCAATGCCGCTTGGTGTAAGTCATTTTAGACTACGTTTGAGGTGGATGCACAGCATGGTCCAGGTAAATGATTTTCTTTTATTTTCCTTTATATACTAGTACTTTTTCTGCATATTTTTAAGTTAAAGAGTATCTAACTTGTGTTTTCTTTCTATCTTAAGGTTTCAAGGCGCCCTCTTAACATGAGTTAAGGGCGCCCTCTTACCATGAGTTGAGGGCGCCTCTTCTCAAAAAGCAAGTTACAAGGATGGATGAATTTGTATAAGAGTGCAGAAAAGATTGGGCACGATACGGGTGCTCCATAATGTCAAATTGGTGAACTGATGGCAAGGGTCGCATATTAATCAAGTTTTTGGTAAACTATCCAACTGAGACAGTTTTTCTAAAATCAATTGATGGATCTAAGCATGTAAAGAGCTCAGATTTGATTGTTAAAATGTTGAATGACGTCATAAATGACGTTAAGAGGAAAACATTGTCCAAGTAATCCCTCCTCTTAATCCCAGTTAAGTTTTTCATTAAGAAATTTAATATTTAAAAGTTTTAATATTTACACATGAATTCCATTGCCTATTATAGATCATCATGAACAATGCGTCAAATTATATAGCTGCAAGAAGATACTTACAAATAAGAAGGAAGCATCTATTTTGGTCACCTGTGCAACTCACTGTGCTGACTTAATCTTGGAGGGCATTAGCAAATCACCAAAAGTTGAGCATGTTATGAAACAAGCAAAGGCAATGACTGTTTTCATATACAGTCACACTCATGTCCTTCATTTGATGAGAACAATGACCAAGTAAAGAGAATTGGTCAGGCCTGCAATCACTCGTTTCACCACAAGCTTCTTGAGCTTAAAGAGTATCTATAATGTCAAGGTGGAATTGAGGTAGATGTTTCGCTGTCAGGCATGGAGCAACAACAAATAAAGCAATACGCTAGTTGGACAAAGAGTGCAGAATATAATTAGCCATAGCTCCTGGAATAATATTTTATTTTGCTTGAAGATAATGGCACCACTTATGGATGTGTTGAGGCTGGTGGATACTGAAAATAAGCTTGCAATAGGTTATATATACAAGGCCATCACAAGAGCTAAGGAAAAGATTACATCAAATCTTAAAGATAATGAGCGACAGGCCGCCCATATTTGTAACATTGTTGATAATAGATGGACAAATCAGCTTTGTCAACCCTTGCAAGCAGCTGGCTATTATCTTAACCCTGCATTTTATTACAATAGGCAAGAAGATGTTGAGGCCAATAGATTTATCAAGCAAGGCCTATTTGACACCATCAATACCCTATCTACAAATCAAGATGATGCAAGCTAGGCCCATATAAACGTATGACAAGCCTGTTTGCAAATAACTTAACTAAATTGAAAAAACAATGGCTCCTTGTAAGTCTTACAATTTCAAATCTTATTTGTCTTAAATTTCTTTAATTTATGTTTTTTAATTCATTATTATTTAACTCTTGTAGGCAAATGAGGGGTTACTTTTGGGGCTGAATGACCAATTCTCCAAAAACTTGCTATCAAAGTCCTCTCCTAGACCTGTAGCACATCTCCTTACAAGCAGAACTGGAGTGCTTTTGAGAATGTAAGTATTACTTTGCTAATTTATAGATCATTCAAAAATTTAATTTACAATCAATCTTATAAAATTTGATATTTTATTGCAGCTTCACATAAAGAAGAGAAATATATTGCACGCAAAAACATTGAACGACCTGATATATGTTCAATATAATCAACGTCTCCGCCATCGACATGAAGATCATTTGAGACCCCAAACATATACAGATCCCATTGTATTGAGAGAGATTGATGAGAGTGGCGAGTGGATCATTGAAGCAGATGATCTCGTCCATCCAAATGATAGCCTCACATGGGGTGACGTTGAGCGTGCTATAAGATTTAGTTCACATGTTGCCCCTATTAGGCAGTACCAAAGGCAAAGGAGGCAGAGGAACATGTCTCAAGTACTTGCAAAACTAGAGGAAAAAATTGGTTCTAGAAATACTGAGGAGTTGCAAGGTCAGGGTGGTGGTCTTGCTGGATATGTTGAGGATTATGATAGCTTTGATGATAATTTGAACCATGAGCCTGAAGATCCCTCTAGAGATGACTGAAGTGAGAAGTCTTGACTCTTAAACTCTTAAAAGTTATTTTATTTGATTGATTATGCTTATATATTATTTGTTCATAAAAAAATTGTATGTTTAGATAATATTTCATCATAGAATTATGCTTCTATGTTTTAATACTTTTTGTAGGATTTTTAATGATTTTTAGCATTTTTATCTATTTTTAATTATTAAATACATAATTTCAGGCCTTGTGATTCAAGCATGCACCTAGGCACCCCAGGCTTGCGCCTCTAACTACATAGTACCCAACATGGTGTGGGGATTGGGGGACAGAGAGAGAGAGAGGAATTCGGAACCACATAAAGGAGAGAAACAAATAAAAATTTGGGACCCATATAGCGTGAATAGAAAGGCAAATAGCACACAGCCAAGGAGTGCTTGGAGGGGAAAGAACAAGAGAGAAGCAGCCACTTGATAGATTTTGAGAGGAAAAAAAATCAAAAACATAAGCAAGGCCTACAACAGAAAAGGAGAAGGGGGGGGGGGGGGTGTGGCCAGCAAACTGCAGCAGGTTACTGCCCATAATGCACAGGGGATGAGAAGTATAAATATCAATTCCCTTACTAAAATACCCCTACATATTATACATCCTAACACAGGAAAATAGCATAAATGTCACACATGTATAATATAAACCTCACATCAAATTTAGGAAAAGCAAGGATCTAAATGAAAGGGACAGAGGTAAAAATGAGAAAAGAAAGAAGAAAAACCTCTAGTTGATGAGTTTCTATCAACTCCAATTGTCGCTCCAAATACGATTGTGTTTCAACCACTTTTGCCACCTCACTCTGCAGTTAGGATGTGCACAAATAGATCAGAGTTTAGAGTGTAAACATGAGATGATATACTCCATATCTTAAATTTTTAAAGTATTGCTAAATACAACTATGAAAGATGCATATTATTTTAGCAGCCCTTGCAGTTATCCATACTCTAGAATTCATGAACAGTTAAGAGAACACAGCCATCACACAGTACCGCATAACATCTCAGAAATTTGTCATATCAGATCAGCAATAGCAGACTACTAAATCAAGGTATATGCCATTCACTAACAACAGGAAGTGGCCACTGAACACAAAGATCAACCTACAGTTATTGTGCAATAGAAATCATGACAAACACCGCATCATTAACTTGTCCAAATTGCTTGAACAGAACTCTTGATCCAGTCTGGCATTAGTTACACATGATGAGTTCGAGATGAGCAATCATGGAGCCAGAATATCTGAAATGTCACCAAAATGTCATAGAAACTGCTAAACCATTAGATAACATGATTTACCGTGAAGCTTGTCTTCGTAACAAATGTTTTAGATAGGAAAATGCCCTCTATGCAGAAGAAGATGAACCTCCCATCTTCTAAAAAAAACAAATCATTCTAATATGGCAGAGGATATGGCCAAGAAAACAATTGCTTATAAGATACTTGGGTTAACATGCAAAAGTTTTGGAAATATTGGAAAGGAATTACTGACTGCCCATTCAGGTTGCATGTTCAAGGAACTGATCGCATGAACTAGTTAAGCATATGCACAAGCACTTGTTTTCACTGTAAATCCAATATCATGTGTACATTTTCATCAATATTTGAAATGAGTTCCAGTTCCACTTTCATTACATGAGTAGCACCAAAATCCGCACACCCTAAATACTAATTTCATCTCATATATAAGGCATGCATTTGTTGCTATGTTATATAAAGAAATTACCTCCAGCCTAAGAAGAACACTGCGGTTCTGCAAGATCCTCCTGTCCCAGTCAGCTATTGCACTGGCCTGCTTTCTAAACTTGCCAGTACGTTCCTGCAGCTCAGAGTTCCAGTCTTTGATGATCTGTATAGAAAAGAAATATTAAGGCCAAAAATTTATAAACTCTTGAAAGCAAGATGTGGAAGACCAAAAGCATCTCGATTCTCAATTAAAGAAGAAACCAGCAATCTTAGAAAAGTTCTCTTTTCTCAAGTGCCAAACACGGGGCACTGCAAAAATAGTAGAACTGAAAAACCAGAAAAGATAATGTGTGTGATGCAGAATAAGGAGAGAGAATATCTTCACTCTGTCCAATATCTGCTTGAGATACTGAGTTAAACGAAGGTGATGTAAAAGGTAAGGTCACAGTGATAATACATGAACGGCATACCTCCTCAACCGTCTTCCCAGTGATCTCAGATGGTAATTTCGGTGCTTGAGTTTGTGATGTCGTGACAGTTGAAGGTGCAGTCCTATAAGCAGGGTAAGTACAGTGTGATAAGAAATGTCAGATCTAATATGTTTGCAAACACTGAAGGCAAGGCCTAGGCAACAATATCCTGTATAAAGTCTGCAGAATACTAGTTGTAGTCAACATTAAAAGATGGATACTGCCACAAGAAACACTTATCTAAATAACAAAGAGACTGTTTGTAGTTATGCCAAAAAGCAGTCAAACCAGCTTCACTGAATTACATTGCCCACATTTGGCATGCCATAACCCGAAAATCTGTCTTAACCATAGTTATCAATCTCATACGAGTGGCTGTTTCATTTTGCACACAGCAACAGAACATTTCAATTTCCGCCCTTTCTAATATTTTATTTCCTGGAGTCACAAATTTTTCAAAAATCATTTTTTCCTGAATGGAATCGTAAAAAATTCAAAATGTTGCAAACAATTATCAATAAATGGATAAAAATATTAGACAATCATTTTGTGAACAGTTAAATTAATTGATTGCCTTTCAAAAGAAAATTAATCTGTGAGTGACAGAATAAAAATAAGAAAATAGCAAATGAAAGCAAAGAAAAAAAATTGCTATCAAAGAAACAAATAACACTCCATCAAGTTACATACAGAAATAACCATTCAGAAAAATTTACATACACGATTAATAGGAGAAAACAAGAAAAGAGGTTCTTCCTTTGACCAACACTTTACATAATTTATTTACATATGAAATCAATAATTTTTTTTATTGTTATATCACACTTCCTCATATAAAACAAATGCTTAATTCCTTGCTATTTTCCTATTAGCATAAACCTTTCGGTAAATAAATCCCTCACCCCTTTATTTATATCAGCTACTTGTATTAAGTTTTATGAGATAACCACCCTGCATTACCCAAATATCCATCATAAGATAGGAAAGAAGAACAAAATTTACCCAGCAGCTTCTTTAATTTCAAACAACATTTTGGGCTACCAATACACAGCAGCAAAGGCATTGTCTTCAGTGTTTGGAAGTTGAAGAGAAACCCAGGTCTGAGAACCTCTCAAAACATATAAAATGGGCCTTTTGTGTGTCGACCCTCTCAATTGATCGGAGCTCAACCTATCTGAAAACCACTTGTAAACATTGAAAAAGATATGACGAGAATGGATCCCCTCAAAAAGAGGAAAAAAAACAGTGAAAAGAACCCTGAACTCAAAATACTTCTTGTATTTAGAAACCATTTTCTCAGCAATTTATCATATTCCAGCCAGAGTACCCAATCCAGACGTGAATAGCAGGAATGACACAGGAACAGGCAAAATGAATGGAAAATGACCAAATTCAAAGTGGATACTTCCAATGCCTACTTTATTCTGATTTCCCAGA
This sequence comes from Warburgia ugandensis, assembly GCA_035236585.1. Taxonomy (NCBI): domain Eukaryota; kingdom Viridiplantae; phylum Streptophyta; class Magnoliopsida; order Canellales; family Canellaceae; genus Warburgia; species Warburgia ugandensis. Next base: position 48,324,052 of record CP141138.1, on the reverse strand, counting down.
ACATGATTTTCAAGAAATCCCAAAACGGAACAGAATTGACATCTAAGGTCTTAATAGCTAAGCCTAACCATCCTAGTCCAAAGCATCCCCAGGGTGCTGGTGTCAAGATCTTATATGGTATCCTTTATTTCTATTTTGCGCACGTGTGAGTTTGGATAGTTTAGGAAACAAGAAACAAACTGCTTAGACCCAACAGAATCGTTTCACGCAGCATCTTAGACAAGAAACTTTTAGTTTAAGGTTATAATGACAAAAAGGACAAACCTGCCAGCAGTAACTGCAGAAGATGACTGAGTTGTGCTCCCACTGGAACTAACAAAACCGATTTTTGGTGCACCTTCAGATGCAACACCTGTAAATGTTGAAGCAGGGGAACTGTCAAGGACCCATGAAGAAAACAAAATAAAGAAACATGATTGAAGTATGATTTAGGTCATTTTGCTAGACCATCAATGCTAAAGAACAAGTAACCAGAAAATTGAACAGGAAAATAAGGATATGCAAAGCAAAGCCACCATGCTGCAGAATATGCCCCATTAAACACCTAATGATTCAATAATACAACGATGTAATAAAGCTGAACATGCTGACAACAGTAAGAACCACGGGGACTCAACAACCGAGTTATGAAGGCAGAAAGAAGACAAAAGCACAGGTATATCTTTCATATCTAACAGACAAATATAAGCAAAGGCATCGAATAAAAGCATTAAAGCAGTTTAGTAGCATGTATCCCATCATTCATTGCAAATGTGATAAGTAGGTCAGGCCATTGATCTACAGCAACCATTTCTGTGAGGTTTATAGCAAAAATAATGCAGTCAAGTCTTAGCAATACTTCTCAGATCCATTTTGCCCCGATAGAGTTATAAAAGAAACTGTTTTGAAGCTCCTTAACCAAGTCAGTAGTGTGTCAAATGTCATAAGCAGAAACATCAAATTGCACATTCCTATGTCCCCAGAATCACCCAGTATAACTTTGATGCCTTTTGGCACTGCCTGCTCTTATATTAGGGTTTCCTATTTCTCAGTGTCATGACCTCCAATAGATGAATTTTAGATCTCATTTATCTTAAGATAGCACGAAAGTAGGATGCATTACATATATAATATTGCTCCTTGCTATAGCACTTTGGTGCCATTATAATTGACCCAAGCTCCAGGAAAGAATTTTGTTTTATATTCCACATAACATAACCTCCGTACAGAGAAGAAACAAAACTTAGCTAGTCAAGCTGTAAAAATCTCTCTTGTTGATCTCCATAGTAGAACAAACAAGGGAACCTATCAAATTTTCACTAATAGCAAACAACTACAAGTTTCATTCAAAAGGTAACTTCCCACTCCTTACATCTCACAGAAGTTGCAATATCTGGACATGATAATCATGTTTCTCCCTATTTTACACTGAATTTACCTCCTCTTGTAAGTAAGCAAACCTTCATCTTACCTGTTCACCAACTAGCAGTGATTTACAAAATTAAAGAAATAATAAAGTAGCTCTTTTAGAAAATACACCAAAGATTCAGAAAGCTGCCTATTTATGAATAGCAGAAGTACCTCATATTGGTCCAGATGCTCCTGTAAGAAACAACATATTACCAGGACATATGCATTATCCATACATATAACTAACTGATCTACAATCAGCACTTGAAAAAATGGGTAGGCCAAAGTTCAGTCATGGATTTGTAACAGAAGTTGAATAGTTTCATTTGAAGTTTTTTTTTTTTTTTTTTCGTCCTAAAAGTGCTGCTTTAGGAAATGGGTCCCAGGGTCTTCAGGTCCAGTTAGGGTTTAATATTACCTACAAAAACGAATTCACTCTACTATTATGTGGTTGGAGGCGTAGTTGGTTTCTCAACTTTCAATGCTTGGAAGTGGATTTTTCATTACCAAGAAGTTAGAATTATGAGTCTAAGTCAAAGCTGATCGACATTATTGTCTATTTCGATCAGTCCATCAGTCTGTCTGTCCATTAATATATCTATATGGATGCCAGCTGAATGAAATTTCCTCCTGTCTAGTGGCATTTCTGCTGCTTACCTTAGTTTTGCTGCTGCTTCTTTTGGAACTGTCTTGTAGAGGTATAATTGAATCTTGTAGCATACATGCGTATCCATGTCTATGTATTTGCCTATATCCTTGGCTACACTCCTCAATATGATCATTACGTTTTCAAGCTTGTAAAAGCAAGTAATAGATAAACTACTAACCACATAAACACATTCAAGGAAAGAAATCTCCAATTGCCCAGATTATTAAACAACTAACCAAACACTGGGGAAGTTGATGAGGAAGCCGTTGCCGTTGTTGCCATAGTGGACAGTGAAAAGCTCGGGAAACCACTGGTAGAGGACAAAGACGCCGATGCTGTTGTGGCTGCAGATGTAGAAGCAGCTGTAGTTGATAAAGAAGTCGCTCCAAAAGGTGAAACAGATGGAGTCGATGCAGAAGCTTGCGAAGAGAATAAAGGTGCAGCAGGAGAAGAAGGAGCTGCAGATGCAGTGAATGCACCTGTGGTTGTAACCGTGGATGAAATAGATGGTGCGGAAGAAGCCCCAAAAGCTAAAGGAGTCGGTTTCACAGCTGCAGTTGAGAATGATGCAGTAGAAGAAGCAGTACTTCCAAAGGCTGATTGAAATGGAGATAGGGACGGAGTTCCGAAAGAGAAACTTGAAGAAGTAGCTGATGATGAGTATGGGGTTACGGAAGTTGTTGACAAAGTAATGGTAGTCGAGGCGGAACTAGCTGAGCCTACCGAAAATGCTGGAGTAGATGAAAAGGAAAAGGATGGGGTGGAGGAAGAAGAAAATGGCGAAGGAGAACTCGAACTCAAAGAAGAGAGAGACGGATTTTGAGCAGAAGATGAAGAAAACGTTCCAAATAAAGATGGAGGAGCTGCAGTAGAAGATGAAGACGAAATAGTTCCAAACAAAGAAGTCATGGTTGTAGAAGCTGAAGAAGATGACGAAGTTCCGAATAGGGGCAAAGTAGGAAAAGCGGGAGTTGTGGTGGCTGCAGAAGACGAGGAAGAAGAAGAAACTACGGATGATGGCGAACTTGAAAACGATGGAGTAGCTACAGAAGAAGCGCTAAATATATTCGAACTAGGTAAAGAAGTAGTTGTGGATGCAGCAGACGACGACGGAGTCCCAAACAGTTGAGAACGTGTAGAAGAAGCGGCATTGGCAGAGATTCCATATGAGAAAGGCGAAGTAGAAGCAGAAGCAGAAGCAGCAGCAACAGAACTTGCTACTCCAAATGTAGGGCTTGAAGCTGCGGAAACCGCACTGGATGTGGAAGAAGAAACGCCGAATGAGAAGGAAGGTTTGGAGACCGAAGATTGAGATCCAGGGACAATATTTGTGGGTGTAGAAGCAGCAGAAGGAAAACTAGGGTTTGCAGAACCAAAGGATGGGCCGAAGGAGAAACCGGTAGTAGGAGTGCTGGAAGGGAATGAGGATTGTGTGGAGGAAGAGGAAGAAGGAGTGAAAGAAGAAAGAGGCGAAGTAGAAGATCCGACGGAGAATGGAGAGGAAGATTGTTGGGGAGACACAGTGGGGAAAAGAGAAGAAGAGGCAAATGGAAAAGGAGAAGATGAAGGAGGAGGTTGAGAGAAGGAAAATGCTGTGGAAGAAGAAGAGGAAGAGGCGGGAGGAGTGGGGGAGAAGCCAGACATGGTTTCGGCTTTGATGATTTCGGAAGATTTGATTTGATTGGGAAAAGAAAGGGAAGTGGAAGAGGCGTTCTCTCCCTCTCTCTTCGACTTCCCGGCCAAATCGGCTTCAATTTCGACTGTCGACGGAGGGACTGCTCTGCCGAAACCCTCTTACAGAATCCAGGGTTTTGTAGAGCGGTTGAAAGTACGAAAATGCACTCAAATTCGGCTTTGGCCGAGCAAAAAGTAATTGGTTTTTTCAGTCTTTTACCTGGGAATTGAATAAGTGGCGCTGTTAGAACGCCAGCTTCTCCGATTCATCCAAGGGCCCACGAGTATTTGGGGACCTCATATTGAAGGATTAACATACAACCATCCATTTTTGGGAAGTCATGCACAGAGTCAGCGTGACATTCGAGTTTTTATAACACTTTTTCATAAATCTTTTGCTTTATGGGATACAATACTTTTATAAAACTATTCAAAATCAAATAGCGGAAGAATAATTTTAAAAATAATACCTTAAAAATTCTGAGTGTCTCTTTTCTTCTTTTTTTATTAAAAACAATAATTTTCAGAGGAATGAACATCACATTCCTACCAAAAATTCGACAGAGTCTCCCCTATATTTCGGACCTCATGCATTTAATGCATACAATGCGACGCCTGATAATCATCATGTACATATAAATATCCATGATAGAGACCCCGTCTCCCTCCAAATACCAACATACATATTTTCGTTTAATTTAAATAAATAAAATATTTTGGTAATGCCAAAAAGGCTGGTAAATTGACCTGTATACCCCGGATCACTCCAGTCATAGCCATTCATGTCAAATGGTAATGAATACACATTCACATGTCTATTTCTAATAGTCATGAAACAATTTTAATTGCATAAGAGTTGTAAGAACCTTCTGAAATCTTTACCTATACCTTATCTTTACTCAAAATAGCTTCCTTGTAGATTCTAAGTCAAAACTATGTGTCTTTTCCTTTGCTGGAGTCCTTCGAACCTAAGATATTATAAATAAGTACAATATCTCAACAAACCTTCGTTTGTGTAAGTAGTTTCATCATCAACACACAAGTTTATGCAGTTCTAACTTTAAAAGGAACAATTTATCATACTTTGTGAAATTTTGTGTCATTTGATGTCAAATAAATAGTATAATATATTCCGAAATTCATACCATGACATTTCAAATAGTTTCCATGTCCAATCAGTTTGAATCGTCAATTTAACATCCATGCTTACTGTTTCCAAATAATAATAATAACCTTAGTAAAACATTTAGATGATATGGAAGATAGTCACGACTCTTTGCATACCTCAAAACTAATAGAAAAATGCATTTAAACCAAGAAATGCTTAAATGTAAATAAAGAGTATTTCAACCAGTGTACACTCACACCTATATATATGCACACACATATACTCTAAATCTCATCAAGATTTTACGAGTATAAAGCCACTCAAATCCGGCCACCTGCCATTGGTCATGAGTACTCATTATTTACTTGAAATATCATGATGCCCTGCACCTGTACTATTGCGCAATATACATATAAACCAAAAAATAATGGAACCTCTGTGCGACGGATAAAAACCAATCAAGTCTGTGGCTATCATGTCGATACCAAACGGATCGACTCCTTTGCACTGTGTTCATGGAAAACACGGCACACAAGCCATGACCTGTCCATGATGACATGAGCTTGCATTAGGCCCCTCTGGTCAAGTATCCACCATACATATATATTTTTTCAAAAAAAAGAGGATATTCAATCCTCAATCTTCCTAGCACAGAGTCTACCGGCCCTAATATGTCCATCATAATATAATAATACTAGGCAGCATCCCATGCCTATAAAACTGGTAAAACCATATAATTTCATGCATTGGTTTTTCAATCTAATAGTAAAGTAAACCTATCATTTTAAATAAATTGCATGAATATACCCTTTTGATAGCTACATAAACTAAAAAGATCAAAATCTCAAGTTTCAAGTAAATTCCAAGCATGTTGATGTCCAAACTACCTACCTCCCTTTTTGTGCTCCACAATTTTGCTATATCCTTCCTTTAATCACTTATCGATCACTTAACCAAATCAAAATTTGAATTCATTGTCAATACAAATACATATGTTCATAATTTCAAGTAAATTTACACATTTCTAAATCAAGATAGCTATTTCATCCATCCATTCCCAAATTTTGTCATATCATAACTAATTTAAGGTCTTAAGATTCATCGGTGATGTTTGATCATTAATCAGACATGAAGAATTTACTATGCAAATAGTACCCTATCGGACGGCCGAGATTGTCCGATCGATTTCCTGCTTAGATCTGTCAATCTAGTGTGATTTAGACTACATCAAGTCTTTAATTTTTCATCTCTACCCTTAGATTAGGGATTGGACGGTTGGATCATCCCTAATTATAGATGTAGGTTTAAAATGCATAAATTTTGCAAACTACCAAGATTCAAGAGATGGGTATCCTAGATGTTACCCTTAAGGAGTGTCTTCAACCTCCAATCATCACCGAAGAACGAGATTGCCGTTGATTTTTTCGTCGCTGGCAAATCCCGTCATGGGTATTGTTTTCCCCCCTTTTTCCCCACCAAAACATGCTAAATCAACGAGCAACTATAGGGCTTTTGCTCGTGGTAGCCAGGGGAAGACAATGAACGGCACCGATCATCAGTCAATGCCGCCATTCACTCTGTCTTTTCCGCGCGACCGTCAACTCTTCTCCACCATCGATCTCCTCCTCCCTTAGTTGATGGGAGAAATGGAGGCTGGAGGATGGGTAGTTTCCTCCCCTCCTTTCTCCTCTTTCCTTCTCCCCCACTCTCTCTTCCTCTTTTCTTCTCCCTCTCAATCGCATGGAGAACAGACCGTTAGTTATTCTCTTTTCTTTAAGTGGGGGGGGTTGTCTGTAGGCCCCCTCTATTTTAAGTCGTTTTTGTTTTTTTTTTCAAAGTTCTTACAATCAGTCAACATTAATTTTACTCAATCCATATCAAGATAAATCATTGTTTCTCCAACACGAGCCAAGATAATTTTCATAAAACTCTGGCTAGTTCATTCTTATTTTATCACCAGTTAGGCCTAATTAGACCAATGATCAACTTATCTCTTGCAAATTTAATGTTAGTCTATTCTAAGCTGGCAAGAATTTTACAAAACTCAATCTACCTCATTGTTCGTAGTTGAAATCTTTAACTAGGCTGATTTGTCGTACGATACTTAGTCATAGTGCAAATTGAAGACTCATTTAGCTTAGAGAAAAAACAAGTTGAGGAATTGTTTTTCATCCAATAATGCAATAGTTCAAGAAAAAAGGGGTTAGACATTATAAATTGATATTTAAGCCTCTTCTCTCTCTCTCTCTCTCTCTCTCTCTCTCTCTCTCTCTCTCTCTCTCTCTCTCTCTTAAATAAATGATATTTGATACTCACACCAAGTTTTAAGTGAGGTATATATATATATATATATATATATATATATATATATGAATTCCAAGCTTTAGGATTCATGAATAATGACAAAATCGAACAAAGTTCTAGAACTAAAAAAATGAAAACAATTCCAGAAAAAGTTCCCAATATTTGGTATTCATGAAAGCAAAAATGCAAGACTTACTAGTTTATAGTCAAATCATTGTATTACAATATGCATAAGTTAACAATAGGCAAAGTACATGAAATTTAGTACTTAACCTATCTAAGTCATTCCCATCTCTATGAATAACTCAAACCTACAAAAATTCATAAATATATACGAAAGTCACTATATTTATTTGCACTCCTTTTCCTTAAAATAGGTTGTCAGCAAAAAAAGTCTACAATTTTTAAGAATTTTTTATAAATTTTCATACATTTCAATCATAAGCTTCAAATTTGCCTGTAATATAATTCTTCCCTAAGATAATAATGTTTCATTTTGGGTATAATAATATGATTTTATGCTTAGTAAGTTGTTGAGTAAGTTGCTATTACTATATACTCTTATAAATTTTAACATAAAAATTGCCATCTTTTTTCTAATTTTCTTGACTTTTTCCCTCTTAAATTTGTTCCTAACTTTTAACTTTGTAACTAAACCCGCAACAAACAGTAACCTTGTTACAGTGGCCTTTGGTTTGATTCTCAAATCACTATATACATCCGCAAGGAGATGAGCTAAATCAATGATCAAATGGGATCCACCACGAGTAGTACATCTTTTGTGGTTCTATCACTCTACTATGGCATTCATCTCCTTTTATGACTAGGTTAGAAAGGGGGAAAATCTAATGCTCTCTCTTCTTTATTTATTTATTTTTTAGGCAAAGAATTACAACATAAATTACTCACGCACTCTCAATCACGTACTCCTAAATCTAATCCCCAACGGAAGAGAAAAGTGGTGACTTGAACTTGCAACCAACATTATTTTAGGGGACATGCTGGGTTGGTTTCCACCAACTATGCCGAGTTTCCTATATTTGTTCAAAATCATAACTACTCATTTTCCTAATGTTTTTCAAAAACCCAAAAGAAAGTGGTTAGGATCACTCAAATTTATCGATTTTTTAGGCTTCCTATTTTTAGTAACCTGACAATCAAGGGCAATGTTATTGATCGATTCCACGACGAGTGCTGTTTTATCCACTCCAGCTCTCCTGAATGGTCTGATTTTTCCCTATGATAAGCAACTAAAAGATCCACCACTTCAATTCTCATTTTAAAGATAGATAATTTAGCATCTAACTTGATAAAAGTAGGCACCGCACACCTATAAATAACAGATGTTGTGCAAGTATATGTAGGACCTAAATTATCTAGAAGCTCTAGGAACACTAACAATTCGTCAGAGAGTAGTCCCACTGACTGCAACACTTGCCCTGGAGCCCAACTCTTACAGGGACTCCATTCTTTATCATAACGATGTGCATCGTAGGTTTACCTCGACGACTCTGCTTTTGCCTAAAAAAGGAAGGTCCAATTTTGGATGATCCAACCGTTCATCTGATTATTATTAATTTAACATCCAAATTTGAAGTTTCGCTAAATCGAAGGCTGAGAATCATCCAAAGGACGTTTTAGTCTATGGCTTATAGAGAGCAAGGCCTGGTATAACAATGAGTATGATGAGTGCGTTGTTCATACACGTAAAACAACATGTGGGCCCACTTGAGATACTTTGCCACGGGAGATCTCAGCCTATATTTATCTTGATTTATCTAAGGCATTCCTCTTTAACAGTCAGCTTTAATGTAAATAATTTAGAGTTAGCGGTTAAGGTACCGCCCATTTCTGTGATTATGCTGGATCTATTCCTTGCTGTTTAGTGAGACAACAAACATAAGCATATAAACCAGATTATAAAAACCTTGCCCGTCACATAATACAAAGATTACTCTCTTTTTTGTTTTTTCTATTTTTACAACAAAAAGTTATGAAGCAAACTACCTAGAACCTGTATTCTAATTTCTATATATGCTCAAAATAATGTAAAAAGTGTCACATTGTAACGAAAAGAGTTACCATATTAATTTGCAACCAACTGTACTAGATGGCTTTTGGGCAATGGAATCACTTAAATCTATGCAAGACCCAGATTCACAATATGTGAAGAAACTTGCATCCAGGGAATAATTGCAATCTTTTTCTCCACTTAATTTTTTAATTATTCAAGGTTATTGTATTTTCCCAAAGCTATCAAGCATCAACAAAGAAGTTTCCATATTTATTAACAATTCCTTTTAAAAGAGCTAATTCTTCCTCTATCCTCAAACTCCAGAGATTAATGAAATCCGAAATGTAGGTGCCGATGAAGCTGGAGTGCATCAAGATACTGTAGGAACTTCAGAGTTTACAGGCAGGGCAATGAAGTGGGGAATCACGGTCACCTTGCTGCAAGAGCACTACTTCAAAATTGTGAGGCAAATAAAAGGGACTATCTCGAAGGCTCCGACTTCTTTGTAATGGAGCTGCTAGGAAAACCCATAAAAACTGCAACGCCCATATATCCAAATATTATTTGGATGATCTGACTCATTCAAGTTCGTTTCTAGCTACTAGTTTTTTCAGTCCAAAGTTTGACAATCACGATTAATAAATCTAAATACAAAAACGAACCACCCAATAATCTTGCAATTTTAAGGGGGTTACCTTTTGTGTTTCCAAATCATTTTTCTCTGTTATTATCTGTTTTGCTGCGTCTGGTGTTTATCTTTTCTAAGGAAGTGTAATTGAAGTTCTTTTGTAATGGACTTTTGTTTGAATGAATATTCATATTTATAAAAAGAGTAAGAACACTAGCAGGTATATACGCCAAGGGCAAGAGATGAAGTCTAAACCTTTTTTTATCTTTTTATGCATGATAAAAAATAACAAATAAAAATTCTGAGATCCAAACAGTTCACCATGTTCTTGGTTTCAAAAAATAGAAAACCCACTAGAAAATAATACATTTAAATGTGATTTTTTCTTCTTTTTTTTACCGGAAGAAACACAGGCAGAAGCATATCTAATAAGCATGAAATCTAATCTCTAACCTGTTTTAAGTCATCCAAACATAATGAATGGCTTGAATTTTACAAACAAAAGTTTCATCAAACAGGGAAAAAAGAGAGTGAACTTCACCTTATCCTGTAAGCCTAACAGGATTAAAGGGCAGCACCAGTGCACAAAGCTCCCCCTTATGCAAAGTCCGAAAAAGGGGCGGACCACAAGGGTCAATAATATGCAGTCTTACCTTGCATTTTGCAAGAGGCTACTTTCACGCCTTGAACCCGTGACCTCAAAGTCACACGACAACAACTCTGCCATTGCGCCAAGGCTCCCCTTCTGCCTACCAGGACTCTTATTAACAAGGAATAAGTAAGAAAGCATAAGATCTGCTGAATAGTCAGTAAAGTAGTGGTTTGAGCACTTTGAAATTTTTGTTTGAATGACGAAACCGTGCAGTTTGCTCTGTTTTGGGGCAACAGCTACGTATTAGAATGATTCTGGCAACACGGGCGTCTACTTCACCTTTCAACAGAAATCAAGAAACCTTTACTTGGCAACTGATACCACTCACATATTGAAGAACCCTGTGGACCTCATTAATTAACCTTTATTGTGTGAGTACAGCACAATAGAGCAACAGTGGGTCTCACTCATGCACAATCCACTCAAGAGTAAGAACTTATCTAACAATATCAAGGTTTAGGAAAAAGAAAGAAAGAAAAAACCTTTGGGAAAAAAATAAACCCAAGCGCTTATAAGTACTTGGAGTCCAACCTCTCCAACCTTAGGCATTAATGGGCCTGCCTTTAGATCAGCCTGCCCTGTCATCGGATAACTTTTGGCTTTGGCATGTCCAGTGGTTCAAAATCGCGCGGATTCGATGATTCTGATATCTGAAAACCTTTTCTTTTCATCAAATAAAATGGATCTAAATTTGACTATCAAAAGAAATGATTTTCCAGGGTTCCAATCTTTCTCATTTTGTTATTAAGGAAATTGAACAAATGGGTTGGATCATCCCAAGGTCAAGGTGGGCTCTTTGATGCAAAAAGTATGAGCACTTTTGAGTCCAAACGTTTATGCAGTGCTTTGATTAATCATTGTTCTTAAGCTTTTAAGAATGTATGTATTTGGATACATAGTGCAGTATAATACAGTATACTATTCTAAATTATGTATATGGCTCGAAAAGAATTATATCACACAATTTACTAACATGAGCATCAGTATAAATTCCACCGAATCTTTAAAGACCCAGCTTATCAATTACCGTAAAAGGGTTAAAAATCCTGGCAAGGATTGATCTCAACCTTTTTTTAAAAGTCTACTTCCTTCTAATCTTAGCAATAATGGACGATGAACCATTAGCCAGTGAAGGAAGACATATAGTCAATGGAAACCAATTATTATTCAGATAATCATTCTTTCGTTGGAAGGGCAAAAACACACCTTTGACAGAGACAGCAGATCAAGTTTAGCATCCGCAGATACTAACATATCTAAGATATTCTGGCATACGCTCTCACCAGACATCAGGTCGGAGCTCACCGGTTGCTGGGGGCATCCATCTCCCAGAGTGATAGACGCTTTCTCCAACTTTCCATCCAGGAACATCTTTCATTATTCTAGCCTCCTCTTCCAAAGCTTTTTTCCACTCTTTAACAAATCTAAGGAAGGAAATACGCACAATCAAAATAAGTAAAAGAAATGGCTAGCATCTGCTTGGGAATAACAAGGTAGCAGGGCCATTACCTTTCATCCTCTTCAGCTTGAAGCACAGGGAGTATTGCCCTGCGAGCAGCATATTTCTCTTCTTTAAGAGCCCTACAGAATTTTAATAGCTCTTAGAAAACTAATACAGACATAACAAACATAAGATAGTCACAACAACAACACCCATGACAAAAAGCTCTCTGAGTAACTATAGGTTATTCATCTTCTTGTGTTGTGATATGGCGTGGACTCATATGAAGTTTTCGGAAGTATCTTATCCAACAATAGATAGGAATGATGGGGCTTCACATGCTTCTGAACTTTTAGCAAGCGATGAATAAATACGCTATCACTTCTTATGAACATCAGAAAAAGATTGGGGCCCAGGTAAAAACTCCTAAATGGACCATTTCCCTACAGAGATTCACACTGGTACAGTGCCCTTTTCATGTTATGAATATACTACAAATCATCATGTCCTACCTCAACAGAAAGTTACTTTGAACAATACTCGAGATAAAGTTCCAGAAATCTGTCTGTATTTTTTGCTGGGCAACTATACGTTTCTCTCTGAATGGTTACTAGGCACCTCTATTAAATTTCAAGGCTATACTTCCATGATTTAAGAGAACAAAAAGTGATGCACTTTTAAATCCATTAAGTGCCAAAGAAGCATCACATTCTGCAAGTTGTAGACTAGAAAAGCAGAAGTTGGGTGCACAGGAAAAAGTTAGCAATGGTTTGAAGCAGTATCATTTCATCCCTAACCTCCATTTTGTTTGAAACAGTGGCTGAAATGTAGAGAAATTATACCATGCAACTGGTCTTATTGAGGTTGTATGATAGGTGTCCTTAAATTTGCCTTTTGGACACACTTATTTTGGACTTCTCAGTGATCCAAAATGCTTATCTAGTTCGGCCAGCTTCAAATGGCCTCAGTATAGGAAAGCTCATCTATAGAATGACTGTAAGATTTGGATTTATGGACGTTTTGAAGTTATACATTGGACAGTATGACACAAAAGAGCGCCAAAACACACCATACCATCTATTTATAATGAGAAACAGTCCATAAAACAAGGACTTACAAGTATCCTATAGTTGAGATATTTTATACTTGAGCCATCTGAGGTAGGCCAAAATATATGAATCCTGGACTGTTAAAAGACCAAAACAAGAGGGCTCGAAATGCAAACTTAAGACCGCCGACCATGCAACCCTCAATGAGATCAGTTGCATGGTATAATCTCTCTTAAGTGTAATTTACAAATATGACCATATTGGCAGCAGGGGTGCATCTGTAGCTAATACATCAGTGATATTCGTTAGAGATGAGGTGGTAGTGATGTCTCTACCAGAACATGAAACTGAAAGAAGGAAATAAATGACTAACTCAACAAAAAAGGTTGCTCTTACCCACAAGACCCAGAAACTAATACCTCAACCATGGTATTGGTGTAGTATGGGATCCTTTAACCAGGAAATCGCTCTCAATCATTCAATACCTTCCCATCATCACTGAGAAAGCATTTGACCACCAGAAAACCCCCAACTTCCCACAGAAGACACATCACATTCAATTTAATCATATTCGGCACAGTAGAACACCTCTTAACTACCTCCTGCCTTGGGCATTTGATCCCTCTATCACTTTAAGTCATCTTAAGAGATCTTAAGTGGTGAACCCAAAACTCTTTAACTATAATGACTCAGTTATGATAAGCAGTAATTTCTTTGACACAGAAAAACATTTGCCCTCCAAAATCCTACAAGTGCTTTGCTTTAGTAAACCAATGCCACCACAAAGGAAAACATAAATCATAAAATATGGCTGCTTTCTCCTACAAAGCTGGCAAAAACATTCCTCAGTGCAAACACAGAAGCAACTATGGAACACCACTTAACTTGAAACATTTCAGAACAAAGCTTTTCATACGTGACCTCGCCGCCTTATAATGAATGAGATGATGACTGACAGAGCATTGTTATTCACAGTTCATTGACTTGCCTAGAGCATCTAGTCTATGAAATCCCCATGCAACAAAAACCTTGTAACTAGGAGGAACTAAGATTCTCCAAATAACCTTGGAGAAGGTCTCTTCAAAGCTAATCCTCTAAATCTAATGAAGGATCTAGCTGAAACACAAACCTTTCGAATGTAAGCCTACATCTCATTAGAGATTACATGAATTGAAAAGTTTATAAAGAGTGTCCGAGTTGCTGCCATCAGATGAGACAGGTATCCACCCTGCAATATAAATATTGAAGATACTCTCCTTAGAGAAAACAAATCAACCACCGAGTTTACAAGTCTTGCATTAACCAACACATTCCATCTTAACCATAACAAACCAAAAAAACCTACCCCAGCCCTTCTCATGATTCCCACTTCGAAGGTCTTCCTTTCGTGAGACCTTTTCTTTCTGAACTACAAACAAATTGGCAAAGCAACAGCCTTATAAAATGACAAAGGCTTTTGGTTCCTTGGGGCACAAAGCACTGATCCTCAGGCTTGCCCACTTCTTCCCTTTGAGAATTTCCTTTGAATCCTCTCTATATTCTTGCCACCTCCACCCAAAATATTGAAGAGAGCTATTGATGCAACTAAATCTACCAGAAATTCGACAAAGAAGAAGGAATTGAACAATGCAAAATGACTCCAACGTATATCCACAATAATACGAGAGAGAGAGAGAGAGCAAGGGAGTAGATTTGATTAGAAGGGTAAACCCAATAAGGAAAACTTAAAACAGTTTATTAACCTCCCCAATAGTACAACAATATGCACGCAAACGCATATATAGCATATAGATAAATGGTTAGAGAGAGGCCAAAAAGACCTAGCCTTTGTTTAGTTTGAATTAATTTCAGGCCTTCATTCAACTCAAAACTAAAATGTAGTTCCTGCGTCTGAGGAACCCAAACTAAAAACAGACAGTGCATGGCATGTTGTGTACAACAAACGTAATTTTTTTTATAAAACTATGGAATTTGTAAACTAAAACTCCTCATTGGATGTAAAAAAAAAACTATTCCTGGCTAATAAAATCTGCATAATCTTTACCTACAACCAAACAGAACCCACTATAATAGCCACAAATCAAACTAAATCAGCTTGCAAATTTTCGTGATAACCAGAGGTTTATAAGTTCCAGAATCAACACAGCATTTTTGGGGGAAATGCCTTGAGGCCTGCCTTTGACTAAATTGAACCTCTCCTCCTGAATCACGTTTGCTGAAGAATAGCTTGTGTACACTTTGCTTGAATCACTTCTCCCGGGGTTGGGGAAACTCAAGCTCAAGATGACATGTAAACAGACCAACAACTTATAGTAGTCCATGTTTCACGACTCCATACATCAACTTTTTACAGTAGGCTATCACTTCCAGCTGTCATGCCAACCGACTATATTTAGCAAAGGTTAAACAACAACATTGCTAGTTTCTTAGGTTGCAGTAATAAATTAAACTATGAATTTGCTGAACTTAATTCTTCAAGCTTTACTTTCCCATGATTAACAAGAGAAAATTTTTGCCCTTTTGGTTGTGCTATCAACCTAAAGGATGCTCACATCTTCCCAACATAATCTGCCAAAGAATGATTTCAAGTTTGGCCATGCTCTTCAATTCAAACCATCAAAATCTGAGTAAGAAGTAAGGTACCGTACTTTCATAACTAGCACGCTTTGTTACCTTAATGGTATTCCAGAACATTTTCTATTAACAGTACTTGAAATAGAGTTTGCCATTTTAATTTATTCTGTCATTCACATTTACTCCATTCTTATATTTTCTTTTCAGTCGCTGTTGTAGATGGGATATCACTGAATTCACAAAGCTCAAGTTTGTTGTTCACAATATTGATTAGGACCAAATCATCATAATTCTGGAAAGAGAACAACAGGGTTGAAACTGATGTCAACAAAACATGGCTCTGACCAATATTTCAAAGCAAGGTGAACAAAGAAGCAGGAGCGCAAGAAAAATTGAGTCTACTCAAATGACCTGGCTGATTTACAAGTCGTAAACACTGACATTACCAGAGTAATACCCTATCAACTCGGCATGTATCAAGAAAGGTAATAATTTGGATTTCATTCAAAACAAAGAAGATGACAGCATATGGATTTCATGAAAGACCAAGATGGAAGAAATAGATAGCATCATAAAAACATAAAAAGCAAACAAAGGTAGTTATAACCATAGTGTCAAAACTTGAATGCAGCCAAAGCCAATAAGAGTCAACACAGCTTACTGCTGACCACTGTTTGGTTAACAGGGACAAAAGGTGGCCGCATTTTATGTCATAATGTTTATTGGTGATTTTATTTTTGACCAGCTGCTGAACCCAAGAAGCAAAATGTGGAAGCTTTGAAACCAGATCAACTCAACTGAGTTGGGCACTAAATTGAAAGGTTTTGACACCATGGTTGTAACGGCTGTTCATCAACCATTACACATAGCATTATTCCCTCCCTTGGATAAAGAATCCACCACATTATTGGCTGAGAGTATGTGGCAGAGATACACAGCTATCCATAACACAGTCAAGCAACACTACTGCCTACTTTTGCAACCCATTGGTGCACTATTAAAGGCTTTTGCAATCAAAGGTTCCACCCAATAGGCGTTACAAAACCTTATCTCATTTTATGTGCTTCAGCCGCATTTGAGTCCACCCCACTGAGATGACCTCAGAGCAATAGCATTGCTATCACCCTCATGGTGTCTACACCACCCTACTCTGGCTCGTTCTAGGTTTGCCAAACTGGCATCATGAAGGTCAACTACTACAAAGTACAAACCAAGTGGCAATGAAGCCAAAAACTAAGGACAATATTCTGTTATTCCCCTACATCTCACAATTTGCACTAAGGTCAATAACTGATATCCAGCAAACACATAAAAGGATGCTTTCATTTAACTGATTGCACGACTATTGTGCACACACCCCTGCTGCTGTTGTTCCACTTTCTCCATGTTAGCTGTACCACCACTAAACAAAAAAAAGGGCAGCCCAGTGCACAAAGCTCCCGTGTATGCAGGGTCCAGGGAAGGAGCAGACCACAAGGGTCTATAGTATGCAGCCATACCTTGCATTTTTGCAAGAGGCTGTTTCTAAGCCTAGAAACCATGACCACCACTAAAAAAGGTAGGTAAAAAAATTTCTTGCCCCACCAGGTCAGCAGAAGAGTTGGACATGACTCAAATAGCTCAAACTTAGATAGATGAATCATTATCTTCTGTTCTCAACCTAAATTGAGCATCTCATGGACTTGTAAGTAGCAAACTCAGAAATCATATGCGCACATGTAAAGCACTCAGTTTCCTTTGTAGGGAAATTAAGTAGAGCTTTTCCAGAAAGATGTGACTTATCCAGCTATTTATTTTCATGACCACGAGTACAACTGCATTCCCAGCAAGAATTCTGAGAGAACCAAAAATCTGCTGGTATAACCGTGAACACAATGATAAGAATGAAACAGGTAGATTCAAATTGTGAAAGATGAACAGAGTCCCCAGCAAGAAGAATAAAGCAAGTTCACAGCAAGTTCATCGTTCCCCTCCACCCCCTCCCCTCTCTTATATTTCTCCAACAGAATTCCCTAACAGAATCATTTAGCATTCGGCACTGTCCCTGCTCTCCCACCAATCAATAGGAGTCTTCTGTCGTCACTAGCACCTGCCATGTGGACCATCTCTTCCAGAGTAAAATTTTCCAAAATGACCCGCGGTGCAACAATACACCTCCTAAAACCGCCTCTTTGTCCTCAAGGTGAAAGGCAATGAACTGCATCTTGATAACATCAAATCATTTCCAAGTACTTTCATGATCGGGTAAATCCTCCCATTGGATTATAGCTTCTAATTGTCCAGTTGTAGAATGCAGAATTTGCTTTAATGCTGCTGGATATACCTTCAATTCAAGATCTTCTAAGAGGCAAGCCAGCAATGGTTGAGGAGTCAATGTAGGAGTAGTAGCAAGTTTCAGCTGACAAACATGGAAGACGGTGAAATTTTGCATGCGGTGGTAACTCCAAACGATAAGCACTTCCCCAATCTTCTCAAGTATAGCATTGGGTCCATAATATCAAGGGCACAATTTCTCATTGGCTCGAGTAAGAAGGGACTTCAGACGATAAGGATGAATCTATAGGTCCTAGTTGAAAATAGAGATTGTGTCTATGTGCATCTGCCTGGGTCTTCATGTGTGATTGTGCTAATTCCAAATTACTCTTCAACTAGGTGAGGATTGTATTGCGATCAGCCACTTGTTGGTTGACCTCTTCTACAAGGGATTCACCACCAATAGACATTAGCAGCATGGGAGGTCTCGGCCGTACAATGCCTTGAAAGGAGTCATCCCTGCAGAACTCTGGTAAGTGGTGTTATACCAATACTTTGCCCAACATATCCAATTAGGCCAGGTCCTTGGCTTACTCTTGATGAAGCAACAAAGATAAGTCTCTAAACATCGGTTAATCAGCTCAGATTGGCCATCTCTTTGAGGATGATAGGCAGAGCTCATTTTCAATGAGAAACCAGCCTGTATAAATAACTCTGTCCAGAAATGGCTGATGAACACATGATCTCGATAGGAGAATATGGATTGTGGGTAACCATGTAATTGGATCACCTCCTTAGTAAACAGATTGGCAACATCTTGTGTAGTGTAAGGATGACTTAGAAGAAGGAAATGACTGAATTTAGTAAGGCAATCAACCACAACCAGCCATGGACTCTAGGCAGTCCATTGATAAAATCCATTGTCAAATCACTCCAAGCTAACTCAAGTATAGGAAGAGGCTGAAGTGGTCCAGCGGGTTTTGTGGGAGTATACTGATTACGCTGACATATGTCACATGCAAATACATAACTCTGTATATCCTAGTGCATCCCCTCCCAATGAAGCACATTAGACACATGCTTATAGGTATGAAAGAGCCCAAATGGCTCCCCTGGGGTGGAATGAAACTCTTGTAATAAGGCAGCAATGTGAGGTGAAGATTTAGAAATATCCAATCTCCCATAAAACAATAGAATACCTTGCTTGAAGGTGTAACGGGCAATGAAAAGGGCAAGGAACTGAAGGAGAGAACTGCCCCAGGTATACCTCCAAGGGAAGACTTGAGAAGAAATTGCACAACAGGACTCTAGATCAACACCATTGAAAGCATAGAATTCTTGGTGCCTAGACAAAGCGTCAGCCACTCTATTCTCAGATCCTGGTTTGTATTGAATCTCAAAATCAAAGCCTATAAGCTTCATTAACCATTTATGCTGTTCAACATTAAGCATTCGTTGGTTCACCAGAAATCTAAGACTCTTCACCTTTTCACCAAGAAATTAGAATTCTTGTAGAGAATGGCAGGGTCCATAAAATTAGAACAGCCGTTGGATGCAAATTACAATTACAAAGTGATGCCCCATGAGATAATGCTGCCATTTTTGTACTATCATTACTATAGCCATGAGTTCCCTTTCATAATCCGATTTAGACTGCGAACGGAGTGATAGGGCTTGGCTACAAAAGGCTATGGGGCGCTCCTCTAGCATTAAGAGTGCTCCTATTCCTTTGCCCGACGCGTTTGTCTCTAATACAAATGTTTTGGAGAAGTTGGGTAAAGCTGGAATAGGAATGGATGTCATGGCATGTTTCAAAGCTTCAAATGCTGATTGAGCTTCCTTTGTCCAAGCGAAGCTATCCTTTTTCAGCAACTTAGTTAGAGGAGCAGCAATGAGACCATAATTTCTGAAAAGCTTTCTCTAATAGTTCGTGAGGCCCAAGAATCCTCAAAGTGCTTTGACCTCTTGAAGAATGGGCCATGAAAGCATACAGTCTATCTTTTATGTATCAGACGCCACCCCTCTTGCTGAAATAACATGGCCCAAATACTCCAATGAAGGCAGAGCAAATAAGCACTTCTTCTTATTGGCGATTAGCCAGTGTTTCCCAAATAACTGCAATATGATCATAATGTGCTCTAGATGTGAATTGAAATCATGACTATAAATCAGAATATAATCAAAGAAGAGGAGGATGAACTTATATAAGAAGGGGTGAAATATCTCGTTCATGAGGGCCTAAAATGTAGATGGGGCATTGGTTAAAGCAAAAGGAATAACAAGGAACTCGTAATGTCCTTCATGCATCCTAAAGGCTGTCTTTGCCACATCCTCTTCCTTTATACGCATCTGATAATGGCCTGATTTGGGATCCAATTTGGAGAAGATGGTAGCTCCGCCCAACTTGTCTAAGAGCTCGTCAATGGTGAGAATGGGAAATTAGACAGGGATAGTAACCTTGTTTGTAGTGCGATAATTCACACAGAACCTCCAGCCTCTGTCTTTCTTTTTAACTAATAGCACAGGGCTAGAGAAGGGACTCATACTGGGCCGAATGATACAAGAAAGCAACATCTCCTTGACAATCTTCTCAATCTCGTTCTTTTGAGAGTGGAGCCATTATTGTTGCGGTGGCCAAGCTCCATCAATCAATCTAATAGCATGATCGTGAGGGCAAGTGATCAACAAGCCCATAGAACCATCAAACACATGAGAAAATCACTGTAAAAGGAAAACCAATTCAGGAGAAGACACAATCGTAGATTGAATTGATTCTACATCCATACCCTGATACTCAATCATGTAACTTATATCAGCTTTAGGAATAACCCTCAACATGGACATGAGGGAAACCAGAGAACAAGAAAGGGATGGATCCCTCACAACGTCACCCTGCAGCCATTCACCAAGAATCTCATAGTTAAATTATGATAGTCTGTGGCTATTTCCCCCAAGGTTTCTAGTAGGCAACTCTAAGGACTTCTTCTGCCCCACTGAGATTGAAAGGGTGGAAATCCTTTGTGATGGTAACAGCCAACAAAGTCAACAATACTCCCCAACACATGCCCTCGCCCTTGATGGAGTGGCCATCTCCAACCTAGACTCCAAATCATCGAGAGTAGTCCAAGGGTAAGTTGCAATTCAGTGATAAAATGCTTGGCAAGGAAGTTATGGGAGGCCCCACTGTCGATCAGGACAATGACCTCACTGTTTAGGATATGCCCTTTTAATTTCTTGGTGTTACCGGCTGTGAATCCCACAATAGAGTTCAGATATATCTCCAGCGGTTGATTCTCAGCTTGCAAATGATCAGATTTCTCCATAGTAGGTGATCCTCCACAATGTGGGTCATCTTCATCTTCGTCAGTGAGCAAGAGGATCTGTGTTACATCAAAAAGGAAGGTAAATTTGGTAAGTTCTATACAAGAGGAAGTGGGAACAATTAGTATACTGGTTTTTAACAGAAAGGAGAGGTTTCTGACAGAAAAATAATAGAAAAGAGAACAGACAGAATTCGGTTACTGTCAAGAGGAAGAACATCTGGCAGAGGAAGGATAAAAGGAAGGAAAGGGAAATCGATGGGGGATGGAAGAACTGGATAAAAATGAAGAAGAAGAATAGTGGGAGGTTCTAGCTCCTCGAAAGCTAGAGTTGTATTCTGGAAAATCTGTAGACAAATCCAGTCATGTACATTTCGCATAGCTAAATCTATCAGCTTGCTTAATTGTAGTGAGAAATCTGTATTTGATTCTTTCCTTGGAATTTCATTACCATTGGTTTGAATTAGCCGAGTCTATCAAGTGGTATTAGAGCTGGTTTGACCCTAGGGAATGGTTAGAACCAGGATGGAAAGAACAGAGAGCATGGAGAAAGAGATAGAAGAAGTCAAAGGGGAGATAGGAGATTTGAGGGAACGTATGGGGAGATTACATATGAATGTCAACACATTCGGTGAATATTTAGTGGAGATATGCGAATGGATCAAGAACATGGAAATGCCAGAGGAAAGTCTAGGTCGCCGTAGAAACACAGAAGTTGGGGAGACCTCAAATGATCACCGACAAAGTCCATTCTTGCCGAAAAGCCATCATCGTCAAGAGTTTCAAGGCCGGAGACTAGATCTACCAGTATTCAACGGCCAAGAACCCTACGGTTGGCTATGTCAAGTAGAACACTACTTTAGCGTCAACCGCATCGCCGACGATGAGAAGATCTCTGCAGTGGCCATTTGCCTAGAAGGAGACACACTCCACTAGTTCTTGTGGACAGAATCACGAAACCCCTTCCGTTCTTGGGGTTCTTTCTGATCATCCCTGCTACGTCGGTTCCGATCATCTCAATCAGACAATGATTATGAAGCTTTGCTTGTGTTGAGACAGAAGGGTAGTGTCTCTGAGTATCTCCGGTCATTCAAGATGATCTCCGGTCACCTGGTTGACGTCTCCAACAACCTCCTGAAGGGAGCCTCCCTAAATGGGCTCAGGGATGACATCAAGGCCAAGATAAAGATCTTGGTTTTGGACTAGATACGGGCCCGTTCAGTAAGAAGGAATGTTGGGCCAAGAACGTCGGGGCCCATCCAGGTTCAGCTGAAGGCGGGTTCGACGGAAGTGGGTTTGCAGGGGCAAACCCATAATTTGCCCATTGTCTTTCGCAACAACGACCGAAACAAGGGTTTCCGTATGGAAACTAATCGCAAAAGATAGTTTGGTGAACAAACTACCAGAAGAAAAGAAAATCTCCAGAAGCTCACCGATGCCGAGCTACAACAACGGAGATCCCAAGGGTTGTGTTACAGATGTAATGACAAATACCACCCTGGTCACCAATATAAAAATCGGAAGCTACAGGCACTCCTCCTCACCGACGAAGACGATGATGAGCCGAAATCCACTCCATTTCCTCAAACAAATTGGGACGACCCACGGGAAAGGGATACCCAACCTCTGGAGTTATCCCTAAATTCCATTTCAGGGTTCACGACCGGCAGTACTGTGAAAGTAAAAGGCCTAGTTGGAAAGAGAGATGTGGTAGTCTTAATTGACAGTGGGGCTTCCCACAACTTCATCTCCAACCCAATAGTCGAAGAACTTTAGTTCCGTGGATCGATCACGTTGATTTGGAGTACAGGTTGGGACGGTCACTGCATCAAAGGGGAAGGCATCTGCCGGCAAAATAAGATTAAGTCTGTTAGGCATCACGGTAGTTCAAGATTTCCATCCATTGACCTTGGCGGGGCAGATATAGTCCTCGGGGTAGCATGGCTAAAAACCTTGGGGGAGATTTCAGCAAATTTCCATGATCTGACCATCCGTTTCAGAGTAGAAGGGCGTCAGATCATCTTAAAAGGGGATCTGACCCTCTCATGTTCTCTGGTCTCCTTCAAATCTATCCTTAAGTTATTCTTAAGGCTGACTTCAGTTGTATGGTTGAATATCAGGATATGGAAGCTAGTCAGATTCAATATCATGAAGATTTTCAACCAGCAATAGACTCTCTCCTACAGAAATTTTCACACGTCTTTGATCAGGCTTTAAGTTTGTCGATTGCTCGCTCTCAAGATCATGCCATTAGGCTGATAGAAGGAACACAGCCCTTACACAGCATACCATATAGGTATCCACATTCACAAAAAGATGAGATTGAGAAAATCATTAAGGAGTATTCAAGAATTATTCGACCGAGTAAAAGCCCTTTTTCTAGCCTGGTGTTACTGGTAAAAAAGAAAGATGGTGGATGGAGGTTTTGTGTAGATTATCAGGCATTAAAAAAGGTGACCATACCTGACAAGTTCCCAATCCCACAATAGATGAATTGGGAGGAGCCTCCATCTTCTCAAAACTAGACCTTAAATCTAGTTACTATCAAAATTCGAATCAAGGAAGAGGACATAGCAAAGACAGCCTTTCAAACTCACGAGGGGCACTACGAATTCCTAGTTATGTCTTTTGGTTTAACCAATGCACTAGCCACGTTCCAGGCGCTCATGAATGAGATATTTTGACCACATGTATGTAAGTTTGTCCTTGTCTTCTCAATGACATTTTAGTTTATAGCAGAAATCTTACTATGCACCTGGAGAATATTACCATTGTCCTACAATTACTTGAGCAACACCAGTTGATTGCCAACAAAAAGAAGTGCTCATTCACAACCTTCTTTGGAGTACTTAGGACATATCCTGAAAAAGGGGTAGCAGCTGATACTGCCAAGATAGATTGTATGCTATCCTGGCCCCTTCCTAAAGATGCCAAGACTCTTCGAGGTTTTTTGAGTCTTACCGGTTATTACAGAAGGTTCGTCAAAAAATATGGGCTTATTTTGCTCCCTTAACCAAATTACTTAAGAAGGATGGATTCATATGGTCTAGAGAAGCTCAAGAGGCATTCGAGACATTGAAACAAGCCATGACAACCGTTCATGTCTTGGCCATATCTAAATTTTCTAAACCCTTTGTGCTGGAAACAGATGCATCAAGCAAAGGAATTGGGGCCGTCCTCATGCAAGAGGGTAGACTAGTTGCTTTCTTCAGTCAATCTCTCTCCCTTAGATGACAATCTAAATTGGTTTATGAAAGGGAACTTATGGCCATAGTCCTTGCCGTACACAAGTGGCAACATTACCTCATGGGACGACGTTTCTTCATCCATACTGACCAGAAAAGCCTCAATTTCTTAATGGAACAGCATATGCTTAATGAAGATCAACAGAAGTGGTTAACTAAGCTCATTGAGTATGATTTCATCATTCAGTACAAATTGGGTTCTGAGAATAGAGTAGCTGATGCTTTGTTTAGGCATCAAGAGTCTCACACCCTCAACTACAAGAATAGTAATATAAAAGATGAGGAACCAACAGATCCTTATTCCCAACCCATAGAGGAGAGCAACATACTATTACAACACCTTGCTCTATCAGTTGTTTGATGTACTGATTTAGATTCCTTAACAGATGAAATACAAGAAGATCCTCAGATTCATAGTATTATTCAGGACCTTTTGGTGAATCAAGATAGTCACGCCAGTTATACGCTCAAACATAGTCTCTTCCTATTTCATGGAAGACTAGTTATCCCAAAGTCTTTGCCTCGTATCACAGCCTTCTTACAAGAATTCCATTCCACACCAAGAGGGGGGCATTTAGGGTTCACACCACTTATAAATGCATATCCAAGGTGCTTTATTGGTAAGGGATGCGGCAGGATATTCAGAAATTGATTGCCCCTTGGGACATTTGCCAAAGAAACAAGTATGCCACCACTAAACCAGCAGGTCCTCTTCAGCCTCTCCCCATTCCTAAGATGGTCTGCAGTGAATTATCCATGGATTTCATTAGCGGCCTACCAAAAAGCACACGAATTTGACACCTTGTTAGTTGTTGTTGATCGTCTCACCAAATTCAAAGAAATTGTCAAACTACATGGTTATCCCCAATCCATAGTATCGGACAGAGATCGGGTCTTCATTAGCAATTTTTTGTTGGAACTGTTTAAGCAAGCAGGAACCTCACTCAAGATGAGTTTGGCCTATCGTCCTCAAACGGATGGGCACACAAAGGTGGTAAACAAATGTTTGGAAACATATTTACGATGTTTCATTGGCAACAAACCAAAATCCTGGCCCAAATGGATATGCTGGGTAGAATACTGGTATAATACTTACCAGAGTTCTGCTGGAATGACACCCTTCAAAGCTTTATATGAAAGAGACCCGCCCATGTTACTAACCTTTACTAGTGGGGAATCCATGGCGGAGGAAGTTAACGAACATGTGGCTACACATGATTCAGTTTTGGCAGAACTAAAACTGAATTTGGAGGCAGCCCAAACTAGAATGAAACGGAGGAAGATTCACACCGCCATCATCTCACTTTCAACCAAGAGATTATGTTTACTTGAAACTTCAACCTTATCGCCTCAAATCATTGTCAACAAAAATCAATGAGAAGTTACGTCCCCGCTATTATGGGCCATATGCTATACTAGAAAAGATTGGATAGGTAGCTTATAAATTAGAGCTACCACAACATGCTAAACTGCATCCAGGCTTCCATGTCTCCCAGCTTAAACCCACTAATGCACCACCATTGACACCCCAAACAATACCACATGCCCTATTTGAAGATCTAGAGCTTAAAGTATACCCGGCAAACGTCAAAGACATTAGACAGTCTCCTACTGGACAAGTAGAGGTCCTCATACAATGGCAAAATCTTCCTGCACATGACAACACCTAGGAACAAATGGATGTCATTAAGATGAAATTCCCTGACTTCCACCTTGAGGACAAGGTGGCAGTTTTTTTGGTGGGGGGCGAGGGGGTTATTGTTACATCAATTGAGCCAAAGGAAGGTAGATTTGGTAAGTTCTATACAAGAAGAAGCAGGAACAATTAGTATACTGGTTTTTAACAGAAAGGAGAGGTTTCTGAAAAAAAAAATAATAGAAAAGAGAATAGACAAAATTCGGTTACTTCGGAAGGAAGAACATTTGGTAGAGGGAGGATAAAAGGAAGGAAAGGGAAATCAGTGGGGGATGGAAGAACTGGGAAAAAGAAAGAAGAATAGTGGGAGGTTCTAGCTCCTCAAAAGCTAGAGTTGTATTCTAGAAAATCTGTAAACAAATCCAATCATGTACATTTCGCAAAGCTAAATCTATCAGCTTGCTTAATTGTAGTGAGAAATCTGTCTTTGATTCTTTCCTAGGAAATTCATTACCATTGGTTTGAATTAGTTGATTCTATCAATCTGCAATTGCTGATTTTTGCATCAGTGACCCGAATGTCGCACCGATAACACAAACCTTATGCACAATGCTATTAGTCAAATGTCAGAAAGATTCTTATCGTCTGTCGTGCATTGATCTCAGTCGGACTCTGCATGCAGGCCCTTCAAGTTTTCGGTGTTGCAAGGGAGAGAAGGGAGCAAATTACGGATTTTCCCTTGATAACCCCCCCTTCAATCAGTGGAAACCTTGAGGAAATGCACTGGGCCCCGAAACCCAAGGGCCATTTCCCATTCAACTACTGTGGGCCTTCACTTGGTCTAGTGTGGTGTTTTTATCTTAGATTTTATGAGCCAACTCCATGAGCCCAACCAGCGTAGCAGCTAAACTTCGGCCTTTATCTCCTCTTTGAGCCCATTCACGAGGACCCCCTTTAACAAGTCATCTGAAAGATTCACCAAGGACCCATGTAACAACTCGAACGATGGAAGGTAGTCAAGACACTTCCGACCTATGGCAAAGCTAACAGCAATTCATAGTCATCGTCCAATTGTGAAGACCTAAAGGGCCTAAGTATGGATGATCTGCAGGATGACCAGGATCGGAAAGGAGTGCATGATTCCGCCCACAAAAACTAGTGGAGGGCATCTCCCTCCAAACTGGCGACTGCCACTGCAACTCTTTCTCTGTCGCTGATCTGGTTGAGCTAAAAGTAGCACTCTGCTTGATAGAGCCAGCCATATGGTTCCTTACCATTGAACACAGGAAGATCAAGTTTTTGGGGATAATACTCAGGTCAGTTTTGATCCATCAAACCAAATGGGCTATGACGACCAATGCCTAAAGTCTCGTCTATTTTAGTTGCCTTTGTTTTTCCACGATCTACTTCTGTGCAGGTCAGCCCTTCTTCCAACGCTTCTTTTCTTCTAATCCAGTCTCAAATCTCTAAAAGGTATTCCCCAAAGGCCGTGACATTGGTTTGCAATTGGCCAATGTTATCCTTCATGTCACCGATTTCCCCTCTAACTCCTTCAATCTCCTTCTCTAAATTTGCTCCATCCTGGTTTTAGACATGCCCCACGATTGAATTGCTCTTATACCAGTTGATAGAACTAGAAATCCTAATAGTAAACAAGAAATCTGCTAGTATAACCATAAGCAAAATGAATGAAACAAGAAAAGAACATAGATTCAAACTGTAAAAGATGAACAAAGTCCTCAACAAGAAGAATAAAAGGAAAGTTCACTGCAACTCCCTAGCTTTCGAGGAGCTAGGACCTCCCAAGTTCATCGTTCATCCCCCTCCCTTCCTCTTCCGATTTCCCTTATATTTCTCCAACAGAATTCCCTAACAAAATCCTTTAGTATTTGCCAACTGTCCCTGCTCTCCCACCAATCAATAGGAGTCTTCTGTTGTCACTAGCAGCTGCCATGTGGAAAATTTCCCAAAATGACCTTGTGGCGGAACACATTCAAGTGGGAATTAAATATGCAAGACCATCCATTGACTTGTTTGAATTCCTGTGATTCCTATACTACAACAGAACCCTTAGAAAAAAAAAACAAACAAACAGATAGAACAACTACAGCCTTTGTATCATAAATGATGTATTGATTCAGCTTCTCAACATTGTCCAATTTACAACATCTACAAGTGTGAGATTTTCAAAGCCTTATTCCAGCATAAACATTCACTGTACCAGAAATGGCAATTCACTAAATACACATCCCTTGGAAGGAAGATCTCAGTTTTGCAACTAAACCTCTAAGAAAATTCAAACGAAAAAGATAAACCTCTGGAACTTGAGGACACATTTTCTTAGAAGGAGAAACAGTAGCCTCCACAAGTGCTTTCCAACCTGCATGAGTATGTATATTCGTATTCCTTCATACTACCGTAGGGTCTCCACCCCCAACCTATTTCCCAACCTCTCATTGCAGTAAAAAAATTAACAAGCCTCCTTTGCAAATAACCAATAAAAGTGTAGTTATCGAAGGCACAGTGGTCACTGCTTCTCCCCTTTCCTTACCCTTGATCTAGAACTTGAGAAGAACTAGTCATTAACAAGACATGTCAACCAACACAAACTTGATCATCTTCATCAGGCTAGAATCCA
Source organism: Warburgia ugandensis (assembly GCA_035236585.1). Classification (NCBI taxonomy): domain Eukaryota; kingdom Viridiplantae; phylum Streptophyta; class Magnoliopsida; order Canellales; family Canellaceae; genus Warburgia; species Warburgia ugandensis. Next base: position 48,295,478 of record CP141138.1, on the reverse strand, counting down.
GTTTACCAAACAACATATCTTATTTTATTGGATAAGCCTTCAAGGAAGAGATCTCCCTATTATTTAGACCGTCAAACTTCCAAAAGGGCAGGCCAGTGCACAAAGCTCCCAAATATGTGGGATCTAGGAAGGGGCGGACCACAAAAGGTCTATAGTACACAGCCTTACCTTGCATTTTTGCAAGAGGCTGTTTCCATGCCTAGGTCTGTGCCAGTGGCCCCTTCATCATCATACTTCCAACATACTAAATTACCCTCTTTATAATCAGCAACAAGTATTTTACAATCTTCTCCAATTACCTTGCTGGTGGTTTGCATTATAGTGATGCTTATCAGCGGGGACTATGATCAGGTTTTACTAATGTATGGAACAATTCCTTTTTGTTTGATTATGAACCTCTATTTGAGTTGGATAAGAAGGCAACCAGCCCCTCCACAAAACACCAACCCAAACCCCTAAGATTGCAGGCTCGAGTCCCCTCATTTGATATTGATGTGAACAGGAGTATGTTTAAATCTAGAATTATTTTTTCTGGCAACAATAACATTATCAGAAAAAATAAAACTAGTTCTGATGAGGTAGAGCATGTCCATAACTGGGACAAGGAAAACAGAACTGCCCAAATAATTATGGCTTAGAGCTCTCAGACTCAAAGAGAATCAATCATTGATAGTAAAGTCAGATCATTGACATGACCTGTCATTATCAAATCAACCTCTTGATTTGTCAATCCATGTCTGAAACGACTCTAATACTCTGCTATAGACATAGCTTTTTCAATAACGTTCGCCGGTTCCAGGGAAAGTCCTCACCAAATATTATCAACTTTATCATATTGGAACAGGCCTCTCTATATGTACAGAAGTTGGATGCAAGGCAAGCTTGCACTCTGTTACTTATTCATTCCAATAGCATAGATGTAGAAAGCCAAGTGCATTTTTACTTTGTTTGTTTTCCTTCAGGTAAAAGTTGTCGTCATGTGACCTTGAGGTCACGGGTTCAAGGCGTGGAATCAGCCTCTTACAAAAATGCAAGGTAAGGCTGCCTACTTTAGGCCATTGTGGCCCGCCCCTTCCCCAAACCCCGCATAGGCGGGAGCTTCGTGCACCGGGGCTGCCCTTTTTTGTTTTCCTTCACAAATTGGTAACAAGCAGAAGAATGCTTTCACATTGACTCCGTTGGAGGTCTATTCATATAAGTAGAACTTCGATGCCAAATTACGACATGGAACCCTCTGGTTCCCTATCTTTCTAGAAAGTTCTCCTTCACCTTGCTTGAAATTCTGTTAGAGCTCTATGTTAGCAGAAATCATGTCTTCAGCTTAGGTTCTTGCCAGAGGGATGGCATAGAGAATTACTGCCGTTCATCTTGGTTTCATTCATAGAGATCAAGCTTATGCTATGACCAACGAGTCCTAAAGAAAAATTAAAATCACATACCAATTACATTATAGTATATAAGTAAAATCCCTAGGATCATAATCAGAAAATAAGCAAAACCTTTGATGCAACAACAAGTGAGAAAACAGGAAAAGCATTAAAATTAAAAAATTAAAAAGTAATTATACATAAAATTGCCATACCACCGTTTGCAGACCAATGTAGATATATAGATTGTGAAGCAATAGAAACTTCCCAGGATTAAAAAAGCATCAAAACAACTATACCGGAAACGCTTTCCCCGACTTCTAACCGCATAAAATGATCTACAGCTGATAAAAATTAAAACCCTTAACAGGTCAATACTGAAATGAGATAGAGGGATGAGATGGTGACCTGCGGATCTTATTGCCCTTGCCAACCTGGTACATGCCCCAAGAGAAAGCACCAAATGCTGTGAGAAAAATGGCAACAGCACTGGGACCTGTGTTGGGAATCCGGCGAGCATACCGGACCGGGGGGAAACCACCGGGAGGAGGGCCGTCTTGAAGAACCGGCATGTCCCTGACGCTGGCCATGCCGGGCTTCTTCCTTACCATTGCCTCCGTCATTTTACCTGCTTCTCGATCACTCAGAAAGACGGGATCGTCGAAATCGGAAGAGTTTGGTTCAGCTGATCAACACCGGGAGTAGGAAGAGCAAGCCAGTCTGATTGTTGCTAGGAGGGGTGTTACCGAAATGAAGGAAACCAGATGCCAAGACACTTTGTGTTGTTGTTTTCCGTTCATTCGTCCTGATTTCGCCACGTTTTATGTCATTTTGACTTTTGTAACGGAATGAACACGTGGCGTCGGGACTTTCATTGATAGACAGTGCGTTCTATAGTACAAGTTCTTATGGTACGTTCGTATAGTTTTCCTTAAGAAGTTGTAGCGGCCAACTATACAAGTGGGGCCTTAATGATCCAAACCGTCTATCTCGCAGATATGCCAGCCATGTACCAAAATGTAAAACCATCTGGAACAAAACCTTGACTAATGAAATGTAAGAATCATCAAACACAGAATAGTTTTTGGGTAGGACTTAAACACTTATGCATATCAATCTCCACCAACGAACGGTAATAATCATATAACAGTGGGTCCCGCTTATACTTTTGCACTCTCTACTTTTCAATTGATTACGTGAGATATTCGAAGAGTGGAATCAGTACTGCAAAACGAATAAACGGATTGGATCCGATCTGATCTACGTTGATACATATCTAATGTAGACTGGGGTTTTTGATTCACATGGACTGCGAATCAAAAAACCACAATTCATAGCTAACGTGGAATTGTAGATGTTGACTTCTTTTAGAAGATACAAACAATTATTCTTGTTGAAAATGCCTTAAATAGTCTAGATATTAAATTTCAAGAGTAATGGATTCTTATAGCTTAAGTTGTAGAACTTGGAAATTAGAGTTACTGATTTTTCAGAAATAAAAAAAGTGGTTTGGATCGTCCAAATGCAAAGATTTTTCATGTCACTTATTTTGTGAACGCCAAATAAGATTAATAATTTAGATCTTCCAAAAGAAGTCAATATCACGTTTTATATTATTTTTCAATTTTATTTTTCAAATTGGGCTTGTAAATGGATATCCACTTGGATCGGAGATTCTATGGATAAAATTGATTCAATCCATTTTTATTTGTGAATCAAGTTAATTCGATTCACATTGGTGGACTTTAACAAATAAATGGATATCCATGGATTTTTATCCATCCTGCAGCACTAGGGAGCATGATAACATAGTGTCCACACTACTTGTTGTTCTGCACTCCACTTTTGAATGACAAGCCTCACCAAAGTTTGATTAAATATATCCCTAAGAACTCTCTAGCATGAGATATCTAGTACCCCAAACATCAAGTGCCACCTTAAGTCGTGCAATCTTTGTCGTTTTTAGAGCAATAATCTACTTGAGATCTCTCCAAAAGTGCCACCTTAAGGCATGCAATCTTTGTTGTTTTTAGAGCAATAATCATCCAAATTATGAGAATTTTAACGGAGAGGTATGATCAACTTTGGTGGGGCATATTATTCAAAAGTGGGATGCATTACGACAAACAATTGTAGTGCATGAATAATAACCTTTTTTTGGTAAACCAAGATTAAGTATTAGGAAATAGGTACCTGCGAACAAAATGGTTATGGGTGAGAGTTACAGAGATCTTTTATGTTGCCTACTATGGGCATGAACCATCAAGAAAAGCACAAAAAATTGGAGTATTGTCCTTAAAAAGTTTGAACCGCTAAATAAGCAATAGACTCGGCATTAGAGTTTCCATCCCTAAAATACATATTTAACTTCCTCCACAAATACTTGAGGAAGCACTGCTAATGTCTCTTCTATCATCCTCCAAGTTCCTAGCAAATGTCGTTCGATTGGCTTACATTCATCCTTGTCTAAAGAGATAATAATGTATCAATCGCTAGGCTGGAGTCTCCTTCAACATGTAAAATGTTTGACATTCAACTCATTAACAAGTCATAGTCCAATAAAAGTGCATTACCATTCATTGAAGTTATTTGTCTTCCCGCACAAATGTGCCAAAGATGAAGCAGTCATCTCTCCCGTATAGTTTCAAATCAAACCACTGGAAAACATTCAAGTCCTACAAGGTAGGAGTAGAAAATATTCATAATGTCCAAGTTAAGACTGCAATGCTTTTTGTATTACACGACAAAATGGAATTGTATAAAAAAGACTAGAACTTTAATTGAGATAGTTATTTATATGCTCACTAGCTCTGGGTTATCAAAGAGCTTCTAGGAAGAAGCTCTATCTTTTGCTGGACATATTCTAATTAGGTTCCTTATAAGAAAGTTGATGTTTCTCTATGTGAATTATGGAAGGGAAGTAGACCTAGTCTTGGCTATTTGAAAGTGTACGGGTGCCTCAAACATCTAATGTTATGTGGACATACGGTCTAAGATAGGATACCGAGGAATAGACCATGTTTTCAGTGGTTACTTTATGCATATCAAGGTTTATAAGTATTTAAATTTGGAAACTTCTCAGCCAAACATAATCATAGAATATATACGTGTGAGTTTTTTTTACGACAATTTCCTTTCAAGATAAAAATGAGAGGAATTGTTCAAACTGAAGTTGAAAATACAACTTCAACTAGTAAAAATCCAAGTTTTTGGAAGAGATAAACAAAAACCCATAATAATAATGAAAAATTAGTTCAATTCAGCAATTGATAATCTCTGGTGCATAAAATTTGCTAGGATTGAAGGTTAGCGACGAAGATCACAATTTGCAAGAGGAAAACAACAAAAAGAATTTGTTATTGACAAAAAGTTTGAAATGACATGGGATTCTATTTTTACGCCAGCAATAGGACATTTTTTACCAGTGAAAATTGGCTCGTATAATAGTGTTAGTATAGTACTATTTTGTTGTAGTGATTACTATATGGGCTATTTAACACTCCAAGCAAAAATTAAGTTATTATGCAATAATGACTGTTTACAATCTTGACACATACATAATTATTCCAGAATAAATAAGCCAAGCTTCAAGGGCCCTTTTTTCTATATTTGAATAATTTTATCTATGTTTTAAGGTTGAAGGTAGCTTAAAAATTATTGGCATTGATCCATGTTTCTCATTTGTATTGCAAAGATAGCTATTGTGAGTTCTTTCCTTCAACATCAGTGCTTATAGTAGTATTTATCCAAACTATCTTAGACCAAGAGGCCATGTTGCCAAGTTCATAGTTGTGGCACTAATCAGGATTTATAAAACAAGGAAGAAGAAGGCAAAGGTTGAAGTTGAATAGAGTCTTTTTATGCTTTCCTTTTCTTTAAAGTTTGAGTTGTTTAATTTTGTAGGCCTTATTTTAAATGTTTAGTCGTATTTTAAGTTAATTTAAGTTTTCTTTATATATTGGGACATGAGTAAGTAGTTTTTCTTACTTAAGCAAAGGGTGTAATGGTCTTTGGTCATAGTTTACTTGAGGGATAAGAAAAGTGACTCCCTTCCATTTATAAAAGGGATTAGGGCTTTCTTTTATGTAATTTTCATTGATGGTTGAATAAGACTGGGGTTTGTCATGTCTTCTTATTGTTCTTCCTATCACTTTTCGCTTGTAATCCACGTGTGGACTGTTTCTCATTATTTGTAGCTATGTTTTCACTTTTAGTTGGACAAACAAAGTGAAAAGGTTAATTAGAAGACCTGCTTTTTGGTTAAGAAGAACTTCAAAACTAGCAAGTTTTTTCCTATAATTTGCTGAAATTTTTTCTTTAAAATTTAAGTTTCAAATCCATTTTTACCCTCTCTTTTATCTATAAGAAGGTCAACTAGAATAGGCAAATCCTACAAGTCTTGTTTAAGCTCAGGAGAATTTGATGAGCTATTACTTAAGATGGCCATGTAACTTGAAGACTTTTCTATATGGCTTGCTCTATTTTAAGAATGTCAAAAGCATTTGATATCCAATAGGTCTGGATGAATATAGCTACCATCTAAATCCTACCATGAACATGCAATTTGAAGAAGAGTTGCAAGACATGTCCGATGTGTTTTGATATCTCATATACATCAGGTGAATCTTTTGTTACTGATTCACACAAAGATACATCCAACGTGTTTAGTATTACTCCATCATCACATATTCAATACATAGGTAGTGAAGACTATAATGAAGGACCAATTTTTGACAAATATCCAAATGAGGGAGATTCATTAATCAATGTGTTTGAACCACTAGGTGACTAGAGTAGTGTGAATGATTCAATTTCTGATGAATATGCTTAGAAAAATGATGATTTGTTGGATAATTTCTTGTTAGATGAAGACACTGTTGTTGGCAATGATTGAGGCAGTGGAGTTGCATTTATCTTTGATCTCTAAGAGGAGGATGTTCGAGATGATACACCTTGGGAAGATATGATACATGGAGCTTCTAACAAATTATCTATCTTTTTCCAAGCATTTTATGGTAAGCAAGACCTAACTTAATTGTTCATATTGATGGTTATGCAATTCATGATAGCGGTTCATTGGCAACAATGAAAATTGAGGCATTTAACGATATGTTTCTTACTGGTTTTTCACATGGAGGAATAAATCAACTTCGTGCTTATATGAGGGCTAAGGTGCAAATTGTCAAATCATAAACTTGAAGACGAGCTCTTTTTAGGTATAGATGAATGATCCAAGAGCATCTAATCCATCCATTAACATGCAAAGGTGTAAGTAGAATAGTCTTTGTTAGTTTATTTTAAAAATGATGTAAGTTTGTAAGTCCCGTTAAGCTTTTAGTCATATTTTTATGTTGTTTTACTTTGTCCTTATACAGTAGGCTAAAGTTATTTTTAAAAATTTTCTTTCCTAGCACCGGGCTGCCCTTTTTTTATGGAGTGGGCTAGAGTTACTACTTTTCTCATTTATATGAAGGTATAGTGGTCTTTGGTTATAGTTTGCTTGATGAATAAGAAAAGTGATGAGCCCTTTGTTTCTACAAAAGGGGTTTAGGCTTTCTTTTGTGCTGCTTTGGTTGATGGTTGAATAAGATTAATGTTTGCCATGTTTTTCGGTCACTCTTCTTCTCTCTTTCTCATTATTTCTTGTTAAGTCCTCACTTTTGCTTGGACAAACTAAGTGAAAAGGTTCACTAGAAGAAGTGTTTCTAGTTAAGAAGAGCTTCAAAACTAGTAGATATTTTTCCCATAATTTTGTTGAAAATTTTCTTTTAAAACCTTAATTTGAAGTCTGTCTTACCTTTTCTTGCATAACCACCAATCAAGTATGATTTTAACCATGCATATTGGTGAGATATCAAAGTTCATGTCGGTTGAATGATTTTAACAATGCATTTTTAGTATTTAAATTATAATCATTGGATTTTTTCAACTCGAATACTAGTAATTGGAAGGACACAATGCAATTTTTTGAAGGTGGGCTAAATAGGAGATGTTGAACAAGATGATTTGATCAGATCATCCAAAGGTGTGCTTAGCTGGGTGGGGTTTTGCAATCAATCCTGAAACACAATCCAAATAGCATTTCTCAAGGAGTAGCTGTTTAGGGACATATATACCCTCAATTTAAAAGATAAATTTAAGAATAAATGTGTTTTTTGTTGTTGATTAATCTATAAGTCACCCACTACATGTTCACGTCATATTGCCTTCCTCCACTATAGCAATCCTCCAAAGTTTAACTTCGTTGTTAGCAAGACTAACAAGGTTAAAGTAGTAGAAATTGGCGCCAAGGGTAGCCATTAGGAAACATAGTTCTAATTTCAAAGAAAAGATCTCTCATTTCAAATGCCTATAGTGAGCTCTAACCATAATCAAGTAATCAACGTCACATCTCCATCCTTGTAGGATGGACCCCAAATTTGGATGATCTGATTCACTCATTTATGTGATTGCTCAAGCTTTAGATGCGTTTGAAAACTAAAAATTGATGATTGGACGGTAGAAAATCCTAGAAAGTCTGTCTGAGAGTCAAATTTAGACCGTTCTTTATGCAATGTTTCTAATCAGTTGTTAATACAATTTAGATGATCAAAGGGGCAATGAGATGAATGAATGGGGATCATCCAAAGTGGCCCCCTCATTGCGTCGAATTGACGCGCCTTTATATGGCTGTCCGTTCCGCATTTATTCTCTACCACTTTGCTTTCTTCCATACTCCATAGGCTCCATCCCTTACACGGGGGATGGCAGGCAACCGCCGGACGCGATATGCGACAGTCTTTTCAACTGCATTGAAGAAATGATTTCCCTTGTTCTCCACTGAAATCCCCGATAAATTTCAGCATTTCAAACCCCAAAACATTTCACCAATGATTTGACAGCCCAAATTCCTCTTGATTCTCACGGGCGGAGAAACTCCATTCTTCCTAATCTTCTCCTGTACAAGTCGAACAGAAGACCTGGACCTGGACTTGGGCATAGTCCTAGGAATTCATTTTCCAGGTTTTTCAGGATATGGCTCCCAGAGGAAGGTCCAGGACGACTCAGAGAGGAAGACCCAAGAAGGTTCATGCTTTCTCTGTTTTCTCTCTGCTGCTTTCCTGTTTTACCATTTCTACTCCTTTTCAGCTCTCTCTTTCTATAATGCTGCAGGGAGAAAGACGGATTGATGCTGCCTTGGACGCGCTGAAGCCTTGGGGCTTTTCTGAGGATCAAATCCTCAAAACTGTACATGATCTCCTCCAAGTGAGTCTTTTTTACTGATTTTTCACTTCTTTTTTTCTTCGCTTTTGGAACGTGGGTTTTTGAGGATTGGGTTTCAGGTATATGGGGATGACGGTTGGCCTTTCCTCGAGGAGGGGTATTACAAGCTTGTCGTTGACACAATACTGGAAGAGCAAGAGAAAGAACAGGAGAACGAGCAAAAAAGGAGATTAGTGGAGGCAAGTCTCGTTCCTCTCCCTTAATATGCTGTAATTTTAGGCCTTTTTTTGTTTCTGCCTATGCTTTTGACGTTTGCTTTCAGACTGTTAGAGTTTATGCTTTCTTTGTGGGTTCTGTTATATGCATGATCACGTCATTTACCCACATTTCTTTTCACCTAATAGATTCATGTAATGCAATCCTCTGCTCAGATTTCTGTACCCCACTTTATTTCTTTAACTGTTTCTTTGTGGTGCTTGTACAGATTGTTTTGCTTAATTGAGTCATCTTTGGATAAGTTTGAAAGATAGGCTTTTGTTTAATTTCTTCAGTAGAGTTGTGAGATTGGCCTAAAAGTTTTAGTTGTACTTAGTGCAATGAAATGGTTTTACCTGCACTACTTGACGACTTATTTAATTTCACATTTTTCCATTACATTGTTTTAGCAAACCCTGACGTTTGAGGTCACTTTGAATGTCATGTATCCCTTCAGGCACAAAATCAAGAAATCCCTATACACAATTTGTTGCTTACTGTTCTTCTTATTCTTCGTTAATTCAAGTTGAAGCTCAAGAGAAATTGACCATAAATCTTCTTCTGACCCTTACAAGTTCTCTTCTACTCTCTTTCTGATATGACAAAGTTGTTGCTCATACATCAGTTCATGACTATAAATTCTTCCCTCCATGACCGCCTCATCAATGCATTCAGTCTGCGGTCACTTCTCACATTCAATCTATGAGCTGTTCAGTGTTTTTCCTCCCTTTCTTTAGCTTCCCAACATACAACCTGCTCCATCCAATTTCCATGACAACTTCTCTGATTCTCTCCTTATTTAAACTCTATGATTCAATCAGCTTTTGTTTGATCTCCAAAATCCAGTCCAAGAGCCAAAAGGCCCATCTAGCTCAGTGGCCAAAGAAAAGGTGTCTTCCCTGTTTGCTGTATGCTAGATGACAGGTCTGATGTTGGATGTCCCTTCCATTAGGAGATGTAAATGTTCCAATGGAGTGGAAGTGACGTAGGGAGATTATTATAGGTCTGGGTGTGTAAGTATAAATTTTCTGTAGCAAAAGGGAGAGAGAGAAAAAGAAAAAACCAAAGGCTACTACAGTCTTCTTTCTTCTTTAATTTACAGCCAACAGTTGCTATGTTTCTTCATGAAGTTCATACTTTCTTTTGCTGCATCTTCTTCTTCTAAGAAATAAAAAAATGTATATCTGGTAACAATAACTAAAAGGATGGCAGATTAAGGAAAGGACAAAAAGAAGAAAGAAAAAAAAGTTTGTTCTGATTTGACATGCATATGATTACTGTAGATTCTTTATGATGCTGTTTAGCTTGAAAAACCAAAACAGAGATTGGGGACGAGGAATATATAGAAGAAACGAGTGAGGAACAGAAAATAGTGAAGCAAGGTGAGATTTTAAGAAGAGGGATCCTGGGAGTGGGAAGAGAAGGCCTGCTGACACGTACAAGATGATGAGTTAGCTACAGATGTTGTCATTTGAAATTAGGATAATGAGAAAAGAAATGTTAGAGCTTAAAAATCAAATGTCACAAAGTGGAAAAGAGTAATGAAAAGGGTAAGAGAATGCATTAACTTCTAGACTTAGTCTTTAACTGATGATCCAGGCTTTCCAACAAGCTCCCAGCAAGAGACTCCTCTTCATTTACAGAGTGGGGTTGACCAATTCCCTGAATAGAAACATACCTAGATTACCAATAATTGTTAAACTCCTATTCCCCAATAAGCTTCTTCACAAAAGAGCTGCAGCGTGCTGAGTAAATATATTTATTTTCTGCATTGGTTGTGTGTAAGTAAATAGACCTATCTTCTGCAATGGTTGATGTGATATCTCAGCCACTAATTATAATGCTGTATCAATTAGTTAGTTATCCCATCTGGAACAGGATATCCCACTGAGACCCAATTTGATCCTTAATCTCTCTTCACCAACTTATGAATGTCTAACAGTCTTACCTCGGTTAATTAATTATCACATTGGTTACTGAAGTTGCCTGCACCTGCATCTCCTTTGAATGGTGTATGTGATAAAGAACAAAGAAAAGTTGTTATATTACTGTTCTTGTTCATTTTCTGCTAATATGAAGAAGAACTTGTCCCTGCTTACTTAGCAGAATGAAAAGGAAAAAACTTGCCTTTGCATAGATTAACAAGGTTCATGGAACCTCTAGATTGAAAAGAAACTAATGCATGTCAACTTGCTTTGGATAAGGGGATACAAGAAAGAAGTATGACGGCTTTCTTATTTTCAATTCCATGGGAATTTCCATCCCTTGGAAGTGCAAAAAACCGCTAAATTATTAGTCAGAGGCCCGAACACCCAATTCTCAAAGCTAGAGGTTGATTTTGCTATAATTTTGCAAGTTGGAGCCAACAGTAAATCCCTTTTGGTCTGGGGCTTCTCCCTACTTGAATCATGGTTTAGCTGAATCTGCTATGGTTTCATGTCTCTAGCAGTGTTTGTGAATATATATATGGTTCTTATGCAATTACTTATTCTCCTTTTTTTTGGGCTTGTGAAGTGCTTGCATCACATCGTTACTGTAGATGAAGATGTTGCTTTGGCAAATGTAAATGATTTTCATTGTTTAGTAAGGGTTGCAGTTGTTTTTTAGTGGTCGTTGGTCTGTTCCTCTACCATATATTTGAATCAGTAGCTTAATTGTTTAAGATTGTTTGATCTGGCCAAGTTGATGACTTGGCAGGGTCAAGGTACCATGAAGGGGCATCAACTCCTTGACGGGACTGAGTATCTGTTGGATAACATATCAACTTGGCATAGTTTTATAAGACTCATCTATCATGGCTTTTGTTTGTGGCTTAAGAGTTCTCTAGTGGGAATTGCTTACATGACTGAAAAATCATGTCAGTGGAATATGGTTAAGTTGTCAACTGGTGCAAAAACCAAAGGAAAATGACGTGTACTTGCTCTTTCTTGTAATAGGATTTTTACTTTATGGAGCACTTTGTTGATTTGTTTTCATAAGCTTTGGGAATTACCACTAGCTATTATTTTCAATTGGGAATTAAAGTAAAGAGAGGAGTGCCACTATGAGATAAAGAGGACCTCAGATTTTTCCAAAACAGATACGGAAATAGAAAGGATGCAATATTTGGGATGAGAGGAAAAAAAAGAAGAAGAAAAGAAAGACAATCTCCCAGTAAATCATTAGGAAGACATATGACTATCATATTTGATCAGTCAGTTGAAAGGATTTAAATTTTAATCTTACATAAATTCACATTTTTTCAGCTCCTGCAGGCGTATTACTCAGAATCTTAGAGAATTCAGCAAGGAAAAGCTCTGCATCAGAAGCCACTTTGTCTAACATTAATGATCATAGACTAAACCTGGGCCTATTTGCTTTTCACTCTGAATCTCTTCTTTGCAAAGTGGCCTATAGAAGTTATGGCTTGACTAGTTTTTTAATGACATTTTCTAATGAAACGCTAAAACAGCATCGAACTTGTTACTGCCCTATCAATGCCAATAGGAGGTCACACCCTGAATGTGTCTTTCGCGAAGAACAGAAATGTGGTTTGAGTGGCTCATTCAAAATCGTACAATCTTGTCCCCTGCTGTAAGAACTCCTGCAGCAATAAATGTATTACTGGTTGCAGACCATTCTAAAGTTTAGATTATCTGAAGCTTTTTCATATGCTTGAGAAAAAGGAACGGTGTATGTTTTGGTTTCTTTTTTTAGAATTTATCTTTAGCTTTCATGGAAAAGTTGAATAATTGGCTTGTAAAAAGAACAGAAATTTCTGGCGAATAACAGCATCAGAAAGGTCAATTGGGAAATTTTAATCTGCGGGATAATTTAGTAGCCCTGCTTATTTCTTCTTACTTCTTTTCTTAAAATCAAATGGCCTGCATTTTTCTAGTTTCTTGAAGTAAAGGAAATCCATGCTCAGCATATAAACAGAAAGCTCTGTATTAATTTTCTAAATTCACCTTCTCATCTCTGAATTTCTCAAAATCAAACATTCTCTCCTCAAAATATATCGATGAAAATACATAGCGGTTTCTGGTTTATGTAAATTACTTGAATCGTTCAACAATGAGAACTAGCATCTAGTTTCTGTTGCTTTTGCTTCAATGTTTACATGGGTCTCTTTCCTTTTGAAGGCACTATCTTGTGGATAAGAATATCAAAAGATAGGTTATTCTGGTTCTCCACCAAGATTTCAGGTTTCAAGTTCTCTGACTGAGAGCTTGATGCTTTGACATTTGAGCGTCTAACCTGCTAAAGATGAATGTCAAAGGAACTCCATAAAAATGGATTGGAAAGCATGGCTGTATTTTGCAGTAACTGCTCCTTTGCATTTTTATCATCTATATGTTGACTTTCTTTCATTTTAAAAAGAGAAAAAATGCATTCCTCTGTTCCGGATGGAAAGATGACTTGTATTTATGGAAAATTTAATCATTAATTTGTTCATTCCTTCATTATTTCATTTAATTCTTCCTTTGTGTTTTTGTTGAGAAGGATGATCCATCTGAAGCTGAGAAGAATTGTTCACCAGGAGATGGTACAAGTACTATGAATACTGCCATGCCTCTTGGTGTTGCCCACAGGAGTGAAGCTGTTAAGGTTGAAGCAACAAGCATGGATGCTGGAAATATGGATGACAAAGGTAAGCCATAAACCTCTTTCTGATGGTTGTGACCTTATGTTCTTCTATACTTTTATAATTTTAGACCAGGGTGTGAAGCTCAAAGATTAATCGTTGATGATGGCTTAAAGCTGAGGTCACTAAAGGCTTGCCTTGGTGTACTCATATTTAGTTTGTGCTTGTCCTAGTTTCCAAGCTTTCAGAACTGTACCTGCTTCTGTTTGGCTTAAGTTAAAATGCCTTCTGCTACATGTAGGGGAAAGTGCCAAGTGGAAGGACATCTCCTGCGTGGCTTCTGCCTCACCAAATGCTACTTTTGTGAGGCATCCTAGTGGATGTAGGGAAGTGAAGGAGACGGGCATACTTTGTGTATCCCATACCTTGCAGCCTGAAAGTACTCATCCATGTCCCAGAAGAAGACCATGCTACGGGTGGATTGATGATGATAGTGGCAAAGAGGAAGGTCTATCAAGTGGACCTGGTGTTCCTCATGGAACAGATATTATCCTAGTTTTGAGTGGTGCTGGTTCTAGGCCGAAACGGAAGAGCCGATGGGATGTGATGCCTTCAGACATATAGATATTATCCTAGTTTTTAGTGACTGGTTGTAGGTTGTAAATATCTGAACCTTATAGTGTAACCTTTGGTGTTAACATCTGAACCTTTACTCTAGCTTTTTACGTAATTGTTGTCTTTCACTCAGATTTTGTATGTTCACAGGGTGAATCTTTTGTGTATTGAATAGAACTGTATCTTGATGTTTCATAGAAATCCTTCTTTACGCTACTAGAAAGAAGTTTCTGCTACAGATTTATGGTAACGGACGGAGACAACAGCATCTTTAGGGCACTTACCTGAGGAGATTTTTGTCTTCTTCTTCTGATTTTAGCTCACTGACAACTTAGCCTAAAAACCCATAACTTAGGTTAAGTTTTACCTGCTAAACTCTCGAATAAAGCCCCATTCCAGAGGCTTTTCAATGAGATCACATTCATTTTACTCATCAGATCATTGAAGATTTGAGATTTGGGATTGTTTGTGAGCTGATCTGGTAATGGAATATGCCTCCACTTTTAGCTGCTTCCTGCATCAGCATCTGCAAAGAGGTGAGTTTTAATTTTGACTTTCAGCCTTTTGATGCTTGCTAATTTCTTTGTCAAACTGATTTTTGTCTATCTGGTTTAGTCAAGAAATGTGAGATTTGACTGCCATTTTTATGAGATCTTAATTAGAAAATAACTGTATCCTGTATTTTTCACACTGTTTTTTGGTTGTGCATGCAAGGAACCAATTGCTAAATTGGTGTGCTGTCGCCCTTTTTGATAATTGGGACTGGAAATTCTTTATATTGATTTGTTGCTTCAATGATAGGGTTTTGATGAGGAAAATGGGTGTTCCCTTTGAACAGATTTGGCGACTTATTCCTCCATCTCACTGTTGTCTCAAAACTTTTATTTCTCCATAATATAAAAATTTCAGATAGTGTAATCTGTTTAGACATTGAAATTACTGTTTAAAAATGTTATGATCTATATTTGCCTCTCGATTCTCTATTTGCTTGACAGTGATAGATTGCAGTACTCTGATCTAGTTAGGGGCAAGGGTCCAACAGCTGAAAAGGCTCTCCTGTCCAAGGGAGAGTTAACATCGCTTGTATCTAAGAAACCAAGTGGAAAGGGGCTCAAGCTAGAGAAATTGATGGGTATAAATTATGGTATGTAGGAAAGGATAATAACAGAAATGACATAGGAATAATAGTGGATAAAGAATTAAATGATAAAGTTGTGGATGTTAAAAGAATCAATGATAGAATTATAATAATAAAATTTGTTCTAGGAGAGCAGATCATAAATGTTACAAGTGCATATACACCACAAATAGGGTTAGAAGATATAATCAAGAAACAGTTTTGGGAAGATATGGAGGGAGTCATGCAAGAAATTCCTAATACTAAGGGGATATTTATAGGAGTAGACTTAAATGACTATGTACGAAAAGAAAAAGAAGGATATAATAGAATACACGGAAGGTATGGTATAGGTGAACGAAATGAGATGGGAGAAACTATTCTCGATTTTGCTTTGTCATATAACTTGGCCATTCCAAATGCACTTTTTAAGAAATGAGATGAACACTTAATAACCTTTAAAAGTAGACTTCATAAAAGCCAAATAGACTTTTTTCTATTTAGGAATATTGAACGATCAATGTGTAAGAATTGTAAGGTGATATCTGATGAGAGTTTAACCTCACAACATAGGTTAATGGTTATGGATATCCATATCAAAAGATGAAAGAAAGAAAATGAACTTAATAGGTATCCAAAACCTAAGTGGTGGAACTTAAAATGAGTGAAAATAACCTCATTTATAAATAAGTTGATGGTAGAAGGAAACTTGAACTAAGAAGCAAAAGTAAACACCAAGTGGATTAATATTGCTGAATCCATTAAGAAAGTGGCATATGATATCTTAGGAGTATTCAAAGGTAAAAGGCAATTAATAAAGGAAACGCGGTGGTGGAGTAAAATAGTGCAAAAAGTTATTAAAGAAAAACGGATGCGTTTTAAAGCATAGTAGAAGACTAGAAATAATAAAAACTATGAGGAATATAAGAATGCTAAAAAGCTTGCTAAGAGAATATTAAGTGAGGCTAAACTTAAGGCATATGAACTCTATAATAGACTAGGAACAAGAGAAGGTAAGAAAGATGTATTTAAACTTACAAAAGTAAGAGAATAGAAGGGTAAGGACTTATATCACATTAGGTGCATTAGAAGTGATGATCAAAGGATATTGGTCAAAGATGATGAGATCAAACAAAGGTGAAAAACGTACTTTCAAAAATTGTTAAATGAAAATGGCTATGAGAATATAGGGATTGAAAATACTAGAAATCTAAATAACATTGTATATTATAGATATGAACGTATGATTAGAATACCTGAAGTGAAAGAGGTCTTGAAAAAGATGAAATTAGGAAAGGTTATGGGGCCCGATGGTATACCAATAAAGGTTTGGAAGCATATGAGAGATATTGGGGTAGTTTGGTTGACCAAGTTGTTTAACAATATTATAAAATCAAAGAAAATGTCTGATGAGTGGAGGAAAAGCTCTATTGTACCAATTTATAAGAATAAAGGAGACATACAGAGCTGAACTAATTATTGAAGGATCAAACTTATGAGCCATACTATGAAACTTTTTGAAAGAGTAATTGAGAAGAGGCTACGGCATAAGACAAGTGTATCTGAGAATCAGTTTGGTTTCACATTTGGGAGGCCTACTATGGAAGCTATTTTCTTACTAAGACAATTGGTAGAGAAATATAGGGAGAAGAGGAAAGACCTTCACATGATCTTTATAAACTTGGAGAAAGCTTATGATAGAGTCCCTAAAGAGTTAATATGAAGGGTGTTGGGCAAGAAAGTGGTTTCGTGGGGGTATGTAGATCTAATTAAAGATATGAGCGGTAACAATTGTTAAGACCACTCCTGGGGAGACCAGTGATTTTTCTGTCACTATAGGATTGCACCAAGGATCGGCATTGAGCCCATATCTTTTCACGTTGGTTATGAATGGGTTAATAAAACATTTGCACGAGGAGCTTCCCTGGTGCATGTTATTTGCAGATAATATAGTGTTACTTTATGAGACAAGGGATGGTGTAATACAAAGCTAGAGTTATGCAGATAAGCATTAGAATTTAAAGGATTTAAAATCAGCCAAACTAAGATAGAATATATGAAATGCAATTTTAGCAAGGAGAGGAGTAGGAGTGGAACACCAGTCAAGATTGATAACCCAGAAGTTCCCGTAAAAGACCACTTTCGGTACTTAGGATCAATGATTTATGAGAGTGGAGAGATTGAGAGGGACATTACTCAAACAATCCAAGTGGGTTGAAACAAATGGAGATGTGCATCTAGAGTTTTGTGTGATCGGCGGGTGCCACTTAAACTAAAAGGAAAATTCTATAGGATGGCCATAAGGCCGGCTATGCTCTATAGATCAGAGTGTTGGGGAGTCAAGGAACATCATGCTCATAGGATGAGTGTCGCACAAATGAGGATATTGAGATGGATGAGTGGTAAGACAAGAAAGGATAGAATTAGGTATAAAAATATTAGAGAAAATGTAAGGGTAGCACTAATAGTTAACAAGATGAGGGAGATTAGATTTAGATTAACCGAAAATGGCACCATTTAGAAGGAGTAAGGCAATGTAAGTAGAAGGTTCTAAAAGGGCAAGGGAAATGCCCAAAAGATCGTAGACAGAAGTGGTGAGGAAAGATTTAAAAAACTTTGGGACTAAATGAAGCCATGGTACTTAATAGAGAGGAATGGAGGAATAAGATTCATGTATCCGACCCCTGAGTAGGATAAGGTCTTGATGATGATGATGATGATCATCATCTGTATTCTTTTTTTTTTTAAATTCTTTTCACTCGCATACTTACTACATAAGCATGATTCTATTACGTCGGGGCAAGTCATGATTCTTTCTAGACCATCATAGTTGATTCAGGACTCAGGGGGCAAACTATTCTTTTGAAAATACTTGTTTTATTTGGTCAGTTTTTTGTTGTTGCATAGACCATTCGATATCCCATTTTAATATGTTTTCATCTTATTTGGGTTTATGCTTACAACCATTCAAGGACAGTGTTTATTGCTTGGCAATGCTTTGTATCGGATCAGTGTGATTACATATCTCGTCGAAGTGACTTGTTTTTTGCTTGTTTTATGAATCTTATTTTCGGTGTATTGGACAGTTATTCATACCATACCATACCATAACATTCCATTCCATTTGTGTATTGGATTATATTAGTTGATTATTTATTGGTGTCTTTGTAGAGTGGATATGTAAAGATGCTAAACTGTTAGTCCCAGATGCTATCCGAAGAAGATGACTACTTTCTACAAATTGCTCTTGAGGATACCAGAAAGTTGGTTGATTTTCAGCATTTGGATTGAAGATGACTACTTTCTACAAATTGCTCTTGAGGATACCAGAAAGTTGGTTGATTTTCAACATTTGGATTACTCTTTCAGATGAAGGAGAGCCTTGCACAATGGCAGAGTTGTCGTTGTGTGACCTTGAGGTCACGGGTTCAAGGCAAGGAAACAACCTCTTGTAAAATGCAAGTTAAGGCTGTGTACTATTGACCCTTGTGGTCCGCCCCTTTCCTAGACCCTGTATATGCAGAAACTGTGTGCACCAGGGCTGCCTTTTTTGGATCACTCTTTCAGACGCCAGTAAATAGAAGATGCTGGGATATCTTATAAGTTATTATGAAGGGCAAGGGAAGTTTCATAATTAGAACCTTGCCCTTTTCGATGAAGGAAAATTCCCTCGTTCTGGGGCTTAAAGTAGGTGATTCTCCTACGTTGATTCTTGGTCAAGAATCATCAACTGGGAACTTGAAGGAGAAGGTTTTTCCAGGTCTATAGTATGCTGATGTTGGTTTATATTTCAATATTAAAGGTTGTTCATGAACTAAAACTGCAAATAAGTGCAGGCATCAGGTTGGACCGATTTCTGCAAAAAGTATGACGGTAGAACAGATTGAGTGCTTTTCTTTTTGATACAGTAATATACTTCGCACCAATCCGGTCTTGATGAAAAGACAGCAATCTGCTTCTGTCATTTTAGCATTCAGAAAATCTATTTATGAACAGTAATTTTAGATATACCCACAGACAATCATTTTATTGTTCTTGAATAGTTTTATTAACATCTTTCATAACTCAATCCTCTATCTGTGGATAATGCCATCTAAAATCTCTCTCTCTCTCTCTCTCTCTCTCTCTCTCTCTCTCTCTCTCTCTCTCTCTCAATCCTGCAACTTTCAGCAACTATTGTTGATCGAAGATCATACCGTGAATTCTTGCTTTGAGCTCTCAAATAGTCTTCTGGTCACTGATCAAGTAATTGTTGTTACTCTCTTGTTGTGTTAGTGGATCATCCACTCGCCGCAATCTGGTTCCGTTTTTTAGGAATAATTCTAAGTATCCAACAAAAGTTAGCGGCTGCCCTCACTATTAGACTTTGTTGTAGGACACAAAAATTAATGGACACTTTGGGGCTTCTACTTTTCGAGCCAAATTTTCTTATCTACTCTTTCTTCCACGTTTTTGGAGAGAACCCATTGGATTTGTGTTCGTTCTCGTTAAATGATCCGGTGCCTCTATTGTAGAGACATCAACAATGGCTAGAAGTGGTGGGGCTTAGAATATGGTTCTAGCCAAAAACCTGCCTCACCAACTAGTTGACTCTTGTGCCAGAGGCCTAAAACACTAAATTGCAGCTACATGAAGATGATGAAGCTACAATAAGCTCATTTTTTGGTCTTACATCTGATAGATAGCTAAAAAGGGTAGTCCTGGTGCAAAAAGCTCCTGTGTATGCGAGGTTCTAGAAAGAGTTGAACCATAAGAGTCAATAGTACATAGTCTTACCTTGCATTTTGCAAGAGGCAGTTTTCATGCCTTGAACCAGTGACCTCGAGGTCACACAACAACAACTCTACCGTTGAGCCAAGGCTCCCCTTAGAATAGAAGACATAAACTAGGTGAAACTTTCTTAATTATGTGAACTAGATTTTAACATGAAACAAGTGAAACCATTACTATATGAAATGGTGGAATTAGAGAAAAAATGATTCCATTCAAACAAAGCACACTCAAACTAACAAAAAAGAAATGAAGCAGAATATCACAATAAGATGTAGATGTTTGGATCAAGCAAGTTCTTTAAGACTTCTAGTCATCAATAACAAAAGTAAGATTTTTGATAAATTGGTTAGTGAATTCGTTGATGAAATTTTAACATCCTCATTCAGAAAAGGGATTCCCTTGTGACAATTTATGGTTTGGGGATAAACTTCAAGTGGGACTTGCATTGACATTCAATGTGTTTGATTGGAAATGGGTTTTTTAGAGAGAGAGAGAGAGAGAGAGAGAGAGAGAGAGAGAGAGAGAGAGAGAGAGAGAAATTTCTCTAGAATCCATGAGGTGGGTGAGGATCAAAGATCTATGAAAGGGGGTGATTGTCTAATGGAGGGATGAGATGATCCGGGATGGGGAGTGGATGGACGAGGAGAGAGATTTAAGAATAGGGTTCAAAGACACCATGACTGGGGAAGGGTATTATTGTAGAAAATGGGGGTGCTTTCAATTTGTTAATTTGAAAAATCTTATAATTAGATTATTTCTTGATTGGAATTTTTAGACCCTTTATCCTAGCAGCCTAAGATACGTGGATGGACAAATTAAATAAAATATTACAAAAAGCAATTGTATCGCGGTTAAATCAGTTGTTAGAAGCAACGAAGCACTGCCGGATGCCACGTGTCTACTTATTATTGGCTTCCATAGGTTCGCCCTCTCTATGACAAAATCAGGAGTGGCTGTATAAAATGAAACAGGCGAAGCAGGATATTATCTTCGTTTTCGTCGTTCCCGCGGGAAGATAAGGTGGAAACTAAACAGGCATTCATTCTTCCATGCTCTGCTCCAAACCTATTTTCCATCATTCTGTGAAGCAAGGGTTTCAAAAACAGCCATGAATAAAGGGTATTCGGTGTATTAGAGGTCCTTCTTTGAACGGCAGAGATGAATTTTCCGGCGGTCTTCTCTGAGCATTGCAATCCCTGCTACAATCTCCGTCTCCATCCGGTTTTCTCTTCTTCAATAATCTCTAAACAGAAATGCTCTCGGCGGTTTGCCAATTCGTCTTTGAGGTCTGTTCTTTGCAATTCTTTTGGAGATACCTTGAGTAGCAAATTTGGAACTCTCAACATCTGAGTTTTTCTTGCTTAGGTTTGTAAAGTTGCGGAAGGGAGGTGTTACTTTCCGAGCAATGTCGTCAGAGACAGAAACAGAGCCAGAGAGCAACAGCGGGAAGGTATCTTCTTTCAAACAAATAAAAAGTAGAAGAAAAGACCCATTTTCTTATTTTTATAATTCTCTCAGTATACACTCTAGGAAATTTGATCATATTGTCAGTCTGTATTCTCATTTGATTAGATGGTGGCGTTTTAATTACTACGTATGCTTTTTTCTTGTGCTTTCTTTAATGCAAGTAATGATTCGTTAATTTGCAGATGGCCATCTGAGATTTTTTTTTTCTTTAATAATTAACGGTTGGAAGCGTGCTTTAGCTAGTTGGGTATTTCTTCGCAGGAGAAGGCAATAATTGAAGATGGGCAGCAGCCGTCTTCCTCGGATCCCCTTCTGCAAGATAATGTTCTTCCAGATTCTCAAGCCACTGATAATCAAGTAATTCTTATTTATGTATATGACTGAAAGCTTTTCTTTATTAGATTAGTTCCAGTTTCTTTTTTATTTTTATGTTTTAATTCTTCATGTTTACGTTTTTCTTTGTTGTTCAATCAGTATTTTTATCCTGTTATTAGGGTTAACAGGGTTTTAACCTTCATATATCCAGTTAAAATTGGCTCTTGCCTCTCATTGCAGAATAAAAGCTTATTTTACACTTCAATTTTATTTGGAAAAAAAAGGTTTGATTTTAACATTTGCCTTCTCTGACTAATTAGTGAAGACTTATTGTTGTTCTTTAGAGCAAGGACCAGTCAATTGACATGAGGTTGCTAGAGTTCAAAGACTCAGAAGAGAACAATGACGGGGATTCCAACTCCCAAGTTAGCAGCAATGAGGTAATTTTATCCTAAATTCTCATATTTGCATCTATTATCTGCAGAGCATGTTGTTTCTTGAACATTCCTGTTTAACTAGAGTGCAAGCTGTAACCTTGTCACTGATGTGGGAACAATTTATATCTGTTTCAGGGTAACGATGACAAAGTGGAAGTTGCAAGTGGGTCCCCTTTTCCAGGATTGAAGGTGATGAGTGACACTGCTATGAACTAACAAATTTTAGTTTGGATGTTGTTCCAGCTTCATACTTCATTATTTGACCATTTGTTGGATGGAACTTTACCTAAAATGTTTTTTTCCTAAATATTGGCTAACTTTCTGCAGCAACTTGGTGAGCTTATCAAGATCCCAAAAGCATCAATTGACATTCTCAAGGATCAAGTATTTGGTTTTGATACATTTTTTGTAACGAGCCAGGAGCCATATGAGGTGAGACTGTGGCATCTTGCTGTAAGCTAATCTGGGACAGTTTGTACTTAATTTTATTTCTATTGCACCTTTCAACCTCCAGATGATTGTTCAAATCCTAATGAGCATTTCTTCCATCATAAGTTGGGACATCTTGGTCTGTGGATGAGGAGAGCCATTCACTTTTGTTAGTTACAATAGAAAGAACATTAAAAAAAAAAATGATAACATTATAGTACTTTTTCCAGGTAGCATATAGGTCATTGATTAGAAGGGGAGCCTTGGCGCAACGGTAAAAGTTGTCATTGTGTGACCTTGAGGTCACAGGTTCAAGTCGTGGAAACAGCCTCTTGCAAAATGCAAGGTAAGGCTGTGTAATTTAGGCCCTTGTGGTCCGCTCCTTCCCTAGACCCTGTAGAGACAGGAGCTTCGTGCACCGGGGTTGCCCTTTTATATAGGTTGTTGATTTTACCATGTACTGTCGTGTAGGTTATACATGCTCTATTGTGAGGAATGCACGTTATCTTTGAATTGAATTATGATTCAATGGGGAAGTGTTGGTTCTTTGATTTATTTGACTTGTTAATCATCCTACTCCCTTTTCTCCTTTCTGAATATGCTGACTGATGTAATAATTAATAGACAGCTGAAACTGCATTACA
Organism: Warburgia ugandensis; assembly: GCA_035236585.1. Taxonomy (NCBI): domain Eukaryota; kingdom Viridiplantae; phylum Streptophyta; class Magnoliopsida; order Canellales; family Canellaceae; genus Warburgia; species Warburgia ugandensis. The sequence goes on along the minus strand of CP141138.1, from coordinate 48,272,292 downwards.
GTCAGTGGCAACACACAGAGGAAAAGGGAAGAAAAGGAAGAAACAATGGGATTGAGCTGCCTCTCAATTACGTGATCATGCCATTATTCTCTGCTGTCATCAAATAAGCTGCTTCCATTGGCTCCTCTTAAACTCTTCTCAAGTGATCCTCTAATGTTGAAAGTTTAAAAATGTCCACTACCTTAATAAGAAAGCTCCTAGTCTCCATTGCCTCTCTAGTAAAGCTGCAGCTCTGAGTTATTAAGAGGGGAAAAAAAATGGGATAAAGAAAAAGAAAAATCTTTGTTCACCATCTGTCCTCTCCCACTGAGAATATTTTTAGTATCTACTTCTACCTGAATATCAATTCTAAGCGTTCTTTCTTCTCACTTCCCCGTCTAGTTATGCCATGATAGTACTTCATATGTTACATATTTTTTTCTGAAGCGATTTAGTTGTGGATCATGGTATAAAGACACCATCATTTTGCTCTAGTCATTTCATATTTATACCTGTTGATCTCCTAATGGATTAAGGATTGCCTCTGTTTGGTTCTTAGTATAGTCATCACAACATGTTCAAATGCAACTAGTCCACAAAACTTGCTGCGTGACACAGTGCTACTTAAACAGGGTGGTGTACTGTTCAAGGGGAATCTGCGAGGGAAGGCAGCCAAAAGCTATGAAAAGATAACAAAGAGGATGCAGGTGACTTTTATTTTTGTTGCTGTTCCAATAATCAAGCAGCATAGTTTTGTAGACCTAGATTTGTGTAAATTTCAGCACATTTCATTGACAGGATAGATTTGGCGATCAATATAAGCTTTTTCTTCTCATCAATCCAGAGGATGATAGGCCGGTTGCGGTAGTTGTTCCCAAGCTAACCTTACAGCCAGAGTCAACTGGTACACATCTTTTGACTGCTTATCTGCCTAAATAATTTTTTGTTGGATAGATTTATGATATTGAAAAAGCTCATGAAGAGTTTTACTTACCATGTCACCTTTCTTGTTATTCTGCTTGAGACTTCAGTCTAAGCTTAGCAACATGTAACTTTTGTTTCTCTAGCTTACTAGAGTATCACATGATATGGAAGATAAATCATTTTATTCAGAAGCTTTCTTTCCTTATTCCTTCTTTTGTAATCTTTTGTGTGGAGAATTTAGAAACATAAATTTTCTATGTAACCATGGGAATAATGGTTCTCTCTGCAGCGGTCCCAGAATGGTTTGCAGCTGGTGCATTTGGACTTGTCACAGTTTTTACTTTACTTCTCAGGAATGTACCTGCGCTGCAGTCAAACTTACTGTATGAGTTTTTTCTCTGTCTCTTTATATCCTTTACAGTCTGATTGACTGAAAATTTACTTTGCAGTTTTACAAATATCTGCCCTGCATCTCATAGGAATGTACAACAGAAGAAAATGGATTGATGAGATATCATATAGCATCTAGGTAATACAACTTAGGATTACAAATAGTCATCATCCTTAAGATTATGGAAACAAATATTAAGCTCACTTACAGTTCCCAATTCCTCACTCTCAATTATAACTCCCTTTCCACAAGCTACCCTATAGAGGCGTGGATAGTTGTGAGTCATGACAAAGGGGTGGTTGCCCACTCATTCATCCTTATAAAACCTTCTCTTTCACTTCGTCACAGCCTAAGCTGTCTTAAAGGTGAAAAGTCATCTTGGTTACTACGAACTAGTGTCCAGGTCCCAGAACCCCTGACCCCCCTACCTGAGTACCCTTCATGTGCCCCCTCCCTGACCCACTCCATATCTGCCACATAATGGTCCTCAAAGGCATTTTGTCTCTTCCTGAAATGTCAATTCTATTTGCAGAGGTGTATACTTCCTCAATCAAACCACATAGCCAAGTTCAAACCCCCTTCTTGGCCAATAGAGCAATCTCCCCATTTACCTATGGTTTCATTTACAAGCCTTTAACTTCAATTTAACATCCACTACTGCATAAAAGACAAAGTTGCCAACTCAAAGGAAACGTAATATAAAGTTGTTAAATCTAAATTAAGAAATCCTAACTAATAGAGAAACTAAAATCTAGAGAGATAGTTGGTAGATCACTGAGCTTCTTACATCAGTCCTGTAGTCTTGAACAAAACTTGTTCTCAAGTTGCCCATGACATCCATTCAGGTATGCTATCTACTCTTCATAAAGACCAGATGGTTGGTTCTTTTTTCTTTGTTTTCTCTTCTTTGTTTTTGTATATGTAGATCCAATAGTTGGATGACCATGAGCCCCTTCGACAGTTCTATGATCCCTGGTTTTCAAGTTGGCTTTGATCCTCAACCGTGAGCTCCTTCAATGGAGATTACATTTTTGGTTCTTGCAAGTTGGCTTTAATCCTTGGAACATCATCTGTAGGGCAGTCAATTGTTGCTCCGTCATTGGTGGCCATGATCCGTTAGTAGTCTTCTACCAAATAATGCATCACAAAAAAATAAATGAGGAACATCTCCCACCTTCACCATCTTGAGTCCACAAGACAATAGATATGCTCAAATTTCCATTAAAAGATGAAAAGAAGAAAAAACTTATAAGCTTTGAACTTAAATATAATGTCCACTACTACCATTGACAAAATGAAAAAAGAAAAAAACATGCGACTACCATTCACAAAAAGACAAAAAATGCACTATTAAATAAAAAACAGAGCTCCCTAACTCAAAAGAAACCTGATTTTGCTTAATCTAAAGAAATAAATTCTAACTAACAAAAACTAAAATCTAGAAAAAAAGATAGTTGCTTGGTTACTTAGCATCCTACATCAATTTCTTAGCCACCTTTCTTTCCAGACAAGATCTCTTTATGAGTTTCTGTTCTTTTTGTCCCTAATTCTAGAATCTTAAAAGATTGGTGTACGGCAATTTGGTGGATCTTCTCGGACCACTTTGATGAAAGTAATTCATCATCATCAAGACCTTATCCCGATTAGGGGTTGGCCACTTTGATGAAAGTAATTCTGAGGCCAAAAGGAGGATAGTTTCTTCTTGCAATTCTCTTCTTAATGCTTTCAAGAAATTATTTTTGGAAGAGATTTGTTGGAATGCACAATCTGAATGGAGTAACAAGATCCATCATTGAAAGCTTAACCTCAAAGCCAAAAGTAGTTGTAATCCTACTAACTAAATTAACAGCAATCACCACACCACTGCCTCCATTAATATTTAATGTCTAACCTTTTTAAACCATCAAAGACTACATCTTAAATTCTAAATTGGGAACAGAATCACCTCAGATAATAAGTGTGTTGACTCTGAATTGGGGACATGGAGGAGAAAATAATTCTCTTTTCATACAGAAACCCTAAAAAGACCAAAGATGCCTTGAGCTAGAAACCAATGCTAAGGGCTTTTCCTAGCAATGTGAAAAAGACCATGTTGTTTTGATCCCTCTATGTTCTTTAAGATACCACATGCTTCCCTATGAAGAAGAATCAAGGTAAAAGATGAGAACATGGATCCCATTCCCTCTATCCGGGCAATCTCTAAGGCCCATAATTCTTGAAAGTACTGAATAATTACATGAAAAACTCCCAATCAACCATATTGATGGCCTTTCTCCATAGAAATCACCTAAACTTTTTCTTCCTTTTCCTTCAGTCATGACATTCATTTTCAATAAAGACTGGTTCCAATGCGCTCCTTGGTGAGGGAGAAGAGCTTCTTTCGTATCTTCCCTCAATCTCGTGGTTGATATTTCAATAATAATTTTGGAAAGGTCTGCTCCAAACTAATAGGGCAGAATTCTTGATTTCTTAAGCACCATGCCTTTCTGGATGCTAACAATAAAGGTAGTGCATCCATTTAGAAATTGGAAGCACACTTCTTCTGTTATCCAATATATGAAAACAGTTCTGTGTGATGATTTGAAAGGGGAGCCTTGGTGCAATGGTAGAGTTGTCATCGTGTGACCTTGAGGTCATTGGTTCGAGGCATGTCAACAGTCTCTTGCAAAAATGCAAGGTGAGGCTGCCTACTATAGACCCTTTGAGGTCCGCTGTTGGCCACGTCTTTGCTTGGCTAGAAGCAATCAAGAAAAGTGGAAGGTTTATTGAGTTTTAGAAGGCATACTGTTTACAGATCGATGAAGGTAAAGAAGAAGAAGAAGAAAAAAAAGAAACATTGTTACACTCCAGCTCCCACTCAGGCGATTCCCTTGCCTGCCCTTTGTGGACTCTTCCTTTTTCCTTTCCTCCTCCCTCCCTCTCCTCTCCTTTCCTGTATATACTTCTTCTCCTAACCGAATTTCCCTCCATCGTCCTCCTTCTCTAACTGTCCCTCCTCTCCTGACTTCATTTTTGTAACTGAATGTGTTGAGGTTAACTACCTAGATTTCTGGGGACCACTTCTTCTGGAGTAAGTCAATCCAAAACGATCCTGCTTCCCTCTCCGCTCATCATAATCCTCATCATCCGCCCCTTCCCCGGACCCTGCATACACAGCACCTTGGTGCACTGGGCTGCCCTTTTTGGTTCTATGTGATGATTTGCATTAAGCTAACACAGTATGCATCTTGTATTGGTTTGGAAATTGCTTTTCTCAGGAGAAGAAAAGCCATATCTCCAAGTTGCGTTGCCTTTTTTGTTTTTTTCAGATGTAAGATACCAACCAGCATTTCCAGGCCACCCACTAAATGATACTAATAACATATGTTAGTGTCTTTCTAAAATTAGCCAGTATGTAAGTCCACTAATTCATGACTGTTGGTTTTGGAGGCTGTACTTTGAGGTTATATTTACAAAATAATGTTATCTAGTGCTATGTTTCAATTTTCTGATGTCAAATATCTTTAACTGGCAGATCGGCATTTGACAATGTTGAATTACTTAAAGCTGGACTTCCTGGAGCTTTTATGACTGCATTTGTTTTAGGGGTGCACGAAATCAGCCACTTCTTGGTTGCAAAAAGCACTGGGATTAAGCTTGGGGTACCTTACTTTGTTCCCAGTTGGCAGGTAAATTGTACCATTTTCTGGTTTCAGTCTTTTGAAGAGATGCTGTATATTGCAGTCTTCATTCAATATCCATTACTTTAAGCCTTACAATTTGAAGTGGTGCTACCAATTAAATTGTGTACAAGATATCTTTGCTCTCAAACTCCAGAAAATGGGATCTGTATGTATCTAGAAATCTTATAGGATAACAGCATAAATATGTAGGATAAACAGAGCATGTTACTTGTACTTACATGCTAGAGTTAGTTCTCATCTCTCACTAGTACAAGGCTGGAAGTTGTGCTCCAAACTCAAGACCTCCTGCACCTCCCATTACTCATTACTGCTGCAGTTACTTCAAAATTCCATTTTTAAATTTTCACTCTTCACTCTTCACTCTTCACTCTTCCTTTTTCTTGTTCTTTTTTTTTTTTTTTTTTTTTTTTTCTGCTTCTATATATTATTCCAAAACAGCAGATGCCACCTCTGGTTGGAAGTGGATTCCGGAACATTTTTGTTTGCAGGTCATATACTGGGCATGTAACTACCATTTGTTAGATGGCACTCTGCCAAGTGAAATGGAAAACTTCCAACACCATGCATCTTGTTTGCAGTTTTGCACACCTGTCCAATCAGACCTTTGTTGTAGCAAAATGCCTTGCAGAGAACAGGCCTCTAATATATTAGCCTAGATCCTGAGCCAAGTATGAGAATGGTTGGTTAAGAAACAAGATGGGAAAGGCACAAAGTTCATATATGTACAGAGAAGAGGCTTGACGGTGTTCAGATGAAACAAGAAAAGAAAATTCTAGTATTTCAATTTAATGAACGAAGAAGCAATCTGTATTATTCTTCCATAATTCGAATTCTTTGTCCTTTTAACATGTATGTGGCCTTTGAATGAACTACCCTTTCTCGCTGAGCCATGCATTGTATTAATGAACTGAATGGTCTCCTATGTATTACAAATGTTATTATCCTCCTAAGTTTGTGGCCTTTAAGATACATTCTATAAGTTTAGGTGGGAAGGAATTAATAGGAACTTATTTATGTATTGGTCCAATTTTCTACTCTGAGCCTGCCTTGACTTTGGTTTGTGGTTTTCTCCTTTCTTGGTCATCTGTCCTATTCTTTTCTATGTTTTCCCCTTTTTTTCTGTAATAAAGTTTGTCTCCCTCACTTTCTCAGAGGAAATAGAAGAAAACAAAGGTCCCTCAGCCACAAGTGGAATCATAACTAATCATGGTCTAGATAAGAAATTCTACAATGGCCATCCTTGGATTTAGTGTGTCTGACATACAGGATAAAGTTCTCAACAGCTGGCTTGGGTTATCCAACTCATTTCAGGTTACATCTAGTACATGCTATACAGTCATCTTGATCCCCATTTAGTGTTGTCCCATATGCCCTGTGTCATAGGGTGATCATAGCTGTCTTAGTGGGTGAAACTTTCAATTAACTGCAATGATTATGTGAGAACTCAATTAACATGTTGACTTGAACATGCATCTCTATAAAGAATAACATAAATGTACAGATCATAATAATAACCATTACATGATTCTGTCATACACGAAGTGAATGCCAATCAAAACTGAACCTGAAGTGGCTGCAAGACCAGATCATTGTCTGAGAAGCTAAGGTAATTCTTTAACACAGAGCAAATGTAGCATAATATGTTGACTCGACCATGAAATCTTTCAGTCCATGGTGCAAGGGGTATCCCTGTTCCTTTACATGTGGGGAAAAAAGGAAGCATCATTCAAAACCTTATTGAAGGAATTAACGAGTAAATAAACTGGTCCCCAACATTTTTTTCAATCTGAACCTATAATTTTTCCTTTTTATTAAAACAGAAAAAATAAATAAGAATAACATAGAGGAAATATTGTGCTGCACCGAAATCAATACTAGGAGCCCCTTCTTTGGCAAGAGCATTATCTATTGTCAGCCAACTATAGAACATGGGAAAAAGAAAAACAATTGCAAGATCACTTCAATTATCTCTACAAGCATGATTTGTCTTTACAATGTTATTGTCTTATGTATGTTTACTGAATATGAATATGATTTATTTTTTTCCATTTTATGATAGTATCTTATACAAATGCTATCTTAGCTTCTTGAGCATTCTGAGCTGTACCTCACGTTCGGTGCTTTACAGAGGGGGTAGTCTTCTTGCCAATGAGTCAACTCACTACTTACCTTATGCTTTGAACATTTAATGAGCATGGTGAATTTTCCCTTACACTCATGTCAAATAAGCTCTCTTCTCTCTACCAAAAGATAAAAGAAGATCAGATGACTCGTATGTTTAATGTAATTATCCTCGTGCTTGTCATAAGGACCCTTCATGCTGAGGGGTTCAGATGATTGTTCTAATATAAAAATGAAGTTTATTTATTGCATATCACTTATCCTATTGATCTTTTCTTGCTTTCGCGAGTCTATAGCTTTTAAAAGAAGTAAGATTGAGCTTAAAGGCTGCACTAGCTTACTGATGCCATTTTATTAGGAGAACTGAAGTAACTTGCTCTCTTCTTTTCTTTTCCTTTGGGAGCTTTTACTTGGAAATTTGATAAGCTATTCTGATTGCAGATAGGGTCTTTTGGTGCAATTACAAGGATCTTGAATATTGTGTCCAACCGCGAGGACCTTCTGAAACTTGCAGCTTCGGGACCTTTGGCTGGATTTGCAGTGGGGCTTATTCTTTTGCTCCTAGGCTTCTTCATTCCACCAAATGATGGCATTGGTGTTGTAGTTGATGCATCTGTTTTCCATGAGTCATTCCTTGTTGGAGGAATTGGTAAGCACTTCATTCTGCAGTTGGCTAGGAGTTAGTGATTTATTGGTTCTGACGCATAAGGTCAAAAGTTGTGCTTTTGCATTGGAAACTTTTCCATGTCACTTACCAAGGCCTGCTAGGCAGTTCATGTGGTGTATTATTTACTTATGGTTTTCTTCTGTTTGTTTCTTTCGTTTGATTATGGCATGAGTGTGTCTGAATTATTTGTCCTTTGCCCATTAACTATCTTCAGTTGTCTTTTTGTTAATCATATAAACAAAAAATTTGACATTCACTGGGTACCTACTGGGAGTTTCTCTCTCCTTGTTTATGGATACTACACCCCATTTATGAATTCACTTCTTTACTTCACTGGCTTGGCAAAGCATAGACAATATGTTAGCTCTTCTGTTTCCTGTTCAGTCCATAATTAATGCACATTTATGTGACTAGAGAATTACTTGTGATGTGTTAAAATCTCTATAACTACTTCATGATTCAGTTTTGATTCTTTCAGTTGATTTAGAGTTATCTACGGATTTTATTCCTTCTCTTGAATATCAAGTCCACAAAATTAAAAGTTACGTAACCAAAATGGTTTCTTTTGCATTTTCCCTTGAAAAATGCAAGTATCTGAATAATAAGGCAGTGTTACTTTATATTTTCTTTAGAAAAGTGCAAAAACTTCAAGGACAGAGTACTAATTAGCAGCTCTTTCATTTATTTATGCAGCAAAGCTTCTCTTTGGAGATGTTCTGAAAGAAGGCAGTCCTTTATCTGTGAACCCTCTTGTGATATGGGCATGGGCAGGACTTCTAATCAATGCAATCAACAGCATCCCTGCAGGAGAGCTCGATGGAGGCCGCATTGCTTTTGCCTTGTGGGGGAGAAAGGTATTTTGTTGCTCTAAGTGCATTGGGTAAATGTTCCCTTGTGTATTCACTTTTGAAGTGAAAGGCTGTTTTCAGTTTTGACACAAATACCCAAGTTAGAGGTGACAAATGGACATTTTAGGCCGTTATGTTGGGTTGAGTTTGATTCTTTGTCAACTTGAGAGCTATAGGTCAGGCTTATATCTAGCTGTCTAGAGCAAAAGAAAAATTGTGTGCATGGGCCTTAAGGACAAGTCCTAAAAGTTAGGACTACTTACAGGCATCTATTTGATAACTATTTAGTGGAAATGATATTCGCCCTCTCATGTAATAAACACTTGATAATTCCGCTGTTGTTTGCATTTTGTAACTGACTCTAGTAGATATGGTAACTGCCATGCCCTTAGGAATCAGTTTCACACACTATGCTCAGTTAAAAGGCAGCCTCTTATATGCAAATGTGCAAATCCACTATGTCACATTTATGGATGTATGAAACTGTGATGCTTTATCTAGTTCCTGAGTTAGTGTACCAGGAAAATGAAATCTTAAGAGAGAAGATTGTAGGCACATAAGTTTCTGACAATTTGATTCTCGTGTATGTTACACTTAAATTTCAAGCAGTAAGATTTAAAATTTCCCCCATTTTTGAATCTTCTACATAATTTTTCTGGTCTCTATTCTCCACCCTCTGTTCTAACTCCTAAACCCTTTTTAGCTTCTTTCTTTTTTTGGTTGCTTATCCTCTGCTCTGCCTATTATCTTTATTGCCTTTGGTTTATCCCACATCTTCAATCATAGGCTAATAATGCCATTATATACAGAAATTTGAAAAACTTGTGATTTTGCCAGCTTGTGGGATTCCACGGAATGTCCATGGATGCCACACTCTGAAAAGCACATCACCCTAAGAGAAAAAATTGTTTACATTTGGTTATTTACAGTTGAATAAGTATTGGCTAGAGTAGCTCATTTTGAACCTGTAAATTGTAGCTTTTATGCCATTCTTTTGTTCTGCAGGCTTCCACTCGCATCACAGGTGCTTCCATTGCTCTGCTTGGACTGTCCTCATTATTCAATGACGTGGCGTTCTACTGGGTTGTTTTGATATTCTTCTTACAAAGAGGACCTATTGCTCCTCTTTCTGAGGAGATCACCGATCCGGATAACAAGTATGTAGCACTTGGTGTCGTGGTTTTGCTCCTGGGACTCTTTGTATGTCTACCTTATCCCTTTCCGTTCACATCTGAAGCCACGAGTTTTTAGTAATAATAGTCCATACATACACATCTGTTCTTGTCATTTATACATGGAGAGCGGTAATGGTATGAAGAAGCTCTTTGAGATTTTGGTGGTAATCAGATCATCTGAGTCTGTAAGTCTGAGAAGTGGCCATTATTTTGTTCATTTGGCCAATTTCATGTAATAAAATGAGCACTGAGGGAATGTGTTGATTTTCCTTGTTCCTTTTTGTTGCGTTTGTTGTAATTTCTTCGGGTGACATCGTAGCAGATAATTTAATGAAATTTTGTAATATATATTGCTCATATTAGTTCTAGTGAAATGATTATTTATTATTTATTAGTAAGACAAGGGAAATGATTTTCCCACACCCCTTTAGGACTTTGTGTTAAGAGACAAATGAAGCTCACCTTTTTGAATGATCTACACTGTTCCACTCTCCTGCCTGCCATAGTGAGCCATGTCCTAGAAGTCTCATACTAGAAATTATCCTGCCATTGAGCTGTCTTGGATACTGTCAATATTACCATCATCGATTGTGGGAAATCTCACAGGAAACAATGGTAGTATCATAAAAAATATGTGATTTTTGGGACAGGACTTATCTAGGACACGACCTTAAGATGAACGGTTGAGATGATTAAGAAGAGTTGGACCCCAGGGTAAAAGTATCCCAACGAATGAGGGTATGGCAATTGTCATAGAGGGGCGTGCAGACATGGAAAGAGATATCATTTCCCACCTTTTTTCTTTTTTTTTCTCTGGAGCAAATATCATTATCTGTTTTCAATTATGGTAACATATTCACTGTATTTCATATACACACGGAGTATTTATAGAGTGTGGGGGTGCAAATCATGATTTTTTTTGCAAAGCTATCCAATGAATTGCTTTTCATCCTAAACGTGCACAGAGATATGATCAGTTAACCAACTATGAATCTTTTCATTTTGAACAAAACCAGTTATGCATATCCTGTGGTGATATGTAGTTTAAAAAACATGATCTGCCAAAAGTTGCGAAGTCAAAGCATCATGCCAGGAAAATCTTGCCATGTGGATGTTCATAATGCAATACCTTTGCTGAGTGTAAGTGGACGTTCAAGAAAGTTCAAAAGCAACAGCACTAAAATCTTGAACAGTTGAAGGGCTAGAGTTTACCTGAAATGAATGAAGCTTTTGAACGACAGCCATTTACGGGGATTCTTCTGAGACGTGATTTGTTTGGGATGACTAAGTTGGTGGATGGCTCATGTACTTTTGCTTTGCGTGTGCAGAAACCGTGCATCTTTGATCAGCGGGGGAGGAAACAATGACTGACCCATTTTGTCAGTGTATCAATCAGTTGCCCGGCTGTCTGTCTCATTTGGATCAGACATTGTAGGAACTTCTGTGAACTGACTAATAATAGTAGAGTACAGCTAGGCACTTGATTCAGGAAACGAGGCACTTTCTGCCTCCCATGAGAAGATCTATGTATCCGTACCGTTATGTTGCAGACATCAATCAAACCCTCATAATCCAAACTGTCATCTTGTACAATCCAACCAGAATCAATGCTCTACATTTTCTTGAAAAAACTCCAAAAAGAGGAGTACTGGATGAAGTATATTGAGACATCCAATCAAGAGAAAGCCAATGTCAGTGGAACGGACTGGTCATCAAATGCCAGTTTAACAGATTAAATCGTGCTGACATAATAAATGGGGGGCCTCAAAAGGTGCCTTGCTTGACTATATCCTCTAATCACTCCTTTCCACATTAATTCACCTCTACCTCATTGCAGTTCCTCCCATATCTAAACTGATAAAGGCTGTTTGTCATAATAAGCCTAACATAAGGACAGAAAAAGAACGGAACCCTCTTAAAGGGACTAGAAACACTAACTCACCGCATTGTGGGTGTAGTCTAGCGACCACATCTTCTGGAGCCCATCACTTGGACCATGCTGACATAACAAATGGCGCCCCTTGGTTTGTATGACATTTAATTCTGTTGCTTTCGAGGTAGAAATACAGCAGTTAGCGTGTCTTTGAATTGAATACTAAAAAACGTGAAGTTAGAAAACTAGAAAACTTTAACATGTACTGTAGGGAGGTGGCATGGGAACCCGCAGTGGGCAAGTCGGGTCCCATGCTAGCTCACGCAATTCATTATTCAGTTACGAGCAACGTTAGCTGGCTTGGGATTTATGGCATCTCGGTTGTCAGTTGGCAACTTATCATACTGGTGGTGGTTATGGGTCAAGTAATCAAGTTTATGTGATGTAGAATACGATTATATGAGTTAGTAAATGAGATTTGGTGAGGAAATGGGGGCGTGGAAACAACAGATTCTTTGACATGTCATTTTGCTCATTATTCAGCAACTGCTTTCATCAATGGTTGGATATGACACGGCATGGAGTCTATGACCCCTCTGCATTCCTTTCGGCCGTCTGTCATTTTCCATTGGCTTATCAAGATAAACATGGCGAGGCTCTGCTACATTTTAATGAAAGATGTTACGGGTCATTTGGAGCCTCGCGGTGGAATACATTTAGGATACCTTAAGTGGTCAAATCCTGTTTGTTGTTGCTTAGTCTAAGCTTCGATTAATGCGTTGCCATGAATCATGATCACAAAGTTTTTTTGAATAATTAAACATTTTTTTTCTTTCTAAAATGTCCCAGCCTTTTCCCGCATGAATTATTAGTTTTTATGTCTTTAAAATTCAAAGCAAATATCCACAAATTAATATAAATTTCCCTAACAAATTTCAAAATCTACAGATAATTTGTCAAAATCTCATATAGTATTTATGAATTTAGTTAGAAATTCAAATAAAAATCTTAAACTTGTATTGGAAAATTGATATTTTCACTGATTTTTTCTTGAATTTTTTGTGAGCATTTGCTGAATTTTGTGCGCATTTGGCTTGCGAGTTATTCCTGATTCCCAACTTTGTGATATGCTATGAACTACGTCTGCTTTCTTTTGGACAACAACAATGACAAAAGAAGAAGAGAGAGAGAGAGAGGACTGACTCCAGGATCTTCTTTAGATAAGTTGCACCTTTAGATGATCTAACATGTTCATCTTGTTGGACCTTCCTTAGATTGACTAGATGCTAAAATTCCTGTCCTTTGGAAAAAATCACGATCTTTTTGTGGTGAGCCTAAATAGGACATGCCCAACAAGATGATTGAATTACATCACCTAGAATTTGATTGCAGCTTCCAATCCGAAAGAATTTGAGGGTAAGAAGTGAAACATTTTTCATTTGATCACGCTAACTTTTAAGTTTCCCTGTAACTATCATAAACTTGATAATTGTCCCTATTTACTAAAGCTTGAAATAGGTGGTATCTGCCTATTTTCCATGGTGTGTGTACCACCTGCCTTGATTAAATAACATCTATACTCCACCGAACGCTTGGATTTATGTTCCCATATCTATCATTATGCATTAGCATATGGGAAAAGAGACCCAATCAGAGTTCAAGCCCAAAAAGTGTGGAAGGAGTCCACACCACTTGTTCAGCCTCACTCATGATTTCTTGAGTGATCTAGATGTATAGCCCCTCACTATGGGTGGATACCAAAAATCTCATGCAATAGATGCATATATGGTAGGTTTCTCCTCTTGAAATATAAATGGTATTTTTACTATATCGTAATGTCATTCATATTTAAGTTAAAGGGCTGACTGGAGAGGTTTAAATTGGATGAGATTTTCTGTACCTACCCATCTTGAGGGGCTGCAAATCCTTTGAATGGGTTAGATTACTCAAACAGTGAGGGTGGAGCCAACATGTGGTGTGGACTACTTGGACAGGGTTTAAGCATGGACTCCTAACTCATGGGAAAATTGTACATGTATAGCTAGACTATTTTATAGATCTAAACTGTTCGTTAGGCGCCTGACTCATTTTTTCGCTAAAATGTAATAAACTCACGTTGCACTCCATCTTCACATAGCATTTGACAGAAGCCCACCAAGCTCAAGTGAAAGTTGAACTGCCTATGGTTCCTGACCATCCATTCCGATTGAAAGCCACAGACGTCGATTCTCTCAAACAAAAGCTAAAAAAACGGAAGAGAGAGGGTGATTTTGTCTTTGCAGTAATAAATGTGGTGAAGGAAAAGAGAGAAGACAAAACAGCATAAGTAGATGGAAACAGAGAAGAATTATCGTCTATGATTAGACAAGAACCGATCATATTTTTACTTTCTTTTGTGGAAGCAATGATCCAATGGCCAAAGATGTCACAGTTTCTAATAAATATTGTTTCCTGATATAGGTATTCAAAGCCTCGCTTTTAATTTTCATGTTTATGGTTGCTTCCCAGCAGTATTTCTATCCAAAATGCTTTAGTACACTGTGGAAATCGGTGGGGATCTATAGATGGTTCTGGTTTTGGAAGGTCCATGGTATTTACTTTACTAGGATGATGGGAGAAATCACAGTTTGACGCATGTTCTTCCTTCCTTGGAAGGGAAAAGGAAGAAGATAGAAACTTGTAAAGAACAAAAAAGTTACTATATTTTAGAAGAAAGAAGACTCTACAGACTGTTGGTTAAAGGAAGGCGTAGGAAATATACATATGCTTGCATTCTAGGTTTCATGGGTTAATGCCACTTTGTTTTGGGTTGATAGGGAAGGAAGATGAAAATCTTGGAGGGAAAATGCCACTTTGTTTTGGGTTGATGTTACTTTCCTAGGAGTTTCAGCTTTAACTTCCTTAATTTAACTTTTTTCTCTTTTCCCTTCTCATGTATTCATATTTCTCATCGTAAAATCTTCCACTGTAAGTTTAAGGAAAAAGCTTTTAGAAAGGCTTTAGTAAAAAAGGGCAGCGCCGTGCATGAAGCACCCGCCTATGCGGGGTCTGAAGTAGGGGACGGACCACAAAGGTCTATAATGCGCAACCTTACCTTGTATTTTTATAAGAAGTTGTTTCCAAGCCTTGAACCCATAATCTCAAGGTCACACGGCGACAACTTTACCATTGCACCAAAACTCCCGTTCTTAGAAAGGCCTGAATTTTCAGCAAAAATTCAAACTTAGCACAAAATTGTTAAAATTTCAAAATAAGGACGACATCAAAATGAATCAACCACTTTACAGCCCTCTTCCTCCTTTCCCTTTTCGACTCGTGCAGTGCAAATATGGAAAGAAAATCCTATGTAGCTCCAAAATCTACAAAATCCAGTGAAGAAGACATCACCCAAGGTTTACATAGTTGGATTTTTGTGCTGTTGACGATCTGAAGCCCAAGTAGAAGAAGACAGCGGCAAAAAGGCAACCCAACCAAGTATATTTTAGATTCATGGAGTGAGAAGTCCGTTGATTTCAGTGGATGTCCTTCTCCCTCCAATGGAATTATCTGTAATGGTAGTAATGTTGTGAGTGTTGTTCTTGACAATATGAATCTCATTGATGAAGCTGATTTTGGGGTATTTGCCAATCTCACAATACTTAAACTGCAACTGGAATTTGACCTCCAGAAGCTATGGTAGAGTAGTCGTCACGTGACCTTAAAGTTATGGATTCAAGACGTGAAAATAGTCTCTTGCAAAATACAAAATAAGGCTGCGAACTATTGACCCTTTTGGTCCCCTCTCTCTGAACCCCGCTTAAGAGGAAGTTTCATGCACCGGGAGCAACAATACTTATGAAGCTCTCCATGTTAAACAACTCCGTCACAAGCAAGATCCCTTGTAACCTTGCCAATATCAAGTAGCTACAGTATCTGGATATCTTCGACAATCTCTTCTTTGATACTTTACCCCTAGATTCTGGCAAACTAAGAGCCTTACAGAATTTATCATTAGTTGGAAATAATATCTCTGCGCCCATTCCTGATACAAAAGGATGGTCATATCTTTATCCAATCTATGGATTTAAGCAGGAATTCATTTTCTGGTTCCTTGCTTGCCTACTTTAGGCCAGGAACGACCCTTTTTGCTTGCATCGTTGACAATCGCAAAACTTGGTCCCTCTTAATGTCCCACATTATAGCGTTAGAAAGAAAATCCCTACCGGATTTCAGTTGGTTCACACTCTTGAAGTGCTTGATTTATTCGGAGCTAAATAGGATTTTCTTTCCATGCTTGCACTGCTGCAAATGAAAAAGGGAAAGACGAAGAGAACTGCAAAGTCTGTCCCAATTTAATTTTCATTTTAATATAGTCCCTATGCGGAAAGTCAACTCAAGTGGGTCAAGTCAACCATCATGCCATCGCAGCAAAGTCAACTCTCAAGCGTGTCAAGTCAATCACCACGCCATCACAACATACTAGAGAGTTGTTAATACTATCCAATAACACAACGGTTTATGCTAGAGATTCAAAATAGTTACAAGCTTAAACCTTACTTTGAAAACTCAACAAGTTTGTGCTAATTTTGCATTTTTGCTGAATGTTCAAGCCTTTTTAAAATATTTTTTTAATTTTAATAGTTTTCTATTTAAAAAGAACGACAGTTTTTGGCATTTGAAACTTTTGAGAAAGCATAGTTACATGAAAACCTTTGACTAGGATTCAATTTACTTGTAAATGCTTGATTTTGTTTGCATGCAGTTGATCTATGTTGGTTTGGGGGTTGGGATTTTTAGTTCTAATAGAAAAAGTTGGCATTTTTGTTTTCTATTAATTTTGGTTTAGGGGTGCCAGTGGTATACCCAGAACTTCAAAACTAATAGTAACGGATTGAAGAATTAGGGTTATTCAATTGGAATTGATAGTATTATAGTGGTTTTATTTTTAAAGAACCAAATCTTATTAATATGGTATTAGTTTTTATGCCAAGGTACCCAGACTAGAATTGGAACAAAAAATATTAATTAATATCCAAAAATATCCTTACAATCTTAAGCTTTAAATATAATATAATAAATTTATACATAATAAATTTTATTAGTAATTGGTTATTCTTTTATACTATTTTTACTTTCAAGTTAATTTTAAATTTAGGTTAGGACTTGATATAGTTCTCACTAACTTAAATTGATGTATATTTTTAACTCTAGTTTATGTAAATTTTGTTCTTCAAGTTTCTTTACTTACTTGTATTGGGTTTTGATCTGGGTTGCCTTTTTACTTCTTTGTATTGGGTTCTCTAATTATTTACTTGCAAAGAACATAATTGATGTTCTAAAATAAGAAGGTTCAAATCTTGAACAAATATGTTAGTCTTATAAATATTTTTATATTAACTCTTTTTATTTCTTATGTTGTATTATTAGCGCAACCCTATTATCATAACACAATAAAATACATTTATATACACAAGCAATGAAGGGTTGCAAAGCAAAATAGCACTATTCTAATTCAGAGAAAGAAATCTACTGCATTGCTCCAAGGATCCAACGAACAGCTCAGGTTTGTTGACAATCCCTAGATCAAACAACAAATACATGAGTACTTGGTATATGCATAATTAAATAAATAAAAAGAATGCATAACCTATATTTTGTTATTTTAATTGTTTGTCTTTTGAAATTTTCTCCTTTATGTATTAGATTAAATACCCAAGAATTGGACTTATGAGCCACACCATGAAACTTTTTGAAAGAGTGATTGAGAAGAGGTTACGACGTGAAACAAGTGTATCAGAGAATCAGTTTGGTTTTATGCCTGAGAGGTCTACCATAGAAGCTATTTTCTTACTAAGACAATTAATAGAGAAATATAGGAAGAGGAGAAAAGACCTACACATGGTCTTTATTGACTTAGAGAAAGCTTATGATAAAGTCCCTAGAGAGTTAATATGGAGGGTGTTGGGTGTTAAAGGGGTTTCTTAGGGGTATATAGACATAACTAAATATATGTATGAGGGAGCAGTAACAAATGTTAAGACCACTAGTGGCGTGACTGGTGATTTTCCTGTCACTGTTGGATTGCACTAAGGATTGGCATTGAGTCCATACCCTTTCACATTAGTTATGGATGAGTTAACAAAACATCTGCATGAGGAGATTCCCTGGTGCATGCTATTTGCAGACGATATAGTCCTACTTGATGAGACAAGGGAGGGTGTAAACATAAAGCTAGAGTTATGAAGAGAAGCATTAGAATCGGAAGGATTTAAAATTAGCTGAACTAAGACAAAATATATGGAATGTAATTTTAGTAAGGAGAGTAGGAGTGGAGCACCAGTCAAGATTGATAACCAAGACGTCCCCATGAGAGACCACTTCCGATACTTAGGATTATTGATCCATGAGAGTGGAGAGATTGAGAGGGAGGTTACCCAGAGAATCCAAGCGGGTTGGAACAAATGGAGATGTGCATCGGGTGTTTTATGTGATCGGCGGGTACCACTCAAACTAAAGGGAAAATTCTATAGGATGGCTATTAGGCTGGCTATGCTCTATGGATTAGAGTGTTAGGCAGTTAAGGAACATCATACTCATAGGCTGAGTGTCGTAGAAATGAGGATGTTGAGATGGATGAGTGGTAAGACAAGAAAGGATAGAATTAGAAATAAAAATATTAGAGGAAATTTAGGGATAGCATCAATAGGTAACAAGATGAGGGAGATTAGACTTAGATGGTTTGGACATGTTCAAAGGAGGCCAACAATGGCACCAGTTAGAAGGAGTGAGGCAATACAAGTAGAAGGTTTTAAAAGGGCAAGGGAAAGGCCTAAAAGAACGTGGATAGAAGTGGTGAGGAAAGATTTAAAAACTTTAGAACTAAATGAAACTATGGTATTTAATAGAGTGGAATGGAGGAATAAGATTCATGTGGCCGACTCCTAATTGGGATAAGGTCTTGATGATGATGATGATGATGATGATGACCCAAGAATCGGACTAGAACCGATGAGTGGAGATCATCTCATTGTCGTTGGGTATTGTAACAATAGTGTGAAGGTGGTTTGTCGCAAAGGTTTCTTGTAGAGTTGGGTTGGAGAAAGTATAGGTATAGGTTTTCACCAAAGTTGAGGAGAGGTAAGAATAATCTATATTATTATAATTCTTATCTTGATTAGCAGATTTTTATTTACTGGATCATCGTAGTTGTATTTATATTATGGGTGAGTCTCATGTTTGAAGGGGAGGCTTGGTGCAACGGTAAAAGTTGTCATCATGTGATCTTGAGGTTATAGATTCAAGGCGTGGAATTAGCCTCTTGCAAAATGCAAGGTAAGGCTGCCTACTATAGGCTCTTGTGGTCCGCCCCTTCTCTGGACCCGCATACGCGGGAGCTTCGTGCATCGTGGCTGACCTTTTTAAAGGTGAATCTCATGTTTATGGTTGTATGTTTCTAATTCCTATAATTGTCCATTTTCTTTACTTAGTACCGGATTTGCTTGCTACAACATTGAGGCATTGCATCATTACTCTTACAGGGAGACTCAAACTTGGACAAGTAATATGCTTGGCTTCTCTCATAGTGTGGGAGAGTTTCCAGGGCAATCCAAAGTACTCAAACCCAAGCTCTCTTTTGCAAGAAGGGGGTCCACATTTTGGATGATCCCACTTCCATCTGATTTCTTTAGCATTTGTCAATGAAATGCTATCTGGGAGAAGCAGTTCATTGATTAATACACCTAACTTCCAATTAGCTAAGGGGTAACTTCGGTGGATGAAGCGCCTGCATATGCAGAGTTCGGGAAAGAGCGGACGAGAAGGGTTTTGGCATACAGTTTTACTTTATATTTTTGCAAGAGATTGTTTCCATGCCTTGAACCCATAACCTCAAAATCACATGACGATAACTTTACCGTTGTGCCAAAACTCCCCTTCTTAACTTGTAATTAGCTAAGAGCATCGAAATAAGCAGCTTTTAGAGAGAGAGACTCTCCTGTCGTGATTAGATATCTCAATCGATCTACAAGCAATTCTACTCCGATGGCAAGTGCAGTTGTTCCTCCGATGCTACCCCAGGCCAGTCAGTTTCTGATTGGCTTGACTCGTAGCAGTTGAGGTCTACGCATGTGCCTTCCATTAAAAGCCAATTAAATATGGAGTTTGGCAAGGTATTATGGGCAATTTAATTCCTCCCTTGGATAAGGAAGCATTTAAGGCAGTCCTCCTTCGTTAGTTAGCAGGTGCAAACTTATTTTGTGGATGGCTCTTAAATCATTCTCAATTCTCAGCTTTTAAAATATAAATGAAAATGTTCGAGAACAAACAGCCCAAAGTCCTAAGACTATTTATGTAAAAGGGGCAGTCCGGTGCACGAAACTCCCACCAATGTGGGGTTCAAGAAAGAGGTGGACCACAAGGCTCTATAGTAGGCAGCTTTACTTTGAATTTTGCGAGAGACTGATTTCACACCTTGAATCCATGACCTCAAGGTCACATCACAACAACTTTTACTGTTCCGCGAAGGCTCCCCTTCACTTCTAAAACTATTTATCTATGGTTAATAATTTTATCTATGTTTTTAAAGCTGCAAGTAGTGGAGGAGAGTTTTTGCTACTGCAGAACAACTTTATCCATATATATTTCTTATACCAGTTGCAAACAGCCCATGAGAAGCTGCAATTCTAGGGGTGTGAAATAATAATAATAATAATGTCTTGCCCAATTGGTTAAAGACAACTAAGCATGTCCCCTGAAACACACTCACTGGCAGATTTTTAAGTTGCTTCTTTTCCCTCTGTCCATAGAATAGATTTAAGTGTGTGTGTATCACACTGTCAGAGTCATTTGCTTTATAATTATTACTTTCTAGCAGAAAAAAAAAAGCTTACAAATGTTACCATTCTTGCTTTCCTTCAAATGCAAATTTATTGCACAATAAAAGATTGTTATTAATCCTAAGATTTTGCTAAGAAATTTAGATTAATAAATGTTTAGCTAGGATTTTCCAAATATTTATCTCATTATGTCATTCCTAACAACTGAAGGCCGTCTCTAACTTGAAAGAACATAGTGCCCTTGATATGAGAAACACTTGGTAATGTCAAGTTGGACATCTGGACTAGTGATGGGGAAGACTGTAGAGAGCCTCCTTTCAAGGCTTAAACAGAAAGTTTCTTTGGGGCTCTCTTTTCAAAGTTTCGCCTTATACATTTAACTGTCAAGAAGCATGCCTGGTAACCAGTCTAGAAACCTACGAATGTAGGAGAAAGCGTGATCCCAACACATTTTTATTTCTTGGTTTTTTTTTTTTTTTGTAATGTGTGTGTTTAGGGGCTGCCTTAAAGGTAGCATTGGGGCAATGGCAGAGTTGTCGTCATTTGACTTTGAGGTCAAGGTGCAAGGCATGTAAACAGCCTCTTGTAAAATGTAAGGTAAGGCTGTCCATAGTATTGACCCTTGTAGTGTGCCCCTTTCCCACATCCCACATATTGAGAGCTTCATGCACTGCGACTGCTTTTTTTTTTTTGTGGGGCAGGGACTGTGGGCCACACTCCAACCCCCAACTATGCATTAACATGGGAGATACCTTAGCGTTGAGCTCCATCCTTGGCACTTGAACAACAACCAATTGCAACAACAAACATTTCGTTGTTCAGTGCATGATAGGAACAAGAGGAAAGTATTCTCATAATAAGAAACCATAGTGGCAGGATTTGTCAATAACAACATCGAAAAGGTATTTTGACCATTAAAGGTGAAAAATCTGCTAGTCAAAATCTGTTTTGTTAATCTTGCAGATAAAAAAGGCAGCACTGGTGCACGAAGCTCCTGCCTATGCAGGGTTTGGAGAAGGGGCAGCCCACAATGGCCTAAAGTAGGTGGCCTTACCTTGCGTTCTTGCAACCCGTGACCTCAAGGTCATATGACGACAACTTTTACCGTTGCACCAAGGCTCCCCTTCTTCAGCACATGTACGTGTAAATAAATGAATAATATATATAGACACACACATACATGTACATACAAGAGACTTTGTTGGATCCACCTGACAAGAAGAAACTGGAATGCCCTGCTGTCTATCTTTTCTAAGTTATACTGATAAATCTTAAAGAGTCTTAGTATGTTTTTTAGCTATCTAAAAGGGCAGTCCCGGTACACAAAGCTCCTGCCTATGCTAGGTCAGGGGAAGAGGCAGACCACAAAAGTCTATAGTACGTAGCCTTATCTTATAGCTATCTATGAGCTAAAAATCATGTCGAGGCGAGAAGGCACTTTTTGGTCATTATAAATGAACAGTCCGAAACTTGATAAAATCAGATTTTCTGAGTGCTAGAATGCAACCAGCGTGATTTTTGGACTGCGATTGGAAGTCACTTTAGATCTTTATTGAGAACCCGTAGCTGAAGATGGCCATGGTGTCAGCCGCTGGAAACGTTACTCAGGCATGTCTTGGTTACAAGCAGTCTCAGATGTTTTGTGATCTAAACCAGTTCTCTTTTGGCTTCGTCGTGTATAACAGCGGCTTGCAATTCTTCTCAATTGTATGATTGTAATAATCCAGTTTGTTAGGATCATTGACGTTAACATTAAGTTTTCACATTTTAGTATGGATAATAAATATATTGTTTTTATTTTTACCATGCTCTTTATGTGCATAATTATCAAATGGAGTGTTCAAAGATTCTTTAAGTTATCCTTTAAAATTCTAAATGCTTTAAGCCAATAAAGATATTGTTTATAGGCTCTTGTGGTCCGCCCCTTCCCCAGGCCCTGCATAGGCGGGAGTTTCGTGTACCACGAGTATCCTTTTTGTACACAAACACTATAATCCTCAATCCATTTGATGGGCTTATGATTACTACTTGTTAACTGAAATTACATATACAAAAATGAGTTACTAGATAAGAATAATAGATATGTTATGCACATGGATTCTATCAACTTCTTTCTTATTGTTCATGCCCACTTCTTCCCATTATTCCATTCATATATAGCCAACTCAGAAAATGAGGGAGCCTGCTTTCTTAATTAAAGAAAAGATATGAAGATTTTTCCATTTTCTTAATCGTCCACATCTTTCATTATTGGCATTCTTTATTGCACTGGAGGCAAGTAACTATGGTTTCATTAGGCTATCTTGATATAATGGGACTCAGATGGGAGGCAAGTAAGGTGGTTTTTATAAATAAAATTAGAAGCTTTTCTTTGGTGTCAATGTAATCTTGAAAAATGATGAGAGGAAGAAAAAGGAGAAGTGAGACGTGACACTTTCCTATGAAAAGGCACATTAACTTATATATAGAGACACACACGCGCACACAAAAACTAGTATATTTGGCCTATGTGATGCATAAGTGACCCATTTATTTAATGATCTAAACTACTAAATCAAGCATGCTCTAATTCTTTGAAAAATAAGCACTAATTTAACTGGGCTTACTACTTTTAAACATAAAGTGATAGAATTTAAGACCACATAGTTGTGAAAATTATTTTCTTAATATCTACAAGGACTAATGGAAAAGAAGAAGAAGAGAGAGAGATTTTAGACTAATAAATGAGAGTTTATTTTAGATGGCTTATTCTTTAACAAACTTGTAAAATATTAAATAGAAAAGATTAGAGAAAAAGAGAAGGAGAGAGAGAACATGATCTCTTAAATAGGCCTACTTATTCAACTAATATTATGAGATTAAAATATAAAGATAATTAGAATTTTCTCGATTTGTGAGTGTCACTAGCATTAGAATTTTATAGAATTAAGATACAAATGTCATGTGAATGAAAAATAGATTATAGATAAATCAAATTCTTTAGCATCATTCAAAGCAACTAGGGCAACCAAGCTATTATGATGGCCTATTTTCTATTTTAGTCATTTATATTAGGAAACATTGAAACGAAAGGCCAAGTTTAAGATGAAAATCTCGAGCTTGGGATGTCTATCTATCTCTCATGCATATACACATACAATCTAGTTACTAGTCCACATAAATAAGATCAAGGACAATCATCATCATCATCATCATCATCATCATCAAGACCTTATTCCAATTAGGGGTCGGCCACGTGAATCTTATTCCTCCATTCCTCTCTATTAAGTACCAAGGCTTCATTTAGTCCCAAAGTTTTTAAATATTTCTTCACTACTTCTATCCACGTTCTTTTGGGCCGTCCCCTTACCCTTTTAGAACCTTCTACTTGTATTCCCCTCCTAACCAGTGCCGTTGTTGGTCTCCTTTAAACATGTCCAAACCATCTAAGTCTAATCTCCTTCATCTTGTTATATATTGGTGCTACCCTTAAATTTCCTCTAATATTTTTATTTTTAATTCTATCATTTCTTGTCTTACCACTTATCCATCTCAACATCCTCATTTTTGCTACCCTCATCCTATGAGCATGATATTCCTTAACTGCCCAACACTCTGATCCATAGGGCCATCCTATAGAATTTTCCTTTTAGTTTGAGTGGCACCCGCCAATCACACAAAACTCCAGATGCACATCTCCATTTGGTCTAACTCGCTTGGATTCTCTGGGTAACCTCCCTCTCAATCTCTCCACTCTTATGAATCATTAATCCTAAGTACCAAAAGTGGTCTTTTACGAGGACTTCTTGCTTATCAATCTGGACTGGTGTTCCATTCTTACTCCTCTCTTTGCTAAAATTGCATTCCATATATTCTGTCTTAGTTCAGCTAATTTTAAATCCTTTAGATTCTAATGCTTCTCTCCATAACTCTACTTTTATGTTTACACTCTCCTTTGTATCATCAAGTAAGACTATATCATCTGCAAATAGCATGCACTAGGGAATCTCCTTGTGCAGATATTTTGTTAACTCATCCATAACTAATGTGAAAAGGTATGGTCTCAATGCCGGTCCTTGGTGCAATCCTACAGTGGTAGGAAAATCACCAGTCTTGCCATTAGTGGTCTTAACATTTGTTACCGCTCCCTCATATATATATATTTAATTATGTCTATATATCCCTGCGAAACCCCTTTATCGCCCAACACCCTCCATATTTACTCTCTAGGGACTCTATCATAAGCTTTCTCTAAATCGATAAAGACCATGTGGAGGTCTTTCCTCCTCTCCCTATATTTCTCTACCAATTGTTTTAGTAAGAAAATTGCTTCATGATAGACCTCCCAGGCATGAAACCAAATTGATTCTCCGATATACTTATTTCATGTCGTAGCCTCTTCTCAATCACTCTTTCAAAAAGCTTTATAGTATGTCTCATAAGTTTGATCTCTTGATAATTAGTGCAGCTTTGTATGTCTCCTTTATTCTTATAAATTGGTACAATAAAGCTTTTTCTCCACTCATCAAGCATTTTCTTTGATTTTATAATCTTGCTAAACAATTTGGTCAACTAAACTGCCTCAATATCTCTCATATGCTTCCAAACCTCTATTGATATACCATCGAGCCCCATGACCTTTCTTGATTTCATCTTTTTCAAGGCCTCTTTCACTTCAGGTATTCTAATCCTATGTTCATATCTATAATATCCAATATTATTTAGATTTATAGTATTTTTAATCCCTATATTCTCAAAGCTATTGTCATTTAACAATTTTTGAAAGTATGTTTCCCACCTTTGTTTGATCTCATCATCTTTGACTAATACCCTTTGATCATCGCTTCTAATACACTTGACATGATCTAAGTCCTTACCCTTCTATTCTCTTACTTTTGCAAGTTTAAACACATCTTTCCCACCTTCTCTTGTTCCTAGTCTATTATAGAGCTTATCATATGCTTTAAGTTTAGCCTCACTTACTATTCTCTTAGCAACCTTTTTAGCATTCTTATATTGTTCATAGTTTTTATTATTTCTAGTCTACCGTCATGCTTTAAAATACATCCATTTTTCTTTAATAACTTTTTGCACTGTTTCATTCCACCACAATGTTTCCTTTACTAATTGCCTTTTACCCTTAAATACTCCTAAGACATCTTTTGCCACTTTCTTAATGGACTAAGCAATATTAGTCCACATTGTATTTACTTTTGTTTTATAGTTCCAATTTCCTTCTACCATCAACTTATTTGTAAATGAGATTATTTTCTCTCCTTTTAAGTTCCACCACTTAATTTTTGGACACCTATTAAGTTCATTTTCTTTCTTCTATCTTTTGACATGGATATCCATTAACCTATGTTGTGAGGTTAAACTCTCTCCATGTATCACCTTACCATCCTTAAACATAGATTGTTCATTATTCCTAAGTAGAAAAAAATTTATTTGGCTTTTATGAAATCTACTTTTCAAGGTTATTAAGTGTTCATCCCTCTTATCAAAGAGTGTATTTGCAATGACCAGGTTATATGACAAAGCAAAATCGAGGATATTCTCCCAATCTCATTTCGTTCACCTATACCATACCCTCCGTATATTCTATCAGATCCTTCCTTTTCTTTCTCTACATGGCCATTTAAGATCAAGGACAATATGAGACAATTACTTTGAATTTTATCCCAAATCATTGAAGAACAAAAATACTAATTTGCTTCACCCATATTAGTTTCTAATGAATAATGTTAAAGAGATCAAAAAGTAAAATAGCTAGAAGCATGCTTAAAATAATGAATGATTACTTTGATGTATGTGTTTGCAGTTGATTAATTTGCTACACTATTTAATGAAGCAATCTTTAGTTTTGGAGTCCATTTTGCCGCTATAAAATGTGTCTTCCCTAGATGCACAAAAGAGAAAGAAGAAAAAAAAATGATAGATTAGGGAGAGTAGATCCAAGGCCTAACCCCTAAATCCCTTCTCTACCCACTCTCTTTTTCCTTCTTCCCATCATAGCTAGTTTTCCACTCTCAGTAACTAGTAGATACTTGTTAATGGTGTCTTTGTTACATGGTTTCACATCCTCACTCATAAAACCAAATCCACAGGAACGATCGTAGATTATGACCTTGGAGAAAAAAAGAAAGGTAGGGAAAAGTAGAAAATATAGAAAGAGGAATTTTGAATTGGAAAAAGGTAGACAGAGAAAAATTTCAAGGTCCTGGGCAAAAACACAGAGTATATAAGGGAGCATAAAGTCATCCTTTACCTACGAACATCAACTGAAGGCTGATTTTGTAACTCACTTGAATCTTAGCGATTTAATTGATTGAAATTAAACTACAGGGAGTTAATTGAAATTGGCCCTAACCTCACAGGGTATTTATAATATTTTTGGTCTTTATTTCATATAATCTCTTTAGAAGAAGGCTAGCACGTGATATTGTTTATAAAGAAAGAGAAACTTTGCACTTCTTCCATCTTTCTCTCTCTTCAGTAGAAAGAAAGTAAAACTAGATTAGATCCTTGTAGATTGTATTCACACAGAAACATTTACTTAGTGTCTATGAGACTTAGCTAAAACAGGTAATTTAGATATTATGTGATGGTGTCCCAAGAGACAATAGGCAATTTAGTTACTTGAAAGATTTTTATGCTCCACAACATTTACCATTGAATCCCCCATTTGGAACCCAGCAGGTTATTTTTGACACGTCCGTTTAATGCCGACCCCCTCTCCATGTGTCCCGAACTTCCAACATCCCACCCACTCCGTCCGTTACTCCCCTCTCTCTCCTCACAGCATTCAAATTAAACCGAGCCAGGCCAAATCCTCTCTACATAAAAAGAAGTTCACTGCCCGTTTTCCGGCACGAGAAAAACGCCGGCCCTGCCGTCACTGATACACACACGCTCTCTCTCTCAGCCTCTGAGGAAAATGGAATCCCTCGCCGTCACTTCCCGTCTCGGTCCTTCACCCTTCCGTCTTTCCCCAACGTTTTCCGGTAAAGCCGTTAGCAGCAGGAACTCAATAGCCTTCTACAGCTCTAGCTCTCGCTCCTTCTCTCAGCCTTCAGTGAAATGCTCGACACTCTCAACTCCCTCTGTCAGTAAGTTCTTCTTCTTCTTCTCAGTTCTGGAAATTCTTTTCCGAATGTCCATTTCCAGATTATTTTCTTGTTTGCATGTCAAATTTTGACTTCTTTTTTCTCTGATTTTTCTTTGGAACAGCGGACGCTGCAGTCAAGTTCCTTGCTGCCTCCAAGAAAGGTAATCTCGTTCCTCTTTACCGCTGCATTTTCTGCGATCATTTGACACCGGTACTGGCATACCGGTGTTTAGTGAAGGAAGATGATAGGGAAGCACCCAGTTTTCTGTTTGAATCGGTGGAGCAAAGTTACAGAGGAACCAATGTTGTAAGCTCTAGCTTTCTTTGAGTTTGTTTCTGCATGTTGAATGCCTCGATTCTTCTTCGCCTTTATTTGGTTTTCAGTTATTTCTGTTAGGGGCGTTATAGTGTGGTCGGAGCTCAGCCGATGATGGAAGTTGTGGCCAAGGAGAATTCGGTTACGATTATGGACCATGAGGAAGGGAAGAGGAAGGAAGAGTTTTCAGAGGATCCGATGATGATTCCCCGGAAAATTATGGAGCAGTGGCATCCGCAGCTTATGGATGAGCTCCCTGACGTTTTTTGTGGTGAGGGATATGATTGTTGTTTTTTACTTCGTTGGTTGGATGTTTAAATGTGTTCTGGAGTTTGTTTATGATTGAACTTGATTCTACGTTTGAGAAAAGATGTACTTGAATCGTTCTATTACCTTTGATTGGAAGAGTGAAGGGTTTCACAGCTGTTAATAGTTATAAAGTTAATTTTGTTTGCATATGTTTTGCATTAGAGGGTGTGAGTTCCAGTGATGCAGTAATGATGGATTTCTTTCCTATGTCTGATTAGAATGGATTCAATTTGTCGTATTGCAGGCAGAATATAAATGCCACTGAATGTTGGGAATTAACTAAAAAAGGAAGCAAATATTTTGACACGGTTGGTTGGTTTTGTCGCATCTTCTTTTCCAGCGTTACGATCTCTTTAGTAATTCTGAATTCAAGAGTTGAGAAATCTAATGTTAATTCTGTTTCAATGGTTGGTTGGATTCTGATGCATTCCAAATTTGCGATTTAGTATGAGTTTTTGAACATTTCTGTTCTTTAATATCATAGACTTCCATAATATGAGGACAATCTGAATCTCATCTGGCAGGACTTACTAATATTGAACAAATACTCCGTCTGATTAGAATGGATTTGCTTTGTCGTATAGCAGGCGGAATATAATTCCATGGAATGTTGGGAATTAACTGAAAAAGGAAGCGAATATTTTGACACGGTTGGTTGGTTTTGTCGTATCTTCTTTTCCTGTGTTACAATGTCTTTACTAATGCAGAATATGAGATTTGCGAAATCTAATGTTAATTCTGTTTCAATAGTGGACTGGATTCTGATGCATTTTAGGTTTGCGATTTAGTACGAGTTTTTAAACATTTGTGTTCTTTTAATACCATAGACTTCCATAAGATGAGGAAAATGTGAATCTCATGTTGCAGGACTTGCTAATATTGACCAAATACTCCATCGATTGCTGTTTCTGTAGAATGAAAATGAATATCGATTGGTGAATTCATGATTTTAGGAGAGTTCCTAGAAGATTTTAAGATCATTCAAAAGTGATCTGTACTAAGATGCATACATTCATTTGGCATCCAAGCCATCTTCTCCTATATGATAGGATATTCGCACTCAAGAAATAATAAAAAAATCATGTCTTCCGATAGGAAGATGGTGAGGTAGCAGTGTAGTTCTAGGATGCTGTGTTTGTTATTCCTTGAAGAATTATGCAGCAGTGGAACCTGCAGCTTATTGATGAGCTTCTGGACACGTTTTATGGTTATGGATATTGATAATCGCTGTTCTACTTGGTTTTATAGATATTTATATGTGTGGTAGAATTTATCTATGATATAACTTGATAGTAGATTCTGTGAGAAGATTTGCTGGAATTGTTTGATTGGCTTTGAACAGAATGGCAAGGGCTTTGCAGCCATTTCATGTTGTAAAGTTAATTCTTTCACTTGTGTTATAGATTGAAGGGTGGTGTTTTAGTAATGTATTAAAGATGATCTGTTTGTTGTGTGTCTGATGGGAGTGGACGCACTATCTGGTTTAGTTGAAAATATAAATGGCACTAAAAGTGCAAGTGTTGGGATACAAGGTGGTTTTGTTGTATCTTGTTTTTCAGTGTTACGCTCTTCCCTCTGTGTGTGCATGCGCGCATGCACGTGTGTTCTGGAAGGCCTTTTTTTTCTTTCTGTATTTTAAGTAAGTTAAAATATAATATTTTGGCAATGTCAAATTAATTCGATTTCATTGACTTGATTGGGTTCTGATACATGCCAATTTTATGATTTAGAATGTCACAAACATTATCCAGTAGGACTTTCGTTCAAAATACAAGATTTGGATAATGTAAAATTACTTTGATTTCAATGACTTGACTGGATTCTGATTCATGCCGATTTTATGATTTAGAATGTCCCAAACATTATCTAGTAGGAGCTTCAGACATCCACGAATAATCCCCTGATTGTTGTTTCTGTCGAACTGAAATGATTATCTATAGAAGAAACAAATGTCGTAGACTTCCATACTACGAGTAGAAATGTGAATCTTATGGCAGGCTTCCACTGTATGCAAAGAATTTTATCTTTGATTTAGAATCATCATCATCAAGGCCTTATCTTTGATTTAGAATGATTTTCCTAATATTAAAGGAACATTTATGTTCTTTTTAATATGAGGAAGAAATAAGTACATGATTTTACAAGAGATCCTGGAAGATACTAAGACTATTCTGTAGGGCCTTTCCTATGATACCTATTATACTTCTAAGTGGCCCAATATCTCATCCTGCGTTATAGATATTGATACTTAACAAGGAATCAACAATAGCTTAGTTTCCCAAGGAAGATGGTGTAGTAGAAGGGGACTTCCATAAATTGATGAAGTTTGTGAAACTTACCTAGTAGGGCTGCTAACGTCTACAGAGTGTCCTCTTGTGACTGCTATTTATAGAGAATTGAAATGAGCCTCTCAAGAAGAAAGAACTACATGAGTCTATGAGAGATTCTATAAGATTCTTAGATCACCCAAGAGGGCCTTTGCTTGGATACCTTTATACTTTTAGAGGCCCAAATATCTTGTCCTCCCTGATAGGATATTCCTACTTACATGTATGGCCGAAGTAACTATCATGTTTAAGATATATTTCACTCTTAACAGATTAAGTTTCATACTCTTTTGGTCATTAGTGAAGGGGAGCCTTGGCGCAACGGTAAAAGTTGTCGTCATGTGACCTTGAGGTCACGGGTTCAAGGCGTGGAATCAGTCTCTTGCAAAAATGCAAGGTAAGACTGCCTACTATAGGCCCTTGTGGTCCACTCCTTCCCCGGACCCCGCATAGGCGGGAGCTTCGTTCACCAGGCTGCCCTTTTACTCTTTTGGTCATTAGTATTGCATATTCACAATCAGATTTTTTTATTGGACCTCTTATAAATGCTGTACCATAGACTATGTAAATTTATTATTAATTCCATCTTCTAGGTCAAATCTAGTTAAGTTTTGTGGTATTTTATTTGTATGTCTATTTTCTTTGTGCCATTGTTGGTAACAATGTGCATATCCATATGTCGTACATTTTCTAATATGGTGAGTTTCTGGATGTCAATATCTACATGGGGTTACCGTTGGGCCTAAATACCAGCATTATTGGAATGTTATAATCGCTAAGAGGGAAATCCTCATCCGATCATAACATTCTTGACTTTCCTATTCTTGTGTGGATTTAGTAGGCTATTGAAAAAATTCAAGCTTTGATGGTCCTTGCTCTTCTAACTGTTTTGCAGCTGAATTTCTTCCTTAACAGCAAAAACAATAATGGACATCTGTGGGCTTCAGAATCTCAAACACAAGAAAGATTTTAATTTTTCATGAACTTTCCTGGTGAATGATGAATTATCATCTTAAAGTGGTTAAACTGTTGACGTCTTCAAGCAATCAGTACAATATGTGACTACTCCAGAAGGAATAAAACAACAGTATGTAGCTCTAGAAAACTAGGAAAGAAAACATTAAATACTGAGAAATGGCTTCTTGTGAAGCCCATATGAGGATGCTTTTAGACCTTCTCAATCCCCAAAGGAAACTTTTTTTGACCCTACTTACTCTCTAGAATAACTCTGACTGGAGTTTGCCTAAAACATATTTTCAAGTTTCTACAGCAAGAATAAGCCAATGTCTTTGACACAATAAAGGGACTCAATATAACAAAAATACGGAAATAGTCATGCTTATACTACATCTGTGATCATAAGTGAGAGGTAGAACTGGATGGGTAAACCCTTAGGTGCCATATCTGCATGATTGAATCACAGCACAGAATCCAAGGAGTCCTGTATTTCATTGCACTTGTGCACATCTACTGAATCATAACATTGCTTAGAATTTGACACTTGGAATTTCAAAAGAAAAAAGTGCAGCTGAGATATACAACTAGACGATGAAAACAAAGTGGCAGCACATAAGTGAATCTAGAAAGCTTTGTCCATAGCAAACTGAAGTGGCGATAAAGAAAGTATGTTACATGAGTATGGGTAATGCAGAAGGAGCTTACTCTAACTCCTTATACACGCATGTTGTCCATCAGCCTCTCACTTAAGAGTGATTTTGCAAATTTTCTAAAAGGGCAGTCCCAGTGCACGAAGCTCCTACGTATACGGGGTCCGGAGAAGGGGCGGACCACAAGGGTCAATAGTACGCAGCCTTACCTTGCATTTTGGAAGAGGATGTTTCTTGGAGTCATCAAATCTTTTGCCAAAAAATTCTCACTCTTCAGCACTACATTTAGAACTTTGTTACTATGCATGTAATCAACCAGTCTGGGAAATAAATGGGCTTTTGGCCATGTGACTTGCAAAGTGAATGGCCTCGCGCATCGCCTAATACCATGGTCTACTAGCGATCCAGCACATAATGCTAGCGACACTTGGAGTTAAGATGCTACTTTGCTCATGTCAATGTTATGGTGGCAGAAATGCACTTCTGTCAAAGTTCAACCCACCAATGCCACAAAAACAAGGTAAGGCTGCGTACCATTGACCCTTGTGGTCGCCCCTTCCCCAAACCCCGCATACGCAGGAGCTTTGTGCACTGGGGCTGCCCTTTTTAATTTGTAATATAAATATATAAATTGAATCTGAATGTTCACCAATATTCAACTGTTGATAGATCCCTTGGCCACTTTTTATTCTTGGATTCTACATTTTTTTTGGAAAGATTCTTGAAATCTACTTATCAGATGATATTGATTTATTTGAGCATTTGTTTCTCTTTGTTGCTCTGCTGCAATTGGAAAATTCCTTTTAATTTAATAGAGCTATACATTAGAAAAAGAATGAACGGGAAATGTTGTCGGTTTTTAGCTTACCATAAAGCTTGACGTAAGGGTCTTGTTGAGTGCCCTGGGGTCTGCTTGCAATGCTCCAAATTATATTTGAGCCCATTTATATTGGCTAATTAAATCATCAAGCAGCAAAATAGAAAGTAATAATGAAGGGAAGACTGCCATTGTTGAAAAAGGGACTGTGGATATCAATTTCCCATATTTATTAACAATAAAATCTCCTCTTCTAAAACATGCAATTGCAGTTAGCAATTCTATTCAATGTGGAGTAGTTTTTGAAAAATCAGAGAAAAACTTACTGAGGTTAAAACTTTATCAATGTGGGAACTTTATATTTCATATAATAGTTTTTCATTCACTTGTGTGAGTCCAAGAGAATTTCCATTGAGCAGGTGCAGCCAGATATTCTTGACTTTGATAGTCAATTATTTATTTGGGGTGTGTTTAAACAATTGTTTTATGGTTCTTGGAAAGTCTCTTGAATGTTATAGAGTGATATAATTTGATTTTTCATTTGAACAGGAGGATGGGTAGGCTATTTTTCTTATGACACTGTGCGATATGTTGAGAAGAAAAAGCTGCCATTCTCAAGTGCAGCTGAGGATGATAGAAACCTCCCAGATGTCCACTTAGGTCTCTATGATGATGTCATAGTGTTTGATCACGTGGAGAAGGTATTACGACGGTGATTCTTTAACCCTGTTCAGCCTTTTAATTCTGAATAATAATTTGAATTTGATATGTTCGCTGTGGGATATTGATAATGAATGAGAAGATTGTATTGATTAAGAACCACTTATATATCACTTTTCTAGATAGCATCAGTGCATTTCAAATAACAGTTATCTTAGAGTTATTCGTTAATAATGTGAATCACCTATAGCCATTATTGTCTCTCCTTTTTCACAAGAAAAAAGGGTCTTGAAATACTTTTATCATGTTTACAAATAATTTTCTGTATCATGTAATTATTTCATACGTAAACTGTTGCTAGGATTTTTCTGTTGATTTCATTTTAAATTGCTAGGTTGGTTTTAGATTAACCTAACATGCTTTTTGGATGTCTGATGCCCTCAGAAAGCTTACGTAATTCACTGGGTAAGGGTTGATCTTTTCTCTTCTGTCGAGGATGCCTTTGAAAATGGAATGAACCGGCTGGAAATTTTATTGTCTAGGGTGCAAAATATTGAACCGTGAGTAATCTTTTTCACTTTCATCATACTTCTTTGTCTAATTAGCATTCTTCTCATTGATTTCACTTCAATGCTCTAATCTCCATTTGAAATGATTCTTATTGCTAGGCCAAAGCTAACTGCAGCTTCTGTGAATTCTTGTACTCGCCTCTTTGGTTCTTCCTTGAAGATGTCAAACATGACAAGTGAAGGATACAAGAAGGCTGTTATGCAGGCAAAGGAACATATCCTGGCGGGAGATATCTTCCAGATTGTGCTGAGCCAACGTTTTGAGCGCCGAACATTTGCAGATCCTTTTGAAGTATATAGAGCATTGAGAGTAGTGAACCCTAGTCCATATATGACTTATCTACAGGTTTGCCACCATCATTGTTATTTTACAATTTTGATGCTTCTCTTTCAATGCCTGACCTGTTTACTTTATTCTTGTAAACTCCTGTAGGCTTCTCTTTTGATGTTTCTTTCTGTTGAGAGTTCATTGTTATTCTTTCTGTTACCTATATCAGGCAAGAGGATGTATTCTGGTAGCTTCAAGCCCTGAAATCCTTACTCGTGTAAAGCAGGTAAACTAATGATATCGCTTATGGGTTGTGAGCTGACTTAATTGACTGGTTATTGGCTCTGACAAAAAAACAAGTATTCAGCATTCTCTAGATCAGACGCTAGCTTCTTAAATTTTTAGATCTAGTTGTTTCTATATGTGGTTGCAGCCTTGGGGATTAAACTAATCTTGCATAGCATATATTCTTCTGAAATCTCTGGTTTACAAATGTTAGTTTGTTACACACCGTTTTTGTTTTTCCTTTTTGTTGTTTCAACGAGTTATAGGTGCACTCTAGTAGATTGTAAAGTATTATCGATAACTGTATTAAATCAAATATTAAACATTATTTGAAGAATAGTTAGAAGACTAGTGGTAGAATTTGAAAATTTTGAAGTTATTAGAACTCAAAACTGAAGTAGCAACTAAGAGATCAGAAAGAATGTAAGTGTTATAAGTGTGGTCCTTCTATAAAGGCTTTAGGAATTCCGGTACCTGTGGAAATGTTAAACGAGAGTAAAGTCCCTGGTTATTAAGCAGCTATGTGCATATTATAGTTAGAAGATGGTGATTTACTCCCTGGGTATCTACTGTAGAAGTCAAATAATAAACGCTCACAAGAAACTGTAAAACTACTGTTAGGTGTGGTCTTGTATGTAATGGAAGTAGTACACCCTCCTTTGACAATTGCGTGTGTGATTCTCTCTCTTGGGGGGGGGGGGGGAATATTTTTTGAAGAAAATCAAGTCCTTCAGGTTTCAGAGGCATATTTAACAAGCTTTCTTGACTGTGAATCAGCTTATTGCCCGGCCTAAACATGTCTTTAGAAGTTGTAAACTCTATGTTTGTCATGTTTATCCTGTCTTCATTAGAAAGTTACACTTGTGATTCCCTTACTCCATGGGGATGAAAAAAAAATTCTGACAAGATTCAAGTCCTTACAATTTGAAGGCATATTTAACAAGCTTTCTTCACTGTGAATTTCAACTTATTGCCCATCCTACAATTTCAGTTAGTCTTTAATCGTTGTAAACTCCATGTTTGTCATGCTTATCATGTCCTCATTAGAAAGTTATCTGTCCACCATATGTCCATGTCATGCCAGTTCATCAAATGAAGCATAGTATTAGGTGCTCATATCTTAACCCTACTAGATGCACTAGGCTTTTGTTAGTAATGCTCTAATTATTAATCAGTTGTTTTTTGTAAAATGTTGTACTAGTGCGAGTTAAATCTCTTCAATATGTGGTTGTAGCCATCTAATAAGTTGTAACCTTTATTTTACCTTCCAGGCCTTGAACTTTTGTATTCTTACACACAATAGTTTCTTGTCAGATTTTCCAATGGATTAAGTTATTACTTCTCCATATTGATGAATGAGGACTTTTAATATTCTTACATTAAACAGTTTTTATTCAGATGTGAAATTTGATTGAGTTATTACTTCTCTGTTTTTCCTTACTGATAACCAAGTACCTTTTGATTACTTAAGAAATACCCAGGAACAGAGATTGCCCAGTGAAATGTTGAAATTGACAGTCAGTTGATTAACTCTCAATATCATACGTGTAAAGTTCTTCAGTTGCTAAAATCACCTTCTATTTTTTCTTTTTGTAGAAATCACTTTCTAGCATGCATCATTACCATTTTGCAAACTGTGGGAAGCTTTTGTCTTTACTTGCTTATGGTGATAACAGAGGAAGATTGTTAACCGACCACTAGCTGGGACTGTTAGAAGAGGCAAAACCCAACAAGAAGATGAGATGTTAGAAAAGCAGCTACTGAATGATCAGAAGCAATGTGCTGAGCACATTATGCTTGTTGATTTGGGGAGAAATGATGTTGGAAAGGTTCTCTCTTCTTTCCTTGGTTTCTGCAAGAAGTTAATAAGTTGACTGGGAGCCCAAATATTTGTTTTGTGCATTCTTAGTTGGTCATGCTGTTATATTTTGTTAAAAATCTGGACACAGTTTTCATCTCTTCAAAAGTAATGCTAGTTATTTTCCATAGTTTGTATCTGTATTGTGAGTGGTTTACCTTGATGTTTTCTGCCGAATATCCTCTCCAGAGACTTAACGTGGATGTAGTATAACATTTCTTCTAATGCCTTTTAACTGCTTATATTTCTCATTTCAAGAACACTGAGAGATATGTGATATGGTCCTACATAACTTTTTATGCACCATCTGAGAACTGACACAACCCATACTTATATTGTGGTGGACCAGGAAATGCCACGCGAGCCTTAATACTAGAGTGGACTAGTTTGCCAGCCTTGCTTATTTATAGAGTCCTCCTATATTTAGGAATAAGTGCCATTGTGGCATTGGTTATACTCTGCTTTTGCTGCCTTTTGAAAATGATAATGCTGCTAACAGATTTCTAGCAGCATATCATACCAACTCATACCAAAGGAACCAGGACGCAACCTGCACCACCCCAAAGCAGCAAAGCTAGGACGTGATGGGGTTACAAGTATCCTATACAATAAGACACAAAATAAGATACAAGTAAAACACCAGAAGGACTGAATATTTAATTTAAAATTTCATCTATAATCTATAATGCTCAAAAGAATAATTGCATGACATATTAACAGAAAGTGCAATAATTATTTCAAAGAAAGTGGTGTCTTTGAAAAGTGATGGTTATTTTCACTAGGAGTATTATCCTTGAAGTATCCAGTATCACTACTGTGGATGTCATTCCCAACTGAAAGAAACATAGTGCAAAGTTGTGGGGTGCCAATGCATGTTTTCTCATCTTGTACATATAATTTTTCCTTTTCTTGTTGGATGATATGTGTGCATCTTCTGCATATAAATTGACACTGACTGTTTTTTACCGAGTTCTTTATGTCATGGTTTGGCATTACATAACTTGTTACTTTCCTCTTGCTGTTACTGCAGGTCTCAAAGCCTGGTTCTGTAAAGGTGGAGAAGCTTATGAACATTGAAAGATACTCTCATGTGATGCATATCAGCTCCACGGTGAACATTTTTCCTTGTAGTTGTAAATGAATGGGATGCAATATTCATCCTATCACACACACACACACACAAAACACACTATTGGTTGCTTGAAATGCCTGATATATCTTTGTTCCATAAACCTGTATATATGTTTCCAGATAATTAATATATTATTTCGTGGAAAGTAAAGTGGTTTCTTGGGCCTTTAGATCATCATAGTTCAACTTTATTACGTATTTTTGTCTGCATATTGGGCTTTAGCATCACAGACTATTTCATTCATACAAGTCTGGATACTGCCACAGCCAAGTAGTTTTGACATACATGACTTTATTCTAATTGGTGCACAATATATCTAGCTATAAAGCCTCTAATGGTATCAGAGTACAATTTCAGTACAACTACAGACTTTCCATCTTATGTAATATAGCCATGAACAACAAAAACCTTAACTTAAGTTGGCATTTGGAGCTTTAGGTTCACTACTATAACTTGGTTCTCCAGTTTGTTGAGTCAGTTGGTAGATTGATTCAACTGCTGACTATATAATTTTTTTATTTTTTATTTATCTCACAGCTTTCATGTAAACTTGAAACTATCCTTAAACTAACAGCAGTTGAACACGCTCTTAATTAAAATCCTCTTCTTACCAAATGTCAACCTTAAAAATAAATCTAAAGAAACTACAGCTGCAAGAAGTTTCCTTAAGACAGTGAAGTTCTAAAATCAAACTAGTCCCAGTTTGAAGTTCAACATGAAGTGCCCTAAGACGACATTTCAAATCAGCAAATTTACCAGTGTTCAGAAGGTTGGATCCTATCTATTTTGGAGGAAATAGATCATGCTTGAACTATAGTGCTGAAGTCATCATAATCTTGTTCCATCATAATCAGTAAGCCTCCATTAGTATCATAATTTCTTACCTGTTTTCTGCATTGAACTTGTGGAACCATCAAGGTTTTGGCCAGGCTACATCTTTTTCCCTGTGAGAAGAATGCCCTTGACGACAAGCCTTTTTGTACTTTCACTGCCTTAGCATAAAATTTTCAGAGATGGCAACTGGGCTTGTTTTAAAAAAATTTCTTTTCTAGCATGTCTAGATTACATCAGCCAGGTATCTCAATAGACAACTTACAAAAAGAATCTTTCTGCTGTGACAAAGATTGAAACTGAAACCGTGTATGTTTTCTCTGTGGAGCTAACTATCTCAAATGACTGCAATTCTGATGTCGTGAATCTCATGTAATTTATGTTATTTTCATTTTTGATAATCTTTCAAATGGAATCAAAGTTATGGGGCTTTGAAAATCAAAATAAAATAACTCAAATCCACATATAACTCTACAAAGACAGACATGTACAGAGAGCATCGGACACACATCCATGAGCAGGCCAGAACCAGTGGCCTGCCCTTCCCCTGGATAGGTCTCCGGTTCAAGGCTTCTGATGGGTGTCCATGTCCAATATTCCAGAGGAAAGGGCAGAGAACACCTCATTCATATACACTACCTTTTCAGAAATTCTTCTTGCTCACTTCTTTTTATCCAAATTGAAAAATATGTAAACCTTCCCTTCATTGTCATAAACATCATAAACTGGAATCCTCGCAGGTTCTGGCAGTTCATGTTAATCTCAACCTTCATAATTTTCCTCCTGATGTATGTTCATTTGAGGATGGTAATTAGGCTCTGATGGTCTGTGTTAATTTCATGTTAACCTTGTAGAATTTCCGAGTATTATATGATGGATATACAGAATATTCAGGGATCAAACAGCCATTGAGACCTAATCCTATTCTGAACCCAAACTCATCCTTAAACAGTTGGCCGCCGAAGGCATGAAATTGAAATCTTCAAACAGTTACTGCAGCCTAAATTCAAACCAGCCAGTTTAAGCTCTTAGTGGTAAACAAAAGTCTCATCATAATTCCCAATAAATAAAAGCGGAAAGATTTGCCAAGTTACTGATCATGTAGATGGCACTGCTCTTGTCCGCTTGATATCGTGCTGATTGTCAGCACTATTCTTTGTTACTGTACTTGTTTCCACGCCCTGCCTGTATAAGCTCTTGTGTGAGCTACTCTTGTATGTATTAGCAGGTGGGACTGGTGAGCTCTATAGGATAGCATCACGTTTTGTTTAGTTTGTACTTTCACTCTCATTCTGGAATTTTCTTTTATGATGCTTTTACTAGGATGCCATCTAGAAAGTGATCGCCTGGCAACCTCCAACCCAAGTACTTGAAATTCCATCTCCTCAAAGTCCTTGTACTAGATGATGTTTTCTCCTTAGAATAAGTATTATTTCAAAGTTCTTTACATCATTCTATTCCTATTTTACAGGTCACAGGAGAGTTACTTGATCATCTCTCCTGCTGGGATGCCTTACGGGCTGCTTTGCCAGTTGGAACAGTGAGCGGTGCACCCAAGGTTCTGTCATTTACCCTATACACTCTTTTCTTCTCTCATTTTGTTGGGTCAGCATTCAGAAACTAAGATTGAGTTTGGATGTAGATACATGTTTACATGCATGTGTAAGTAAATACATACTCAACTTATTGGTGATTGTTTTGACTGGCTACATTATAGTATTGGAATTGTAACTCCTGATAGCTAAGTAGAGAAGTGTATAAATCTGTGAGAATTATCTAACTTCCCCCAAGTGGATATGACATGCATTTCACCATTGGATAAAGCCATCGGTGTATGTCTCTAATTTGAGTGCAACCATACCAGTCATCATAAAAGATACTGGTTTATATTATATCTTATTGATTGTGTATATATGCCTCACTATAACCTTTACCATTTAAAGAAGTTGTAGTTTGAATTCCATATATATTATGTATGTACAAACATGTATTTGATACTTCTATCATCCTCAGTGTATACTGTGCTTTATTCAAGCAATATTAACTTTCGAAGTGACTATAGAGAGAACCATGAAGAAAGGGGTTCACATGACAAACATGCAGGCAGGTGCAAGTGGCATGCACCTCTGCCCACAAAGATCCTAAAGTTGATTCATTCAATGGAAATAGATACTGCAAATATAGAGTGAAGTGTGATCCTGATTATGAATAATAAGGAAGATATAGAGGAATGCTAGCTTCACAAACAGCCCTACATGTGCCCCTCACATGCAGACATATAGGCATGTTATCCAGCTAGCATGCCCTTGAATCCTGTGGCTTGTCAAAATTACAGGATGTGCTGGTACACCATGTCAACGTGTCCTCGTGTAAGGGGCACATGCATAGAACCTGCATTTGCCGCTAGCATTTCCCAAAAGCTATGATACTGGGTCACTATGGATTGATCTAGGTTGACCACCCTCTGAGGTTCACCTCAGATCCTGCAGGATCCAAACTACTGTGCTTGTTAGACTACCTGAACCATCCTGTCAAATGGAGTTTTGGCTTTTGAATATCGAATTTAGTTAGAAATATCAGAGCAATGGCTTTTGGGTGACCTAAACAAGGCCAGTAGTGGATGATCCAGATTGATCAAAACATGGAGCCTGCATATGCAATGTGGGTTGTGACTTACTACTATTATGAGGTTTCATCTCATTTTATTATGCTATGCGGATGTATATCTTGGCTTGTCCAATTGGATGAGCAGCAGATATTTTAAGAGACTAAAACGTTTGTGTCATCTGTAGCTGGAGTGAAGGATCCACTGTGTTCTACAATCCCACAGTATTCCTTGGGAAACGCCAAAGTTTCCCAAGGAACCTGATAGTTAAGCCCCTTTGGTATACCTGCACTCACTGTTAGAGTTATAGATTGACTTGTTCAATATATTAGCATATGATTTGTGACAGTGCATGAAGAAATTCAATGAAGAGAAGCTGTGCACTGTGTGGTAGTAGAATAAGGTGTAACAATTAGCTACCGCTGTGGAAAATGATAGGCTTTGTAGTCTTTCGATCTCTAATTCTACATTGAATCAGTATGAGGGCATTTACCTGTCCTGACTCTTTTTCCTGGTTCACCTCTACTAGGCATGCTTCTGATTCTTTTCCTTCGTGTTTTTTTGTTTTTGTTTTCCTGTGGTGTAAAACAGGTGAAAGCGATGGAGTTAATAGATCGATTGGAAGTAACGAGGAGAGGGCCGTATAGTGGTGGATTCGGGGGTGTCTCATTTTTTGGCCACATGGATATTGCACTTGCTCTCCGGACCATTGTTTTCCCAACAGGTAGCAGATATGACACAATGTACTCGTAC
Source organism: Warburgia ugandensis (assembly GCA_035236585.1). Lineage (NCBI taxonomy): Eukaryota > Viridiplantae > Streptophyta > Magnoliopsida > Canellales > Canellaceae > Warburgia > Warburgia ugandensis. Next base: position 48,230,394 of record CP141138.1, on the reverse strand, counting down.
AAGGATGCCAACAAGCGTCAGGAATGGGTGGCACACCTTCAGGCTGGAGCAGGCATCGTTGCTGACAGCGATCCTGATGATGAACAGAGAGAATGTGAGAATAAGGCAGCTGGTCTTGCCCGTGCTGTTGACCTTGCTGAATCTGCTTTTGTCGAGAGATTATGAGTAATCTATGGAATCTCAGTGGCTGGTAAAATTTTCCATGGTAGTGTTCTCGGCTAGCAAAGAACTTTTGCATATAAAAAATGAATATTATGGTTAGTTGGTTTTTATTATGTTTTAGCACCAAAAGCTCTTCAATCAGAACTAGATCATGGCATCGAAATAAATATAGGTTAAAATGACATTTATTCTTTTAGGAAATTTGGGGAAACTACAGCAGCTAAAAATAATAAGAAAACTACTAAAAAAAATGAAAATGAAAAACAACAAGAAGAAAGTGATGCTCTTTGGGCGGTTACAATTCATTGCCTCGACACATGTACGATGTTTAGCCAGTTACTCCTGCAAGGCAGAGGAACCACAAGGCTAGTCTGTTGTTGCTAGTCCTACCTGAAGTGAATGATCCAGTACTTTGACCAAGGAGCAAAACCAGTTGGCCTTCGCTTTTGGGCTCCGTGTGGGACAGGCAAAGCGATCCATGGATAAGAATTTCAATTGACAGCTCTTCTGTTCCTATTTATTTGATATCTGGAAACAGGGATGGCATACAAGAACCGCCTATAATTTCCGGAAGGGTTATTTATCCATGGATGGCTAGGTCTGCAATGAACAGTCCCTCAAAAATTTTTACTAATAGGTGAGACTTCTAGCGCCACTGTCCAAGGAGTCTCTGGCCTGGGTGACCAGGGTTAGCTGTGCACGGATGCCTGTCTAACTTTCCAAAAAAAAGTTTACCATTGGATGAACAACCCCGCATAAAGTTTTACTATTGGATTTTCTGCAGGCCTTCTTGGATCATCTAATCAATACATGTCATAGGCCGAGCCCATCACTGGGGTTGATCGTAAATCATCAAATGCGTGTTCATAGCAAGTGATGAGGTAAAAAACTTGCAAGACGTAAGGAGGTTTAGAAATTGATACATGTATTTATATAGATGTGTTTGGAAAAGGTGTTTCTGGGATTTCTTGAGTTGCTGTTTCCACAGACACTAAACAAACAGATGCCCATTGCAAGCTATATAGTGCTCCGGCCACGATGCTTGATCCAATCTTGTGGTTGTGCAGATGCCAAGTAACAACAACTAGCAGCTTCGATTAAATAATTCTGGCCATACAATCAGTGGTCTGTAAAAAGAACACTTTTGGGCGAGTGGGTTCATTTTTGGGATATGTATGTATGTATGCATCACCGGTTCATTTCATGTAATGAAACATATGTATGTATGCATCACCGGTTCATTTCATGTAATGAAACAATTCATTTTTGGGATATATTTGCTCTTTCCATTTGGCTGTAATGCAAAAGTGAGAAAGTGGTAACAGACTAGATACTGAAAACTTTGCTTTGTCATCAGGTGGATTTAGGAATACCAAAACTTGGCACCTTAGGCGCCTGATCTTCAACTGCTGGATTGCATTTCTATTTTTGTCAAAAGGAGAAAGAATTTCATCTCTTTGACTCAATTTCACTCTCTTTTTCTTCTACCAAAACCTGGACTTGCCTTGCTACTGTTCTTATGCGAAGGTGATCTCTTTGGCCTTGCCAGGCTTACTGAAAATCGAAGATAACCAAGCAAAATTCAATGAACTGCTTCCTCTCTCCAGTTTCCACTGGATGATAGGCCAACCCCTAGAGGAAGCGATTCCCTTTAGCTGTCCATCTGGATTTACAACATGCGGTCCACCAACCTACAGGCATACACACACAAAATTTCCTGTGAGGAAATACATTCACCAATGTGAGATATATGGTCCAATAAAGCTAAAGCAAATATTTTTTGCCGATTTTCAGGTGAAACATTCAGGTAAAAGAGCATGACCATCAATCCGAGGTTCCCAGTTCCCACTGAATGTTTGTTTAGCAGGATACGAATGGAAACCAGAGCAATGAGGATCCAAGGAGCAAATTGTTGAAGTCAGCTCAGGCACCAACTTTTGGAGAAGAAATGATAGGAAACTGACAGAAATGGAATTTGTTTCATTTTCTGTTTGATTTGAGGTCACGGGTTCAAGATGTGGAAACAGCCTCTTGCAAAATACAAGGTAAAGCTGCGTACTATTAACCCTTGTGATCCACCCCTACTGCGGACTCTGCATATACAGGAGCTTCATGCACCAATGCTGCCCTTTTATTTCACATGAAAATCTAGTTCTAGCAGGAAATTTAATTCTAGAGAAAACCAAATCTTCATCGTCGAGGAAATCCATTTCCTCTCTAAAAACATAAAATCTCATTTCCTTGAAAATTAATGAAGTTCTGAAAGCCATGAAAATTGGAAGAGCGTAGTTTCCTTTCTGTTCTTTTATCTTTTTTTTTCCTTGTTTTTTTTATTTTTCAGAACGGTATAGAGATTGAGCTTCTAGGACCGAGTTTGTAATCCCTTTACTTGCAGATGATCTGACTAACTCATCTTCTTCCCCGAGACAGACAACACACAAAAAATTCATGCCTTTTAGTTACTTCTAGCTACTGGTTTTCCTGGTTGAAAAGTCAAATCATCGTGATTAAAATACTTCCAATGGAGACAACCAGAAGCTAGAAACATCCAATGAATATGAACTTTTGCAGGTGGCCTGATTGGGAAAGGGTAAAAAAGATGAATAGGTCAGACCATCAGCAGGAGGTTAGACCTAGATGGAGGGGTCACGGAATCAGTCCCGATCTCAATCTGGTTAGCATTTCTTTTCCTTTTTTTCTTTTTCTTTTTATCAGCAAATCAAAGCCGTTTTAATGTTGACTTATGGATGGGCTAAGGTCCAAGAAATGCCAAACATGTAGTACAAGTAAACCTACTGTCTCGAGCATGCATAGATCGGAAATGGAGTCTCCAAAGGCTAAACTGCTCAACAGGCACACCTCGTGCGCCCCTGCATAATTTACAACGCACTGCGCCTTCATGGAGTTACTTGCGCCAGCCCCTTTCACTTCACCCGTGAACTTTCCCCCCTCTTCCACGAGCTCGCTCGCATACACAAAATCTGCAAAGACAAACCCGAAGCAAGGTTATTCCACCGTAACAAATGATCAAGCGTGTTAACAACTCATGCAATTACCTGCTCCAAGATCATGTGCCAAAGGTGCAACTAGGAAATCCAGGGAACCGGTCACAAGAACAATGTGGTACCCTTGCTTCTTTAAGCCTTGAATCAGCTCCACTGCTCCTCCGAATGTCCTAATTCAATCAATATACAATTGCCGTCAGATAAGTTAATAAGTGGGACTCGGCAGCATAGAAGGTTCAGATCAGTGACCTGGGGCCTATACAAAGATCGTAAGCCTCGGGTTTCAGGATATTAATTGGATGGTTATAAAATGACAAAGTAACAATCAACATTTATCAACCACGGCCTTTCCACAAATCAAAGACTTAGAATCTCTAAATGATGGAAATTTTGGTGTTAGGGACATATCTGCCAATAGGTGCAGATCTGGAGACCAAGATCTTTAGGATCTGTGGGAATACAAACACACACAAAAGAAGAAAGTCAGATATTAATGTGGTTTAGCCAAACTCGACCTACATTGACGGAGAGGAGATTCCACTATCTGATCTGATCAGATTATATAACAGAGGAGGATCGAATCCTCTCTCTACTCAACTCACATAGAGCTACATTTCTTATCTCTCTCACTCATCCTCATCCTCACCTCACCTCTAATCTAACATATCTTATTTATAGGAGTTACAGTGGTCTAATTGTCAAGATTTGCTGTATTGCAAATCACGACGTTTCTTTGTTTCGATGGTGAAGTCTTGTTCTACAATGCTGACAGTGAAATTCATTGGTCGGTGCTGACATCTAGAAATCTGCTGTTCTTACTCACATGGGCGTGGTCCATATGTAGGTCCATCCCAACATTTGGGGCACAATCTATCTGTAGCAAGTTTCAGTAACTTCATCATTCAATAAGTGGGCAACAACTGCATTTTATCCGCTTATACATTTTTCCTTGAATACTATGTGCATCCCATGCTGTGATAAAAATAAAGAAATTCCCAGCTTGGATTTCAGCATAAATATTTCTGAAAGCTAGTCATACCTGGGTCGATAGTAATCTTCATAGATTATTCTGGCAATGTTGTGCTTGTCAAATATAGATCGATCCTTGAAGGAAGAAGAATAAAAGAGGTGATTAAACATCGATCTATCTATTTTGTCCATGACCAGGTAGACTACACACGATAATGCAAACCACGACATCCAGAAAAGCCGGAAAGCGATCGGAATTTCTCTCACACGGCTACAGAAGTAAGCAGAAACTACATTCGTACTTGTAATAGTCCCATCGACGTCGAAAAATGCCGCTGCATTTTTCTTGTTTCGAACTGGTTTCACCCTCAAACTGCAAGCTCTGGTCTTGCATCTCTTTATAATCTTTATCCCTGATAATTCATTAGCAAGAAGTGAGAAAAACAAGTATTTGGCATAATATAAAAGAATAAGACCTTGAAAATACAAATTGGTCACCCTTAAAAGGCCTTGGACAACAAGAGTGCAGTTGTTCAAGGGGAGAGAAGTTCAGATGAGAAGGTGAAATGAGAGAGGACATGACTGAGAATGTGAGGAAATGGGAGTTATTTAATTTGGACTATTTTGGTTGTGAAAGAATTGAAACAATGGGGGGTAGTTGATGTGGTTTTTGTAGGGTAGAGACCCATAGGAATCCAACAAAGGGCATAGGAATTGTTGACTGTTGATGGGAACTCCTATGAGAAAAGAGGAAGTATGCTTGACCTTGTACTTACCGTAGCATGCACCCTTTCTATTGTTTCAAGCTTATGAAATTGCTAGAAACAAGTTAAGACTGTTAAGCTCTTTTCACAGCCAGTTTCTGGATCCACATGAACTTGAACTGATCTGTTGTTCTGCAACTTAGTTATAGATCCGCTTTCAGCCTATTTATTCACTTTGATCCGATGATCGTCGCCACTAGATACATCAAGTATTTGTAAGGATTTCACTGGGAAAAGATAAAACTTTGCTTCTTGTTGTACTTAATTAAATTTAGTTAGAATGGTTCTTGTTAGACTTAATTGCATGGAGAGGAAGGTTACATTCGTCTTTCATATTTCTAACTTAGTGTTAGTGGCTTTTGAGATGAAATGAGCTTACATGAGATGAGTTGATATGAGATCTTACTTCAGATGACTGAACCTTGCTTGAGATGACCAAATGTGGCACAGGATGAAGTGAGATGACTGAAAATTCAATTTAACTATGAGTTAAGATGAGATTAGTTCATCTCAACTCACCACTAATAGTAATATAGTCCATATCATCTCATATCACGTTAGATGATCTTTCTTAGGGTTTTTTATAAGTAATCAACCATTTCTATTTTGTTAACAACTCATGATTTGAATGCAAATAGGGTGATTTTTCAAAAGCTGATTTGGATTAACATATATGCATGGGGTTAATTTAGTAAAATCATTCATCAATTAGTTGGATACTTGGATCAAAGAACGACAATGGGCTTTGATATCGTCACTTAAATAAGCACCTGACTGTTCTAAAGCCATGGGAAACGCCACCAACTTGTTCTTTCACAGCCATCCCCAATATTATTTATTTTGTCTGTCAGACGCATTTTCAGTCTGTTAATCTCCTTTTAGACTCCAATTTTTTCTTTTACCAGGGCAAGATTATAGAAAGTACAGCTCCACAAATGCTAGCACTTGGCCTTTTTTCTGTAGTAAAGTTAAAACCTGGATCAAACTAGCTAAACAAAGACAAAAGAACAGCCCAAAACCATGGGCCCTTTGTTTGTAATTAGCAGGGATCTTAGCCATGGATAATTTTGTCTTGGCGTTTCTTTTTCCTTTTTCCTTTTGAATGAATAATTTTATCTTGACTTGAATGGTTTGCACTTTTTGGTAAGAAGACAAATGAGTTGCCAGCCACTTGTAATATAGTTGGTTGCAGACAACAAGGCATCTCCTCGTGAAATATTCTACTTACAAGTTCGAGTCACCACTTTGCCCTTTAGCCGAAAATTAGTTTTCGGAGAGTGTACCGAGTGATTTGGTTTTTAATTCTTTACTCGTACCATAAGAAAAGATTGAGCTCTTATACAATATTTTTGCTTGCTAGTAATATGTTTTTGATCCATCCGTCATTCATTATCACTTATTAGATTGTGCACCTTCTGTGCAAATTGGCACCCTTACACCGTTACGGAGTTGGTTGATTTGAATTGCCACCACTAGATCAAAGGGACCAGTGGACAAACCCCGCAATCGGGTAACCTAAGCTACTTAATCATAGCCTGTCAATGGTGATTTGGCAGCTGTTTTAACACGAGAAAACCAATAGGCTGTTCCAATCTACGTTTTAGGATCTGTGGCCATCAAAGATGCTAGATCCCGGGGCCGTTGGTATTTTCTTATTTGTAGACAGAGATCTGCTAGCCGAAAGCCATCTAGGGCAGTTGGTGGCAGATAATAAGGCGCTGCTCCTTATTCTTGGTTAGAGGTTTGAGGTGATACTTTCTTCTTATTGAAAGATTTCAAGTAGAATTTAGAAATTAGGATAATAGGTTCTTGTTGAAAGATTTCAAATAAATTTCTAAATTAAAATAATAGGTTCTAAGTAGTTTGCTTCATAATTCATATATATATATATATATATATATATATATATATATATATATATATATATATATATAGGAGAGCTGTAATTTCAACAATGAGTTGCAGGTGTAAAGTGCAGGTAATGTTTAATAAGCCAGGAAAAAGTTTCTAATTGCTATTTCCTCTAACTTTTTCTGTTTTCTACTTTTTTTTTAGTGAATCAAATGTCACATGCTCCTTGCTACTGCACTAAATAGCTGAAATTAACACTATATATATGAGCAGCGGTAATTTCAACTGTTTTATGCAGATGCAAGAGCAGGTGACATATGATTGGCCAGAAATGTCACTTAATCTTTACACGTGCAAATCCTTGTGTTGAAATTACTGAGCTTCTGATATTGAGTGTGTGACCCTTCTATTAGAACCCCACCTTTAGATGATTTGACTCATTCATTTTCTTCACTCTCCCTTAGATAGGCTCTGTGTGAAAACACATGCATGTTGGTTGTTTCTAGTAACTAGTTTTCTCTTGATTCGTGAGTTGAAAAGTCCAATGAAACCATAGCATTTCTTTTGAAGAAAAACATATGAATGGATGGAATAGTTCTCTTGTACCAAACAAGAAACATAACCATATGAGAGAAATTTTCTGCCAATTTTTGGTTCACTTACAAGGGAAACTAGGGATGGCAATGGGGTGGCGGCAGGTTTTCACCTATCCCATCCCCCCATGATTGAATTTTCTTGCCTCATCCCATCCTGCCCATCACGACCCACTAAGATTTGTAACCCACTACAAGGAAGGGAAGATTGTGAAAAACCCACCTTGGTCCTACCCTGCTCCATCAACTGGTGTGGGTGGAGCGAGGTGGATCAATATTTCTTTTATATTTCTCCTTTTAAATTGTTTTTTTTAATGTGTACCAAAAAATCTTCTTGTTATTATATTCTATATCTAATTTTATAGAAATGCCCTTTCTATATATATTATTATAGGATAATAATAAATTATTGGCACTTTTGGTAGTTCCGAATAATGTGGGCTGACCCATGAAAATTTCTCGTCAACTCAGCTCGATACATACCTACCTCATGTTGCAAACTTTTGCCTCATCATCGATCGAGCCACTAATTTACTGCTCCAACTGCACCTTTTGCGAGTTAGGTCTCAGGTGTAACCAGCCCTACTGCCATCCCTAAGTGGGATTGACTTGAGATTGATATTAGGGGGGGGGGTTAACTCAATTGGTAAATTTTATATAATTTTGTGGAGGAATGATAAATGAGCAAGAGTGTGTCATACAATATCAAGTTGTTGTAGAGCACCCAACATTTGCATCTTTGGTTGATCAACCTTGTCCATCTGATTTATTTAGCTTTAGATATCTTGTATCACAAACATCTATGTGATTGAATGATTTTTAACATCGGATTTTATTTAAAAAATCTTCAGTTTTTATACTTATGTAGTTTTTACTGTATTTCTGGAGCAATATTTATTCAAAGTTGAAGAATATATATATACTTTTGACTTTTTTTCAGCCAATCATATGTCATCTACATTTTATACTTGCATTAAATAGCTGAAATTATCACTCTTCACACCTCATGCACCGAGTCTACCCTTTTATTGACAAAAAATGAGGCCAACATGCAAAAGTGGGGCTCAATTGAACAACTTAGCTGTAATGTCGCGCACTCGGATAGAGGAATAATATATAGCTTGTCTTTAACTGCTCATGGAGCTTAAAAGGATACTCTACAGCCATGTCGCCCTTTAACCCTTACAGTGTTAAGCATATTTCTACAGTAAAAAGGATAACAATCCTTACCGGTTTAAGAGACGTGTCCAAGGGACAGCTCTCCTAAACTGTATGAGCGGGTATAAGCTATATTATATATGCCTTAGGAATCAAATAGGATTAAGATTCTTATGGCTAAACTTGGCTAAGTACAATCAACGACTACACCGTGCCACATTTGCAGCATAGGTAGCGAAATCTTATAGGGTATTTATTTGGGTGAAACAATTAAAGGTTAAATCAAATAGACCTTTCTCTTCCATCGTAGGTTTATGGACCTTCTCAGTTGGAAAATGTCCTATATGGAGAATAGTAATACACATTCCTGCTAATGAAGCCTAACTCTCTCTCTCTCTCTCTCTCTCTCTCTCTCTCTCTCTCTCGTTTTTCTTTCTGTTCATAAGAAAAGCTATCCATGGAGGTTGATTTTTTCTGTTCAGATCACGACTAAGAGGCTTTGGATTGCTTTCGGACAGGCCCGTAAATGGAAAGAAGGGGTGGAATGCCAAATGGATGTTTATATCTAATTCCTTGAATGAGATAAATAATCCTGAGTGCAAAGGGATTGAATGACTTTGAACATTGTACTGTGTTATGGAGAGAGTTACATCACTATGTACTCTCTCCTTTTATAATAATTCAGTATGACATAGAAAATCATTTCTGAGGGAAGGGAGTGAGATACATTATCCTTTACATGGGCAACCAGAATAAATCCTTTATTAGTTAAAAAAGGGCAGTCCCAGTGCACGAAGCTCCTATGTATATGGAGTTTGGAGAAGGGGCGGCCCATAAAGGTCAATAGTACGTAGCCTTGTCTTGCATTTTATAAGAGGCTATTTCTATACCTTGAACCTATGACCTCAAAATCACACGATGACAACTTTACCATTGCACCAAGGCTCCCCTTTATTGCTAGTAACAATGTCTTTTCTCCTTTTTTTGTGTTAAAGGTATCACATACATGCACTGAACATCATCTCAATGAGAAAGAAAACGACAACCAAGCAATTTTTTTGGTGACAAGAAGAACAAGAAAAAAACCAAGGCATTACTGAAAAGTTTCCATCAAGGTAGCTGAACCTTTTGCCCATAGTAGGACCTTATTTCATCTCTTTCCATCTCTCTCGATCCCAAGAAGTATGTCTCTTAACTTACCCATTTTTTTTTTGCAACCTCAGCCATTTTAATCCATTCTCTAGGGGACTCTGCTGAGCATAGAACTCCGATCGTCATCAAGGACACCAAGAACTCCTCCGACCCCCATATCTTATCTTGTTATTCTTGATATTCGTAGTTTCATCTCTTTCATCTCCTGAAAGCAGCAATGGATCTACAATCTCCATTACTCGATCTGGTAAAGCCAATTCAGCAAATTTATGAAGGTTTAGGCCATTCGTAAACATGTTGTCCGCTGGGCTCTTTCCGGTGAATATCTCCAGTAAGAGGATCCCATAACTATACACATCTCCAACTGTGGTCGCATGGCCATCTAGTCCATATTCTGCAGTTTGACACATCTCTCATACTTTTATTATGTTAGAAGAAGCAACAAGACAATGAGATATTAAACAGTTGGATGTAACATTTTCCTCAAAGCAGTAAAAAACATCTGACGAGTTCTTGACATTTAGAAACTCACTTAAGCATAAATTTTCATAAAATACAAACTAAGGGGCAGCTTCGGTGCACTAAGCTCCCACGTATGTGGGGTTCAGGGAAGGGGTGGACCACAAGGGTCAATAGCACACAGCCTTACTTTGCATTTTGCTTCGAACCCGTGACCGCAAAGTCATATGATGACAACTCAACCTTTGCGCCAAAGCTCCCCTTCCATAAAATACAAATGGAGCGAACAGATTAAAAGGTTACCTGGGCAATATATCCAACAGATTCCCTTATACCAATCGTGTTGCTTTGACTTTCACAAGGACTAGTAATGATTCTTCGAAGTCGCCCACATAGGCGTTCATGTCTTCGTGAAGAAGAATGTTGCTTGACTTGAGATCGCAATGAACAATTGGCGTGTGACAACGATTATGAAGATAATCCAATGCATAAGCCACATCAATTGCTATGTTTACTCCTTACATGAAGTTTAGACTCTTCAGTTGATATTGCTCATCTGCTTTTGGATGCAACCACTTCTCAAAACTCCCATTGGGCATGAATTCAAAAATGAGAGCTTTGAAGTCATTTCCTTCGTAATCCATGCTTGAGCAAGACGTCAAGATCTTGACAAGATTTCGATGCCGAATGTTTCTTAATGCTTCACATTCGGCCATGAAACTCTTGGAAGCTCCACATACTTGAAGGTTGAAGACCTTCACGGCAACAAGTTTTTCAACATATACTAAAGTTCCTTTGTATACCCATCCATAACTTCCGACACCTATCAAATTGTCTGAAGAGAAGCCATCTGTTGCTTTGTAGAGCTGACCATATGAAAATTTTAAATTCCAATCCATCTTGGCAGATGTCTCAGATGATTTCTTCCTTGACTTTCTCATCCGGTAAATAGCAGCAAGGACACAGAATGAGAAAATCAAACACAAAGTTATACGCATTATCGGGATTATTACCCTAGAAAAAAGAGATTTTGCTCGTTTCTCGTCAGCTTGTATGGGGCATGTAGGAAGCTGCAGTTCTGGGATACCACCACAAATTTTATAATTTCCGGCAATTGAGACAGCACTCGCGTTGCTGAAAACCCCTTGTTTGGGTACTTCACCGTCGAGATTATTGAAAGATAAGTTGAGATAATGCAAAAACTGAAACCGCTCGTGATATGTCAGAATCCTCCCTGAGAAGTTATTGTTAGAAAGATCAATGGTCTCGATAGCTGTTAAAGTACTAGGAAGAGGATCAATGATTCCTTTAAAGAAGTTACTCTGCATATGAAGTTCAGTCAAGCTCTGACAATTTCCATGAGCTGTTGGAACTTCACAAGACAATTTGTTTTCTGACACATCCAGTATAGCAAGAATTTTCAAGTTACCCACTTCGGATGGAATGGATCCAGTCAAGAAGTTGTGTGACAAGCTGAGTATTCTTGACAGGGAGGAAAGGCTAAAAACTTCTTTCGGTATGGTTCCATGGAGGTTATTGTGACCAAGCATCAACGTTCCTAGACTTTGACAGTCTCCAAGCGTGGAAGGAATACTTCCTTGTAGGTTGTTTCCTTGTAAAACTAGTTTGTCTAATTGAGTAATGTTACCAACGGATGACGGGATCTCTCCCGACAACTGATTTTTTTGTACATACAGTTTTTTCAAGCTCTGAAGCTTCCCAATTGAAGCCGGAATAGTACTCGTCATTAAGTTGTCGTCCATCGCCAATAACTGCAAATTGAAGATATTCTCAATCTGACTTGGGATTCTTCCTATAATCTTGTTTTCTCCTATTGTTAGCCACGTAAGTTGAGTTGAGAGATTACTTATCGAACTCGGCAGTGAGCCTGCGAAAGCGTTTGCATGAAGTGATAGATCATTTAGGTGGCTACAATTGATTAAAGAAGTCGTAAAACTCAAGTCATCCGCTTTGCCAACTCCGAACTGATTACCCCATAAGTTGAGTCCAAGTAGATCCTTTAAGCTTCCAAGATTTTTTGGCACAGGCCCAGTAAAATGATTATGGCTAATTCTATGTGTAGAAGCCCAGAAGCATTGGATAATGAGACTGGAAATTGTCCGGTAAATTGGTTCTCCTAGTAGTAGAACCGACAGTTCAGGAAGAGAGTTACCAATGCCGCGTGGAATGGTTCCATGCAGTTGATTACTTGACACGGAAATATCCACAATCGAAGACAGATTATAAAGAGAAGAAGGAATTGTACCAGAAAGATTGTTCGAAGAAACAATAAGGATCTCCAAACCGATGATTCGAGCAAGATCACTCGGAATGCTTCCCTCTAAACGATTTCGCGTTAGAGATAAAACTGAGAGAGTTGAAAGATTTCCAAGTGAAGGTGGGATGGTTCCTGATAGATCATTATTACCCATATTTAACACAGCAAGCTGGGGAAGAGTGGTCTGCTCGATTGGAATTTGTCCAGTGAGCTCATTACTTTGAAAATCGATGATTGCAAGATCCACACAACCAGAGAGATTGGCCGGAATTTCCCCTCCGAATAAGTTGTGGCTCACATTAAGAAACCAAAGTCTAGATAGACGGCCAATTTCTTGGGTTATTTGGCCCTTGAAGCTGTTGTCTCCGAGGTACAGCTCTTCAAGGAAGGCGAGGTTGCCTACGGCGGGGGACAGCAAACCCACGAATCTTTGTCCACTAAGATCCAACTTTCTGACTCTTTGATGCTGATTGCAACCGACTCCTTTCCACTGGCAGAAATGGAGAGTATGGGTCCACGAGATGAAGGCCCCAAGAGGATCACTACTTAGCATATCCTTGAAACTAAGCAAAGCGATCCGATCAGATTCATTTCCGGCTGCAGAGACGGAAGTGGCGGAGCCGGACGGTAGGATGTTCATACAGAAGAAAAGATTTACAAAGTGGACAACTGCCAGAGACCCCCGAAAATTGGTGCCAAATAGCTCCATTTTCTGCAAACAATATTGCCAAGGAGAGCAAATACAGGAGATGAACACTTGCCCGGCACTCTTGTTTCTGAATGTCTAGGCCTTGAAAGAAATTCTCTCTTGGATCGTCATTTCGTCTTGCTCAAATCATGTCACAGTTTGATTTAGATTATGGCACGAACTGGATATTCTCTGCATCATAACTTTGCGCCTTCCCTTGAATTTGTGTTTGGAGTTTTTGTCATTTTTTGCTTGAATCTAAATGTAGACTATCTGTCAGCACAAGCTATTTTTGGCATAATCTTTAGAATGGATTATGTAAATCAATATGATCAATTCTAGGATATTTGACTTTTCCATGTATAACTATAGGAATATTTTAGTTTCTTAGAATAACTCATTTCCTGTTTTATAGCTTAGCTTGTATGTGTATATGTATGATTGAAAGATGAAGAAACAGTGTGGAAAAACGAATTAGAACAAAAATTCCTGTTTAACATGGTATCAAAGCATCTGTACGAATACTTTGCGAGACATTCTTCTCTTGTAACGGATCCACCATTTGGGCAGTGAGTTTTTTGGGCCACTGGCGACAGAGGCCCCTTGGATCTTGAAAGCGTTCTGTAATCTCCCATTGTTGTCTGTGGAGTTCTTCGATTTCCTTACGAAGTTCTTCTGCAGTGTTCTCTACCGTGGCCATCGCTTCCTTCCTTGCGACCAATAGCAGAAGCTGGCATTGGCTTCTGCACTGGAGACTTCAGCAACAAGCATATAAAGGAGGCAGGCAGATGCACGCAGTGACAAACGAGAAGCCATCTTTCAGACTCTTGTTTGTTTTTTGGGTCCCTTTTTTTCCTTCACTGTGACGATCTGATCAATCCCAGAAGCACCCAAATGGTAACAGAGTTTTCTTGATTATTCCTTCCACGACTTTATAATGGCCAGTTCTGATTCTATTGTTCCAATACAAAATCCACAAATTATTGTGCACCAAGACAACTCTACGTTCCCGACAAGTGTTATTTTAGATGAGACTAATTATCAGTTATGGTCTCAACTCATGGAGATGCGTATTAGTGCTCGCAACAAGGCTGGGTATCTAACTGGAGAAGTGGCAAAACCAGCACCTGGAGGTCCTAATCTTGGAACGTGGATTACTGAAAATAACAGAGTTAAGAGTTGGCTAATTGACTCAATGTGCCCGACATTAATGCAACGATTTATTCGTCTAACCACGGCCAAGGAGATATGGGAGGCTGTATCAAAAACCTTTTATGATGGTTCAGATGAAACGTGCCTTTTCGAATTGAACCAGAGATCTTTTTACACGAAACAAAATGGTCGACCGTTATCTATGTACTATAATGAACTTGTCTCCATTTTTCAGGAAATTGATCACAGGACTAGTTCTCAGGAAGGCACTATAGAAGGGGTGATCCAGCTACATTCAGCGATGGCTCGGCTTCGAGTACATATTTTTTTTAGTGGACTTGATGCTGAATTTGATCAAGTTCGTGGGGAGATTTTACGGAAAGATCCAAAACTGGATTTGGAGAGCACATATGCATATATCCGTAGGGAATACCAACAGCGACGAACAATGAGCAGCTCTCATATGATCTCTGAGAGCACAGCGATGCTGACTAATCATTTTCGGCAAGGACCATTGCCTACTTCCTCAAAGAATCTGAATAACAACACGAGAAAGAAATCTAGTGGTTTGTTGTGTTCCCATTGTGGTGAAACAGGCCATTCAAATCAGCGGTGTTATGAAATCATTGGCTATCCTGAGTGGTGGGATTTTTCAAAGAAGCCAAGGAAGAAGGTTGCTGGAAAAGCTATGACAATGACAACAATGGACGAACAACCACCACCCACTGCTAATGTTGCCCATCCAGGTATTGTTGGTAAGGCCACTGTTTTTTCTGCGTCTTCTACCAATAATACTTGGATAATTGATACAGGCGCATCTGATCATATGATTAGGGACTATGGTAAGCTAAAATCCATTCATCCATCACCCCAATCCGTGATTTCAACAGCTAATGGTAGTACCTCTCCAATTATTGGACAAGGCACTATCATTTTATCCGATAGGGTTACACTAGACACAGTACTTGTTGTTCCATCTCTTGAGTATAATCTTCTATCTGTTAGCCAAATAACCTCTAACCTTTCTTGTACTGTTACCTTCTGGCCATCGTTTTGTGTTTTTCAGGACATTCTGACCAGGAAGATTCTTGGTTATGGTGTTAGGCGGGGCAAACTCTACTACCTTGAATTGACAGAAAGTGGGGGACCAAGACTCCATCAGGCAAATCAGACCAGTAGTGAAGCCAAAGCTCGTGCAACTGTTTGGTTATGGCATCGACGACTAGGTCACCTTTCCTTTGGTTATCTTCGAAAATTACGACCGCAGTTTTCTTTTGTTATGAATGATATGGATTTTCATTGTGACATTTGTGAACTGGCAAAGAGTCACAAAGTTTCCTATTTACCAAGTTTAAATAAAAGTTCTGAGCCGTTTGAGGTTATTCACTCTGATGTTTGGGGTCCTGCAAAAATACCATCTCTTTCTAAAGCTCGTTACTTTGTTACCTTTATTGATGAATGCACTCATATGACTTGGGTATCACTACTTCGTAATAAAAACGATGTTAGTACAGCTTTTCAGGAATTTTACAAAATGGTGAGCACTTAGTATCAAAGGCAAGTCCGTGTTCTGCAATCTGATAATGGGACTGAGTATATCGCTGCCTCCTTCGATAGTTTTTTAAGCCAACATGGGATTCGACATCAAACCTCTTGCACTTACACTCCACAGCAAAATGGATTGGCAGAAAGGAAGAATCGACAATTAATGGAGGTGGTTCGTGCTTCTCTCTTTGGCATGAACATGCCTAGATTCTATTGGGGAGAAGCTGTGAAATTTGCTGCTTATCTCATTAACCGAATACCCTCTCGCATTCTCGATTTTAAAACCCCGCTACAAAAAATGCAATCCTTACTTTCTGTTCCCCATCTTCCTAACCTTGAACCACGAATCTTTGGTTGTATTGTATATGTCCATATTCCCAAACCTTTACGGAGCAAACTTGATCCTTGTGCAAAGCGATGCATCTTTGTTGGCTATTCTGACCTTCAAAAGGGCTATCGATGTTATGACCCTGAAACCCAAAAGCTACATGTGACCTTGGATGCCTCTTTTCGTGAATTAGAACCTTACTATTCTAGGGGAGTTTCTCGGCATTCTCTTCAGGGGGAGAGTTATGGGGAAGAGAATGGGTTATACAATGATGGACACGGATATGAGTTCATGGACTTAGAAGAAATTCATGAGCATCTTGGGAAGCAAAACAGTAATAGTACTTGTGAAATGGAAAGTGATTTGATAGTTCCCCCAGGAAACGTTTCAGAAGCACCAGAGTCATCAAGGACCTCAGAGTTGCCCATGCCTACACCATTAAGTGAAGAGTCAACTCAGAATGGTTCTCCTCCTTAGGCAATCTCGAACCCCATGTTTAATGAAGAGTCAACTCAGAATGTTTCTCCTCCTCAGGTAATCTCGAACTCCATGTCTAATGAATCTTGTAAACCATATGTTGACAATATAGCCTCTAAGTATCCAAAGAGACCGAATAAAGGGATTCCGAAAAAACAATATGAACCTGATCTTAGAGCCAAGGCCAAATACCCGATTAGCAACTATGTGTCCCTTCATAGATTATCTAAATCAAATGCACTCACTGTTAATCAATTATCCAATGTATCTATTCCTAGTAGTGTGCAGGATGCTTTGGCAGATCCCAAATGGACAAAGGCAATGAATGAAGAAATGGAGGCGCTACAAAGGAATTTCACTTGGGAACTAGTTCCATTACCTGAAGGAAAGAAGATGATTGGATGTAGATGGGTATTCACTGTGAAACTCAAAGCAGATGGCAGTATTGATAGATATAAGGCAAGGCTAGTTGCAAAAGGATATACACAAAGATATGGGGTGGATTATCAGGAGACCTTTGCACCTGTAGCCAAGATCAACACTATTCGCATACTTATATCTATAGCGGCAAAACGAAATTGGCCCTTGCAACAGTATGATGTCAAAAATGCTTTTCTCAACGGAGATTTGGAGGAAGAGGTCTACATGGAATTACCTCCAAGTGCTAAACGTAGTTCGACGTGTAGAAACGAAGTGTGCAGATTAAGAAAAGCATTGTATGGGCTAAAGCAATCACCAAGAGCTTGGTTTGGGAGGCTCTCGTCTACAATGAAGGCATTTGGTTATAAGCAAAGTAACTCAGATCATACTTTGTTTATAAAACATAAAGAAGGAAAGATGACGGCCCTAATTGTATATGTTGATGATATGGTTTTGACAGGAGATGATCCATGCGAGATGAAGGCTTTAAAGGAATATTTAGCTACCCAGTTTGAAATGAAGGATCTGGGACAACTCAAATATTTTTTGGGAATCGAGGTAACAAGATCAGAACAGGGAATCATTCTCTCACAAAGAAAATATGTGCTAGACCTTCTAGCCGAAACTGGGATGCTTGATTGCAAACCAGCTGAAACACCCATAGAGATGAATCATAAACTTAGAATTTTTCCAGATCAAGTCCCAATGAACAAAATTCGGTATCAGCAATTAGTTGAAAGATTAATCTACTTGTCGCACACAAGACCAGATATTGCTTATGCTGTCAATGTTGTAAGCCAATTCATGCATGCTCAAAGTGAAGAACATATGGATGCACTATATCGCATCTTAAGGTACCTTAAGAGTGCTCCGGGCAAAGGTTTGTTGTTCTCGAAAAATGACACCTCTCACATTGACGGATACATGGATTCTGATTGGGCAGGTGATCAAATGACTAGAAAGTCTACATCTGGATACTTTACCTTCGTAGAAGGGAATCTTGTCACTTGGAGAAGTAAGAAGCAGAAGGTTGTTGCGAGATCAAGTGCAGAAGCTGAATTTCGAGGTATGGCTCACGGTGTATGTGAGCTATTGTGGATTAGGAATATTTTGAAAGATTTGGGAATTGAGTATGATGGGCCCATGAATCTTTATTGTGATAATAAGGCAGCTATCGAAATTGCACACAATCCTGTACAACATGATCGCACTAAACATGTCGAAGTTGATCGCCATTTTATCAAGGAAAACCTTGATCAAAGGATTATACAATTTCCATTTGTCTGGTCCGAGAATCAGCTAGCTGATGTACTGACGAAAGCAGTTTCAGGAAAGGTGTTTCATGATATAATCGACAAGTTGGGCATGAGAGATATCTATGCACCAACTTGAGGGGGAGTGTCAGCACAAGCTATTTTTGGCATAATCTTTAGAATGGATTATGTAAATCAATATGATCAATTCTAGGATATTTGACTTTTCCATGTATAACTATAGGAATATTTTAGTTTCTTAGAATAACTCATTTCCTGTTTTATAGCTTAGCTTGTATGTGTATATGTACGATTGAAAGATGAAGAAACAGTGTGGAAAAACGAATTAGAACAAAAATTCCTGTTTAACACTATCAAGGGCCGGCTATAGGATTTGCATTTTTTTTTGTTGGAATTTCTTTCTTCCTTTGTTGTTGGGCTATTGGCCTGATTGATGTTTTACTATTTTCTTTACATCTTAAAGCTTAAGGGAGGCCAAAGATGATAGATGATAACTAAAGAAATGTATGGCTTGCAAATGGTTAGTGATCCACACTGGCCGTGCAGAAGAGAAGCTTATGAGCTTTATAAGGCCGGCCACTACATAGGCTGCCACGGTTATTGGTTTGGAAAGCTATGGAGCTTCCCTGAACTTACATGCAAGCTAAGCTTTCCGACTAGAACCTACAACCTGTGGTTAGGGTAAAGCCCAACACATTGCGAAGAAGGCCTGGCTCACAAACTTGAGTGAGTGTCGGATATAGTGCTAAGTTTAGATATGCACACTGCAAGCACCCCTGCCTCTCCGTAACTTAGAAGATGGTGAGCTGCCAAAGACCATCCAGGCCGGTGGTGGTGGTAAAAGTGTCCTTGCTGCTGTAAGATAGACGGCAGGTTGATTTCGGTGCCTCCGTTCTCCCATAGAGCTGTTACATAGTGATGCACATATTTTCACTTGAAAAATATTAACAGGTAAGTGGGAGCTATATTTAATGATGCTAGCGACAAAAAAATTCACATATTTTTTATACGTGAGTTTAAGTTTAAGTTTTAAAATTTTTTATTAAAATTTTTATAATATTTAGAAATTCGAGAGAGGTAATTTTAACAAGGATATATAGGTGTAAAGAACAGGTGATATTTGATTGGAGAAAAAAAGTTTCTCATTGCAATTTCCTCTAACTTTTTCTGTTTTCTACTTTTCTCTAATCAATCAGATATCATTTGCTCTTTGAACAGCTGAAATTAATGTTGAAATTACTGCTGCTCCTGAAATTTTAGTAAATTATTTAGGACATTAGAGTATTATAAGATAAATATATGTTAATTTTTTAGAATTTGCTTTCAATTTGAAAACTATGAGAATTTTTTACTTTGTTTGGTGAAATATTAGGACGTAAAATAGCATGATTTTTTTAGAGAATTTTAAATTATTTGGAGAAATTTGTGACTATGCTCATTATAGGGCGGTGTCCCAATGGAGGGTCTTTACCTTATCAAATGCTTTGGACAGCCAGTTCTTGTAGTTTGGCTGGCATTTCCAACTCATCATTAGACTCTTTCTTGAGACTGCCTATCACAAACATTCTTCAATTAAGAATCTTATCCGCAGTCCAAAGTAGCGTCCTCGTAGCAGCTTCGGACACCCACATAAGACCCTATGAGCGGCGGCCTCAGCGTCGACTGACCTTTATCCCGTTCTCCCTCCTCCCATGGCGTCGTTGATACTGGGAACTCTTCCAATGGCAACACAATCCCTCCATTTCCCAGCTCGCATTTCGTTTTCCCGCGTCGATTTCCTGGGCACTTCTCTCTCGACTCCAACTCTCTCGCTTTCCATGGCTACCGCTACTTCACCTCAAACTCTTCCATTAGGTGAATCAAATTCTCACAAACAAACCCTTTTATTGTCTTTTAATCTCACCTTTTCTACCCTAATTCCACTTCTTCTTCTTCTTCTTCTTCAGTATATTGCGGTAGAGGCGATAAGAAGACTGCCAAAGGGAAACGTTTCAACCATTCTTATGGGAATGTAAGTGTTTTCTCTCTGTTCCTTGTAGTTAAAATTGTTTCTCTCAGATTTTCTTCAATCTTCTCATTATTTTTCATTTTGGGAATCGTTTTCTTTCTTTTTTTAATTAAAATTAGGCGAGGCCTCGTAACAAGAAGAACGGAAGAGGTCCTCCAAGGGTCCCAGTGCCTCCTGCACCACTTAGGAAAGATAAATTTGATGACGGGGAGATTGTCAAGATCGATATCGATGAATCTCTTTTTGCTAGTTAAGTTGTAATTTGTTTTGGTTAAAGAAATTTATGTAATTTCTGAACCTTGATCGGGAGAAACACAGACGATGAATTGTTAGATGCTAATTTGTAGCATTTTTTATGCGTTCTGTTGGAAATGGCTCTGTTTGCTGAATTAATTTTCTTTCTGGGTTCATGGTTTTTTTGAATTTTAAGTGGGTGGTCTAAGAATTTTTGCCTGTTTGTTTGATGAATTGATGATATAATCTTGCGAGCTGTTAATTCACCTTTTCTGTGTTTTGAAGTTGAAGGGGTGGACTGATATTGCCACTTATTTTCATCCTTTCTTTGCTTTCATTAAACATCTTGGAACGGTTTTTTTGCATTCATGCAACCCAAGTAATCTTCTGAGCAATTCTGGAATCATGCTTCTGTGTTTCAAATTGCTGCACGTGGAAATAGCAACACAAAGAAAAGTTCATATGATGAATCATTTCCAAAATTGGGAGCCGGGAAAGCCTCCAGACAAAAAGTTTGATTGTTTTTCACCTCTTCTGATCACAGAATCATATGCAGTGAAAGGAAAATCAGAATAGATTTAATGTTATGCGGTGAAAGGAAAATCAGAATAGATTTAAAATGTTCTCTGTGAATCTTTAACATGGACATTGTGGTCTCCCTTTCATGTCATTGCGGAACCTTCTTCAAAGCTTCTATATCTTAATTATATCTTCTCCATATCACTTGCATTAAATTTCTCTTGGTTGGAAAGAGCACACCTCACTACCAGGCTAGGTGCACGGGCTCATAAGCAAGCTAATTCGTTAGGGTTGATTTTGGATTCTTCTTTATAATATAATGATATGTAAATCCAAGCTGCTGGATCCCAATTTATTCTCTAAACTTCTATTTAGGTGCTTCTGTTACTCAAAACTGAAGACTTAGTGAAGATAGAATTTTTGGGGCCAAACAATGTGGCCGCAGAAATAGAAGGGGAGAAAAGAGAAGTTTCTCTCTCTGCAACTGGGAGGTTTCCACTCTTGATAAGTAGTTCAGACTCAGGAGGGGATGATCAACCCATTAGCTGATGAAGAAAGAGTTCTGCATAAATGCAGACCTTGATTGTACGAAGCCTGTTTGATAAGATCTCTGACCACAAAAAGGACCATTTTGTCAATCCAGTTAGTCTTGCTAGATAAATGACAATGTTTCCTTGGAATTTTGTGCTTACAGTTATTTTTGGAGGACAGAAGCTGCAAACGTATGACAGCTTTTGGACAGTATTGAACTCTAGCTGGATGGTTAGTATGAGAAAACTTCCATGCATCAAGTTAAACTAATTTGACGGGTGGTATTCTTTGAGATGCTTGACCCATTTGGAATATAAATTATCATTGATTAGTATCATTTTAAAGGAGAAAATCCTTGATAATATTGGTTTTTCAGTGACACGTGAAGCATGATAATTAGTGCACTAAGAACATCTACAACATAATCCATGTAAAGGCTACAGCACATCCCAGTTTGATGGTTGATTCTCAGTGAAGTATAACCTCAAATGAAATGACAATCATTCTAGATAGGAATTGGAAATAGTGGATGTTGCTGGCTTTTCTCCAATTTGGGTCCAAATAGCTTGATGCTCATCAGTAGGTCCGGGGTTGTCACTCTTGCTATCATTGATGCAAGACGTGCATATGTAGCATTTCAAAAGCCCCACCTGCTACGAGAACAAGTGCAGGGAAATTATGACGCTTTTCAGCTGAAACAATGCCTACTACATATCCCGAGGAGTGGAATTATATAAACCTGGAAAGGATTGGAGAGAGAGCGAGTGATAGATCAGCAATAAGATAAGGGATGGAAAAAACTTTCAGAGGTCTTTGTTTGATTGCAGAGCATTAGACCCGATACAGTTTTTTGACATTTGCAGGAGTTTTACCTGCTGTAGTACTTGGAGTTTCTGAATGGTAAACGCTTCTGTTTTATGTACCTTTATGAGGTTTACTGCTAAGAGAATGGAAAGGAATACAGGGAACCAAAGAATCTGTTCCTACAGGGATGGCATGGACTAGAAGGAAGTTTTGTATCTCTTCTTTTAGAAATTTTTTATCATAACATTTTCTGAGGCAACGATGGTCATATGCATCTCGACACCTTCCTGACCCTTGTGCATTGTACTAAATGGGATGAGTGTGATCTTTGAAATCTAAGTTCATGCTTTTTTTGAATGTTTGAATAAATGCACCCATGAGCCACCCTCGATCCCTGATCACCGAGTTGAGAGGTTTCTTCATGCGCCATTGCAGTAGAAGGCCTTCGCTCCTAACTTCCTAATTTAGCGCCAATCATTAGGTAATTTTGATGTGTCCACCAATGGCTTTTCGTTGTTCTTCGTTTCTTCTATGTTTTCACGGCTTTTCTTCTCTAAAACTTAGCATCCAATTGGTTTTTCATCTTGTGTCCCTGGTTTTACTTTTGATGTTTTTACACAGTCCTACAAACAGCTGCTGAAGGGCCTCAATGTTCAGTTTGCTTCAGTTTGGATGATGTCCAAGGCATTCATCCACATGTCATGGTCCTTGCCATCATCGCACACCTCTTAGTGTGAAATGCTGGGAAAGGGGCTTTACCAGAACCACCCCTATCAACTTTTCTCAAGCCTGGGGAAGAAGACAGTTAAAAACGTAGTGGTGTTTCTGCACAGATCCCGTCTTTACAGTTTACACCAATCCGAGTCTCCACTCTGTTAGGCTTTCTCAGCCCCTCCGATGTGGTGGATTGAGGGAGTGTGGCCTAAGGAGTTAGCTTGCTGTGCTTTTGAAGTAGAGTTGGCCCTGAGAGTTAGGCCCAAATAGAGATGCTTGAGCTGAATGACCCGACGATAGAGGGCCCTATTGTAGAACATGTGTGGACGCAGAAATATTTTTTAAGAGTGTTTTGGAGAATGATCTTAGCCATTGAGTTGGTGACATGTGTAATAATCTATGCCTTCCATTGAAAAGGTAGAGGTCTATATATACGATAACATTCTTTAGTGAGAGTAATGGAGAGAGCTCTTTGAAATCTTAGTTTTATTTTTATTTTCTAAAAAACAAGAAGGAAAAAAAATCATAAATGGTGATCCAGAGGACTATAATTACAAAGTTTAGATCTGAGAATAAGATCATAAAATTGGAGAAACATTTAGGGAGAAATCGGAAAAAAAGAATTGTAAAGATAATATTTTAATTTTAATTTTCTATTTTATGTACATATATAATTTGATAAATAAATAATTTAAAATTGAGTTTAATTTTATAAATTCAAGTTTAATTGGATAAATATGCTCAAAGTTAGAAACGTATAAGAACTTATTGAATTATTTATGAGATAAAAATGTCCAGGCTTTTAAAAAAAAAAAATCAATTACTTGGAGTTTTTTGTCACTGTGGAGAAGACTGCAGAAATTACAGAGATAACTCAAAACTAGTAAGTACTTTAACGGATATAACTAGCAGTTAGAGGAATCCAATACTTCAAAGGTCCAAATCTCCAAGGAGTTCTTGGAGGAGGCAAAAACAAAAGGTAGTAACAATACAAACATATTAGGAGGCTAAGCAATATGTCATCATCGATCCAATATAGTATGTTTATATTGTATTCTAGAATATTTTACAATAGAAACTGAACAGAAACTTAATAGTTTTATATTGTAAAATATTATCAAATATAATAAAAACAATTAAGTCCAGTTTTAATGTGCAGATCTAACCCGTTTAAGGTCTATCTCAGATAGGCAATGTCGAAATAAAAAAGAAAAAAAATGGAAAATAGCATTGGATGATTCTAACTACCACGACTGGGTATAAAATAGATCATCTAGAATGTTCAAATCTATGTAGTATCGATTAATATGGAGATGAAATCATGAACTATCTAAGATGGGTCTCTGATGATGAATGGTTTCGATAATCATGCATCAATAATCTATTGCTAAATCAAGAATAGAAAGTCTAATCAAGTTCCATAGCTAAAGCTTAACACCATATATTCTTATTTAATTGACTTTTGTGGCTGTTAGTCTTTGTTTTTTGTTTTACTTAACAGAGAATCTCATCAATCTAAACAGCCTACTCCATATATTTTAGATGCTCTTAATCTTGCAAAGAATTATATCCTTGTGTTGATCCTAATCCATATGAGTTGCTGGTGGAATACTAGCAACAAACAAAGAAATAAACACCAAATATGACCCATTCTGAACTAGTTTAGTATACGAAGCTCCAGCATAGACCGAGTCTGGGAAAGGGCACACCACAAGGGTCTCTAGTACACAGCATTACCTTGCATTTTTGCAAGAGGCCGTTTCCATGCCTTAAACCTGCAATGACAACTCTATCATTGCTATAAGGATCCCCCTCTTTTGAACTAGCTTTACTAAGCTACAAAAATGTCTGTTTTCTCATAATAGATGTTTTGGACTTTTCCTAGTTAATTACTACTAAGAGCTAATTTAGTGCACTCAAAAAAGGCTTGTCCCCCCCTCAAAATACAGAGCATATTTAGAACTTTGAATTTTTGGGATGAGAAGCAACCTAGAGTTATACTTATTAGGGATCTTGGCAGGCAACACTTCAAATTGAGGAGGAAAAACACGGTCATAAGGATGTCATCATGGATGAATTAAAGGTGGTATTTGTTTCTAGTTTTCTAGAGCTGACCAAAGAGGTTGATTAGATAGTTTTTATAGGATTTAATTACTTGAGATGATAATTTATTTTTCATTAGGCATGCTCTCATCCCATTCTTTCGCAAGCTATAATTTTAGTTCATACCGTATTTCTGTAGATCCTCTTGTTTGAATCCTAGATGAGCTGCGCATTGAAAATTCTGATCCATTGGATATTTCTAGCTTATACTTCTTTTAATTTAAAAATAGATAATAAATTCTTCTTTTTTAACATTTCTAGCAATGGCTAGATCATCCAATGGATGAGATTTTCTATGTGCATCTCATCTAGGAAAAGGACATAGTTGGAGGCGCCTATTAAGAAGTGGAGCATGTATCTAGCTGCCTTAACTTATCCTAGTTGCCTTTTAATTCACTAGTATCATATATATATATATATATTGCCTATATAGTAGTTAATTTTGGCATCTTAGTTGCCTGACTACGTGCAAAATGCAATGTTAAACGTAGGCCTTGGTTACATGAAGAAGCCTGTTTAATAAGATTCTGACCACACAATAGACCATTTTGTCAATCCAATTAGTCTCACTAGATAAATGACAATGTTTGCTAAGAATTTTATGCTTCAGATATTTTTGGACGATAGAAGGTGCAAATATTTGACAGCTTTTTGAACATGATTGAACTTTAACTGGATGTTAGCATGAGAAAACTTCTATGCATAAGGTATGTTCCAATAAATTGATTTGACATGTAGTGTTCTTGGAGATAGAAGGGGAGCCTTAGTGCAATGGTAGAGTTGTCATTTGTGTGATCTAGAGGTCACAAGTTCAAGGCCTAGAAATACCATCTTACAGAAATGCAAGTTAAGGTTGGATACTATAAACTCTTTGTGGTCTGCCCCTTCCCTAAACCCTACATACATGGGAGCTTCGTGCACCAGGCTTCCCTTTTTTTGGTTCTTGGAGATACTTAGCCCCTTCGGACTATAAATTACCATGATAAGTTTCATTTTAAAGGAGAAAATCCTTGATAATATTGGTTTTTCGGTGACACGTCAAGCATGATTACTATTGCTCTCGGAACATCTGCAACATAATGTATGTAAAGGGTACATCACATCTGAGTGAAGCATAACCTCAAATAAAATGAAGAGCATTTTAGATAGGAATTGGAAATGGTGGGTGTTGCTGACTTTTCTCCAATTGGAGGCCAAGTAGCTTGATGCTCATTAGTAGGTACTCGGTTGTCACTCTTCCTATAATTGATGGAAGACTCGCATATGAAGCGTTTCAAAAGGCCTACCTGATATGAGAATGAAGAGAAATAAATTATGTTGCTTTTCAGCTGAAACGATGCCTCATAAGTGGAATTATATAAACTTGAAAAAGATTGGAGGGAGAGCTCGGGATAGATCAGCAATAAGAGTAGAGATGTGGTATGGAAAAAACTTCTCTAAGGTCTTTGGTGATTGCAGAGCACTGCATCGGATAAATTTTTTTTACATCTATTGTGTTCATAGTTGGTCTTTCTAAATGATTAAAATGTTTATATTTACCTTTATGAGTTTTACTACTAAGAGAATAGAATGAAAGATAGAACCAAAGAATCTATTCCACCAGGCATAACATGGACTAGAAGGAAGTTTTTTGCCTCTCTTCTTTTAGAAATTTGTTATCATAACATTTTCTGACACAACAATTCTCATATGCATCTCTACATCTTCCTGACCTTTGTGCATTGTACTAAGTGGAAGGAGTATGATCTTTAAAATCTGACTTCCTACATTTTTTGGATGTTGAATAAATGCACCCATGAGCCAGCCTCGATCCCTAATCTCCCAAAAGAGAGGTTCCTTATTGTACCATTGCTCTGGAAGGTCTTTGCTCATAACTTCTTAATTTAGCATCAAGCATTAGGTAATTTTAATGCGTCCCCCAATCGCTTTTTGTTGTTTTTCTTTTCCTTTGTGTGTTTGCGACTTTTCTTCTCTAAAACTTAGCATCCAATGACAAACATTTGTTTCATTTATCTTTTTACATAACTTTAACTATTTAGAATTACATGATAGATTCAAAAAAAGAAATTGCCCCTTATATATTATTAAAAAAGCAAATAATTATTTTTATGATTGTATCTATGACACTCCAAGATATGGGCCAATCTCAAAGAGTACGGATCATGACATCAAATTTATGATCTAAAAAATTGTCCAAATAGGACTTATTCTTATTTAAGTGCAAGTGGATCGTGACCATGACATGGGTGGATCTGATCTATGTCCCGCCCTTTGATAACCCTAGGACTAAGGTGGTTTGCTATGTTATTGCATTCTTGTTGTACAAATGACCAAACAAAGAAACGCAAAATAACAAAGAAAAAGAAGTAAATTGAATTCCAGGAATTCATTCCTTGATTGTGAACTTAAAAGTTACTTCAAATTGAATTCTCTTCCTTGGTTGGAATGTAATTCTAATCTTATACTAAAATAGTTCCTTGATGAGAGAATTCAACACCAGTGATAGGTTGGGACACTCATTATCGCTTTGGTGTTTTGAAGTTAATTCTCATCCCTTTTTTACTTTCCTCAATAGCTAATTCTGTTCGAACTGATTCTAGAAATATTATTTATCAAATAAGAATTAGATTCCAAGGGCACAACCCTCTATGTGGATTTTTTTTCCTTCTTTTCTTCTTTCCTCATTTGCAAAGATAGATTCATCTTAAAAAGGTTGACAAAAAATTTTAAGAATTTTTTGGGATTACAAAATGATGGAACTTAAAAGGAGAGAAGATAACATTATTTAATAATAAGTTGATACACAAAGTAAACTTAGTGGTGGAGTGAAAAACTGCAAAAGGTTATTAAAGATAAATGGATTTGCTTTAAAGCATGGCATAAGACTTGAAAATAATGAAATCTTTAAGCAATATAAGAATGCTCAAAAGTTGCCTAAGAGAGCAGTAAGTGGGGCTAAACTTAAGGCATATGACGATCTCTATAATATATTAGAATCAAGAGAATGTGAGAAATATGTGTTTAAATTTGCAAAAGTAAAACAAAAGAAGAGTAAGAACTTAGGCCACAATAAGTGTACTAGAAGTGATGACCAATGAGTACTGGTCAAAGATGATGAGATAAAATAAAGACGGAAAAGTTACTTTCAAAATCTGGTAAATGACAATAACCGCGAGAATATAGGATTTGAAACGTTGGACATTATAGATTTGACCTACCTGAAGTGAAAGAGGCATTGAAAAAAATGAAATCAAGAAAGTCCCTAAGACATGATAGCATACCAATAGAGGTTTGAAAGTATATGAGAGACACTGGAGTAGTTTGATTCACAAAGTTGTTTAACAATATTGTAAAATCAAAGAAAATGTTAGATGAATGAAAGAAAATCTCTATTATATTAATTTATAAGAATAAAGGAGACATACAAAGTTGCACTAATTATCGGGGATCAAACTTATAAGCCATAGCATGAAACTTTTTAAAAAAGTGACGGACAAGAGGCTACGACATGACATGAGTGTAGAACTAGTTTGATTTCATGCTTAAGAAGTCTACCATAAAAGCTATTTTCCCATTTAGGCAATTGAATGAGAAATATAGGGAGAAGAGGAAGGACCTCCGCATGGTCTCTATTAATGTAGAAAAAGCTTATGATAGGGTCCCTAAAGAGTTAATATAGGTTATGTTGAGTGAGAAAGGGATTTTGCAAGAGTATATAGATATAATTAAAGATATGTCTGAGGGAGTGTTAACAAATATTAAGACTACTAACAGGGAGACCAGTGATTTTTTTATCTTTGTAGGATTGCACCAAAGATCATCATTAAGCTCATACTTTTTCATGTTGGTTATGGATGAGTTAATAAGATATCTACAAGAAGAGATTATATGGTGTGTATTATTTGTAGATGATAGGGTTTTAATTGATGATATAAGGGAGGGTGTACACACATATCTAGAGTTATGGAGAGAAGCACTAGAATCTAAAGGATTTAAAATTAGCCAAATTAAGATAGGGTATATAGAATGCAATTTTAGCAAGGAAAGGAGTGGGAGTAGAGCACTAGTAAGGATTGATAACCAAGAAGTCCCCCTAAAAGACCACTTTGGATACTTAGAATTAGTGATTTATGAGAGTAGAGAGATTAAGAGGGAGGTTAGAACAAATGGAGATACGCTTCTAGAGTTTTGTGTGATCTGCAGGTGCCTCTCAAACTAAAATAAATTTTTTATAAAATGGCTATAAGGTCTGAGCTTCTCTATGAATCAGAGTGTTGAGTAGTTTTGGAACATCATGCATATCTAATGAACATAGCTGAAATGAGGATATTGAAATGAATGAATAGCAAGACAAAAAAGGACAGAATTAGGAAAGAAAACATTAGAGAAAACTTAAGAATAGCACCAATAGATAACAAGATGAGAGATGTTAGACTTACATGGTTAGGGCATGTTCAACAGAGACCGAAAATGACACAGGCTTAAAGAAGTGAGGGAATGCAAGTTGAAAGTTCTAAAAGGACAAGGGGAAGGCCTAAAAGAAGGTAGATAGAAGTAGTAAGAAAATATTTAAAAACTTTAGGACTAAATGAAGCCATGATACCTTTTAGAGGGGAATGGAGGAACAAGATTCACATAGCCAACCCCTAATCGGGATATGGTCTTGATGATGATGATGATGATGATGATGATGATGATGATGATGATGATGGTTTTCTAGGATTACAAAGAAGACAACTTATCCAAGCCTAGGAGAAATCAAGCTAAGCATTATTAAACCTTTCTGCTTGTTTGGGAAACTTGTTTTTCTTGAGTTTTTTTCTATTTCACAACAGAAAATCAAACTTGTTTTCTATTGTGAAACAGAAAAAAGAAGTCAAATTTCCCAAACAAGCAATTTACTGTTTGTTTTTACACAATTTTGTCTACGATTTAAGGATACAAATAATAGGGATAAGATCACCATTGATAATTCAAGCCATGGATTGCCATCCTCTTCTCAAAGCCGGAAGGGATCAACTGAGCATTGTACGCATAAGCATCCGTCACAAAATCGAGCTAAGTTTATTGGGTTTGCAGTACCAGCAAATACAAAAAGTGGTCGAGTATGGCTACTATAGTCATGGTATTATTAATTTGCTGCAGGAAACCACTTGCTCATTTCCTCACAGAGTTGAGAGTACAGGTAGTCATTTCCCATTATAAACCATGCCAGTAACAATGGAAGTCTTTTTGGTGCCAAATAACCTGGACTTACTGCTTTGCTGAGAATCTTACATGTCACTTAAGTGATCGTGCAGAAACATGTGCTAGCTTTGTCACATAAAATAAATTATTGGAGCCCCTATCTACCAGGGGTCAATAAAATGCTGGGCCGTGCTTGATCGTGGAATTTATGATAATGGGCAGATAATGGACGATCTGTGCTGGTGAGCATCTTTTACGTCTGCTTTCTTTTTCGCTGAAAGTCTCTCTCTTGCCTTTGTCTATGATTTATATTTTACCAGCAAGTTAGTATGGTGAATACTTATATAGCATAAGAGGAAAATAAGTAAATTGAAGTTACTAAAAAGGCCTATACAATTCTTGAAATTATGTCAACTCTTGAAATTATGTTGCATGACTCTGCACTTTAAAGTTATTCCAAATTGAATTTTTTGGGATTGGAATCTAACTTCCATTGTATACTGAAACAGTCCAAATTGAGAGAGAGAATTTAACGCTAGTGAGAAGTAAATTCATCCGTTTTCACTGGGGTGTTCAAAGTGAATTCTCGGCCATTTTTACTCTGGCATAACTGGTAACCAATTCTCACTGAACTGACTACAGGAAAATGATTCTCACATAAGAATTAAACTCCAAATGCACAACCCTTAGTTTATGAAAAACATGGATCATGAAAGTTGGCCGCCCTCTTTTCTTCCAAATCTTTTTTCCTTTTTCTCCTTTTCTTCTCATCTTTTGCAAGATAAATTTATTGAAAGTTTCAAGTAAGTTTGTGAAGTTACAAAGGAGACAACTGTTTGAAGGTATTTCAGGAGAAAGCATTCGAATATGTAAAGAAATAGTTGAAAAGAAGAACTTGCAGCTTTTTCTCTTTCTCATGTGCAGGTTGAACAATGGCAGCTGACTAGCTGATAGTTAAAAGCAGTTTCTTCCTCTTCACATTTGTTCAAAGTTCCCGGGAATAGTCGTTTAGGCTACATATTCTCCACCCATCCTTTATGGCCTTTGAAGATCTCCTTTAATCTTTAATATTTCTACTTTATGCATTTGCCATTTCATGAAAACAATAAGAGGACTTCATTGGTTACAGAAAGTCGGGACTGAGATAAGAGCATTCACTTATGGGTTGAAAATTGCTGACAGAAAATTTTGGTTTTCCAGAAGCTTTAGCTGGACAATAAGATTTTGTATGAGAAAATACCACATAATGGAGATCTTTCGCATTGGTAATGTGATTGATTGCCCACTTGATTCATTGTCTACGAAGACAGTTTCAAACACATGTTGAGATTACATGGCTTTTCCAAGAAGCAAAGAGACGTGTCAAACCTTCTTAAGTTCTGCTTGGAATTTTGGTCAAATTAAGCATACTGGCTTGATTTGATCAAATATTCTAACATCCTAACCTACCACGAGGGAATAATTGAGAGAAACTTCTGGCATAATTTTATGATCTGCCCAAAAATGTACCTTGCAAGAGCTGTCAAAATCTGAATTAAATTTGTGAAATGCATCCATGATGTTTGAAGCCTTTGAAAGCAGAAATCTGTTGCTAAGGTCATACCAAGTGTTTTATAATTATCATATCTAATCAGGTTTATCAAGTTAAGGTGAACATAGATGCAGTAGATTGTAATCTTACTTTGTCTCCACCTCTGAAAACAACCTTCCCTCGAACAGCAAAATGAAGTTTGATATTCCTCGCTGCCGGCTTCACCATTTGTTTATTGGAAAATTGGGGTCCTTCCACCTCCATTGGTTCTTCTTTCTGTTCCATCCTCTTGTTGCGCTTTTGTTGCTATCTGATAAAAGAAATAAATCCAATGTTCATGTCTCGGATGAACTAGACTTCTTCTGGCCATGAAGAAACCTGCTAAGAATCCATGTGAGATAACTGAGGAAGGAGATGAAGACAGCCTTTACAGCATCAATACAGAGGTTCAGAAGAAGCGGATCAGAGGAATCATCAACTATCAGAAATCTCTCTATTTCTCTTCGTCATCCTCTTCTTCATCTTCTTCTGCTACATCATGTTCTACATACTCATCTAGCAGGAGCAGTCTGCTGGAACTGATGAAAGGAGGGAGCACATCTCTGAGAAGGTTATTTGACATGGAACACACATCGCTTTCAAAGCATTTTAACGAGTACAGTGGGTCGCCTGTAATAAAGCCTATACTTCTATGGAACAGTGATATGGACGATGGAACTCTAGGATTGTCACCCTGGACAGACGTGAAGCAGTTTATAGAAACAAAACACGATATTGAATCTGAGGAACTTAGTGGTTTTGCATCTGAGAGCAGTTATGCAAAAGGAAAATCAGGTTTCGAGAAAAAACAGCATATAAGAAACAAGAAAAAACTGATTAGATCCAAGTCATTTAGGAGGCTACCAGAATTTGGCATTTGGAGATGCAGAGGCTTTCGGTTCAGGTTGAAGTTGAGACGATTGAGAATCATGATATGTGGAAGAAAGTTCTGATACAATTTCTAAATCCAAAGGTTTGCAACCAATGCAGTGTCTCCATCCAAAATCCAAATGTAATTGATAGGGGTATAAATTTTGATAAATTCAGATTCAGTCCACTGGAACAATTAAGCTGAAATTTTTACATTTACATATTAGGTACATTATTTGCAGATGGAAATAAATTGCCTTATTTGGCCAAGGAAAGCACAAAGAATCACAGAATGCAAGAACAATCCACAATCTTCAGTGGGCTTATTCAGAACTAGATGAATGCTTACAGAAGAGACACTGAGCTGAGACAACTTTGCTCATGATGCTCCCTTCTTCGATGCTCAATCCACTACTCCGTCTGTTCCATAGATGAATCGCGTATGTCTCTTTATACAGCCGTAGAAGCTTTGCTTCCACCCATTTTGATTCGGTTAGATTCTTCGGCTGTTGGAAAAACCCATCCACTCTATTCCAATATACCGGATAAAACGCCATCGGTGGCAAAACAGTGAAATTATAACCCGGTCTATTCTCCACCCTCTTTACCACTCTTGAAACCAAATACGGCCCGTTATGCCCCCATTTGTTTCCATTGAATGTGAGTGCATATTCCTGGATGAACTTGAACAGAAGTGGATGCTTCTCATAAAAACTAGAATTGCGTTGTTCAGCCTCCCAGTCTCCAAATCTATAGTTTGTGCTCCTATCGAGTTCCTTAAACCCGAAAACTCATTCAAGAGTATAACATCGGTATCCACATAAGCCCTTCCATACTTGTAGAGAATCACAAGCCTGAGCAAATTGGATAGATTCTGAGAAAATGGAATTTCACCAGGATCGACATTCCCCTTCTTCAATTCATCAAACCACGATTCCACCGGAGTTTCCTTAAAAAGAAACGGCAAATCTGGCGAAACTGCTAAAACTCTATAACCCTCATTTCTTAACGGGTTCAAAACCTTTTTGCCCTGTTTTGAGTCCATGGTAGCTGAAAGAATCATCAAACACGCGAAAGGATGTACTTTGAAAAGGCTCTCAACAGATACCAATTCCCGACTACCAAACGAACTAACCGGAGAAATCCAAGTCATGAAGAATCGAACTTCACACCCCCCATCAAAGAACTTCCAAGTTCTCTCTGCAAATTTCTGTGTTTTTTCATTAGAATGAAGTATCTTAAGCTTGTGCATGTTTTGCCGAAACCATTTGATCCTTTCCTCTTCTGTGACATTAATTGGAGCCAAAACAGGAACTGGGTCTCTTAGGTAAGACTGTTTAATCTCTTCTTTTACCGAAAGCAGAGCTGGCTGTACATGATGGATGGTTTTGTTCGATCGAAAAGCGACAGAATGGAGGGAGAAATTGGAAAAAGCACTGGTGACTAACAAAAGAAACAAAATGAAAGCTGCTAGAGAGAGAGCGGAGAAGAGAGAGTACCTAAACATGTTGCAGTACTGCGAACACAACTTGCACCGTGACAATTATAAAAGAACAAAGCTTAGAAAGAACTTTCATGGCGGATGGATGAGGGGAAAGAGAGCGGGTTCTAGGCCGTCCTTTTATTGAAGACTTTCCATGGAGCGGCCAATATCAATATTCAAAGGTCGCCAAATCAAACAAAGAAGAAGAGCCGTCTGCTGATGTAAAGAAGAAAGAGATGGGAAATGGAGGGGATTGAAATTGGCATTTGGAAGACTTTGTAAAGGAAAATTTAGTAATTTAAGGAGGTTTTTTCTCTTTCCTTTTCAGCTTTTCACATCCTTTTCTTCTACAGAGAGAGAGAGAGAGAATTTTGTTCTTCCCTTTTTCAAGCGAGGCGGGTTAGATTCGCGCGGACATTTCACCCTCTTGGCGCACAAATCTGGTCCCTTGATTAACATTTCCCTATCAACCGGGTCGCTTTTCTTTGGCGTGGATGTCAGTCGGCTTTTTAGAATCCGCAGGGTACGTTTTTTATATTTGCACCCCCTTGTTTGGCAGAATCACGACATTGAATTTTCCACATGGGTGACAGAACAGTGTATTTTAAGATGAAGAGATAAATATCTATTAAACACTTCTTTGCCCCACGGCGGGCGCCACTAATTTGACCATTCCAACGTCCGTTTGCCGCTAATTTTGTCTTGATCAGATGATCATATACCATCGATCATCGGAACCCTTGTCTAATCCTTCCTTGCTCAAGCCAAACATGATCCATTGAGTTTTGTTGGCCGGACGGGACCCATTTGGCATGTGACGAAAGCTTTCTCAATCCGCCGTTGATGGTAGTTTGAAGGTAGAGATCAACAGTTGCGATGTGATCCCGGAAGCTGAGCTTCTCCTTAGATCGTGAGAATGACTTTCGGCACAGCCGGTCTCATGGCATAAATAGGCAGTCCGGTACAGTTGAGATATGTCAACCGCTCTGTCATGTCTCATGATATTATCCGTCAAAATATTTTTTACAGCTTCTTGATGTTTCTCGCGACCACTAGAACAACGAGAAATTAGAGCGATCCCAACCGTTCATCTTCTATGTCATCTTTGATAGCCCAAAAACGTGTGGCCAATAGCTCTCGATTTTAGTGTAATAATTGGACTGTAAAAGAACCACCACCATTGATCTGTGACTCACCTAGGCCTACGGTGTACAAGGACTAGCATCGTTTTGAAAGAAAACGGCAAAAGTTGTGGACAGGGAAAGTTATCCAGGTAGTTATAAAGGGTAGACAGGCATGCAGGTAGATCAGCAACTGGGATTACTTAGCAGGTGTTGCTTTGATCTCCACCGTAAAGACTGCCAAACGGAGGATCAGGATTATTTATTTGCTTGTTTTGTTGCTTATTTGTTATGGTTCACCGGCGATGTGCAAGCCATTGATCACTCAATTAGGATCTTTTGTTTACCTACTGTGGATGGTAAAGTCCATTCCATTCTCCGACATGGCAAACGACAGTGTGGGTCACCTAATGTCTTACTGCTGGCCTACAACTCGCTGCCTTTTCCTCAGCCATCCACTCGTCCAAATGTGCAGCTAAAACCACATGTCCACCTTAAATAGTTACAGATGATCCTAACAGCTGTTCTTCTGGATTTGACAGCTGCGATGATCTGTCGATAGGAAAGAATTTTAAGATGAGCGGTTAAGATCACCTACCATCTGAGGCCCATGTCCTTCCACATCCACACATGTTGTTCTAGCATCAAAGAAAGCTGTTGAACAGGTAGTACTGTTTATGATCCAATATTCTAACTTTTGGAGCAAATCATGTCTTCTCCGCATTTTACGGCCAACCGGGGGGTCCTACGCTTGCCAATATTCTGTAGTTAAAGGGTTAATCAGTTCTCTTGATCGTCTTCTATTAACCACCAATGCCTATCACAAAAAGGGCGGTCTTAGGTGCATGCTCGTGTATGCAAGGTCCGAAGAAGAAGCGGACCACAAGGATAAATAATATTCAGTCTTACCTTGCATTAACCATCAATGCCTATCACATGCTCTCCAAATGGACGATCGGCATGTCATTCCATCTCCACGATTGCGTGTTCCAATCAATGGTTCAAATCACCCTGATGCCATTTGCGTGAGTCTATGACTGAATTATATTTAATTTCACGCTATACCATTGACTGATGGTTGAGATCATCTAATACGGGTAGTTTTATGATCACCATCGATAGTATCACCAGTTAAGGTAACGTCACTTGGACGGCTAAGATTCTTATGTTTGATTCGTTTTCATTTGTATACTGGCGAGCCGATCATCCATCGATCTGATCTTGTGGTGACCGGCTTAGCAAATGAAGGATTGAATGATGCTAGCTTATGCTAGGTGGGGGCATGTCCAGTTTTTGGCTCGCTAGAGAATCATAAATTAGGAAGTACAGAATTAAGTAAGTAAGATGGATAATTTACAGAATTAAAAAATAATTTGCCTAATTAAATACATATTTCATGCATAATTTGCTCCACGCTGTGCAAACCCTGACCTACAAGAGGATAGACGTTTTCTTCAGCTACTAGGCTAGAAGGTCGACGGTGCTCGTAACGCAGGATTTACACCTACTGGCTCATTGCCAGCCATTATATTAGGCTTTTTGGTGCGTCGACAGCCTTAGAATGTGGTCTCAGAAAATGACTGGTTTGGATCACCAAAGACTGGCCAAATGTGTAGTTTTAACGAACCATGCATGCAAAACACTAAGACACGCGCAGTTTCTCCTTCAATCTCTAAAAATGTTTTGTGCTTTTTATTCATTTAAAGGATGTGAAAAACTGAAACAGACGCTTAAACCCTCTAATTGATTATATAAATGGTGTCTTAAAGAAGAAAGATGGCGCAACGATAAAGTTGTAATAATATGATCTTGAGGTCATGGGTTCAAGGTATGGAAACAGGCTCTTGCAAAGATGCAAGGTCAGGCTGTGTACTATATAGACCCTTGAGGTCTGCCCCTTTACCGGACCCTGCGTAGTTGGGAGTTTTGTGCACCAGAGATGTCCCAATTGTGCTGTTAAACTGATTTTTCATTCAATTATTTTTTTAAATGCTTTTTTTCTCTCTCTCTCCATTTTCTTCCCTCTTGTCCTTGAATCTTGATCGAAAGACAAAAACCATACAGGCGGTGAACTCTCACTCGAGTTCTTTCTAACTTCTCATGCAGAAAGCAGGATGCACACAAGGCTTCTAGTAACTTCTTTATTATTGACATGATTGTGAAACAACTCGAAGAGGAGCCTTGGAGCAACAGTAGAGTTGTCGCCGTGTAACCTTGAGGTAACGGGTTTTAAGGCGTGAAAACAGCCTCTTGCAGAATGCAATATAAGGCTGTATTCTATTGACCCTTGTGGTCCCCTCCTTCCCTGAATCCTGCATATGTAGGAGCTTTGTGCACCTGGACTGCCCTTTTTACTGTGAAACAACTCCATGTTCCTCTCTATAATGATCACCACATGAGCTCAAGCTGTTAACCTGACTAGAGTTCACTTCTCAATCTTATTCAACCTCCATGACTAACGAACGAGGGGGCATGTCATTTCCTAAAGCAATATTGCAACAAGTCCAAAATATTGTCTTACAAGTTGCCATGTAGAGCCCACTTTTGCAATAAGAGCTCACCTTTAGATGATCTGACCATTACCGTTGGATTTGGATGTCCTGTAGATCCAAAACCACACCGGTTGAATAATTTCATAGCATCCTTAAAACCACATATTTTATCATGGGCTGTAAATATTAAACGAAGTTTCTAACTGGCCGTTTCCTATAATCGCAAGTTTACAAATGCTTGAAATCATCCAATCTTTTCACTTACTGGACTATTCGATGTGCAAAAGCTGGAGATGAATGCATCCAATCAGCCAAAGGTGGGCTTCTCTATGAAAGAGTGGGCTGTGCGGCAACTTGCCATGGTATAGTGTTCCACCGTAGCATTGCTGACTGTAACACCATATTCCATGAATCTAACGAAATTTTCAAGAATCTTAACTGCGCTTAAGCTTCATAAAAAAGGTAGTCCAGATGCATAAGAGTGAATAGTACGTAGCTTTACCTTGTATTTTGCAAGAGGCTATTTCCACGCCTTGAACCCGTGATTTCAAGGTCACATGACGACAACTCTAGTATAACTCCAAGGCTCCCCTTCTACACTTAAACTTCAATGCTGCTAAATAATTAATGTAGCTTCGAATAAACACAGGCCAACTGAGTAGCTCTTTGGAGCCAAATGGAACTCGCCCCCGTAAGAGCAATTTGCTTATTTGCCTTTCATTTCGCCCTTCACTCAAGCATGAACACAGTAGTATGCAATCTGCGACCATCTTCACTAATGTACTGATTGACTCGCATTGCTAGCCTTCAAGGTCGAATAACCAAAGATCCGCTTGGGACCTTGCCCTTTTGGAATAACAGCGTCCATTTTTGCAGGTGGCAAGCAGTACCCTGCAGTCTCCAACATCAAAGGGTTGTAGTCTTACTCCTACTTTCCAAGAGCTTGGTGGACTCCATTGTCTCCCTCTATCGGAAACCTCAAGTTTCTGAGAGCAATCAACCTCCAAAACAACAGTTGCCAGAATGAAATTTTCCAAGAGATTGTGTTGGGAAACTAACTAACTTT
The DNA here is from genome assembly GCA_035236585.1 of Warburgia ugandensis. Lineage (NCBI taxonomy): Eukaryota > Viridiplantae > Streptophyta > Magnoliopsida > Canellales > Canellaceae > Warburgia > Warburgia ugandensis. The sequence goes on along the minus strand of CP141138.1, from coordinate 48,191,417 downwards.
TTTCTCTATATGCAAATCAATTGAACACCCACAAATAATAATATACAACATAATACGTGGAAGTACAAATCAGAGTAAGCAATCAAAATCAAAACACTGAAATCTTTGCATGAAAATTTTCTCTAGAAGAAGTTAAAACCACAGGACTTAGTCTAACCAAATCTGTACTAAATAATAATGGAAATACAAGTCTTTTCTAGAAATCTTAGAGGAACCTAAATCCTCAAGAGATAACCTCTTAGAATAACAAAAATAATAAAGAACTTCCCACTAATTAGAGCTTTAGAGGTCTTCCAAAAGTATGTACTTTGGAGAAATACACCGAGACCATGATTATACAGTTACAATCCTAGAGATCAATCAATATACCGAGACCAAAGTTAAAACCTCATAAGTGGAACTCTTTTTCTCATTTTTTTCTCTCTCTAGCTTTTATATCCTAAATCGGGAAACCCGAAGAGGAAAATGGTCTCTCTCTTTCTTTCATTTCATATTTTTTCTCTCCCTTCTTTCCTTGGTCAAAAGGAAAAGGAATCCCACGTCTCTAACCCAAATTACATGTGAGACCCACCTCCTTATTAGGAGGAGAATAGCAACATAACGTTTATTTGGTCTGCAAACTCTATATCTCAGTCCAGCCAAAATTCATGGGAAGAACTTGAAGGAGAAACCCCAGCTCTTATATCTAATTTCTCCACTCACAGGTTCCTCACTTCATCTTACAACAAACTAGTAGGCAACATTTCTTGTGAGCTAGGCTCTTTGTCAAAGCTAAACTTTTTGGCTCTTGGTACTAATGACCTTATTACAGGCAGCATCCCTTTTTCGCTTGTGAACCTCTCACGTCTCTCACAATTCTCTCTCCACGAGGAAATAATCTTAAAGGCAAGCTTCCAGACTACAAATTTTGGAGATCTTTTTGAATAAATTATCTGGTACAATTCCTCCTGAAAATTTCAATTTGCATCAATAGGTTGTTGGTGAAGGGGAGCCTTGGTGCAATGGCAAACTTGTTGTCATGTGACCTTGAGGTCAAGGGTTCAAGACATGGAAACAACTTCTTGCAAATATGCAAGGTAAGACTTCATAGCTAAAACTTCGTGCACCAGGACTGCCCTTTATCAATCAGTTGTTAGTGGTAGATAATCAGTTAAAATCTTCCCGAAGACATGGGCGTTGCCCTTCCCAATATGCAAGCACTTCTTCTAGTTAGGGATAAGCCACTTCACGGGATCCATTCCATTATCATCATCCAATGTTAGCCATTTGATTTGACTGATTATTCGTTTAGTGTATCTGTGCTTACGAATCTGCGAAGCTTGAAAGATCTGAGAAGGTTCAACGTTTGCTTGAATAGGTTTGGTAACACGAAGTAATGACGACTTGAGATTTCCCATTTCTCTGTCCAACTGTAGCAACCTGGACTTATTGGCAATGAGCTATAATCGTCTAAGAGGCCCGCTGCTCAATACCATTGCTGATTTGTCAACCCAGCTAAACAATCTAGAGACGGGACATAATGAGATTTACGGTAACATTCCTTCTGGAATTTTGACTCTTATTGGATGGTCCTGGTTGGGTCTGCAAGAAAACCATTGTTGATAACATGACAACAACTCTACCGTTGTGTCAGGACTCCCTTTCACTCTCTATAAATAGACTATCCGGACAAATTCCCTCTTAATGGCAACCTCATTTTGCTAAACCAATTACATCATCATCATCAAGACTTTATCCAAATTAGGGGTTGGTGCTGAACGAATTGCATCTAGATGGAAATAGTCTTCGTGAATCATAACTCCCACTCTTAGCATTTGTCAAAATCTGAATGTGTCAAACATATCCAGAAATAATATAAATGGGGAACTTTACCTTAACAAGTTTTTACCATGTCCACGTTACTGTTCGTCTATGTAGATCAGAATTCTTTGACTGGCTTGCTCCTGTTCGAAGCGGGTATTTTGTGCTCTTGGATGTTTCTGACAAATAATTGTCTGGTGAAATTCTTAATACTCTCGGCAATTGTATAACATTGGAAGACCCGTACATGGATGGCAACTTCTTTCAGGGAACAATACCTTCGTTGTCACGGAGTGCTCGAAGAGTTATTACAAAGATAGATCTTTCACGTAACAATTTGTCTGGGGTGATTTCAGAGTACTTGGGAAACCTTCCTTTCTTACAGTACCTAAATATCTTTCAATTATCTTGATGGCGTGAAGTTCCAGCAGAAGTGATCTTTTAAAAAATTCAAGTGCAGTTTCAGTCCTTGGAAATGATAAGCTATGTGGGGTATCCCAGAACTGCAGTGGGAAGGAATTACGTGCAGTCGTTAGCATCAAAGAGGTCCGATCTAACACCTAACTGCCCAGAGGTTAGTAGGTTCCTTGTCACCCTATATAGCAAACCTCAAGTCCCTTGGGAGAATTCCCTGCAAAATCTCAATATTTCTCATAATTCCTTCACTGGAGAAATCCCAATCAATCTGACCGGTTGTTCAGATCTCTGTGTCATTTGGTTGTCTTACAGAGACTCAAAGGGAACACTCAGATTTCTGTCAAAGCTCACTTGCCCGGGCTTTCGCTCCATTAGTCTTATAGGAAGGATCCGACCTTCACTGGAAACCTTTCATTGCTCACTGATCTTGATACTGTCTGCAAATGGCTCATCTGAAAATATTCCAACTGACTTTGGTCGACTTGCAAGGTTAGATAGGACTGCTTTTAAAAGAATAACTTATTTGGATAGTCCCTCCACTCCTTAATCGGTCTTTTCTTCCAAGTATTAAAGCTGTTAACTAATTAACTACATGTAAGCCTTCCTGCCCACTTCGGCTTTGATTCTCTATTTTAGTAGATCAATGCCGTGACTCGTGAATAGTAGAAGCCAGCAGAACCTCCTAAAACTGTTGGATTACCATTGATTAAGCTGAGAGGAAGGGGCCCAGTAAATATTTGTATGTCTAACAAAAATTCCTTTGGGTGCAAAACTACTAGTAAACAGTAGCAAAGGTGATGATCCGAACTTCTCAACTTCTTATCAGTTGTAGCCGTCTAACATTATTGTGTTAAATGACAATCTTTTCAAAGGCAGGTTGTCCAACTCCATCACAATCTCTTAACCGGGTTAGAGATGGGAAAAAACTATGGATATGGAGGATCTTGTTAGGGTGGACCCACATGTGGTCCATCCTATGTGAGGAAACTTACAACAATAGGAAACTGTCAATATAAGTTCAAACAGATAAGGATCAAGATAGGGATCATCAAGATAAGGATCAAACAGATAAGAGTCCATCCTGTGTGTGTGTGTGTGTGTGTGTGTGTGTGTGTGTGTGTGTGTGTGTGTGTGTGTGTGTGTGATGCTAGGATTAGGTATGTGAGGGTGTGTGAGAGTTTGTGCTTAGAGCAAGATAGGAGGGCTAGAGGAGGCTCTGAGCCTTCTCCTTCTCCTCATCCATGTAATCTGATCAAATCATAGTAGAATCCTCCTCTTCTGTGGACGTTGGCCGAGTTAACTGAACTATGTAAATCTCCTTTGTCTTCTTTTGTGTATGTGTGTTTGTGTGATTAAATCGATCCTGATCGCCAAATCTATGAAATCTGGCATGTCAAAGTGGTATCAACCCTCTATACTAGAGGATTTTGGAACATCAGATGCTGAAATGACTCCTCAACCAGAAACAGAAGTTCAGCCAAAGATGTCAACAAGAGGACGTATTCTGATTTCATCTCTGAAATATTCAGAATTAGAGTATATCATGCTCACTGATGAGCAGGAGCTAGAGAATTTTCAACAAGCCCTGATGCATGCAGACAAGGGCAAATAGGTGCAAGCCATGCAAGAAGAACTTGTCTCATTAAAGAAAAATTAGACATATGAGCTAGTAACACATCCCAAGGAAAAAAGAGCATTGAAGAACAAGTGGATCTTCAAGGTAAAAAGAGGAAATAATGGAGAACCAGTCGAGTACAAAGCGCAATTGGTCGTCAAAGGCTTCAAGCAGATGAAAGGAATAGACTTTGACAAGATTTTCTCACTAGTAATGAAGATGACATCAATCAGGATAGGGATCATCAAGATAAGGATCAAACAGATAAGAGTCCATCTTGTGTGTGTGTGTGTGTGTGTGTGTGTGTGTGTGTGTGTGTGTGTGTGTGTGTGTGTGTGTGTGTGTGTGTGTGTGTGTGTGTGTGTGTGTGTGTGTGTGTGTGTGTGTGTGTGATGCTAGGATTAGGTATGTGAGGGTGTGTGAGAGTTTGTGCTTAGAGCAAGATAGGAGGGCTGGAGGAGGCTCTGAGCCTTCTCCTTCTCCTCATCCATGTAATCTGATCAAATCATAGTAGAATACTCCTCTTCTGTGGACGTTGGCCGAGTTAGCCGAACTATGTAAATCTCCTTTGTCTTCTTTTGTGTATGTGTGTTTGTGTGATTAAATCGATCCTGATCGCCAAATCTATGAAATCTGGCATGTCAAAGTGGTATCAACCCTCTATACGAGAGGATTTTGGAACATCGGATGCTGAAATGACTCCTCAACCAGAAACAGAAGTTCAGCCAAAGATGTCAACAAGAGGACGTATTCTGATTTCATCTCTGAAATATTCAGAATTAGAGTATATCATGGTCACTGATGAGCGGGAGCTAGAGAATTTTCAACAAGCCCTGATGCATGCAGACAAGGGCAAATAGGTGCAAGCTATGCAAGAAGAAATTGTCTCATTAAAGAAAAATTAGACATATGAGCTAGTAACACATCCCAAAGAAAAAAGAGCATTGAAGAACAAGTGGATCTTCAAGGTAAAAAGAGGAAATAATGGAGAACCAGTCGAGAACAAAGCGCAATTGGTCGTCAAAGGCTTCAAGCAGATGAAAGGAATAGACTTTGACGAGATTTTCTCACTAGTAATGAAGATGACATCAATCAGGATAGGGATCATCAAGATAAGGATCAAACAGATAAGAGTCCATCTTGTGTGTGTGTGTGTGTGTGTGTGTGTGTGTGTGTGTGTGTGTGTGTGTGTGTGTGTGTGTGTGTGTGTGTGTGTGTGTGTGTGTGTGTGTGTGTGTGTGTGTGTGTGATGCTAGGATTAGGTATATGAGGGTGTGTGAGAGTTTGTGCTTAGAGCAAGATAGGAGGGCTGGAGGAGGCTCTGAGCCTTCTCCTTCTCCTCATCCATGTAATCTGATCAAATCATAGTAGAATCCTCCTCTTCTGTGGACGTTGGCCGAGTTAACTGAACTATGTAAATCTCCTTTGTCTTCTTTTGTGTATGTGTGTTTGTGTGATTAAATCGATTCTGATCGCCAAATCTATGAAATCTGGCATGTCAAAGTGGTATCAACCCTCTATACTAGAGGATTTTGGAACATCGGATGCTGAAATGACTCCTCAACCAGAAACAGAAGTTTAGCCAAAGATGTCAACAAGAGGACGTATTCTGATTTCATCTCTGAAATATTCAGAATTAGAGTATATCATGCTCACTGATGAGCAGGAGCTAGAGAATTTTCAACAAGCCCTGATGCATGCAGACAAGGGCAAATAGGTGCAAGCTATGCAAGAAGAAATTGTCTCATTAAAGAAAAATTAGACATATGAGCTAGTAACACATCCCAAGGAAAAAAGAGCATTGAAGAACAAGTGGATCTTCAAGGTAAAAAGAGGAAATAATGGAGAACCAGTCGAGTACAAAGCGCAATTGGTCGTCAAAGGCTTCAAGCAGATGAAAGGAATAGACTTTGACGAGATTTTCTCACTAGTAATGAAGATGACATCAATCAGGATTATACTTGGATTGGTGGCGAGACACAACTTGGAGCTTGAGCAGATGGATGTAAAGACAACCTTTCTACATGGAGATCTAGAAGAAGAGATATACATGGAACAACCAGAGGGTTTCGAAGTTGAGAAGAAGAAGCATTTGGTATGCAAGTTGAAGAAAAGTCTCTATGACCTTAAACAAGTGCCAAGGCAGTGGTACAAGAAATTTGATTCATTCGTGATGAGTCAAGGTTTCAAAAGAACAGATGCTAAAGCTAGAAAAGATTCACACTAATGAGAATCTTATAGACATGTTAACAAAGGTGGTAACCTTCAAGAAGCTATTGCTATGTAAAAACATAGCAAGCATGAGTTCAGACTAGTGGAGTGTGGCATGGGGATGGAGGGGGACAATTGATGATGTTCATCCCCATTAAATCATCCCAAGACTCCTGCAAAGAATAGAAGTCTGTTAGAGGTAGAAAACCTAATCTGATTAGGAGTCCTAATTATGTAAGGACAAGAAGAAAGAATTTGTGTAGAATACCTCTAGCCTACCTTTGATCTCTATAAATAGGATCCAGAGGCAAAGCTAAAGGCATCCTTCGGTTGCAAATCTCTCTCGTATAGTGGATTGTTTCCCCTCCTCCTCTCGTGGACATAAGCTATACATAGCCGAACCACATAAATCTCCGTGTTTTTTGCGTGTGTTGTGTGATCTCAACGTTGCTGCGCTTAACACATCCCTGCTAGGATTGACAACCTCAACAATTTAGCCATCTTCCATTTTGAATGCAGTCATCTCACATGACACATATAGTAGAGATGGGCATTTCTGAAAATAGCTCTTATGAGATATCTAGCACAATGGGCAGTTTACGCTTGGAAAAACTTTTCATGAACAGAAATGACTTTTCATGATCACATTCCTTCATCACTGGTTTCTTTGCACTGCATTAAATACTAAGATTTTTCTCGCAATAAATTATTTGGTCATAATCTGAATTTCTTGAGAAGCTACCTTTGCAATATCTAAATTTATCATTCAAAAATCTTAAGGGTGCAATGTGGGATTTTTGGAAATTCAACCACCACAGTAGCATTTCATATTTGTGATTCATGTAAATCTACAGCCTCTTGAAGAAAGAAAAGGTCAATTTCTCTCAAAGTAATATCTTCAATAGTTTGTGGAGTAATTGGCTTATTAGTTTTCTCTTCTTTTGCAGCCAATCTTTGTTGGAGAAGAACGTCAAGAAGGCAATCTTCTTCCTTGTCTCCCTTGAAGCACCAGCATATGAAGATCACTTGTGGTGAGCTTCTTGAAGTGATTAATAGGTTTTCCTCGGTCAGTTTAATTAGTCTCTTGTCTATGGAGTTTTCCATCAAGATAAATAAGTTGCTAGAAGAAGGTACTAAACCTTCAAAGACATGGAGCTTCTAAGAGTTTTATGTTAGAATATGAAGCACTAAAAACATTTTCCATTGAGATCTTGTCAAGGTCTTAACCTCCATTGATGGTGTAGATTTTGAAGGTAAATGTTTTCAATGCTCTAGTTTTCGAGTTTATGGCTAATGAAAGCCAATAGAAGTGGTTGCACTCAATAGCAAAAGAGAAACAACAATTAAAGACTTTGAGTCTTATGCAAAGGTTAAACATAGCAGCTGATGTGTACTTGAATAGGAAGCCAAACAATGTACTTCTTGATGAGTACTTGAATGCTCATGTGGATGATTTAGAAATTGTAAAGTTCCTTTTGAAATTTGTCAATGATCATTCTAAAAATCAATATTTCAATTGGACTGAAAAGGATCTATTTAGTAATTACTTTATCTGGAAATTGATCTTATGAAGCTAATGATTTGTTTCAATGGTTAAAGTAGTTTTTCTCCTACTTTAATGTCATGACAATGCATGATGTGAATTTTTTAAACCTAACCCATGCAAGTATATAAGATCAACTATATTCAAGTACGACGCATATGAAATGAATTATGTACCAAACTAGAGAATTTTGATTTTAAATTAAAACTAAAATGAATCTACAAAAAAGCTAAAGTAAACTGAAAGAAAACTAGATGGTAGAAAGTAGTTCAGGAATTAAGAATCCATCATAAGAATCATGCTAATGTTTCTCATTACTTGAAAATGTGTATGAATTAGAAGCCTTGGCTACAAGCTAAAACTTCTTTTAAAGAAGTAATAAATACGCTAATAGCATGGATTATCTTAATTGGCACTACTCATATAAAACTATAAGCATGACCCATCTAATTCTCTTATAACCTACCCAAGAAAGCATTTAATCATACATAAAAATTATTTTATAAATATCTCATCTAAACTACAAGTATTAGAATCAAAGTAAAATAAAACCTAAAAATCATTCTTCAAAGAACCTTTTATCATGAAATTGTTCATATATCAATTTTCTAAGCTAAAAATCTATTAAATTGAATGAGAAATATGAACACTCATCATTTGGCTTCTTCTAATCTCCAAACTACTAGATAGCCTTGTGTAATGAATGATCCACAAGTAGCGATTGATGAACTCTCCATAGTTGATCTTATTCCTCTCTTGGACTTATTAATTTTTCTTTTTTAGTTTGGGGAACACTAAGAACAACCTTTTAAAGTGGAATATTTTTGAGCTTATATATAGGGGTTAACTTTCCTAATTGACGAGAAACTTGGAGAATAAATAAGAAAGTCTCCTCTTTAGAATGACTTGTGTAATAAGCATTCCTAACTCTGTGCCTCTCTCTCTCTCTCTCTCTCTCTCTCTCTCTCTCTCTCTCTCTCTCTCTCTTCTAACAATGCCCCATAAGCAAGCCGTTCTAAAATTGTGCAAAACCAATCCTAAAAGAGAACTTTTTTACTTGGTCAGACAAGAATCATACTTTTCTATTTTGATTACAAGTGTTTTCCTTTAAGAAAATAAGTAACTACTTGTAAAAAGATAAATTTTGCATATTTAGGAAATGTAATATCCTTAATTTTTAGTATAAATTAAGAATTTGTTAAATAAATTTAAAAAAAATTTATAGATGGAATTTGATCTTAAAAACTTAAGAATTTGAAAGTGCTCGTCAATAGGATTCCAACACCATAAAGAATGCGGAAAACGAAGCTCAAACGAGGGAGTTATGAGCCATTGAAGTTATATGGGTATTTTAGTAATTTGGCAAAAACGTATCCGACCAAATCGCTAGAGAAACCAGCGGAAAGAAACGTGAAGGGAAGAGTTTCTCTTTCCCTTAGACTCTAAGGATTATATCTTTTCCCCCAGGCTCCAAAACACTCCACCCTGCCCGTTTTCACTAAGTTTTACTCTAAACCCTAGCTCGAAAAAAAAAATTCAAGTTTTCCGGCGAGTGAAACTCCGGCAACGTCCATCAAGGGTCAACAAATCAAGTAAGCTCTAAGCCCTCAATTTTTATATTTTATAGGTATAAATATAATAGAAATACAAAATAGTAAATGCTTGAAAAATCAGGAAAAATCACATTTTCCTGGGAACCCTGTGCACGCTACTGTTGGAGCATGATTTCATGGATGAAACCACATCTATTTGCAAATTGTATTGTCCATCTAGTGCATGAGAGACCCAAGATCAAACCCTTTAAATTTGGGAGAGATCCAACAGCTGGGTTCTCCAGAAAACGTGAAAACCAACCTAGGGAAGTTTTTAGGAACTTGGAAAAACCGCTTCAAAAACATAGTTTTTGGCAAAATCAATGCAAAAGGAGGGTGGAAATGAAATCTAGGCAAAATTCTGAGGAAAATGGTGCAAAAATCGCAAGATTTGGGTGCCTATGGGCTTGTCGGAGAAGACCAGAATTCGGTCGTCTTCTCCAGCAGCGGTGACCGCGTCAGCGCCTTAGCGCTGGCACCGGGACGCCCGACGGGAACGCATGACGAGTGCACACTGTTGCGCGTGCAAAATCCACGTGCACGGGAGTCCCTGCGCGGGCTGTCTTGGGAAGTTAGGACACACGGCATCCTGGCGACCGTGACGCACGCGGCGGTGCGTCACGCTAACGAGGACACACTCGGCACGTCCCCGCTGAGAGTTCTGAGGCCGGGCGTCTTCGTGATGCCAGTTTACGTAGGTATAAACCGACGTAAACCATCGTCGTCGGTGTAAACCACCTGTGGTGGTCGGTCGGCCCCATTTTGTGAGTATTTTCACAAAAAATTGATTTTTGGGAACTATAGGAGTCCAAATCACGATATGAAAGAGGCGTTGTGACCGTATTGACGAGGTTGACCTAGTTTTAACTTAAAAACTTATAAATGACCACTTTTAATTTAGAAATTTTTTAAAATAGTGATGTGACATGAACAGGTGCACTTGAACATACCAGTTAAGGGGATTATTAGCAAACTAAGTGGTCTTACATTGAGGTATGTGACGACAATTAATGCTTTGTCTTGATTTTAAAACCATGCATAAACATAGCATCATGCATGATTGTGTTTTAAATTGCATTTATTATTTGCCGTTGATTTCATGAGACTTTAAGTACATTATGATTATTACAAATTGAAATCTTTTATTGAATAAACTCATGACAAATGTTTTTATGAGCATGATATTAATTAATAATGCTTAAATAGAGACTTCTTTCTTATTATATATTGGAAATGCATGGATTGGCATGGAAATAAGAATAGAGGCTTGTTAGCTGGTCCTTTTATAAGCTAACCCTAAGATGAGGGGCGTGTCTTGGGGATTTCGAGCTACGAGTACTCTTGAGTTTTGACATATACATTTGATTTGCGTGTTTTTATATTTGATGACGGGTGCTCTCACCCGGTGGGCATCATGGTAGGAGGGATAAGGCCGGCCACCCACCCTCCGAGATTTTGATGTGATGATGTTGTGATATGATAGACACCTGCTCATAGATGGTATTTGGTAGGGGTTTGGTAACATGGATAGTCCACACTACCGGTCTAGGCCTTTTCATGGGGACAGACGCTAAGTCTCCTATTATGGTGTAGACAGAAAGCGGCGGTGGTTGAGACCCATGGAGGGTTGCCACTGCGGCATGATGACCCATATTCTTATTATGTGTGCGTGTATGATGAGCATGGTTATGGATGGTATGCCTGGGGGTGACGACACTCAAAGGTTGGCTATGAGTACTCATGATCAGTGATATTAGTGCGATATTGTGGGACCCATTACCTTAGGGTGCCCTTATTTTTATTGTATGCTCATTTACATTGATTCATGTCATGTTTTAACTCTATGAAATGCATGCTTTAGCATATGAAATAAATTGGCATTTATGTTGGCATGACTTATGATACTGGTATCTTCATAGATGATAGACTTTTTATCAGTACTGTTATTCATTTATTTCATTTTATTACATTAATTGTCTATGTACCTACGCAAGCGATAGCTTGCTGAGGCATTGCTTTATTTTGCAATGCCTTACATCTTGAGCGCGATAACAGGAAAGGTAAGGCTATTGAGAAACCGCGAGAGCTGCGGAAGATCCTTTTACCTAGAATTTTAGACAGTGATGCGAGTCAATAAACATGATTATCATTTGAATTTAATTATGGACTGTATACTTTATATTTTGGATTTGATTGAGATGTTTAAACATATGTTGGACATTTATATGAAATGTTATGATGGATAGACCCTGGGCCATATTATTATTGTGTTTTGGATATTTATTTGATTCAAAATAAAGGGGCCGATTCATTTGACGTTGATTGATATGAGTATTGTTTTAAATCTATTATCATAAAAATTTATTTATGTTTTAAATTATATATGTGCCATTTTGAGAAAGGAAAACTAACACCTGGAGTTTTTAAGAGATGTTTTAGAAAAATGATAAATAAAACTTTTCTCATGGGATCCCAAATGCTCTTATTAAAAATGTTATAAAAAAAAATCGGGGTGTTACAAGTTGGTATAAGAGCCCAGTCTAGTCCATCATAATATTTGCAAATGTCCATTTATATGTGAGTAACAGTCCATAAATTATTGTAAAGAGAAACTATGATAGAGGAACTTACACTTAATAATATTTAAAACTTTTGACAGATGGCTCTTCAAAGAAGGACAAGGTCTACCCTTGCTACACCCGTTACCCCACGTACTGAGTCCTCTGATTAAGGGGATCGAGATTCTGAGTTATTGAATTGATTAATGTCAGGGCTAGTACCACTCATACAGCAGCAGGTTAGGATTGCTGTTCACACTGCTAACCCTAGCCCTATTCCACCACCTCAAGTGGCACCCATGGTCTCATCAGTTCATTCCTCCCAACCAATACATGAACCACCAATACTTAAGCTCACTGAGGGTGATGCTACTAGTGACTCTAAGAAGACAGATAAGTTATTAAAGAGATTTCAAAAGATGGTGAAACCCTTTTATGGCTATGGTAACACGAAGGAGGTCGAGCGATGGTTATTTGAGGGTGAAAGGACATTTGACGCTATGAAGATTTCTCAAGAGGATCAAGTTAGAGTAGCCTCCTACCTACTGAAGGGTGAGGCAAGCTTCTAATGGTCGACCTTTACACTCACCCGACCAGATCCGACTGAGACAATGACATGGGCAGCCTTTAAACAGGCTTTCGACACTCAGTACTTTCCACCCCATGCATTGCAGTCATTGAAGAAAGAGTTTGCCACCTTGGAGCAAAGAGACATGACGATTCAACAGCATCTGAACCGATTTACACGACTGAGGAGATTTGCACCTCACACGCTAACCTCAGACACAGAGGCAACAGACAGATTTGTAGATGGGTTGACACCTTGGCTAAGAGATCGGGTGATTTCTACGTGACCCACTTCTGTGCGAGATGCTGCTAACATGGCTTCCATGCATGAGAAGAACTCTCTCAGGACTAAAGGGGGTGCGTACCAACCCTTTAAGGACAAGAGACCGTTTGGTGCTATGCAGACACATAGTGCATTAGGTCATCCACCACAGGCCAAGTTTAAGAGAGATACAGAGAAGAAGAGATACGATAGGTGCAAGGGTTGGCACCCTGGGCGAAGGTGCAATAGACTTGACAGGCCACAGCAGCAAAGGCAGCCCCAACCACATCGTCAGCACCATGCACCTTTCCAGAGACAGCCATACAGGTGTTTCAACTGTGGAGACGTCGACCACTTCATTAAGGATTGTCCTAAGGGGCAGAGAGAGAGAGGCAGACCGAGATGGGTGCAGAGACAGATAACGCGCCACGTAGCAAGGGACGAGTATTTGCCATCACATCAGGACAGGCGCAGGCAACACACCAGGTCGTTGAAGGTACTCTTCTAGTCTTATATCGACATGCCAAGGTTCTTTTTGACACAGGGTCTACACATTCTTTTATATCATGTATTTTTGCATCTTGCCTTGATGTATGTGTGCACAAATTAGCATTTAGATTAGATATTATGACACCTATGGGGAAGACAGTAGAGACTACCAAATATCTTAGGGAAATACCTGTAGAGGTATCAAGCATGAGTATGGACACTGACTTCATCTTATTAGACATGGTAGACTACGATATTATTCTTGGAATGGATTGGTTAGCCAACTATTAGGCTATAGTAGATTGCCGAAAGAAGCGAGTCACTTTTCTTGAACCTGGGCAACCAGAAATAGTGTTTCAGGGTAGGAAAGATCATTCAGGTACATGCATCATTTCTGCTATGAAGGCGGCACGATTTTATGCACGAGGGTGTAACGCATTCCTCGCATATGTGATTGTTGAGGACAAGGAGCAACCATGGCTTGATGAGATTGATGTTGTCTGTGAATTTGCTGATGTCTTTCCTGAGGAATTACCAAGATTGCCGCCAAGTAAGGAGATTGACTTTACCATTGACTTGGTGTCGGGTACATCACCTATCTCTAAGGCACCATACAGGATGGCTCTAGCAGAGTTAAGAGAGCTTAAGGTACAATTGCAAGAGTTATTGGATAATGGCTTCATCAGGCCAAGTGGATCACCATGGGGAGCACCAGTCCTTTTCGTGAAGAAAAAGGATGGATCACTGAGACTATGCATTGACTATTGGTTGTTGAACAGTGTTACTATAAAGAACCGATACCCTTTGCCACACATAGATGATTTATTTGATCAACTCCAATCGGCACAAGTGTTCTCCAAGATAGATCTGAGGTCAGGGTATCATCAGCTGAGGGTTAGGGAAGAGGATATCTCGAAGACTGCTTTTAGGAGTCGTTATGGTCATTATGAATTCTTAGTGATGCCATTTGGATTGACGAACGCACCTGCAGTGTTCATGGATCTAATGAACTGTGTTTTTCGAGCTTATTTGGATAAGTTCATGATTGTATTCGTTGATGACATCTTGATTTATTCGCCTAGTCATGAGGCACATAGAGAGAGCATCTCCACACGGTATTGGACATACTTCATCGACATCAGTTGTATGCCAAGTTCAGTAAGTGTGATTTTTGGTTAGACTAGGTGCATTTCTTAGGCCACGTCATATCTGAAGATGGAGTGGCTGTGGATTCAACAAAGGTAGAGGCAGTACTACACTGGGAGAGGCCCAAGACAATGACTGAGATACACAGTTTTCTCGGTTTTGCAGGATATTATCGTCATTTCATAGAGGGATTCCCTAAAATTACATTACTATTAACCACCCTGACCAGGAAAGACACTCAATTTGTATGGACCGAGGCTTGCGAGGAGAGCTTCCAAGAGCTCAAGAGGAGACTTACTACTGCTCTGGTATTGAATTTACCATAAGGTGCAGACGATTATGTGGTTTATTACGACGCCTCTAGCAAGGGATTAGGAGCATTGTTGATGCAACATGGGAAGGTAATTGCTTATGCCTCAAGACAGTTGAAGATACATGAGGTAAATTACCCAACACATGATTTGGAATTAGCAGCAGTGGTATTTGCGTTGAAGTCCTGGAGACATTACCTTTATGGTGAGAGATTTGAGGTATTCACTGATCATAAGAGCCTCATGTATTTCTTTACTCAAAGTGATTTGAACATGAGGCAGCGTAGATGGATAGAGTATCTCAAGGACTTCGACTTCACCATACAGTACCATCCTGGGAAGGCTAATGTCATTGCAGATGCCCTAAGTAGGAAGTCTGGAGTGATGATTGCTAATTTTTTTACTCGGTCTAAGTTCTTTGACAAGATCTTAGAGGCATAGAACAAAGATAAAGAAACACAGGATCTGACAGATAAGACAGATTTTTTGAGGAGACCAGATGGAGGAGTCAGATTTAAGGGAAGGTTGGTAGTACCGGCAGATGACGAATTGAGACATGAGTTACTTCAAGAAGCGCACCAGTCCCCGTATACAATTCATCTTGGGGGTACGAAGATGTATCAAGATCTCAAGAGGCATTTCTGGTGGAATGGTATGAAGAAAGATGTTGGAGAGTGCGTTGCACGGTGTTTGACGTGTCAGCAGGTCAAGGCTGAGCATCAGCGTCCATCAGGACTACTCCAGACACTGGACCTTCTTGAGTGGAAGTGGGATCATATTACCATGGACTTTGTCTTGGGTCTTCCTAGGACTACTAACGGTCACGACATGATATGGGTTGTTGTGGACAGGTTGACTAAGTCCACTCATTTCCTTCCTATCAAACAAAATTAGACTGTGGATAGTTTAGCAAAATTATATGTGAAGGAGATCGTAAGTCTACATGGAGTTCCCTTGACAATTATATCAGATCGAGATACTCGGTTTACCTCAAAATACTAGAAGAGCGTGCAAGAGGCGTTAGGGTCGAGACTGAAATTTAGCACAACATTCCATCCTCAGACAGATAGACAGAGCAAGAGGACTATCCAGACTATTGAGGATATGCTACGAGCTTGTGTTATGGATTGGAAGGGTAGCTGAGAAGAACATTTACCTTTGGTGGAATTTTCTTATAATAATAGTCATCACGCTAGTATTGGTATGGCTCCATACGAGGCACTTTATGGCAGACCTTGTCGGTCACCCTTATGTTGGAGTAATGTAGGAGAAAGACGCGTGGTGAAGTCTGAGTTAGTGGAAGAGTGTGCAGAGAAAGTACAACTCATCCGAAAAAGATTATTGACAACTCACAGTCGACAGAAAAGTTATGCAAATAAGAGGTGAAAAGACTTAGAGTTCTTTGAAGGTGAGCATGTATTCTTGAAAGTTTCTCCTATGAAAGGAGTGTTGAGGTTTGGAAATAAAGGAAAGCTTAGCCCCAGGTATATTGGACCTTTTGAGATCTTACGCAGAGTCGGGTTAGTGGCATACCAGCTAGCCTTGCCACCACAATTGGCAAATGTACATGATGTCTTCCACATGTCCATGCTAAGAAAGTACGTGCCAGATCCCTCACATGTGTTGGAACAGATCCTAGGAGAACTACAGCCTGATATGACATTTGAGGAGAAATTGGTGCGCATATTGGATACGAAAGTCAAGGAGTTATGGAATAAGACTATTACATTAGTTAAAGTCCTTTGGCAGCATCATTCATTACAGGAGGCTATTTGGAAAACAGAAGAGGAGATATGAAGGATCCATCCAAAGTTATTTACATAGAGGTATGTAGCTAAATTTCGAGGATAAAATTTTTATAAGGAGGGAAGGATGTAATATCCTTAATTTTTAGTATAAATTAAGAATTTATTAAATAAAATAAATTAAAAATTTATAGATGGAATTTGATCCAAAAAAATTAAGAATTTGAAAGTTCTCGTCAATAGGATTCCAACGCCATAAAGAACGTGAAAAACGGAGCTCAAACGAGGGAGTTTTGAGCCATTGAAGTTATAGGGGTATTTTAGTAATTTGGCAAAAACGTATAACACAGGGGCCCGAATTGATAATGACACCCCCCTTCTTCTACACGCCTCTACCGGATCCGGCCAAATCACCGGAGAAACCAACGAAAAGAGACGGGAAGGGAAGAGTTTCTCTTTCCCTTAGATTCTAAGGCCTATATCTTTTCCCCCAGGGGCCAAAACACTCCACCCTGCCCGTTTTCACTAAGTTTTACTCTAAACCCTAGCTCGGAAAAAAAAATTTAAGTTTTTTGGCGAGTGGAACTCTAACAATGTCCATCAACGGCCAGCAAATCAAGTAAGCTCTAAGCCCTCAATTTTTATATTTTATAGGTATAAATATAATAGAAATACAAAATAGGAAATGCTTGAAAAATCACGTTTTCCTGGGAACCCTGTGCACGCTACTGTTGGAGCGTGATTTCATGGATGAAACCACAACTGTTTGCAAATCGTATCGTCCATCTAGTGCATGAGAGACCCAAGATCAAACCCTCTAAATTTGGGAGAGATCCAACGGCTGGGTTCTCTAGAAGTGAAAACTAGTACCTAGGGAAGTTTTTAGGAACTTGGGAAAAATCGCTTAAAAAACATAGTTTTTGGCAAAATCAATGCAAAAGGAGGGTGGAAATGAAATCTAGGTAAAATTCTGAGAAAAACGGTGCAAAAATCGCAAGATTTGGACGCCTGTGGGCTTGTCGGAGAAGATCGGAATCCAGTCGTCTTCTCAGGTGGCGGTGACCGCGTCGGCGCCATGGCGTGGGAAGTTGGGACGCACGGCGTCCTGGTGACCGTGACGCATGCGGCGGTACATCACGGTAACGGGGACACACTTGAAGCATCCCCGCTGAGAGTTCTAAGGTCGGGCGTCTTTGTGACGCTGGTTTACGACGGTATAAACCGGCGTAAACCAATGCCGCCAGTGTAAACCACCTGTGGTGGTCGATCAGCTCCATTTTGTGAGTATTTTCACAAAAAATTGATTTTTGGTAGCTATAGGAGTCCAAATCATGATATAGAAGAGGCGTTGTGACCGTATTGACGACGAGGACCTAGTTTTAACTTAAAAACTTATAAATGACCACTTTTAATTTAAATTTTTTTAAAATAGTGATGTGACATGGACAGGTGCACTTGAACATACCAGTTAAGGAGATTATTAGCAAGCTAAGTAGTCTCACATTGAGGTAGGTGACGACAATTAATGCTTTGCCTTGATTTTAAAACCATGCATAAACATAGCATCATGCGTGATTGTGTTTTAAATTGCATTTATTATTTTTAGTTGATTTCATGAAACTTTGAGTACATTATGATTATTACAAATTGAAATCTTTTATTGAATAAACTCATGACAAATGTTTTTATGAGCATGATATTAATTAATTATGCTTAAATAGAGATTTCTTTCTTATTATATATTGAAAATGCATGGATTGACATAAAAATAAGAATAGAGGCTTGTTAGCTAGTCCTTTTATAAGCTAACTCCAGGATGAGGGGCCTGTCTTGGGGATTTCGAGTTACGAGTGCTCTTGAGTTTTAGCATATACATTTGATTTGCGCGTTTTTATATTTGATAACAGGTGCTCTCACCTGGTGGGCGTCATGCTAGGAGGGATAGGGCTAGCCACCCACCCTCCGAGATTTTGATGTGATGATATTGTGATATGATAGACACCTGCCCATAGATGACATTCGGTAAGGGTTTGGTAACATGGATAGTCCACACTACCGGTCTAGGCCTTTTCATGGGGACAGATGTTAAGTCTCCTATTATGGTGTAGACAGAGAGCGGCGGTGGTTGAGACCCATGGAGGGTTGCCACTGCGGCATGATGACCCATATTCTTATTATGTGTGCGTGTATGATGAGCATGGTTATGGATGGTATGCCTGGGTGTGATGACACTCAGAGGTTGACTATGAGTACTCATGATCAATGATATTAGTGCGATGTTGTGGGACTCATTACCTTAGGGTGCCCTTATTCTTATTATATGCTCATTTACATTGATTCATGTCATGTTTTAACTCTGTGAAATGCATGTTTTAGTATATGAAATAAATTGGCATTTATGCTGGCATGACTTATGATACTGGTATCTTCATAGATGATAGACTTTTTATCAGTACTGTTATTCATTTATTTTATTTTATTACATTAATTGTATATGTACCTGCACAAACGATAGCTTGCTGAGGCATTGCTTTGTTTTGCAATGCCTTAGATCTTGAGCGCGATAACAGGAAAGGCAAGGCTATTGAGAAATCGTGAGAGCTGTGGAAGATCCTTTTATCTAAAATTTTAGATAGTGATGTGAGTCAATAAACAGGATTATCATTTGAATTTAATTATGGACTGTATACTTTATATTTTGGATTTGATTGAGATATTTAGACATATGTTGGACATTTATATGGGATGTTATGATGGATAGACCCTGTGCCATATTATTATTCTATTTTGGATATTTATTTGATTCAAAATAAAGGCGTTGATTCATTTGACGTTGATTGATACGAGTATTGTTTTAAATCTATTATCATAAAAATTTATTTATGTTTTAAATTATATATATATATATGCTATTTTGAGAAAGGAAAACTAACACCTGGAGTTTTTAAGAGATGTTTTAGAAAAATGATAAATAAAACTTTTCTCATGGGATCCCAAATGCTCTTATTAAAAATGCTATAAAAAGAAAAAACCAGGGTGTTACAAGAAAGTTCCTAATTAGAAAAGTAGTAGTGAGAGAACAAAAATTTTCAAATTAGGATATGATCAAATTTAGAAAGTTGCTAAAAATGAAAAGTTGGGCTGTTTTTATCTTAAAATTTTCTTTGTTAAATCTCCACCTTCCAACTAATCATCCTATGAACCTCTTAATCTCAATGGCTTCATCTCAATCCAATGATTAAAATTAATCATGGAATAAAAGCAAACAAATCAGCCATTCCACAGCCAAAACTCAAATATTTAATTTACAAATAAATTAATCCAAATTTCTAAGAAATAAGACAATTTAAAATTCTAATTTAGACAAGAAAATAAAGTATAGTGTCATAAATTAATATATAAATCATAATCATCAACGCATAAATTTGTTTAATGCATATCAAAATCAGTAACATTTTTGAGGTAATGATTGTTCACCTTTTCACTTTCTTATTTAAGCTGTAGTATTCACATTATATTTTGTCATGGCAATTAGTTGACCGTTAGCAATAACATAACCCAGGTATATTAGGGATAAATATCATTGCCTCAATCCTTCAATTAGCCTACCATATGTTTACTAGCCACCTTAACTCCCTTTACATCACATGCATCATCTCTAAATTCTATCTATTTATCTTATTCTAGGGAAGCCTGTTAATGGCTTAACTCTTCGCAACCTGATGGACTACTAAGCTTAGGGCCTTTTATCTTTTATTTATTTTTTTCTTTTTATCTTATTAGTTTAGAGCACCTAATTAAGGACCCCATCTTCTTAAAATATTAATCAGTTAATAAATAGCCTTAAGAGGTACATGGCCAAATATAAGTAATATTATCATACCAACATGGATAAGAATACTTAAACAGGGCTTAGAATTAATATGAGAACCTCTTAAGCCCACCTTGGCATTTCGTGGTGACAAAAGACACGGGTGCATGACTCAAAAAACCCCTTTTTCATCTTTAATAGAGCGACTATACCACCATGAATAGGTGTGTTTTGTGGACCTTGAATCTGCATCCCATAGAATTGCTGCTACTGTATGCTAATAAGAATTATAAATATAGGATGAAAAACTATTTACCTCATCAAAAGGTCCTGCTAAGCAAATATTAGCCTGTGAGAAATGAGGCGCAAGCATGGAAAGGCATGCACTGGCACAACGATCCTAATGAGCAACTTCTATCATTAGTAAGGTTATTAAGGTAGGTAGTTGTAGAGCCTCGTCTGTCACCTTTGCGTTTAACTTCCAATGTCATAATAGTATCAGTTTTTGCCCTTAAAATTAAAATGCCCAGCATCATATATTGTGGCTGGCTGGGGATGCCAAATAGGAGCTCTTGAACCATCACATGAGCAGTTTTGACTGTTGATCCTAACATCTGGCTACATGTGTGTAACCTGTTGGATTTTATGCACGAAGGTACTACGTTAAAGCTCCAAGGAAGGTGGAAACGAGCATTATATGGCCTCTCATTGTGCAGCATGCGTGCAACTAGACATATTTGCGGGAACTACAGCTGTTAGTTATCTTCCGAAGCATTATCTTTCTTGCCACATTATAGACAGGTGATCCTCCAAGTCTTCTGCTTGGATGATCTTAAATTAGAGACGTAAAGGGTTTAGGTGAGGCACCTCATAAAAAGGGCAGCTGCTGTGCATGAAGGTCTCGCATATGCGGGGTTCGGAGAAGGGGTGGACCACAAGGGTCAATAGTAGGTAGGCTTACCTTACATTATGTAAAAGGTTGTTTTCACACCTTGAATCCGTGACTTCAAGGTCACACGATGACAACTCTACCGTTGTATCAAGGTTCCCCTTTAGGTGGGCACATCGTGAGGCAACAAAATTAGATGACTGACTAAAAAATGGTAAATCGAAGCAGAGTTTGAGCCGTTTATTTGCAGTGTGCTGCAGAATTGTTGGTTTTTCAGCAGTCTTTGCACAGTTGTCATCGTATGACTTTGAGGTCACGGGTTCAAGGTGTACAAACATTCTCTTGCAACATGCAAGGTAAGGCTGCGTACTATTGACCCATGTGGTCTGTTCCTTCCCCTGCATACGTGGGAGCTTCGTGCACCGGAATTGCCCCTTTTTTTCGTTTAAAGCCCAAAAAACAGAAGCCCACAACATTCAAGCACATTGGCACAGGACTCGTCCATAGCATAACCTGTGAGGCAGATGGTTTGGATCATTGAAAAGAATGAGCCCACTTGTTCTTGGTCACCGGCTATCACTTTCCAGTCGTAAATATACACATTTAAGAAAATAGTATAAGAGCGGAAACCTACATTATAAATGATCGAAGCTGTTGATCTTGTTATTTATTACGGAGGAACCGTGAACTAAAATTATCTACTGTGTGAGATGATCCAACCGTTGGCTCTACAGCACTCTTGTTGAATACATTTTCTATTTTTTAATTGTCCATTTACAGGCGACTTAATGTTGGTTTAATGTACAAAAAATGATTTTCACGAGAAAACGGTTTCTCCTTGGCAAAGGATCTAAAATTTTAAGTCACGAAAGATTTTTGGTTCATTGGCATAATTCAATTCAAGCCATAAAACACTTGTCATGGAGAATTCATTTCCACAAAAATTATTTTCCATCCTATATTACTGATAGATTGGGCGTGTGAGTGTGGTGGAGTGGAGTGGCGCAACGATGTGCCCACCGTTCAAAAAATATTGCTAATAGATTGGGTGTGCGCATATGGTGCAGTGCCTCAAGGATGAGTGTCAATCCCGAAGGTCCCTAGGACAAAACTCTTCAAAGATGTGTTTATGTTCCACCACTCAAAAACAATATTGCCGATAGATCATCTCATAGTCTGAGCTGGATATGAACAAAGAAGAGTGAGCCCCACTTGTAATTTTTTCTAGTTATTATTTTTCAAGAAGGGAAGGGGAGTCTTGGCGTAATGATAAAAATTGTCGTTGTATGACTTTGAGGTCACGGGTTCAAAGCGTGAAAATAGCATCTTGCAAAATGCAAGGTAAAGCTGTATACTTTAGGCACATATAGTCTGTCCTTTCCCTCTTCGTGCATTGAAGCTATCCTTTAGAGAAGGTGAACCTTAGCGCAATAATAGAGTTGTTGTTATGTGACCTTAAAATTATGAGTTCAAGAAATGAAAACAGGAGCTAGCATCTATACAGGCCTAGCATCTATATACGACGACGGGTAGAGTCTGTAGAGCAACCCAACTCAAATCTGCTCAAATCCAACAAACAACAAGAGTGAGCGACAACACCAAGAAGGAAAAAGAGAAAAAACAAAACACTTTTTTATCTTCCTCCTCCAGTACTCGGCTTTCCATCATGGCAAGCCTCTGGCGCGCCGCTACCGGCGCCGTCGCGGGCAAGGCGGACGATCCAACCGACGGCGTCGAGTTCTGGACCAACCCGGAACGCACTGGCTGGCTCACCAAACAGGGCGAGTACATCAAGACATGGCGTCGCCGCTGGTTCGTCCTGAAACAAGGCAAACTCTTCTGGTTCAAGGAACCTACCGTCACTCGCGCCTCCAAGCCTCGCGGCGTCATCCCCGTCGGGACTTGCCTCACCGTTAAAGGAGCGGAAGACGTCCTCAACAAGCAATTCGCTTTCGAACTTTCCACAAACAGAGAAACCATGTATTTCATTGCCGATTCCGAGAAAGAAAAGGAGGAATGGATCAATTCGATTGGTAGATCGATCGTTCAGCATTCGCGATCTGTTACTGATTCCGAAGTTGTTGATTATGATAGCAGGAGGAACGGATGATTTGGATTGGATCGGTATGTATATTAGACGCGTTCTTATCATCTTTGTACGAATTTAGGGCTTCTTGAATCTGTGGATGCTTTCCTTGTTTAGATCTCAATCTGTTGTGTATATGAATATCCATTGGGAGACTTATATGTGGTAGTTTCGGACCGATCCACAGGACTCGGTTTTATGTGGATCTTTAAATGAGTATGTGCTTTTTCTGTTGTTTGATGTTTCCTTTGTATTTATGCGTTTGATCTATGACTTGGTTTGTCTTTGTTGATACCTACTCATATGGATTGGTAATTAGGGTTTTGGACATGTATGGATCGTTTTTTTTTAGTGTAATGATATCTGCTTGAGGCTTCAATCGCGTCGTGTGGATTCTCTTTGTTTTTTGGAATTGGGATGTGGTGCTTCACGGTTGAATTGCTTTTAGGTAGTTTATTGACACTCATAGTGCTTATGTTTATGTTGAAAAATGCTTTGCATTTATAAATTTGACATCTCCTTAATTTGACGGCTATTTTTGGCAAATGGAAATTGTTTACTTCCTTTATGTTTCAATGAACAGACGCTACTCTAGGATTTGTTGAGTCATTGATCTGATAGTATATCGTGTTACTGTGACTGTAAGAAATCATCGACTCCCCATGGGGTAAAGTTCATTGACCTCATCTGTGCTTCCTGGTTCAGACAGCACTTTAAATCCGTTTACTCTTTCAGGCCCTATTCTTCTTCTTTATCTTTTGGTAGGATCCTTACTTTGACCAATTGGAACCTTGTTAGGAGAAAACAATCCTAATAGCTTACTGGCATCAAGTTTGTTCATCTAATAACAACCGCAACAAGTGACATCATAGAATTGTTTGATGTATCAATCAACATTTTTCAGCTATGGTTGAAGATGATGAAAAAGTTGATAAGAAACTATAAATTAGTCGGTGGAAGTATTCCATCTGACATGATTTGTATAGGCCCTGTTATATTGCTGTATCTCAAAAAGGAAATTCTTACACCTTTTGAAAAACTAAGCTCCTCCCATCAGTTTGCCTTTCAAAAAGGACAGCCTCGATGCACGAAGCTCCCGCGTATGCAAGGTCCGGGAAAGGGTGGACCACAAGGGTCAATAATATGCAGCTTTACCTTGCATTTGCAAGAGGCTGTTTCCACGCCTTGAACCCATGACTTCAAGGTCACACGACAGCAACTCCAGCGTTTGCCTTTTGAAAACATTAATTTTCAAAAGCAAGCAAATGATGTAACCTATTCCAAGGATTGAATCAAAAGAATTCTAAGGCCCTGTAGAGTTTGGATTTTGGAATTTGAATTTAGAATATGAAATTTGAGTAGAATGGGAATTTAAGTGGAGAATTTGGCCAAAATATGAAAGTTTAAAAAATTTGGCCAAAATTCATAAAAGGAGTGGTTGTATCACTTTTGAGACTCTTTTTTTATTATTTAAGATGTTTATGGACCATCCATATCATTTTGGGCACTTTATCTTTGCCTTCCCAATTTCCAGTTCCAGCAGAATAAATGTTCTTCTTCTTCTGACACTTAAAATGGTCTTCTTTCTTCCTATACTTACTCATAGAAATGGGTCTTTTTCTCCCAATACCTACATGTTCTCTTTTTTCTATTGATCCTTGAGTGCAAAAACTCGATTGGAAAGGTATTTAATCGCTTGGCTGACAAGAGGGGAGGGGGTAGTGAGCTTGCATTTTCACTTCAATTCCACCTTCCCTAGAAGTAAGATACTTGAAGAAAGAGAAGAACGTCTATCCTGCCACTCCATTTTCTACTCATCTTGGGCAAGGGGAATGCTAAAACAAAAAGTTTTCATATTGATGAGAGAGAGAGAGAGAATTGAAATATTTAGACTTTATACAAAAGCATATATGTAAATGAAGAAGTGTCTCCCGTGTGTTTTAGTAGAGTTTCTCATCAATTTTCTCTAAGCTTGAGATGAGTTCTTGTTAATATTTTGGAGTTTTCCAAACGTATTGATGAGTTTGATATGAATTTTGCATTATTTTAGAGATAGTTTTGTATTGGTACATGAAACGAGTTTTTGGAGAAACGAATTTCACATGCGCTCTTAAGGTATTTGGTAAATATGATCTGAAGTAGTCAGGTAGAATCTACATGGAACACATTATAGCTACCAACATACAGTGGCTAGAAGAGACATGAAATGCATGAGAATTAGTTAAGTTAAAGCCTTGGCTCTAGGATACTCATTATCTCAACTTGACATGTAATGAATTTAAGAGAAATTTGAGAGATGAAAAAACTTATAGCCATCTCCAATGGAAGTATCTAGATTCATACATTGCCTGTCAAAACTTTTGCAGGCCGCACCATGTCTGCTACATCTAATCAGAGAAGTTATTGATGAAGATATCTTACTTTTAGCTTGCTTCTGCACTTTGTAAACTTACAGCATATAGCGGGAAATACTTGTCCTGTTATCACAGTACAGTGCACGGCATATATGGAACAAATCTGAAGCTAAAGGGTTCATTAAGCTATAAAATAGAAAATGAGTAGCTTAATATAGGACAAATAATTATTTAGTATAACTTAGTCTAGAGAAGCAGGACAATAAGAAAGGACTTTAAAAGGAAAATCTTTATTTTAATAATTGCATTTGGCGGTGTCAACTATAGTGAATGTCTTTTTTTTTCTTCTTTGAATAGTGAGTTGACTTGAACACACAACCTCGTGTGAGAAGGCACTTTCACTAACTTGAATAAGTACTACCCAATTATGGTGAATGTGTTCCTTGAAGTGTACATTTGTTTTTTCTGATTCTTTTGACTGACCCTAAACAGCTATCAAAAAATAGTTTGAAATTTCTTTACACATGTAGAAGTCAAGATAATGAGGAAAATGAATGTGATTATTACCAGGAGCAACATATCCAATAGATCCCCTGACTCCAACTGAATTGGTTTGATGTTTGGAAGAAATCTAAGTAGTTTTTGAGAAGAACCTTGCTAAACCAAAGTAGGCAACAGGACACTCATCTTATCATGGAAAAAGATATTGCTTGGCTTTAGATCACAGTGAATGATTGGTGTCTGGCAGTTATGATGAAGATAATCCAGTGCACAAGCCACATCAATTGCTACATTCGATCTTTGAGTGAGATTCAAGCATATGAAGAAATCATGCCATCTGCTTTTTGATGCAACCAATCTTCTGAACACCAATTTGGCATGAAGTCAAAAACTAGAGCTTTGAAAGCATTACCTTGAAAGTCCAAGCTTGAGCAGGAACTTAAGATCTAGATGAGATTTTTGTGCCTGATATTTCTTAAAGCGTTATGTTTGGCTACAAAACTCTTCGGAGCCTCTTGTAGTTGAAGGTTAAGTACCTTCACTGCGAGTGTTGTTTCTTTGTCATCTAGGATCACTTTATAGACAGAGCTGTAACTTCCAGTACCAATCAAGTTGCTCAAAGAGAAGCCGTCAGTTGCTTGAAGGAGCTCTTTGTAAGAAATCTTCATAAACTTATCCTTCTCAGTAGGTTCCTTTCTCTGTGGTCTTGGCTTTCTCATCCAATTGTTTAGAGTAGAGAAACATGATACTAAGATGAAACATACAATTGTAGCAGTAATTAGGATGATTATTTGTGGAGCCACAAATCTTCTACTCTTCTGTGAAGGACGAACAAGCATGCACTCAGTTGCAGTTCTGAGACACCCCCATAGAGCTTAGCATTTCCAAAGATTGAAATTGCAGTGGCATTTCCATAGATCCCTTCCGTTGGCATGTCACCCTCAAAATCATTGAAAGGCAAAACCCCCCAAGTATTTTGGGATATTCCCAGTCAGATTTTTACGTGCAAGATTTATCTTTTGAATACCTTTCTAAGTGCTCCATGATGTGGAATCGTTCTTCCAAGAAGTTGTTATCCATGTACACATACTCAAAAGTTACACAATTTCAAAGTGCGTTGGGACCCAAGAGTTTTGAGCTATACTGAGGGAAGTCAGTAGGATGAGGCTAAAAACTGGTTTGGATGTAATACCATTGATGCTATTTTTTTGAAAGGTTTAACACTTGTAGCTGTTGATATTTACCAAGAGTTAATGGTATGCTTCCGTAGGGTGTTTTCTTGTAAAAATAGTTCATCCAATATGGTAAGGTTGCTAAGGGATGATGGGATTGGCCTGGATAACCTGTTCCTAGCCAAGAAAAACTTCTGCAGCTTCCCAGTTGAAATGGGAATATCTCCAGTAAAAAGGTTCCATTCCATTCCCAATGTTGCTACGGTGACAAGTTCCTCATTTCCGGAAGGTATGCTTCAATGAATCTTGTTTCATCTCATTAACAGGACTCTAAACTGTGTTGAAAGAGTGGCAATCAAAAATGCCTCCCAGGTCTTGGCTGCTATAGCAAAGTGAGAAATCCCAATTTATAATTGCTTCTAATCCCAAGCCTGTTTATTTCAATATTTAATTTGAAAAGATCCTGCAGTTTTCCCAGATTTATAGGCACTGTTCCACTAAGATCATTATTGGATACATCAAGTAGTGTAAGCATCAAATCATTGGATAATGGTATAGGAATGGATCCTGTAAATTGGTTCAGTCCCACAGTAAATGAATGGAGATAGGGAAGGGTGAGGTCAATATGTGGAGCAAGGGTTCCATATAGTTTATTATCTGCTACATCAAATAAATAGATATGTGAAAAATTTTAAACAGCAGGAGGGATCATAACTGAGAGTTTATTGGTAGATATTTGAAGAACTTCTGAGGCTGTTAATTGGCCTAGGTCATCTGGAATTCTACCCTCCAGATTATTTCTTGGTAGTGAAAATACTGTGAGAGATGAAAGGTTTCCAAGTGAAGATGGAATGCTTCCTTTAAGACCATTCACTCCGAGAGCCACAAAGGTGAGCTTTGATAGAGAACTTACCAGGAATGCTCCCTTCAAAATTGTTGTCACTTAAACCAATGACTCTGAGATCCAGGCAGTAGGTAAGATTAGCTGGTATTTCTCCTTCCAATGAAGGCGGAGATTGAGATGTTGCAGGCAGAAAAACCGCTCTATCCCTCGGGGAATTTCTCTATTTAAGCTGTTATTTCGAATGTTGATTTGCTCGAGAAAGTTGAGTTTTGATTTATGAGGAGATAGAGAACCCCCAAGCCTTTGGGTTTTAGGTCTAAGACTGCGACCCTCTGATGCCTATGGCCGCATGTGATTCCTTCCCACACAGAAAGGTAGAGTCTGGTTCCCTGCACGGAAGGCCCAGGAGGTTCATCAGTTATCTTATCCTCGAAACTTGAAAGCAAGCAAAGCTAGTTGGTCAGTTGTGCTCCCAAAGACAGTGGCAGATTCTAGACTTAGCAAGTCCATTCTTGAGAGGAGCAAGTTGAAAGACAGATGAGCAGTATCCTTGCATCAGCCTGACCCATTGGGCTCTGGAAGCCTTTTCTGCGTTAGTGTTCATTTCAAGGGGAAAACATTGGAGGCTACTCCATGTGGTATTCAAGTTTAAATAGTTCAGGTTTTTGGCAGCACATTTTGGTAGGAAATGACCAGATTGCCCGAATAGTAAGTTGTCTTCCTGAGTGGGTTATAGGTTATATATTCTTTCTTTGAAGAATCCAATGGATCAAAATCCACAGGTTAAAGTGCTGCAAGACATTAAATAAATTTAAGGAAAAAGAAACATGAAAAAGCTACTTCTATGTTCTCTTCCCTCATGTTAAAGGATTTAGTCATCTGCTAAAAGCACGCATAGGCGCCCTTCTCTCAAGTGATAGAATGGATGACTCAGAAGGCCTGAAATAATAGTACCAAAGTCTTTCACCCTTCAGATTTTGAGATTACAGTTATCCGATTTTCAGGACTTTGAGACGTGGCCCATCTAAGATGGGTCTCTGACTAATAGGTTGGATCACCAAATGAGGGTCAAGTGTGCTTTTTGCTGCAGGTGTAAACTGTTCCTCCTTGGAGGAAATATTGATCATCCACTAAGCAAAATTTATTTAACTGAATTTTTACTATGTCTAATATATTAAAAGAGAAGGCTTTCTTTTTATGTCAATACTGAAATGAACCCCCACCAACCAGGTTGCCAAGCTTAATCGAAACTTAAGATATGCCAGGTTTAGTATTGTTTTCCAGTTGACTGTTCTTGATTACCACTCGTTAACAAATAGTTTTAACGGGTTCAGGCATCTCATTTTGATGGCGTTAACTATACAAGGTGAAGTGTATCCCTCAAACCGCCTACTTCCTTATTATCTTGATTCTTTTCTCCATGCCATACTTCACAATTGAAGATTTTGGATTCGATTTGCACAGAGAAAAGGATGTTTCTTGGGGTAGTCGTCAGTGTTCATGCCTCTGAACTTGTTCATCATCAATCAGTGTGTGGTGGCATTTGTACATGTATGCCGCACTATCTGGATGCTGGTTCACTGAAATGGAAGAAATGGGATTTCATGAAAACTAACAGTAGATTATCGTTTGAAAAGATATCATTAGAAGAAGCCGAATGGATGAAGAATGCTGTTTTGTTCCCCTTTTATTTTTGCAGATTCTGTAAAAAGAAAATGCCAAGAAAGACATGGTCAAGCATCTTGGTAACAGACATTTATTGCCAACTGAGTCGCATGACCATGATTGTTCATTAATCTGACAGGTGGCCACCAGTCTATCCGACTGGTTTTATCTCAATCGGCTGAACCGAGACCCTTTCCGTTAATGGAAGATCATGGCGGTGACTTTTCCCCGTCGTTATCTCACTATGAAATTCCAAGCTTTCGGCGTTGTTCATAATATTTGGAAGTCAATCTGTGTACCTTGGAATCTTCTTCACAAAGAAGATTCGTGGGAAAACTGCATTGCGCACCCACAGTCCTGATAGCTGTTCTGTGAGACTTTTTGTTAATGGTAAAATAATATAATTTCCTGTCATATGCGATTGGTTTATTCTTTTCTTTAGGTCCAGCCAAACATCAGGACAAAGAAGCCCCGTAGTATGGTTTTTCTTTCTCTGGGTACATGACTAAGCCTAGTGCAAGAATATGCAGTCCGGGGAAGCGGCAGACTAAAAAGGATCTATAGTATGTAGCTTTATTATAAGAGGCTGTTTTCACGTCTCAAACCCATGACCTTTAGGTTACCCGATGACAACTCTACTGTTGTGCAAAAAGTTTTCCTTCATAACTAAGCCTGACATGACCATCCTGGCTTGCTAGTTGCTTCTCTTTGCCTGCAATTGTCTAGACCCTAGTTACCTAAAAACTTACATTTTGGATCCCTGTTTTAGAATTTTGGTACCTGAAACTGGTGATTGTTTTTATGTAGCAATTTACTTGAGTAATTGTGTGCAATTGTCTTTGAAGGAACCTTGGCATAATGGTAAAGTTGTCGTCATGTGACCTTGAGGTCACAGGACGTGGAAATAGTCACTTGCAAAATTGCAAGGAAAGGCTGCATATTGTAGATCCTTGTGGTCTGCCCCTTCCTTGAACCTTGCATACGCGGGAGCTTCATGCACTGGAGTTGCCCTTTTATTCTTTAACTTGTCTTTGGCATCTGCTACTATGAAACATGCATTCTCAAGGGATTTCTGGCATGAATTGATGACCTTCTCCCTTGCTTTTGTTTTGTCAAGGTAACACCTTGCGTTGCTTTCAAAGAACCCTCAACTCTTTTTAGGTTTTTCTTTAAGTCAACAATTTTATGCTCGCAACGAAAAACCTCAGCTTCATGGATTTCTATCTCCTTCGCCAATTTTGCCTAATAGTAGTTCGGCCTTGGATTTCACCTTTTCAAAAATAATATTGATAATTTCAATAGAATTCTATTAGAATCCAAAATTAGAGGCATTTATTGACACCCATTTTGCCACTTCATATGGTCCCACTAATTTGACCAAACTTAAACGGTTTCAGTGCAAGAGAGTAATATGTTATTCGAAGATGGCGACGGTGCAAATACATTCTGTGCTTTTAACTCTATTCAAACCAAAGAGACTTATTCAATGGTCACTGTTAACCATTTTTGGTCCCAAATCTTTTAATCATTTAATAATCCATTTACCATCCTTTGAGTTAAAAAATACTATGTTGCTTTATATATTTCTCGTCTGTGATTCAGCAATCCCTTTTATAGTATAGCGCGTGTAAGTGGTCTAGTGTTTTCTATTGGCACTACAACCGGCAGTATATTTCTCCCAAATCCATGAGATTGACCACCCAGTATCATTTTATATGCTCTTTTTAAGTTTTTCAATTTGTCCGTGCTGCTGTCTATCTACATGTCTCCTTAGCTGGGATCTAGACATCTCCCGTGAGCTTTTTGTTCATAACACGAAGGATATCGCAGCCCATATGGTTTGCCTTGGTATAGAATTGTACAAGTGCATGATCTCCACCTGATCAATGCATTGTAAAATCGTCACTTGTACTTAATCTCATTTGTGGACCTGACATAACCCAAAGTGTTTCATTTCGAGGACTTACTACAACCAAGTGGGCTCACCAAAACCATGATGATTTTATAGGTTCCACAAGTTGCACGATGGCCCGCCTTGATCGTTAATATTTTATTGGCCACATGCCCTTGCATGTGGGCCAGCCTGGATCATGAACATGTTGTAAGTTATATGCCTTGCATTTGGTCTCATTTGGTAGTTTGAGTGGTTCCAGAACTATCTGGAAGTTATAGGTACATAGCTAGATCATATTGGACCTTAACCATAACTGGCCTTAGCCTCTTGGCTAAATCACATAATTCTAAAGCATAGACGATAAATTTTAAGAAGACAAAACTCGAAAAAAACCAACTCTCTTTCTATAAATCTTAAGGTGAGAGTCTTACTATGTTTTTCTCTTTCTTCTTCAGGGTTATGTACAGGTCAAATCTTATGGATGTGATACCATCTAACTCTCCTTCTAAGTTATGCATGGATCATCATCATCATCATTATCATCAAGACCTTATCCCAATTAGGGGTTGGCTACATGAATCTTATTCCTCCATTCCACTCTATTCAATATTATGGCTTCATTTAGTCTCAAAGTTTTTAAATCTTTCTTCACCACTTCTATCCACATTCTTTTAGGCCTTTCCCTTGCCGGTTTAGAACCTTCAACTTGGCCATTATTGGTCTCTTTTGAACATGTCCAAACTATCTAAGTCTAATCTCTCTCATCTTGTTACCTATTGGTGATATTCCTAAATTTCTTCTAGTATTTTCATTTCTAATTCTATCCTTTTTTGTCTTACCACTCATCCATCTCAACATCCTCATTTATGCAATACTCATCTTATGAGTATGATGTTCCTTAACTACCTAACACTCTGATCTATAGAGCATAGCCGGCCTTATAGTCATCCTATAGAATTTTTTCTTTAGTTTGAGTGGCACCCACCAATCACATAAAACACTCGATGCACATCTCCATTTGTTCCAACCCGCTTGGATTCTCTGGGTAACCTCCCTCTCAATCTCTCTACTCTCATGGATCAATGATCCTAACTATCGAAAGGGGTCTCTCATGGGGACCTCTTGGTTATCAATCTTAACTAGTGTTCCACTCCTACTCTCCTTTCTAAAATTACATTTCATATATTCTGTCTTAGTTCGACTAATTTTAAATCCTTCCGATTCTAATGCTTCTCTCCATAACTCTAGGTTTATGTTTACACTTGTCTCATCAAGTAGGACTATATCGTCTGCAAATAGCATACACTAGGGAATCTCCTCATGCAGATGTTTTGTTAACTCATTCATAACTAATGTGAAAAGGTATGGACTCAATGCCGATCCTTGGTGCAATCCGACAGTGACAGGAAAATCACCAGTCACGCCACTAGTAGTCTTAACATTTGTTACCGCTCTCTCATACATTTCTTTAAGTTATGCATGGATCAAATCCTATAAATACAATGTCATCTCTCTCTCTCTCTCTCTCTCTCTCTCTCTCTCTCTCTCTCTCTCTCTCTCTCTCTCTCTCTCTCTCTCATAGTTGTTCTTTTTAAATAGTAAAACCCAAAAGTGGAGATTCACTCACTCACTCACTCTTTTTTGAAACTCAACAATGAGGTGTCTCCTTAAGTTTGGAGTCTAAAGGGATAGAACTATACTTATTAATTCATTCCCTACTCAAAGAAGTACCCCTATAAATGAATTAAAAGGCAAAGAATGTTGTTATTTTAAGAGGATTAATTGGATAAATTTTTCTAGAATCATCTTGTTGCATTCTCATAGACAATGAAAATATATATTGACATGTTTAGGCTTAGAAATTGTATTCAAAAGATCCTCTTAGGTGAAAATTTTCTTCTTCTATAAGTCATTTAAATAAAGACGTGAGATAAATCATAGGTGTTCTTTGGTAGCAAAAATATAATTCTGTTAAGATGTGAGGAATCTATGATCACTTGATTAATAGAA
Organism: Warburgia ugandensis; assembly: GCA_035236585.1. Lineage (NCBI taxonomy): Eukaryota > Viridiplantae > Streptophyta > Magnoliopsida > Canellales > Canellaceae > Warburgia > Warburgia ugandensis. Next base: position 48,157,935 of record CP141138.1, on the reverse strand, counting down.
TTCCTTCTATTATAAATTTGGAAAGGGCTAAAATGGTTACTCATTCTAAATATGTAAAAGTTTTGCTAAACAAGTGTTCATGGGGTATTCACATTTTAATATAATTACATCATTGTTAGTAAATCACATATGTGATTTGTCTCATATCCTTTTTTAAATGGCTTATAGAAGGAGAACTTCATCTAAGAGGATCTTTTAGATATATTTTTCAAGTCTAAACATGTCAATATCTAGCTATCTCCAGTGTCCATAAGAGTGTGCATAGAAGGATGATCTTAGAAAAATATCCATTTTATCCTTTCATAAGAACAACACTCTTTAACCTTTTATTTGGTCTATGTGTTACCTCTTTAAATAAGGAAGAGAGAGAGAGGTACCGTTCTATCATTCCACTTAATGAGTTACCCGCATTGTTGAGTTTGAGAGAAGAGTATAGAAGATCTCATTGCTGTCTCTCAAGAACTTCATATAAGTTAGATGACATCGCATCTATAGGATTTGATCCATGCATACTTCATAAGGATAGTTAGATGGCATCACATCAATAGGATTTAATTCATGCATAACCCTGAAGAAGATATAGTGAGTTTATCACCTTGAGATTTGCAGAGGGAGAAATCTTTTCTTCGGAGTCTTATCTTCCTAATCTTTGTCATATGTCTTATAAAAATGAGAGATGACCCTATTTATACCCAAGAGGCTAAAGCAAGTTATAGCCAAGATCAATAGGATCCAACTATATGGCTATAATTTCCAAATAGTCCTGGAACGAACCAAACTACTAAAGACACTACATGTAGGGCCTGTTAGTTGTAGTTGAAAATTTTCCTTTGTCAATTTTTGATCGACTGTAGTTGTTTGTTGACAATTGGTGTCAAACTCTCATTTGCCTCATCATTTTTATGGCTGCTTAGAAAAATGACCTAATGTGTGTGGACCACACTATGTAAACACATGCACAAGAGTAGGCCCGTATTCATGGCCAATCTATAAGAACCTGTACAATCAACGTAAGTTTAAGCCTAAAAGTTCAAAGAGTCACGCTTGTAACCTATCCAAATACAATATAAGCAAGTCATATACAATGCATCCATAAGAGTGGGATCCACAGTCATGGCCAACCTATAATAGTTTGTACAATCCACATAGGTTCAAGCCTAGAAATTCAAAGAGCCACACTTGTTACCTATCAAATGTGATATATATGGACCCCACAATATTGAAAAAAAAAAAAAAAACCCATCCATAAGAGTAGAGCCTACAATCATGGCCAACCTGTAATTACTTGTATAGTCCACATAAGTTCTGATGTAGCTCAATGGAACACTCCTTTCTAATATATAGTTTATGTTAAACAGCTTATGCTTTGGTGTCTATTGGGTTCTCAAACCTTGGATACACTTACGTTAATATTGCTAGGCTAAATTACATTGTGATTCAAGGTTTGGTTTTTCTTTTAATTAGTTATAATTTCCAAGGCCTTGCTATTACTAGCTGGCTAGTTACGGAAAACAATAGGAAGTAAGGTTTCCTTCAATTGCATAAACTGCCACCTAGAACAAGTTAATTAGAATCTTTTGGTGGCTTTAAGAATAATATGATGCAGTTCAGTAAGAAGGTTTCCATTTTGCAGAAAAAATTTCTTTACTATTTCAATTTCAGGGTACCCCAGTGGCCAAAAAGTCTGACAGAGCAGATTATATACAGCTTGAATCATAATGCCAGATTATGTACTTATATTATGTAGCAGATTATAGAGTTGTCATCATGTGACCTTGAGGTTACAAGTTCAAGGCGTAGAAATAGCCTCTTGCAAAATGCAAGGTAAGGCTACATACTATTGACCCTTGTGGTCTGCCCCTTTCCCCAAATCCTGCAACATGTGGGAGCTTCATGCACTAGGGCTGTCCCCTTTATAATATGGCAGGTTGTGTACTATAACAATTTTAAGGCTATGGCTAATTATGTATACAGCAGGGGACTTAAGCTAAATCATCATACACAGTAATATCCTTGACTTCCACTGAGAGCCCCTTATGTTATTTCTTCAAGCATACACCAAAGGACCCTGTTACTGTCCTACAAAGTCCCATAATTCCCATGGACACCGGCAAAGGGAACAAGTCATGGAGCATCATCGTTACAAGCAGCACAGAATCGGGTAATTCGGGAAGTCCTACCAGTGCATGTTCATTTTTCTCCAATTTGCTCAACCTTAGGAACATAAATACATGCCATAACAGATCCAATGAGAAGAATATGGATGTTTAGGAGGATGTGTTTTTCTAGCAGCAATAACATGAAAATGGGTGAGAAAGCGCTTGGCCGCAGTTGAAATATCAAAAGATGAATCCACTGACATGAAAAAGCCATCTTCCTCTTCAAGGAAAACACCCAAATGAAAGCAGTACCAGTTACAGCAGTAATAGAAAGAGTAGTGGCAGCAGAAGAAGATGGAGGGATTGGAAGTGGGTCGGGTATACGTTTCGATCATTAATGTCCCCTATGAACCTGAAGAAAGAAAGCAAAAATTTGATGCAAGAAGAGGATCTCGATGGGAGAAATGGAAAGTCAAAAGTGTCGGTTCTACGGCACAATAACCGTCGCTACAACAGCCGAGCATGAAAATGGATGAAATCCGTCTTAGCATCTACTTACAAGTGCAATCCCCAATACCCCAACTCATCAATAATCTATAAAAATAACCATTTTAACAAGGAGAACAGAAAAGAAAAAATGGAGATTGAACGGTTCAGTCTTGCCCCCCAAAAAAAAAGCAGCCCCAGTGAACGAAGCTCCCCCTATGCAAGATCCAGGGAAGGGGCGTGATAATGTCCATCCCCACGCCCCAAAGAGTCCTGCAAGATAAGAAGAGTCTTAGTTAATTGTAATCCTAATCTAATTAGGAATCCTAATTAGAGAAGGAAAAAGGAAGGCAAATTAGAGTCCTACTGAAAAGCTCTAAACCGCCTTTGGCCTCTATAAATAGGACCAGAGGCAAAGCCAAAGATCATTGATCAGAACGGGTGTAATCTCTCTCTCTCTTATAGTGAAAATATTCTCCCTCCTCCTCTCGTGGACTTAGGCTATACACACAGCCGAACCACGTAAATCTTATTGTGTTACTGTGTGTGATTGGATTACTATGAATTTGATCCTAATAGCTACGCCTAACAAGTGGTATCAGAGCGAGTGAACATATAAGAAGAATTGAAGAAGATTGTCAAAACAGTACCAGCGACGCAGGAGATCGACCATACCTGGGCCAAGAGTGGCCCAGATCTACGTTTGGACTCAAGCTAGGTGCAGCCTAGTCCACGTCTAGACCCAAGTCAGGTGCGGCCCAGTTCACGTCTAGACCTAGGCCAGGTGTGGCCCAAGTCCACGTCTAGACCTAGGCAAGGTGTGGCCCAATTCAAGTCTAGGCCCAGACTACGTTTGGACCCAGGGAAGTCCAGCCCAAATTGTGTTCTGATCTAGTGTAAGCTCAAATCACATGGAAACCCCAAATCTGAGGGCTTAGATCGCTTGACCCACGAACGACCCAGATGATTCAGAGAACGACCCAGATCACTCAGATTGAGCAACCTATATCAGTCTATCAGAGACTGACCCAAGATCGGACTTTGCTCAAGCCGGAGAATTATTTTCCGAAAAGTTTTCTCACTGAAAAAACGAAAATAGAGAGGGGGTTTTAGGGTTCTAGTCAAGTAGAGGAAAACCCGACTGGAACCCCCTTTTTTGTTGCTGTAGCCGAAAGGAGGGAAAAGAGGTTTCAGCCGGTCGGTAGAAAAACCGTTTGAAAACCCCATTTCCGGCAAACTAGAAAGAAAAAAAGAAGGGAAAGTAGCCAACGACCACAGTTGTCGACTATAGCCAACCACCAGGGCTGGCCCTTCCTAGAAGAAAAACCAACTGACGGTCCTTTTTGTGAACCACAGGCCGGCAAAGAAAAAAAAAATCGAAACTCGACGTCGACCATTCTGGGAAAAAGAAAAAAAAAAAAACAAAGAAAAGAAAAGGGGGAGGCGAGACACTTATTTGTAGATCTCGCTTGCCAGAGATTTCCACACTTGAGAAACTTTGCCAGAGGATACTGCTGCCGGGAAAGCAGCGCCTGAGATTGTTGCACTGAAGATAGTCTGACGACCTCGTCAACCAATGGAGGCAACAAGGAGCTGTCTCAACTTCAGGAAGTAGCAAGACGCTGCCACACTAGAGAAGCAAGGGGAAGAGAAGGAAAAAGGAGAAAAAAAAATGTTAGGGTTTTGCTTTCTTAACCTTTTATATAAAGGCTGAAAATTTACACGGTCTCAGTTGATATTGACAACCCCAGAGGCCCGATATAACATGCCTGAAAATTAACAACGAGACCCTCTACTAGGCCTGAATCAGTACCATTTGAAATTACACAGGGCACCCCTTAAGTGCTAAATTAGCACCCCCCCCCCCTAAATTGATAAAGACACCCCCTGACCAGAAAATTTAGGCCACCCTCAAATTATCAAAATTACTCTTCCTAAGGTTTTTAACTGTTCTAGACTCATCCATACACTCTATTCTTTCTAATTCTAGTAAGAAAAAGTAGAAATAAAGTTTGAAACCATAGAGGAGACCAGTTCTAGGAATATCATGGTTAGAGCTATGATAAAATTAAACGCCACTAATTATACACTATGGAAACCTAGAATAGAAGATCTTCTGCACTATAAAGATCTTCATGACCCCTTAGATGGCCAGGGAAAAAGACCTAAGGGAGTTTCTGAAAAAGATCGGATAAAGACAAATAAGAAAACTATAGGTCAAATCCGACAGTGGATTGATCACAACATATTTCACCACATTGTTCAAGAAGAAAATGCCTATATTCTCTGAAAAAAGTTAGAGAATATGTATCAAGCTAAGATAGGTCAAAACAAGGCCTTACTAATAAAAAGGCTTGTCAATCTAAAGCTAAGGAGCAGATAGACTGTGGTTGAACATACCAATGAATTTCAAAATCTGGTAAATCAGCTAAGAACAGTGGTGTTACAACTTGGAGATGAATGGCAAGCTCTACTATTGCTGAGCTCACTACCCGAAAGTTGGGAGATAATGAGAATTTTGCTCAGCACCAGATGAAAAGTTGAAGGTATTCAACGAGGAGACCAGAAGGAAAGAAGCTGGCATAGACCAGGCACATGTCCTAGTAATAGAAAACAAGCACACTGGGAGAGACAAGCAAAGGGGGAGGAGCAAGAGCAAGCCAAGAGGGAGATTGCAGACTCGCAATAGATCTAAAAGTCAACTTAGAGGATCATTCAAGTGTTACCATTGTGACATTCCAGGACATATGAAAAGAGACTGTTGAAAACTAAAGAGAGATGGTTCATGGTAAGTCAAAGGAGGACAATGGTGAGACACTAATCACTATTGTTCAAGACATAGCAATGCTCACTGCTAAGGAGGAGTCATGCCTGCACGTAGTCAAGAGTGAAGCAGAGTGGGTGATAAACACAACAGCTTCTTATCACACCACTCCACACAAGGACTTCTTCATCACTTACAAAGAAGGAGACTTTGGCACTGTAAAGATAGAGAACGACAGTTCCTCAAGAATAGTTTGGATTGATGATGTGTAGATAAAGACAAACATTGGTTGCATAGGAGTACTCAAGGATGTGCGACACATACAAGAACTCAGACTGAACTTGATCTCAGTCCCAGCTCTTGACAGACAAGGCTACAACAATTACTTTGGCAACAATACCTGGAAACTGTTGAAAGGAGCTATGATCGTACCAAAAGGACACATTTGTAGTACACTATACAAGACCCACACAAGAATATCCAGTAGAGGATGATGGATCACCAAATCTTTGGCACAAAAGACTCAGCCACATTAGAGAGAAAGGTCAGTTCACACTTGCAAAGAAGTAGCTTATCAAACTAGCTAAAGGTATAGCTCTTAATCCATACAATTATTGTTTATTTGGCAAGCAACACAAAGTTGCCTTCTCCTTTTTTAGTAATAAAAGAAATGAAACCTTGAGTTTGGTGTACTCTGATGTATGTGGTCCCATGGAAGTAGAGTCAGTAAGCGGGAACAAATATTTTGTAACCTTTATAGACGATGCATCTGGGAGGGCATGGGTATACTTTGTAAAGAATAAAGAACAGGTATTTGAATGTTTTAAAAGATTCCACGCGATGGTAGAGCAGCAAACTAGAAAGAAACTCAAGAGCCTCAGAACAGATAATGGAGGAGAATACAGATCAAAAGAGTTCATGGCATATTATGCAGCATGCGGCATTCGACATGAGAAGACAGTTCCACGTACTCCACAGCACAATGGAGTAGTTGAAAGGATGAACCAAACCATTGTGGAGAGTGTAAGATGCGTGCTCAGTATGGCTAAGCTATCTAAGCCATTTTGGGGTGAAGTTGTGAAGACTGCTTGCTACTTGATCAATAGGTCACCATTAGCACCACTTGACTTCGAAGTTCCAGAACAGAAGTGGATCGGCAAGAAAGTGACATATACAAACTTGAGAGTATTCAGGTGCAAAGCCTTTGCACATGTATCCAAAGAGATGAGACAAAAGCTAAACCTAAAATCCACTCCATGTATCTTCATCGAGTATGGAGATGAAGAATTCCGATACAGATTGTGGGACCCTAAGACGAGAAGAATCATCCATAGCAGAGATGCAATATTCCAAGAGAATCAGTTTTATGAAGATCGAAGAAATGTTAAAGATATTAGCACTCCAGCTTTAGTACCAGACTCAACTCCCATTCAGATAGACTCATAAGCTAAACCAAAAGCTGAACCAGAGGGAGAGGAGTTCGAGCAGGGGAAGCATCAGTCTCCTGTACTAGAAGATGTTACAACATCAAATGTTGAATTATCACCTCAACCTCAACCTGAAGCAAAAGCTCAGCCAAAGATGTAAACAGGAGGATGTATTCTGATTCCATCACAAAAGTATTCTAAATTAGAATATATCATACTCACTAATGAGGGGGAGCCATGCAGATAAGGACAAATGGGTACAAGCTATGCAAGAAGAAATTAGCTCATTAAAGAAAAATCAGGCATGAGCTAGTATCACTTTTCAAGGGGAAACGAGCACTGAAGAACAAGTGGGTCTTCAAGGTGAAAAGAGGATGCAATGGAGAACCAGTCAAATACAAAGCATGATTGGTCGTCAAAGGCTTTGAGCAGATGAAAGGAATAGACTTTGAGGAGATCTTCTCACCAATAGTGAAGATGACATCAATCAGGATTATACTCAGATTAGTGGCAAGACACAACTTAGAGCTTGAACAAATGGATGTCAAGATAGCTTTTCTACATGGAGATCTAGAGAAGGAGATATACATAGAACAATCAGAGGGTTTAGAAGTCAAAAAGAAGAAGCATCTGGTATGCAAGTTAAAGAAAAGTCTTTATGGCATCAAGCAAGCACCAAGACAATGGTATAAGAAGTTTGACTCATTCATGACGAGTCAAGGTTTCAAAAGAACAGGTACAGATCAATGTGTGCACGTCCAGAGATTACTTGAGAGTAAATTCATCATTCTACTACTTTGTGTCGATGATATGTTGATAGTTGGATCAAATATGACCATGATCAGTAAGTTGAAGAGAGAGTTATGTAAGTCTTTTGACATGAAAGACTTAGTGGCAGCTTAGCAGATTTTAGGGATGAAGATTATATGTGACAAGAAAGTAAGAAAGTTGTGACAGTCACAAGAAAAATATGTTGATTAAGTAATCAACGAGTTCAACATTGAGAGCGTCAAGCCAATCAACACTCCACTAGGCAATCATTTCAAACTAAGCAAGAAGACATGTCCCTCAACACCACAGGAAAGGGACAGGATTGGTTATGATTCCCTACTCATCAACAATTGGGTGTTTGATGTATGCGATGGTATGCACAGGCTGGATATTGCCCATGTAGTAGGAGTCGTGAACAGATTTATTTCAAATCCAAGCAAAGATAATTAAGAAGTCGTGGAGTGGATACTACGGTACATGAAGGGCACATCTAAGTTGTGCATATGCTTTGGAAGTATAGATAAACTCCTGGAAGATTACACAGATGCTGATATGGCTGGAGATCTTGATGGAAGAAAGTCAATATCAAGGTTTATTTTCACTTTTGCAGGGAGAGCTGTATCATGGCAATCCAAGTTGTAGAAGTGTGTAGCTCTATCGATAACAAAAGTTGAATATATTGCCTTAGCTAAAGCAGGCATGGAAATGTTGTGGATAAAGTGGTTTCTTTAAGAGCTCGGTATTACATAGGAAGAATACAAGATACATTGTGGCAGTCAGAGTGTTTTGGATCTAAGCAAGAACTCAATGTATCATGCACGCACCAAGCACATTGACATACGGTATCACAAGATACGAGAGGAGATAGAAGAACAAATGCTAAAGGTGGAAAAGATTCACACTCATGAGAACCATGTAGATATGTTGACAAAGATGGTAACCTATGAGAAGCTGCTGCTATTTAAAAATATATCAGGCATGAGTTTAGACTAGTGGAGTATGGCATGGGAATAGAGAGGGAGATTTGATAATGTCCATCCCCACTCTCGAAGAGTTCAGCAAAATAAGAAGTCTTAGTTAATTGTAATCTTAATCTGATTAGGAGTCCTAATCAGAGAAAGAAAAGGGAAGGCAAATTAGAGTCATACTAGGAAAGCTCTAAACCGCCTCTAGCCTCTATAAATAGGACTAAAGGTAAAGCGAAAGATCATTAAGCAGAACAGGTGTAATCTCTCTCTCTCTCTCTCATAGTGAAAATATTCTCTCTCCTCCTCTTGTGGACGTAGGCTATACACATAGCCAAACCACATAAATCTTATTGTGTTTCTGTGTGTGATCGGATTACTGTGAGTTTAATCCTAACAAGGTGAAACAAAAGGTCAATAGTATGCAATCTTACTTTGCATTTTGCAGGAGGTTGTTTTCACGCCTTGACCCTGTGACCTCAAGATCATACGATGACAACTTTACCATTTCGTCAAGACTTCAAAAAACCAAAAAATAGAACAAACTTACCTTTGTTCGTCTTCTGCAGCAATGATTCAGGCCTTCGATAGTCTTCTACTGGAGATGAGACAAGCTTTTCTGGCACCACAGTGTTCTACCTTTTAGAGTTTACTATTCTTTGGATATTAGCTTAATTTTATTTTTAACTTTATTTAAGTAGTAATTTATAAACTATGAAATAAAGGATTGAACTTGTGTGTGTTTTACAAAGCAGTTTTACACTCTCCTAAATCTAATTCCAAGGAAAAAGGGAATGTGATAGTTCAAACCTGTGATGAAATGTAGAGATATCGACACCAAACCTGTGATAATTTTATTGACAAGTTTATATTTTAGGACCTTTAGAAAATAAAAAAAACCATCCTTTTCCTTTTAAAGCTTGCTTAGTTTGCAAAGCTCAGTTAAAATTTCTCAACCGAGAGCATTTCCTCTCAAATTTAAGAAGAAAGGGATGAAGGTTTTTGATCGACTTCTTCCTTTTGCCTGACAAATTTGAAAATTCTAACTTTTTCCTTTTCAAGCTTGCTTAATCTACAAAGTTCTATTGGAATCCATTTCTTCTTTTTTTCTTCCAATCCATATTCACAAAGTTTTGACAAGCCAAATATTCACACAATTCAGAAAATGTTCATGAAAAATTAAAAACATCAAGGGAAAATAATTTTTATATATGAGTTAAGTTTTTATTTGAATTTTTAACTAGATTTATAAATACTATTCAAGGGTTTAACAAATTACTCGTGAATTTTGAGTTTTACAAGGTGCTATACTTTAAGCTTGCTTAGAATTTGAAAACTATAAAAACTTATAATTCACTCAAGAAGAAGTAAAGGCATTAAAAAGTTATAATTTTTTTAAAAATTTCCAATTATTCGGAGTATTTTGTGTCTGCGTTCAAATCAAAATAACTGGTTCGTGATTCTCACCTAATATCATCGGACTGAACCAGTGAGATTTATTCCACAGAGGAGCAGCTTGTTTGATGCCTTCAATGCAATTAAATTTTAGACTACGCATGAAATTGCAAAGGAAACAAGGGGATGGGGGATACTGAGCCACCTTAAAATTTTGCATGGGCGATACTCCAATTGCAAAGAAACATGACTCAATAAAAACCGTCAAATGATCCCAAATTCAATGCTATAGGTGACAGAGTTGTGAAATTCTAAGCCAAAATCCTAAACCTTGAAATATTTTCTCTTATTCGAGTAAAGATTTTTTGAATAATGGACTTGACTGAGCTTCAAACTAGAGCAGACGATGACCTTCTTGTCTTCAAAGCGATGCAGAACGCTGACAAGCATAGTGGAAACAAAGAGCAAGCAGATGGCCTTCGTGGGACTTTTCTGTTCCAGGTTTACTTTGGATTGCAGACTCAAAGGAATGAAAATGAAGATGAAGAGGAATGAAAGAAGTAGAGGGTAGGAGAAGTTCAGAGTTTTTCTTCTTTTGTCAAAGGGAGTTTGTTGGAATATCAAGTCTCCTAATTTTAATGGAATACTGTTTATGCAATCTCCCCTAAAAAGGCGCAGGGCAGAGGCGGACTACCCACAATTGAGGAAAACCGGCATTTCTGATCTGCCCCTATTCTATATCATTATTTCAGCTGCCTGGCTGTCCTAACATGGCTAGAAAGAGGCTTGACTTGAGGAAATATACATTTGAATGATCAGGGGACCTTAGAAAAGATCACTTCAGAGACGAAAAATTGAAATCCATATTGACTACGATCATCTGATAATACAAGCAGAATCCACCTTCGAAGGCTCGCGTATTTAATGCGGACCGTCATCATCAACAGTGTGAATCGGTGCTTCTGTTGGCCGATTTCATATATTTGCTATGTATGATCCATCAGTCTTGGGCCTTCTAGGGGACTCTGGTTTGCCAATCTTAGTAGGCGGGCCTATAAAGGAGTGGGAGCTATAGGATGCTTGTGCGAGGGGATCTGAGAGTTAGTAAATGTTTGTGGAACTCTAATAATTACGATGCATTTTTTCTATAGAGGAGAGCAAAATTGCGAATCTGTATGTGTGGTCAAAGCGGATAATATCAAGACTATTAAACCTCGGTTGTTATAGTTGATATCAGAGTCAATTTCTCTCCCGAGTGAGTTACTCGCATTTGGATGCTAGCTGAACTAAAAAAGTTTACTGGGATGCATGTTTTCTAATAGAGGAAGAGTGACACTGGCTTGTCGGTTCTGATGACAGCCCGCAAGAGGAGTGCAGATGAACGGTATGAACACTAAATAATCCGGGTTCTTTATCTGAAGCGTTTTTATGAGCGAGTAATCCCAAGCGGTAGATCTTCTTTTGATGGTTCATCCATTGGAGGCCTAAAAGTTGAACGGTCAGATCTCCATCTATACCCCTGAGTTCCTTCCTCCTTTTCCCAAGGTCTCCTCTTTCAACTCACAGAGAGAGAGAGAGAGAGAGAGAGAGAGAGAGAGAGATAGAGAGTTCTCATGGCAACCATTCATCTACCACCAATTCCAATCCGGCACGACCAGCCTTACGTAAACTACAACCCCAAAACCAGTCATAACAACCAAAAAACAGACAAAAACCGAAACTTTTCGGACCACTCCAGTCTCTCCTTGCTAGACAAATGCTCCAGCACAACCCAACTCAAGCAAATACATGCGCATATGCTCAGAATCGGCCTCTTCTCCGACCCCTATTCCGCCAGTAGACTTCTCACCGGATATGCGCTATCTCTAACTGACGCTCTCAACGACGCCGACAAAATATTCGACCAAATTCCCAACCCAAATCTTTATTGCTGGAATACACTAATACGGGCCCATGCCTCTGGCCCTGACCCCTTACAAAGCTTTTTAATCTTCTCTCAAATGCTAAGCCAAGGCATTCACTCACCCAACAAATTCACTTTCCCGTTCCTTGTCAAAGCTGCTTCTGAACTGTCTGCTTTAAAAGACGGCACAGTTGTTCATGGAATGGTTATTAAAAGTGGGTTCCATTCGGATGTATTTATTCTTAATTCTCTAATCCATTTCTACTCTTCTTGCTTGAGCTTGGACCTTGCATATCGGGTGTTTCTCAAGATTCCTGAGAGAGATGTTGTCTCATGGAATTCTATGATCACTGCTTTTGCACAAGGGGACCATCCGGAGGCTGCTTTAGATTTGTTTCGAGAAATGGAGGCGGAAGATATTAGGCCAAATGATGTTACAATGGTCAGTGTTATTTCTGCTTGCGCTAAGAAAGGGGACTTGGAATTTGGGAGATGGATTCATTCTTATTTTGAGAGAAACAAGATCAAGATGGACTTGATTTTGAGTAATGCAATCTTGGATATGTATACAAAATGTGGGAGTTTGGAAGATGCAAAGAAGTTGTTTGATAAGATGGAAGAGAGGGATTCCTTTTCTTGGACAACAATGCTTGTTGGACATGCGAGAGTTGGTGAATTCGCTGCTGCTCGAAGTATTTTTGATGCAATGTCGAGTAAGGATATTGCTTCTTGGAATGCTATGATATCTGCTTATGAACAGAGTGATCAGCCAAAGGAAGCTCTCGCACTTTTTCATGAATTACAGCTTGCTGAGGTGAAACCTGATCGTGTCACGGTTGTTAGTGTGCTCTCAGCTTGTGCCCAGTTGGGTGCTATTGATTTGGGTCAGTGGATCCATGCATACATTAAAAAGCAGAATTTTAGGTTGAATTTTCATCTCACAACATCACTTATTGACATGTACTCCAAGTGTGGGGATCTAGAGAAAGCGCTCGAGGTGTTTGATTCTGCAGGGAAGAAGGATGTATTTGTATGGAGTGCCATGATTGCTGGGCTAGCAATGCATGGGCGTGGAAAGGCAGCAATCGATGTCTTCGTGCAAATGGAAGAAGCTAAAGTTAAGCCCAATGATGTTACTTTCACCAATGTCTTGTGTGCATGTAGCCATGCTGGATTAGTTGATATGGGTAGACATTATTTTAGCCAAATGCTGCCAGTTTATGGAATTTCACCAAAGGTTGAGCACTATGGCTGCATGGTGGATATCCTCGGCCGTGCCGGATTCTTAGAAGAAGCATGTGAGTTGATAGAGAAAATGCCAATACCTCCTCGGGCTTCTGTTTGGGGAGCATTGCTTGGTGGCTGTAGGATCCATGGAAACCTCGGCCTAGCTGAATATGCTTGTAACCGTTTACTTGAGTTGGAGCCTAGGAACCACGGGGCTTATGTGCTCTTGTCTAATATATATGCCAAGCTCGGAAAATGGGATGATGTTACACGGCTAAGAAAATCAATGAAAGATAGTGGTCTGAAGAAAGAGCCTGGTTGTAGTTCGATAGAGGTAGATGGCATCATTCATGAGTTCCTGGTAGGAGATATATCTCACCCTCTATCAGTCAAGATCTATTCAAAGCTGGAAGAAATTGGGTCAAGAATGAAATCAGTTGGCTTTGAGTCAAATAGGTCTCAGGTACTGCAGGATATAGAAGACGAAGATGTGAAAGAGCAAGCTTTGAGTTTCCACAGTGAGAGGCTGGCAATTGCCTTTGGGCTTATTAGCACAGGCCCAAGTGTTCTGATCCGGATAGTGAAGAATCTGCGTGTTTGTGGTGATTGTCATTCTGCTGCTAAGCTCATTTCTAGACTATATAGTAGAGAGATAGTTTTACGAGATCGCTACCGGTTCCATCACTTCAAGGAGGGTAACTGTTCTTGTAAGGATTATTGGTGAAAGGGCAGAGTTGAATAGGAAATTTTATGGAAGCACTGACCAATATTACAATTTCAGTATGAGATACCAGTCAACGTCCATAGCGAGAAGGTACAGGTCAATTGGAAGAATCTCTTATTTTTTCTTTTTTTGAATAGTAATCGGAAGAATCAGAAAGGGAGCCTTGGCAACGGTAAAATTGTTATTGTGTGACCTTAGGTCACAGGTTCAAGCTGTGTGAACAACCTCTTGCAAAAATGCAAGGTAAGATTGCATACCATAAACCCTTATAGTCCATCTCCTGCAAAAATGCATCGGGGCTGCCCTTTTAGTGATTGGGATTCTGCTTCCCAAGTAAATTATAGTGTTTATAACTGAGAGAATTCAAGAGGTCGGTCTGCATCCCATAGCTTCAAAGGTGCCCTAGTACTAGTATTTCATTTACCATCTTGTATAATCTTGAACAACCCACCCTAGACCCACATTTCCATTTCTATTTTCCCTCTATTAATTTTATCCTGAATCCATGTTTTGCTGAGTTTCAATCCACTCATATTTCTTCATTTTCTTTCCTTCCCTGCAGAACCAAAAAGGGAACTATTCTGATGCGGATTATTGGTGTACCCTTTTTTTTTTTTGGAAGTTAGACAAAGAAACCGACTAGCAACTTTGAAACCTTGACCTGCCACAGGAGAGAGATACCTTCTTCTGGCAACTATTGGTGAGTATGTACAAATTGCAATACCAAATCTATAGATTATGGCTTCTCTTGTATCTTTTCAGATCAAATTGTTCATTTTGAAGCTTGTGTAACAGCCCAATGCAGGAAAAAGTCTTGAAATCAATGGTATCAGAACTCATTGACCCCGTGAGGAGTTCCCTTGTGATCAGCTCTCACATTTACGAATTAAATCCTGTTCACATGGCCCCCAAAAGCAGTTCTGTTGCAAAGGAGTATGGTAATGACTTTGTTTTTTTAGCATTCCTCGTGGAAAGTGCACAGCATAGTGCTACGAGCTACGTTAAGAAGAAAGTGATTAGCGTATTATTTCATCATTTATCTAGAAAATAGACTTGAAAATTTGGGAAGGGGAGCCTTACAGGTTAAGGCTTGGAAACAGCTTCTTGCAAAATGCAAGATAGTGCTGCGTACTATTGACTCCTGTGGTCCACCTTTTCACCGGACCTGAAAATTTAGGATGTCTATCGACTGTATAGATGTTTAGTGCACTCTATCTGTTCACTGAATGTTGGCTATGGCTTATCATCTCTTAACTAGTAAAATATCCAGTGACATTAGTATATAAATGTGAGAGGTCACATTCTCAAAGGTTTCTTGCATTTCAAGAAGTAGAATCCCGGGTCATGACATTCTCAAAAGTTTCTTGTATTTCAAGAAGGAGAGCCTTAATGCAACGCTAAAAGTTATTGTCGTGTGACCTTGAGGTCACGGGTTCAAGGCGTGAAAACAGTCTCTTGCAAAATGCAAGATAAGGCTGTGTACTTGAGGCCCTTGTGGTCTGCTCCTTCTCTAGATCCCGCATAGGCGGGAACTTCGTGCACTAGGGCTGCTCTTTTGATACTAAATGCAATGACATTTTCATACCAGCCTTCACTTATTATTGACGAGGATGCTTCCCCGGGAGCGACCTTTTTGCAATACAATTATGCACCCTCATTTTTCTATTTATATGTGATTATATATGATCCAAGCGGACCACCTAATTGAGTTAATGGAATGGGAGCTTGACGCAATGGTAAAGTAGTCGTCGTGCGACCTTGAAGTCACATTCAAGGTGTGGAAATAGCCCCTTGCAAAATGCAAGGTAAGGCTCCATACTATTAACTTGTGTGGTCCGCCCTTCCCTGAACAATGTATTTGTTGCACTGAACAATGTATTTGTTGCACTGGGGCTGCCCTTTTTTTAGTAGATTGAGCCCATATTCTTGAAAATTCAGAAAAATGCTTTTGAGATGAGGAAGAAGTATGTGGGAACCAATCCTTTGATCTGAGAGATAATAACAAGCCCAACCCATCAACACCGATCTTATCTTGATTGGATACTCTTAGACCATTCATCCAATAAGCCATGTTTAAGGTTTTTTTCTTGAACCTTACAGCTCATTTATTGCTCACTAGCCTAAGAATCATGCCAATTGGACTAATCCGATTAATATAATTTTGGTTGTTGAATTTAAAATGTTGCTTGTACATGGTTTTGATCTTTCATAAGTGTAATATCTGTAAATACACAATTCTGATAAGTAAATATATGCATTTATAAAAAATAAGATAAATTTTTAGTACAATACCTATAAATTGTAAAGTAAATCTACGCATTTATAAAAAAAATTATCTTACTTTTTTAGTAAATATATATTCAGATCAACCACGGATGATCCCGATAGATGAAATTTGATTTACTTTTTATTTTTCAATTTACCGTAAAGAATTATAAAAACAAACAATCTACAAATATATTTTAATTTTTAAATCTACTTCAAATATATCCCTTAGTAAGAAAAAAGTGTCACCTTTTGCGTCACTGACACTCTGCATGCATGACGTGCACCTTCCTCGTCAAAGAAAACCCACCGATTAAATTAAGCGCCAGGGAACACAGGACAAATAGATTCCACGATGATTCTCCACATCTCCTGGAGCAACAATCGTGACCCTCCACTTACTCCCCCCAAATAAATCCCATCCTTAGCTTCTGGACTGCCCGTCCCCACAACTACATAAATTCATGGGAACCACCAGAACCAGATACGAGCATACAAGAAAACACCGAAAAAGAAGAGAGTGCAGTCGCTGAAATTGAAGAAACTCCAAACCGCAGACGAACAGCTCCATGGATGCGCTACCAAGTTCTTTCTCCAACAAGATTTTCGCCAGAAAATGTAGAAACGGACCTTCCGATTCTTCTTCCAGAGCTTCTACTCCGCCCGGACCTGCGATTTCCTTCGTAAGGTCGTCCAAGTTTGACTGCGGCTTCTCCGTAACCGGAAAATCATCCGTACTTTATCAATTCAAGCCGGCTCGATCCGCATCGCATTCTCCTTTGACCGAGGAAAAGGAGGTAATATCTTATTGTTGCTTTTTTATTTTGACTTCTTTCAGCTGTTTTTTGTTTGTTTGTGATTCTCTATTTCGTACACTGTTGACGTTGTTCAGATGTTATGTTCTTCATCTGTTGTGGCTGAATCCTTCGACTTATGTTTCTTGCTCTCTTGGGGCAGTTCTTTTGTTGCTCTGTTTGTTGTTTCAGTTTTGGAGTATCTGTCCTTGATTTTGTTGTTTATTTCTCCTGTTTCAGTAATGTAATGGCTGATTGCTTGTAAATGACTTTTCTTGCTCTCTGGTTGTCTTTCTTTGATCACGCTTTTTCTTGTTTCGGCTTTGAGTGTCTGTTATTTCAACTGATTTCTCGGCTTCCAGCTCTTTGTTCTCGGCGTGAATTCTTTCGCTTTCATATCTTTTCTTGCTCGGTGTTTTGAGACTCTCTGTTATTGTATTTTGTGCTGCATGCTATTAAGTTTTATTTTCCTTGTGTTCATGATCGCTGATAGGTTTTGCAGTTCGTACACTGAATTTCATGTTATTTTATGCCGTTCAGTTTGCTCCGTCACGGTCCTTGTTATTTCGTTCTTCGTTTATGCTAGCAACATCAATGTAATTAGATTAGCAAGCAAGAAAATGTTGATAATCAAATGGTTTTTATCGAATATATCAAAGTCGTATCTCTTAATTTCAGGAAGAAAGACATTGTTTATGCATATTGTTTATGCTGGTGGATGCAGCTGCTGATTGAAGTTTTCTCATAGAAGGCCACTGTTGCATGTTAATCTTGTCCCCAAGAGTAGTGGAAATGCAAGCCAAGTTCTTTAGATGCGTCAACCTTGAACTATTGTAGAATAACAGTACTTGGCAGGACCAGAAATCAGAAAAGATGTAGTTCTTCAACTCTTTGAGGTTGCTTCTGTTTGAGATCTCGGAGTATCATCTTTTTCTGTTTTTCTGTTTGTATTTGTGTGCTTAAGTGGAAAAACAGTGATTAGAAAATCTGTTGAGCAATTGTTGCTAAATTGACTTTAAGAAAGTTCACCTATGCAGGAAGATGCACAGAATGCAGATTCTCAGATCCAAGATAAATGTAAGCTTACTTCATTCTGTTTCCGGTTAACTGATGTTTACCTTATTGATTCGGTATTTACTGCAACATGGTGACATAGTCAATCTCATCTTGTTTATTCAGGTGAAACAAAAATGGTTCACGTGAAATTCAAATTACAGAAGGCGTGTCTCTTAGGTCAGCAGTTTCTTCTTGTGGGTGAAGATCCCATTTTTGGCTTGTGGGAACCTTTGAACGCGATACCATTGGACTGGTCTGAAGGTCATGTTTGGACTACTGAGCTGGTAAGGACTTCATTGATATGATAGAAATTCAAATCCTTGATTGCAAGTATTGATAGTTTGGCTTTTTCCTGGAATAGGAAGTACCCGTGGGGAAAAAATTTCAGTTCAAGTTCTTACTCAAGGGTGACAATGAAGAGATTGGATGGCAGCCAGGCCCCAACCGTGTTCTGCAAACTTGGGAAACCAAGAACACTATTGTCATCACCGAAGATTGGGAAAATGCAGAACTTCAGCAGATAAACGAGGAGGAATCATCAACTGAAGTCACTGAACCAACAGAAGAACCGATTGCTAATCTTAGAGTCAAACCAATTATTGCAGAGAATGATGTTGGTACTGATGGCACAACTGTTACCACTGAGAAGCCAACAAGCCTGAACATAAAAGGTCAATTGATTAGCTACGAAGGAGATCCTGTTCTGGTACCCGGCTTGGCTCCTACGGCCCCAGCAAATTTGGCAATTGAGGAAGTGGTTTCCAGCAATGTCACCAATGGCAATGTCAGCACTGATCCCTCTTTTCTGATACCTGGCTTGGCTCCTGCACCCCCAACCAAGTCAGCAACCGAGGAAGCGGTTCCTGCAAAAGTCACCAATGATAATGTCAGCGTATATTCTTCTGCTTTTTTACCTGGCTTGGTTCCTGAAGCCTCTATAAAGTCAGCAACTGAAGAAGTATTTCCAGGAGAAGTTGCTAGTGACGTCACTGCAGATGCCTCCGTAGCTGATGAACCAAATGATCCAAAAACGGCCAAGGTAACTGTCTGATGAGATGTGGTTTCTCGTTTCCTTTGACATTTCCTTAACAAACAGGGGACTCTATTTCTATTTGATTTTGTCTTGCCTGATATAAGAATTACTACCAATGCACCACTTGCTGCTGCTAAAGAAAGTGACTCTCTAAGCTGTGTCGAAACTATTTCCTCTTGAATTGAAACATATCGTACTCAGCTGGCATAGAAGTATTGGGTTTGTCACATGTTTTAAAGGCACCATAGAATGCATGACTATGATCAGGAAAACAGATTACATGCTCAATTACCTCTTTTTGTCTCTGGCTATGATTCAAACTAGAATTTTGGCATCTCTGGGGCATTACAGATTAAAGTTTCATTGGCATATCCTAACAAATGGCAATTTATATTCTTGCAACAATCAAATTATAAAGCATCTCAAACCGATAGCCCGAATTAAATACTGATCATCATATCAAATAGTATGCATGGATATCTTCGTTATGTCTTTCAAATCAGATTATATTAAACAACTGCTTAACAAGCACTTCATTTAATAAAGTGAATTTGACTTCAAAAGTATCAGTGAGCTTTAGATTAAGTGGCGTAATTAATATAATAGTCTCGTCCATGAAAGACACAAAGTGTATGCATTTTATTAAGAGCATTCTCAAACCTTTAAGCCTTACCCTTTTCCTCTTCTCCTTCAATTGCTTAAAAGCTAAACCAGTTGGCAGAGAAGAAAGAACCCGATACACTCCTTGGAGCCCTCCCTGACACAAAGTTGCACCCTGAAGAAAAATTGCTTGATGGATTTGAAGAAACAGATTCTAATATTGGCTATAAAGAAACATCATCCAATGACAGACTAGACGAAAAATCTACTTCAATGGAAGAGCCAAAAACCATGCAACCTCAAGTTGTCTCAACAAATGACATTCAATGGGGCTGTAAAATTCTGCTGAAATTTTTCTTGAACCTGTTTTCACAAGAGTCAACTTAGCTGAACTGCATGGCAAACAGAAAGCACCAATGTCACTTCATCCATTCACCCGCTGTGGCTAATGAGTCAGAGGAATTCATGTTCTGTATCGGTGCAACCATTGCTTCAGCCAGGCCAGACGAAATCCTGAGTACTTCTATTCTGTGCTTGGAACATCGGAGCAGAGAGCATGTTGTAATATCATACGGCAGTGATGTTTCTCCGTTACTCCTGAGACTTGCTGCTTTGATGTTGTGTAGTTGATGATGTTGTTGTTGTATATGTTCGAAAGTCTTTCTCATGTAGAATGGAAGTGGAAGTCCATGTTGAACATAATCTTTTGTTTTTTTTCCAATCAATTTACTATGTATTTGTTTATCTTTCAAATGTTAAAATTTCGTGTAATTACTCTCCAAGGCTTAAATTGTAACATACGAGAGATGCACAATTACAATGTGGTTACACAGGCCTTATTAAATCCAATGATTGTTTAGTTTAACAGCAGAGTTAACTCTATTTCTGCAGTTGATTATCAGGGTAGTCCATCTTCGTAGTCATTGTATCAGTATATATGAAAGCATTGCAATACTGGCATAATCGGTAGTGCATCGGCCACAATAGGTTGGATTAACCGGCGGTTTGGGTTGTACATAAACAGAGCCATTTGCTTAGCAACCAGTGTATTCATCTCAAAGACTTGAATACTTTGAGTAGTTAAAATAAATTTCTTAGTACTTACAAGAGAATGTCTTCCATTACTTTTGGTGCATATGTATAGTAAAACAGTAATCAAACTTTTTTTTTTTCTCTCTATTGTGGGAAACGATTTACATGTGTTGATAGATATACCAGTAAGGAAACGATTTACATGAGCTGATAGATATACCAGTAATTCCTCGTAGGACCATTGTAAGCTTTGCTGATGATGTACAATGGCAGTTGAAATCAAATTTGAAAATGTAAAATTGAAGGCCAAGAACTACCCTGTTATTTTAGTTTTGCCCGGTCCACCAACCAGACCTAGCATATAACCAAGGCTGCCTTGAAATGAAGAGTCTTGGTTCATTGCTACTCTAAGCTGGTTCCACAGTAACAGATTGCGAATCTGTTATGACAGAATTGTTGTGGAACAAGCCAATGAAAATCAGCCTTTCTTCAACTGAAATAAAGAAATCCTGATAGACTGGATACTCCTAGTAAGAAGAAGAAAAGAGGTAGTGGGAAACATAAAACCCGACATACAATTTAGCTTCTTGTATCAGCGAGTCCCTCTGGGTACTGAGAGCTGCAGCAGAAACTTCCCTAATCAATTTGCCGTTGCCGTCCAAACAACCTGACTTTCACGTTTTTTTTTCTTTTCCACCAGGATTTCGTGCCGTAGTAGTTCTCACATCCTCCAAGACAAATAAATATAATAATAAATGAAACAATTTAGGATCCTACAAGTTAATCTAGTGGCCCTGCGAGATGTAAACCCTGGTGGTTTGAAGTTTAAACCATGGTGTTAAATCCAAGGAGTCCCAGAATAGAAATGCAGAAAATCGGAAACACAGACTCAGCTGAGATCCACATCACCTTGGCTGATATCATGGATTAAACTGCCGGTGGGTTTACCCAAAGGAAGGAGTTCTTGCCTTCAAATTTTGCTGGTCAGACAACACCAACCACCTGATTTCTCACGAAAATCTTGAAAGAATAAATCCTACGATCATGCGATGCATTGGTTAGGACATGGCATATCCAACATATCGGTTACCCCTTAGCTACGTTCAGATGATTGCAGACCCCTGAGCTTTGAAGCTTCACTTAGTTCCCACAAGCCGAAAGTAAATCAATCAACTTTTATCTTGTAATGATATAACCGTTCGGCCCTGAAACAGAGCCATAAGTAACAGACTTCAACAGTCGTGTCCCGCAATGGAATATCGTTGTTAGATGTAACTGAGGCTAACGACTTAGTTTCTCTCTCTCTCTCTCTGAAATGCTGCCCACTTTGTAAGCCTCTCTGTAGTGGCCTGCAATATTAACATGCGTGCCAAAGGAACATAGTTAGATGTAACTGAGGCTCTCTCTCTCTCTCTCTCTCTCTCTCTCTCTCTCTCTCTCTCTCTCTCTGTGGCAGGCCCGTATGTTTAAAGGACAGGAAGTTGGACGGCGTGTCCTGCTACTTTAACCACTTGCATGTTCTTACTCAACACTTCTTGGGAGCAGATGTCAAAGCAGATATCACAGCAGCTTGTCAAGAGAGAATTCATTTGCTCACGACTCCATTTCAACCGAGGAATATATTAAAAGCAAAGGCCAATATTTGCTTTGTTTTTTTCTTACGAGTTCATTACTACATAATGCGGTAACCGCCGGGAAAAGGAAGCGCGAAACCATCAAAGTGCCTGACTTGGTGTAAGAGTGCATTCCAATTAACTGGTTGATAAGATAGTTTTAAATGAAGGTTTTATGTGTATGGGGCAATGGTGCATGAGTGAGCTTCAATTCTGAAGGTCACGAGTTCGAACTCCTTAAGGGTGCGTGTATCCCCCATTAAAAAAGAAGAAGACTTTGAGGACTTTTGTATAATGAACGCTCATTGTTAACATGATTAAGCTTTGGCTTCCTATGGTTGAAGTCTGAAGACTGCCAAGTGGACCCACTTGAGAAGGGATATTTTATTGTAACTTTTTTGGCCTTCGCATTCTAATCTAAAGACTGCTAACTAGACGGAGTTTGTTTGCGAAAAGTGCGCTTGTAGTTTCTATGTCAGCGGCCTGTACATTAAAAATAGAAATGAAATAAAGGAGACATTTTGATACGATATGGTACAGTAGTTAGTGTTTCTGAAACAGCGTACCAAATTGAGACCTGCTATCAGGTCTGCGTTTGTTTCTAAAGGAAAAAAGGAGCAACTGAAATACGCGCAGAGCCACCTGCTCACTGACCTAGACAATATCTGGTACGACCTACTACCCCATTACCGGACACTTAGGCCAGTGATTTCTTGTTTCTAAATGGACGGTTTATGAGAAGGGCATATCACATCCAATCAACAAAAAGGGCAGTCTGGTGTGAAGCTCCTGCTTATGCAAGGTTCAGGAAGCGCAGAACTCGTGACTTCCAATTTACATCCCTCAACAGAATAAATCAAAGTCTAGCATCGTAAGACATGAACTAGTTCTGGGTTCACCAGTACCAAACATGGGCTAGTGTGGGCTAACGTTCAATGTCTAGATCAATCATAGGCTCAGTTGCATTTGCTGCAGCTCATTATAATTCCTCTGAAAAGATGAAATCCATCGTACAACAGTTAAGTAATTAACGACGCCCAGAAGGAAAGGCAGCAAGAAGAAAGCAAATGGCTCTTAATTAAGGTGAAGAACCCGAAACCATTTTCTGTGAGTTAATAACTAATCTCGGCTTGTGTCCCCACTTCAGTCACATGGCTTTGCAGATGAAATTCAGATTAATATCACCTGGGCAAGGAAAGAGTATCGGTTAAGCTTTCCATGATAGCCATGGCTCTAGGAAACGATTGTGCTCACTAATGATTGACGATAAGCTTCACAATAAGCTCAATGCATGAAAGAAGAAAACACTAGGAATCAAAAAACAGATTCACATCAAACATGTAAAAGAATTACAAGGAATAGCAGCATAAGTAAATCGAAAGCAAGCTACTTTAAGACTCAAATGCATCTAGAAATCTGATTACTTTTTGGTGGAAAAGCATTTAACATCACTTGACAGATTCTGAAACAGGGGGCAGTGTCCAACAAAAGATATCATAAAACTACAAATTTTGGTCTTATATGGCTCCACGGTATATAAATCAGTACATGAATTTAAATGCAAGGGCAGGTGTTTGGTAATGCAAACCGTTCATTTATGGGCTCAATTTTGGGTGGGCCATGACCAAAAATCCTCACTATTGGATGATTCTCATCCCTATGTTTCTGCAGCTAAAATATTAACAGCTTGGAAATTTTCAAAACAGAAATAGTAACATCTCAACCAATTTGAAGGTTAGGATTATGGATCTGAAAAGCCGTTTGGGGCATCATGAGCCTAGTATATGGCTCAGATAGTAACGGCCCAGATCACCAACCACCTGGAACCTGCATATAGATTGAACATGTACTACACAAGTAGAGGCCAAATTATTTCTTACTAACATAACATGGAGTTTCTTCACAAAAGTAAAAAAGCAATCTGCTACAAAATTTGAAAAAGAATATGCTGAACATACATACTTCTCACGGTAGAATATCGAAAAACACGGTACCTGATATGTACCTGTGTTACTGATAAAAGGAAAAATGATGCACAAGATAAGAGCTTAAAGGCAGAACAGTCTTAGAAAGGGTATCAGAATACAAGATGCCAAAAAAAAAAAAAAAGGGGGCTCACAAATCTAGGCCACAGATTTTTTTGTTCATTTTTCTTAAATAAGAGTGGAAACGAGCCCACAGCCTTTGTCACGAGAAAATGTTCTTAAAAACTTGGACAGTGAGCTATTAATCAATATTTTGTACCAAAGCTCTACTTTGTCAAATAATTGATGAAAAATCTAGCAAGCAGTAGAAGAGACGAATTATTGAAATTTCTATCTACCAAGGTTGATTTCTAAGCTAAGCTGAGAAGCTAAACAGCATAAGAGCTACACAATTATCCAAGCTGTCACACAGAAGTATGAACATCAAGCAACTGACAGGGATATCATGAGAAAACAGCAGCAAGATTCACCTTCATACAAGTAACACTTCAACTTACAGGAAAAGGATAATAAATGTCGCACCTTGCTGCTTGTTAACCTCCAGGACTCAAAATTGTTGCTACTGTACAGTTGTAATGTCCCCTAACAGTTTACTATTTCTCAAGAAACAGGATGCCCATTCTTCTGATAGTGAGATGATGATAGACCTTCTACTGGTCGCAATGTTTCATCCTTTGAACGTTTAGTTTGTGGTGACCTGAACAGGAACAAGCAAGGAACATCAAACTTGCTGCATTTGAGAACAAAAGTAGAACTTTGGAACAGCTGTCCAGATATCAACCAAGCAACAAAGAGAATGTAAATCACTCCATAGGAATTAGTCAATTTGCGAGATGACATGTAACAATTGGGAAATTTCAGCTCTTTTTCTGATATATCTAACCATCTCCATTAGCACAAATGTTCAGGCACATCAACACAGTAAATAGGGAAAATTTCTTAATTTATCTTTACAAATTTTACCTGACACCAAGAAGTGCGATTACATGATAAGTTCATGGATGCATTTATGTATATGGTTGATCATATAATGTTCATATTTCAAGCTCATGAGAAATTCAAAAGCACAACAAAAAAACCAAAATCAGCACTTAATAATGTTTGCTTTGTAGATCTATGTATAGCATCCAGGGATATATACTAAGCTCTAGCAACACTACCTGGAAGAAAATAATATCATATGTGATAAACAAAATTAAAGTGAGCACTGTAAACGAGTGAAAATGGCATGCAAATTAGCATTGAAGCCAGAGGTTAGCCTACCAATGAATCAAAGCATGCATCTAATATGAAAATACTTAATGTTCAAAACAGAAATATACATGGAACTACTTGAAAAGTATGGTATCCAATAAACGTCACATAACCAAGAAACCACCAGCTCCATTTCAATCACCGGTAGATGCTTTACATTCTAATAACTGCTTCAGTTGGTGGAAAGATGAAGTCCACACTTTAAGTAAAGAATTTCACATTACTTAAAATCACCTTGGTGAAGTTGCACGCCTCTGAGTTTGATGGTTGACCATGGATTTCAAACTCCCAAGGGCCTCCTCAGCAGCCTGTAAAGAATTTGTTACGTAAAAGACCATCTTAAGTGCTACGGAAAAAGGACCCTACTAAAAGGAAAAGGTACATGTGAAAGTGAAAGATAATGGATGGAGGTACTAGATGGTCCATGGACCAGGCATATAACCTAAAAGTCAAAGAAAGGTTTCACATTTTCAAAGGAAAACCCATTGGCAACCAGGATGAAATTTCACCAAAAGTCAGGACCATGCTTGATTCATTGGTCCAAGAACTGCAAGAAAATTGGAGTTCACTAATCAGAGATCAATTGCATGGCTGCAGTGGACCCCTCTTTAAGGAATTAGAATTTTCTTCTTGTATTGGAGGATAGTATTTGCTATACAAATTTACATGGATTCTTTTTTCTCAATAAGAATAAATGCAAAAAAGAGCTTTTCTTTTTAGTAGGTGGCTTGACTTTTGACTTTCCCTTAAGGACTAGAACATAATAAAATGCTGTGACTTTCATTTGCATCTCAGACATGAAGGGGAGCCTTGATGCAACAGTAGAGTTGTTGCCGTGTGACCTAGAAGTCACGGGTTCAAGGCCGTGTGGTCAGCCCTTCCCTGGACCCTGCACACGGGGAGCGTCGTGCATTGGGCTGCCCTTTTTTTATTTGCATCTCAGAAATATTTCATGCTCACTGTGATGTTGAATGGATTTTTCATGGACTAATAATAGACTACAGAAATCTTAAGTATTGACTGAGAAATATTCAGCAGGACTGGTTATGGTATTCTAAGTGACTTGACTCACAAGATACTGCAGAAAATAAAAGAGTAAACCCAGAAAAGAATATGGAACTAAGCCAAATATCTAAGCAAGTTATTTTTTAATGAGGGAAGTGACAAGAACCTGCAGCTGAGCACCATCCCTACTTAAACCAGATCCCTTTCCTAAAACCTGTCCATCTACTACAACCTGAAACAGAAACTCAAGAAAAATCAGAAACAGAATTTTGTATTTTCTGTGCAAGCCCTCAATTATGTTCAAAACAACAAAACTGCTACATTAGTTCATGATCTGCAAAGTAGACCAAATTATAAAAGGTCAAATGAAGATCAAAGCCTAAATAAGTACACAATTACAGTGATTGCACACTAGAAAGGTGTGCAACTAACCTGACAATGGTAGTCCCCTTTACGTGGGGTAATGGAAGCAGGAGGCTGATATAGGAAAAAAAGTTGGAAGCCCCTCTTCGTGCACTAGAAAAAAATATATCGTACCCAGTTAGTCCACTGAATCATTGTAGGTTGAACAAATGTGAAGTATTGGAAATCTATGACAGAGCTTTAAAATCTCTTACTATTTCTTGGACATCAGAAACAACAAATGATATTCTTTTAGAATCCTCCATCAGACCTAACTGTCCTGATGTACTTGCATTAGGAACAGCCTCTTCTCCAGGCGACTCATCCAGTCTGGAAGGGGTAATTGTGTCCCTCAGAAACCCATTTTCATTTTCAAGAGAAAGCTTATCCATATCTTCATCCACAGCTTCAGAATCAGGTGCAATATATGCTTCATATTTTCCTGCAATTTCAGAAATAGAAAGTCTGAGTCAATTAATGCCTCACCCCATAGGTTAATTATAGCAACCAAGTTAACTAGAACAAAAAGGCATCAATAAATAGAAATAGAAGTTCTAGTGTGAACTACATGACAGCCAACATCATGAATTGGGGATCTGCCAGTAAAAGCTATCTGATCCTTTATATGATAAGCTCAGACAAGAATACATCACACAGTAAGCACCAATCACAAGAGAAGTTCACAAATTAGTATCTAATTGTACAAACCAAGACAATAAAAAAAACAATTGCTTGTCATACACATTAGTTGTTTACGCAAATATGCCAACCTGACATGCAGAAAACTGACCATGTGTAATTAGCATCAGAATGGTAGTTTCTACCACGCTAGAGAGTTTAAAGTAATAAATTATGGGCACACACATTGCCGTCATGTCTAGGGGCCACAACCATCCTCCTCTCCACTACCCCATAACCAAAACCAACATCATCTCCCTCACACAAAATCTAAAACAAGCCATATAGAATGCGAGACCACAGATGAACAGTATATGTAAGAGGATTTTGATGTTCAAAATGAGATTTACCTCATTGGATTGCACAAGGAACCCACAGCTAAAAAACGCAACCATCTTGAACATAAGTATGCTTATGCACACAAAACAATAATTCTGCTACCATATTTCAATTGACAAAGAAAGTGGTAATATTGCATCTCATAATCGATTTAGCAATGGCCACCAGGGACAGGGTGGGAGGATGAGTTATCAGCTGAACATTTGATCCTGCCTATAGAGTGGGCAGGGAGGAACCTTAACCATCACTCTTAAATGTTACTGTTTGCCAAAGGAAATTGGTCTATTTGGTCTTGTTAACTGACTCACCCCCTTATGCACAAACCAGATGTTCTGACACACCATACAGCATAATACAGCCATTTCAGGCTACATGAAACATAGACCCACTCACAATAGACAGATATGCAGCTATATATAATGCATGTACCAAAACATGTAGCTTATGCAACAAAGAAGTTAAATGTTTGGTATCAAATTTTAGGGAATCATTGATCCATGAGATGAAATGAGCAATCATAATATAAGCAACTATCTAAAGAAAATTATTGTCTACAGTATCAGTCATTATGAATCACAATAGCTAAACAGCAATCACTCCTAGCAAGTTTACTCCTACAGAGTATAGACCCTCTTGCATCAGTGTCTGAACTGGAAAACTGAGGTTCTTCATCATACATCAATATACTACCAGCAAATAAGAAACAGCTTATAACAGTATGAGCTTCATTACATCTTAAAGTATTTGAGTTCATGATAGTACTTTTCTTGAAATGTATAAAGCCTGAAAGACAAAGTTCAAAAAACATTCATCATCATCATCATCATCATCATCAACACCTTATCCCAATTAGGGGCCGGCCACATGAATCTTATTCCTTCATTCCAGGCTATTAAATACCATGGCTTCATTTAGTCCCAAAGTTTTTAAATCTTTCTTCACCACTTCTATCCACGTTCTTATGGGCCTTCCCCTTGCCCTTTTAGAACCTTCTACTTGTATTGCCTCACTCCTAACCGGTGCCGTTGTTGGTCTCCTTTGAACATGTCCAAACCATCTAAGTCTAGTCTCCCTCATCTTGTTACCTATTGGTGATACCCCTAAATTTTCTCTAATATTTTTATTTCTAATTCTATCATTTCTTGTCTTACCACTCATCCATCTCAGCATCCTCATTTCTACGACGCTCATCCTATGAGTATGATGTTCCTTAACTGCCCAACACTCTGATCCATAGAGCATGGCCAGCCTTATAGCCATCCTATAAAATTTTCCTTTTAGTTTGAATGGCGCCCGACGATCAAAAAACATTATGAAGCAGAAAATGTGATTTTCACTGTTTGATCGTATTTGTTTCTTCAAGACAAAAAGAAAGAAACCGATAAACTTATTGTGCTTTGTAACATGAAGAGATATCCTAATACAATTTAATCAACATAAATGAAGACATAATGATATCTCACTGGCCAAGTTGTGAAGAGCACTCTCAGCAGCTTGTAGTTGAGCTTCCTTTCTTGTCCTACCCATCCCAACACCTATTTTCTCACCAGTGAACAGTACCTGAACAAGTAAGCCAAATTAGAGTACTAGAGTTTATGAAGCATTTATGATGCCCAAGAGTTAAAACGATTAAGGACAGCAAAAACCAAAGCAAGCAGGATCAATCACCAGGATATTTTTGTTGGAGGATAACCATTGAGGGAAGCGTAGGCTTGGTGTCAAAGACCATATTAATTGACTGAGGCATGGCAGATCTTTAATTCTATTTTCAGTTCAAAAAATTGATTTGAATTGTTTATTAACCAGACTTCCCTAGGAGAGTACAAATTATAAATGATGGATTGAAAATTAATAAGCGTCCCTACCAACAATATGAAAAATTAAACAACAAACAATATAGTGATCCCCATGAAATTAACAAACATAGAGCTGGTAAGATGAATCAAATCAATTGAAAAGCACAAAAAAAAAAAAATTTATTTTTGCAATAAGACAATCCATGGACATCATACCCATAATTTAAAGTATACATGCTTAGCCACAATGGTTACGTGACACATGTCAACCAAGAGGTTATGGGTTCCAAGTCCACTCACCATTAGAAGAAAAAAAAAATTAAGTTGACCACGCACAACTTACCTCAACAGAGAACTGCAGATCTTTACTGGTGCTTACGACAGATCTGAAATCAACCTATGCAATATGAAACAGTAAAATGATTAGAAATATAAGAGAAGGTATAAAACCTCACAATCAAAGCCCACTGTAGTAGTACCTTGGAGTTACACCGACGTCCAATTTCTTGTAGCACGCTAATCGATACAGCTGAAGGCTGATGCAGGGCCACCTTTCCTGATTCAGTACAAAGATCTCTCTTGTCAACAGATGCTTGATGCAGAGATACTTCATCATCTTCAGAGAGGAAGTTCATTTAGCAAATATAAAGAAGAAATCCAGCGAAACATGTACATATTAAACTAACAACGGAAAATTTATGTAATGAAATATTTAGAGGAAACCTCCATGAAACCAACCATGCAGAACAAACTCTTCCATCTAAAAGTCTCCAACTCTTAAGTACCTGTCGAGGAAAGAGTAGCTTGCACTCCACTTTGTCGCTGCCTTTCATCACCAATACTTACCTGGAGATAACCAAGATTTAAATGGCAGACTTTTCTTAAGGCTCATACAAGTACCAGAACATAAAATATCAAACTAGCATGTTAATTTTGTTTAGCACCTCAAAACAGTACAAACCTCCTCAACTTTCACGGAAGACTCATTACTGGCTCTTTCAGTGGTAATCAAGCACTCCGCACTATGGTAAGGTAACTTATGAGGAGCTCGCTGCTTATCAGGTTGTAATGCCTCGGGGTCAGGCAATATTACCAGAACATAAAATATCAAACCAGCATGTTAATTTTGTTTAGCACCTCAAAACAGTACAAACCTCCTCAACTTTCACGGAAGACTCATTACTGGCTCTTTCAGTGGTAATCAAGCACTCCGCACTATGGTAAGGTAACTTATGAGGAGCTCGCTGCTTATCAGGTTGTAATGCCTCGGGGTCAGGCAATATTCCTGAGGATCGCTGAACAGCACCATTATCTTTGTCTGACATAAGCCAACCTCCACGAGGTGGTGTTGGAAGCACTGGTAATTGAGCAGCTGGCCTTGAAATATAAGATGGGTCAATGGAGTTGTTCTCCCGCATGTCCTGACCATGTTGCAAGATAAGGAGTCTTCTTCTCAGGTCATTATCAAAACCAGAATGAGTGGATTCTCCTTCTCTGGGAGCAGCTCCCAGTAAACCTGGTCCTAAAGAACAAAAAGCTGTCACAAGATAAGATGATATTTATTACCAATCACATATAATGACAAAGGAACAGCTTCCCATACTTTGCAAAGGTATAGTTGCTTTAGATGCCTGCAGGGGTACAACATTTGATGAGGGAACTGTAGGTTGTTGAGAGGCTTCAGGCCTCGCATCAGGATTTTTTGCAACGTGAAGTGAGGAAGACTCTACACTGGGTTTCTGATCCTGATTAAGACAAGATAAATCAAGGCTTCAATTAAACATAATCAAATGAGAAATATGTGCAGGACAACCAAAATAACCAGCAAACTGAAACTAGACATGCTTTCGCTCCCTGTCTGCTCATCAATATTTTAATCAAACCAGTTTTCCATTTTCACCAGCACAGACAAAATATCGACACCCAGATGCAAAATATCATGCACAGAGAACTGACCAATCTATTCAATCTCCGTTCAACTTCAGCACCACTCATGTCCTCATGTACAGGAATGTCTCTGTTGCCATTCAGCACCATACCAGCATCCTGAAAATTCTTTGTAAACCAAAACACAATCAAATAGAGAAACCCAATTATTACTCACAGATCAATAGTAAGTTAAGTTGTCACCTCTATCATCAAGTAATCGCTGACATCAGGTGCAAAAGGTAAATCTACTACCTCATCTTCATAAAAGAGCTCAGAAATTCTTCGTAACAGATTCTCATCAAATTCCCTGGGAAGGATTGCACAGTTGAATTATGGTAAACAGGTTACATACTGGCTGCTTGATAAACAAGGTGATGCTGATCGCAATATTTCAGCATATATCTCATAGCAAAAACCCATGAGCTTAATAGAAATCCAGTCACTTACTTGAAAAAGCCAGCTCTGGCATTGCATGCAACATTTCTTGCAACACATAACACTGGAACAGGATTTGCAGTCTGTAGAGGGAACAATCAGGATCAGTTTCCTTTGCAGGATTAGGTTCTCCACTACCAACAAGCTCTCAAAAAACAGAAACACAAAAACATAATACCTCTGCCTGAGGAGCATAATATGGTGTGAAAGCAGGTACAACATGTACTCGTGGTTGATCTTTATCATCCCAAACTTTCAGCCGGTCATCAATCACCATTGCCATCTTTGGATGGCAAATGCCATCTTGGAAGACATTTAATAATGATTTCCTGGTGCCTAATGAATTTAAAAGAACCGAACCAGGAATAAAAGCATGTGAGGGAGAAGGATTAGTGCTAGAAATTAGCAGCCCAAATCATGAAGTTAATTCTCAATTACAGTTTGCGAATAGCAGTTCAAAGATCATCAGATATGGACTAAGTACCTAGAGATAGCATAATAAGTAAAACTAGATCAAATATCTCATCATATTCACTGTGTATAGATACAATTGAATGACTACTGATTAAGTTTTAAGCTAATTCACAATGTCAAAAGTATCTCAGGTAAGCAACTTACCTGATTTTACACATACAACACGATGCAGTAGTTGTTTTGAACTTATAAGGTGTGCTTCGGGGTCAAGAAGCCTCCACATCTCCAAAGCATAATCTCTTTCAGCCATAGTGCAAACATAAACCTCAAAGCGTTTCCTTCCTTTTGCAGTTAAGTAACTTCTCAGATCCTCCCAAGCAGGTCGTAGCCTCACAAGCACACTAGTATCGCGTACCTAGAGAAGAGAAACCAAAAAAAAAAAATCTATTAAGAAACCATGCATAAGGATGCCCATCTAACAGAACTGAAAATCGGAGGTAAATTACTGTTAGGATCCTTGTCTCCAAATTGACAAAGGCCTTTGTACGAACAAAATGGCTTGCTCTAATGATGAACCCCTCATACATCAGAATAGCTGGAACCATGCCAAATAAAAGCAAAATAAAAAATTTACTGAAAAATCTACCAAGATACTGTAAGACACATGAATGTCATATGCAAATGAAAGAATGAACATTGCAGCAGCAGTTGACTACCTCTTGAAGATTAACCATAAGTTTCATGCATCTCAAGTATAAGAAAAACAAAAAAGACTGCAGGGAAACTTAATCTAAAACCTTCCCAAATCTGATGCTTGTGCACCTGAGCAAGTACATGCGGCTAGTTGGTTGTCCCTGACATTCCCTAGGTTCCACCATTTGATCTAGAGGACAAGATGACTCAAATTTGTCTTGCTTTCTGTAAGTGAACATCTCTTCACTTATAAGTGACAAAGAAAAGTCAAAAGTGGTTATAACTTACAGAAGCTATATGCAATGCATTTTCTGAGAGTTCTCAGCAACTATTAGCTGACATCATTTATTTTATTGGTCTCCAAATATACAAGAATGTGCGAGCCTTCTGTTTAATCTTCAGGAACACAATTATCCAATGCTAGATGGGAGGCATTTGGGTAGATTACTGTTGTCTATATTGCAGTAAGTAGATATGTATTCATGTCGTAGCCCATTGCCTATCCCAAGCTGTTAAGTGGACATTCCTGCAGAATGCAAAGATGCTGCACAACAAATGTACGACGTAGCCATCCATTTAAAGTTGAACAATAAGTTTTAAAGAATACAGATAAATCAGCTTCAAACCTTGTCAAATTATCAGTAGGCAAGGATGGACCCTCAAAAAGTTTGAACATCCAACAATTCATGGAATATAAATGTCATTGAAAAGAAAAGTGAAAGATGGGTACCACCAAAAATGAATGTGATAGCACATAGATCGGATGCATCTAAAACCACTCCTGACAGATGCAAGTGCTTCTACAAAAGAAAATATTTGTCTGCCCTCAATAATGGAAGCTAATGAAACCAACATACAGTGCAGCACAAATACCAGGCCTATAATCACATAACAAACTTAAAGTTCTATGAGAATAAACTGGTTAAAAAAAAGAACAGAAGTCCTTATACAGAATGGTAACTAATACTTGACCTACACAGGTCTATCATACATATTCTCCAAATCTAGGGAAAGAAGCCTACATATCCAAGCTTTAGCACCTCCAAGGCATATTAATGACATTTAAGAATAAATGCAGCAGCTGAATGATGAACAACAACCACTGATCACTTCTTTCCATCTCTAAAAGATAAGGAACCACAAAAATAGCTATGCATTTGACTTTGCAGCCGAAACCCTAATAGTGGTTCTTCTCAAAAAGTTGCCATCAACAGAAGGAACCATAGAACATGTCAGGTTGACCATTTAGCTAACTTTGTGTCAAGATCAAGCACACTGCTTCCACTAACAATTTGACAAATTTTACTGTGAAGAGAATATTGACATGACAACTTTATTTCTCAATACCATCATACGATCATTATTAAAAGATACAGGTATTCACGCAACATTCACAATCAATGTACAAGTAACATTAACCACATATCCTTGTGTTGTAAGAAATGACAGTACTATGCCATTGGGTTTCTATTTATTATTTAAATTTCCTTCCATATCTTGCTAAGGGAGTTTATATTGCCATTTTACTCTCTTCTTTAGCCTGGTATACATTTTCATGGGTTCTTGGATTTTCATATATGCTGCCTCGTTTTGTATCCAAAGTGAAGGTACAAGAGGTTGCACTCCATATTGAAAAATGCATTGTATAATAGCTCAATCAGAATCTCTAATTGTCACTTGTATCCACCAGCAGACAAGTACATGCACATAAAAAAGAGTATATGCAATGGTAAGTAATAACAGATATACATTTGTACCATTCCTGTTTCTTTATATGGTTGATGTATCAGATAACTACATGCCCATGCCTATACTTGATGAGCAATCCAGAGATCATAGTTAACAGTTGATATTTGTGATACTTGGTTAAGAGCTACTTGGTTTAATTAGCAGAGATATGTCCCTGTGATTTTCAACTTGAGAAATGTTCCATAAATGCAATTATTATTCTTCCCCATTTGTGGTTCTCGATCAATATTTGCACACTTCTGTTGGATTGTTTAAATAAAAATGCATAGATGCAACAGTTCAAATATACCCAAGAGCAAAGAAGAGGATGACGAAACAGGTAAAAGTTAATACAAACAACAGTATCTACATAAAGTAATGCAAGAAAAACACAGAAAGAAATTATATTTCCTGACCTCCGGATTAATGCGAGTTAACACAACATTCCTTTCTTGCAACCTTATAATTGGTCGAACTATTCGTTCCTGGTTATCCGTGAGCGGCGGAACTTCTTCAAGCTGAACCTTATATAGCTTTCCATTATCATTAACGACATCGCTCTCTGAATACTGCTTCAACAAGGCTTTATCATCCAGATAACGCTTGAGCTCAGCGTTCATCCCCGACAATCTATAAGTGTCAGTTTCTGTGGCAATCTTACGCTGTAGAAACTCAATTCGGTCCTCAAACGATTTCATTGTGTTTGCCACAATAAGTGTTTCGTCAAGATCGAAAACAATCGCAAGGCAACGAAGATTCAGCATCCCCAAACAAGAATTATAAAGCCCTAGTGGGACTGAACAACACCAGAAACATGATGATTTTCCTGTTTTACTCTGCATTGCTACCAAATGAAATTCTTCGTCTCCAAGAAACACAACTGCAGTCTGTAATATCACCTCAGAATTAAATATTTTGGAAAATGAAGTGAAAAAAGCAAAAAACTTTCAACTGAAAAAAACAAATGACAAAGACCTTGAGTTCTGTGAAGCAACAACTGTATAATTGATTCAACGGCGATTGTTCAGATTGAGATTTGAGTTCCAGCTTGCATCTGACAGAAAAAGGAGAAATTGTATGAAGAATTGATAGCGGATGGCATCGCTCGCTCGGTGGAGAGAAGTGATTTACGCGGATTTCATTGTTTGGGAACTGGAAATTATGATTTTTCGTGGGGAAAGTTTCTGCTTCGCCCAGGCAGGAGTCGCCATGAAAAACGACTGATTTAAACCCTAGACGAGTCATGGAATTGATTGAGATTGAGTTCGGAGAGGAGGGAGGAAGGAATTCCTTCACAAGGAAATGAAAATTGGGCAGAAAATGGGGTTTGAGGGGGATTTCTATTCAGTCATTGTTTATCTCTCTTTCGTTCACTCCACGATCTCATCTCTCTCCTTCTCCCTCTCCCTCTCCCACCAGGGGTTCAAATAAGGCAGCAGAAGGGGCATATATAGGCCCGGATGGACGATTTTCCGTAATTACTGAAGTGCCCCTATTTTAGACAGATGAAAGAGAAATGCTCGGCAAGGCCCTCAGGGCGCTTACTCAGAAGCTCACAATTCTGAATCAAGGACCCACCGTAGGTTTATAGCCATTCATCTGATTATAGCCCCACATTTTGGGTTATAGCCATTATTAGATAATTCTAAAATCTCAAGAATATACTTTTGATCACAAGAAAAGGATGGGTAGAGATTGCATAACTATAATTCTAAATTCAAGGTCCGTTAGTTCTTTTGATGTTAAATTCCTTTGATCATGGTGATCAGATCCTACGGTGGCCCCTTTTGTGCAGCACGGGCGCTTATGGGGAAGTGCCCTACAGCGTACTCTGCCTCTAGACGAATAAGTGGGACTACCTGATGGACCTTACAATTCCCACTCCAGGAAAATGACGAAATCTTGCCTCGGAACGGGAAGTATGAGCATGGACTTTTTTATTGGACGAAAATACCCCTCCCTGAATGCTAAATAGATCTTTAGTGATTGCTAACTTTGGAACCCTTGTGGGTCCCATTGCACAAGTGGACACGTGTTAACTAAGATGGGCACTAATCCGCGCGTTAGTGGTCTTGAGATAAAGTGAGCTGACTTCAAATGAGATGAGATGTAATGGGATAAGTTATATCACTGTTAATAGCGCTTGAGCTGGGTTAAGATAAGTTAGTGGTGCTCAGGATGTATCACCTCAACTCAGCTCAAGCCAGATCTCATTTCATCTCTAACCAGCTCAATCCATCTCAAGCACCATCGACACCATGTAAGGGATTTTCATATATTATCCGACGCTTTTCATTGGCCTCAATATATAATCTTCTCTTTAAAAATGATATGGATTAAGTTATTCAAAATGCCAAATTTTGCAGCCTTAAAATACAAACTTTTGTCGAGTATTTATGTTTTTAGGCTGTAAAAAGTGGTAGTTCCAATTTACAAAGCTCGCAGGGTTCGGGAAAGAAGAGGACCACATAATTTCATCTTAGAGCATCAGTCAAGCTCATCACTAGATAATGAACCAGTTAAAACAGATGGTGATCAAAGGTAAACAGCTAGCAAAAGCTCTAGCCTGAGAATAGGTCAATGGTATCAGGCTGTTGAAAATCATAGCAGTGAATACTCCAAAGTAATGTCTTCGATCTCTACATGCACATCCATGTGAACAGCGAATCGTATCCTCGAAGAATTCTCCATTTGATACGCCATTTGTATTTACTTGCCATTTCAAGTGGGATTTCAGATTCCTTTAGGAAGACCTTCCATTTTAGAGAGAACATTTGAGTGCTCTCCACGTGATGCATTTACGTCCATTTAGTGCATATAGTTTTTATGGAACCCAGCCTGCCTTAATCAGGGCTTTTGTTATTGCGTACCATCTAATGGTTGGCAGTTTCGTTTGACATGCAGTGTAACCGTCATGCTAGACAGATGTGAGAGACAAACACATCTAATAAAAGAGATAAGGAGTTACATGATTCAATCAATCTTAGCCCATGTCCACGAGAGAGGAGAAATATTATCAAATCAGATACAATAAATAAGGAGAAGAAAGCGGCTCAAAACCTCCTCCAACCTTCCACTATTTCTTTACCTACAAACTTTGACTCACTCATACAAACCCTAACATTACACACACATATATATATACGATTCTTACTCGCATGGATATGGATAACATGCGTAGTCCACCCACAATAACCTGGGTTTTGTATTGGAACTATTGACTTGACCAACAGCTGCTGTTCTTGGACGTTCAAAGTATTTACCATAAGGCGAGATCAGAAAGTAACTCTAAATTCGTGAATGCAAAGAAAAAACAGAGAGAACCGGAATTTTCAGACCTCTGGATTAATGGGAGTTAACACAATATTTGTTTCTTGCAATCTTATAATCGGTGGGATGGCACGTTTCTGTACCCATGATCAGGGAAACTTCTTCAAACTAAGCCTTCTATGTTTTACCATGATCACTAACGGCATCACTCTCCGAATACTGCTTCAACAGGGCTTTATCTGCCAAGTTCTGCTTGAGCTCAGCTTTCGTCCTCAAAGCTTAAAACTTGTAAGTTTCTCCGGCAATCTTATGCCATAGATATTGAATTCGGCACTCAATTGACCTCATTGGGTTCGATAAAACAAGCGTTCGATCGAGAACGAAAACAATCCATCCACAAGCAAGAATCATAAAGGCCTGGCCGAAATGAACGACGCCAGAAACACGACATGGATCGTCCTGTTTTACTCTGCAAGGCTGCCAAATGTAGTTCTTCATCAACACGCTGCTGTCTAGAATATCAAGTAAAAAATCAATATTTTGTGGAAATGAACAAAAGAAGGAACTCTTCAAAATTAAGGTAAGATTAATTAGAAAGACCTTGAGTTCAGTAAAGCAGGAATTGTGTGAGCGATTGAACGGTGATTCTTCTGATTGAAATTTGAATTTGAGCTTCCATACTGCACAAGGGGAAATTGTTTGAAGGATTGACAGCGAACGACAATGGCAGCTTGGTGAATAGAAGCGATTTATGTGGATTTTCTTGTCAGGAAACTGGTAAGTTTGATTCTTGGTGGAGAATCGCCATACTGAAGTTGTATGATTGATTCTGTACAACTACACAAACTAAATAATGCAGGGGGAGGAGACACAGAGAGCTTAAATTTCATGGTTGCTTGATTTAACATTTAAAATTCAAAATCAATCATGGAATCATGCTATGCAATTAATGGCTAATCACTAGTTTAAATGGTGCGCTAATAACTGTTTTATTTTTTAAGTAGTTACTATCCTTGATGAAGGATAATTGTAATCAAAGGTTATTTAACGGTCCCTAATTTTAAAAATTCAGATTATGTTAAATTATATTCTCCATCGTCGCCGTAAATTGTAAAGGATTAGAAGATCTCTTAAACACTAGTTTGAATAATCTGCTATGGCTGAAGAAATGTTTTCGTTACGCTTCAGCTAATTATTTTCTGTATTTATGTAAATATTCACGAGAGATTTGATTTAGAGGGGAAACTTTTTAAAATCATAAATAGAAATGAAAGAGAATATGAGAAGTTTCCATCAAACTCAGGTATCTAGGGTTTTCTAATTTGGTAACGTCAATAACACAACACTGGCGAGGAACGATAGCGTAGGGAGAGGCACCATACCAAGTTAGTGTAGTTTGACCCACTTTTGCATGATGGCTCGCTGGTGGTTGATCAGACCTATCCCAATTTTTTATGACTAATGCTCCAAAAACTGTGAGGATTGGACGTCTAAAATAAATACAAAAAGATGGGAATTTTTTTTTTACAAGAGAAGGACAGTTGGATGCATTGTGTAATGAACTATCACAAGTAGAGTTTATAGGTTATAATTATCCAATCAAATTGGTAATTGATATATAAGTTAGAGAAATTAGGTGGATGAGTCCCATCAACCAGGGATGAGGGCCGTCATGCAAAAGTGGGAGAGAGTGTAGCAATGGCAAAGAGAATTAAAATTCACTGACATCCTGTTTTTTTGTTGAAAATCAGTGGATATGGATTGAGGAAATGACATCCGTGGATTTTGCAGATAAAAACAATCAAATTTGTTACATCCATGATCTATACCGATAAATATGTACATATCTTTTTTTTCAAAGCAAATTAGTAAATAGCATGGTTGTTATCTTAATTTTATTATCATCAAGACTTTATCTTAATTAAGGATCGGTTATATAAATTTTACCCTAATTTTAATTATTTTATAAATAAAACAGAAATATGTTAGTCTGAGGGACAAGTACAGAAACTTATTTTATATTTTGCAAAAATTATTTTCACGCCTTTCACCTGTAAACCGAAGGTCACGCGACTACAAAATAAAAGCCTTTTTCATTCTTTTATTAACTAATTTGTATATCGGGATCAACAACAGGGAGAAAATTTCGCTAACACAGAGAAAATTTCGAAAATATTACAAAAGAAGAGACGCCACTGGCAGACGAGTCTGAAAGAGCGGTGGCTGGGCAAAGGAGCCAGCCAACGATAAGACGCGAACCAATTCCTTCGCCGCGAGACCGAACGAAGAAGGCGAAAGAACGGGGAAAATGTCCGGCTTCGACTCGTTCGGTACTGACGGCGACGATTCTCGACCCGTTGCCGCAACTCGGCCTTTCGACGACGACGGCTACACGGGTTACGACCCGCGTCTTCCTTCCCAACGCTTCGACGCCTTCTCCAACTTCGCTGATAACGAATCCAACAAGGATCCCTCCGATTCCCCCGTTTATGCTCCTCCGTACACCACTGTCGATGACGGCTTACCTGCGCAGCCAATTCCCGAATCGCCTTCTCCCAGGTATGGCAGCGGAGGAGGGGGATTTGCTTCGGATCCGCATCGATTCTCGACTTTCTCGCCGGAATCGAATGGAAAGGGTTTCGATGGGGTCTTTGCCGAGTCGAATGGGCCGATCTTGCCGCCTCCGATGGAGATGCAGCCGGAGGAGGGGTTTGTGCTTCGCGAATGGAGAAGGTGAGCTTTTGTTACTTGTTTTTTGCCACTGTTTTGAGGTTCCTAGTTGCGTCTCCCTCTGTGGTTTAATCTGTTGAGTGTCTCTAGCCGTTGCATCTGTTTGATGCGGAATTGTTGTGGAAGACTCTTGGAGCTCTGTATTGAAATTTTGTGAGTTGATCTGAATCTGTGTAGTCTAAGAAGAAGTGATCTTTGTGTCATGTCCTTCCCTCTGTCTTTCTATATGTGGACTGCTTACAAATCTTTCTTGTTCGTCTTCTTTTGTTTATTTATAATTTCTTGCAAGAGATTAGAATACGAGGCGGTTGCGGGATCATTGTTGAATCTTATAATTTATGGTTCTAGATCCACGATTTTCTTCTATAAATGATAATCCTTTTCTGAAATTGAAACCGTGATGATTGAATTAATGAGATTGTTCTGAATACTCGTCTCTGTCTCTGTCTCTCTGTCTATCTCTCTCTTAATTTTGGCCTGTATCTTCTTAAGTGATTAAAACTAGATGATTATCAGATCTAGGATTAGTGATTAGAAGTATATGATTATCAGATCTAGTAATCCTTCTTTTCTTTTCTTTTTTTCCTAGATCTTGTAATGGTCCAGTAAGAAATACTAGTTAGTTTGTGAGGCGAGTTTTCTCGATCCTTATCGTAGTTCTCTTCTACAACACTGGATTTAGTATAGACTCATTCGGCATTATTGTTTAGAGATTACTGTTACCACTGATTCTCTACCTAACAGGTGATTATTTGTGTGACTTATCTCTCACAGACAAAATGCTATACAACTTGAAGAGAAGGAAAAGAGGGAGAAAGAATTGCGGAACCAAATAATTGATGAAGCTGATGAATATAAGATTGAGTTCTACAGGAAGAGGCAGCTCAATGTTGAAACAAACAAAACCAATAACAGAGAAAAAGAGAAGGTGAGACTTGTTTGTGGACTACATTTCTCTAGCCATAAACTTATGGGTTTTACCATGTGTGTAGAACTTGTAGGAAATATTTATATGGTGTTTGTTCATGTAAATGAGAAATTAGTTCAACTGCAGAAGGTACCTGAAAACCAAATTTTGGCAATTGAAGACACCCACCTTTAAGCTGGATCTTAGGTAGGCCATGCATGAATAAACTTCTTTGGATGATCTTAGCCACTATTACTTGGTAGAGGAATATGATTGGTTCAAGATGTAAAAGGAAACAACTGTAGAAAATCTTAGGCAATGTGAACATTGATATCATCCAATGATGAAGTAGTGTATCTAAGATGTGTCTCAAAAGATAAACATTTGGATCACCAACCACTTCTGCCTCACATGTATGTTTTAGTGTAGTGTATCTTGTATATGTACTGATTTGCACATGTAAACATTATCAAGAGAGCTTCTGGTGTGGACTCATGTCTTTGTGCAATTGGTCATTGTTTAACAAGTACTGCACAATGCTCAACAATGTAAATTTAAGCCCATCTGGCTGAGTTAAGATCTGCAAATCTATTGGGTTGTTGTGTCAAAACAATTATGAATGACTAGGTGTGGCTGCAGCTCATTCGACTCAGGCAAGTCAATTATTGACTCTGAAGATTTGTATGAGTCTTAGTCAGTGATGATCAGGTCTGTTGCTATTATTACCATGTGAAGGCCTTCTAAAAGTTGAAGATGTTGTGTAAAAGCTCATCTAGCGAATCACTGACTTGCCCTTCTTTACCTTAGTTTTGGCCCTACCTAGTCAATCAAAACTCCTTGGCTCATTTAACTTAGTGAAGAGCTGACAGCATATCATCACAAGCTAAGTGAGTTTTATGTTGGTTGAGTTTTTACTTGAATCTCTTTATTAACCCCTCTTCTTGCTATTTGAGTAATTCCAGAATTAATGTATGATTGGTACTACATGTGCCATTGTTTCCAACATGGCTTCGACTCTTCGCTGTTATCCTTTTTTCTTTGAGGTGAAAATGGGGAGCACTGCAAGCATGAGATGTCATGTAGCTATGGTGCATGTATCAAAAGGGAAACTCCATTTGTTGGGACCAAAAACTGAGGATATGAGGATCGACCTTGGTTAGTTCTCCATGGACATATCAGATTCCACGAGGGAAGTTTCTTGTGAGTGCATAATCAAGGGCAACGCATAAAGCAATAAGAAAATATGAAGAGAAAAATTAAAAAGTTTATTGAAAAATTTTCAAGGATACTTGGAGAAGATCGTATATGGCCTATTCATAGTTGAACCTCCTGTTTCCTTAGTGACTAGCGATCTCAAATAACAGTATGGTTCTCTAAAGATAATCTTTTCCTGTTAGCAATTGGCTGCTTATCTTACATCCAAATCCTGATTATCTTCTCTTCAAAATGAGTGAGGTTGTATTAATTGAATTCTATTGCATTTAACTTTTGAAGTAATTACAATCAATTCTCCTTAAGCTAATCAAGTCTTGATTACATTTATCTTCTTTAGTTATTCTTCCTTGC
Source organism: Warburgia ugandensis (assembly GCA_035236585.1). Lineage (NCBI taxonomy): Eukaryota > Viridiplantae > Streptophyta > Magnoliopsida > Canellales > Canellaceae > Warburgia > Warburgia ugandensis. The sequence goes on along the minus strand of CP141138.1, from coordinate 48,114,650 downwards.
TTAACAGCTTCATGTCTCCATTTTTTCTTTTTCTGAATGGTTATTTTACTGAGAAGAAAGGGAAGATACAAACCAGACTGAGCTAGTCAGTAGCTAATGGGTGATTAACGAATGAGTCTTCCTTTCTTTAACTAGCAAAAGTTGAAGAATATTTAAATGTGCTGCTATAGTGGTTTAGTCAGCATGATCTTCTTATGAGGCTGGCTACTTAATGTGATCCTGATGTGCTGCCTAGTCACTGCAAAAGCTGGACTTCACAACAATTGGACTTGAGTTTTGTTCATAGGTGTACAAGCTTGCATAAGAAGCATTTGAGAAATATACTTGATAGCAAGATTAGAATGAGAAACAACAAGTTAATACCTGCAAACTTCATGATGAATAAGCTGAAAAGGAGTGGAGATTTAATATATCTACTAGAAGAAAACAGTAACAATGTGTTGGAAGTTGACAACTCTAGCAAACTATTTACTTAAAAGCTTTCTTATGTGAAGAAAAATTTGTTTAGGTAAACAACCTGTATGCTGCTTGGATAAAGAAGGAGATGGTGCTTTTTGTTGAGGACAACTTTGGATATATATGATGTGAAGGTGTAAGGTTAAAATATCCATTAAAAGATGACATTTCCATGGACAATGCTTCCTAGCATGGAGATCTGATGCTTCGCATGCTTGCAGATCCTTCCTAAGAATATAATAAGGGTAAAACTAACACAATAACCAGATTGAGATCGCTAAAGTTCCCTCAAATAGTAGGAAGGAGATATAGCCATAAGTAAAGGGCTAGACACAAAACCATATTTTAGGGATAAACAAGGAGAGTTGAGTGGTTGAACTAGAGGATTCTTTTGTAAGATTGAGCATCGCTGTTTGACTTATCTATCTCCCTCGGCATTGGTTTCTCCCATCTAAGTCCTTATGGCACTTAGAGAATAAGCTTCTCCTATTGTAAGAAAGTCTGGTTATTTCTGGACGGGAGTATGCCTGTCATTATGTAGCTCTATCCAGTCTTCTCCACTTTGTATCACTATTAAGAGTTTGATGGCTAACAAGAACTTATTTGGGGAAGGAAGAAGGATGGTGAAGAATTAGACATTTGGTATTGAGTGAGAAGAGGTCGGTTAGGCAGAAGGAAGTAATTGGGTGCAACAGTTGGATTGTAGTTCCAAAGGAGTTTCTCTCATTTATTTGATATGGAGTCCGGAGGCACAGCTAGCCTCGGAAGATTTTTTAGTGTATCTTGTTCCTTTATGTCCTGCTTGCGTGCGCTCTATAAGTTGCACTGTGAGTAGGGTATTTGTATTCTTTATTGTTATAAGAGATCAAGGAGATGTTTAGGTCTGTCTCTTTGTAGAAACCTCAAAGACGAGAACTATGCTTTTGTTGAGTTACTTGAAGTCCTTAAGGAAGTAACCTTTACCATACTAGTAACTATAAGAGAATTTGAAGCCATGACCAAATACCTTGTTTTGGTTGAATCTTTTTGCATTGCCTCTTTATGGATGAGTCCACTGATCTCCTGGAGTTATGTATAAGTCTCATCTTTTCCCCTCGACTAGATGCACTATTGGTGAGAGACTCTAAATGGTTAGCTCAAGTTATGTGCTTAAAAGGTTGAACTGCATTTGGCTTTACATTCAGCATTTTTTGCACAAAAAACAAGGGAACACTCAATCACATTCTGATTCAGGGTTCTTTGGCTAGAATAGTTTATGTTGTATGCTTGTGTGGCTTAAGATACGTTGGGTATTTCATCACTGCATCCATTCTCTTGAAGAATCGTGGGTCTTGGGAGCTTTCAATGTCATTTTCCATGGTGTTATCTCTTTGTCCAGAGAATGGAACTGTATAGCAAGAAATTGAAGCGCTTACTAACATGGAAAGATCAGTGGTGAAGTTTGTAGGGAAAGTAAAAATCCTCATTGTTGGTCTTTCTTCATGAAAGATTTCTATTTCCAAGAGCTTCTTAGAAACTAGAAGGTGATTATTGTTTTAAGAAAGGAAGTTGAGAAAATAAAGAATTCTTCCTTCCTGAAGTTTCTTGCATTAAATATTGGTAGGTGCTCTGATTCTGGAATTAAGTCCAGAAAATAAGATGTGGTTTTCATGCCACATCTGCACACATCATCATTTGCCACATCAGTAGTCCAATGTGGCATGTACCGTTTACCGTTGTTGCCATGTGGCATATGTCTTAAAGAAAAGACAGCACTTGGCATCTTAGAGGTAGTTATTTTCTACCACGTAACTGCCTAATTGGCTGTCATATGGGTTTGGGGAGTTATTTTCAGCAACTACTAGGTGCTGTTTCTCTTCCATTTTGAGAGAAAAGAAAGAAGAAGTGGGAAAAACGAAGATGGAATTGTGAGTATTAAAAGTTTTTAATACTTGAAGTAATTACACTACTCATTTCTTGTCATTGTACTTATTCTTCTTATAGTGGAATCTTTTGCCAAGATTTGGCTGTTGGTGTTTCCCTAGCTTGGGGTTTTACCATGTGAAAAAAACCTGTGATTTTCTTGTGTTTTATTGTGATTTGCTTCTGATCTACCATCACATTCCCATGTGCATAAAACTAGTTTTGGTTTGATATTGGGTACAACAATATAGAAAAATATACCAATTTCAGACCTTGCTCTTTGGAAACCTGGACCACAAACTCTAAGATGGCTGTGTTTGAAAAATGTAGAAGATGATGCTCTTTTACTGGTGAGCAAACTCTAATCATGTTCATGTACCTCTTCTCGTGGTTGGTTTGTGCATGAGGGACTGTTATTTCTTGGGCTGATAAGTGACTCCTGTAGCCTGTATACTTGCTCCTTTATGAAGGCTTGCTTTAGGAGGAGTGGGTTTCCGTGTCCACTTCATTTAGTCTTTTTCCTAGATGCCTGATATCTGCATGTCCCTCTTTAATAGGCTACACACCCATCCTACTTTTGGCTAGCAAAACTCCAAATTGGCCCACCCTTTGGAACTTACAAACAATTCACAATCTTTTCCTTGTCTTAGATGAGCTGTGAACCAAAAATCTCATCTGTTGGGTCATTGAAGCCTATGTAGTTAAAGGCGTGCCTAGGCGCTAGTCAACATGTAAGCGCCTGGGAGGAGGCCAGGCTCAGAGGAAATGAGGCCCCGACTCCAAGCGCAGACCACTTAACCCGGTATGTATAAAACTCGTTTTTTGTTTTGTTTTTCACCTTCCAACCCTAATTTCAATCTTCCAACCTCCTAAGAAGGTGAAAACGACCATTCCTCTTCGATCTTTCACAGATCTAAGCAGAAAAGGGTATGGATTTATGAGTTTTCGCATGTGTATACAGTTTCTGTAAAAAATGTAAAAACCAGTACCATTTTTTCAAATTTTTTGTTTTTTGTTAACCATTTTCCATAGATCTTGATGGGTTTTAGTTCTATATGTATAAGAAAACATTCCATTTGAGTTGTATATTTCTTTGCTCTAGATTTGAGTTTGTTTTTAGGTTTTTTACTATTTTTCCAAAAAAATCAGTTACGGAAATTAAAAAAAAGTCATCGTTTTTTCGTATTTCTTCATTGAAATGTATTTTTGTCCACATATATAGCTTTCCCATGCATGTGTCTTCATGTGTGATGATTTTTTCATCTTTTTTTTTTTTTGTAATTTAGAGTTATTTTTTTAATTTTTCCAAAAAAAAAGTTATGAAAATTAGGAAAAAATTGTTCTTTTTTATATTTATTAGTTAATACCTATTCTTATCTACATATATAGCTTACTCATGCTTGTATCTTCATGATGATGTACTTTTCATGCTTTTTTTGTCTTGTAGTGTTATTTTGCTCAATTTTTCAGAAAATAAAACTTACGAAAATTAGAAAAAAATTATTTTATTTATATTTATTAGTTAATACCTATTCTTATATACATACATAGCTTTCCCATGCTTGTGTCTTCATGTACGCTGTATTTTTCATGCTTTTTTTTATTTTAGTGTTATTTTTTTTCAAATTTTCCTAAAATAACAGTTACAGAAATTGGAAATTTTTTTATTTTTTATTTTTTATTTATTAATTAAAACATATTCCTATTTACATATATAGCTTTTCCATGCTTGTGTCTTCATGTGTGATGTATTTTTCATGCTGTTTTCTATTTTGGAGTTATTTTTTTTTTCAAATTTTACAAAATAACAATACTCACTCTTTTATGCTTTTTATATTTTAGGCATAAAATTTAAAGATGTCATCATCAAGGGGTTCAACTTTAGATACTTCAGCTATTTCTAGATCTATAGACCCAGGGTGGGAGTATAGAGACTTGAGAATTCCAGGTGATAAGAATACAATTTGGTGTAAATTATGCGGAAACAAATACAGTGGTGGAATTTATAGGCTAAAACAACATTTAGTTGGAGGGCATAGGAATGCTAAAAAATGCAGCAAAGTGACTCCTGATATATAAAAAAAGAAGTGATTATATGAATGAGTAAAAAAAAAAAGGATGAAAGGGAGAGAATCATTATGGAGCAAACACAACCAAAAAATTTGTTTGGGATTCATGATGATCTTGAAGTTGTTGAGGGAGATGTGAACGATAGAGGGAGACAGGCTGGTAGTAGTAGTGGCCCAGGCTCTAGTGGATTTGGCATAGAGAGCAGCAAGAGGTCTAGGAGTGGAACAAAGGGACCTCTTGACATTCATTTTGCTCTTAATCCTGAGAAGGCTCCTTTGCATCAAACAACAATAAATAATGCATATAAAAAGGAGCTTAGAACCAAAACATGTGATTACATTGCAAGCTGGTTTTATAAGAATGGCATTGCCTTCAATGCCGCTTGGTGTCAGTCTTTTCAGACCATGTTTGAGGCGGCTACACAACATAAAAAGGGCAGCATCGGTGCACGAAGCTCTCGCCTATGCGGGGTCTGGGAAGGGGCGGGCCATAATGGCCTAAAGTAGGCAGCCTTACCTTGCATTTTTGCAAGAGGCTGATTCCACGCCTTGAACCTGTGACCTTAAGGTCACATGACGACAACTTTTCAGACCGTTGCGCCAAGGCGGCTACACAACATGGACCAAATAAATGATTTTCTTTTGTTTTTCTTTATATACTAGTACTTTTTATGCATATTTTTAAGTTAAAGAGTATTTAACTTATGTTTTCTTTCTTTCTTTCTTAAGGTTTCAAGGCACCCTCTTACCATGAGTTGAGGGTGCTTTTTCTCAAAAAACAAGTTGAAAGACGAATGAATTTGTACAAGGATGCACAAAAGATTGGGCACGATATGGGTGCTCCATAATGTCAAATTGGTGGACCGACGGCAAGGGTGACACCTTAATCAATTTTTTGGTAAATTGTCCAACTAGGACAGTTTTTCTAAAATCAATTGATGGATCTAAGCATATAAAGAGCTCAAATTTGATTGTTAAAATGTTGGATGTCGTCATAGATGACGTTGGAGAGGAAAACATTGTTCAGGTAATCCCTACTCTTAATTTTAGTTAAGTTTTTTATCAAAAAATTTAATATTTAAAATTTTTAATATTTACTTATGAATTTGATTGCCTATTATAGATCATCACGAACAATGCGTCAAAGTATGTAGCTGCAGGAAGACACTTGCAAATAAGATAAAAGCATCTATTTTGGTCACCCTGTGCAGCTCATTGTGTTGACTTGATGTTGGAAGATATTGGCAAATTGCCAAAAGTGGAGCATGTTATGAAACAAGCGAAGGCAATGACTGTTTTCATATACAGTCACACTCATGTCCTTCATTTGATGAGGACGATGACTAAGCAAAGAGAATTGGTCAGGCTTGCAGTTACTCGTTTCACCACCAACTTTTTGAGTTTAGAGAGTATCTACAATGTTAGGGCAGAATTGAGGGAGATGTTCTACTGTCAAGCATGGAGTAATAGCAAATGGAGCAATACTCTGGTTGGAAAAAGAATACAGAATATTGTTAGTCGTAGCTCCTTTTGGAATAATATTTTATTTTGCTTGAAGATAATGACACCACTTGTGGAGGTGTTGAGGCTTGTGGATACTGAAGAGAAGCCTGCAATAGGTTATATATACGAGGCCATCACAAGAGCCAAGGAAAAGATTATAGAAAATCTTAAAGATAATGAGCGACAGGTTGCCCATATTTGTGGCATTGTTGATAGTAGATGGACGAATCAACTTTGTCGACCTTTGCATGCAGCTGGTTATTATCTTAACCCTGCATTTTATTATGATAGGCAAGAAGATATTGATGCCGATAGATTTATCAAGCAAGGCCTATTTAACACTATCAATACCTTATCTGCAAATCAAGATGATGCAAGCAAGGTGATTGACGAGCTAGGACCATATAAACGTGCGGCAGGCCTATTTGCAAATGACTTGGCTAAATTGAAAAGGAAGATAATGGTTCCTTGTAACTCTTACAATTTTAAATCTTATTTGTCTTAAATTTTTTAAATTTATGTTTTAAATTTATTGTTATTTAACTCTTGTAGGTGAGTGGTGGGTTTCTTTTGGGGCTGAATGCCTAATTATCCAAAAACTTGCTATCAAAGTCCTCTCTCAGACCTGTAGTGCATCTCCTTGTAAGCAGAACTGGAGTGCTTTTGAGAGTGTAAGTATTCCTTCACTAATTTATAAATCATTCAACAATATAATTTAAATTTACAATCAACCTTATAAAATTTGATATTTTATTGCAGCTTCACACAAAGAAGAGAAATAGATTATACGCAAAAACATTGAACGATTTGGTATTCGTTCAATATAATCAATGTCTTCATCATCGACATGAAGATTGTTTGAGATCTCAGACATACACAGATCCCATTGTATTGAGAGAGGTTGATGAGAGTGACGAGTGGATCATTGAAGCAGATGCTGAGGATGACCTTGTCCATCCAGATAATAGCCTCACATGGGGTGATGTTGAGCGTGCTATGGGATCTAGTTCACATGTTGCTCCTCCCGCTAGGCAGTAACAGAGGCAAAGGAGGCAGGGGAACATGTTTCAGGTACTTGCAGAACCAGAGGAGGAAACTAGTTCTGAGGAGAACATTGAGGAGTTGCAAGGTTGGGGTAGTGGTCTTCCTGGATATGTCAAGGATGATGATAGCTCTGATGATAATTTAAATCCTGAGCCTAAAGATCTCTTTAGAGATGACTGAAGTGAGTAGTCTTGATTCTTAAACTCTTAAAAGTTATTTTATTTAATTGATTATGCTTATATTATTTTGTTCATAAAAAATTACATGTTTAGATAATATTTCATATTAGAATTATGTTTTTATGTTTTAATGCTTTTTAAGAATTTATTAATGATTTTTAGCTAATTTTTAATTATGAAAAATATAATTTTGTGCCTCAGGCTCCTGGCTTACCCCTTTGCGCCTCGCGCCTTTAACTACTTAGATTGAAGCCATTGTTTATATCTGGGGTTGTAAATGGAGAGTAAACAATTTCACCTTTCATTGTTCAACCTAAAGAAGTATGTTTTAGAATTTTCCAGTTGATGAGATTTTTGTGTGCATAGCTCATCTATGACACAAGCAAGATTGTGAACGGTTTGCATCTTCCAAAATGTGGTCCCAGGTCGAATTATAGCTTGCTAAAGGGTGGGATGTGAGTGCGCTAATTAAAAAGTGTAGTGCAGCCATCAGCCACCTTTTTCTATGTACAACTGAGAATTTTACATATAAGGTGGTGATAAAGAATTTTTGAGGGTAAAATGACAGCTCAAATACTGTGAATGGGGGTGAGTGACGAAAATAGAAGAGTTAGAAAAACCTGTCCTTTGCACGCCACTGTCTTACTTCTCTTCCATTCTTCTTTTGTTTTCTCCTTGATTGGTTAAGTACATCTGTGCCACAGCCAAAATTGCTAAACCTCAAGTGTGCTTTGCATATTTGTCTATACCATTATTTCCTCTGTATCATCCATGCATCTATCTGTGTGTCCTGTTATCCACCATTGGGGTATTCTTTACACATGGGCAAGTGTTTGCCCCTTCCATGTTTACAGACGTCTTCGAATGATTGAATTTGTTTCTGTAAAACGTCCACACTTTTTGGTGCCCAGAGTTATTTCCAAATAACCAGACATTCTTCCATTTCTTGGACCGAATGCAAATTAATGGAAATTAATCTGAATTTGCTAAATGAAACTAAAGTTTCATGAATAATTTGTCAAGTTCTCAAAAATTATGTGCAAAGCTGGATACAAAGCCAATAAAAAACTTGAATTCAGATCATAGTAATGCTTTTTCTTTTTTTGTCCCTAATTTTTCTGGTCCTCTGACAAATATTTCCAAAATTTTTGAATGTTTTACCTTGCTGATCTATTGCAGAATCCAGACTTTGTAACTATGCCCTTCCTATAGTTGTTTCTTTCCTTTCTAAATATCAGGCACAAACACACACTGAAAAAGGGGGAAAAAAAGAGAGGTTGATGCCAAGAGCAAGGGCTTTCTAGCACAATGCTACAAGCAGGAGCCTCTCTCATGGAGGTCACAGACTCAAGGCTGCTCTTGGGTATTTTGTGTGATGTATCAGACTCTCAGAATTGGTTTCTAGCACAATGGTACAAGCAGGAGCCTCTCTCATGGGGGTCACAGACTCAAGGCTGCTCTTGGTGCAGACTCTCAGAATTGGTGCATGCTTTTGGAATTGGAAATCTTGGAAAATGAAAGATCTTAGAATATGATTCATCTGTCTTGGATTTGATGTTTATCTTTACTACGGCAGCTCATGTGAATTGAGTGAGAAATGCTAGTCTTGTAGAGACTTTAAATTGTTGAGATTCCATGTAGAGAGCTCTTTTTTCTTAATGATAAAATTTTGATGAAGTAATTAGCTGGTGTAGTTGGATTGCTGTACGTGGAGGGAACACTCCCTGGAGAATAGGTTCTTCCAATTATTGTGTGGTGGAGAAATGTGTGAAGTAGATCTCTCTGTTTGACTAGTTTCTGACCTACAATCACTTCATCATAGTCTCAACGTGCCTTTACTAGTCATGACTGACACATTGATGCGCAGGCTCTACCTTGTGATATAAGACTGTAATTACATAAGCGTTAAACACAGTTCAGTGGATAACAACCATTTTTTGTAAGTAAATCTTGAATGGCTCAAGTTATTGACCATCTGATTTAATGTACAATTAGGTGGGTGATTGAAGGTACCAATTAGAAGTGTTAAATTTCTGGGAGGATAGTTCTCTCTGAAGCAAAACTAGACTTGTACTAACTAATGTTTCCACTTGTAATTATTTTTGTTTCAGCTCTTTCTGGCTAGTCAGGAAAAGTTCCATGCTGAAGCTGACAAGCAGTATTGGAAGGCAATTGCAGAACTTATTCCAAATGAAGTGCCGGCTATAGAGAAGAAAAGAGGAAAGAAGGACCAGGAGAAGAAGCCATCCATTGTAGTAATTCAAGGGCCAAAACCTGGAAAGCCAACTGATCTCTCAAGAATGCGCCAGATACTCTTGAAGCTGAAGCATTCCCCACCACCTCACATGAAGCCTCCTCCCCCACCTGCTCCAGCTCAGCCTGCCAAAGATGCCAAAAATGCTGCTGCTCCTGGACCCGCTAAGGTTGCTGGGGCAGCCACTCCACCGGTTGTAGCTGCTGCTTGAACCTCTAGTGCGATTCCTGAATCGCCTATTGTATTTTTGTGCTATTAGTAGGCCGTGAAACAGTAGGTGAGCGGGTTTGATTTTTCTCTCATGATCAGGTGGAGTCATTGTCCTTCGTTGTGGTAAAAAATATGTTTCATTTTGACCTCGGTTTATTGGATTTTTGTTTTGTTACTATTGAAATATATGCGGAGTGGGGTGTTCTACTTTGACCATTTGGGTATCCTACAAATTGAACAACATCTTGCAGTAGGCTTAGGCGTTGGGGTGTTTTTTTTTTTTTTTTTTTTAATCTTAATAATTGTAGCCTGATCTACTAATGGCATCAAATATCCTGAAAGACATTGTCCATCTGAAATGTTCGCTTCCAGGGCCCAATGTTTTGCAAGAGCCAGCATTTCCTAGCCAGGATATATCCCATATGTGAGACTTGAATTTGAGTGTGTGCTATGAAAATTGAATTGATAATCTAAGATAATTTCTGTTTCAGGAGTTGCATATGCAAATAAAACTGTAGAGCAAGAACCCATCAAAAAGGGCAAAAAGGGAAAAAGGGAAAAAAATCTGGAGTGTAAGCCACACATCTGGGAACAAGATTTAAATAGGAAACTATCAAGTAGTTGCAGCACAAACTTCCACAGAAATAAGTTAATCCCATTATCCAAAGGGTTCCTTTTTACTTTTAATGTTTTGGGAAGTTCAGTAAATGGCCACTGGCGTAGCTTTTAACAACCTTTTTCTTCTGGATGCTAAAAACTAAAGAGTTTTGAATAGGCTTTTCACAATATCTACTGCAAACAAAAAATTGAAGAACCAAAGACAGATATCACTGTAGGATTTTCTTGAGCAAAACGAACTGTTTTGCTCTAGAAGAATGACAAGAAGAATATGGCACAAGAACCAAACACTAAAAGATGGATAAAAATGATGTAATCCTTAGATAAACCAGTAGGGCTGTCAGTTGGTTCTGATTATCCAAAAATTCGAATGGATAATGCTTCCCACCATATTTACAATTTTCGTATTCAGTTTTAAATATCCCTGTTAATTTGGACAGAGTATGGTATGAGGCATCTGATAAATGTACCGGAATATCTATGATTATTTAGATCAAATAATTACATGTGACTTTTTTTTACGATTGCTATACAAAAGGGATAGAATAGTTATTTTATACATTCTTTTCTCAGTACTTGAATCACCGCACGAGTAGATTCCTTCTTGGATCTTTCTCTAGTTTTTTCATTGCATTGAAGATAGGCTTGAAGAATTTGCCGGCATTTAGAGGAAAAGATGCAGAAAGTTTTGTTAACTTTTTGAAAAGAAAAACACTTCTCTGTGGTTGCATTGCCCTCACATAAATTACTTTTGCAGATATTATTTTGGTTTTTGTTGTTGGTAGTTGCTGTTTATGAATATGTATTTTATTTTCAGTAATTAGATCATCATCATCAAGACCTTATCCCAATTAGGGGTCAGCCACATGAATCTTATTCCTCCATTCCTCTCTATTAAGTACCATGATTGTATTTAGTCCCAAAGTTTTTAAATCTTTTCTCACAAGTTCTATTCACGTTCCTTTGGGCCTTCCCCTTACCCTTTTAGAACCTTCTACTTATATTGCCTCACTCCCTCTAATCGGTGCCGTTATTGGTTTCCTTTGAACATGTCCAATCATAAGTCTAATCTCCCTCATCTTGTTACCTATCGGTACTACCCTTAAATTTCCTCTAATATTTTCATTACTATTTCTATCCTTTCTTGTCTTACCACTCGTCCATCTCAGCATCCTCATTTTTGCAACGCTTATTCTATGAGCATGATATTCCTTAACTGTCCAACACTTTGATCCATAGAGTATGACTGGCCTCATGGCCATCCTATAGAATTTTCCTTCTAGTTTGAGTGGTACCCGCCGATCACACAAAACTCCAGATACACATCTCCATTTGTCCCAACCCGTTTGGATTCTCTGGGCAACCTCCCTCTTAATCTCTCCACTCTCATGAATCATTGATCCTAAGTACCGAAAGTGGTCTTTTACGAGGACTTCTTGGTTATAAATCTAGACTGGTGTTCCACTCCTACTCCTCTCCTTCTTAAAATTGCATTCCATATATTCTATCTTAATTCAACTAATTTTAAATCCTTTAGATTCTAATGCTTCTCTCCATAACTCTAGCATTATGTTTACACCCTCCCTTGTCTCATCAAGTAAGAATATATTATCTGCAAATAGCATGCACCAAGGAATCTCTTCATGCAGATGTTTTGTTAACTCATTCATAACCAATGTGAAAAGGTATAGGCTCAATGCCGATCCTTAGCGCAATCTTATAGTGATAAGAAAATCCCCAATCTCGTGACTAGTGATCTTAACATTTGTTATCGCTCCTTTATACATATCTTTAATTATGTCTATATACCCCTGCAAAACCCCTTTATCGCCCAACATTCTCTAACTTTTTAGGGATTCTATCATAAGCTTTCTCCAAGTCGATAAAGACTATGTGAAGGTCTTTTCTCCTCTCCCTATATTTCTCTACTAATTGTCTTAGTAAGAAAATAGCTTCCATGGTAAACCTTCCAAGCATGAAACCAAACTAATTATCCGTTATACTCGTTTCATATCGTAGCGTTTTCTCAATCACTCTTTTAAAAGGTTTTGTAGTTTAGCTCATAAGTTTGATCTCTCGATAATTAGTGCAGCTTTGTATGTCTCCTTTATTCTTATAAATTGGTACAATAGAGCTTTTCCTCCACTCATCAAGCATTTTCTTTGATTTTATAATCTTGTTAAATAACTTGGTCAACCAAACTACCCAAATATCTCCCATATGCTTCCAAACCTTTATTGGTATACTATCGACCCCATGACCTTTCTTGATTTCATCTTTTTCAAGGCCTTTTTCACTTCAAGTATTTTAATCTTACATTCATATCTATAATATCCAATATTATTTAGATTTATAGTATTTTCAATCCCTATATTCTCATAGCCATTGTCATTTAACAAGTTTTGAAGTATGTTTCTTATCTTTGTTTGATCTCATTATCTTTGATTAATACCTTTTAATCATCGCTTCTAATGCACCTAGCATGATGTAAGTCTTTATCCTCTTGTTCTCTTACTTTTGCAAGTTTAAACACATCTTTCTCACCTTCTCTAATTCCTAGTCTATTATAAAACTCATCATATGCTTTAAGTTTAGCCTCACTTACTATTCTCTTAGCAAGCTTTTAACATTCTTATATTTTTCATAGTTTTCATTATTTCTAGTCTTCTATCATGCTTTAAAACACATCCGTTTTTCTTTAATAACTTTTTGCACTGTTTCACTCTACCACCATGTTTCCTTTACTAATTGCCTTTGACCTTTAGATACTCATAAGACATCTTTTGCCACTTTCTTAATGGACTCAATAATATTAATCCATATGGTATTTACTTCTGTTTCATAGTTCCAATTTTCTTATACCATCAACTTATTTGTGAATGAGGTTATTTTCGCTCCTTTTAAGTTCCACTACTTAATTTTTGAATACCTATTAAGTTTATTTCCTTTCTTCCATCTTTTGATGTCAATTTCCATAACCATTAACCTATGATGTGAGGTTAAACTCTCACCGGGTATCACCTTACAATCCTTACACATAGATTATTCAGTATTCATAAGTAGAAAAAAGTTTATTTGGCTTTTATGAAGTCTACTTTTAAAGGTTATTAAGTGTTCATCCATCTTTCCAAAGAGTGTATTTGCAATGGTCAGGTTATATGACAAAGCAAAATCTAGGATAGTCTCCCCCATCTCATTTCGTTCACCTATACTATACCCTCAGTATATTCTATCATATCCTTCCTTTTCTTTTGCTACATGATCATTTAAGTATGCTCTTATAAATATCCCCTTAGTGTTGGGAATTTCTTGCATGACTCCCGACATATCTTCCAAAAACTATCTCTTGATTATATCTTGTATCTCTACTTGTGGTGTGTATGCACTTATAACATTTATAATCTGCTCTCTTAGAATAAGTTTTATTATTATAATTCTATCACTGATTCTTTTAACGTCCATAACTTTATCCTTTAATTCCTTATCCGCTATTATTCCTACGCCATTTATGTTATTATCCTTTTCTACATACCATAATTTATACCCATCGATTTTTCTAGCTTTAGCTCTTTTCCACTTGGTTTCTTGGATACAAGCGATGTTGACTCTCCTACGTTTCATCACGTCTATTAACTCTAAACTCTTACCTGCCAGTGTCCCTATATTCCATGTAGCGATGTAGCGTGTCACTTCTGGGAGAACGTCCTAGCAACCCTTGCTTATTTTTCACCGCACCCGAGATCCAATGCAGCATGCTGCTTATGGGGAATGCCTCAACTTGAGGGAATGTCAGTTTTTTATTCATGTAATGTTTGGGTTGCCATAGTTTTAAGAAGCTGAAAATGATTTTTATTTCTTCCTTACAAATTAATATACAAATGCATATTCATTTGCAAGCAAAAAAATAACAAAATAATCTTCTTCAACTTCACCCTTGCTCGCTGGCACCTAACGCAAGGGTTGCCATATTTTAAGAAGCTAGAGATGATTTTTATTTCTTGCTCATAAACTATTATACAAATGCATATTTATTTGTAAGAAAGAAATAACAAAATCATCTTCAACTTCTCACTTGCCGGCTGACACCTAATGCAAGACCCTTTTCCTTTTTCATCCGGGCTTAGGGCCAATGTTTTAGATATTGAAAGTGGGATCCAAAGTAAAACCCAACACAACCATCCCCGTAGGATTCCAAATTGTTTGGATATGTAGAGAGTGGAATCCGATTAAATCCGATTGATCGAAAGCCCCCCTTAAAAGTCCTAAACCTCAGGCTGCTTGTTCTTCAATAATTCTGCCAAGTTTCAAGGCTGCAATTACAAGCTGATTTCTATGGTCAGAAAATGCTGCCTTAAATTCCTGTACATTTACACAAGTAAGAAAATTGGTACGGGAAATGGATCTCCCCACCAACATTTGATGGCTTTGCAATGAGGAAAAGACAACTTTTGCCTTCTTTATCTTGTCTTAAGATCGAGAGACGAGACCAACAACTCTTTTCCCTTGTTTCAACTGTCAGAGAGCAAATCAAGTTGTGGTTTTGACTTGGACATAGTATTAAGTGTTCAATTTTGGTTAAAATACCCTAATCTAGTGTTCAATTAGAGCATATAGGCCATCAATGTCAAGATTTTATATAAATATTTCATCTTGGCTTTAATTGGCCATCCAACTGTTAAATTGCAAAATTAACGGTCAGATAATCATCAAAGCTAATTAGATGAATAATGAACGGTTCAGATGATTCTAATTGGGTCATGTGCATTGTAGATTAATCGACTCAGGCGTGGACACTCCAGATCAAATCAAGGATATCAAATGGAATTTGAAGAGTCCTAGGACATAACAAAGTTGAAGCAGAGTTCTAGCAAGACCAGAAAGCTAATGAACCCCACTCTCTCTCTCTTATCTTTTTTTTTTTCCCCCTATCTTATCTTTCTCCTCTCTTTTCTCTCTTATCTCCCTCTCTCCCACAAGGCACTCTCACACGTCTCTCTCTCTTTTAAATCCTCTTCTTCCCTGCACAAAAGGACATTTTTTCTTCCCTGCACAAAAGGACATTTTTTTCCCAGGAGGCTGCTCTCTCTCTCTCTCTCTCTCTCTCTCTCTCTCTCTCTCTCTCTTACGTTTTCTGTTTCTTCCCCGTTTTTAGGCAAAACCCATCACCGCCCAGACCAATCCGGGCGGCCTAAACCAGTTTCCCCCTTCTTTCTCTTGCTCTCTTCAGCTCCTCCTCCCTCTATACTTTCCTTTTATTTCACTGCATAACTCCCCAATTGTTGCCGTTGACAACTCCCAACCCCCTTCTCTCTCTCTCTCTCTCTCTCTCTCTCTCTCTCTCTCTCTCTCTCTCTCTCTCTCTCCGATTCACCAAGCCAGGCGACCTCTTCCTCCTCCAAACAGCTTCTCCCCTTCTTCTCTGAGTCGCACGGTCCAAGGAAGGAAACCCAAGTCGGGTTTTCACTCCCACATTCTGCTTTCCCCCTCTTCCTCCTATTTCTTCACATTCCTTTTCTCACTCCCATTTCTCCCTCGTTTTTCTCCAATCCAGCCGGCCATAGGGAGAAAACCCATCCCCATCTTCTGCCCCTTACTTTCTTCTCGTCCCCTCTTCTTTTCTCCTTCCTCTTTTCCTCCCTTCTTCTTCCTACTTCCCCCTTCTCCTGTGTTTTTCCCCTCAAAGAGTTTTCCTGGTTTTTCTCTTAAAAACCAGATTTTTTCACAAATTTCAATTCTACCCTGACAAATCTGATGAATTCCATCTATATCCCCAGTTTAATTTCATCTGTGTCCCTAATTTAATTCCATTTAAGTCCCCATTTTAATTTCATCTGTGTTATTCTGATTTTACATTATCTACATTCTAATTATCCAAGGACAAGCTTATTCAAGATAGCTTATAAGTTACATTTTATGTTTTTTTTTAAATAAATAATTATATAAATTATAACAATTAAATAAATATAATTTTTTATTTTATTATTAGTTTAATTTTACTATATTATTTATTTTAATTCTTTTATTAATTAAATTTTATTAAAAACTCCATCATTTTAAATCAAGTCTTCATGGAATCGACTCATACTTGCATAAACTGCACTACAATAGTCCGTGCACTAGCAGTTAAACAATCAACACATAGTAAAATGTTTGTCTTCATTTCTTGCCTCATTTACAAGGGCACCTCGATTTTTAGGTAACATGCATAAATGATAATCCTTCTTGTCATATTTTTACCGAACAATCAAATTCCCTGGACGAAGAGCAAGCAAGGATCTTTGCCGGCATACCTAAATCAAATGCTTATCAAAGAGACATCCCCCTCAGTGTTTGCTCCTGTACTAGAGACGAACTCTCCAACCAGGATAACTGCTTCCAAATGAAAGAATATGGTATTTGAAAATGAATAAGGGCATATCTATACAGATTCTAGGTGATTTCCTTTCTTCTGATGTGGAATGCAATTGGAGCCAACTAAAAGCTCCAGCAGCAAAAGGTCAGCGCCCGTAGATGGACTTGTCATGTTAGAGATTGTCAAGCTCACATGGACAATTAGAGAGAGCTGCATTCTCTCACCTGGGTTGCATTTGTGTCATGGTCTGTGGAGCTGTTATTACATTGGTTAAAGTAATGAATGGGGAATTAGTTATTGGCTGTTTCCCTTTGTCATTTTGGGAGCTCTGTGAGTTACTACTTGAGCCTTTGGAAATGTGGCGTGCATTCTTGAGGAGTCCTGGCTGAGTTAGCATTTCCTCGTCAAGGGCAATTTTCCCGGTAAGCATCTCCACCACCTGTGTCATTGACGGTCTTTGCTGGGATGCTGCTTGGGTGCAAAAGAGTGCCACCTTGATGAAGCGTAGAACTTCCTCCTCTGGGTACTCAACCAGTTCGGGATCTACAATCTCCAGGAGTCTTCCCTCTTCCCCCAGCTTCCATGTCTATAAACAATACAATGCAATCAGCATAGTTGAAGTCAGATTATGCTTTCCTACAAGTTAACTTTGTTCCAGTAAAGGAAATGATGAAAGGAAAAGAAGAAAAGGAAAACGTAAGGGGCTGCATAGCTGGCATTTCTTTGCTAGTGTTTTTTTCATTTTTTTAATGTACCCTGAGGAGTTGATCTGAGTCATAGGACAATACTGCTGGTGGCTATTTTTCATAGATGCATAGGTCTGAACAGGTAAAGCTATCATCTACTGGATTATCATGACTCTTGAAATTAACTCAGAAAGAAATCTACAATATCCAAATAGAAAATAATACCCATTCCAGAAGGATCATCATATCGTCTCCCCATGTTGCCTTAGTGCTACTTCTACCACTGATTATCTCAAGCACAAGCACCCCAAAACTGTAAATATCAGCCTTCTTCGTTAACTGTCCTACCAAGGCATACTCTGGTGCCAAGTAACCCCTGCAAGTGTGCACACAAGACAGCTACAAATAAGAGTGGGATGTAAAAACAGATGAAACCATTCATTGGATAACCAATATTAATAAATAAGAGATCCTGATGTTCAGATATGAGATGAATTGAGTGCAAGTAATTCATTGTTGAAAAAGCTCATGTTATAAGCTCAAGTAATTGAGTGCAAAAGAAACAGCACGAACAGGAATTGCTATAACCGGCCAAAAAAGAATTAGCAGAATGGAGACGTGGGATTGTTCTGCACTTCTCATTGTCCAACATCTACAGGCTAATTAACACCCTTAGGTGATTGTCTTACCCAAGTGCTTCATTGGAAATCATAAACAAAAAACACAATTCATAAGGGAAAGGATTGTCTGAATTCTGAACTTTATTATGTAACATCTCTTGTTAGCTATTACCTACCAGCAATATGTCTATTGGACACGGATCACAAGTCTCCTCAACTAAGCTTGGCTCCAGCTATAACCATAGTTTTTGAGGAAGCAGCAACCATCATCAATTTCCTTTAAACTTCCTAGAATAGAGTATATGACAACTACAAAAATACTAACAGTAGCAAAAGAGGCAAAATAATAAAGTAGGCTACCATTTCTTCTATCCATCTCATGGCCTCTCTGTGTCCATTAGCAATGAAATCAATAACTGTCCTCATTGAAGTGTTCTACACTATCTCAATAACATTAGACATTGAACCACAAGTGCTGGTAGGATTCCAAGTTCAAAAACGTGGAAGGAGTCCACACCACGTTTCTCTCTGGCATGGTGATAATTTTTTGTAGGTCTAAGCCATTCATCATGTTTATGACAGCTTGCATAGGTTAAATATAATATTTCACACCCATTGGATGCTTCAACCTATATTTCTTTGGGCTGAAAACAATGACCATCAATTTTCTAAAGAAACTTCAATCACAAAAAGCAAGTGGTTTGGATCATCAACACTCATTGATTTCTTAAGGGCTACCTAATTTGTGTACTCTGAACATGATGAAAGGCTTAGATCTTCCAAATAAAATATTAAAAAAAGTAGTGGACTCCTTTCACAATTGTGAGCGTGGACTCCTACCAAGATTCTTGAACCACAGTGTTTGGTTTGACAAATAGCCTACTCAGACTGCACATACAAAAGTGCCAACATATTCCAGTGCTGCAAATAAAAATATCACTCTTCATGATCAAAAACAAGAAAGCCATACAATTAAAATGTAAGCCTACCCCCTGCAACTCATGCTAATATTAGTTATATTATCTTGAAAAGGCTTTGCAAACCCTTTTTTCTGAAGAATATTGAAACTACTACTACAAGTCATAAAATAAGAAAAACAAAATAATCTAAAAGTAACTTACATAGTTCCTGCCACTCGTGTGCTAATGTGAGTGATGTTGTCTGGAAAAAGTTTTGCAAGCCCAAAATCTCCAATTTTGGGCACAAGGTCTTTGTCAAGAAGTACATTACTAGCCTTGATGTCTCGGTGGACAATATGCGGGTTAGCTTCCTCGTGAAGAAATGCAAGACCATGAGCTGTACCTATGCAGATAGCAGCTCTTCTCTGCCAATCCAAAATAATACGTTTACTCTTTACACCTGAAATAGTAGAGGCACTTGTCAGATTTTATGCAGCAGTTCTTGGAAATGATAACTACTGCTCCAAATTCACAGGAAGCCATTACATCCCAGGGCCTGGAACCAAAAGTCCCATGCAATGCCTGATCCAAGACCTCAACAGTCAAGGCAACCAATAAACTGCATACTAAGCAAATTTTGTGGCTGGCTCTGATTGCCATGAATACCATGGTCGGCTGAAAAGGCTAAAAGCATCATTCTGAGACTCTGAATAAAACTTTAGAGATAAAAGGTTATTACCAAGTAAAGCATTTGCTAGACTGTTATTCTCCAGATACTCGTATACTAACATCCGACTGCTCCCCTCGATACAGCAACCAATCAGCTGGACAAGGTTCGGATGTCTAATATTTGATATCATCTCAATCTCAGTCAAAAACTCACGAACTCCTTGACTTGATCCAGCAGAGAGAGACTTTACAGCAACTTGGGTTTGATCCCTTAAGATTCCCTGCAATCAGCAGCAACAAAGATATCGAACTTCAAAAATGAATCCGGCCTTAATTTCAAAAGCACATATGAAGTGTTATACTTCTATCACAACTTCAAATACATAGTTGTGGCTCCACTCATGTCATGATACAGTGGAGTAGTCTTAGAAACTAACTTCAGCGCCACACAACAAGCAAGGACAAGAATGGGCAAATGAGTGGACATACAAAAGCTATATACCCAGCTATGCACAAGACAAAAGATTCAAACGAAGACCATTATAAACCTTACTTTGTAGACTACTCCAAAGCCACCTCCACCAATTTTATTTGTCTGTTGGAAGTTTTCTGTTGCAGACCTCAGCTCACGGTATGAGAATGTCTTAACATTGGCAGCAACAATCTCTATGCATCCAAAAATATAACCAGAAGAAAAGCACATCAGTGTCTGACTAGCATGAGTTCCAAATAAGAGGGTAGAACCAATAAAGCAGTCAACTCAACAAACATTAATTAACAAAAGACTAGCAAAATGTTAGTATTTCTGAAGATGCTACTTGGACCAATGATAAATCAAATTTTTTATCCTAGTAGTTGTGAAGAAAGAAAGAACTATTTGATGGCTTTCTATAAGCAGGCTTCAATTCTGGACTCTTTTACTACTTTGGGATGGAAAACCTGATCTGAATAGTCCTCCAGGAAGAAACTGTTTTGACCAGCATATCAAGCAGATGGAAAGTTTTTTCATTGATATGCTATAATGGTGGGAGGGGGAGAAAAAAGTTAATTAGGCATTGGTCTCCTTCACGCAAGTTGTTGGTTCATTCTTATTTTACCAGCTTTTAGGAGGTTCATTGCGGTCCCTTTTATGGTCGTACTACTCTACTCTTTTTCTCATTAAGTTGGGTTGCAAGAATGGATAAAGTGCTTACTGTAGATCATCTCATTCTTAGAGATTCTTTCTAGTGCATTGTTACTTCATGTGCAGAAAGGATGCACAGTTTATAAACCGCCCATTTTTCCACTAACTAATAGCCTCTGACATATGGTCTTCAGTTTTCAGCTTGTTTGAAATGATCTGGACCATGCCAAGATCTATTAAAATTTTGAGTTAGGTGTGGAGTTGGTTCTAACAGACACAGATTATTATGGAGGCTCTGTCTTCAAGATTCTGTTTGGCTACTTCAGGAAAAGTAATATACAAGAATTTTTTAAGTTTTAGATCATATGGGTTAAGAAGCTCTTATATAGTCTAGCAGCATCCTGGGCTTCAGTTTCTTCTCTATCAGCAGGTGTCTCCCTTGGAGATTTGCTGACGAAAAGCAAAAAGAGCTCTATCAGCAATATGGTTGTAATGTTCAAAATCTTGAGGCTAGAAATTGAGTGTTATTAATCAGTCGTGTTCGAGTGTACAGAATGCAGGTTTCTTTGTTTCAAATAAGTATTTGACTACGGGGTCCATAATCCAGAGGTGATGTTTGCAGCATTTGAGGAAAGCTAGTCCTCTGTCCTACGGATAGGGTTTGGGATGAATTAGGATTAGAGAAACAGAACCTAGAAAGCTGGAAAGAGCTTCTTATCTATAATCTTATACAAGGGAGGTGACCTTTTAGATTTTGACCTACTCAATCCCAAAAAAAAAATAGTTAATGTGATATACCAATTTTGACTCTATCAAAATCTCAAAATATCTGATATATCCCAACATCCTTTTACTTCATCTAAATATTTTACATCCTCACCACTATAGAATCAATCTTCATCTAAATATTTTACTTTAGTTTCAATGGTGATGATTTTCTTTCTTTTGAGAATTTGTAAGTCCTCATGGATGTTCTTTCTATAGTTTTGCTAAGAAACAGAATGCAATTTTAAGATGCCCACAGTAAACGGCACCTATCTTGCATGGAATAAAAATTGCAATGCCTACAAAGTCTAATCTTCATGTAACTTGGCCAGCAGCTTTGAAAAGCATGAATTATCTGCACTAAAGGGAAAGTGAAAACACACACACCTTACTGACGTATGTTAATACAAGTACTAGCCAGAGTTGGTGCTCATGTATGTGCAAAGAAGTGGATGCCCCACTTTTTGTAGATGGTGACTTCTTTCAAAAATTTAAGCTATTCATTTTGTTTGGTTTCTCAAAAATAGGTGACCCATGGAAAATCAATGCATTTGGATGATCCTAACCACTTGTTTTATATATCTGAAAAAAGCTAAAAAATCAGTGACTGTAATTTTTAAGTTTTCTAACATATAGGTTATAAGCATCCAATGGTCTTGAAATTTGGTAACCAACCTAGTAGGGGTGTAAATGGTATACCTGGAACCGCAAAACCAACAAGAACTGGACCGAAAAATTAGGGTATGGTTATTGATTTGGAACCAATGATATGATATTGGTTTTCATTTTAAAAATTTCGAATCATAATTAGTAACTAGAAATATCCTTGAGTGTATTAGAGGCTAACATAGGTATTTAAATCTAACAAATTTTATTACTAATTAGTTATCTTTTTATACTCTATATATATATATATATATATATTCTAATTTTAGCTCAGCACATAGAGATTATTTAGGGATGCCTCATCGTGGTTTATCTGTAAATATGAACTTTTAAATAGGTAGAATGACTATTATACAAAGGGAAAGCAAAGTCCAAAACCATGATTCCTTCCACTAGAGCTGGAAACCACCTAAACTTGAAAACTCTTTCTTCGTTAGAAAATTAGTAATGAAACAAGAAACCCTTTCCTTCTTCCTTCTTCCCTCATCCCTCACTATTCTCTCTCTCTCTCAGCTAGTTCTCCCCTCCTGCCTGTCTCTCTCTTTCTCCCTCCCCTGCTCTCTCTCAAATAGGTAATTCTAATTCTTTACTTGTAAAGAACATAGCAACATTTTCAGCAAAAAATTTGAAATCTTGAACAAACAAATACATGATTACTTACTATATAAATAATTAAACAAACAAAAATAATGCATAAACTAAATTTTGACATCTTAATTGTTTGACTTTTGCATCCTTCTCCTTTATGTATTAGAACCGTTAAATACCCAAGAACCAGTGGTATGGGAACAGTTTTTATACTAGAAATCTAATTCCAGAATGATATGGTACTAAGAAATGTAAAATCTTAATGGTGTAGTTCTAGTTTTGTATGGAACTGAACCATAACCGTTTACACCCCCTACAGCCTATCTAACATGGGGTCAGTGGTTCTTGAGATGAAATGTTGATAAGATGAAATAATATAAGATCTAGCTTGAGATGACCAAATTTGGCATGAGATGAAGTAAGATGACAAAAAATTCAACTTGATTGTCAGTTAAGATGAGATGATTTTCATGTCAATTCATCTCAAGCACCACTAAAAGTGATGTGAGAAGATACTATTTCATCTCATCTCAGCTCAAGCACCAATAACAATGATATGGTCCTTATCATCTCATATCATATCAGGTCATCTCATCTCAATAACGCTTTGGAAGGCATTCCAAACAAGATGAACGGTATAGATCTTCTTATAGAAGTCAGAGTCCATGACAAAGTGTGGTGTTGACTTCTTCCACACCCATGAGTGCCAAATCTTGCCGGAACTCATGTAAATAATGGTGGGTGAACATGATATGAACTACAAGGTTCAAGACAATTTTCTTGGAGCAAAAAGCAACGAGGGCTTGAACAAACTCTCCAATGTCAATTAATAATAGTTCTAAATTTCTTACAAGTGTTCATATATTGCTTCTTGTCCTTTCTACTAGTTATTGAGAAATTTGGATTGCAAGCAATAGTTGATCTATGACAATCATTATTGTTGCTTTCGCATAAAAGCAACTTGATGTAGGATAACATGCAAAAATGACCTAATCTACATGCTGAGATCAGGTCAAAATTAACTTAAATAAGAAAACATAAATTAAACTACGACAAGCACTTTAACATGCAGAAAATCAATCTTAATTAGCATGAATAGCCTACAATAAGTTACAGGGTCTCCAAACTGACCACTAGATCTTTACCAATTAAGCTAAAGATCAAAGTTTCAATCCGAATTGTCCTCTAATTAACGAATGGTCCCGATTAAGCTTAGGATCTAGGGTTCGGTAATTTAATGCAGGATAAGAATTCTAAATTATTATCGACGCAAATCACGTAACCACAGAAAAGTACTGACTTATAGAATAGGATGAAACAATAGTAATTTGGCCTTGTATCGAATGAGGCTTGAAGCCCACGGGAAGGAAGCTAGAATGAGGAATCCACCAAGTCTAATCATTCATTATTTAAAATAAAATAAAAACTCCTTACACAAAAGAGAAAAAGATCTTAAGCAAGGGACATCCAACACTAAAATAGAAAAAAAAAACAGAATTGCCCCTCCTTAAGTCACAACACAGTAAGAAACCTAATACCCTTAGTAGTAAATATCCAAAATAAACTAAACTATAACATAACATTAAAAAGGAAAAAAAAAAGAGTGGGATGATGGTCCCCATCACAGATAATCTCTTATAGTGTAAAAATATATATGGAGTAATGTTATATGAGCCCTTGGCACCACGATTCAATCCTAGAGATTACATTCACTCACCCTTGGTGCCACAATTTGACCCTAGACACTACATTGGTTCACAATTCCAGAAAAAAACCTAAACTCTTTTGTTGAATTCTACATCCTAATTAAGAGAGGATTGTCAACAACATTTGCAATAAAGTCAATCATTATTACTGACTTGCATTGTATGCTCAGAATGGAAAATTTTTATTTTCTTTCTTTCTTTTTTCACAAATTGTATAGTTGCAGGAGAGAGAGAGAGAGAGAGAGAGAGAGAGAGAGAGAGAGAGGAGAATTTCATTGATGCAAAACTTTGCATATATTTTTAGTGATCCAAGCTTTTCATCTGATTTGATAAGCCTCAGATAGCCAAGGTACCAAACATATCGGCCATTGGATATTGTAAGACCTTATTTCCTGGACCTTTCGTGGATGTAAAATAGAAGGTACAACACAAAATAAGCACAAAACCATCTATTTTACAACCAGAAAAGGTCCAAGAAACAAGGTCTTATAGATATCCAATAGAGATGTTTGGTACGTTGACCATCTAAGAAATGTCGAATTAGATGAACAGCTTGAATCACTGAAAAAATATGCAAATTGGGCCCAATAAAAACTTAGGAAGATGACTGCTATAGTTGATAAATCAAGTCCCAATGTTTTAAAGGGGGGTCACTACCAAAAGCTAAGATGCACATATATCACTATTATGTCGTGGTCCTAATCTGTAAATAGATCTTCTGTGGTGACCCTCATATGTAAATAGACCTTTTGTGGTTTGTTTTGTATAGAATATTGACACAGCAATAGATTTTTCTTATTATCTGTCAATAATAGATTGTATAAGTATATATGTATGGTTCACAATCAGTAATAATAGATTATGTTAAACATGACCTGTTTTCTATGTCGTTATTATATTTCCACTTTGGAATTACTAAATATAATATGATTTCAATTGAAGAAACTGCAGAAGAAATAGCCCAATGAATTGTGATTGCTAAGTCAGTAATAACCAAGGCATATATACTTCTTTTGTAGTATGTACAGTTGTTTCTAATTGTTGATTCTGTAACAACTAACACAATTTAGAAATTGAAGAAGAATACTAGACAGTTATTCTATTTCATTTTTTTCATGATGCATTTTGTTGACTTTAATAGGATGCAATTGGCTTGTTAAAATCAGTAAAGCAGATGACTATTTCAGTCAAGTTCCACATGTACAAAGGAGATCTATATGACTAGCAAGCAGATTCAAGTACAGTTCTAGCAGGTAAGTTAAAATAAATGGGCAGCCCCAGTCACGAAGCTCCCGCCTATGCAGGGTCCGGGGAAGGGGCGGACCACAAGGGTTAATAATACGCAGCCTTACCTTGCATTTTGCAAGAGGCTGTTTCCACACCTTGAACCCGTGACCTCAAGGTCACATGACGACAACTCTACCGTTGTACTAAGGCTCCCCTTCTTAAATATTCATAAGAACTCATAAACACGTGCGCTCCACTAGTATTCTTAAATAGCCAAAATGGTATAGCGTCCTAGTGGTCACTGGTACCAATCCTATGAAGATTTGTGACTTGGATCACCTCATCAGAGAGCTATATTCCACCTTAATGCTGAATCAAAAGAAGTTGATATATCCTGGTGATGCTTCTATATATTAACGAAATACTCATCTTCATCAATAAAAGGAAAAAAGAAAAGAAAAGAAAAAAGAAAGGTGCTCGCACAATAAAAAGAGACGGTACCTTCTGCATCTCTTTGAGCATGACCGTTCTGCCTTCTCCCTGAATTCGAAAAACCGAAGCAGCAAAGTTTCATTTCTAATCCAATCGTTTGTCACAAACAAAAGCTAATAGGTCCTTTCTTCCAAAACATCAAGTCTCAATCTGGCACAAGGTAACTGCAAGCAATTAGCTTCAACAGAACTAAAAGTAGAAGTTCCCAGGGACAGAATCATCAGCAAAAGTTTCAGCTGAAGACGAATTCTTTATCACTGACACAAAATCCACGAAATCAACAACCAGAAAAGTATCATCACCTCATCGACGATTTCAGAAAGCAAAAGAAGATCTCAAATGGCGAGATTCACCGCGAGGAAGAGGAACAATACTTCAAAACCTACAAAAAGCAAACTCCGGAAGTCACGGAAAGCGCATTGGCTGCAACAATTCCCAAATATCTTGACACTTAAACCGGAAAAGAAACTCTGGAAGCCTCGCAGAGCTCCAATCAGCTCGAAAAAGAAACATAAAGGCGAAAGCCAGAGAGCAAATACCATCAACCCAATGCCACGGTAATTACCTTCTCCGTCAACCCAATGCAACAAATTCCGTACTGGAGAGAAAAAGAAAAAGTTAGGGTTTCTGAAGAGATGGATTGGGACTTTATACGCGGGACGGTAGCCGAAACGTAAACCCTTAAACGAGTGGGAATAGTCTGGTCTTCTGACACGGCGCGGACAAACCCTGGTTCAAATCTTTTTCCTCTTCTTCTTTCTCGTTTTATTGCGTTTGGTGGCAACTTTGTCTTGCATCCATCCATCCATATCACAGTACGTGTGTAAGAGGGACGGGGTTTAGGTTTTCATTTTCTGGAGATGGTTGGAGTTGATGAGGAAAAGAATGTCAAACCCGAAGAAAAATTGTTGCTGTTGCGGGAATGTACTTGATCCTGACCTTTTCCTCTGTTGCCGCTGGCTTATTTTTCTATCTTTTACCTCGTATTTTTACAAGGGCTGTTTCATGCTTTAGACTCGAAAATCTTACAGTCAGACAACTTTATTATTACGTCATTACAGCATTGAAGAAAAAGGCTAATTTGAACAGTCGGACATTCCCATAAGAATCATAGTCAAGAAGGGGTGGGGCCGTGCCACTCGAATTGGAGCTGTTTCATCCCTTAGATGCAACGAAAAAGTCGCAATCGTGTGACGTAGAGGTCACGATTCAAGATGTAGTCGTGGGACGCAGAGGTAACGATTTTAAGATGTGAAAATAATTTTTTACAAAAATACAAAGTAAAGTTGCATATTATAAACCTTCTAGTCTACCCTTCTTTGACCTTGCATACTTACGAGAGCTTCGTACACCTAGCTGCTTTTTTTTTTTTTTCTTTTAACTTGACAAGTCAAAATTCTCTTAATTGTATTTGGGACGTAAATCTATTGATATAAGCGCCCTTGTTTTTTTTTTTTTCCTTCACTAAAGCCGATTGTTGGACGCTAATATCTACTAACTACTATTATAACCCTTGGTGGACTCAGATTTCTGAACCATTCACAATCTTTCTCTTGACTTAGTTGGCCTACGTTTCTACTATAATTCATTGGATTATTGAGCAGCTGCTACTTTTAGTTGTAAAATAGACAGCAAAAAGATTTTCTATCCATCTTACAACTTCTGAAAGCAATAGCTAGTAATCATCTAGTGGATGAGAATTTGGAGCATCACCCATTTATGTCTAGAGCAAGATATTGAATGGTTTATATTTTTAAAAATATTAGTCTACTTGAAGTTATGGCAGATTACGAAACATTTACTAGCACTACAAAATAGATTAAAATTAGTGGGTACCAACGTATCCAGTAAAAATATGCTGATTCGGATTAGAATATTCAAATATATTTTAAGAGCAATGTTAATTTCAGCTATTTAATGCAAATGTAAAGTACATGTGACATGTGATTGGCTAAAAAAAATTAAAAGTAAAAAAAGTTAGAGAAAATGATTGCTTTTGACTTTTTTTCAGCCAATCATATGTCACCTATAATTTACACCTACGTTCAATTGCTGAAATTACCACTCCTCATATTTTAAAAATGGATTGAAATTAATCCAATCAACTATAACATGGATCCATCATTATTTTATCCGTGGGCATCTACAAATACCAGCTTTAGAAAGGAAAACCGGGAAACATAAAATTTCGGCTAGAAAAAACTTAGCTTAAGAAAATTTCAGATTTGCTTTTCATTTTCCCCTCTTTTAACAATCTTTGTCCATTATCATAATGAAACTGAGCTACCTCAGATCATATAAAACGGCCAAGTTTCCAAACTGTGGGGTTAAGTAGGATGGATTAAGATCATCTATGTAAAGTTGTCTACTATTGACCCTTGTGTCCACCCCTACCCCAGACCCTGCATGCGTAGGAGCTTCGTGTACTGGAGCTGCTTTTATTACATTTCTGTGTTTAACAAATAAGTCCTGCTTGGTTTTGTGTGAATGTAGTTGAGTTTGGGTGAAGTTTTTTCATTTGAAGAAAAGGAACTTGAAACATGGGGAAGATTCCGCCATTATGATGCAAAATCAATGTAAAAGTGGGACAATTCGGAGAGGATGACTCCAGTCCAAGAGTTTCATTATAGCGGCAAGTGCATTGACGATTCATCTGTCATTGTGTAGACATTACAAAATCAACAAAATTGTAGTAGCGACATTTTCTTGGGTTTTAATAGCAAACAAAGGGGGCAGACCTGGTGTACGAAGCTCTTACTTGTGCAGAGGGCGGACCATAAGGGCCTATAGTATACAGTCTTAACTTGTATTTTTACAAGACGCTGTTTCCACGCCTTAAACTCGTAACCTCAAAGTCACATGACGACAACTTTTATCATCGCGCAAATGTAAACAATAATTTCATAAGATAATAAAAAAAATTATTTCATACATGTTATTTTCATTATTGCAGGTTACTTGGGAATCCATTGTCCAGAAGTGGATAAGATAATCAAAGCCACCCACCAAAATTTAATTCCATCTCATCTTGAGGGCTCAGAGGATTAATGTTATCAAGTACATTGTTACTTTAGACGAGCAATGTACCAAAACTTCAGCGCCTCTTATATCATCAGCAAGAGAATGCTAAACTAATCGCCGCACGAGGCATGTGCAAGTATAGTTTTAAAACTCGTGAATATTACTCAACTTGGTAGCACTTGTTGCATTAAAAAAAATGAATTTGTTTGGGCCAAAGTTGAATGCAAGACTTCTAAAACATCAACCCTGTGGCCTAACCAACTTACCTTAAACTAATGTGTACAGGTACATTGAAAAGTATAAAGTCTAAATCAGTAAAATATCATTGTAAGTCTTCCTCAAGTATTTTCCAGTCACCTGCGGATGTTTCAAGCTGACTGACTCGCCTGACTTTGAGTTCAGTTGAGTGTTAGAGTTTCTAAACTGTGTTCACAGGGATTAGATTGGCTGCAGCCTACATGTGCATGAACCGATTCTTCATCCAATAGAGAACATTTTGCCGGCTCTGTCATCTAGGACATAGCCCAAAATTGAATTGTTTATGACGAAAAAATTTTCACCTATAAAAGGGGATCCCGGTGCACTAAGCTCCTGCATATGAGGGATCCATAGTATGCAGCTTTATCTTACATTTTACCAAAGGCTGTTTTCACGTTTTGTACCCGTAACCTCAGGGTTACATGACGACAACTCTGCCATTACATCAAGGCTCTTCTTCTGGTGATTTTCACCTTTCCCTTTCAAAGAACAAGTCAAACTACTTAGTCATCCACGACATGAAATGTGAAAAGGTTTCAGTTTTCAAAATGAATGTTCTACAAGTCCGCTGCAGGCTGCACCAAACTTCTGATTTTATAATGTAAACAATATGCAAATCCTATATTTTGATAATGTTATTGTTCCTATATTTTAAATGTTGATAGAGACTGACAACAACTTCAAAGGTGATTACATTAGTAAGGAGTGAAGAATAACGCCTGATTATCAACTTGGCAGTGGAAATATTTCCTTCTTCTTCTGTGTATGTGTGGTCAGAACGGGGGTTGTTAATTCCTACCTAAAAGGCAAAGCGGTGACCAAGCATCTTGCAGGGGCGATGCCTAGTTGACGGACCTTTACTTTGACTGATTGGACTCAAGCCTCTCTTTTATTTGTCTTTGAAAACACCATATAAAGAATGGTCCATAAGCAATGTGTAAGAAACACAAGTTTTCACATGTTAATATCATCCAACCATCTTGATGTTTAGCATTCAA
The DNA here is from genome assembly GCA_035236585.1 of Warburgia ugandensis. Classification (NCBI taxonomy): domain Eukaryota; kingdom Viridiplantae; phylum Streptophyta; class Magnoliopsida; order Canellales; family Canellaceae; genus Warburgia; species Warburgia ugandensis. Next base: position 48,084,345 of record CP141138.1, on the reverse strand, counting down.
GACATTTAAAAGGACAGTCCCCTTTCACGAAGCTCCCGCACATACAGGAGGGTTCGGGGACGGGGCAGACCACAAGGGTCAATAGTACACAGTCTTACCTTACATTTTGCAAGAGAGTATTTCCATATCTTGAACTCATGACCTCAAAGTTACATGACAAATCTACTATTGTGCCAAGAATCCCCTTCTTGGTACAGTTCTGACAACTGAAAATAGGGTCACAAGTGAGGCACCCACACGGTACCTTCCATTTCCATTAATACAAACCCATGCACATCCGTCTCAAGATACATATTAAAACTTTTTACGTACTATGTCCTTGCTTTTAGCAGCCATTTGAGAAGATTTTCAAGGTAGTACTTATCTAGAATGTGGCTCAAAGGTGAACATTTAATTCATCAACTATATCTTGACCCTAGATTTTCAATTAGTTGAATTTGTGTAGATTGTACCTAGGCACCACGTAATTTTCCAAATTTAAGGACTACTTATAGGATCCTTTTGCATAAATAAAACTAATCAAGTTTGCTTTGTCATAGTAACACCCTGGGGGTTTTAACAGTCACAATATTGTCTGCTTTGGGGTGCCCATACACCTCTCACGATTTTGTTCTTGCCAAGTTTCTTAGGAAAAATGTGTTGTGATTGTTTGAATTCTCCAAACTCTTATAAACAGCCTAATTTCCTCTCCCCAGGGTGATGTGGGACTAATTGTTTGTCCTTTACCCCAGGCTAGAAGCCTGCCAGCCTTCTCTTGGCTCACCATCATCAGCCAAAGGCTTCACATTTTTTCCTCTTAGGAAACACGCATCCCCGCGTGATAGCCACGACCAAGCACCCGCGTGCGGCTAGCCACCACACCACAAGGAGAACTGACTCTAATACTATTTGTAATACCCCCGGGTTCCAATAGTCATAATAATGTCTGCTTTGGGCGCCCATACATCCCTCACGGTTTTGTTCTTTCCAAGTTTCTTGGGGAAAACATGTTGTAATTATTAGAGTTCCCCAAACTTTTATAAACAGCTCAGTTTCCTCTCTCCAGGCTATGTAGGACTAACTCTTTGTCCTTCACCTCAACCTAGAAGCTTGCTAGCCTTCTCTTGGCCTGCCCTCATCAGCCTAGGATAAACTTTGTTAGTGAACGGAGCTTTGGTGCAATGATAGAGTTATTCTTGTGTGACCTTGAGGTTACGAGTTCAAAGGCATGGAAACAGCCTCTTGCAAAATATAAGGTAAAGCTGCGTAATATTTACCTTTGTGGTCTACTCCTTTCCGAAACCCTATATATGTGGGAGCTTCGTCCACCGAGACTGCCCTTTTAGTGGCATTCTTTATCTTAGATAGCAGAGTTGTTATAGCTCGCCAAAAGCTAATAGAGGCACAAAGAAGTATCTAATAAATCTAGGAGAAGCTTTGGGGTCTACATGTGCCATGCAGCACGTCGGATTCCATTATCTAATATGTGTGCATAAAATCCATTATTCCATCCGTTGATTTTAATTATCTGAACGCGATGATCCTAGATTCGTAGACCACCATTCAAAGTTCAGCCAAAAAAGTGTCAAAGGTTGGTTTTTGTTGAACTTTATACATCTTGTAGGATGGGATCTATATTCTGTCCACAAGTGACCGGAACCTTGTGGACCTCGTTTGATGTTCTACAAGTTGAATATCATCTCTATCATACGTACATTTACCTCGTATGTAGTTACATAGTACCAAAACAAAGAAACTTCAAAAAGTGCCGTGAGATATATGCTCAGCTAAAATACAAAATAGTAGGCTGAGATGGTTGGAATTCCAACTACCGAGCTTACAAACCACCTACGTAGACGACACAGACACCTGATGTATGCACTGTCTCAGATGTGGATCGATGTGATATTTGCTTCGTGTGTTCATCAATGGTGGAGTTTGCACGAGAGTACAAGTCAAGAATAAGATATTGTAATGCCTAGTCTTATTTTATATTTTTATAAGAGGCTGCTTCGTACTTTGAACTTATAATTTTAAGATCACAATGACTAGTGTCAAGACACCCCGTAAAACATGATAGCTAAGACTTATCAAATCAAAGTCACGAACAGTAAAGAAATAAGACAGAGTGTAGGGGGAGGGAGAAGTTTGTTTCTGATAACGTGTAGGATGAAGAATGATTATAGAGTTTACATGTGATCCGTATCAATCCAAAAAATTACAATGAATCAGCAATTTACATTTATAGAATATTTGATTGGTGAGAACAAAGTAAGTTCTATCTCTTCATCTCCATAGCCTTCAAAATGGGCGATGGGCACAAACCAATGCATGTTGATTTTCAACCGCTGAAGCTTATCCTTTGGCAAAGATTTGGTGAGAAGATCTTCAACTGCTGATCACTTGAGACTAATCTAGTAACCAATGAAATACAAGATTAATTATTAGATATAAACGCTAAGGTTTTTGATAGCCTCTGACTAAGTGCAAGATAAGATTGTCTATTATAAACCATTTGTGGTCCGCATCTTTCCCAGGCCTTACATATGTGGGAGCTTCGTACACCAGGAGTATTATGAAACGATTGAGAACTACCCCAATATCACCAAGGATGTAGGTGAGCCAAGTTAATTTTCCCCTCCAGTTACTGTATGTGAGATATTGTGGGCAGTTTTTTAGCAGTCCAGGAAGTACGATTGGCTTTCATAATTTTGGTGGATCTACTCATCTTTAAAGTTCCCGGGGACGTTGCCTCCCTTAAATGCATCCTTTATCTGCCAGCAAGTTAGCCAAAGCCCGAGGGGAGCGGAAACTCCAACGCCTCACCGTTAAATAGGTTTCGTCCCTATCAAAAGCGAAACGGATGGATACATGAGCCATTAATGCACTCGGAAATAATCCAAAACTTAATTTTCCAGGGGGATTGATAGTAAGAGCGCGACAGCACCCCACAAGGGTGCCACAACTCAACTTCTCTAAGGTGGAACCTATGCTTCGTGCATCAGGACTGCCCTTATACCATTTACCTTGCTCTTCACAAGACTTTGTTGTCTTTAGACATTGCAAAATTTGTTCCAAAAGCCACTTCTAGCATCCAAGAAAATTAGAAATTGTTTCTTCACCTTGCTAGATACAGCGGCACAAGCACTCCATAAGCCACAGCTTGTATTCAACAAACTAAAATATGATGCTACTGACTCCATTTTGATATGACTTTTGGGCTTTGAGATTTCTAAAGTTAGGCGAGTCAAATAAACGGCATTGAATCAATGATATGCGGGGCTATGTGACTTTTGGGCTTGAGCTTTCTAAAGTTAGGCGTGTCAAGTAAACGGCATTGAATCAATGATATGTGGGGCTTATTATGCTAAAGTGGAGGAGTGCAGAAATGTTGTTACATTCTATGTCGGCATTTCTCACATGGCTGATAATTATAGCGTGGTTGGTCACAAGCAACTTGGTATCTTTCTTATAATACACTTTTCAAAGATTCTAAGTTGCCGTTTTTCTTCTATCATTAGAGGCAAGATAATTAAGAAGCCGCTCATGTCTCTTAGTTCACTAAGTATTGTTTTTCCCTTTTTGTGCGTGTGTTTGTGTGTTTTCCAATGGGATAATTAATTAATATAATAAGCAGGACCGCAATTCTTATTTCACTATGTCATTTATTTATACTACAGAAATGCTAAACAGACGCACCAAAGAGCATTCATGGACAGCAATTCACTTTCAAATTGCTGATTCGTGAATAAACCCCGTCTTTGGATGATGTGACCCATTTAATCAATGCCGATTGTGCATGGGCACTAGATGTCTTACGCAAGATTGAAGAATTTTAAGATCCTAAAGATTGTGTTTTTGGAATTTGTTGAATTTAGCACATTATTATACAAAGTTTCTAAACAATTGGTTTCTTGTGAGCAAGTTATAATCACAGAGACGCTAAAATTAGGGGTGGCAATTCGGGTTGGCGGGTTGTGTTTGTGGCGACACGAACACGACACAATTAATAGTCGTGTCAAAAACCTATGACTCGTACACGACTCAATTCTTAAAAAAATGACACAACACAACCTGTGTAACACAATTAATTGACTGAGTCATGTTGGATACACGACACGAAATGACACGACACGACACGACATGAAACGACTCAATTTCCCTATTACGACTTAATAAAAAAACTGCTCCCAAGTGAATGGAGCCAAACCAACCACAAAATATAGGACAATTATTTTACAACCGTCCTATAAAACATAACATATAGGACGGTTATTTTACAACCATCCTATAAAACATAACATATAGGACAGTTATGTCATAACTGTCCTATATGTTATGTTTTATAAGACGGTTAGTGCATAACCGTCCTATTTTACACATATGGATATGGTTTATTAGTACTTTACCAATCTGTGAGTGTGACTGTGATGTGCAAGACTTCCAATGACCAGTTTGCGTGTGCCGGCAAACGGCCTAACCTTGGCACTGGCCTGCCTGACAGGGACAAATAATTTTCTTTCCTCCAATTCCAAACTAGCAAGTGGCAACTGGAGTTAATGAAACTTACACTTTAATCATTTGTCAAATATTTTGAGTCCTTGATGTTAGATCCGATATGTGGGCCCCCTTGTAGTGGTGGGAAAACAAAATGAAAACTGAAATCATAAAGGTTTAACTAATTAATAATTATCTAGGTCTACTAAGTCAATCTAGTCTAAGGCAATTATTTTGTCTTTTTGTATGTAAGTAAGCCCAATTCCCAAATCCCAAATCCAATTATCCAATTGAATTTGAAGTCTTATGCTAAAGCTAAGCTAGCTTGGCTGGTGGTTGTTTGCTATAAGCCTATAACTATAAGTTATAAGCTAAGACTTAGCTACACGTACACACTTTCTCTAATTTTCTTATCAACCATCTTAAGATTAGCTACACATTGTCAGTTACAAACTTACAAGTTACACTTAGTCAAAAATTAGTTAACCAAGTTTTGTAACTTGTACAAGTACAAGTGAAGTGAGAGACTAACTAACTGTCATATATTGTATAAAAGTATAAATGCTAATGATTTTCTTATGTTAATTTCACATGTCATCACCAATTGATCTAATATATCTCTTTTTCATCAAATTCATGAATATTATGTATCTAACTTATATAACTCAATATTTGTTTCTCATTTCTAACTCCCAATTGATGATAATAGATTAGGAATAACTCATTCATTCATGATCCATTGATCTATCATTCATGTAGAGTAAAATTTAGTGACTCCCTTAGTAATATCATTCAACATTTGTTTTTTCTCTCATGATTATTATTCATTTTACCATCAATGCCACTTCTTTTCAGTTTTCACTATAGAGTATATACCACAATCCATAATTAATTTTAGTTTCACCAAAGTTATCATATCAATATCCCTCTAATTCTCTCTTGATAAGCTTTTGTGTTAATTCAACACATAACTCCTATTCTCTGTTCTCATTCTCACCTCACCAATGAGATAATTACATAACTCTTTCTATACCAATTCTCAAGGCAATTGTTTTGTCTTTTTGTATGTAAGTAAGTAAGCCCAAATCCAATTATCCAATTGAATTAGAAGTCTTAAGCTAAAGCACCTGCCCTGGTTGTTTGTTTGTTATAACTATAAGTTATAACCTAAGACTTAGCTACACCTACACACTGTCTCTAATTTTCTTATCATGATTTTCTTATGTTAATTTCACATGTCATCACCAATTGATCTAATATATCTCTTTTTAATCAAATTCATGAATATCATGTATCCAACTCATATAACTCAATATTTGTTTCTCATTCTAACTCTCAATTGATGATAATAGATTAGGAATAACTCATTCATCCATGATCCATTGATCTATCATTCATGTAGAGTAAAATTTAGTAACTCCCTTAATAATATCATTCAACATTTGTGTTAATTCAACACATAACTCCTATTCTCTGTTCTCATTCTCATCTCACCTAATGAGTTAATTACATAACTAATAACTATTCCCTTCAGACTCTTCCTATACTCATTATCTACTAATGGGATAATTACATAACTCTTTCTATACTCATTCTCAACTCTCAAACTACTGAGTTAATTACACAACTGTTTCTATTCTCATTCAATCATTCTTACCTAATGAGTTAATTACATGACTCTTTCTTTACTTATCATCAACAACTTTTGAATTGAGTATGAGTTACTTACATAACTTTGCTTTTTTAAGCTAATCCTCAACTGAGATCAGATGAGTTAAATACATAACACTTACTTTACTCATCCTCGACCTCAACAACTATTGAATTGAGTATGACAGTATGAGTTACTTACATAACTTTGTTTTTAAGCTAATACTCAACTGAGATGAGTTAATTACATATATGCTTTGTCTTTTTAAGCTCGTCCTTAAGGAAATTAAGACGAGTTAATTACATAACTCTTTCTTTAGTCTATACTTAATAACTATTTTTTTTAAAGCACATCCTCGACTAAGATTAATTAATAACTCTTTCTTTACTCATCCAGTCATCCTCAACTAAGATGAGTTAATTACATATATGCCCTGTCTTTTTAAGCTCATCCTTAAGGAAATTAAGATGAGTTAATTACATAACTCTTTCTTTACTCTATACTTAATAACTATTTTTATTTAAGCGCATCCTCAACTAAGATTAATTAAATATATAACTCTTATAGCTTATACGACGGTTATGCAACAACATGTCAACAACCATCCTATACCTTTCTAATAAATAAAATAACCATCTTATATAACTTATAGGACGGTTATAAAAAAAACCGCCCTATATTTCACTATATATATTATAAGACGGTTATTTAAAAATAGTCCTATATTGTTCTATATATCGTTTTTCACCTTGATCAGCCCTAATTTCAAATTTTCAATCTTCCAACAGTCCAAACTATTGAGAAGCTGAAAATGACCATTCCTCTTTGATCTTTCACAGATCTAAGCAAAATAAGGTATGTATTTACAAAATTTACAATATGTATACAGTTCTGTAAAAAACGTAAAACCAGTACCTTTTTTTCAATTTTTTTGTTAACTATTTTCCATAAATCTTGATGGGTTTTGGTCTGAGAAGGTGTAGACAACCATTTCTCTTCGATCTTTCACAGATCTAAGCAAAAAAAGGTATGTATTTACGAATTTTACAATATGTATTTTTTCAATTTTTTTGTTTTTTGTTAACTATTTTCCATAGATCTTGATGGGTTTTAGTTCTATGTGTATAAGAAACATTCCATTTGAGTTTTATACTTCTTTGCTCTAGATTTGAGTTTGTTTTTAGGTTTTTTACTGTTATCCCGAAAAAATCAGTTACGAAAATAAAATAAAAAGTCATTTTTTTTTTCGTATTTCTTCATTGAAACGTATTTCTATCCGCATATAGAGCTTTCCCATGTTGTGTATTCATGTGTGATAATGTTTTCATCTTTCTTTCTTTTTTGTAATTTAGTGTTATTTTTTAATTTTTATGAAAAAATAAGTTATGAAAATTAGGAAAAAATTGTTCTTTTGTATATTTATTAGTTAATAATACCTATTCTTATCCCCATATATAGCTTACTCATGCTTGAATCTTCATGTATTGATGATTTTTAGCTAATTTTTAGCATTTAATCTAATTTTTAGTAATATAGGACGGTTCTTCAGGAATCGTCCTATATAACTTGTAATAGAGGACGGTTCTTCAGGAACCGTCCTATATAACTAGTAATAAAGGACGGTTCTTCAGGAACCGTCCTACATTACATGAGTAATATAAGACAGTTATTTAGGAATTGTCCTATATTTTCAACCATTTCATAGGTTAGAATCGTGTCATGGTGATGAGTAAATAGGTTGCGTGTTAAACAGGTCGACACGACGGGTCAAATTGATTGACTCGAATACGACATGATTTTTGGCATGTCATTTTCGAGTCACCCGAAAATGACACGAACACGATAAGCCACTAAATTCGTGTCGGGTTCGAGTCGTGTTATCGTGTCGTGTCATATTTTGCCTTCCCTAGCTAAAATCATCTAATCCATATCATCTTTGAAATAATAAACATCCAAAGCTAAAGCAATCAGATAAGATGTCCACCTATTGTAATAACTCTAATTTTTATGAATATAATTGAATTATTAAAAATTAAAAGTTAAAATTCTAAAAGTGGAACTGAAACTTTGAATTCTAGAAAAATTTATTTTTATAAAAATAAAATCAAGACTTAAAACTTGAATATTTGTAATATACTCGAAAAACCGATCATAATGAGTGTAAGTACGTCAAATTCTGAGTCCAGATGAAAAATTCTTATTTTTTTCTATTTTTATGAATAAAAGGGTAAAATAGTAATTTTACTTATAACTGAGACCTAAGACATCAAAATTTGGAATGTACTTGAAAAATTGATTGAAACGACACTAAGTACGCTCAATTCTGAGTTCATATGAATAAACCATATTTTTCTCCATTTTTAGAATAAAAAGGGCAAAATGGTCTTTTCACAACTATGTGGGGCCCACAAGGTGGGCCAACTGTGACGACCTGGGTTTTCAAAACAACTTTTGCAAATTCATTTGAAAATGGTCAGGATCCTAAGGAAGTTTTTTTTTCATTTTAAAACTATCATATATAGTAGTTTACAAAACCGCCTTCCATACTTAGGTGTTTCATTAAAACTTCACATATAATCAAAATAATTTTACTAGAATAAGCACTACCAGGACCCATTGGTCACAGCCCAAACAATCTTAAATGAAATCATAACTTAAATTAAATTAACTCCTCCATTCATAACAAATTACTTGTCTCATCATCCCATTATTTTAAATGTTCAAGGTTCTTATTCTAACAGAAATGAGTACTAATTGTTGCTATCATACTTTCACTTGTCTGCTCCAAAGTTCCTACTTTGCCTCAATTCTCTAGTTCTGCTTGGATGATTGACCTGAAATTGTTGGTGGGGGTGAGTACGACCACTCAATGGGAAATTCTAAGTCAAACAAAAACATGCAAAAAACCCATGAATGCATAGAGGTATAAAGATGCACACGATTAAATGCGATTAATATCAAACCTCGGTAACGGTTAAATCTCGCAGTCCACAGTAAATCACATTGAGTATTACAAATCTCAATCACAAGTACATCGCAATAAAGGTTGTACCAAATATATGAAACATATCACACAATATTAAATAGATTAGACAGCAGCGTCCTGCTGAGGCCATAAAGGTAAATGGTCTAAATCCCTCGAGATTGACCGACATATACATATATGTCTATATCAAATCTCGTCTATTATGCACATAAAGAGAACCAATATCTCATGCCTACGTTCAATCGTGGATACCTCACGACCTACACCGGTCCTCATGGGGGAGAATGGATCACACTGAATGGAAAATCTCATGATCCTTCCAAACACACAAAAGCCTTTACCTCAGGCAGGTATCAAAATTTTTCAGAGTGTCAGTGGCCAATTGCACTCCTAGCATGGAAAACTACAGGGGTCTCATCAATTTCCCCTCATACATTATTCCTAAGAATTTAATCACAGTTTTGATATCACACACACATGTACATTATTATAAACTTCTTCTCTACTTTAAAAACATTCAAGAACATGAATAATCCACTATCAAGTGAGCTCAACCATGGACTTTGGCGTTATTCCACCAAATGCACACTTTCATCTAAACAAAGTTAATAGTATGATTTCAAAACAAATCCATTATTGTATACAGATGGTGATTTGATCAATACGAGTCAACATTCTATTGTGATGTATTTAGGAAATGAATAAGTGTGCATGTTTATGAAATCAATGGTTGTACAGAAAATAAATATTATGCGTCTTGGTAGGTCTCCGAGAAAAGAGTGCACTCGATTATTTAGCATGAAATTAGTGGGCAACACATGGTCAATAATGAAATATGAAATAATATGACTTGTGCATGAAGATTTGCATGGGACATATGCACGGCTTGGGTAGCTAAGTTTTATTCCCATATCTTATTCACATATAAATTTATATGACATTGTCTCCTTACTTGATAAGCATGCATTCTCCTCCACATGATGACTTTTCAATTGATTTTCTAAGTGTAAGTAACATGTGATGGTTTCATGAATATAGTTATCCATCAATTTGTAAGAGTTATATGCCTAATTTCTATAAGCACTCATTATATATCCTGCACGTGAACCCTCCCTTGATCAAATTTTGGAGTCTTGAGCATAAACCCAACATGGCAATTGAGAAAATGGAGTCTTATGATCCTATGCATCAATCAAATAGTGTCCTATATTCTAAGTGATCAATTAGGTGTACTTGGATCAAGGGTCCATGGTGGTAAATCCTCACACTCAGATCTATGGTTTAAAATGCAGATTTGTAGGCTTAGATCAATGTCCAAGATTATTGATCCAAGCATGTAATTACTAGTTCAATTAACAAAATCTATGCTCACAGATCAACCACATAAAATGCTTGATCTTGTGCGTCTAGATCAGTGGTCCAACAAGAAAGGAAAATGATAGGTTCCATATGCCTATAACATGTGTCCTGATTTGGAGAACAACCATGCGTGTGGGTCATTAGCTAATTAAGATAAATCCTGCACATGGATCCATCAACCAAATAGGACAGACCATGCACATGAAAAAAAAAATCAAACAAAGTTGATCATGCATATGAATTCCATGACTCAACCATAGACCATGCACATAAATATCCTTATCCGAATATGCTAATCCATGCATATGAATCTTCAACGTTTTCAATAAAAATACATGTTGACTTGATCTCATATACATAAAAAAACATGAATGCACTCCATGTCATATACATAACATGAATGCACTGAACCTAATATACGTAAACAACCTGAATGCAATTAATTCATCTAACTTATAACCGCATGGTATACAACAATCCAACACGCATGAGATTATAGGGATCTTGCTAGCATGGAGACACATGGATCTAGCTCATATAAAACAAATGTAATATTTAGCAAGTACACGAGACACATGATTTATCCAATCACTATCAACCGTGAAAACCCACTAAACTTTGTGTACTGATTTCAAAAATTGAAGAACAAGATGGCTAGATTTACCTACTAATTTGATCATGCAATCCTAAAATAACAGCTTGGAATAACTACACTTTATAGATCTTGAGAATAGCAGCATGCACATTCTTGTTGCTATTAGAGTAACAAATAGAATCTACTATAAATCAATAATAAGTGCATGCATATTGCAACGTAAGATCAAATGGAATGCATGCTTCAAAAAGAGATTAACGGGGAAGATCTAAGATGAAACAAGAACAAGGGTACACATGTTGCGTTTAAACAAACAAGATCATTTGAAGTTTTTGCAATTGAAAATCAATCTAACTTAGAATAACCCACGCCCCCTACCTCTTAAAAGCAAAAATACTCTTCTACAGTCTTCTTTTCCAAAAACGCATGGTATGTCTAATCCTTGGTGCAGCCTCCTCCTCCTCTCTCTCTCTCTCTCTCTCTCTCTCTCTTTGTGTTTCACGCAATCCTACCTCCCCTCTTAAACCAATTTCAAGTTGACTCTCCTCTATCCTACCATATCTCTAGTTGTTTCTTTCTTTCTTATCCTTTCCTATCATGTTTCTAAGTCTATCTTTCCTTCTTATCCTATCCTTTCTAGGTTCTAATCTCCTTACTTATCCTAATCCTTTCTTACTTAGAATTCTCCAGATTCATTGCACCTGGACACTCCTTGGTTTGGGTAGGAAATTTCTCAAAAAAGGTTATCTTTGAAGACTTGAACTCTAATTCTAGAGTTTTGCATACTCCTTCTCTAACCATTAAAGCAATTAGATTTTGTTGTCAATTATAAGCAAAATAATACTTATATATGAAAATGAAAGTTATTACACCAACGGTCTTGAAGACCACTATCATGAGTCAAACCACTAGCAGTTGGTAGTAGAGAAGGAGGTGGAAGTAGAAATCCAATGTCAATTTAATAATAAAAAGAAATGAAACATAATTATGACATGTAATAATGGGAAATTAAAAAATCCTTATATATAGCTCATAAAATTTTCCGAACTTTTTTCTAAAAATCCCCCACGAAGTGCCTAGAATACCTTGAAATCCCAACTCCAAAATCCTCCCGTCTTCCCAAAATTTTTCTTCTTTCCTTATTCTCCTCTTGTTTTTTTTTCTCTGTACAAGCATCTGCAGACGTACCTAGCACTCCAGGCTCATTGGAGACGTTTGGCGCATCAATTGACGCGTCGTCCCCGATGAACCAGGGTTTTCCCCTAGGAAACCTTAATTCAATTAGCCATCCAATTCCACCTTTTATAATCAGATCTCCATTGTTGATCTGTTCAAAATGAGGGGATCTACAAAAACCCTAAGATTTCATGATGATCCACCGGTTGGATCTCCGAAAAAAATCAAAACCAAAGTCAAGCACGATACTAATTCCGTCTTCGACAAGTTGTATGCCTTGTTCCAGCCAATTTGACTAGTGAAACAAGATCTTGAATCGTTTAATATCTTCAGGATGATGGGGTCTTTAACAACCCCATAATCTAAGACATTATCCAGCAACAGAACCAGAGAATTCAAGGACTGAATATTTATCTAGCAGCTAGGGTTTTCTTTCACCGGTAAATCTCTTTTCCAATGAATATCCTTCACCGGACCGGCACAGGTAAGCCACCCACTTCACTCCCTTTTCATTCCTACATGTTTTTCTAAGTTTCCAACCATCCCTGATCTCCCTTGGCCATTGATCCATCAGAAATGATGGATCAGCATGGAGGGTTGAGATCTCATCATTTGCCAGCTCATATACAAACTCTTTGGATGAGTTCTTTTGGCCCAAAAATCTTAGGATAAGAAATCTTAGCCCTTGATGTCTTCCAATTTGGGAGATCTGGAGAAAGGTTGATTCGACTGTCTAGATTGGACTGTCTCAATTAATCTCCGTGAGATCGATCCCAAAATGCATGTGCGAAACACAAGCATGGACGCTCCCTGCAGGAGAGTCCCCGCACGTGCGCTCGCATGTGAGTTGCCAAGTGGTCAAGAACAACGCTATCTGTGTCTCCGTGGCTAAGACGCAGACCACTGGTCATCCCCACACCTCGTACGCCCAAATTAGATTTGAGCCGTCCAATCTTTGAACTGAAGCCTTATTTCTTCAATTAAGAACTCATATTAACTTTGATTTTAGATCTAAAAACACTGATGCATTCCTTATGTTATGTAAAATATATTGAAATCATGATATCTATGTTTCTAATTGTATTTATGTGAGATAATTATTAAAATCTATTATAACAATCTTGGATCATGCCTAAGATGATCTTAAAATGTAAATCTAATCCGATAAATGGATTCAGGACACCCAAAAACCCTACAAACAACAATCACAGTAAGATTTATGGACATCTAGATCAAAGAATTGGGCTGTTAAAGATTGGATCAATCTAGACCCTTAAAAATGTCTGAAATCTTAAATTTTTTATTCAAATCTTATTTTAAGTCAAAATTTAAATATGAAAGTGAATTCCTTATGTTATGTAGAATCTTATTGAAGCATGATAATTATGTTTTTAATTGTATTTATGTAAATTATTTGCTAAAATCCTTAGTAACAAACTTAGATCATGATCAAGATGATATCAAAATAGAGATCTGAATGATGGATGGATTCAGGAGGTCCCAAAACGTTAAGGACCATGATCATTTTAAAAATTTAGGATATCTAGATCAAGTAATTGAATAAAATTGTAAAGATCAATATCAGCTGTTAAAACTAGCTAAAATCTTAAAATCTAAATTCGGATCTCAATTTGACTCTAAATTGAGATAAAAAAAAAGTGGGTTGGATTCCTATTGATGAGGATAATCCATCGAACCAATAAAGTCATAAATTCAATTCATGAAATTTTTTATTTTTAAGGAGATAAGGGTACTAACATCCTTGATCTACAAGATCTGGGATGATCAGACCATTCAAATCATTTTGGATAATGATCTAATGATGTAATAACTCAAAATAAATGGGTTATATGTAATTGAATTATCAAATTTTAAGATCTTGACCATTAAAAGTAGTTAAATTCTTAAAAATACATACTAATCAAGGATGATCAGAGACTATGAATAGGTGAGGATGATGATCTTATGATAAGATCATAGGAAATGAATGGCTTGATGATGATAATTTGGGTAGATTAAGATCTATGCCCTTAAATTAGCTTAAATGGCTTAAGATCTTCTTGATCGGTTAAATCAAGGAGGATTAGATTGTGTAATAAGATGATATCAATGATCTAGTGATGACTTTAAAAAAATAAGCAGATCTGATAAAAATAAAAGATTAAGATCTAAATCCTAAATAGGATGAAAGATGACCATTGGATCATAATGATATGTTAAATGTATTTATTTGAATTATTATTGTTATTGTAAATGTCTTTTATTACTTAGTAGATTTACTTATTTATGCTTTAATGTTCATATTATGTAAATTATATGAAATATATATATATATATATATAAATGGACATTTACAATAAACAAAGGATATGGACTTAAGCATAGTTAAAGGTTATATTTAGTAGGATAATATAAAGATTATCAAATCCTTAGCCCAAATTAGGAGAATGATTCACCCCATGAATGACATTTTAAATGTTCATGAATTTAATTAAAATTAATTAGAAAGAGTACTTAGGGTTAAAATGCTTATAAGAACCTTGTTAAAGGTTGAGCTATTGCTACCCCAGTGGACTTTGAACATTGTGGTTATAGGGGGTATACAAGAGTCAAATGCTTTTTCCTCGCCTCCCATCGACATAAGTTGAGGTCTAAACACCTCCTTACATGAGGATTGTATTAATCACTCTTTGAGCAAACTTTAACTGGTAAGCATTGGTCAATTTTGGCATAAGGAGGAGCAGTCTAGACTTAGGATGAAATAAGCTATCTTCAACTAGTAAAACATTAACTGGTTGAATAATAATAATAATATCATAAAAGGTTAGTAAAATATCTAATCTTAATAAAAATGGAGGATTGTATTAATCACTCTTTGAGCAAACTTTAACTGGTAAGCATTGGTCAATTTTGGCATAAGGAGGAGCAGTCTAGACTTAGGATGAAATAAGCTATCTTCAACTAGTAAAACATTAACTGGTTGAATAATAATAATAATATCATAAAAGGTTAGTAAAATATCTAATCTTAATAAAAATGGTAAGTAAGATAATCATGATCAAACAAGATCCATAAGGAGATCTTGAATGATCAAGAACAATAAGAATCATAACAATGTATTGTACTTAGTATGCATGTTTATTAGTATGAATGTTGTAGATCAAATCTAGATCATTAGATTAGATCATCTAAACCATTAATCAAATATGATTCAAAGAAGAGAACCAGGATCATCCTCCTTAGAGATGATCAAATAACTAAACTTAGATTAAAGAATAACTAGATGATAGAAGATCTAAGCCATTGATCTTTATCAACAAGTATAAATTGTTGATCAAAAGATCTATGAAAGATCAAGATCAAATAGATGGACATACAAAGACTTAGAGATAGAAAATTAGATCTAAAAGGTTAGAAGATCATTCTAACCGTCAGATCTATTGATAAATAGGATAAACACTATCTGAGGAAGATAGATTGTATGAATTATAGGAACACAAGACAGATCTAGATCCTTTATATTAAAGGACAAGATTAGATAAGGAATATAGATAGGAGATTATCCAAAATTGTACAAATAATGATAGTATGTATGTATTTACAGATTACATACATTAATCATGGAAGATCTAAAGAGATGAATCACTACATGAAGGTAGGTGGAACTTTAAGAATACAAGACCTATGGTCTATGGAATTGTTGTTATACATAGATATTATAATGCTTAAGAATGATAATATACTTAGTTACATTTGAATAATAATTCATGTATATGAGATAGAGATAACTGTTGAAATTAGATGGAATACATAATAAATACCTTGGTATCATTTATGATTATTTCTAAACTTATATAAGAACATAATAAGAATGGATATTATTTGTATCAAATGAGTATCCTTACACTTAATGACATTTGGTGTATAAATACCAAATTAAAGGAAATAGAGATCATTTACAATAAATGATTCATCCTTAAACTTATATAAACAGACAGATCATCTGAGATGTACAAGAAGTATTTTAGATACAAGCATGAGGGCTTGTGATTTTGTTTTAAACAGGCATAAGCCTGGGGATGCTATGCTAAGGAAGTTATGAGGGTTTGGCCACTCGCTTTCCGAAATTTGATGATATTATGATACCTTGCCCAAAGAGTGGCTACAAGTCGAGTAGGGCAATTATGGGAAGGCCCCACTGTAAAAGTCCTATCTCACCATACGGGCAGTGACACAATATTTTCCACCGTGGTATTAGTGGTGAATAGGGCAGTTATTCGAGCGCGCTAGTACTGATTAGACTGCATCATGATAGTCCTTTGAGTATTTTGCATTATGATGCATGGCATAGTAAGATGCCAATACTGCCCTAATGAGAGAGAATTTTTTCAGCAAGAGTCTGGATGATTTTATCAACTCAGTGTGTCTAAGTATGATTATTGATATTTGAGATATTGACTATTATATGTATGTATGTATGTATGTATGTATGTATGTATGTATGTATGTATGTATATATATATATATATATTGGTGAATGGTTTGGAATTATCATAGTAGATGATACATGATAAATTATTTGATAGAATTATCATATATGGTATTGTTCATGGAAATTAAATTATGTGAGTCAAATAGAATATCAAGATTATGAATACTATGCTTTTGAATTATACAATTCCATATGTTCTTGAATCCCCTATCAAGCATAGCTTGCTGAGATATTATAAATGTTTGAATGTTTACAATATCTCAAATACACAATGCAGGCTCATGTATATTTACTATTTTACCCTTTATTATTATCCTTATTGTTTAATTATTTATTTGGGTTATTACATGATTGAAGAACCAAAGTTTTCAGGGGAATGTTTCAATAGCCTTAAGCAAGATTAAGAAATCATATGAATGGGACCCGTGCCACATCCAATAATATTGCTTTGAATTAGCTGATATGAGTCTTGATTCAACCTAGTTTGGTACATCCATATGCACTTTTCAGTTGTTCATTTTTGACTAGAGAATGGACGATGATGTGATTGTGATTGTGCCGTTCCACATAAACTTATAAAAATGAATGGTATGGACTGAAAGATGGACCCACAAGATCATTGCAAGCCTGCCTCATTACATTAGTCAATGGGGTGAAGGGTGGAATGCAGGGCTCCTTTAAGCTCGATTATAATGCTCGTAATGGAATGATTAAAGGAGGAATTGCAAATTTTATACATGATTCGTTGGAAGGCTAATCGCCGGGTTCAGCCAATGGCCGCCCAACACGAGCAGAGCACATAGTCGCATCCACAAATTCAAATCAATGTGACAGTGCAGGTCGGCATTCCTAGACCTGTTTTGCAAGTTCATTGGCCGAGCTATTCGTTGCTTTGTGAACATGATTCAGTTGACGTTGTGGATGGACAATAGCAAGTTTGACCTCGTTGATCAGGTCCCAGAACCTCCAAGGGGGTGCTTATCTTCTCTAATCCATCTAATGGCATTTGCACTGTCTCCCTTAATGATGTGAGGCATAAGACCATTGTTTAAGCAGAGAAGAACACCCGAATTACAGCTTCCACTTCTGCCATAGTGGAATCCTTGGTCCCAATGGGTCTGGTAAAATCCAGAAGCGGTAGACCTTCGTGGTCACCAAGCAAACAACCAATACCTGCTGGTCCCGGGTTGCTAAAAAAATGCTCCATCCAAATTTAGCTTCAATTTGCCAACGGGTGAGTGCTTCAATTTAGGTTTTGGGATATGTTTGGCTTGCAGCAATGGTAGAGTTGTTGTTGTGTAACTTTGAGGTCGCAGGTTCAAGGCATAGAAACAGTCTCTTGCAAAATGCAAGGTAAGGCTGCATACTATTGGCCCTTGTGATCCACCCCTTCCCCGAACCTTGCATGCACGAGAGCTTTGTGCACCAGGGCTGCCCCCTTTCTGATCCGTTAGGGTTCGGGGTTCAGTGTTCAGAGGACAGTCCGATTTCAGCCCAACTTGTGAAAAATTGTTGGACCAAAAACTGCTCAAAGTCCTTGCTGTAGTCCAATCTGACACCCATCTGATTAAGCAATCCTTCATCTGTATGATAGATCTAAACCTCCCCTGAAAGCACCTATAATTTCTCTATTGCCGAAGGAGCCAGCATATTGCAGAGGCAGAGATTTTCCAAAGCAGCTTGTTTTTTCTATTTGTTTTGATCAAAGACCACTTTGTGATCAACCTCCTTATTGGGTTTGACCTAATCCATGTCATGTTCAATTTGCCATGGATGAAATCCCAAAGCTCGTCGGCAAATTTACACAACTCCAAAGGATGATTGATAGACATAATTCTCAAAGCACAAGAAACAAATCGATGGCTTTGCCCATCTACGCCTCTGTAAAATATTATATGTTTAAGCCTTCCTTTTGCAAGCTGTCCACAAGAAAAAGTTGTTCTGGGGTAAAGCTTTCATCCAAATCGTCTTTGTGAGTAGCCTATAAGATGAGGCTGCAGAGAAAATGCCAGAGGGTTCAGGTTGCTCACACAGTTTATCCCTCTTCTAATGTCAATGATCCTGGTGTTGAGCAAAGTAATTAAATTCTGTAATTGGTCCAGTTCTAAGTCATATGTCTGCCTGCTGAAGGTAATGTTCCTGTTCACGCCCAATAGTGTGACCATGAGAGAGTCTTCTACCAGAGCATCTTTCTGATTAGAGATTCTGAATAATCTGTTACAACTGGATTCAAGGTTGAATCCATTGAACCAAGTTTGACTCCAGAATTTAGTGTGTTCCATTTCTTACAACAACAAGTGTGTTTTCTTTGAACATTTACTGCCCCTTGCGTATATCCCTCCACACAGCTGAACTTCCATGTATTTTAGACTAGTCCATTCCCCAGTGATCTTTGTATTAGAATCCATTCTCCTTAACCATTTAAGAAACACAGCACTATTTACAGCAGCAAGGACTCTAATTCCCAGCCCTGCTTCTGTGGGTAAACACAATCTACGACACCAAATGGAATCTTCTGTTGTCAATGTTATCATCTCAAAGGAAATTTATCTGAATTCTCTCTAATCTTGAGTTACAGCACCTGGGCATTTGTAGAGAGACATGAAATAAAGTGGGAGAAGGGTAGACTTCAGAAGATTCGGCCTTCCCCCTGCTGATAGACAATTTCTTTTCCAGCCTTCAAGCTTTTTATTGAATCTCTAATCAGTGACCTTCCTGTTCTTTTTCCAGTGAAATGTTCATGTGCTTTTTATTGTCCCTTCTTTGGATGATGAATGTTTCGTCTTGGACAAGCTGAGAGCCATGTATGCAATGGGACGAGAGTTCAAACCCCAAATGTGGCAGATTTTGAATGACAAGTATGTGATTGTTTGAACTAGTCGGGAGATCAGGTTTTGTGTGGAATTGAATTCTTGACTATTTTCCTTTAAATATATAGTTTGCCGGCCACTGATTGTGCTTTTAGGATACTCCTTAAGTTTCAATATTTTGATTACCACAACATAGAGGCACTTGGAGCTAATTTTAACCAAGTAGGCCAATTGCTCCCTTCCCCACCACCCCACACCAAAAATTTGAAATTTTTTTTTTATATACTTTTGTGTGGCCGCCATCTCATTTATGTATATATTTTACTTTTGGTCCTCCCTCAAATTCAACCTCCACCCACCCTCAACATTTAATCCGGACCCTACCCATTTTGTCCTAGCTCCATCCATGCACTTGGCCAAACCATTTGATCAGATTACACTGCTCAGATAACTTTGAATCATCTCGTAGATGCAAGGTTAAAATCTTGACATTGAACTCTGTTAAAGTATCATGTTCAAGTAAGAGTGCACGCTTAAGAGGGGAGGAAAGAATATAGACCCTTTTCTCATACATAGTAAAACTTTTTTGGTAGATCTATGCCGTTCAAAATGTTAGGAATGCTTAGAGACACTAGACATCAAATTTCATGCCCATTAGATGTCTTTAGTCTATAGTTCTTTATTTCTCATGGGTTACCTCTTATTAGTATTCTAAACATGATGATAGGATTAAATTGACCAAAAAGATTTACAATGCATAAATAAAAGACTGTGTACTCAGTCTCATCTTGAGCACGCACTCACTCTTGCTAGAGACTCCTTCCAGAAAATTAATTTATCAAAAATTGAAGTTTCTGCCATTTGTTGGGCTCTTTTTGTGAAATTTAATGGAATAATTTCAAAAAACCTCCCCTCAAATTTGATATTCTAAGTTTCAATGACTTGCCTGCGTAAAGTTATTATAGGAGAGAGAGATAGAGAGAGAGAGAGAGAGAGAGAGAGTACAGATAAGATAGTTCTACCCTTGTAGGTGCTGACACTTGCTTCTCCCCTTCTGCACACCATTCCACTCTTCTACAACTTATAACTCCACTAAAACTGCATAACCAATGCTGCAGGGATTTGCTACAGTAACCAACAAATATTTGAGCGTTTCTATTGTAGGTCCCAGTTGGTAATAAGTTGATAGCTAGCCTTACTGGAAGTTAGATGGAAGAACATTTATGTCTTGCCTAGTGTTACTAGAACTTTGCGTCCATTTAAGTGAAGATTTTGACCTCGACTTCAGACAATGTAATTGGAAGTCCTTGTAAACATTTACCAATCTATTCATCCCGTTTTTCTGTCTCATTGTATTTGAGCGTCTCTGTCTCATTGTACATCAACCTGTTTTATATTCTGTGCACAGACTGAACTCCCTATTTGGTCTTCTACTTCCCCTTAGTGCCTTGATTTTACCGTCACTGGGTTCTCTTCTGAGTCTTAATTTTCTCCTACCAAGCCAGTTATTAAATACTCTTTTGACTCATGGAGTTCATGAAAAATTGGCTCCAACTGTTATTGACTTGGAATTTGTTTAATTTTGGCCACATTTTCATCTGTATTCAAGTTTCTATACACCATATATAGAGGTAGAAACTTTTGAACTACGCTCTAGACCATTGCAGTTTCTTAAATCAAGGAACTGGATCCAAGTGAGACACCAGCCTGAGGTTTTGTATACCTTCACATTCTGATGTATCTCTTTCCAGTTTAGACCGGCTTGGTCACTGGTAAGTTTTCCTTCACCTTAATAAAGGTCAACTATTCAAAAAAAAAAGGGAAAAAAAGTGATACACCAGCCTGTGTCAAACCAAATGCTAGTAGATTAGCAGTACTAAATCAGTTTTGAGTATTTTCTCTTCTTCATGTTGTTTGTCTAGGGATGAGGAGATGGTTATGACGAAGAGCTGATCAGCAAGGACCTTGGATTTCCCAGGAACCTAAACACAATAAATAATGAATGGAAAGATGGGTGTGAAGGGGTTTCAGCTTTTAAATTTTCAGTTTTAATCCAAACACAAACTTTAGGAGCAAAGCAGCTTTTAATTAGCTGTTATATTTTCTTTTACAGGCCATATTTTCTGTTCACAAGGAAGTTTTTCCATGGTGCTGCGATGCCCCTTTTGACAGAGGGAGCTGGTGATCGCTCCCTTCAATTCTGCTGTACTACTGAATTCAATATTAATTAAATCCCTTGCTTCCTGTGTTGACCATATTAACTTCAATTATGATGCCAAGTTGTCTTCAGTTTTTGTTGCACAAGTGTTGCAACATCGAAGCTAGCCAAAACAGCAAAATCGGTGTTTTCATTAGCCATGGAGTTGGCGAGTCCAAGGGAAGGGGTATAGTGTAATTAAGCGATAGAACTGATTTTAATTGGGTTTCTAGGGAAAGAGAGTTACTAGCTCACTAATGACTGCAACGATTTTATACTCGAGGGAGCATTTTCATTTGGTCTTGATATAACATAATACACAAATAATGGAGAGAATTTCTGATGGAATTATCTAACGGAGATATAGACTACAGTTGCTAGAATAGAAAAGCCATTCTTCGTATACCTTAGCTCTGAGAATGGAAGTGGTTTGTTTTGTATTTATATGCAATTTGACGATTTCGTTTGTGTTCATGTTGGCGATTTTTTATGTGAATTTGGGTCCACTGACCCAGTGACACACCAACCAAGTCCCTTCCCTTTCTCCGATGATAAATTGTTACATTTGTGGAGCGGTTCTAGCAAACAATAATGGATTGTCACCTTGCTTTTTGTGTTGTCGATGGAGCTTTATAAGGATCTTCATGTGGGCCGTCCATTGCTTGAATGAATATATGGGATGATCTGATGGTAAATCCTCTGCTGCAGATGAAGTTTAATGCCTTCTAATCTATAACGGGTGTTGATGTAACAAAGTTATTCTAAAGCAAACAGACTAGGGTTTTAGATCCGCTCTATTAACTTTACAGGTTTCAAGTTGAGAAAAAAAAAAAAAAAAATTAATGTCACGATAGAGAGCACTATGTCAAAAAAAAACACTAAAGAGGGAACTTGGCGCCGTAGTAGCAGATTACAGCTATAAAGGCGTTGGCCGAAATTTGCCGCTATAGCTACCTGTAGAGGCAAAACTCGAAAAATATTCCCGCTGTAGGCATCAGTAGAAGCAACATTGACTGTATAGTTGCATCAGGATTCACATAGCTTGATGCCATGGACCTGATTGCGGTGAAAGTCAGTAGTCTTTCCCGCTATAAGTGGAAATGCTCCTCCTAAAGCTCCGAATTGCCTATTCTCTTAGTTGCTGCTTGCTGGTTCATTTTTTCTAGAAAATTTCAGGAATCCCCCGAGGTCTGAATAGGCATATCAAGATATAGAGTCGAGTAGTAGACGCCACAATTTTTTGCCTCTACAAACCCAAAATTCATACCAACATTGCTCCTGTTACCCGCTATCTATCTATACCGGCAAAACAGTGCTGGAGTTGAATTTCAGACACCTCACTGTAGCTATAATTTTGTCACTGATAGAGCTATATGGTGACAGGAAAGCCCCATCTTTTTGCTCACATGTTTTGTAGCCGTGTAGATCAATAGCGTCGAATGAGTTGACAAATGCACACCGATGGACCCAAAACTTTCACCGACAGTGATTGTTTGTATGTATGAGGCAAATTGAGCGGTAGCGTTCAGAAAAATTGTAGGAGTGTAGATTCAATAGCGTCAAAATGAGTTATGGAGTGGGTTCATATTGCCAGTACACCCACATAGAGGCAACTCTAAACCGCCGTTATTTATGATCACTGGAGAGCTACAACAACGTAAAACTCCAAACCCATGCTACAGTAACTTGCTACCGTAACCAACAAATATATATACATACATGCATACATTGATATGTATATATAGCCATGGTACATACATGTGTACATAAAAGGCGCACAAATAGCTCTATCTTACATGCATCTATCTACAGAAGAAGCACTGACATGTGTCACCATACTTTTAATTGACAGAAACTTAAACTCAAACTATGCTGCATGATAAACAATGCCCGCTGCTTTTTCTTTGGAGACAGAATTCACATGACATGATCAGGAGACTGAAGAATATAAACAACATGCTCTCTTAACTCAAAAGAATAAAGATGTTGTTGCAATACTAATTTGGAGAATGGAAAAAGTACAGAATAGTAACACTTAGCTAATTGATAAAGATGAAACTGAAAGAAAGGTGATATGGTCACATACCCAACAGTTTTGCATATTTGACACAAGCTGTTGTGTTTTGTCCATCACAAGATTCATCATCTAAGTTCCTCTCAAAAAAAAAAGATTCATCTTCTACGTTCTCTCCCGTGGTAAGATTCATCACCTGCTCTATGGTGATGTGAAGAGTCTTTGCTATACCTAGAGCGTTTGTCACTTCCATGCCTATCCTTGTCTTCCTTCAAATATGGTTCAGACTCATGCCTGCCTGACCATTTGTCATTGCCTAGCCTATCTTGATCTTCTTTCTGAATATGTCTGGTTGTATCATTGTCATATGTTGAGCATCTCTCACTTCCTCTCCTGTCTCGATCTTCTTTTAAGTTTGTCACAGTCCCTTCCCTTCCTGACCGTGTCTCATTTGCTTGCCTATCCCAGTTTTCATGTGGATTTGCTTCCTTTCCATGCCTGTCTGACCATTTCTCAGTTCCTCGTCGAACTTGATCTTTTGAATTTGGTTCACTTCCCCTCCAGCGGCTATTCCTGTCCGTGTAGTCTCTCTCTGCTCTGGAACTTCGCCCATCAAGATCAGATGATCTTAATTTTGAGCCCCTGTCTTCAACTTTAGATCCTAGAGTACGATCAGTGTGCAGGGATCTTCCATGGCTTTTCAATTGGCCCTCATACTTGTCATGACTCCATTTGAAATCACCACTACCAGGTCCTGAACCAGTATTAGCATTTCGCTGGAGTTCAAAATTACAAATCGTAGAGTCAGCAATGTTTAACGTATATGATTCAATCTTAAATTGATACAAATGAAAGGGGTAAGCTTTTGAGAAATCCATGAAGGACAAGAAAGAAAATGCAAATAAGGTTTGTCTTTCCAATAGCCAAGAGGTTCAAGTGGTAATGGGCATTTCTCTTTATTTGGTAGGTCAGCAAGAGCTTGTAACCCAAGTGGGGGCATCAAAGTGGTGAGGATGTCTTGGTCAGATCTGTAGGGATGGGTCGGAGGTGCATACTTCTGACTTGCCCACTCCAAGTTAGGAGTTGAACTCTGTGGCCCAGACTAAGGACTGGGCGACGGCGTTCCTAGAGTGGAGGATACAGCATCGGGCTGGCTTCACAGAGCAGCGAAAACCTCCCGCTCTTGACAGTGGAGGGATTACAAGTTGGGGTGCCTCCCTCCCAAAGTGCTCTCAGATCTGGCCATCTTTTTTTCTTTTTTTTTTTAACTCCGCCAATGCCGGTCCCAAGCCCGGATAAAAAAGGAGGAGGGTCTTACGTCAGGTGCCAGCCGGCAAGGGGGAAGTTGAAGATGATTCTATTATTTCTTTCTTACAAATTAATATGCATTTGTATATTAGTTTGTGAGGAAGAAATGAGAATCATCTCCAGCTTCTTAAAAGATGGCAACCCTTGTATCAGGTAGCCAGCCGGCAAGGGGGAAGTTGAAGATGATTCTATTATTTCTTTCTTACAAATAAATATGCATTTGTATATTAGTTTGTGAGGGAGAAATGAAAATCATCTTCAGTTTCTTAAAATATGGCCATCCTTGCGTCAGGTAGCCAGCCGGCAAGGGTGAAGCTCAAAATGATTTTAATGATTTCAATGAAAAT
This sequence comes from Warburgia ugandensis, assembly GCA_035236585.1. Classification (NCBI taxonomy): domain Eukaryota; kingdom Viridiplantae; phylum Streptophyta; class Magnoliopsida; order Canellales; family Canellaceae; genus Warburgia; species Warburgia ugandensis. The sequence continues at coordinate 48,058,934 of CP141138.1, read as the reverse complement.
CATCTTCAGCTTTTAAAACTATGGCAACCCCAACATGACATGAATCGAAATCTGAAATTCGCTCAAGTTAGGGCGTTCCCCATAAGCGACGCGCTGCATCGGATCCCGGATGCGGTGAAAAATAGGCAAGGGTTGCTAGGGCGTTCTCCCAGAAGCGACGCGCTACATCGGATCCCGGGTGTAGTGAAAAATGGGCAAGGGCTGCTAGAGCGTCCCCTCAGAAGCGACACGCTGCATCAGAACCCAGGTGCAGTGAAAAGTGGACATGGGTTCATACCATGGAGGTCAAGAAAGGCGATAGTAAATAGGGAATCTCCAAATCATAAGATTCGCATCGCTACATGGAATATAGGGACATTGACAGGTAAGAGTTTGGAGTTAGTAGACACGATAAAACGTAGGAGAGTCAACATCGCTTGTATCCAAGAAACCAAGTGGAAAGGAGGAAAGGAAAATAATAGAAATGACGTGGGAATAATAGTGGATAAGGAATTAAAGGATAAAGTTGTGGACGTTAAAAGAATTAGTGATAGAATTATAATAATAAAAATAATTCTAGGAGAGCAGATTATAAATATTATAAGTGCATATGCACCACAAGTAGGGCTACAAGATATAATTAAGAGACAGTTTTGGGAAGATATGGAGGGAGTCATGCAAGAAATTCCCAATACTGAGGGAATATTTATAGGAGCAGACTTAAATGGCTATGTAGGAAAAGATAAGGAAGGATATGATAGAATACACGGAGGGTATGGTATAGGTGAACGAAACGAGATGGGGGAGAATATCCTCGATTTTGCTTTGTTATATAACCTATCCATTGCAAATACACTCTTTAAGAAGAGGGATGAACACTTAATAACTTTTAAAAGTGGACTTCATAAAAGCCAAATAGACTTTTTTCTACTTAGGAATAATGAACGATCTATATGTAAGGATTGTAAGGTGATACCCGGTGAGAGTTTAACCTTACAACATAGGTTAATAGTTATGGATATTCATATCAAAAGATGGAGTAAAAGAACTGAACTTAATACACATCCAAAAACTAAGTGGTGGAACTTAAAAGGAGAGAAAATAACCTCATTCAAAAATAAGTTGATGGTAGAAGGAAATTGGAATTATGAAGCAGTAAATACCATGTGGACTAATATGGCTGAGTCCATTAAGAAAGTGGCAAAAGATGTCTTAGGAGTATCTAAAGGTAAAAGGCTATTAGCAAAGGAAACATGGTGGTGGAATGACACAGTGCAAAAAGCTATTAAAGAAAAACGAATGCATTTTAAAGCATGGCAGAAGATTAGAAATAATGAAAACTATGAACAATATAAGAATGCTAAAAACGTTGCTAAGAGAATAGTAAGTGAAGCTAAACTTAAAGCATATGATGAGCTCTATAATAGACTAGGAACAAGCGAAGGTGAGAAAGATGTGTTTAAACTTGCAAAGGTAAGAGAACAGAAGAGTAAGGACTTAGAGCATGTTAGGTGCATTAGAAGCGATGATCAAAGGGTATTAGTCAAAGACGCTGAGATCAAACAAAGGTGGGAAATATACTTCCAAAAATTGTTAAATGACAATGGCCCTGAGAATATAGGAATTGAAAATACTATAAATCTAAATAACACTGGATATTATAGATATGAACGTAGGATTAGGATACTTGAAGTAAAAGAGGCCTTGAGAAAAATGAAATCAGGAAAGGCCATGGGGCCTGATAGTATACCAATAGAGGTTTGGAAGCATATGGGAGATATTGGGATAGTTTGGTTGACCAAGTTGTTTAACAAGATTATAAAATCAAAGAAAATGCCTGATGAGTGGAGGAAAAGCTCTATTGTACCAATCTATAAGAATAAAGGAGACATTCAGAGTTGCACTAATTATCGAGGGATCAAACTTATGAGCCACACCATGAAACTTTTTGAAAGAGTCATTGAGAAGAGGCTACGACATGAAATAAGTGTATCGGAGAATCATTTTGGTTTCATGCCTGGGAGGTCTACCATAGAAACTATTTTCTTACTAAGACAATTAGTAGAGAAATATAGGGAGAGGAGAAAAGACCTACACATGGTCTTTATTGACTTAGAGAAGGCTTATGATAGAGTCCCTAGAGAGTTAATATGGAGAGTGTTAGGTGTTAAAGCGGTTTCTCAGGGGTATATAGACATAATTAAAGATATGTATGAGGGAGCAGTAACAAATGTTAAGACCACTAGTGGCGTGACTGGTGATTTTCCTGTCACTTTCACATTGCACCAAAGATCGGCATTGAGTCCATACCTTTTCACATTAGTTATGGATGAGTTAACAAAACATCTGCATGAGGAGATTCCCTGGTGCATGCTATTTGCAGATGATATAGTCCTACTTGATGAGACAAGGGAGGGTGTCAACATAAAGCTAGAGCTATGGAGAGAAGCATTAGAATCGAAAGGATTTAAAATTAGCCGAACTAAGACAGAATATATGGAATGTAATTTTAGCAAGGAGAGTAGGAGTGGAGCACCAGTCAAGATTGATAACTAAGAGGTCCCCATGAGAGACCACTTCCGATACTTAGGATCATTGATCCATGAGAGTGGAGAGATTGAGAGGGAGGTTACCCAGAGAATCCAAGCGGGTTGGAACAAATGGAGATGTGCATCGGGGGTTTTATGTGATCGGCGGGTGCCACTCAAACTAAAGGGAAAATTCTATAGGATGGCTATAAGGCCGGCCATGCTATATGGATCAGAGTGTTGGGCAGTTAAGGAACATCATACTCATAGGCTGAGTGTTGCAGAAATGAGGATGTTGAGATGGATGAGTGGTAAGACAAGAAAGGATAGAATTAGAAATGAAAATATTAGAAGAAATTTAGGGATAGTACTAATAGGTAACAAGATGAGGGAGATTAGACTTAGATGGTTTGGACATGTTCAAAGGAGGCCAACAACAGCACCAGTTAGAAGGAGTGAGGCAATACAAGTTGAAGGTTCTAAAAGGGCAAGGGGAAGGCCCAAAAGAACGTGGATAGAAGTGGTGAGGAAAGATTTAAAAACTTTGGGACTAAATGAAGCCATGGTATTTAATAGAGTGGAATGGAGGAATAAGATTCATGTGGCCGACCCCTAATTGGGATAAGGTCTTGATGATGATGAGTAACTCCACTTGTGCTGATGCCAGGTTCCGGTATGTACCAAAAGAAAATATAAGGAAAATTTCCAGACTCAACCAAGCTTTTATATAGCCTCATTGCATCATCCGATTTTTCATGCTCAGATTTCACCATAATGATAAACAGAGAGAAAACAACAGACAGGTGATTAAAGAACAGCTTAGGTTTAATTTTAATTCAATGTGGCCAGGCTGGAGTAGATATTTCTGAAAGTCATAACAGGTTGCTTCAATAGATTGATATTAAAAAGCACAGAAAAACATACCATTAGAACATTTAACAATAAGATTTTGAAACACTTCACGGCACAATCCAAGACCAATAATATAAATACTACAAAGTAGCACCAAACAAGAATTACCCACTTTTATAGTTGCATGGGGAGCTTATGCAATGATAATACAAACTGAGACTAGATATAGCTAAGAGTATTTGATCACAACGTCCAGGTTAGGTGAACTTCAGTTCGAGCAAAAATCTATGCATTCTAACAACAATGTATTCTTTTAATGTATGAATGAGTCACTCTCCACAGTTCAAAGAGAAACGAGAATGACTTTAAACAGTATAAACGAACTATTCATACAAGTAGTGTTGCTGAGTGTAGTACGAAAAGTTCCCTGATACCCATCCTACTTGATATATCAGCTGCAAGAACACATTCCAGCCAGCACTTATTAAGATTAAGATCATGTTTTCCAACATAATCAACACTGGTGGAAAGAATGGGCTAACCCTAGCAGCTTTGTCTTCCATTGGCAGCCAAAACCAACATAAATCACACCATTACTTGTCACACATCAAAAACTGCCAATATTGGATAAGGAGTTTCTCATGCATAGTTAAAGTGGATCGGTCACAAAATCTCCACAAGTTGACTATCTCTCTCCTTTAACCAACCCAAAAGGTGGTGGGAGATGAGATAGCAGGACAACTAACCAATTTTAATACCTCACAGCAGTCCAGCCTATATTCCACTTCAAAGAATTGAATCAATAATGTGTGTTTTCAAATGGTTAGCTCAAAATCCTGTTATGTGCTTGACACAGTTTCCTTATCTGTTTGCACTCACAGGCCTCCTTTGGGGCTTTCAAGGCAAAGTTCCAAGCCGATTTTTTTAGGAACAGCTCGTAGCATTTAATGGACATACATAGCACATAAAAACTTTGGAGATAAATAAAATGTAATGATAAACATACATACAAAAACTAAGAACTGGGAACTGGGAACCAAAAGTCTTCTGTTCTTACTTGCTCATCATGAGAAAATTTGCATGAAGCTCCACGGGTGCATTCACCTCTTTGGAAAGCACGGCATACACCACGAGCCTCCCTTTTCTTTCTCTCACTTTCTTCATCTTCTTCTTCCTCTTTCTTTTTGTACTTATTGACATGATCAACCCTTACAACACGGCCAAGAAGCGACGCTCCATTCAAATTATCTGCAATGAAAGATCAAAAGCAGAAGCATTATTGTTCTAGCTGGCAAAAAGCAAAACGAAGAAGGGTCAGAACCTCAAAAGCAAATAAGACATTCCATAAAGACGACTAACCTACAGCAAGAATAGTACTCCGCTGATCCTCATATGCAATAAAGGCAAAACCTTTGGATTTACCAGTACCCTTGTCTCTAACAAGATTAACATCAACTATCTCCCCATACCTGAATTGACACATAAAAAAGCAAATTTCAGCCCCCAAAACAAAATATGGACCCAATCTTGATGAAAGCAATTAAGAACAAATAGAAAATATGAGTGCAAGTGAAAATACATTCCAAAACAACCATAACTTAAACAGTGGATAAAACAACAGCTGTGTCATTAGCATTTCATGTCCAGGCCAAATGCTTAAAGTAAAGTTGTTGAGATAATGATTTATCCTCTTGGTTTCCTAGAAGATCTTTTTACTGGATGCATTCACCTGTCTGAGAACTGGACTGAAGAGCTTTTATATAAGAAAAATCAGATAGAACCCAGGAAATGCATGAAGACCAGCATAAATAACAATTAATTACAATTTTCTTGCAGAACAATAATAAACAATGCCAGCCATTAAGATATAGAAAACATTGGCAAAGATTATCATGATCCTTTTCCTGATAAGTAACAGCCTCTGGGGTCTCAAGAAGATAAGGTGAGTATTCACATGGTAGAACACAAAATGATTTACAGCAAAGTGAGTGATCAACAATGAACATGCAGAAGCTCTGAAACTGCTTCAACAGTAACCAGTTAATGTAAGTTTTGGAACCCTCTAATTATATGAGCATTGTTGGTCACTATTAGCATCTGGCATTTTAGCAGCAGGGAGGAATTGTTTGTGCCATGATTACTAATACCCAGTCATGAACTTAGAACCTCTCCACCACAATGAGTTTCAATTTTTTGTCTTTTGGAATGGTATGATAAAGTAATCATTCAAACAAAGAAACAAGTACAAAAAGGCTACTTCTGATAAAGATGGTCTAGCAGAATCCTGTGAAATCAAAACAATTGTCATATCCTTTCCTTTTCTCAAGGTATCTGGACGCACTCCATCCATGTTGTATGTTAATTAAGGAGGCAAGAAGCTAATTTGCACCATTGAAAATAGTTGGATCACGAGATTGCAACAAAAAATGAAATTCAGAAACATGAGGTATGTACTACGCAAGATATATCATTTCTCAAGGATGTGAATTGGCCGTAGTTAAGTACATTTCTATGTCACATTTACATAAACTTTGCTACTTATATACCTTCAGAAACAAGGATACATTCCAAAGAACTAACACCCCTCTAAGTAAGGAAAACAATAGACCATGAAAGATTCAAGCAGCCCACTGCATTTTTTTTTCGCTAAATGCAGTGCAAACATTTCAAAAAATAAGCTTTCAGGTGTTAATATACAGTGAACTTGTCTACTCATTGCTAAAAAAATAACAAAGCTTACTGGGCAAAAACCGCAAGGAGATCGCCTTCAGTAAGGTCGAATGGAATGCCCCCGACAAATATGTAAGCAGAATCACTGTATTTGGCGTGCCAAGAAGCTCCTTCAGAAATACCAAGCGATGCTTCAATCGCGGTAATCTTCTGGGTTCGTTTCACTAATGTCAGCGGATTCATTGCGTTTCTTGGAAATAATCAGAAATCCTAGATATCACTCGGCCGGAAAATTGACTGCAAGAAAACTAGGTTTTGATTGCACCGATGATAACTGGAAGAAAATTCGTGAAATTGAGATGTCGATGTCTTGTCGAAGCGAAATCAGAAGTGCATGGAATGTGAATTTCAAAACCCTAGAGATCAACGGCAGAATTTTAAGATCCCAAAATCTGATTTAAACATTGATAACTGAAACGAGAAAAATCTAGGAAAGAGGAAATCGAACCTAAAAACGAAGCTCCGATGGAACTGCGAAGAAACCAGCGAACATTCAGTTTCTTAGAACGGAAAAATCTCCGGGCGTGATCTTGGAGGAATTCTGGGGTTAGTTTGTGCTGGAGCTATGCCCTAAACGATCTCAGCAGCGTCTCTCCGTTTTGGATTCCAAATTACGTTTTTCAGTTTTTCCACGTATTGGCTTATTCGTGGATAACATTTTCTGATAAGGGCTTTGGTAGCAGCAGGGCAGCGATACGATAACACAGCTAGAGCTCGGTCAGCAACAGGCAATACGAAACGATAACACAACTAGAGCTCATACAGGCTAAATAAGTTAGAGTCGAGTTTTATTATGTTTATATTATTTTTTAATTATATCATGTCTGAGTAAAGTCATGTAACTTAAAATAACACACTCGCTTAATTAAACAAGTCATGTTGCCTTGACTTGTTAACCCAACTATATTATAAATTGCATTATAATTTATTTTTTATTTTTTTATCAATAGTATTACACCAATCGTGTTATGTTTGAGTCAAAGTTCTTAACACTATTATTAATCATGTTATGTTTGTGTTGACTTATATACTTACACAATCGGGACTTGTAAACACAATTTGTCACCCCTACCTAGAAAATCTATAAAAATAAAATCCATTTCAGGTGAATTTGATTTCCCTCGTTTGGTTTAACGTGAAAACCCAAAATTTAGCTGAAAATTCTCCTGGATAAGGGGAGCCCCTCCACTAAAATATATTACAAACAGCTATTACTCTCAGAAACCCAACCATGATTTGCTTTTATGTCCAACAGACTGAGCATGTCCAATTGGTTTGGATCTCAATATATTCCTTATCAATTTACAAAAAATGTGTTTACCCATGACATGTAGGCTTATCTTTCCAAAGAAGTGACCAAGAAAGCTTTCCCTAGGGCAGCCCCGATGCACGAAGCTCCCACCTATACGAGGTCCAGGGAAGAGGCGGACCACATGGGCCTAAAGTATACAGTCTTACCTTGCATTTTGCAAGAGACTGTTTCCACGCCTTGAATCCGTTACCTCAAGGTCACATGACGACAACTTTTACCATTGCACCAAGGCTCCCCTTCTACCAAGAAAGCTTTCCATGAGCTGCTCAAATGGAGACAGAACAAACTCAAGATAGTTCTCCACCTCTTCTCAAGCATAAATTGGTAGCTAATCTCCCTTTTCTTTTTGATACCATCTCTCATTGTGATGGAGATTCGTTGTAAATTTGACTTGATGCCTCCGATGCAAGGATGTTTCCTTAAATCCATTCATCATGTTTAGAATGACTTAGAAAGCTACAAATCAAATTTCATAACCACTGGTTCCTTTTAGCCTGTGCTTTTTTGGGTAAAAAATCAAGAACATTCATTTTTATTTAATTTTTTAAAAATAGATAGGATTGTTCAAATGCGTTGATTTTTGGTGGGCTACCTAATTTCTGTACACTTTACACGATGGATTGCTCAGATATTCCAATAAGATGATCCAGACACAGTGTCTACTTAGATCTTATGCTCCTAATTTCTGTACTCATAGAAAAATGCAAAGGAATGGTGGGTGGGGCAAACAGGATGAATAGTTTAGATCTAAAAAGACTTTCTAGGCATGCTTCTCCCTTGGAGATGCATTATGTATCTCTGAATATCATTCCTCGAAATATAGTGGTAAATATTTAAGATAACTCAACGTAAAGAAAGTAAGTGAGTGCTTACTAATAGTGAAAGGCGAACATCTATCCGCTTGTAGTACTAATTACAAACATCTGGTAACTTCGTGCAGTAAGACGACAGGTTAGTAATGGAAGACAATGTACTAAGAAAGCGCAACTCTATTAGCCTTTATTAGTACCGCGAGAAAGAAAGGCAAAGTGAATTTTCACCAAGAAATGGGGAAATATAAAATGTGTCTCTGTAAGTATAATGGCTGCCTTTTCTCAATCACAGTGATTATGTTTGTACGTCTAAGCCAGTCATCATGTTTGTAATGACTTGCGTAGGCTAACAATCAAATTTCATGATCATTAATGCTTCGGCCTGCATTTCTTTGTATCAGAAATTAAGACCACTCATTTTTATTTAAATTTTCTACAACATGAAACAAGTGGGTAGGATTGTCAAAATGTTATGATTTCTATTAGCCACCTTATTTCTCTATGCTGTACATAATGAACGGCTCAGATCTTCCAAAAAATTACTCTAGGGGCAATATCTGCTCCTTTGGACACGCCTAAGAGCATTTATTCTTATCAGCATAGGTATAAAAGGGATGAGGTGGATCTTTTGCATGGTCCATGAGTAGTTGGATCCAATAGATGAAGATTTGATTGACATGAAGAGTTTGAATGGTTTTTGCAATCTCAGACTCTCACAAGCAATCAATAAACCAAATACTCAAGTATTGACAAGAAAATCTTTTGAAAATTTATCCAAAGAGTTTGAAATCAAGGTTTGTCACATATAGTATGTGAAACAATGAGAAAATTAAAAGATTCAAAGATTTATAGAGGTTCAACTAGCCAATTTAGACACCTACTGTCCTCGTCTCAAAGCAATTTCCACTTCCCAAATTCACCACAAAAAGCAAGCACCAACAACAATCCAATTTCTTACAAAAATAGAGTACCGAGTCTCAATGAGAAAAAAAGGCAGCCCCAATGCACAAAGCTCTCGCCTATGCAAGGTCTGGGAAAGGGGCAGACCACAAGGGCTTAAAGTACATGGCTTTACCTTGCATTTGCAAGAGGCTGTTTCCATGCCTTGAACCCGCGAACTCAAGGTCACGATGACAACTTTTACCATTGTGCCAAGGCTCCCTTTAAATGAGAGAAACTCTTTGTAAATGGAGAAAAGAATAAGAACAAAAATTTTCTCTCAAAATTAAAATTCAAAAGGATGGAAAAAGAGGGAAACAGAGATTTACAACTAAAGAAATGGAATGAATTTGAGCCTGTAGATTGAAGGCATAAGTAGTCACTTTTGGCAATGATTTCTTTGTTGTTCTTGATAATTCTTAGTGAGAATATCCTAATCCACCTTCAATGTGTAGACTTCATCCTCAGAATCCCATTTGAAATGTTGAAAATACAAGTGGTAGATATCTCTCGTCGGATAATCCACTGGTCTGTATTATTAGTCGACTAGTTGTTTCATAAGTAAAAGGGCAGACCCGGTGCACGAAGCTCCCGCCTATGCTGGGTATAGGGAAGGGGTGGACCACAAAGGCCTATGGTACGCTGCAAGAGGCTGTTTCCATGTCTTGAACCAGTGACCTCAAGGTCACATCACCACAACTTCTACTTTTGCGCCAAGGCTCCCCTTCAATTGTTCCATAAGTGAACACTAAAAAATATTGAAATCCTGTTAACTAGTCATTAGTCGACCACTCGATTCCAGTATTGGAACTTTCTCGGACTGGTAGACTACTTTGGCTGTTCTGGTCGACTACTTGAGTCTAGTGTTAAGATTGATATAGATTAGTCGACTAATTTTGTCCATGAGTTTGCTGGTTAAACAGACTTGGCCCAATGGTAAATGATGTCGTCGTGTAATTTTGAAGTCACGGGTTTAAGGCATGAAAACAGCCTCTTGCAAAAATACAAAATAAGGCTGCGTACTATAAATTCTTGTGGTCCACTCGTTGCCCCACTCCGCATATTCGGGAGCTTCGTGCATCATGGCTGTCCCTTTTTTAGTTTGCTAATGTTTAACATGTTACACATTTTTCTCAAAATATTAGGTCCATTAGTTGACTAATTGAGCGAGGATGTCAAGTAATGGCCTTGAAACTCGCTTGAATCATCCGTTTTGAACTTGGAACATGCTTGGATCCACTTGAACTTGTTGGAAACATCTTTGGTCTTCTTTTACACAGACGAGTAAAATGTTAGATCACTTAACATACCTGTTACTAGTAAATTGTTGATTTTCTCCTCCGCAAACATTCAATGTGAAGCAGAGATCACAGCTTGCAATCGATCCACTCATCTGATTGCTACTGCTTTGGATGTCTCTTGTAGTTCAAAAAGCTTTCTTTATTGTATAATCCTAGCATTTTTGTTTCCATTGCGGGAAGTTCTTTAAACAACAGTCTGAATTCATTACTTCTGATGGCAGCAAGTTACTTGACCAACAGTGAATTCTAAAGATGCTGGAAACGTCCTTGCCTTCTTTTGGTTAGAAGAAGTCCCAGCAAGAGCAATCAGATGAACTGAGTTAGGTTCATTCAAAGGGCGTGCAAAAGTAGAGAGCTTCCGCTTCAGTACTTTATGTGAGCACTTTGGTTTAGCATTTTTCATTAAGTTTTAGGCTCCAAACTAGGAAAATAAAATCCCGTAACCAGAAACACGTTCCACAAAGATACTCCCTCCCAGATGAACTGCTACCACCTCTAACTTTTCTGAGAGTCCTGCAAGGTTATCCTCAACTGTGCGACTGACAGGTACAAGTTTGCTATTGTAGTTAAGATACAAAGACTCTAAAGGCAGAGTAAAGGAATCTATTTGACAAAATTTCAGCTCCGAATGTGCCCGAGAGAAAAAGATCAGACACGCCTGGTTTCGACAAGTATAAATGGGCGGATAAGTAAAACATTCAAGTTCGTAAAGAGATCAGTTCATAATTGGTGTAGTACAAGAAAGTTGTACATACTATCAGCACGATTGGTTTCGCTAATACAACAAATGGCCATGACCATAATTTAGCTGCCAACCTATTTGACAAAGATTTGAGAAATCTACATCATGGTTGGATGAATAGACTATCTTCCTCTCGAGGTTCTAAGCTGCCTTCTTAATTTCAATGGTGCTTTCAAAGTCACAAAATCGGTCAACAGAGGTGACTATCACCTCCCAACCTGGCTTGCCGGGGAAGAACGACCCCTTTCACTGCTGAGATCATCGTCTTCAATTTCGATTCCATCAAGACGAAGAACGTGATTATTAACACTCTGCTCAGAACTTGCATTGCTGCTCGTGGCAATAGGAGAGTCTGAAACACTAACTGTCCCACTGCTTCTACCAGGTCCTCCTGATCTAACACTATACACAGAAGAAGCTGGAATGTTCATCATTAATGGGCGTAGGTTTCCAGGAATGCTCCGCCTGATATCCTGATCCAATGAAAACCCAGAAACAAATTATGCATTGCACAAAAAGAAACTTCCACAAGCACCAATGAGAGAAAAAAGGATATACCATATGCCTTAGAGCCATATCTAAAGACTTCTTCGACAGAGTTCTTCCAAAGCCCGCACTGTCTGGAGATGATGATGATTTTCCACTAGGGTTGTTGTGTGCATATCTTTGATCATCTTGCTTCGGAGGTGCTAATCTCCGCAGGTTTACTGCCCTTTCAACCATCTTGGTTCCAATTAGAACAGGGCTCTCAGTGTCATTGCCATTGGAATGTGCCCTGGCAGATGCTGGGACCGAGCTTCCGCTGTTATGAATGCTACCATTTGGAGCTCTCCCTCTTGAAGGAGAACAAGATTGCCGCCTTGCTCTGCCATTTGAACCGGCCTCAACAGAAGATGATCGAGAACTAGGTGCTCCATGTCTACCCCTGGTAGCTGATGCTGGCCTCTGAGGCAACGAGGTCCTTAAATTAGGGGGTGCATCAAGTGAGAAACCAGGCATCTCTGAAGGCTTCCATGGTCTTGATTTTACCGTTGGAGAAGTGCCACGTGATGGAGCAGGATTTCTTGACGGTGGTGGAGCTGACTTGGTGACTGAGGACCGACCAGGGGGTCCTGCACTACTTGGCACACTAGATGGGGTTGATGGTCGTCTTGTTGGTGTGGATGACCTTGAAGCAGACTTTGATGCTGGTAATGAGGGCCGGGCTGTTGGTGTGGATGACCTTGAAGCAGACTTTGACGCTGGTACTGAGGCCCGGGCTGTTGGCGTGGATGACCTGGAAGCAGACTTTGATGCTGGTACCGAGGGCCGGGCTGTTGGTGTAGAAGATCTGGCAGCAGGTGCTGATGATCTTGCTGAAGGAGCCACAGTCTTCGATGAAGATTTATTGGGCCTTGAAGTAGGTGTAGCAGGTCTGGAAGGTCTAGATGTGGTAGATAATGTGGGCCGCCCAGTTGGTGTTGCTGGTCGAGATGATGCTGAGGTTGGGCCTCCTGATGAAGAGGGCCTTCGCATCCCAGATTTGGAAGAGTTCAAGCCAGAAGATATTGCTGGCTGCCTAGACACTAAGTTTCCTCTTGAAGCAGGCTCCATCTGAGGATTTGCTAACTGCACAACAAATTTATAAAGAAAGCACACATTAGTTCAACAGGCAGCGTGAAGAGACCTAACTCCATCTCCTAAAATGAAAAGGTAGTCCACGAAGTATTGCAACCATTAGTCCTTAAATAAACGGCACACCTACCAGTTCCAGAAACAACTGAACTGGGCTGTTCATTAAGGTCAAAAGAACAACACTGTAGTCATTCAAAGCTGACACTAAATCAACTTCGGAGATTGATGCTAATGATAGCACAATGGCTCTAAGCAAGCAGGTCACAAAAATATTTCACTAGAGATCAAACAGGTTAGGACTTAACTGAAGCACCTCGTAGTTAGCACAAAAAGTTGCACAATCGTATTAGCACCAAATAGAAACACCCAAGGAATTGCTGATTACAATGGTAGAAGCTCAGAACTAAAAAGAAATAAAAAACTGAAATATATGAGCTTTCATATCTAGTTGGCACAAACTACGGTTTCTTTAACATATAAATGACAAAATTTATTGATGATAGACTGTTCTACTTAAGACATATGTAGATAAAGCAATGTTAAACTCATGATTATCTTTAACCTTGGTAGAAAGAAAGAGGAAAAACTCAACAAATACCAAAATGTAAATTTAATTGATGTGTTAATAATGTGTTACAAAAATATGTGGGCATAGATCCACAAGTAGGGCCCACTTGTTCAATGATCTAAATAATATATTCAGCTGTACACAACAACTCTTCACCGTTGTACAATCTTAAGCCCACGATTTGCGGAAGCCTCACTATTCCTTAAAATATTACACGTTGGACAGTTAAAATTGTCAGACAAAGTTGAACTTTCGTGCATGGCTCATCATTAGCATGGCCTGGAAGATCAAATTGTTCAAAACATCAAAAGAGTAGACCTTGTTATTATGCCTGCTCATGTTTGCACAGCAAAATATGCATCCATTATAGAACAAACCTATTTTCTTTTCTTTTTTCAACCAGTTTAAAACTCCACCAGAGATGCAAGACCGACATTTATATGAGATTAGAGTCCACAACCAATGGAATGCTTCCTAGTTGGAATAATCATTGAACTGAACTAATACCTAAAAGGTGCCAACCTATGGTAAAAATCCAAATATTAAGGCCATCCATTCGTTTCTGCAATCTTTAGTTACAAATTAGTGTCTCTAAAAGTTTTCCCTACTGTTGACTAGTCAATCATTAAACAATACACAACTACACAACAAGTTACATGTGATGTGCACATGAGAAAAAAAAGTCAGCAATTCTCACATAGGCACATAGCTGTAATGACTTAAAGCTATGCATTTGATGAATGGTTACAAAAATAGAAAAGTTATATGAGGATAAACTCCTCACCCTAGACTTCAGTGCAGTAGGCCTAGCTTTGGGAGTTCCAGTCTGATCTAAAGTGGGTTTGTTTGACTCCAGCTCCAAAGAAGGAAAAAGAGGAGTACCAGGTGGAGTAAGAAGCCTGCACATAGAAATCCATTAGACCTGATGAAAGTATCCATCATTATTCATATCAAGCACTAGGAAGAAAACAACTGAATATGTGCAATCAATTCAGAAAGAAAGGATAATTCAAAGGCCGATGTACTTCAGGTGACAGATGTGTCTCACCAAACAAGACATGCAAGAAGGCTAACAAGGGAACAACATAGCAGAGTATACATTCAATCTCGGAAGAAATAATCTTTGCAGGACATGAAATAACTGAGGCCTCAATTTCTCAATCAATTTTCTGACACCAACTCCAGAAGAATAAAACCAGAGCAGAAGTATGTGGTTGTGAACATTGATCATAAGTCGATACTGTATTATCAAATCTAAACTTATCAAATGGTAATGAAAACAATCAATTTGGTCAAAGTTGTCATGCGTCACAAGCACCAAGCTGCAAACTATATAATCATTCCCTTGCTGATCATCTGGTCACCTTTTGAAAATCTCTGCTTATAAACAGCAATTTCTGGTTAAAGAAAGAAGTCGCACTTGCCCAATCCAAGCTCTGAATTTTGAACATTATTTTCTTGTACATCAGAACAATGTTGATTTAAGAAATTACAAAAAGTTATCAAATACCTCAGGAGCAAGCCAAGTTCCTAATCTTGCTACTTTGATGCACCTTAGGTACCATCATCCATATCCATAAAAATACAGCTGTTATGACCTATGTTTTCAAAAGGTGGATGCAGACAAAGAGTATGGGGACAAAAGTAGATGACTTGATGGAGCTTGGCAGTGTACTTGGATGAAATTTTACCTTACTCAATCTTACACCATCTTTCCAAGTTCTTCTGTCACTAGCCCATTGACCTTTCTAAGGGTAAGACTCAATGAAATTCCCTACTCCACATGAACATCCAAAATCCTATCCAAAACAAAGGAAATGCATTAATGAAACACAGATCTACCCAGAGAAATGACACAGCTTTGTTCCTGTTTTCAAGAAAACAAAGGATTTCGAGCAAAGCTTTTTAATTCTCTCACTAATTTTGAAGGCTTGACTGAATCAATTGTGGCTGTCAAAACAAATTCTGTGCAACATTTTGTGAAGGCTTGACTGAATCAATTGTGGCTGTCAAAACAAATTCTGTGCAACATTTCCATCTAACCAGACAAAAGCGAGTATATTAAGGCTTATGTGGTTGCAAAAGGAGATGGAAAGACCAAAATGTCCTTAGACAAATAAAAATCAATACTTTCTTCAGGCATCCTTTCTCATAATGACACAGTCTTAACAAAACTTTGATTTTTCTACTAAAGAAATTGTAATAGTCCAAGATCTTAGAATGATACTGTAGTAAAAGATACCTATAGAGCAAGTCAAACAGATAGCACAGAAGCCTTAGTGCCTAACCTTTTGACAACAACAAATAGAGACAAGCTCAAAGCATAGTTCATTGCAGGCCTAATCAAATAATGCAATCAGACAAAGAACAACTTATATGGGTGGTGCTACGTAAATTCAGCTGCAATTGCAACTTATCAACAACCATTTCCAGCCTAAATAAACCACCACCAACATATAAACCCAAACTTGTCACAGAAAAACTGTGAGCTGGTGAGAAGGGCTCAACTTCAAATAGAATTGAGCATTCAATCTACTTGATTTCAATTATACCATCTTTCTTTTGTCGTTTCTAAGTGCACCAGCTATTCCCTCCAGTCCCCTCGCTAACCTTCAACTTCAAAGTAGTAGCTGACAGGGAACGAGTATCAAATTGATTTTCTTCTCTCCTCCTGATGGTCTTCTGCCATGGATAAATTTATGTATTTACTGCAAAGGTCCTGTGTTAGGATTCTCCAAAATGCTTTCCTAGCAAGCACTCAAGTGAAACTCAAGCTCTTACTCAAGATAATGATGTCCTGTCCTTGAAAATCTCTTCAATTCCTTCCATTAGAAGCAATTAGAGGACCTCTCTGCTTCTGACAAGAAGATGGAGAATAGAATTTGGCGAAACCTAAACCAATTTAGATTGGAACCTAGCAAGCACTCAAGTGAAACTCAAGCTCTTACTCAAGATAATGATGTCATGTCCTTGAAAATCTCTTCAATTCCTTCCAATAGAAGCAATCAGAGGACCTCTCTGCTTCTGACTAGAAGATTGAGAATAGAATTTGGCGAAACCTAAACCACTTTAGATTGGAACCATGTCCACCCTCAATCTTTCTCCCTTGCAACTCATGAGAATGTGGTAGGGGCTTTCCTCGCTTTATAAACCACACAACTCATTGGTCAATAAAGCTTCTTAGCGTTCAAATTGTGTCAAGCCTTAATCCTTTCCAAAGTCATATCCAATAGGCCTGAAAATATTGTTGGAGGACCTTTCCATACATTTCCCAAAAATAGTAACTTCTACTCTACCTTGAGAACAATCTAACTGAAGCCAAGCCTTAAGAATCAGGTGCAACAAACCGTTTGATGCTTTGAGAAGACCAGTACAAAAACTACTCTAAACTCTAGAAATTTAAGGAGAGTCTCAGACTGCACCTTCAAAACTTTGACAAGAGTCCCAAAATTGCCCTCTAATAACAAAACACACCTCCCTTTCCATAAAAGACCCACAGAGATCATACTAAACCTGACAAATCGGAGTGCTACCTAACAGAAACTCTCGAACTCTTATAACCTCTCTCACAGTTATGGTGATCCCTCAAAGTTTGACAGTGCTAGTTAAATCAAAACACTCACAACCCTCTCAATAGTCTATCTGTAATAAAGATGTTAAGAGCCACCAACTAAACCCTCCCATATTTACCCAAGATAACATTCTCCCAATGAGCAACTACTCCTTGCCACATTTTGACAGCCACTTCGAAATACCAGCTTTGTCCCTTAAGCACAGATTTCATCCCCTAGAAAACAACCTCTTTGATTTATGCTCTTTCTTTTGATTTCATAGGGCATTTAAGCATTTATACCACACAAGAAAAAAGAAAATCTCTGCATTAAAGTGATTTGAAGAGGGATATGTACTATGTCCGGTGGTTCAATGAAGATTTTATAATAGTGCTTCTCCTCCAATCTTATACTATCATACCTTGGGTTGTCATTGATAGAATGGTCAAAATAACTTCATCATCTCATAGACCAAGCTTTGACAGTCATAGCATTCTCATGGTCCATATATTTTAGATAAACAAAGAGAATTACACAGTTTACGAAGGGACATCCTGGATGGAAGTCCACGTACTAATATTTGTTACTTTCTCTCCACATGTGGATCTCCTTTTCTATATCTGCATTGTCCCTATACTTCAGTTCTATGAACTCCTCCTAACTTCTATCAAAATCTTATTGGCATGCAAGAAACTCTATAACAGAAAAAACTACAACACAATATCAAATCTTATGATGCAAACCTACATGAACTCATGAATGTGCATGACTCTCAACAAACTATCAAAAACAGTAAGATATGCTTTCACATTACCAATCATAATCATTCTTATCATTGTCGGAATTTAAGAAATCATCAGAAGCAGCCTTGCGTGGAGGAGGTGATGACGCTATCTTGAAAATGGGAGAACTGCCTGCTTTTGATCCTGCAATGCACGAATCATCAGTAAACTTACAGAAGGGAAAGAAACGAAAATCTAACACATAGAGAAACGAATCCATTTCCATAAGATTGATAATCTTACAAAGATTCCGAAGTGCTACCTACCATCTGAGTCGAAAACAGGAGAAATAAAGAACTCAAGATTGCATAAACTAAAATAAAAAACAGAAACTAAATGGAAAAGAGACAAACAAAACAATTGAAGCATGACTTTTAGAGGACGATCAAAATGCCATTACAGCCATATGAACGGAAATGCAAAATTTGTCCAAATTTTCTGGACACAAACACAAATAGAATCTCGAAGACGAAAGTTGAAGACATAAACAAACTACAGAAATCTAAAATTACGAAAATAAGAGCGAGAAGAACTAAATGTATCCAGCATCTGAAAACTTAAAACCTGCCAAATGAAACCAAATAATTTTAAGAATCATAAACTACGGAAGCAATGAAGAAAGCCTTACCTATTGGAGCATCAAACTCATCAGGATTGTGCAGAAGCAAGAGATTATTCCGCTCTTTCTCACGTTTTCGCATTTCTAGAAAAAGCGCTAGTTCCTCTTCCTTTTCCTTCATCATAGAGCCAAGATTTCTCCCTTGCCCCTGCTGCTGCACAGACGGCCGCTCCTGAGCCCTAAAACTGCGATTCATACCGAATCTAGCATCCAAAACCGAGAATAAAAGAGATAAAAAAAATTACAAAAAAAAACCTCAAGAACTCCGACTTAAAACCTAACTCTCATCTACCGCTCCAAGCCTCTTCCATTCTGCAAGAAATCTCCTCTATATACAGATGGATCTGAAATCGAGCTCCAGAGCTTTGAAAACCGAACTGAAAAGCAAGAAATCGAACGGCATTTAGCGTTCTTCCCCCGAGTCGAAGCTCTACAGCGAAATAACCGAAACTGCTCGATCATGAGCACGAAAACCTAATTCTTGTCTACTTGTCTCGAAACCGAATCCGTTTGTAGGAAAACAAAATTCATTAAATTCATCGAAACCGCTACTTTATCCACATTTCATGTGGCGTTTATGAAACAGAGCAGCTGATCTGAAATCGAGCTTTGAAACTGGAGGTGGAAATTTCATCACCATCACCACCACCAACAGAAGAAGAACATTTGCAGGTTTGCTCTCCCCCTTTCCTGTGCAGTTCCTTTTTGAAAAAATTTCGTGTATTTCCGTTTTCGTCCGACAGCGGAATCGAGGAGAGAGAAAATAGGGGGCAAGGAAAGAGATCGGCAACTGTTTTGATTTTCTGCTTTCTTCTCTCTCGTAAAAGCTACGTCTTCTGGAATTTAAAATGGAAAATGGAACAAGCAACTGAAGTGGTGAAAGGCCCCGGGCTCTGCTGATAATTACGAAAATGTCATTTGGCTGTTTTCATAAATGAAGAACGAACCAGAAGCGAAATGGACACGGTTGTTTAGGTAATTACGGAAATGCCTTGGAATTTTTCAATAATTTCTTTCAAGTTTATCTTAAAAGGTCTTCTTCTTCTTCTTCTTCTTTATTTTTCTTTTCTTTGCTTTTAATGAAAATTCTGTAAAAATAAGCCTTTTGTCCTAGAAGGAGCTTTTTAAACGAATTGGTTGAAATTATGCTCGCTGGTGAGCTATGAGATATTTCCCTTGCTTTTTCGCTAGAATTCCCTTAATGCATAATTAGGCTCTTTATAAAGTCCAACTGTGCGTTTACAGTTGTTTAGCCAAAGATAGAAGTGTAGCAATATACCTCTTCGTTCGATTGCTTTATGGTTCACTCAAAGACATCGATCATCCTTAATCAATCCTCCCAAAATTACAAAAACAGGCTTTGATTTGACACTAAAATTTTGTAATCATTTGAAATTCTTTATTCAAATAGTTAGGATATAACACACTAATTCAAATTATTCTTCAATTTAGGAGAGGACTTACTTACACCAATGCTCTAGGTCATCCCTAAATATCAAATGGGTAGATAATAAATGAGGCAAGCCTAAGCAAGCATTTCCCAATAAAGAATTTATAAAGTGTTCTAGAGATTTAGTAGTTTGTAAAATCTGGCATTTATAAAAAATAAAAATAAAAATAAAGGGATGATAGTATAGTGTGCTCATTTGAGAAAAAAAAAGAGTTAGAAGAATGATAGTATAGTGTGCACGTTACAGAAAACAGTACGAGAAATGATAGCATAGTGCATGCATTACAAAAGGTTGGTGTAGTACGCCCCATTTTTGTGTGATGGGTCTTATTCATGATTGATCAAACTTATCCATTTAATTCTCCTACTTCTAAACACAGCTAATAGATGGTTGTAGATGTTGTCTAAAAAATGTTTTAATCAAAATCTAAGAAGCATTATTTTCAGATCTTAAAATTATTCAATAACTTTGAGATTTAGGATGCAAGACATCCAAATAAGGAAAGATCAGATGGACGGTCTAAATAATAATAAATAGGTCCATCATGCAAAAGAGGACATATTACAACAACCCACCATAATGTCTCCACTATGCAATCATTCTTGGAGGATTATAAGCTAACTATCTACTCCACTTACGATATTCTTCATGAAAATTGGCACAACGGTTTAGCTGTAGTTATGTGACTTGGAGATTATGGGTTTAAGGTGTGAAAATAGCCTCTTACAAAAAATGCAAGGTAAAACTCGTCCTATAAACTCTCTGTGGTTTACCCTTTTTGTACCCCACATATGAGAGAGTTTGGTGCGAAAACTCATGCCCACTAATTTCTTCTAGCTACTATTATTCTCCAACAAGCATTGAGTGGATATGAATTTTTGCTGCTTGCTTACATATGTAAGGGAGGGAGAAGAAGATGAATGGGGGGCAGATTATCCAAAGGTGAGGTGTAAGTGAAGGGCCCACGTATTATATCATTTCTCAAAAAACAAGTAAAGGGACAGTCCCGGTACGTGAAGCTCTCGCCTATGCGAGGTCCAGGAAAGAGATAGATCACAAGGGCCTAAAGTACACAACCTTACCTTACATTTTGCAAAAGGTTATTTTCACGCATTGAACCCGTGACCTCAAGGTTACACAAAAACAACTTTTACCGTTGCACAAAGGCTCCCCTTCATTTCTCAAAAAACAAGTATCCTTATAAATTCCTATGAAACAAACCAGTAGTGGCTGTTCTGGTAATTTGATAGGCTAAGAGGGGTACTTTGGGTATTTGAAAGAAAGTACAAGAGCTAACGGCTCGATTACTGCGAATTGCGAAATTCATCACATGACTTCCAGTCTCGACTTTCCGCTACAAAACACCAGGGGAAAACTCCCTGCAAATTCAAATGCTACTTTTGGAATTTTTGGTTCTCTCACTACCGTCGGATCTGACGGACGTCCGCTTGCAAATAATCGGACGGCAGGAGCTTAACGAGCTGGTGAATTGTGAGATCTGAATTGCGCCGCTCTGAACCTTCCCATCGAACTGCCACTTGGTTAGTCCCATAATTTACGATTATAGCCTTCGCTCCTCAAAATTATCAGATTAAGTTGTTAATGAATGATTCGATCGCAACCGCAGATTCGGTAGAACGCGTATGAAATCGTAGCAAGAGAAAATGCTGGGGGCGAGAAACGAAGTGCTAAAATATGGTCCCACCTGTGGATTGATCTCAACCCTTTGCTGGGGGATCGCTGCTGTGCCCATCTGAGTTATCCAATTTCAGTAGATCGCATGATATGGGATACTGTTGATCAACTAATTAAAGATTATTCCTATTAAGATGGTTACGATTGTCTGATCCGCGTGATTATCGGGCCACTAGAAATCTAATTTAAATTTCCCGTGAGTCTATAGTTTCTTTGCACATATCATAGATAGGGACCCACCTGTAGAGTAGGCCCACCAGTAGAGTACCTGGGCAGCCTTACTGTATTACAATGAGGCCAAGGTACTTGATGATTCCCCTCAAAACTACTTATTGTTAGCTCCACCTTGCAACTGTCTATAAGGTGGGTTTTCTATTATCCCTAAAATGATGCTAATCAAGCTTTGTCATAATGTTAAATGTTGTTGTCATGTGACCTTGAAGTCATGGGTTCAAGCGTGGAAATAGTCTATTACAAAAATGCATGGTAAGGCTACTTATTATAGATCCTTGTGGTTCACCCCTTTCCCAGACCCCACATAAGTAGAAGCTTCATGCACTAGGGCTGCCCCCTTTGACATTTTTGATGAATATAATTCTATATGGAAATGTTTTATGAAGATCCAAGTCATTCAAAATACTATTATTTTAAATTCTAATCCATTAGACCATCTTTTTCGTTGTTGTTTTTGGTTATAAAATGGCACTAAAACTTTTGACCATTCATTTTAAAACACAATGATAAACAATGGCCTAATTTCTACGCACTAGAATCATCGAATCCATATGATTTTTTTATCTGTTAGACTCCCAAAGTTATTACAATCATATGAATGAGCAGGATCATGGACAATGTGGGTTCCAAAAAACACAGTGTCATAAGTCCAATTAGTTTCATTCCTCCCATTTGGATTATGCTTGGTTGTAGGTTCAAGTCTTGCTTTCCTTTTGCTAAGAATTAAATTTAGGAAAATGATTTAAGGAGGTGTAGAACTATGTGTTTTGGAATTTTTTCCTTTTTCTTTTTTTTTAGTATAGTTTTAGAGTTTAGTTCATAGTTTAAAACTCAAAAACTAGAATTGACCATTAAGATTTTATTTTCATTTGTATTGTATAGTTTTAGAGTTTACTTAATAGTTTAAATTTTTTCCTATTTTTTTTGTTTTAGTTTGGTTCTTGGGTATTTATCTATTTTAGTACACAGAGGAGAAAAATGCAAAAGACGAACAATTTTTAAGTAGCTAAAAGTTGGGTTATGCCATACTTTTGTTTATTAACCATCTTATATCAAGTAATCATAAATTTATTGGTTAACTAGTACATAGGCAAGTAAAAATACAACATAAGAAATGGCACAAAAGTTAAAATATATATCATGCTCGTAACTATAGCACAAAGAAATTAACGATGGAATGAATTCAAAATAGGCAAGCAATTGTGCTCGAGAAGATATAAAGAGAGTTAATATGAAAATATTTAAAAGACTAATTAACCATTTTGCTCAACATAAAATGTAAATGCTCAACATAATTGAGCAATGCCGAGGTTTTGCATACAAGTATACAACCCACCACAAAAGAGGCCATTTCTTTGTGGAAATGACATAAAAGCTCCTCACCAAGAGCATGACTTTTGGCTTATTGATATCTTACTATAGAGAAATTGATATGTTATGGTTTTTTTCTTTAAGGAGTTGTTTATGAGGGAATAAGAATCATGGATTAAGTTGTTTTAGAATAATAAAAAAAAATTCTTTGTAAATTTTTTTCTTAGGGGCCTTGTTAATTAGCTGAAAATGGATGGAAATTGATTTTCACTGAAAAAGAAATTTCCTCATCAAAGATCCAAACATTCAAATTAAATTTTTTCATGAGAAATCTTTTTAGGCTTTTGGGTTACTCTTCTAGTGCATGGGCCCAACCGGCATGTAACACCGATCCAGAGCATCTCGGGCATTATAAGTAGTACCAAAAACTTTTTTCTATAAAAATATTAGTCAATATTGGTTCATACTTGTAAATACCAATCGCTTATTTTGATCCTTACAAACCATTACACTTTGGCAGTTTTGCAAAAAAGTCCAATCTTTTGTGAGTTTTGCAAATTTGCCATTAATTTTTAGTGAGCTTTGCAAAATTGCCAATCTATAGTTTTTCATCTTCCTTTCCTATTAGCTTTTTCAAAATTTTGATATTACTCCTTTAGCAAACGGATGAAAGTGAACACAAGGACTTTGCATGTGATTTCCCACTTTGGTAATAAGCGAAAATCTCTAAAATTGATTGTGCTATATAGAAGACATTGAGAATAAGAAAACACAAGTGTTAAATTACCAATTTTCATTCAAAAAGGCATTGAAATAAGAGCTTAAAGTCTTCCATCCATTGTTGTTCACTTGAACAATAACAGTACTTTGCTTATTATTTAAACTTAATTTTTATTAATTTATTAATCCAAAAGCATTGGTTATATTCTAATTTGTGTTAGTAAGAATTTTATACAATTTTTAGTGAGAAATCAATGTTTAAATTGTTGAATTTTATTCAAGAAGCTTAACAGGTGCTATTGCATAGGTTGGAAACATGGTATGTTTACAATTAAATATCTCACTATTTGTTGATTTTTGTAGAAATCTAACCATACCATTAGATTCCTTGTCATCGAAATGTAACAACATTTTTGTAAAGTATCCTTCTTTATACAACCTTTTTGACTAGGATCAATACTGCCGGTATATCGGTTGAGACGATACCGAAATTAACAATTTAAGGTAATTCAATTTTTAGGCCTAAAACACTTATCATAAAGAATTGCTTTGTTGTGGAAATCAATTTCCATTTTTTTCTTACCAACAAAGCAGGCTTAAAGGCAATAGCCTAGAAATGCAATTTTTGTATGATTAGTATTAGGAAATAAACTTTGGATGAAGGGTGTGAACTTAAACCTATAGTTCAAAACCTTCACTGTTTTTTTTTTTCACAAGCCAAAATTCTCACTTTTAATGACCATATAGTTGCTAGGTGAGTTGGTTAAGACGTGCTATTGTTGTATCAGAGGTCTTGCGTATCTCAGATGAGTCTGTTGAGTCGGCTTGCGAGTTTTTGAATTATGCTCAAAGTGGCAAACTACAATTATTTCAGAAACCCACTCAAATAAGCCCTAGTGAAAGTATTTCAAGCCAAAACACACAAAAATATTAGATTATCTCATTAATCATAGGTCGAAAGATTGCTCAAGTTGCAATAAGCTGCTTCTTTTTCCTTTTTATTTTATATTTAGCTGGCCATCCTTACGAAGCTCCGGCCTATGCGGGGTTTGGGGAAGAGGCGGGTCACAATGGCCTAAAAGTAGGCAGCCTTACCATGCATTTTTGCAAGAGGCTGATTCCACGTTTTGAACCCGTGACCTCAAGGTCACATAACGACAACTTTTACCGTTGCACCAAGGCTCCCCTTCTTTTAAAACTCTTACATCTATGATGAAATTGAGAGAGAATAACATGATAGATTAGAGCCAATGAAATTTGGTTGATAAATTTGGTTGATACCTACAAATTGACCAATGAAAGTGGGGAGATAGATTTTAAGAGGAAGAATAGGCAATGTTTTTGGTTAACAGCCTCTTGTAAAAATACAAGGCAATGCTGTGTACTATAAACCCTTGTAGTCCGCCCCTTCATCGGACCCTGCATAGGTAGGAGCTTTGTGCACCGGGACCAAACTAAAATAAAATAAGAAGTGAACAACAATGGCAGCAAGAAAAAACCCAATTGGTCGTCTTAAATTATAGTAAGAGAGACATTTTCTCTTTGCAGATATTAAAAAGAAAAAAGAAAAAATGGTGGCAGCCTGCCAATCGATCAATCATATTTTTGCTCAACGTACCACAGGACACAGATGGGCCCATTATCAGCAACTAAGATTATTTATTTACAGGGACCCAGATGAGTGGTGGGACCCTTGAAAGTTCTCTTTTTAAAGTGGAATACACTATTCACTATCTTCATTAACCGAAATTTGTGGCCCACTTGGGAGAACTTGTTGGCTAAGGGAGTTAAAGTCCACGGATATTGCTATTGGACAAAATCATCTTTCCGCCTATTAAAACAGGGCAGTCCTGGTGCACCAAACTCCTGCCTATGCAGGGTTCAAGGAAGGGGTGGACCACAAGGGCCTATAGTAGGTAGTCTTATCTTGCTTTTTGCAAGAAGCTGATTCCACACCTTAAACCCATGACATCAAGGTCATATGACAACAACTTTTACCGTTGTGCCAAGTCTCCTTCTTTTACACCTATCAAAATAGGGTGTGAAAATATCACAGATGGGCCCTATTTCCATTTTATGTTGCCTTATTTATGGTTTAGAAGTTTACAATTAGTATCAGAGAAAATTATATTCTTTATATTTTTTGAATCAATTTGATCGAGATTTAAAAACTATTATGTAGTTTGTATGTGCACCCAAAATCTAAGAGAATTCGCTTATATATCTCTTGGGAATTCTCTGCTACGAGATATTGTAAACAAGTATAATATATTAGTAAGCTTGCGCTTGTATAGGTGAAATAAGATGTAATTTTATATAAACAAAATTATGATATTTTTATATAGATCAAATTTTCCTTGCTGAATCATGCAAACTACAATTCATTTATCATTTAACTTGAAATAATTCAACATTTATCAAAATCATGAATTCACGCTACAAATGAAGAAATATCAATGCATCAGTACTAAATCTCATTTTTGAAATGAAAATTATGTAACCGCGTGCCAAACTCACAAGTCATTTATATTTCATGATACTATGTGACTAGTTCACAATTTTACAATTGGATCTAACTTTGGATATAAAGTAAATTAAGAAGTGTTAATTTACGGTGAAGATCACTTAGATCAAACTCAATTTTATAGATTGTGCAATATTGAAATCTAACCATTAAAAGTTATGTGATCTTAATCGTACATTTAAGACCACACAATCTAGATCATATGCCCATGATCTCGATTATCCACCTTGTTGCGCAGGATTTTGATCACAAATATTGTGCACATTAATTTGACTATAACTACAACTCTAGTCAGATGACTTCCGCTTATATAATCAATAAAAGATGAGCTAGGCAGAGGCGTAAGCATAGACTTGAACGGGCACTCGGTGCATGCTTTGTATAGACGACTTGACTCCAATCTCACAATATCATCAACACATTTGGATGGCTACATTTAAGTCAATACTTATCCACACAAATCAGTCAATAGACTCTCACCCACGCAACCAGTCGTTTATGGGCCTTACCTGTAGACGAAAAAAGGGGCAGTCCTAGTGTACGAAGCTCTTGTACATGAGGAGTTTGGAAAAAGGACAATACCACAAGAGTTAATAGTATGCAGCCTTATCTTACATTTTGCAAGAGGTAGTTTTCATGCCTTGAACTCATGACCTTAAGGTCACACGATAACAACTCTACCGTTAGGCCAAGGCTCCCATTCTACACTTAGAGACGACATGATCATGAAATCATACTTATCCATGTGGTGGTTGATCGACCGCCCATCTGTTGGGCACCATTAAAAATAAGCATGTTCCAATGTATTCTTCACCGGAGAATCCTGGTCTTCATTGTCATTAGGCATAAAATACACGCCTATGAAACTTTAGGTATGTAGAAATGCCAACTAAATTGAGATCAGAATTGTGTATGGCACGAGACTTTGGAGAATAATCTTTGGTGAGGATTTGGAGATGGATGATGACGTGGATATTTTAGTGTTACTTAAATACATAAAAAAAAAGAGGCAGTTCCGGTGCATGAAGCTTCCGCTTATGTGGGGTCCGCGGAAAGAAGCGGACCACAAAGGCTTATAGTAGGCAACCTTATCTTATATTTTGTAAGAGGCTGATTCTATGCCTTGAACCTGTGACTTCAAGATCACATGAGGACAGCTTTTACAGTTGTACCAAGGCTCCCTTTCTTGTTACTTAAATATATCTTGCATTTAATTATTTTATCACATTTGAACTTTCAAACTAAAGGATGTGACCAAAAATTTAAAGGAAAGGACATATTTAAGTGATGGAATTAACTACTAAAGCAAAGAGTCGCCCAGCTACGACTCATTGTTTGTGAAAACAATCACCTTTTTATTTTATAAAATGACTCATTCTCATCAATTCTTGAATAAGTTTTCTAAGTTCTCTTGAGTTTTCTTCCGGTGCTGGTCTGGTAGATTGAAGCCTGCCCAATTAGAGTTTAGCAGTAGATTAGTTGGCTAGTTGCTTTCATAGATTGATATAAGGCTTGTACTGGACTGGTTTCTCAAGTCATCTTATGGGCAGCCCTGATGCACGAAGCTCCTGTGTATGCGGGGTTCGGGAAAAGGGCAGAATATAAAGGTGAATAATATGTAGTCTTACTTTATATTTTGCAAGAGGCTGTTTCCACTCCTTGAACCTGTTACCGCAAGGTTACATGGCGACAACTCCATTGTTGCGCCAAGCTCCCCTTCTCAAGCCATCCCATGGACATCTTGTAATTTAAGAGGGTGGGCTCAAATACACTTTAGTAAAAGTGTATTCATACATGCTACAAAGCCATACTCCATTTTCACGCTCTCTCCTCTAAATTTTCTGACATGATTCATATCACAATAAAACTAGGCCCGGATCACTTGCATTCTTGGCAGCCGGTTTAAACCTACGACTACTTCCATTCATAACACAAGCAGACTTATAGAGCAAAGTTTTTACTGATTTGGTCAAATGATCCAGTCTGGGGCTACTAACACACCCTATAATCTTATCTTCTCCTGGGGCCTGCAGCTCCACAATTAGCTCATCATCAATCTTATTCCTCTCCTTATACTATTCGTCGGAGATTTTCATACCTTCGATCTTTACTTGGTGCAATGGTAAAGTTGTGGTTGTATGACCTTGAGGTCACGGGTCAAAAGGTGTAAACTGTCTCTCACAAAATGCTCATGGTAAAGCTATGTATTATTGGCCCTTGTGGTCCGCCCCTTTCCCGGACCCCAGATATGCTGGAGCTTCCTGCATGGGGCTCCCTCCTAAGCGGTCGATTTACACCAGGAACAATAACAGTTAATAGATAATAAATCTTAATTGTTGACCGATCCTAATATATGAATGTTTCAGATCACCAAACTCTTGGCTCTGCTTATACTTTCTCTGTTCATGGCAGCAGTCGGATTTCTCATAATGTCGATGATCATCTCCTACTACAAAATACAAACACTGCATTCCAGGTCATTACATGAAGTAACAGACCGACTCAGGGGCTTATATAGATAAATACTATCCCAACTAAGGTTTGGTACTGCCTCCGGCACCCAATCCCCTACCTAGGCTACCCGGAAAAAGTCCATCCCAAATGGATGCCTCTAAGCTACTACTCTTAATCCAATGGTCAGTCTTAACCAGAAAAAGATTGGCCTAGTTAAAATCATCCAAGTAATGTTCATGAATTTTGATGGCTACCTTGCCAATCTAAGTTAGGCCTGACATCCAAGAAACTCAGTCCAGCAGCATTTCTCTACAGGCTTGGTTCAAGGGGCAAGATATTTCTAGCAATAATCAAATCTTACAGGGTGCGTGTTAAGCCACGTAAATGGCTAGAATTGATTTCAACCACGTACTCAAGAGACATAATCAGTTCCATGACAGGGTGCCTGTGAAGCCACGTTACCTCCTCAAGAGAACTCGTGGTGAAAGTTTGAACAGCAGCTACGTGCTATTAACCTTTGTGGTCCGTCCTTCCTGAACCACGCACCAGGGCTATCCTTTAATCTAGTTCTAGTGACTGTCTCTATTTATCCAAGTGGACAAAGACATGGAGAGAGAGTACTTGGAAAAGTCTATCTGGTAGCCGCTTGACCAAATGTGCTACTTTACTTTGGCAGCCAACAGTACAAGTGGGCGCTTGAATTTTTATAATCCAAACCGTTCATGTTATGCCCCTGTTTGTAGGGTAGATGAAGATCGTATAAAAGTCTTAGTCGATCAAAATACTTATGGCTGTCTGCTACATAAGACTTTAATTCGAGTGTTAGCCTATTTTTAAGAAGAGAAGCATAAGATCAATGGTTTGGGTCACCAAACCAGTGGGATCCTCCTTGTCCCACCACTCACCTTAGTAGCCTTGTATTTCTAGGTCGGCCAACCACTAAACGGAAACGCTACGCCATGAGTTTGCCTCGAACCTGCCGATTGGGATCACCAAAGGTATAGTATAAGCTTTCTTGGAGTGAGAAACAAGGGGCTAAGATTGTTTATGCGGCTCCTTCTCCTCTTAATGGGGCACCCCAGCATCCAGGAAATAACAAGGTAACACACGGATGGTCAGCAAGAAACAACAGTCTACATTCAACGGACCAAACACAATTTCGAAAGTCTAAATGAACAGCTTAGATCAAATATGTGGGGCCAATCACAGAAATAACTATTTTAGCAAATTAGGCAAGTCAGATGAACGGCCGTGGACGTAATAGGCCAGTTCCTTTGTCATGGGATCTGATTGTCCGTGGACATAGATCAGCTGAACGCGTTAGGAGTTCATTTGAGGCCATATTTTTGTCAATCCTTTACATAGGGCAGGGCTAATAGCTAGTTAGCTACAGCCCAGCCACACAGGAAGTCGCAGGAGATGCCTTCCGACGTGGACAGCAGCAGTAATGAATAGAAAACAGAAGCATTTATGGGTAATTTTGTACAGTGGCCCTCGCTTATCCCGTCTTCTCCACCTTACGCAGAAAAACAAAATATCTGGTCACATCCAGAAAATCGTTGCCTCTCAACTCGCTACACTCAAAACTGTCAACTCATGGGCCAAGCAATTTGCATCCTTTGAAAATTTTTGTTGGAATAATTAGCGTCAAGGTGTTAGAAAACATTGTTTTTGTTTCTTCCCTCTGTACAAGTCTTGAAGGTGTTATGGTCAAACAAGTAAGTGATTGCCAACTATAATTGGTCACCAATCCAAGTATATACTGCCAACTACGGAGCCAGAAAGAATAATTGGTGGAGAGCAAAGACAAGCCAAGAAACAAATGAGAAAGGCTCTACTCCTAACCAAGTTAAAAAAGTGCTTTCAACAGCATTATTAGTGAAAGGCCACCAGAGTCACTCAAGAGAAAATTCAGGGGAAATGAGATTCCGATTAAGCGAGTAAAGTTACTTGAGGGTTAGAACCTGATGTGATCTGAGAGCCATTGATTGCCATTCCTAGTGGTGGTAGGTGTGCAACCAAAAAGAAGAGACATTGGGCATGAAAAACACCAAAGTTTTGCTGATTTAGAAAGAGAATTGAGGTGGGAGGAATGTAACTTTCATCAAACTTCTTGATCAAGGAAACTTTACACAAGAAAAGAAAGAAGAAGAAACCCATAATGTTTGTTTGGCGTGGCCCAAATTATCTTAATTAGGACAGTTACCTTGTTCCCTTGTATTGGAAAACCTATGTAGAAACAACACAACTCATGGTTTTAATTAGGCTGTTTTATTTGTTTTTATATTGCCAGTTTTGGCACGGGGGCCTTCAATGAGGTTCTCTGAGAGCTTTGGCATTCGAGAGGCTTGTCACTTTGAGTTCAATATGAGCAAATCATTATTATTTTTTCATAATATGAAAGAGAGATTATTTTAAATTTGATTTTATGCATCGACATACTTGGGAGGAACGATAATTGTTTCATATCCAATTCATTAGTTTTTTTTATTAACATAATCTTATATAAAGAAAACAAAGATAAATAAAAACAAGTTAAAGCATCTCCTATGTTACCCATGATAGGGGATATGGTAACATTAATTGTATGGATAATCTCATCCGTTCATTCTCTTTATTTGCTTTCAACCTGCCTTGGGTCCAATATGGTTATTTAATTATCTTTTTGGTAACAAAAATAGGCTGCCTTCGATTGCTCGTCCAGTTTCCGTGTTGACTCGGCCGACTCCACCACCTGCTACCATTCCGATTCCTACAAATCTTTCTCGGTTTCCACGTTACTAGTGGGCCATAATCATTCGCTTTCCACGTCAAAGAGCAGACTCAAAAAAATAAAATAAAATAAAATAAATCCCGATTTTATACCGGGCATATGCCGACGCTCCCTTTCGTTGTCTTTATTTAGCCCGCTGCTCACCAAATTCTCCACAGTTCCCATTCCTTTTTCCGGCGACGCCACCATGGTTTTCCGGCGAGTTCTCTTCCTCCTCTTCCTCCTCCACCTACTAATCTTTTCGCAATCCCTTGAATTCAGAAAGAAGAAACACGAGATCAAGGGCCCGATCAAAACCCTAGTGATCCTCGTCATGGAAAACCGCTCCTTCGACCATATGCTGGGTTGGCTCAAATCCACCAACCCACAAATCGACGGATTAACCGGAAAAGAATCAAACCCACTATCGGCTTCAAATCCTCACTCGCCGGATATATTCGTTTCTTCCGACGCCGGCTACATTGACTCCGATCCCGGCCACTCGTTCCAAGCCATTCGGGAACAGATCTTCGGCTCAGACGACGCCTCGGCGAATCCTGCTCCGATGAATGGGTTCGCTCAGCAAGCTGAAAGCATCACCGCCGGCATGTCTAAAACCGTCATGAGCGGTTTCCAACCGGAATCTCTCCCGGTATATGCAAAACTGGCCGAGGAATTCGGCGTATTCGACCGTTGGTTCGCTTCCGTGCCGGCTTCTACCCAGCCAAACCGGTTTTACGTTCACTCGGCGACTTCTCACGGCGCGTCCAGCAACGTGAGAAGGGATCTAATCCATGGATTTCCTCAGAAGACCATTTTCGATTCGTTGGACGAAAATGACCTTAGTTTTGGCATATATTACCAGAATATCCCTGCTACCCTGTTCTTCAAGAGTTTAAGGAAGCTCAAGCACGTATTTAAGTTTCATAATTATAAGTTAATGTTTAAGTTGCATGCTAAATTGGGTAAGCTGCCTAATTATGCAGTGATAGAGCAACGGTATTTTGATGTGAAAGCTTTTCCCGCCAACGATGATCATCCATCCCATGATGTGGCATTGGGTCAGAAGTTTGTGAAAGATGTTTATGAGACCTTGAGGGCCAGTCCACAGTGGAATGAGACTGCATTGTTGATTACTTACGATGAACATGGTGGGTTTTATGATCATGTGCCCACACCGGTTGAGAATGTTCCCAGTCCGGACGGGATAATTGGGCCGGACCCGTTTTATTTTCGGTTTGATCGGTTGGGCGTGCGGGTTCCGACGATATTGGTTTCCCCTTGGATTGACAGGGGGACAGGTGAGTTTCTTTCTTGAGTTGGTTGGAATGTGGATAATTTCACTTTGGCTAGTTTTATTTATTCTGGTTGGTGCTGTATAAATGCAAGAGGAAATTGTTGATTGGTCTTTGAGGTTCTTTGATGAGATTTTATATGCTTTGGGTTGGTCGTTTGTTTATTTCATCTGTCCACTTGGAAGTTGATTTGGTAGAGATTGCATTCGCTAGTTTTAGCTGTTGTTTTTTTTTCTTCTACCGATTAGAGAATGAAATTTGTCTGTCTGGATCATAGGTTTTAAGTTTGGGGTCAATTGCATTTCTTTCTTTGTTTCACCCGGATTGTGATGATTTTGGTTCTCAGGCTGGATTTATATGCTGGATGATGTCTTTAGATCTTAACTTCTATTTGCTGTAGATACTTGGAACTAATCCTAGAAGTATGTGTTCTTGTCTGTTTTTAGAATGCTTTTGTTTTGCATTTGCATAGCCTTTGGGTCTACAAGTTGTTGTTGTTGTTGTTTTTTTAAGTTGCCTTTTTATTCATGTCCTCTGAAGTGGCATCAAAATTTCTATTCTGGTGGAAATAAGTAAAAAAATTATCTGATAAACTATGTGACATTCTAAAGAGCCAATAGGTTAGGTTCCCCAACATGATTGCTTCCAAATATGAAGAGCCTACTTGTCCAAATTGACGGAACTTGGCGTTAAGGTTTAGCTGGAATAACCTACCAAAAAGGAATATTCAATAGGAAATGGGTGCACTTTCTTTTAAGAAGGAGAACCAGTTCCGGACCAGTAATATTTCTTTGAATTGTGTGTCATCATACAGGAAAAGATTGAGAACTCTGTTATCCAGTTTCTCCAAATACCAATGATGTTTGCATTGGTCCATGCATCAGATCAGTACCTTATCCATCCCCTTAGGAGTTCTCCTCTGTGGCTGTAGGACTAGGAGCAGGTTAGGAGGTCCAAGCAAATCATGGCAGGCAGGTAAGGTATATACTTGAAAGGAGATCTGCATTAGAGAAACAAAATTTTGACCTTTCACCTGTTTGTGACATTAAAGGGCTTATGAACAACAAATGATGTTATCAGTGATTGCTGCATAAGGTGAGCACTCTTGTATAAACACAATGTTACATGCCATAGCATGATAAATGGGAACCTGCCTAGTTACAGTTGGGGTCAAGAGTCCAGATTGTCTTTGCTGCTTTCGAACATTACGGTATCATATTTGTCTTTGGTCATTGGAACTCAATGTGTGCAGTTCATGTACATTAGCAAACATTTTTTATGAGAGTGATGGTATGAAGTCAAAACTGATAACAGTGTATATCCCTAGTAAACATGACTTACTGGCAATCAAAATATCACCTGGACCTATATTGCATAGTTGTAACTCATGGATGTCAAAAGGATAGAGACACGGCTTACTATATAGGTTCTGTGCCTTTACAGGTAATCTTACCTTGTTGCAAATAAACTCTGGTTTAGTGAAAATTCATCTTCTTAGTTGACAGACTTGAGGAGAATTCGTGTAGGTTTGACAGTAAGTTGGCTGCAAAAGTTTTACTATGTTCTTACAAAACACATTAAGACAGGTTGCATGCCTACACTTCTTTGTTAACTACTTGTTTGGAGAACTGGCAGGAATAGTTTTTCCTCCTTTCATTTCTTATCCCCTAAATTCAAGGTACTGAATCTGAGTACACTAGGGGAGAACATTTCGTTCCTGTGTTTGCATATAGTGGTCACTTATGCTATGTGATTTGCTGCCCTAGAGTTCTCTTTTCACCTTGCACTTGGTAACTTGGTAAATTCTTTCTGGTGTGTCACTATCACTCTTCAGAAGTCTCGATGGTCAACCATTGGTACATAGCAAGCTGTGTCTAGGCTTCTTAGTTTTGATAACATTCCCTCCTTCTTCTGTGAACAACTTGAGCTATCAATAATAAAATGGAAATGGAATAGAAAAGCATGGAAACGTTGCTTAAGACTGTTATGTGCTAAATACCATTGCCTGCAAACTTGGTTTCAGCTTACCATTTCTCTGTTGGGTTATATTGATTCGGATAACGAAACTACCACACTCCTTGGTTGTCTCCAAGAAGACTGGAGATGAGAACTATCTCAAATAATACGTAAAAAACTTTGGTGATAGTTATAGCTCTTTGATTTGTATCCAGAAATGTGCTTCTCAAGCATGAAACCTCTCCATGGATGAGTAACCAGTCAAAATCCTTTTTGCATTCTAGCAGGTGCTTCTGTAAATCTCTGCACTCTATGATGAGCTTGATCTAAGTGGCTAGTTTTTATCTTTCTTAATGGCCTGAAGATCAACCTGGATTAAGTTTATGCTAAGCTTCTGCAGAATCGTCATCCTTTTTTTCCCTACTTCCACACAGGCCTCAGGAAGTTGCCAAAACAGCATAATAGGTCATGTACCAACTTGAAATAACTTCACACATCACATTTCATATGTACTAATTTGGATACTTAAGGTAGTGTCGGTTTTGATTTCACTTGGTATGCCACAGTTCCTTCTGAGCTGCATGAATCAGACTGAACTTCCAAGTGCTAATCAGTGGGCAGGGAGCTATTTTTAATCATATTTGTAAGAACTAAGTTGGATTATTTAGTTCAATTTGGTGAAGCTGCATACTAACTGGACTAAACAATTAAATTATACTATAAATTAAACTGAAACTCTTCAGTAGATTTACAGTCTAAAGTCTGAACCAAGTGCCTTTCATGAGATATTAATTTCACTTATTGTCTTTATTATAAACTATGTAATTTGGTTTTTTCATTGATATGGTCAATGTGCAACTTCAAATCCCGTGTCTGCAAATGCTGACAATCTGATTGTTTTATGCAGTTATCCATGAGCCCAATGGGCCGACTCCTCATTCACATTATGAGCATTCATCTATCCCTGCAACAGTCAAGAAACTTTTCAATCTAAACTCAAATTTCCTGACTAAAAGAGATGCATGGGCTGGCACGTTTGAGAGTTCATTCACTATTCGCAACACTCCACGTGCTGATTGCCCAGGTTTGTCTCAGTCTTACCAACTTGGCACTATAATGCAATAACATAACCTCTTTTTTGCAGTCTTATTTCTTCTATAGCTAGGACTATGTTGAAGTCAAGAGCCTACTATTTGGTGATGAAATTCCAACTGTCCAAATGTGATGTTAACTTATGGAGTTCATATTCTGTCATTATTACCAATGATAGAAACAAATTCTGACCTTAGTGGTAACTTTCTGAAATCAAAATGTAGTTCTGAGAAGGGCTGGTTCAAACTTCAACCTGACTGTGAAAAGTGGATCACAGCTTATGAATTGTTTTAAGAACTCTTTTAGAAAGCTAAAAAGTAAAATGAAAAATCTGAAAATAAATCAACTTAGTTCAAACATAACCACATTGAGTTTATTAAGTGTATAACATTCCATCGGCATTCCTCTGTCTAATGTACTGAATAGAGGAACATTCAGGCATTTGAAAAAGGTTAATTCATTCTGAAATCAGTCGTATCCATAACTTTGAAAACAATAGGTGATTTTGATAATCCTTTACATTTACATTATGTTTCAGCTGATCAAACTATTTATATATGACTGGTGATAAGAGGATCCCTGTTGAATTTGAGATCCTTTTGGATATGAATAGAAGACAGTTCTATGATGCTTCTGTCAAATGACCCTCTTTTGGCATTTCATCCATTTTGCTACCTTTGATTTCTTTTAACTAACAAGAATGGGTTTTATCTGCAGAGAAACTCCCGGAAGTCGAAAGAGCATTGAGGCCTTCAGGACCGAAGGAGGATGTCTCTCTTTCTGAGTTCCAGGTGGAGCTTATCCAACTCGCATCTCAGCTCAACGGAGATCACGTCCTCAATGCCTACCCAGATATTGGTAAGAGCATGACAGTGGGTCAAGCTAACCAATATGCCGAAGATGCAGTTGCGAGATTCATAGAAGCAGGGAGAGCTGCTCTTAGGGCAGGAGCAAATGACACTGCCATTGTTACTATGAGACCGTCCTTAACCAGCAGGACAACAGGATTTTCCAATCCATCCCTGGAAAGCAGTTGATTCCCTCAAGTTCATTAGCATACAGTGTAAATATTACAGAAATCACATTAGTCTGTATTATCCGTGGTAACTGCCATATTGCATGCTGAATGCAAGCCAGCCACGGAAGCATATCTTCCTCATTCACTCTGCACCTATGTGGTGAGGAATCTCTGCTTAAGTGAATGGTCCTGCGTGGGCATCGCTTAACTTGTAGGTGCTGACTCTGCGCACTTATGCCTCCTGCAGTGGCCTCTATACCCTACTTTATGTTTCACAGTCAAATGTGAAACAAATGATTCAGTAGTTCATCAACAATTACTTATATGCATTATGTTTGAGATTGATGACTATTGGTTACATTTGGTTCGTCTGTTTTGTGCTGTCTGTCAGGTGATTGCATCCAGCCAGTGGACGTGTTTGGTCTTTATGATTTACCTAGTTGGGTATGTAGAGCTGCCACTGCCTAAAATCACCTTGCATCAAATGATTCATGATTCATGCCCAGCAACTGGAGGATTAGGAGTGTCGGAACAGAAAGTGATTTTCAATCATGGCATCCACAAACCACGGGAAGGTGTGGTTGGAATAGACTGGGCGAATTTCCTGTCTAGTCCGCCCCTTCCCCGGATCTTGCATAGGCAGGTGCTTTGTGCACTGGGGCTGCCCTTTTATTGTATGAATTTATCACAACTACAGTACTTAAAAGACCAACCACTCATCCTTTAACAAATCGGGAGAGCTCTTAGAGAGACTGTTACCAGGTGCAGGCATTAGTCCGATAAGTCAATCTCTTCTAGGCTTTGCCACGGCCGGCCATACCTTGAATGACTAATTCTGCCGCAGTGGCACTTTGTAGCACTATTACGACCATTACATTTCAGTGGTCGACAATTGGTGAGCAAATGCCTTCTAGTGCAGTGGTGCAAGATGGAGCCCCTCTTCTGCTCATTGATGTGTGGTTGAATTAGAGAGAGAGAGAGAGACCGTTGTTTTCTAGTTTCTCCAGTATTTTTTTAAGTCTGGCTAGAACTTATTGTTCTAATTTCTAAATGTACTTAAAATCTCTCTGACAAGGGACAAGTGCTACCCCAAACTCTTAAATGTATATGAAATCTCCCCAATGGAAAAAAGTGTCACCTTGAACCTCATCCCGGACTCCGATCAAGCATAAGGTGAAGAGGCACCAAGCTGTCTGCGACCAACTGCAACTTGGATTGTTAAAAGTTCCTCCTCTATGCGAAGTTCTCTTAGATGGTGTTAAGGTATGAATTACACATTTTCTTTAGAAACAGTAAGCACAGAAAAAGTGCCAGCTGCTTGTTGATTGGTTCAAGCAACTTATGTACTACAAGACGGATGGATGCAGCAAATAACCTTTCATGGACCTTCTCATGATAATTGTTTACCACTCTCCAAATGAAGGAAGAAATTGGAGGCTTCCGTCGCCTCCTTACGTGAGACTCTTGGGGCATTCCTCTGTAGTTTTAAGTTTGGCGTCTCTCAAGGGTTACTAGCTGGAGTTTGATATTGAACCTAATAATCTATCAATGACTTCTTCAATCTCATCATCTTGAATAATGCTTGCAAAAAATGGCAGGAGATAAAGAGTTGGCAAATGCTTATTCGTTCAAGAGGAATGCTAAGCCAAAGCCCCACTTTGTGCATAAAGGGCTCCACTTTTGGATGATCTACCAGTCCATCTGATTGCTCTTGCTTTGGATTTTTCCTACTAAATAATTCTTATCGATTAAATGATTTTAACATTTCACAAAGAGTACCATTGTCAATGATAAATGGATGACTAGGAACTTAGTTAACAATGGTACAAATTCAATGACCTAAAATGGACTTTTGGAAATGCTAGAATCATCATGTTTTTCCAGTTAAAAATCATCCAGTTGAGAAGAAATACATGGTATTTTTGTGCTTACACAAGTGCTGTTGAAATCAAATCCTTGCTTGGAGATTTCAAATGGAGCCGGTTAGATTACCCACTTAAATATCTAGCCTCGTCTGTACCATCACAAACCCATGTTTTTACCATAGGAAATATGGGCATTCATCCTATAACAATCATCCTTAGATCCAAGGAACAGTTTTGAAGCTCACCAACTTTACGATTCTTCATCGTTGGCATTATTAAGGGTACATACGAAAATGAGCATATAATGTGTGATTAGCAATTCCCAGCCACTAGAAAGGTCTCAACCCTTCGAAATTAATTGACCTTGCTCATAAAAAAAAAAAGAAAAAAAAAGCGGCTGAACATATTTAGTTCTTCGCAAATAATGATGTTTTTGAGCCCGAACCATCACACTAAGGATCAACACAATCTGCCTGAGGTAAACTTTGGTAATATGTGGGATATCAAACATATCCCATTAGAATGTAGCAGGTTCTAGTTATTTTGCCAAGGGAAATGAGTTTCTTTTGAATAAACACTTAGTCTCGATAATGGTTTGATTTTTTAATAATAAAATGGACACCTACGGCTGGATTGTATCAAAATAAGAATGAAACAAAATGACATGTGGCAGCTACAAGCTATTTGGAATTGAATTACAATTTTGCTAAAAAATATTATTAAAATGGAAGTAGACTTTTCATATGGCCCGTCGAAAAGCCTGACATTTTTCTTCCTACTATATATTGAAGGGGAAGGGATACAATCGCCCCCTATTTTCAATTCATTAGCCCCTTCGTAAATGGCTAGGACTGTCATAACTTTTGATGGCTTAGATTGATAAATATCAAAATTGTTCAATATCTTGCCTTTGACTTAGATGGCCCATGGTCCAAAATTCTTATCCATTCAATCCTGTCGCTGATTTCAGTTATAAAATGGCCGGTGAAATTTCAACTGTTCATTTTATAACTAAAAAAATGAAAAAAAAAAAAAAAAAAAGTAGCTAAGATTATCCAATGGTAGGGAGTAAGGACA
This sequence comes from Warburgia ugandensis, assembly GCA_035236585.1. Taxonomy (NCBI): domain Eukaryota; kingdom Viridiplantae; phylum Streptophyta; class Magnoliopsida; order Canellales; family Canellaceae; genus Warburgia; species Warburgia ugandensis. The sequence goes on along the minus strand of CP141138.1, from coordinate 48,019,161 downwards.
CAATTTTATCTGATTTGAATCTTCATAAATCGGGGCCTATACGAAGTTGTAACCATCCCAAGTATTGGTAGAGGCTAATGAATGAAGACTAGGGGTGATTTTATCACTTAACATTTTAAAGAGAGAGTCAGTGCAGTCTCTTTGAAGGGGAGTCTTATTGCAACGGTAAAGGTCCTCATGTGTAACCTTGAGGTCAAGAGTTCAAGACATAGAAACAGCCTCTTATAAAAATACAAGGTAAGACTACATACTATAGGCCCTTGTGGTCCCCCTTCCCCAGACCCTGCATAGGTGGGAGCTTCGTGCACCAAGGCTGCCCTTTTTGGTCAATGGAGTCTCCTTTCACAAGAATGGCTCACTCCTCTTACCTTTTGTTTTATTTTCTTTGTGTATGCTGCAGATGTCAAGGAATGTCCCGGGAATGGAAATCTATAATTACATCAGTAGAATATGAGAAATCCCACCCAAACTCGAATGGGTAGGAATTGGATATCGATGATAAGATCTGAAGTAAAATCTGACCCAAACTAGAGCCAATTGGAATCCGAATGGTTTGGGTATGTATAGGGTGAAACCCGAGCGAACTGACCCATTGACACGACCAATGGAAATCCATTGCAATAAAGAAGGGCATGAAAATCGATATTATTGGGACAGCTGAGGAAGCTATCCAGATTGAAAATACGAATGTTCAGAATCCACATGTAATCAGAATGAGCATGAGAACAAAGAAGAGAGAATGTACAGTTATGAACAGCAGATATGGTTTCATGTTCAGAGCTGATCAAGCATCATCAGCATCGCTTCCACCAACATGGGCTTCATGGCTGTTCCAGTAGTTGGTTCCATCCGGATCCGACACTTTGAACCTGATAACCAAAAACCCATCTCAGTAACACTCACTCTTCAATTTAGCAGGAATGCCGACACCCTAAACCTGATAAGGGAAAACGCATCTCAGGGACAGTCACTCCTCAATTTAGCAGGAATCTGATAAGTTCTACCTTTCCAAGATGAATTTTCCTTCCTTGTACTTCTGGCTTTGCTCATGGGCAACTTCCTGAAAGCAAACCACCAAGTCACCAAACATTGCCGTAAAATTATTATTGGCTACGATTATAGACGTGTTGCCTCCTTATCTTACATATTTCCATCCCACGATCGATCCACAGCAGACGCAGAATATGTCAGAAACAGTGTGCATTCCAGTCATCATAATCCGCTCTTCCTCCATTCCAACTGTGACATTGACCCTGTCATATATCGGAAAAGACAAAGAAAACATTAGTTTCATCCAGAGGAAAAGTGAATGGATGCAAGTCTCTGTCCAGATCACCATTAGTCATTCACAATCAACAGAAAGCATACAACCCAAAGAAATTAGTTTATCAGTAGGATTCACACAAAGTATGCAATTTTAGCATGAGAGGAATAGGAGAGAAGATTGATGATGAAAAAGTCCCCCCAAAAGGCCACTTTTAATACTTGGGATCGATAATTCATGAGATTGAGAGGGATATTACCCATAGAATCCAAGAGGGTTGGAACAAATGAAATGTTCTTCTAGAGTTTTGTGTGATCGGTGAGTGCCACTCAAATTGAAGAGAAAATTCTATAGGATGGCTGTAAGGTTGGCCATGCTTTATAGATTAGAGTGTTGGGTAGTTAAGGAACAAGATGAGCATAGTGAAATAAGGATATTGACATGGATGAGTGGCAAGACAAGAAACAATAAAATTAGAAATTAAGATATTAGAGGGAACTTAGGAGTAGCACCAATGGGTAACAAAATAAGGGAGGCTAGACTTAGATGGTTTGGACATATTCAACGGAGGCTGAAAATGTCATTGGTTAGATGGATTGAGTCGATCCAAGTTAAAGGCTCCAATAGGGCAAGGGAAAGTGCCAGAAGAATGTGAAAGTAAGTGGTGAGAAAAGATTTAAAAACTTTTGGACTGAGTGAAGCCATGACACCTCTATAAGGAATGGAGGAACAAGATTCATATAGCCAACCCCTAATGGGGTTAGGCTTTGATGATGATGATGATGATGATTCACACCAAGTATCTAGTAGGTTTAATGAACAAGGCCCCAAACATGTAACTTCCAAGCCAGCACAAATGACAGTGAAAACTCCACGTCTTAGAACATCCTGGTCGACAGTACTTTGCCATGAAAGGAAGAATTTAATCCATCTTTCTTACTAATTTTAAGTACAACTCATATGCTACTCATACAATTTTGGTGATTACGTGTTCATCTGGACCTGTTTCTTTACATCTCAAAGATTTCATGAAACAAGATTTTATATCATAATTTTCTCTTTGAGAGTGACAATTTGAAGATTTAGCTTTTCTAGGTGAAGTCAAACAAATCTTATACCCAAGAGACCAGGATGAAGATGGCTCAATGGCAAGGAGCCAGAGTTGAGCTCAACTGCTAGCTCAGCAGACTCATGTTCATTTCGTAAACATGAAGTTAGAAGAGAGATAACAGACACCATCTTTTTCATAATTTTCTATCTTTTCACATAATCACATTGGCACTTTAGGTTAGGTTCACAAAGGTTGCTGATCTGAAAGTCATCTGGGTAACCAGTGCATAGAATTGCTACAACCAAGCAGGCTGACAGAATATACAATTTGTTTCAGGCTAGCCTAGGAGCCAAACACAGTAGGTGGGAAGGCTGGTGGGAGCATACATAGATATAGGGAGATGCACTTATACCATTTGTTGCACTAACCAAAATGCTATTACGCTTTCATGCAAGTGGCAAAAACATGGTTGATTTGCAAGAATAAATTCCCAGCTTTTCCTACTGAGGATAAGTTACATTCCTGAAGACTAAATAAAAGAAGCAAACATGTAAGGACCTTAGCTGGCAGAAGAGGCAGGAAGCTGGTGTGGCAACAATAAGAAAACACAAGAAGCACATGAATTGCAAGATTCTGAAGTGGGATAAGCACCCTGAGTAGACAATCCATGAAACAAAGCAGCAGTCATTGACGTTATATGTTGGAAACATGGAGTAGATGAGCACAAGAGATAAGACAGCAGAAGAGGCAGGAAGCTTGTGAGGAACCAGAAAGAAAACACAAAAAGTATTGTCGCAAGATTCTGTGGTGGAATAAGCACCCCAAGTAGATGATCCATGAAACAGAGCAGTAGTTGGTAATTTTCTATGTTGGAACTATGAAGAGGATTAGCACAAGAGACTAGATGGCACTGCATCAGAGTATAGGAAACAGAAAACCCCGCAAAAGCAACAGGACAATGGGTGGCATTTGAGTATCAGCAACTCCACATAGAACTTATATGTCTCTAATCAACTTTCAGATAGCCTCCTCTGACATAAAATGGTTGTGTAACTGAATAGCCATACAGTTGAAGGACAAGTCTCCTATGAGTTCCAATTTTGTAAATTCATTGGCTATTCATTAGAAGGAGAACAAATATCTTTCAACTGCAAAAATGAAATGTTAACAACAACTCTAGCATTACCCAAGGAGAACAACGATACTGACTATTAACAATTTTAATTTACAAAATAACTTGCAAAAATAAGTATAGACAATCAAGGCACTTACACCTTACTGAAGAGATATGCCTTCCCATGCCTGCAATGGAAGGACTGGAAAAGAGAAAGACAAAATCTGAGTCAGCATGGCTTTCCTGCACAGGTGTTCTAGCTTGCAAATGTTAAAAACACTGATTACTCAGAAGAATTCTAGAAGAAATTAGTCTTCAAGATGCAAATACAACATCTGCTTTATATCTATATGTCACATCATTTCGTATTCATTCTTTTCTATCTGCAAATATACCTCCAAGGGCTACTTTTGCCCTCTGCAATATTTTTCTCTTTTCTTTTGAATGGTTGTTAGAAGGAGAGCCTTGGCACAAAGGTAGAGTTGTCGTCGTGTCACCTTGAGGTCACGGGTTCAAGGCGTGGAAACAGCCTCTTGCAAAATGCAAGGTAAGGCTGCGTACTATTGACCCTTATGGTCCACCCCTTCCCCGGACCCTGCATATGTGGGAGCTTCAGGCACCGGGGCTGCCCTTTTCAATGGTTGTTGCATCAGTAATTGGAATGTCCAATCATGTCAATTTGTCCTATCCATCTCCACCTCAGTAATTCCAAGTGGGACAAAGTGACACGGTGGAAGTACCCAAACTCCTCAATCCAAATCAACCCAAAAGCTTTTCTTTAGATTATGACCAAAAAAAAATTTCCAACTCAATTAGAAACTGATGAAGAATATAGCATCAATTAACTATATATTTAGGATGCTACACTCAAGCTTGATTATTCAAATAGAAAACTAAGGCACAGGTTATTGTTCATGTTTGCATAAGAAACTTAAACAGAGACAACAGATTACATGGTCAAAGGGGTTCCAAAGTTAAAAGATAGAACATGGTTTCCCCTACTTAAATATGCAGAGTACAGGACTATAAGCACTGTAGTAAAGCTACATTCCATGGTGGTCCCCTGAAAGAGATGGAGCTTGATTGACTCAACATTTATTTTGAATGTCTGGCTCAGGTCATAGGAAGAAGTAAAGAGCAACAGTAGCACTTGATCATAACTTGGGATTTGGGAAGTTTTAGAAATGCTTATGCATCCTTCAATGTATATAAACAACTTCAAGTTTTCTTGGTCAGCGGGGAAACTGGAAGGATCCAAATATTCCTCAAGAAGTCTAAAAAAAGGGTCAGCCCAGGGCATGAAGCTCCTGCCTATGTGGGGTCTAGGGAAGGGGCAAAAACAAAGGGTCTATAGTATGCAGCCTTATCTTGAATTTTTGCAAGAGGCAATTTTCATCCCTCGAAGATGTGACCTCTAGGTCATACGGCGACAACTCAACCATTGTGCCAAAAGAAGTATGATAACAAGAAATTTCATTTTATGCGGCAGAAACCAACAGATTCCTCAAGGTGGAAACATGAGAAGATTACTTCAAGGACCAAGAGGTTTTATGAAATCTAGTAACTGCATGTTAGGTTCTCTAGATAAACTTATTGGTTTTAGAAATTACTTATTTTGAAAATATTGGTGAAGAATCAAGCTTTAAACTTCTCCTTTTTGAATTGAGGAATATCAAGCTGATGCAGAAAGGTTGGAACAAGATTTTGCTTTTATTCTCAGAGGTTTGTAGATTATTTCAGGACTATTTTGAATTTGAACAGTTCCAAAATGGAAAGGTTGAACGAATATCAGCCTTAAAAAAGAACAGTTTAGGACAACAAGTATATTTCACAGGATATCTGGTTGTTTCTCACTATCTCAGAATAAAGTTTTCCTATATGTTTGGACACAATGTCAGGTCTTGGTAGAAATTATGTCTATTAAGGAATTTGAGTCTATACAAGTTAACTTTTCCCAGAAGGGGAGCCTTGGCGCAACAGTAAAAGTTGTTGTCGTGTGACCTTGAGGTCACGGGTTCAAGGCGTGGAAACAGCCTCTTGCAAAATGCAAGGTAAGGCTGTGTACTTTAGGCCCTTGTGGTCCGCCCCTTCCCCGGACCCCGTATAGGAGGGAGCTTCGTGGACCGGGGCTGCCGCACAAGTTAACTTTTCGTAGCTCTCAGTTTTCACACATAATGTGACATATTGTTCTCTTGTTACCTCCACCAATTAGTATCCATTGAAAATTTTGCTTTTCCTGTGTTGGTTTTAAATTGGCTAAAGCAGGGGTCAAGATTGGCTGCACCAGCTATCGTAACACACTAGATTAGGAGTATGATGAAACCAGGAGCTTTCTTAACAGAATGGCACAAACTTCATAAGTATGATGGAAACAATTGGTAGGGACCGAAGGGGTCTTCAAAAGGAGCCAGAAAAGCGTAACATCAGTGCTATATTTTGAAACATTGTCGACAAATATGCCAGGTAAAGGAGAAACACTGATGCTAGTTTTATGCTGATTTAATAATACCTAGAAATGGAAGTTTCCCTCGATGAAATCTGGAGCAGAGAAAAGAGAGATGTTGCCATAGTTATCACACATACACAGCTATTTTAGAAAATCAAACAAAATATAACTTGCTGAACTATGAGTTAAAATGTATCCAAGAAACCAAGCCTTCCATAATGAAGTTGCTTCAATATTTGGCATGTATCAAATGTTACCCTGACACATTACAGTATTCTTGAAAAGCAGTGGTCCATATGTAGGGCATAGTGCTCCATAGAAAGAGGAAAATGCATGTTTAAACCACAGTTTCCCTCCCATTTTATCTTCCACATACTATATTGGATATCTCTTGAGAAAGGGATGGAGTACAGCTCCTCATAAAAAGGAGATGCTGCAATGCGCATCTGACAGCTAAAAGCTATTATACAGCACTGAGATAACATCAATGTAAGTACCGGTAAAAAGATAAACAGTACAGGATAGATCCCAAACATGCCTTTTGATTAACCCCTCTTCCCTGCTCTGGTGTTTCACTTCCTCCCAGAAAATTCGATAAAAATTATCAGTTAAGGGTTACAAGTAGTATGGTTTTCATCTAGAACCAGTACTACCCCACCATGTAATGCCGCCTGTTCCACCGGCAGGTATGAAACATAACATATAGACACCCACAAATATGCTTAACTAAGAATCTTTGTTATCCAGGTAGTAGGAAGAACAAATGATCACAATCCACTAAAAACACATTATCTCACAAGCCGGAGCAAAATCAACTCATAGGAAGCAAACTTAATATATAAGGATAAAATCCAAACTAATTTTCCTCTTCTTGATGGCATCCTCATACGAGGCAGCCATCCATCAACAAGTAGCAGATGAAATGAAACCCAAATGAATTCCCGTTAATTCCTCTTCATCCAACGAAATTCATCCAAGCATAACAAACAGGCGCAGAATCATCAATACGTCAGGATATGAATAAAGATCCAAGTGGGTTCTCTTTCAATCCCAACAGAATCAAATGCACCTCTCAAATGAAGCGAAAAGCAAGAAGGAAACAGAGAAAACTGGCACAAGTTAAGATAACAAAGATCCACGTACCTTGGATACGATATCTTCGCAAAGAGCGAGATGGGTTTGGCAGTGTTTGCAGCTATAGATCTTGCCTTCCAGTTGAACCATGAAAACCCTACCCATTTGTCCTCTTTCTATCTCTACTTACCCCGTATATCCCTCTATCAGAAATTCAGCACTTTTTTCCTCTCTCCCTCTCTCACTCTCTCTCTCTTGAATGCACCGTACACTTCGCTTAAAGAGAAAATAGAATCAGGAAAACCAAGCAGAAAACCGATCAATTGATGCTCGGAAACGTGGGTAAGAGTTGGTGGGTGAAACAGTGATCAGAGATGAAAACAATGCGGGCAGAGAAGTAGAAAACAATTAGGAAAGTTGGAGAAATGGCAGAAATACCTGCGCCCGCAGGAAACGTGGGGAGGGAGACCACGACCCTCGCTTTATACACGCACTGGCCTCGGCCAACGGGGAGAGACAATTATATCCCCCACATTCCTGGGCTTTTTGGATACTCGGCCGACCAAAAAGCGTACCTTTAGTCACACGAACTTTTACACACGGCCCCACCCACCAAAGATCCCAACCGCTAATTCAAAGCGAATGTATTAGTGCTGGTGTGGTCCCACTCTAAACTTGAACTACTTTTACCCTAGAGTAAAATTGGCTCCAATTCTCAACTCTTTGCCAATCCAAAGCCATTCATCTAATGAGCTATTTTTCTTTACAAAAAGTTAAACTCGACCACATGCTTGCATAACTTTAAACCCTAATTACCCATGTGAGAGACTCTTGTTGAATGGAAGGCTAAAAGAAATTTCAAAGCTAAAAGGTAAAATAATGATGAGCAAAATCAAAGGTTAGAATTGTTTGCCACATGGATTTTTGAATCATGACGTAACAAAAATGCACGTACAAGACGAACGGTAGGGATCAATGAACTGTGGGCCCCCTTTATATTTTAGCCGTCTGAGTAAAGTTACCCCTTCTGGTCAGACGACCACTATATAAAAACTCAATGTCATAAACGTTGTGTTAGTGCCAGAGACTGACGGAACAATTATGAGGACGTGGTTAAAAGGTACTTCAGGGTTATTAACATGTAACATGTGGTTTTTTGCCCTTTCTGAATGAATGCTAATTTTAACATGTGTTAAATCAAGCCAGGAAATTGTAATTAAAGGAAAATTTGCCGTTTTATTGTAGCAAGTGGAGTGCCGTTATTAAATTGGCTTAATAAGTAGATGAATGCTGGGTTCAAGCGCTTATAGGGTACTTCCCTAGAAGCACATCTTATTTTTTCCAAGGGACCCATCCTTTGAATGATCCGCCCCGATCGTCTGTTTTAGCCCTTGATATCTACTATTTTAAATGAAAAACAGATGGGATAATTTAAGCATCTGACCAAGCGTAGCTTTTTTTTTTTAATTATGACTAATGAACGGCTAAAAGTTTCTATATCCAAGTTAGAGCAATTAGATCAGCGGGTTTGATCATTTTAAAGTGGGCCCGAGGTGACAATTAAGTGGAGATCGGAATGAAACGTGACGAAGCAGAGCAGCTTAGAGCAAGTAATCACTGTCCAACAAAAAAAGGCCGCCTCAGGTTGTCGTACGAGTTCAGTTTGTTTCCTGATGGAGTACCAAATTACATACTACGAGGTCTACCATTTACAACGGGAACGCGTGGAACCTGGTGAAAGGTGTGGGGTCCACTTTTCCACTCAATTAATTTTACCATCGTTTCATCCGGACCACTCGAATAGATTATTAGAGAAACCATCGCAGCGTAGAGTCGCGGCAAGGCCAAGTTACCACCGAGGGAAGCAAAGCCTATTCCAATGGAAACTTTGTCTCTAGGTTTGATCCGGATGGGTGGTCAATAGGATCGAGATTTTGGTGATCGAAACCGTTCATATCATCGTAGCTGAAGTCATCCTCGAAATGTATAGACCGCTTGATGATCATAGCCGTTGTTATTCTAAGATGTAAACTAGACAATAAGATAGTCTTAGAAGACAAAGAAAGTACTGAATTTGTTCCAAGTTCAAAGCACACAACGATTCTTAGAACCATAGCAGGGCATGGAGGACACCTAATTTTTTATAACTTGCTAAATCTTGAGTTGACTAGATTTTGCTCGATCTAATAAGAGTTTATGCTTCAAATCTAATTTTTACTTAATTTAGCAAGATATATTACAACCATTTTTGTTAAATGTTTGCATGATTTTGAGCGAAGTTACAGAGTGACCAAGTTTGACCCAAATTTTATATAATATAATAGCCATGGCCAGCCAATAAGAATTAAGGTAACCCTGTTGATACATAATAAAATATTATGGTAGGCTGTGCTTTCTTTGAGCTCACATTTGTACTTTTATCCTACACGAGTCGTTCATAAGAGAGAGTTGGCCATTGTCTTATAGAATGGATGTTATCAAAACATTCTAGTAATAAGCAATTTGTCCAAATTATATAGCCTATTAGTAAACCTACTCGCCGATATCTCTAGATTATGCACACGGAAGAGAAATTATTTGATAAAAATACTTGTATAGTGGTTGTATCAAAAGATTAATGAAAAATACAAGTTGGCACCAAGTGTTGGATTATTTTTAATAATCCAAACTGTTCATCTGATGGCAATGCATCAATAGCCGAAGACCCAAAAATGTTGTAAAAAGGCTTACTTTGGCCTAAAAAAAACCCAACTTTTTGAGTTTGCAAATAAAGTCCTCAACTTAAGCAAGTTTTTAAAAATTGGTATGAAGGATTAAAACCTTGGATTTAAATGCTTGTCATACTTCCACATTAGAACTGTGATTTTATAGCTTATTTATTATATATTGGGGTCTTCAGTGGCTAATAAATTTAGAAGATACTACTGTCTGTGATTCAAGTCTTTTTTTTAGAAGGGTAAGGATTAATGGTTAAACAAATAGAATTTCTCCAAATTTTGTGAGTATGAGTCTGGACATCTTGATAGTTATTATCTCCCAATTTATGAATTATGTTATTTCAATTAATTTCTAAAAGCATTTACTTTTGATCAATATATTATGTTATGGCCCTGGAGTTGTCTTTATAATTTCTTGGCAATGAACTTGATTACACCTTTACCTATTAAGAAAAAAAGGGCAGTCCTGGTACACGAAGCTCCCGCCTATGCAAGGTCTGGGGAAGGGGCGGACCACAAGGGCCTAAAGTACACAGCCTTATCTTGCATTTTGCAAGAGGCTGTTTTCATGCCTTGAACCCGTGACCTCAAGGTCACATGACGACAACTTTTACCTTTGCGCCAAGGCTCCCCTTCACCTTTACCTGTTAAGAAAGATGGAAAATAAACCTTGGCTGCTGAATGAGATGCATACTTCTTATTGGCAATATGGTTTCAATAGAAGATGCTGCAGAACCATCTCAGGGGCAGCCAAGGTTCAGTGAGGGTAATGTGGAAGTAAAAGCTGACAAGTAAGGTTCTCATCAAGAGGATGCAGATTACTGTCCTTTAGAAAACTTAAATGACTCTGCCAAAGAGGATGAGAAGTTAAGTAAGAGCTAGAGTGAGAGATTTTGAAGAGGGATAATTATGGCTGCAGTGATGGACAGGAGGTGAAAGGATTGTTTGATGATAGTTGTGATGGTAAAAAAGACAGCCCCGGTGCATGAAGCTCCCGCATATGTGGGGTCCGGGGAAAAGATGGACCACAAGGTCAATAGTAGGCAGCCTTACCTTGCATTTTGACACTTCTCTAAAGATGAGTTCATAGGAGGCAAGAAGAAGGTCAAGCAGTGACCTGTGTTTAACGAAAGAACAAATATTCATAGTCCATGCTTCTGGCTAGGCATGAGGATTGCCAATAATGACAGCTTCAAGAGGACTATACATGCCTATTTAGGAAAAGATTTGAAAGACATCAAATTCTTAAGTGGGAGAAATAAAGTTGAAGCATTATGTGGAGTTGCGAGTTGCCAATGGAGGATATATGCCTCTTATGAATAAAAGATTGATCAATTTCAAGTGAAAACTTCAAAAATAAGAATACTTGTGTCAAGTCACACAAGAACAGGGAAATTGATGCTGAATTTTTGGCGGAGGAATACTTGGACAAGGGGAGAGCTGAACCAAGTTGGAAATGTAGTATTTTACAAGATGAAATGAGAAGGAAATTTGAAGTTTGATGTCACAATGAGCCAGTGCTGGAGCGCAAAGAAGAAGGCTATGCTATTGACCCATGAGAGCCTGAAGGATCAATTTACAAGGCTCTGGGACTATGTAGGGGAGGTGAAAGTGAGGAATCCTGAGAGTAAAGTTGAACTAAAAGTGGAAAGACCTATTGCAGGTGGAGATGCATATTTCCATAGGTTATATGTATGTTTCGATGGGTTAAATAATGGATAGAAGGAGGTTGCGGAGCATTTATTGGGTTAAATGGTTGTTTCCTGAATTGAACTTGCAAAGGGATGTTGCTTTGTGATGTTGGTAGAGATGCCAACTATAAGATGTTTCCATTAGCCTTGGCAGTTGTGGAGTCAAAGAATATATACTGCTGGACTTGGTTCATTGAGAAGTTAGTGTTTGATTTGGCTATCACTTATGATGGATTGGCTGTTACAGTCATTGGTGATAAGTAGAAGGTAAAGGACAGCCCCAGTGCACGAAGCTCCCGCCTATGCCTGACCCGGGGAAGGGGCGGACTACAAGGTCCTATAGTAGGCAGCCTTACCTTGCATTTTGCAAGAGGCTGATTCCACGCCTTGAACCCGTGACCTCAAGGTCACATGACGACAACTTTTACCGTTGCGCCAAGGCTCTTAAAAGACACCCTCTATAGTGTAGTGTACTAAAACTCTTAACTTTAGACTTTGTGCCAGTCATGGCTCACATTTAATGTTTTGCAGGGGCTGATTCATGATACGAAGGAATTGCTTCCAATAGCAGATCATAGAAACTGAGCCAAGCACATCTATAAGAATGGGAAACAAGCAAAGAACACCATAATAAGGGGCTTTGAAGATTGTTTGCAGGAGTTAGAACAACTGACAAAAAGGGGTGCATGTGAGATTCATGCACATGAACCAATCCATTTGTAGAAGGGTTTCTTCTCCACAACATCAAAATGTATGTAAGCAATCAAATTAGTACAGTGGCGTTAGGTGTCGATAGCCTTTGGCGCATCAACCAGTACAGTGATATTAGGCGTTGATGGCCTTTGGTACATCTACAGGTACACTGAACTGATTCCCTTGACTTTTGGCCGCTTCTTCTAACTCTTTTTCAGCTCTTAGTTGATCTAGTCTTGAACTCCTCAACTAAAAATGACCTGAGCTGCTATTAATACTCAATTACTCAATCAGAATATTAGGATCCTTGGACTGTTTGATTTGTAGTGACGCAGGCATATCGTTTGCTAGACCTGCTAAAATATGGTCTAACTTTCTTGGTTTATTATGAGCATATGTTTAATCTAAGCTTTTTGGAACTCTCAGGATTTTAAGGTTAGATAGTCTAGATTCAAAGATTTTTTCTTCCACTTCAAGAAAATTCTGATTGTCTGGATTCCCAACCAACATCTCCAACAAACAGATGAAAAGCCGCCTAGTGGATGTAGCTGGTAAATCAGGAAATAGAAAAGGAAAGAAAAAAGGATATAATTAAAGACAGAATCTGGCCAACAAAGATGTTCCTCTAGATTTGGTAATGCAAACCCCACCAAGATTGTAAGGAATCCAGATTGATAAGAAACCAACAGCAGATGCAAACAAGATGCACCACGATAACTTCTAAAAGAACATGCCACCACCCAACTTAGTTGTAGTTTAGTAGGCTTGATACAAGAAGAATCTTGTCATCTCATTTAATATTGCAATAATCATGTATCTAACATCTCCTCTAGATCTTTCTACCTTCCACTACATGTCATTGCTCTGACTGTTTTATCTTAACATCTGGTAGAAACAGAGTACTTCTAGCTTCTTTTCCTGTTCATCCAAACAAATTTTCAACGAGGAATTGATTCGAAATTGAATCAGTTACTAATCAATGTGAAATTAAAAACATCCTTTCTTCCTCTAAATGTCAGAAAATGAATGACAGTCTCTTCTTTCAGACCTTCACTGAGAACAAACTACCAACAATACATCGTCATGAATGAGCTGAAACCCAATAAGAACTTTACATAAATTTCCTCATGATGATGAAGATGAAGGCCCGAACTGTCAATCTTCTTTAAATTGAGATAAAGTGTTGGCTGAAACAAAGAACCATGAGTAATCTACCAACACTAGAATCCTAGAGAACTTTTGTGTCTGGGTAGTATAAAACTGTCTAACATCAGTAACATCAATCCAAATTTGCTCAAAAATCCTTATCAATAACATCATGATACTCAACTGAATTGGAGGAGAGATAACATCCTTTGCTCTTTCATGCATATAGAAACATTTACGCTCTTCATTTACAGAGAAATAAGTGCTGCAAAAGCCCCAAAACAAACATTCCATGGGAAAATACATTGTTTCCATCACAGCCGAAGTTTCTATTTCATCAGTATAATGACAGCGTCAACAACCACGACACTAGAAGTAGAATCACTCTATTGATCAAGAACACATCATCTTCTTTCCTTGAAAAAACTGTCCAACAACTGTTGGTGTGAGATATCTTGCTCTTTCTTCGTGCCTGGGTGTAAACGGTCTGGTTCCTATCTGTGACATAGAAAACCATAACTGTGCCATTCAGATTTTACATTTCTTGGTATTGTACCGCTCTAGAGTTTGGTTCATGGCATAAAAGTCGTTCCCATACAATCAATTCTGCTCTGATTCTCACTTATTTAATGGTTATAATACATAAAGGAAAAAATGCAGAAGGCAAACAATTAAGATGTGAAAAGTTAAGTTACACATTATTTTTGTTTCTTTAATTATTTATATAATAGGTAAACATGTAAAAACAAATTTAATACTATATTAGCAAATAAGGATACAACATAAAAGTTAAAAATATAGATTATGCTAGTACCTATAATATATAGAAGTCAACTATGACATGAACTCAAAACAAGCAAGCAACTGTGCTTGATAAAATGCAAGGAGAGTTAACATGAAAAATATTTAAAAGACTAATGCTCAAGATTTCAACCTTCTTACTAAAAAACGTTAGCCACATTCTTTACAAGTAAAGAATCAGAATCACTTGTTTGATAGAGAGGAGGGGAAGAAAAAGAGCGACAACCTGACAAGGAGAGCTACTTGTGTGTGTGTGTGTGTGAGAGAGAGAGAGAGAGAGAGGAATAGTGCAGGAAAAATAGAAGATGGAAGAAGGCAAAGATTTTCCATTACATTTCTAATTTTCTAATGAAGAAAAGATTTCAAACTTTAGTGGTTTTTAGCTCTTGTAAGGGAGAATAGTATGATTTTGGACTTTGCTTCCCATTTTTACAACAGTCACTATGCATATTTAAAGTTAATATCTACAGATGAACTACAATGGGCCATTCCTAAATAATCTCTATATTAAATGCTACCCTAAAATTAAATATAAAAATAGTATAAAAATAACTAATTAGTAATAATATTTATTAATTTAAATTATTATATTAACATCTAAAGCACTAAAATTTAAAATAATATTATAAGAATATTTCTATATAGTAATTAATATTTTTAATTCTCGGTTCTGCTTCGGGTATGCAGGCATAACAATTGATAATATACCAATAAGATTCAGATCTTTAAAATAAAAACTAATACCGTACCATTGGTTTAAATAAATAATCGTACACTAATATTTTGGTGGAGTTCCTATCAGTATTGCAGTATTGGATATATCATTTTTGACACCCCTATTTTTAGTCCCATAACACCAGCGACCTAACTTCCATGTATTGCTTTTGTGGCGTGTTTTCCTAGTGGGGATTCTACGTCATACTTCCATATGAAAAATCCACACCCAAGCTCTTCTCCCCTATCCGGACATTTACAGAACTCCATCCTTGAATTTTTGGTGGTCCTGGGCTTGAATGTCTCAACTCCCCACAGCCTTTTGGGCACATGAGCTTTCGGCCATAGTCCTTATCTGAGCTTCCAATGCAGTTTCAACTCAAGAACTTGGTTGTTGAAAAAATCTTATCAAAATGCAAGATTTTATCATCGAATCACTTCCAATGCCTGCATCTTCAGCGGCCAAGCTCCCTCCAATGTTTGGCGTCGGTTGAGGCCAAAGTGGGCGGCAATATATTTCTAGGATTCATCTTCCACTTCAAAGACGTTTCTGCAAAACAGATGAAAGGGATCAAGGAAAAGGAGATGTTGATCTAGCCCCACCTTGAATTTAAAAATAATTTAACGCCATGCAACTTTCCCGTGGGAAGCTAAAATGCCATCGTGTCAAGCCTTTATTTGCAAACTCGAAATTTTGATTTTTTTTTTTAATTTCCATTTTACAACATTTTTCAGAACAGTAAAATACAAGGGGAAAGAAAATCCATGAACAAATCGATCCACGGATTGTTGACCCTGTGCCAAACAGCCTTTGTGTGACCTTTTCCTTTATATCAAGCACATTAGCCTGTCAAGGTGGCACCAAATCAGACAGCAATTACTTCATAGATGGACAATATGCATCTCTATTGTTCACATCTGCCTTGATGATGTAGTTGCTCATATAGGAATTTGGCAATAAGTGAGCCATATGTTCCAGCTGTAGAATTGCAGCAATACAATTTTCTGTTTCAGACAGATGAAAATCACAATCTCTTCAGGGTGGAATAATCCTTCAAAGTCCATTCGACTGAAAATTAAGCTCAAACGAGACGCTACAAAGTCTGCTTGTGAGTTACAGTTCTAGGTATTGGAAGTCTCTTGAAGTGAACAGTACTTGTTATTCATAGTGCACGCCATTTAACTGTTGCTTGCTGATTTGAATTGAGTATCCATGGATACCACAGAATATGAAAATAGAACCCAATGAATGGAGCAATTCAGAAAGTTGAAATCCTCCCTGTTGGCATTCTTCTCTCTATCTTCCCCACTCTTTGCGGAGGCCAGATTATATGGGTTGCTCTCCCTTTAACCAAACCCAAAGGAACCTGCAATAAATGAAGCAAACATCAGCTCAGATAGAGATCAGATATCAAATGTTACCAAGTTCAGGTTAGGTTATCACCACAGCTGTCTCTTCGGAATGGCAAAATTTCTTTCACTATAGCCGAAGTAAACAACATATTAGCGATCTTCACACGATGGGAGATCCCATTTCAATGTCCTCAGTATTTTAAAGAATAATATGTGATTTTTCACCCTACAAGAAAAGCTCCTATGACTCTAACAAAAATAGATTTCAACCCTTCAGTGCAAGAAAATAAAGGGAATAGCCCTCAAGCTCGATGGTTGAGACAAACCAAAAAGCCTCACCATGATACCGCAGGTTAAATGCAGCTTATCAATAAAAAGGGGGGCAGCCCTAGTGTACCAAACTCCCACGTATGCAGGGTCCAGGGAAGGGGTGGTTAAAAGGTCTATAGTATGCAGCCTTACCTTGCATTTTTGCAAGAGGCTGTTTCTACCCCTTGAACCCGTGACCTCAAAGGTCACATGACGACAACTTATTGTTACGCCAAGGCTCCCCTTCAGCTTACCAATAAAAAAACAACACACAAAAAAAGAGTCCTAGTAGTATTCCATGCTCAAATTGTGGAATGAGTCCACTCCACCTTTTTCTCCTGCATGGTGGTAACTTATTATCGATTTAAGCCATTCACCATGTACAGAATGGCTATAATACGCCAAAGGTAAAATTCTTTGCCCACAAGCACAGCCTATTTGATACACACACACACACACACATGCACATACACATATATGAAGTCTACATAAAGGGCAGCCCCGGTGCATGAAGCTCCTGCCTATATGGGGCCCGGGGAAGGGGCGGACCATAAGGGCTAGGCAGCCTTACCTTGCATTTTGCAAGAGGCTGATTCCACGCCTTAAACCCGTGACCTCAAGGTCACATATATGAAGTCTACATGCACTATGAATATAGAGTTTTGGCAAGAGTAGATGCATTGTGCTTGTGGAGAAGTAGATGAACCCTTTTTCATGCGTGATGATAGACTTTATTAGATCTAAGTCAGTAGTCGTGTTCAGAATGGTTTAGGCTACAAACCAACTTTCATGCCCATTGGATGCTTTTAGACTACGTTCTTCGAGTTGAAAAGCACAACCATTGATTTTTATTTTTATTTTTTTCCAAACCCCAAAACAAGTGGTAGAGTAGTTTGAATGCTTGATTTCTCACCTAGACTTAATTTCTGTCCACCAAACATGATGAACAGCTTAGATCTTCACAAAAAATACTCTATGGTCATGTCTACTTTTCCACATGCACATAGTACTACTACTCTTATGAGGACTGGTGCTGGTGTGTGTGTGTGTGTAGGTGAGAAACTAATAACATATATTGATTCAACATGGCAGGTTAGAAGGTTTCCAATGCCTAAGATGGACTACGCTTCTGCTCCAAACTAATGCAGATGGTGGTTATGGGTGACTCACCGGGCCAAAAGATCTTGAATCCAAGCTACAAGCTGAATTATCACCCTCAACCCAACAACGACCTTCTGGTATCTTCAGTATCTCATGTGACTCAGGGATCTGTATCCAGTCACCTGGCAAGGCAATTAGTCTCTTCACGAATGTCTTTTTGTGATTACTAGGAGACCTAAGAATCATATGAAAGGATGTAGAAAAAACTACAATCAGATAATATTTTTTGTTACCATGTCATGAGCGTCTAGAAGATGAGTGTGGAAAAACCACAAGATAAACTAACAAGCTGTTGTCCTAAACACAGTGCTCAACCAAGTACAAAGCTTCTGCCGAAAACAAGTAGACTTAGTGCTCAACCAAGTAAAAATCTTCTGCTGAAAAGAAGTTGACTTACCGAAAGATTATCACGTCTCCATGTGAAAATTTGTAAGTTCTAAGACAAAATTTCTCCACAAGAATGAGGTCACCTGTTGTCAAACCACTCATCAATACAGTGACTATTGTGGCATCATAGTATTATCAACTTCAGTTCTAATTAACCTTGGAAAACTAAATAAGAAGATACACCTGTCAATGATCCACACGAGGAATTGATGTCTGGGTTGAATGTTGGATGCATGGAGACACCCTTCACAGGAACTATAGTGGCATACCAGTCTGAAATTGTGATGCCAATTAGTGCACCAGTTGCGGCCTTCCTAGTGACTGACGACAAAAATTTCCAGGTACCCATATTCAAATTTCCATCATATGAGAAGCATTTCTAGGAGAAATGTAATCGTCTGTAAAAGTCATTGGCAGCCATGAGAAGCAAACTATGAAGCATTACCAACCCGACGTTATTCCTTACTATAAAATGAACTAGTACAATTTCATTTCAACTAAAAAAGGCTACCCATGCAAAGCCAAAACACATGCATAGACCTCATGAAAGAGGTTATATGATAAATTGAGCACAATTGCCAAGGATGGGTGACACTACAAGGTATTTCCCATATGAAAAGAGAAAGTTTGAGGCATATTGAATAAACAAAGGCACAAATTGCAGACATGTTCTCTCAAAAGAGCTTATAAACCATAAATTTGGCCCCCTACTGTATTAGTAAAATAAGAAAAGAAATAATCTGGAAGATGTTTTAGGAACTACAAAATTTGCAAGTGCCCAATCTGTAATCCCCCTGCAGAAGTGCATTGAGAGAATTAGAGACATGATACATCCCAAGCACTCCACATTGACTAGATTCGTTTAGTGGAATGTTATCACTATAGGCAGTTAAGATTTCACATTGATTTGGTTTCTTCTTAAAGGGCACTGAAGGAAACAGTCCTACCTCCATAGTTCTTATGAAACAGAAAAACAAACTGACAGAGAAGAAAGTTACTTTCTTCCACAGTGAGCATTCTTGAAGTGATCATTCAACTTTAAATAGGACATAGTTTCCTTATTATTATCCAAGAGGGACATGAGTACAACAATAATGTAGCCTTTTCCGTCGAGTTTGGAACTGAAACTTCACTACCTAGTGTAGATGATTGGCCAACAATAGTACCCACCAATTATTATTCTCATTCATTGAAAATAGGTAAATGTTTATAAAAACTGGCCTCCTTAATGCAAATAGTGCTTCCTCCTACTTTCATGAGAAAATGGCAATAAGGTACTCAAGCAAAAGATAGTTTTATAAGGCTCCAATTCAATATGGGTCTTTAATAAGTATCAGAACTGGTGATTTCAATAACACTATGCTTGCCATAATTTACAAGGATTCTATTTCAACTTATTATATCTCCACAAACTTATTCTAGGCTGGTGTTTGTTAACTTGATCAAGTAAACAGCAACTCATATGATTGGCCAGACTTAAACAAGATTCCTGGAAGCATGTATCTCAGTTTCTTAAGACCCAGAAATTCTTGTGGGAACACCAATAAGGCACTATTGAACATGAAAAAATTGGACAGATGAGTGCTTGAAATGTAAAAGGAATTAGATCAAATCAATGTTTTTCAAAAACTGAATGGCAACTGAATACTCAACCCAGTTGCAAATTGACTTGGGATTTGGGTCAAAGAAAATGAACTAGAGGGATTAGAAATATGGATGAAAACAGAAAAAAAAACTGGAAGCATCAATGACCATGAAGATGCAAAAGAAGAGCTGAAGAAAAGTAAACTGGAACCTTCAGTGAAAAGATGTGTTTACAGCAAGATTACCCCAATAAGTTAGGGAAACCTACATAAAACATCTTTTATCAGTTCTACCTGCATCCGAGAATCTCATTGTAGTTCTATGAAGACACTGACTACCAAGCAGTTGATATTGAACAATCAATGTGTTCTGCATTCATTTGAAACAAGTTTGAGGGTTGCACGTATATGAGCAGAAACTAATAAAAGACACATAGGCAAATTTTAGTTCCTTGACTATGTTTGCAGCTCTAATTCACATGTCCAACGAAATTTCTGGATTAAGATGGTCAAACAATCACAATATGAGGGATTCATCACGACCTTTCTGTATTTCAACAAACAACAATAGAAAATAACCACCACGAACATTATAAAGGAAAATACAACAAACAGATAAAGCAGCAGAACAAAAATTGCTTCATTACAGGATACATATATATCTTCCACAGTAGAACAGACAAAAAGAAACATAAACACAAATAGATAAAATACATTTTAGGCGAGAATTCCTCTTTTAGGTGCATGTGTGACTCTCCTGCCCATCCGATTTAGCATTAGAAGTGCTGTAAATAAAGGAGGTGTATGATAGGGGCAAGCTGCGTTTTTCTTTCAAGAAAAACTCATCAAAAGATAGTGATATTTTATATCTTGCTATTGGCAGCCCAAAACGAGCGAAATTATTCTTGGGTTGTTGGCTCTTAAATAATTTTATGTATGTCCCAAGACTGCAGATGGCATGGATAACTATTTCCAGGTCTGCAATCCCCGTGCCAAAATGAATGTTTGTCTCTTATCCATGCCTTTGTTGCAGACAGAGACAAGTAACCTATTCTAGAATTCAATACCAACATGAACAAGCCCAAATCAATAGTAGATATCGAGAGTAAATGGTGGAAAAACCTCTGCCCTAAATAAATTTGTATCGACAAGGCAGGGACAGCACAACAGATAGATTGATATCTGCTAGAGTGAGACCTACCACTTGAGTACGGAACAGACCACAAATGGCGAATCGTGCACTCGCCAAAAAATGGAGAAAACAAGCACAAAATTTAACATTTTTGGGATAGCGTAAATATACCTTACTCTGTTTTCTTCTTCTTCCTCTTCCCCTCTTCCCCTCTCCCCGTCTCCTTTTCTGTCTTGTTTTTCTTCTTTCTGCAACTTCCTGTGTTTGTTCTTGCCTGTGGCTGATGAAATTGAAGAAGGGTGGCAACAGGGCGGATTGGACTACATTTTTGGCCGACCCTAGTCCTCCCGCTTTAAATCGGCCCTATATTTTGGGGGTTTTTTGCAGGAGTGCACCTAAACAAATAGCCCTGCCTCTCTCGACAAGAAATGATAAAACCCACTTTCTTATTTTCCTTTTACAGAGACTCCTTTAATGTCTCAACACTTGGACAACAAATCTTCCGTTGTATTTGACACTTGGGATAACTCTCTTTCTAATTCCCTTCTTCTTTGTTCAAATTGAAGAATACTACTCATTACCCTCAGATTAAACTCATTCCTACAAACTACTTATATGGGCTACACTGGTTCGTTCGATTCTCATCTCATATCAACTGATGGGCTACACCCAATGCACCATCCAACTCCATGGCAATTTTTTGATTTACAACTCAACCAAACACCATTTATCCAAAGTTTGTTTCTTGGCAACGAAAAGATCAACTTCTTATTTCCTGTATTGTTGTTTCAATTTCAGAGCGAGTTTTCTTACACTACCGGCGCATATACATCTTGTGCGTTTAGAGCCCTAAATCACACATGTAGTGCAATCACCAAGCAACTTAAAAATCTTGAGAAGGGGTTCAATCAGTTGCATTTTTTTCTTCTGAAGGCCAAACTATTGGCGGATGAACTCAACGTTGTCGAACGTTTTATTGGACAAGATGATGTCAATGCCACAGTTCTTCGCAAGAGTGGGCTTAACTTTTCAGAATAATTGCTACTATTTTCTCGCACCCTGACTCAATTTCGTTTCTAGATATTCAAAGCCTTGAAGGGGAGCCTTGGCAGAGTTGTCATTATGTGACCTTAAGGTCACGGGTTCAAGGCATGAAAATAGCCTCTTACAAAGTACAAGGTAAAGCTGCATGCTATGGACCCTTGTGGTCTGCCCTTTTCCCAACCCTATATAGGCAAGAGTTTCGTTCACTAGGCTGCGGTTTCTATATTCAAAGTCTTCTCGTGAGTCACCAAATCCGACTTACTTTTCTTCATCCTGTAAAGATTGCGTTAATTCCTTTTGCTAATGTTGCTACTTGAACTCAAAACCTCCGTGACCAAGGGGGTGTGGTTATGCTATCACTAAATTCTCAGCTGCACGTAGATCGTTTTGCTATTTACTATTAGTTATTAAAATGGGAATCTTAGAGTAAACGATAGAGTTGTCGTTGTGTGACCTTGATGTCACAGGTTTAATTCGTATAAATAGCCTGTTGTAAAATGCAAGATAAAGTTGCGTATGTTTGACTTTTGTGGTCTGCTCCTTCCCCTGACCCCACATGTGTAGGAGCTGCATGCCAGGGCTGTGTTTTTCTGTTAGTGAAATCATTCTGCTGGGGAGTAATATTATCGTTGTGATGGTGACTCTTTTGCTAGTGCCAGCATTGCTCAACCAACTGAATTCGAGACTGGCTCCCTGATGCTGGCGCAACGCACCATGTCACTCCAACACGAACTCATTCTCTTTATCCACTCAGGATCAAGGTTTGAATCAGCTTAAAGTTGGTAATGGAAAAGGTTTACACATAGTTAATGTTAGTTCTTGTAAGTTTTCTACACCATCCAGTTCCTTCACTCTTTCTAATATCTTACATGTTTATAGTATTGCTAGAGTTTTGTTAGCTGTTCAAAAATTTTAAAAAGAAAATAATCTTTATTTTATTTTATTTTATTCCTGGTTTCTTGTGTGAAGGATTGATGAACGAACGAAACGCTTCCATGTAGGAAGACTAGGGATGGATTTTATGTTTTTCAGCAGCGGATTCACCCATTTACTAGACATAAATCATTTGCATTGTAGGGAGTCATCCATGATGGAATCTGAATATCGAGCCATGGTAAATGCTACTGCAGAAATCATATAGTTAATACCTCTTTTATGTGAACTTGGTTGCAAAGTTACCCCTCCACCTCTCTTATGTAAATCTAGGCACAAAACTCACAATTTATTGGGTTTTACATTTAACAGAGACTATCCCTCGTTGATTTAACCTTCGATATTATCGACCATATCTTCTAGTTATGTATGATCATATCTCACCTCTGTGAGATGATGATCTTGAGCATGGTATTTGAGATTCATTTCTAGAAAAAATCGACCTCCCTAATCTGGCATAATCTAATAAACCTGATTATATAATCCTTGATATAGGGCCCTAAGTTCTTACGATGTATAGCTCGTTTTTTGCAAAATAAAGTCTAGAGAATTATGTTGCAAATTCGATCTCTTAGAAATTATCTAGTATGAGAACAATTGTTTATCACTTTATCTTCTACAGATATAGTAGAATAACTCCAAAACATGTGGAATTGCATTGGGATGGGAATGCCAAATACTTTAGATTTACAAACGGAAATATAGATTTCCAATTTAGGCAAGTGACTAAGATCAACTTAAGAGTACAAGTAGATGGAGGAAAAGAAGCTTAAGAGGAGGTGAAGGTGTCAATGATGGTGGTGTGAAGAGGGTCACTCAAATGGGTAGCCCAGTTGTTGAGTGGGCCTTTACCAGTGGCTGCAGCTTGGACGGCAAAGCCCAAGAAGGCAACCATGGCTAGACGGGCATGCTTGATCTCAGCCAACTGAAGGGTGGCCTTCTTCTCAGGATCTGCGGCCAGGCCGAGAGGGTCGAAGAACTTGCCTCCTGGGTACAATCTCTTTTCTGGGTCCAGCTCTGCGTTCCTCTGGAACTCAATGTAACCGATCACTAGCACCTCGATCCATATCAAAGTGGTCATGGAGAAGGGAAGTGGTTGCCCAAGGTAGGAAGATCCGTCTACTAGCTCTACCTGCAACAGATAAACACAAAATCAGTCATGCAGAACTCAAAGACCAAACTTCTATAGTGACGATGGTAGGTAGATCATAGACCAAACAAGATGTTGAAATGAGAGCATCTAATTGGCGCAGATTTCCTAGTTTCTTCTTTCAGTTTTTACAAATACAGATCCATTAATTAACGAAGAACCTTCCACTCTTCACCAAAAGAATAGAAACATTAAGTCATCCTCCATTTTTGTGGTAATGCAAACAAGCTTCCGCAGTCCAAAAGATGGATTACAAGGGTGAAAACGTCGAAGCACAGCAGAAAATGCCATGTACATACCTTCCCAGCATCCTGCCATGTAACTCCGGTGAGCGCTTCCACAGTAAGTGCACCAAGAGTAGCAAGCATGGCCCACCTTCCATGAATAAGCTCACATTCCCTGAACCGTTGAAGCCCGAAAACCTCGCTGTATGGTTGGAACGGTGTAGATTTCACGTCAGAACTCTCAAACCGGGTCCCAATAACATCACCAGCCTGGTTCCGGGCCAAGTTCTGGTCCAGCGAGTCAAGTTCGAACTGCAAGTACTCAACGGGCTTTCCAAGTCCCAATGGGTCAAAACCGTAGTCACCGACCAGACTCCCGTCCAGCCATTCCGGAGCCTTTGCACCCGGAAACCATAATGGACGGTCCGAAGTGAACTTAGAGGGAGCCTTCTTCACGGTTTTCTTTGGGCCGCCGAATCCGAATCGGGCCTGGAATTTCCCACCGTTGGATGGGGATTTTCGGAGGCGGGTTCCGAGGAAGGTGGAAGTGGCGGCAGCAGCGGCGGTGCTGGTAGCCATGGCTTCTGTTCAATGTGCGCCGGGGAGAGGGTTAGGGAGACGATAAATGGGTTAACTCCCGTCTTCATTTGGATGTGGTGTGGAAGACACTATATAGATAATTTTTTCCCGTTTATCCGAGTGAATGATCTTGAACCGTTGGGTGGTTTGGGCGTATCCATCTGACGGTGGTGCGGGTCGTGATCTTATCTTTGCCTTATCGTTATGTCGACTACGTGGCACTTATTTTTTTATGCTGTATGTGGTGATATCCGTTCGGTAGAGTTTTTGTGGCCCTTGTTCATGTGAAGTTTATACCTGTTTAAGATGCTGCAATCACCCAATCTGCACTCTTTCCGGACTACTAGACACTGAAAGATCCATATGCTATCCATAAAGATCATGCAGGTCCTTAACGAAACAAATTAAGATCCATTACAACACCTGTTCAATCATCCATTTGGTAGGCCTCTTAAATGTGTTTGAGTTTTTCCCTTAGTGAAGGGAGGCCACTTGCCTTTCACTTTGTTTTTGGGATGTCCATTTATAAGTGAAAATCCAAGGATTGGCATTGTTTGATAGATGATCTGTTTTGGTTCAAGTCTCACTATAGAAACATTTTAATAGATGAATGGTTTGTGGTTGCTAGAACTCACTGAATATGAGCCTCACTGGGCTTTTGTAATATCATCTGTGCTGATTAACATAGCAGCTCTCGTTCCTTCTATCTTTAAAAGTTGATTGTTCTTGAACTTACAACCAAGAGGTTGTGAAACAAGTCACTTAAATGACTGGATTAAGTGCTTGGAGCAGCACAATGGGCTCTCAGTCTTTTCAAATTGAAGATTTTTCATTTTTCTGCTTTTCTTTTCTGAATGGTAGTGAGATATTTTCGACTACAAATTCATTTGTGAAATATCTGTACGGTTCATATTATGGCCACATCTTAGATAGGATGCCTAGAGAAAATCTTCATTATTTTGGATGGTCTTTACCTGCCTAGGATATTTGCACTGCATTTTCTCAACTGTCTATTTCACACTTAGTAATGGTGGTTAGGATTATGTAATGAAAATTGTTTTGTTGTCCATTTGAGATTTTTTTGCTTAGAGTAATGATAGTATAGTTCGTGCACTACAATGATTTGGTGTACAGCACCCCACTTTTGCATGATAGCCCTACCTATGATTGATCGAACCCGTCCATCTTATTTTTTCAATTTTGGATGATTACTACTTTGGGAACAGAAAGGATTGGGTGAATCTGAAATCTGAAAAGAAATGCTTCTATTCATAGCTAATGGATAGTTTGAAACATTGTTTAAAGAATGGTCCATAATCAACAAATAAGTAGCACCCTTTTCAGATGTTAAAATCATTCAATCACCATGATATTTGGGATACAAGATAAAACCAAGGAAATAAGATGGATAGGTCTAATGAACCATTGTCGGGCTGATCATGCAAACTATACTATCATTTCCTCTTTTCCTAAAACTATCAAAGCCAACATGTGTGCACTTTTTGGCTGCTTGCATAAATCCTTGGATTTAATTAAGTGTGCAGCCAATAATGTTAAGCGCAATTAGTCGCAAAAACTCAGTCTCTTTTATTAAATATGTTTTGCATTAATCTCTATCATACAAATTTAACCCTAGGTCATCGGTCTTATAGTTGGATCCACTTGATTGAGCAATGAGATTGGCAGAGTTCAATTTTGACTGTGACATCTATCCTCAAGAGAATATGAAGCAAGTTCTCCTTTTAGTCACAGATATGGTCACTACACTTTTTACTCTATGGCGTCGAATAACAAATTTTAGTTCTTAATTTATTTTTAAATTTTTTCTAAATGTTAAATTTTCATTTTCAAAAATAAATATTGGGTTGTGATATATGCGCCCTTTGTTTTCCATCATGTTCCCTTACATAAATTGTTACAAGCAGCTATAATATGGATGGAAAGATACTCTATAATTCATATTTCAACTCAAGAAAAATGGCAATTAGGAACATTAGATGGAAGAGAATTTTGGAATGTAAGCCATCTAAGTGAATCAAAATATTGTGAATGATTCTAATCTTCAAAATTTTGGGCTTAGCTTGAAGTTATGGCTATTTATATCATTTATTAAGAAGGTGCATATATCAATACCTATATATTGTACAGTGATATATTCACCTTTAGTTTTCTTTGTGAGCCCTCACTAAATGGTAAGAATAGCTATAACTCATAGTAGGCCTAGAAATTTGAAGATCCAAACCATTCACGGCATTGCCCTTGATTGAGATGGACCATGTTCCAAAATTCTCATTCACTTTTATGAAAGGTAGGATTTCATTGATTTGGGGAGAAAAACCCTCCCCATAGCAATGCAAGAGACAAGGCATAGAATGAGCCTCAATGACATTGATAACTCTAATACATATTCACTCAACTTCATAAATTTCCAAAAGATTACCCAAGTATTTGGGTATTCCATTCTACCTGTTCCATTTCCTATTGTTTTGCAACTACAAACTAGCATTCCAACACTAGATACCATCCCATAGCTTGAAGTAGGCTTGAGAGTTTATACCATTCCATATCTTTACATTTGAGAGGCCCTATAGCAGCATCATTTCCAGTATGTATGGCTAGAGCAGTGGCACCATTACTGAGAATTTGAAATGATTGCTTAGGTTCAGTAATTATGAAACTTTTTACCCTTGGATCATCCAATAAGAACACCCCCCCCCCCTTTGGCCAGCTCATCTATACTCTACTGTTAACAAATCTAAATATGACAAGGAAAATTGAGTGCCTTGCAATGTTCTTTTTATCCAGTCCAAAGTTTCCTAGAATCTTTAAGGCTTATTGTCTTTATTTCTCAACTATCTGAGTGAATCTCCTTCAATTATAAGTAGTTTGAGATTAAAGTTTTTCCAAGAATACACTTTATAGGCTAAAGATAAGACCTCTACTGCCCAAAGGTCTTGCAAAGTTAACAATGATTCTTTCATTCCTGTCTATTATAAAGCTCCCCACCACTAGGACTTGGGTTAAGGTAACATGTCATATCGAAATTGAGTTTAAACTAGTTAGGAGGGAGGGGGCTTCCATCTTAGTTCAAATACTTGCTTTCTTGTGCTATTAGGAAGAACATCTTTCCAGTTTTCAATGTTGAAGTTACTAGAGATGAAAGAAAACTCATTAGATATAGAGGCCCATGATATAGCATAACGAAAGACTTGATCTACTAGTGATGATAGAGGTCTTCCTGTATTTTTGAAACATAGTGAAATCCTTTCAAGCTAGAAGCTCCAAATGGCAGCAAAAAAGAACATATATTCCATAGCCTTATGGCTTTTCTTCTAAGCTCAACTCTTGTCCATTGAATGCATAGCTCCTAGACATATTAAATTTAAAGCGGACATTATTCCATACCATGTGAGCTGCAAAGCATTGTAACATTATATGGTCTATTGTTGTTTCATTGTCTTCATGACAGAAGTACAACCACAAAGGACCTTGAATACCCCTTGTATTTAGCCTATCAAAAGTAAGGATCTTGTAGTGAGCCATAGTCCAAACAAAGATTGTTACCTTAGAAGGGGCATTAATATTCCAAATAAGCTTGGCAGGCTCCAAAGAATCACATCTTGGAGAGAGATGTGCAAGCAGATTTGCAGTCAACCTTCCATTTGAGCAATGAGTCTAAATAATTTATCTCCTTTGTTAGTATCAATGGGGGCAGTGCTTAATTTTTTCATAAGTTCATTGAGTTGCTTCTACTCCAAGCCCCTTAATTGTCTTCTAAGGGAAATGTTCCATTCAATATCATTGTTGATAGGGGTGAAGAACTCAAGCACAAGCTCATTTTTAGTAAAGGAAGCCTTGTAAAGTCTACTATAGAAGCAAATTATCTCTAGTACAGTGGTCAAACCAGAAACTTAGTCTATTTGCTAAGTGTAACTTTAATTTGATATGACTCTTGAAAAACTCTAAATTGTGCATGATATTTCTCCATATCAATACCAATTGCCATAGTCTCCTCTTCATAAGATAGTCTCCACAACCATTTAGAAAGTAGGCGAGCCTCTAGAATATTCTTATGTCTCAATCCACCAAGGATTAGCAAGTTTATATCTCTCTTTTAGTACCAATTGCCATAGTCCCTCTTCTTCATTAGACAAATCTCCATAACATTAGAAAGTAGGGCATTGTTGAGTTTCCTTAACTTTCTAATGGCTAAGCCTCCTCTTTCTTTGATGCGTGCATACCTTATCCCATGTAATCAAGTGATACTTAGCTCTGTTATTTCCTTCCTTCTTTGGGAAGTTTTTTCGAATTTGTTCCATTTTATGTAATATACCTACAGGACATTTCAGTAAAAACATGTAGTGTATTGGAAAGTTTGCAAGAGAAGCCTTGAGCAAAGCAACTCTACTCCAAAATAAAAGACGAGGTCTCTTCGAAGAAGTAGCTTTGCTCAAGCATGTCTCGATTACTATTGAGTTCATAGTGATATTTGTTCTACTTGTAGTTAGAGGCAAGCCCCAAATACATGCAAGGTTGTGGGCCTATTTGATAAGTAAGACTACTTGCAGTTTCTTTAATGATCCATCTTTTGTTTCCACCCAACAGATCTTTGATTTTTGTAAATTCACCTATTGGCTTGTGGCTAATTCATAGCATTCGAATACATATTTGATTTTGAATCCTTGTTCTCTTGTGTTCCTAACAATAAGCAAGGTGACATCTAAGTTGCAAATTTTAAAATCCAAATACATAGCTTAAGCTATTGAAGAATATTATTTATGTATTAATTTATGCATTTGCACTCTATTATTATAGTCCAGATTAGGAGTCAAAGTAATCTAATTTCTTAGAAGTTAGAAATAATTCATTTAAATTTGAGATATTTGAGTTTTGACTTTAAAATGACAAATTTGGGTATTTTATTGTATATTAAGTTTAGTCATTGGATTTATTAGATTGATAACCAGCCATAGAGATCATGAAAATCATTGGATGATCATGTAGATGGTGAACTTGAGTAAAATGAATTTCATGATCAAAATTAATGCCTACACTTTTCATTTTTAAAAAGTTTTTAAGTTGGGATTTTCCCTAGCTGGAAAGTTTCCTTCTCTCAATGCTACTTTTCTCATTGAAGACTTTTGTACTTAGAAATATCCTAAATGAGCAAGTTTCTTAATGTTTTCTTAGCTATTTAATCATTATTGTAAAGAAAAACACTTTCCTTTTTCAAATAGGAAAGTTTGACTGTGTTTTGACCAAGTGAAAATCACCCTAATTTGGGGCTATTTTTGCATCATTTTAGAAGAGATGATATTTGGAACATTTTTATAAGAAAAAGAAAATAGTTCAAAAAAGAAAAAGAAAGGTCAAGAAAGACAAGAAAGATTTTTTGGCAAGTCATTTCAACTAGGTTTCCCAACAAATAAGGAAGTTGCCTCTATATAAACCCAAAAATGCCTCACCTTTAATGGGTTGATTCTTGTTGCTTCAAAAACTAGAGAAAGCCTAGAAAATGTGGGAGAAAAGAAGAGGAGGAGAAGAAGACTCACGAAGAGTTTGTCTACCAATGCTCGTGAAACTAATCTTAAAGTTTAGGGATTAGAAGAAGCCAAAAGATAAGCATTTATATTTTTAATTCAATTATCTAGATTTTTAAATAGAAATTTTGATGTATGAATGTCAAGTGTTTAATTTTGCCTAAAATAACCTTATATTAACATTTTATTAGATTATTTAATTAAGTAATTTTGTAATTTTAAGTTAATTTTAGCTTTAATTGATCATCCCATCGTTAATTTGAAAAACATAACGATCAGATGATATTACAGCTAATTAGATACATAGTTTAGACAATCCTAAATTAGTACTTTGTTTTACAAGTAACCCAAAACAATTTGAACGGCTTAAGATTGACTTGATTAGACCAGATCATCAAAGACTTGATGGACCCCACTCTACAACGGAATATGCAAATGCATAGCACATGGCACATCATGAGCAGCTGGCACACTACATGGGCAAATTGCACGGAGGCATGGCAAACTGAAAGTCATGATGGGAGGAACATGGGGCAAGCCAATAAAAAAGGGATTAAAATTTGTGACAAAAGGGTGTTGACGGAGAGGGCTGGGGGACGGCTGCTCTTCCATTGAACCAAAGAGAGGAAGGACTCTTCCTCTCTAATCTCTCTCATTCTCTCCCTCCTTCTCTTTCTTCTTCTGTACTCTCTTCCACGCATCTCTCTCTCTCTCTCTCTCTCTCTCTCTCTCTCTCTCTCTCTCTCTCTCTCTCTCTCTCTCTCTCTCTCTCTCTCTCTCTCTCTTGGTCGTCTGCTCCTCTGTTCTCCACGTCAACTACTCTTCCAGACACCGAAAAACAACCTCAACCACACCTTTCTCATTTGGATAGCACAGACCACCGGATCGTACCCCACCTATTCTGGCACCAGACTACTCCAATCCTCTGGCCCGATTTCCCCCACTGGTACTTCAATTTGAGTATTGATTTGGTCTTAGATTGCCTCTTGGATTACATTCTTTCCACTAGTTGGAGATAAGTTATTTCATCTCTGGTTTCTTCATTAATTAGTGATCCTTTCCTTGAGTTGTAAAACAAAAGACAAAGGTTTTGTAAAGGTCTTCACCACCCATTTTACAACTAACATTAAGACCTATTCAGATAATCCAACTGGGGGACAATTCTAGAGCATGGCACATGTAAGTCAAGGGGAGCATTTTGAATTATTTAGATTTTTAAAATCTCCATTCACTAGGAGTTATAGCCATTCTAACTATTTAGCAAGGGCCTCATGGGGAAAAAAAGGGGCATATATATCACTATCTTAAATTTTATACTAATTTATAGTTAGTCTTCTCATATTTGATATTTAATAACTTTATAATATGGTATAATTTATCTCTTTTTTTTTTTTTAATATGGTCCGTTTGCCCATTGATATTCTATGAATACTCATATTACTTATTTTATATAGAAGTTTTAGTCTTATTTTATTTGTTCTCTTTCAAAACTAATGTTCTGGGCCCCAATGTGAGAAAAGTTGGAAAAGATCAAAAAATCATGAGAAAATAGAGAAAATAGGTTCTCTCTATTTTACTAAATGTCCTCATTCATAAATCATAATATTTTAAATTAGACCAAGTGCTTTTAGGGTAATTTTACTATCCCAATCTGTTGCCATGACTATAATAGTAAAAAATACTTATTTCTACATATTTTCAAATATCTAGCTCTTTTAAAAATTAAGGTTTTCTCCAACTCTCCAAGGTAGAAGATGATGCATTTGGTCCCTTTTTCTTTTATATATTCTCTACATAAAAAGCAAAAATCACCATTAAAGCAAAGGTTGGTTCAATTAGAAAACTTATTTTCTAGGTTTTCATAATAAGTATGGTTTTAAGCATCTCTTTTTTGTTTTTTCTCTATGAGGGTTTGTTATTTTCATGGTTTTCCTTATTTCTTTTTTTTTTTGGAACTGGTAATACACTCTATCTACTCTATTTTAGGATCATGTCATGTCATGAAGTAATATTCACTTCAATATAGCCACTACAACTAATATAACCCCAAGATGTGGACAATTTATAAAGGTTTTGGTATTGGGTGTTATGACAACTGATGTAGCTATTTTGTTCCACATATAAAATAATTGGTCTAAGTGGTTCAAAACAATAATAGAATAAAAATAACTTAATGTGAAAACCCCAAAATTTTCTGAAATTAATTGGAATTTTTATGAAAATTGATGTGGAATATCATATTTAATATAATATTAATTTTTAGAAAAAGAATTAGTCTTGAAACATAGATATTTGGAATATTTATGGGAAACCAATCAGAATGACTATAAGCACGTTAAAATTTGAGCTTGGGTGAAAAATCCCTATTTTTCTTAATTTTGTGAATTTACGCTTACCCATATGGGTAAAATGGTCATTTCACTTTTGTGTGGGGTCCACAAAAGTTAGGTGAGTTAGTAGACAGGTAGTTCAAGGAATATTAATGATGATGAATATGCTTTTAATTTTATAAGAAAAGTGAAAAATCATTAAAATAAAAATAATTAAAAAATAAACCTATAAATACTCCTCTCACCATTCCCACAAAATTCCACAAATCTCTAAGACTCTCCCACTCTCTTCCTCTCCCTTTCACTCTCTCTTTCCTTTTCTTTCTCTCTCTTCTCTCCTTCTCTCCTTTTCCCTTTTTTTCTTTCCTTTTCTTTTCTTTTCTCTCTCTTCCCTTTACAATTGCAGAGCATATCTGCAAACAACTCGAGGGGAATATTCCCCCAGATCTATATAGCACGTTCACGGACGTGTCATCCCCAATGAACCCAGGGTTTTGCCTTGGTACTTTTTTCAATTAGGCATCTATTTTTAGCTGTTGAAACACAATCTTGACTATTCATCTTGTTCAGAATTTCACAAGCTTCAAAATCCCTATAATTTCATGATGATTAGAGAGGCATTCACCTGTGAAATCACTGAAAAATAGTAACTTCAGTGACCTTAGATTTTCTGGCATGAACCTTGATTTTTCAGCTATATTTCTCCATCCTGGATGCTACATGTAGGTACCCCTCATCCTCCATTATCTATTCCGATAGTTTGTAGAGCTAGAAGATCATCAGACTGGATTTTTTAGCTAAAATTCTTCGGTGAATCCAGTACCAGTGATCTAGCTTGAAAACTTTGGTGAAACCATGTTATTTGTGAAATCTGAACATTGGATGGATTCAGAGGGTCCCAAAACCCTAGGGCATAAAATATAGGCCCTTAACGTGTTCAGATCGGGGAATGGGTGATCCAACAGTCCAGATCTGGACCGTCTCACCTATCCCAGGTCACCTTCCCCATATACAGCTATCACTAGTGGAACATGGCAGGGTCGGGGCACTGATCGATCCGTCAATCCCTGTTACCTCGATTGAATCCATGCCCTTATTTGGATATGAAAACTTAAAAATCTAATTCATAGCTCATTTTAACTTCAAATCAAGATCGGAAAGAATCTCTAAATTTCTGGTGAAGAGTAGAATTTAATGGAAACATAAAAATTTAGGTTTTATTCACTATAAAATTTTATAAATTACAAAAAGAGGTACTAATTCCCAAGATCAGTCAAACTTGACATAATCAGACATTGGATTTCTAATCCATCAGTGATCTAGGAATGAGGGAACATGGAATCAAGTGTTAGATGTGACTGATTTAGGATGAATTAAGAAATTTAACCTTAATGGAAGAGAAATCTTAAAAATGATTATAGATCTATTTGATCTGAGAAATTAAGCATGATCAGACCATGAAAATTAGTTTGAATGATGATCTAAAGTTAAGATCATATGGATTGATGAGCCTAATGTGGCTAATTTGGGATAGATTGAGATCTATGCACTTAATTTTGATAAAATGGATTAAGATCTTATTGATTGATTGGATCAAGAAAGATCAGATCATTTGATGAGATGAATCAATGATTTAGCAATAATATCACATTAAGATAATGTGTTATATCTGAATAAAATTGAAAGATCAAGATCTAAATTGAATAGAAATCAAAATATGATCATTTGATCAAAATGAATAAATATGATCTATTCAAATGAGCATGTGAATTATTATGAACGTTCTTTTATTTGTTTAATAGATTTAATTATTAGATTTAATTATTTACACTTTAATTATTCATGTTTTGTAAATTACATGAAAAATATAATTAAATAAAAATAGATATTAATGAACATTTACAATGAATATAGATATGAACTTAATGATAGTAACGGCTATAGTTAGTGGGACAATATAAGGAATATCATTTTCTTGGCCCAAATTAGAAAAATAATAAACCTCATGAATGATGGCATTTTAAGTGTTCATGGATTTAATTAAAATCAAGTAGCAAAAGTACTTAGGGTTTAATGCTCATAGGAATCTTATGAAGGTTGAGCTAAGGTCACCCCAATAAATGCTGAATATGGTGGTTGGGGGGGTTCTCTAATAGAGCCTCGCTCTTCCCCTAACTTCTAGAGATGTTTGTGAGGTCTAAACGCCTCCTTATATGAGGATTAAATTAACAACACTGTGAGCAACTTTTAACTGGTAAACTTTAGTCAATTCTGAAATAAGGAGTTGTCTAGAATTAGGAGTGCATAAATTATCTTTAATTAGTAAAACATTAACTGTTTGTATAATAATAAGATTATAAAAGAATAGTAAACTATCTAATCCTAATAAAAATGGTAATTAAGATAATCAAAGATCAAACAAGACCCGTAAGGAGATCTTGAATGATTAAGAATAATAAGAATCATAATATTGTATGTATGTTTTGAGATAGTATAACTATTAGATTCAAATGTAGATCAATAGATTAGACCCTTGATCAATATGATCTAAGGAATAAGATTCAAATCATCCTATATAAGGATGATCAAAAGAAAAATTAGGAAGTATAAATGAGTTGACGAATGATTGTATACATATGATTTGATAGATACATGAAGGATATAATGATCAAGATCAATGAGAAGATGGATGGTTGAAAGTAAAGGTAGGTAGATCTTAAGAATATATTCAATATAGAAGATACTTGTATTTTACACATGATCTTATCTTGATAATTATAGATTGATTATAATTGCCTTAGAATTGTGTATGAATCAACAAATGATGTTAAAATGAATATAAAGTGATTGATTAAGTAATTATGAAATTACTTAAGGCAACAAATGATGTGAAAATGAATATAAATGGATTGATTAAGTAATTATGAAATTACTTAATAGGTAGAATGAGAAGATTTGAACTATATAAGTTGGACCCCCAAATCTTAAGGAAATAAGTTATAGGCATATCCTATTATAACTAGACGCATAGACTGTATGTATGAAATATTATTTTTCATACAAGCATGAAGGCTTGTGGTTTTGTTTTAATACAAGCTTATACCTAGGGATGCCAAAGAGAGGCAAAATGTTGGGTGGGACAATTATAGGAAGGCTGCCACTATGACAACTATGGTTCCCCCATATGAACATGGATCTATATTTTTCACCGTGATATTAGTAGAGTATTAAGCAGTTATCCTGGCATGCTATACGGATTGAGACTACAAGCATGGTAGTCCTTTATATTATTTTGCATTATGATGCAATTGATTATGGCATGATGAGATGCCTTATGTTATTGCATAATGAGATGCCTTATTTTATGACACGATGAGATGCCCAGTAAAAGTTATTACCGATGTTATATTAGAAGATGATTCCCAATACGGTATGATTATATATTAACACCTAGTGTTAATATTAAAATCAGTTTAGAAACAAGATATTACTTATGATGTTGACTATATTTATGATTTTCAATGATTTTATTTATATGTAATATATATATAGATATAATTCATATGATGAGTGAAGGATAAAATAGTTATCCAATTGTATAAATTGATTTATATCATGGATATAATGAACTGTTGATTTTGAGATATATTGAATATATTTCTTCAATTCCCTACTAAGCATAACTTGCTGAGATATTGTAAATATTTAAATGTTTACAATATCTAAGATACAGTTAAGGAAGATTGAAAGCTTAAGACTTGTGGATAATCATCACCGAATTACGACTCATGGTATTTACTTCGAGGAAGATTCTATTAATTGTTTTGTAATTTAGATTATAATATTTGGACAATGTATGTAATGACTACCGGGGCTGTGCATGTGAACTACTGGATTAATCTTGATTTTAATAAAAGTATTTCTATTGATATTCAATATAAATTTTATTTTATACAAAAATCTATGTATGATAAGTAATTTGAGATAGCACTCGGGGTTTTGACAAATCACTTTCAAAGAAAATATATTTTCGTTGTTTGTATTTTAAAAGAGTTTCAAAATTAGGGTCATACCTTTGCGCATAATTATGAAAATATGTTTTAAAAACCCGAGTCGTCACAGTTGGTATCAAAGCAGTTCATCCAATCACTTCCAGCCCCTATATGTCCAATATTAAGATGACAAGCCAAATTTAAGTTATGATCAAATTAGTTAAATATAGTGTTTATATAGAAATTTTGATTTATGAGCAGATGCCACTTAAGAAAACTAAGAGGACTGCTCAAAGGACTAGTAATTCCAATATGGAGAATATATCTCAAGAAAATAATGTTGAGAAAATTATAACAAGACTACTGCGAGGTCTTCTTCCTCATCTTCAACAACCTTGGGCGCATATAGAGCTTGTAGCAGTACAAAGTGCACCAGCTCCAGCTCAGCATGAAGGGGGGCCCAGCACACCTGTTCAAAGAAATAATACTCCAACACCAGTATAGGATCATTTTTCACTTGTACCTATGAAAGTAACTGGAAATTCTCAATTATAGCCAGAGAAGTTGGATAAAATGGTGAAAATATTTTAGAAAATTGTGTGTGTGTGTGTGTGTGTGTGAGAGAGAGAGAGAGAGAGAGAGAGAGAGAGAGAGAGAGAGAGAGAGAGAGAGAGAGAGAGAGAGGATAAAATATCTGCTCTAATCTTATGATTGCAACAGGAGATGTCAACTATAATCCTGTTATTATAGCCTATCCTAACACTCTATCCCTTAAGCTGACGCAAAGATAATTTTGGCATTAGCTTGCCAATTAAATATTGTAACTGAAGGATTGCTTCTTAATAATTAATTAGAGAGCATAATCTCTAGTCAATCCAAACTTCCAATATCCTCTTCAATGAAACAATCTTGATTTCATTTGGATAAAGAAAAATCTTTGGTATGGGTATTATATTCTTGAGTACTGATTGAAAAATTGAATGACGATTAAAGTGATTCAAGACGATCTATGAGAATATGAGGATGATCAATGGTAGCTTGGATGCTTAATCCACTAAAAGATGTTGGATTGCAGGCTTTTCAACGACTTTCATAAGATTGATTTCTTGATAAGAAAATCAGCTGATACAGCTCTCTTATGAGTCATGATCCCTCCACATCGGTAATTGGTCCTAGAAATTCAAGGGCTTTGACAATTTGGGTGTTGGGAGAGCATCAACCTTCAGATAGAATAACACTAATGGGATTATTACTTGAAGATGAAATCAATGTTGGTCGAGACAAATCATGTAAGATTGGTGGTGATCAAGGCAAACCATGCAAGATCAACAAGATTGGAGATCAGCGATCGTAGATGCAATTCACAAAATCTGAGATCAGTGACCATAGATACAATTGACAAGATCCTTGCTTACGAATATTGCCTGTGGGGGTGACGATGATATGCTGCAAAGTGCAAATTAAGTCAACAAGCAAGTGGCTTAGATTGGAGAAGGACCAAGCTTTATTTGACTACATTCTTTGATCATAAAGAGATGCGGAGACAGAGAGAGCTCAACAGGGATTAGGCTGTTAATGAGTTGTAAAAGTGTTGATCCTCGAAAACGATAATGCTAACCCCAGTTAACAGGGCTCGATTTCACAAAGTCTACCGATTTCAACTCTGAAGAAATGCAACTTAGCAACACTAAGAAAAGCCAGAGAAAGCTCCTTTAGATTAGGACAGTTGATGACCATTTTTGAAATAGAATATAGATCGGAAAGCCAAAGTGATGTTAGAAACTAAGTGCATCCTTCAATTTTAAGGCTTGAAAGATATCGTTTCTTAGCAACCAAACGCCCAAACTCATCCCCAGTTATCCGATTACTTACAGCATCAGCTGTTCAGATCTCAAAGGCTTCCAGATTAGGGCATGGGAATGCAACGCAAGCCAACATTGTTGCATTCAAATCACTTTCTATCCTCTAACAAAATCTGTACATTTCCGTAACACAAATCCAACAAACCCCTACTGGGCCCTAGTTGCTCGGCGATGTGGGAGGGTGGTGCTGATCGCCAAGAACGAGCAGAACTTCTATCACCGGCAATTCTTGTGGGAATGAAGGCTTGGGCTGCAGGAGAGAAAAGCTAATGATGCCATTAATGGCAGAATTTCAGAGTTCCTTCCAAGTTCAATGGTGACGCTAGGGTTGTCCGAAGATGCGCACATAAACTTCTGCTGCGAAAATTTCAACTTGCCCATGACAGTAAAGGATGTTAAGGATTAAGTTGGAATGGTTTAAGGCTCAATCGATCTCCATGGAAGCACCGCCTAAATAGGCGTAGGCATCCATGAATCCTTCGCATTCTGGAGCTTTGACGAGGATTTCAGCCCTCTTTCTAGCTTCATGGAGACAAATTGAGGAATGGAGGTTGTGAAAAGAGGAACTTGACTAAATGTTGATGATGGAGAGATAGGAAGGGGTCTTGGCACATTTTGAGGGATTTTGGAGGGGAATTTTGATATGGAGCTTTAAGATTTTGGTGGAGGAGAGAGAGGTTTTCGAGAAGGAGAGAGAAGGTGTTGCAGTTGCAGTCAATGCCATAGGAGGGGCAGAGAGAGACAGAGTAGAAGAAGAACAATAATAATTGAGGGCGATAGACCTTATTACATCTTTATTGAATTAATTAATTATCGAAGAGTAATACAAATATATATATATATATATATATATAATTTTGACTGTAATTATAATATAAAATATCTACTATGATCCCATGATTGCAACAGGAGATATCTGCTGTAATTGTTAGGATAGGCTCTAATCCCGTGATTCTAGTAGGAGATATAAGTTGTAATCCTATTATTACAGCCTATCCTAACAGCCTGTGATTACAGGCTATCTTAACATTCGCATGTGGATGATTAGAAAGGTTTCCTTCTCCATGAGAGTCAAAAGCTCCATTTTTCTACTGCTACTAGTGTGGTTGTAGAAATCTATATTTTCCATCCAAGACTTAGTTGGGTTGATGGATTTGTTTTTGTTCCTCCATAGCCATTTAATAGGAGTTTTTTTAAACAAACGTCTCAAAACATATAAAAATCAAGAAAAAACTGCAAAAATACACAAAATTGCTGCTTCAAAACGAGTATTTTTAAAGTTTAACACTTTACGGGTAAATATTACCCATTTTTCATAAAAAAACTAAAAATTCACCCAATTTTCCTACGGTGCAGCGGAGAGGTTACAAAGTTTTTCCACATCACGGACAATGTACATACCACTGATTTTCATAATTTCAAAGATACCCTTCCAACCTTTACAATCATTGACTGACATTAGATTCGCCTTCATTCTGTGCGTATACGTATGTGTATACACACACATTCATACACACATATACAATAAAAATAAAGCTAAGCATACAAAAGGTCGCATAAATATATCTTATTTGAGTGTCTGTCCGCTGCTAGCAAATGGATTTGAATATAAAGGTTATCTTTTAGTCGATTTTACCATGAATAAAGGGACCATTACCTTTGTTAATTAACCATAGAACTAATCAAATTGCTTGAAATAAGTTAATCTGATTGCCACTGATTTTACGGCGATTAGATCATTCTAGACTCCTATCCATGAAGCCCTTTAGGATTGTAGCAGCAAAAGGTAAACCTTTGATTTTTGTGGTATTTTATCTTGTGGATGAGATATCCATTTGATATCTCACAAGAATCATGTGGCTACTCACTGATGGCCTACAAACATGTACTTGTCCTCAACTCGAATATTGAGAATAGTCCATTTAAAATGCTACAATCAATTTCCTCATTTTGGATTCTTTCGAAGTTCCATATAATGTTGGACCCGGTTATCTGGTGGGTCACTACTAGACTAAAAGACAAGTTCATTTTCTAGAATATCTCACTGGCCCATTGACGCTCTTGTTTCAAACTAGAGCTACCATTTTCCTTAAATTGAGTGTCACAAATATCATATCCACAACAACCCATCAAATAGGTGGTCCAATTGCTCATCTACCATTCTAACCAATTAATAGCAAATCATCCATCCAACTCTCACTTCATCTCTCTCCCTCTACCTCTCCAGAGCCATGGGCACAACATGGGAGGAAAGCGTCGCCGATTCCATCAACACTATCTACCTCCTCTTCTCCGCCTACCTTGTCTTCGTAATGCAGCTTGGATTCGCCATGCTCTGTGCGGGCTCAGTTCGAGCAAAAAATGCCATGAACATCATGCTGACTAATGTAGTTGATGCCGTGGTCGGAAGCATTTCTTACTACCTTTTCGGCTTTGCCTTCGCCTTCGGTGTCGGTTCCAATTCAAACCCCTTCATCGGCACCCGCTTCTTTGCCCTCACAGACATCCCCAACGACACATATGACTACAGCTACTTCCTCTATCAATGGGCCTTTGCCATTGCCGCCGCCGGGATAACAAGTGGATCCATAGCCGAGAGGACCCAATTCAGTGCCTACCTCGTGTACTCATTTTTACTTACAGGGTTTGTGTACCCGATCGTGTCTCATTGGGTGTGGTCGACCCAGGGTTGGCTCAGCCCAAGTGGGACTACCGGAATGTTGTTTGGCTCAGGTGCCATAGACTTCGCCGGGAGCGGAGTGGTTCATTTGGTGGGTGGTATTGCCGGCCTTTGGGGAGCTCTCATGGAAGGCCCACGAGTAGGCCGTTTTGATGCCTTCGGAAAGCCTGTTCCAATGAGGGGTCATAATGCCACTCTGGTAGTCCTTGGTACTTTCTTGTTGTGGTTTGGCTGGTTTGGATTCAATCCTGGGTCTTTTGCCAAGGTCCTTGTTTCTTATCCTGATGCAACTGATGAAGGCAACTGGACCGGTGTTAGTCGAACTGCGGTCACCACGACTTTGGCTGGCTCGACCGCTGGGCTGGTTACTCTATTTGGCAAACGATTGATAGTGGGCCACTGGGACGCATTGGATGTCTGCAATGGGCTTTTAGGTGGATTTGTAGCTATCACCTCAGGTTGCTCTGTCGTTGAGCCATGGGCTGCAATTGTTTGTGGCTTTTTTGCAGCTTTGGTTTTGATTGGGCTTAATATGGTGGCTCTTAAGCTGAGGTTTGATGATCCATTAGAGGCCACGCAGTTGCATGGGGGTTGTGGGGCTTGGGGACTCATCTTCACAGGGTTGTTTGCTAAGGAGGAGTTTGTAGTTCAAGCTTATAATTCGGGTGCGGAA
The DNA here is from genome assembly GCA_035236585.1 of Warburgia ugandensis. Taxonomy (NCBI): domain Eukaryota; kingdom Viridiplantae; phylum Streptophyta; class Magnoliopsida; order Canellales; family Canellaceae; genus Warburgia; species Warburgia ugandensis. Next base: position 47,977,518 of record CP141138.1, on the reverse strand, counting down.
GGGGTAAAACGCCCTTATGGGCTCCTTATGGGAGGAGGTTGGGGACTGCTTGGAGCTCAGGTGGCGGAGATCTTGGCAATTGTGGGCTGGGTGAGTGTGACCATGGGTCCCTTATTTTATGTCCTTCACAAGCTTCGCCTCCTAAGGATATCTATCGATGATGAAGTTGCAGGGCTAGACATCTCTAGCCATGGCGGATATGCATATGGGGCCCATGCTGAAGATCACCATCCTCGGTTCTACGCAGACTATGTCAGACTTCAAGAGGGATCGCGTTAGTACTTAATTAGTAGACATGGGTCATCATCGAATGACCAAAGTTGTATTTATATTTGCATTCTCAAGCAAAAAAGAAAGGTTGTATCTATGTTGATCGTATTGGTCATCATGGAATATTGTTTGCCAAAAACAATGCTCGGCTCTAATCAAGTGTGAAAACAAGCCTAAATTAACTTAGCCTCTTTGTGCTTTGGGTGCCTTATGCTATATAATTCACCGTATGGATCAAATCAAACTTGTCCAATGCAGCGCGACTAAGACACTTCTATCACGTTCATATACTCATCTACTGGTTCATGATGGGGCCAATATATTATTCCATGATCCAATAATATCATCAATCAATCAGGTGATCCTAGTTATTGGTGGGTGTGGCTGAATTGGTATGTATAGGCATTCCAAGTGGGGCTCGATATATTGTTCCATGCTCCAATAATGTCATCAATCAGGTAAGGAATCACTTAGATTGGGTGGAAATCAAGTTTTGTGTCCATTGGATGTTTTTGTCACATGTTTTTGTTAGGTCAAAAATCACAATAAACCATTTTTACTAATTTTCTCAAAGAACCAAAATAATTTATTAGGATTTTTCACATGGATTGACTTTTAATGGGTTGACTATTTTTCATATTCTAAACTAGAAGAATGGCTTATAACATGCATGGAAAAAGGAGAATGTAATGCTTATACTCTTCTTAAGCTTGTACTCTTATTAGGTCAGCCAAGAGAAAATGAATCATAATTGATCAATTCTTTGTCAATAACTTACAAATGTAGAATTATGATATTTTATATTTCTAAAATTGGTTAAGAATTGAGAAAGTTCTTCCAAAATTGACCAATTCTTTGTCAAGCCCATTTTGAAACTTTGCACCCCCAAAAATCTAGCTAGTAGTGTACAATAATTACCAACCTTCTTTGGTCCAATCTTCTAACTCTGAGCCGGACAACTAGCTTAATGAGATTTATTAGCCAAATAGGAATATTTGAAATCCTTACTTTGATCCTAGGTATGATACTTTAGATTAATATAATTCTAAACACCCTTCACCCAATCAATCATCAAAGGACGAGGATGACATTTTTTATTAACTATCCCCAAAGATGGAGGAGAGTGAGGATGATGATGATGAGGAAAACTGGGGAATATGAAGAATAAGGAGGACATTTTTCGTGGTCAAGGGCAATAAACAAGGGCTAAGGTATGTGATATGTGTACTAACAAAAGTCTCATGCAATAGTGTTATGAAAAACCTTACCGTATCCTCCTACTATTTTTGAGTCTAGCACTATCTATCATTTCCATGAAATTATTGGTGCAACATATAATCCTATAACTAAGTATACGATTACTAACAAGGGACTTTAGTTTCTTCAGATGAATCAATGCCAATTTGATGTGTAAGGGTGTGAAGAATCATTAGGTTGATGGCATTCAAAAGGACTCGTTGGGAGACCCATAGAAGAATCAAAGGAATACAAATGCTTTAGGGCTAAAATGCAGTGCAAGAGGAAGGGCACATCAAGTTTGGTTCTCACAAAGTGTAGATCATCCATGTAAAGTAACCTTAACCTCTAGATAATTATTGGTGAGTGTAATAGCATGGAATACTAGGAGTGGTCACTTAGCCTTTTGGTGCGTAGCAAAGATTGGTTTTGGATCATAAACTTAATGTTTTGTTTCTTTCTAAAACCAAGATTAGTAACCATTAGGATAAGATGCTCAAGTTCAAATTCAAATCACATTTCTCCCATCATCTCATTATCTCTTTCAAAGGAACTTTTAGGAGGATTTCTTCTCCTATGGAATGACAATCCAATATTAGGATTAATTCTTACGATAAATCCTCCATTCATGCATGTAGGAGTTTTATCTTGAAGCCAAACTCTATGATTACTTTGGCTCCCTCCTATCCGTCTCCTAGAAACTCCCTCGTAGGAATATCCTCTGGGTCTAATTACGAAACCATTTTGGGAATCCCTATCCCTATGTCTAGTGGAGAGAAAAGGAGAAAATATCGATGATGCTCAAATGAACTTTTCTCAAAGTAGAAGTGATCAAAGCCTCATTGATATTGGCTTTTAGAGACCAACATATACTTAGACAGATCTTAAGAAAGGAAATGCAATTATTCTAGAAAAATTAGATCTTGCTCTTGTTAATGAACATTGTCTCTCCTCTTTCCTAAACCTTCATCTTATCCATTTGCTTAGGGTTAGTTTGGATTACCATCTTATTTTCCTTAGATTTGGTATTGAAGAAAAGATTCAAGTTAAATTTTACCTTAAAAACTTGTGGACTGATAACCTTGATAAAATCATTTCTTTCAAATCAATGGCACTTTGTGGGGTCCCCAAGTTTCATGTTTCGTAGGAATATGGATTTCCTTAGGAGGGCTCTTAGAACCTGAAATTGTAATATTTTTTAGATTATTCATGCTACTATTGATTCCTTATTTAGTAAGCTAGATGTGGTTCAAAATCTCTATGCCCATAATCCTAGTAATACTTCAGACAATTAGGGATTGCCATCCTTATTAGGCTTCACATTGCTCTCCTTGCGAAGGAGAAAAATTGAGCCTAAAAGGTTAGAGTTCAATGGCTTACTCAAAGTGACATTGATACTTAGTTCTTTCACATGGTCATAAAATTTTGAAGGGTAAACAACAAAATTAGGATTCTTAGGAAGGACAATGATTAAAAAAAAAGGGCAGCCAAAGTGCACAAAGCTCCCGCCTATGCAGGGTCCGGCGAAGAGGCGGACCACAAGTGCCTAAAGTACACAACCTTACCTTGCATTTTGCAAGAGGTTGTTTCCACGCCTTGAGCCTGTGACCTCAAGGTCACTTGATGAAAACTTTTACCATTGCGCTAAGGCTCCCCTTCTTTAGGAAGGACAATGATAATGTTCTTAAATCCCATTAAGACATTACTTCATTAATTCATTCCCATTTTAAGAAATTTTCCTAAGATCTTTTGAGAAGGAAGACATCACCCTCACAAATCTCATCCATGCTAAACTCAACCAAACAAAGGTTAATAGCCTTATTGCCCTAGCTAACCTCCAACAATGTAGGAAGGCCTTCTTTCTCTAAGAAATTTTGTAAGACACTTGGCAACGATAGTTTTAAATGTGGCCTTTTTCAAAACAACTTGGGACATTATGGGTATCCATCTCCTCAATCTTGTCAACTCCTTGCATTGGGACATATCCACTAGGAAATCAATGAAGCCTTGGTTATTCATATCCCAAAGCAGCAACACGCTGATATGGTTTCTAGATTCAAGCCAATTAATTTCTACAATGTGGTTTATAAAACCTTAGTAAAGATTTTTAGCAAATAAACTTAGAGTTGTGCTGGGTAAGCTTATTAGTACTAAGCATCATTTGTCCCTGGACAAAATATCCAGGACAATATTTTACACCCTCATGAAATCCTTATCCTTGTTCAAGCTTCATGAGAGTAGGAAATGATTGTACTAGAATGGGCCTCTAGAAGGCATGATAGCTAGTGAGGTTTCTTTCCTCTTATAGCAGTACGTACTCAGGCACCAAAAGGGAGCTATAAAATAATAGAAAACATTCTAACTCTTCTTGCAAAAGATAAAGGAATAGAGATCATTGGTCCTCTTATTGTAAAAATAGAGTTCGAAAAATCCCTATATAATATCGATTACCTTATTTTCCAAAGATTATTTAGTAGATCACTTAACCACTATTAAGAAGTCAGATTCCTTTCTTTAGTTACTTTGCTTAATAGCAAGCTATTAATTGGTTGTAATATGAAAAGAAGTTGATTCACACAAATCTGTATTAGCATTTCTTATATTTCTCCTTTTGCAGTTATGGACTAAAAGTACACGCATATTGATTCTAGTTTCTTCAGATCAAATTAAACATTCATTTGTTAAGACCCAAGTGGTTGAAAGTCTTCGCTAAAAGAATATGAAGACATTGTGTATTGTCACTGGCAAATTTTCAGAGCAATTTATTCTAATTACACCTCAAATAACAAAGGTTAAGCTTAAGATCATGACCTTCATTACAAGGTGTTTGTGGATGAGGATATAGCTTTGTCTAAGCTTATATCCATGGACATTGGACATCCAATTTTGTCCTAGTGTGGACATCGAATTTCATCTTCACATCTAGGTCTCTAATTCAGTATTTTGTGACATTTCATTTTCTACATTTGGAAATAGATAATAATATTTTTAACAGTAAAGTAACATGTCCATCAATGGTATAAGCATGACATATGCAATAAAATAATGAATTATTTACAATTTGAATTGAACTATAATATTTTTATAGTAAAGTAATATTTTATAGGAATACCTTGGCTTGGTGATTCATAATCAGGATTGAATTATAATCAAACTACTTTGGGATCGATTACCAATGTCAATAATTAGGATTATAAGGAGACATTTTCGTAATTTTGTGTTATAGCTATTATTGTCGCTGAAGTAGTTATTTGACCAGCCATTGTTTTGTCATAATTTATTATATAGACCTATTTACACACACACATGCTAAATCACATATAAGCCTATCAATGCATATAAATTTGTTTCAACTAGATAAATTATTGTCTATTTAAAGTTGATACATTTAAACTTGCCAATGTATATTATAAACCTATTAAAGCATATAAACATGTTTCAACTAGAATAAATTACAATCCATTTAAGGTTGATAAATCCAAACTTGTTAATGCAGGTAAACCTGCTTCAACTAGAATAAATTATAGTCCATTTAAAGTTGGTAGATCTAAATCAAAAAGTATAGTATGATACAAATATAAGAAATTCTACAACATGGTCGTGAATATCCCTATCACAACCATTACTAAGAGAAGACACAACATATAACAAACAACATTGAGACACTCTAAGCCCTTAACATACATGGAGTTATTATCAGCAAATCATAGACCCTCTCTTACTCTATACTTAGCCACACACATGCAAGGATGCTCATATGAGATATATGTATCAACCCATATGAAGCTACAGTAGTGCTTCGATTGAAAGAACATTAAAAAAAACCATCTACCAAGATTGGCATAGGTCCAATGCTTTCTAGGAGCATGTAACATTCTTCAAGGTAGGTTATACTTTTTTGGAGTGTTTTCCCACCTTGATCCATTGCTTCTCTTTCTCCTTGAGTCATTACCCTTCTCAACCTCAAACTCATTGGATGAGACTATGCGCATCCCCTTAAGTCTCCTCCTCATCTAATAGTAAAGTATCATAAGCAATCATTCAACTGGTTATAAACTTAACAAAACATGAATTAAAATGATCACAAACTTAGGAATACATAGATAAAGGAATACACAGTACCATTTGCATCAAATACAATTTAGTTTTTATTTAGTTACTCTAAACTAAATTATATCATAATATGCCCAAAATATAAAACCAAATAAGAAAGCTTATGGACCAAAACCAAATCATATGTCTTAATATGCCAAAAAAGTAAAACTAAATAAGAAATTAGTTGTGTATCGACTATACTACTACAAAGAGAGTGACATCTAGCTTGTGTATTGACCTATTTAAGCCACAACCTTTAAGAAATCATTTGGTTTGGAAATAATAAAGACATGATTAGGTGTATTTTTGTTAGTTCTGTATCCTTTTACTAACTTTCAAACTAAAATTTTCAAAGACAAATTTTCAGGTTCCATCCAATAAAGAAAGAGGTTATTCCCATGACTTAACATTTCCAACAAAGATCCATGTATGTCTCACCTTGTCTTAGTGTAAATAACATAAAATACTTTATTTAGCAATAAATCAATTGGTCAAACCTACATTCAACAAATAAAGTCTTGAAACAAGATTTTCAGAGCAAAACTATCAATATGGGAAGCAACATCAATGCAGACCACTTTAATGTCAATTAAATGGAGGTTTCTAACCAATTTTAGATGTAGTTGCACCAACATTGCGTTGCTACATGAAGGCTTGATTGACAAGCTCATAAAATTCAAATTCATATGATTACATGAGATTATTTTTGTAACCAGCAAGGAATAATTCAACATAATATGTAATCTAGATTATATAAACTCGTGCGAATGATGATAGAGAAGTAGTGGAAACTATGGTATGCATACAAGAAGAATGGATGAATGCAGCACATCCACATGGAAAATAATATTAGACTTAACTTCGTGATCAGTTAAGTGGTTTTAATGAATATAGATGGGCAGAGTTCTAACAATTACTTTATTCATCATCATCAAAACCTTATCCTAATTAGGGATTGAACACATGAATCTTGTTCTTCCATTCTCCTCTATTAAATATCATGTATTTATTTAGTCTCAAAGTTTTTAAATCTTTTCTCACCACTTCTATCCACTTTATTTTGGGCTTGCCCTTACCCTTTTAAAACCTTTGACTTGCATTGCCTCATTCCTTCTAACCAGTGCTGTTTCCTACCTCCGTTGGACATGTCTAAACCATTCAAGTATAATCTCCCTTATCTTGTTACCGATTAGAGCTACTCCTAAGTTTCCTCTAATGTTTTCATTCCTAATTTTGTTCTTTCTTATCTTGCCACTCATCCATCTCAACATCCTAATTTTAGCTATGTTCATCCAATGTACATGATATTCCTTAATTCCCTAACACTACAATCCATAGAGCATGGCTAGCGTTATAGCCATCATTTAGAATTTTTCTTTCATTTTGAGTGGCATTCACAAATTACACAAAACTCCAAAGGCATATCTCCATTTGTTTCAACCAGCTTGGATTCTCTTGGTAACTTCCCTCTTAATCTTTGCACTCTTGTGAATTGTTGATTCTAAGTGCCAAAAGTGGTATTTTAGGATGACTTCTTAGTTATCAATCTTTAATGATGCTTTACTCCTGCTCCTTTCCTTGCTAAAATTGTATTTCATATACTTTATCTTAGTTCTATTGATTTTAAATCCTTTATATTCTAATGCTTCTCTTTGTAACTCTAACTTTGTGTTTATACCCTCTCTTATCTCATTAATTAAAACTACGTAATCTGTAAATATTATACATCGTGGAATCTTTTCATGCAGATGTTTTATTAACTTATCCATAACAAATGTGAAAAGGTATGGGCTCAATGCCAATCATTGGTGCAATCCTATAATGATAGAAAAATGACCACTCTCTCTACTAGTGGTCTTAACATTTGTTATCACTTCCTCATATATATATATGTATATATATTATGTCTATATACTCCCACAAAACCCCTTTCTCGCCCAATACCCAATATATTAACTCTATAAACCCTATCATAAGCTTTTTCTAAGTCAATAAAGGCCATGTAGAGGTCCTTCCTCCTCTCTATATATTTCTCTATCAATTGTTAAGCAAGAAAATGGCTTCCATGGTAGACCTCTTAGGCATGAAACCAAACTAGTTCTCTGGTACACTTGTCTCATGCTGCAGCCTCTTCTCAATCGCTTTTTCAAAAAATTTCATAGTATGGCTCATAACTTTGACCCCCAATAATTACTAAACTTTGTATGTCTCATTTATTCTAATAAATTGGTACAATAGAACTCTTCATCTATTCATCCAACATTTTCTTTAATTTCATAATCTTGTTAAACAACTTTGTTAATCAAATTACTTCAGTATCTCCTATATGTTTCCAAACATCTATTGATACACCATCAAGCCTCAAGGCCTTCCTTGATTTCATCTTTTTCAAGGCCTCTTTCACTTCAAGCATTCTAATCCTACGGCCGTATTTATAATATTCAATGTTATTTGGGTTTACAGTACTTTCACTCCCTATATTCTTAGGGCAATTTTAGCAAATTTTGAAAGTAACCTTCTCACGTTTGTTTAATCTCATCATCTTTGAGTAGTACTCTTTGGTCATCACTTCTAATGCACTTAACGTGGTCTAAGTTCTTTCTTTTTGTTATCTTATTTTGCATGTTTAAATGCATCTTTCTCATCTTATCTTTATCCTAATCTATTATAGAGATCATCATACACCTTGAGTTTAGCCTCACTGGCTATTATCTTGGCAACATTTTTAGCATTCTTATATTGCTCAAAGTTTTTGTTATTTTCAGTCTTCTGTCATGCTTTAAAACCTACTTGTTTTTCTTTAATAACTTTTTTGCACTTTTTCTCTTCACTACCAAATTTCCTTTACTAATTGCCTTTTACTTTTAGATACTTTCATGATATCTTTTGTCACTTTCTTAAAGAACTTGGCCATATTAATCCAAACGATATTTACTTTTGTTTCATTGTTCCAGTTTCCTTCTATCATTAACTTGTGATTGAGGTTATTCTCTTCCCTTTTAAGTTTCACTAGTTAGTTTTTGGATACCTATTAAGTTTATTTCCTTTCTTTCATCTTTGAGTGTAGATATTTATAACCGTTCACATATGTTGTGAGGTTAAACTCTCACATCTTATTGCCTTATAATCTTTACACATTGATCTTTTGGTATTCCTAAGTATAAAAAAGTCTATTTGCCTCTTATAAAGTTCACTTTTAAAGTTATAAAATGTTCAATCCTCTTCTTAAAGAATGTATTTACTAGGAGTAGGTTATATGTCAAAGCAAAATCGAGAATAGCTTTCCCTTTCTCATTTCATTCTTTGACACCATACCCTCCCTGTACCATATGATATCCTTTCTTTTCTTTTCTTACTTGACCATTTAAATATGCTTTTATAATTTTCTCACATGACTCCCTCCATATCTTCCAAAACCGTCTCTTAATTTTATCTTATAATCCTACTTGCGGTGTATATGCACTTATAACATTCACGATCTTCTATCCTAGAATAAGTTTTATTATTATTATAATAATTACTCTATTTTCCAGCTAATATTTCTCACTAAATTGATTCTTAAACTTCTTCTAAATATAACTAACTCAGGAGGGTTCATGGCCATCACCTTTACTAATAAATGAATAGCCAATACTAGTAGAAAATCAAAGCCAATACTAAGAAAACGTTTTCACTAAACAAAAAACTACTGATCAAGCATGAAATCAATATATCAAGCCTACATTTAACTTATCAAGTCCTAAAATAAGATGTTCCAAGCAAAAAAGTTAATACAAAAGTAAAAAATAATGAAAATGTAGAGCATATACCCTACCTTGCAAGAATCAATATTGGAAGGGAAGATGACACTGTTTCCTGGTGAGATTAGTCTACAAATGTTGAAAAAATCATAGTAAAAAAGAGATTTTCGATATTGACCAATGAAATATGGAAAATATAGATAAAGTGGGTTAGTAGAAATGGAGAGGGAGAGATGGACATGGAGAGATATTCCACTCGGGTTTTCTTTGGCAAGCGAAGTAATGAACGGCTGGGAACCTATAGGGCAAAATATGTCTCTACTAAGAACTAAGAGAAAAAAGTTGAAAATGAAAAGTGGTTTAGGGGGAGAGAGACAGGGAGAGAGAGATTTCGCCTAGGTTTTTTTGGGAGGCAAAGTGAAGTGTCTCACTTTGTAAGAACACGGAAAAAATCAATAGAAGGAAAAGAGTAAACATATGGAAATTCATTCGTTTACTTAGATGATGGATTGTACACAATTAAACCTGAAAATTTTCTAAGTTTTCAATATATTTTATTAGTTGGCATCTACAACCTAGTTTCCTACAGTCTATGCAAAAAGTTCACAAACATGGCCACAAACGTCCCCAATTTACATTCTCATCTAAAAGCATAGGTGTTTAATTAGATATTAAAAAGGGGCAGCCCGGATAGACAAAGCCCCCACCTATGCAGAATCCGTAAAAAGAGCGGACCACAAGAATATTGTTATGTGGTCCGACGGTCCCTTCAAACTACCCACGTATAAGCTTCGAACATCCTCGAAAAATATGTCCTTGTCGTCGCCATGGCATCAGCAGACGTAAGTGGGCAAGGAGAGAAACCGGCACTAACCTGTCACAACACTTTCATTGAAATCAATCCATGATCCGCTCACCGGCTAATCCGGTCAGACTATAAAAATTGTCCAGTCGGTCGGCTCCAGATTCTCCCTCCCTCTCCCTGCCTTTCATCTTCTGGTCGTTTGCTAGTTTTTAATCCTTTCCTTTCCTCTTCTTTTAGCTTGAGCTCACGGTGGGATTGCAGTCGCTTACCTCTCGCAGAGGTTCGCACCGGTTTTCTGTCTTCTAGGGTTTCACTGTTCCTTTTGTTTGAGATCTGCCTTTTGTTTTCTTCTTTTGCTTGTTGATGGAGTTTCTGTCAAGAATTTTCTCATCGTCAGGTTGTGGAATATCTGTTTTCTTTTGATTTAAATGTATTAGATCTGTTTAGTTTTTCTTCTTCAGCGATCAGCGATCAGCTCTCTGCGTTTGTTTTTCTATTTATAAGTTGTTCCTGAGCACATGCTAAGTTTGATTTCTCTGTTTGTTGTGTTGATTTTGGTTGCGCTTGTTTCAGAAATCAACGAAGTTTGCTGATCTTGAAAATGGTTGTGGTTTTGCATTAGTTTTTCTGATCTCTAATTACTCTGCCTTTTCTTTCTGAAGCAAAAAACAAAAGAAAAGAAAGAAAGGGAAATTACTGTTTGCTTACCTTTGCTGTGTAAAATTTATGCAATTTTCATATTAATAAACTCTTCTTTCTGTTGTATTCTATTTGTTGCCTTTTTCCCCCTAATTACTTGAAGTAATTTTCGTTGGCCTTATGTAGCGAATTCATTGAGGTAGTGTGTCACCTTGAGATGTTATTCCATGTTTGGTTGGCTTTATTTTAATACTTTGGCTTTGCTGCTTTTCGTCATTTCACAGCGCGTGACTGTTTGTTCTCATGTTTCCATCATTTCCGTTCCGTTCTTTCATCTTCTTAGTTCATTGTTTTATTGATTCTGTTTACCATCGGTAATTTTATTAATTTTACTTTCCTTTGATTTCTTTTGTGCAACCTCTTATGCCAGTTCTGCACTGTTGTATGTAATATCTTAGAATCTGTAAATTTATGATCAGTTGGTTCCCTTTTGCGCCTCCTTATATTGGATAACTATTTTGTAGTTTGGAGTATGTTAATCAAAGTTTTGCCTCCTTGTAATTTCTGATGCTTTGGCTTCAGTTGCAGAGGTGCTATTTCTTTGTTCACCGTTTTATGCTAAAGTTGTTGCATCTTAGAAGTGAGTCTGTTGATTCAGTTTGACTTGTCGGAGTGCACGGACATGTTGGCAATTTGTGAAAGGCTAGCTTCCAATAAATGGCTTTAGTAGATATTTTGTGAATTAGCTATTTAGTAATTTGTACTAAGAGCACCCGAAACTGAATAAAGTTGTTGAGTGTTTCAACTGTTCAATGTTTTTTAGTTGCAGTTTCTCGCTCTGGATTTTTTTTTTGTGCTTGATTTATGAAATGGTGGATCTAATTTCTATGCTACTTCTATTATCCTCCCAGGGGTTTTCTATCCTTAAAATGAAGGGAGCAAAGGGGAAGAGAGCAACAAAGAAAGACACGAAGGAAGCATTGAAGCCTGTTGAAGATAGGTTGGTGTAATATTACTACTTATTCTGTTGAGTTTTTAGACGTTCAAACAGTCGGTGCCTTTTCTTCTTTGAAGCTCTTAGATTTTTGCTTTTGTAGTGAGTGGCTTTCTTTGCATTGTTTGGTGTTGTACATGGTAGGGTTGAGTAACTTGTAGGACATATAGGGGTATATACTGGGCACTGAAACTAGGCGCTGAGAATAATATGTTGGACATCAACGCAAAAGCATAAGATCATACTAGAAAAATATGTTATGAAGGCATGTGACATCCAACTGCATTTAGATGAGTATGGATTAGAATAGTACAAGTAGCACATTGATCACATCAAAAGAAAAAGGAAAAGTGTAAAGTATGCTCTTTGCTGATTATGATGGGTTTTACATACTCTACGATTAGCAATAATTTGTGCATTTCACGTTGTATGGAACTGGTTTTTTTTATTTATTTTAATAATTGATGGATTCATGTAGATAATCACATTTATCGTGATTTCCTGGGTATATGTGGTGATATTTTTATTCTTCTTTTTCAGAAAAGTTGGGAAGCGAAAGGCTGCTATTAAAGCAGATCAGGGTAATAAAAGACTGGCAAAGAAAGAAATAGCTGCCAAAAAGGATCCTAACAAACCTAAGAGGCCTGCAAGTGCTTTCTTTGTTTTCCTGTAAGTATGACATGTGACATACAAGGATCTAGATTTAGCATGTTAAAGATTTGCTTAAATTGTCCTTTTTGTGATTTCAGAGAAGAGTTTAGAAAGCAGTACAAGCAAGAACATCCAAATGTAAAGAGTGTATCAGCTGTAAGTAAGGAATTGTTATTGCCTGATACGAATAGTGAAGGTGATTTATTAATTATGTTATAAATAACTAATTTTGGTTCTGAATATTGCAATGAAGGTTGGAAAAGCTGGGGGAGAGAAGTGGAAGTCAATGTCTGATGCTGTAAGTGACCGTGTTTGATTAAGTAACTATGCCTGCAGCATTAACATGCCGAGATGATGGTTCAAATGGGCTTTGCTTGTGTGATGGTTAGGTTAACAAAAAGTCTTAGTGACAAATCTTTCTGTTTGTTTGTCGTGGTTTGACTCTCGAATGTCAATCCCTGGAATTCGGTAGGCACTGGTTGCCAGCTGCATCATTTTGGGCTGATTGAATGCAAACCTTAAAATCCATATTGCTTGATCTTGTTAATATCAACATCTTATAATCACATAACTTGCAAATATTGCTGTAAAGAGTGGTGTGATGGATTTTCTTAGACCCTAGGACACCTACTTGGAGGTGATCTTGACGAGTTCTTTAATTCTGGGAGCTGTTTGGTCTAGCTGGTGTTAATATCCTTGAAACTCAATCAAATCCACTTGTAAGCATCTGTCTTCTTCTATAAGCCGCAAGGAAACACCAACTAAGGAAGATGAGCTTACTTTGTCCAATATGGTCTCAAATCAAGTTGATGTGTGATTTCCTACCCTTATCTATATCCCCTTGTATCAACTTCTTGAAGATATGCCCAATGAAGCTAACATGTATAGAGTAACAAAAGAAATTCTAGTTGTTCCCTTAGGCATCATGCATGGCTACTATGCTCCATTTTCTTCACATCCATGATTTTTTTTAGCATGCAAATGTTATTGTTGTGGGTGACAAAAAATTCAATATGTGGTTCCATGGTTTGGCAGGAGAAAGCTCCGTATGAAGCCAAAGCTGCAAAGAAAAAGGGCGACTATGAAAAACTGATGTCAGCCTATAATAAGAAACAGGTTCGACTTACTTCTGATGCAGTATTGTAACTAATTCTGTTGATCTTTTCTCAAATTCTGATCTTACTTTCAGGAAAGTATGGCTGACGATGGTGATGAGGAGTCTGATAGGTCAAAATCTGAAGTCCATGATGAAGATGACGAGGAAAGTGAAGAGGTAAACATATTCCAGCTTCATGCTGTCCTTCAATTATTTTGGATGACACAGGTACAGCTGCATCTTGAAATTGTACGTAAACTCGATCATGTTTAACACAACAGGCAGTGGAGCAAAAATTTTAATGCATATTCTGGGTTTTCTCTTTCAAGGAGTGACCATTGGATGGAGAGAACAAATGTTACATTTTATTCTTTTTATGTCAGATGGTATGTTATATTTTTAGGCCTTCAAGAGATGAGACACTGTTCATTTACTCTGCAACCTCATGTTGTTCTGGTACATGATGCCAAACCTAGTTCTCATAATCTCTTCTTTTCCCTGGTAATGATCCACACTCAAGAGTGTGGAAGGAGTTCACAACCCTTTTTTATATCAATGGTGAAACTTTTGTTTGTAGATCTAACCCTTTTGTCATGTTTGTTGAACCAAAAGTAGGTAATTCACGAGAAATCAGTGCATTTGGATGATGCTGAACACTTGTTTTGAGTGTTTGAAAAAATTAATAAAAATGGATTGTTGTGATTTTTGACACAGGCTAAATCTTAAAAGCATCCAATGGGCAAGATATTTGATCTTATTTCCTATCTAAGCCATTCCAAATATGATCAATGGCTTAGACTTTCAAAAACAAAGAAAGAAAGGAAAAAGAAATTTTTTTAACCATGCATGAACAAAGGGGCGTGGCCTCCTTCCACACTCAAGAGCATGGACTCTTAGTAGGACACCTTCTATAATTTGTTCATCACTAGCCAAATTTTCTTGTTTGTTATCATAGTTTTAGTCCTCCGCCTTTTTGCTTTGTGTTACTTGAGTTACCATATATTGACATGTTACATGTTAAAAAAATTAAATCTATAGCAGAGTGCCAAACACCTAGCTGAGTAATAAATATAAAAGTATTGTTAAATATTACTTTCCTTACTCAGTCAACTTCTTTTGGGTTTGTCTCTGGATATTTGCTATTGAATCAAGCAAGACATATGCGTGTTGGCTAAGTTACGGGAGCAATGGTCTGAGCTTTACTTATTCACCTAAGTCAGCTTAATCCACATATATTGGCCAGAGTGGTTTAAGGTCCACCCTTTGCACATGAGAGGCATAATTGTTGTTCAAAGAAACATAAAAGAAAGAGAGAAAATAGAGACCTAAATAGATACAGCCATGCATACCACAGCTAAAAAACTTATTCAGTTGTGTTCTAATGCTGTGACTTGAGCGAGTCGGGATTTTCTGAGCATATTTACAAAGAACATTATTTAAGGAAAAAAAAAAATGATATTGCAGTGTTGTGGAAGAAGAATACAAGCGGAAACATAGAGAAAGAAGAAAAAAGCTACAAAGCTAGAATACGGCATAGAAAACTGAAATTAAGGCACCACATGGAAGAAAATTAAGAACACAAACATGAAGAATCACATAGAAGAAGAGTAGAAAATGAAAATGGAAGATTTTTTCAGGTAGGGAAGTATGTTATAGGTTCATGTGCTGTTGCCTGTAGTTGGTAGGATAAAGGTAGGTGTTATTCTGGGAAGATAGCCTCACTGTGCAGCCCACCAGTGTCGTCATGGCTATTTTTATTTGAGAAAGCTTTAAGAAAATACACCTACATAGCATGTGGATTTTTAAATATGGTAGGAACTCTTTTCCTTAAAAATTTGATGCAGTTTGCATGTAACATTTGAAACATTGAAATATATACATATATATATATATAATGCTTTCTATCTATTTATTCAAAGGCCAAGACATTTAATGCTCGGATCTGATTAATGAGCTGCTCATTTATGTAAATTTGGTCTTATACACAAGTCTAGATAAAGTGCGTCGTATTATTGACATTGAAGAAAGTTAATTGTAAGAAAACAAAAGAAAACTGTGTAGGCGAAAAATAAAAATGTGAAACCAAAAAGGAAACTAAAATGACCATCCACCCACCGAATATTATCTAGCTTAAAGGCAAAGTCCAGTCAAATGAAAGCCAAGCACCAGTAGATAATAAATTGGAATGTGAAAGGATACAAACAATAGAGATAAGCAAAGAAAGGGGGATGTAAAAACAGGTAGAAAGAACAAGAAGATGAACAAATTAGAGAAGGAAAAAAAAAAGAAAAAGGAGAAAAATAGAAAGGTCGATAAAGAAAGAATATGAACAGTTTTGGAATTAACCATGCATGACTGCTAAATCACTTTAGCATTCACACTGAATGCGTTCATTGTCAATGAGTTTTGCATGATTACATTGATCTATGACTGAAACAAAAATAAGATCATCTGTGAAGTCATGGCTTCATCTGAAACCCCAGAATTCATATAAGTGTGCTTGTCTTTCTTATGCCCATTAGAGTTGAGACTAGTAAAAAACCAGTCTTAGAGACTCGTAAAAATCAGTCACAGAATCCTTGTTCTAGGAGAGACGGCTTAAAACATTTGAAAGTAATGGAAAAAGTATATGTCAATGACAGATGGATAATATGGGGCTGAGTCAAGTCATCAGCCAGTGGTTAATGCAAAGTATATCATAGAGCCGTGATCCTCACAAGGGTCAGCTAATGTTATCAGACTGATGTTTGGCTCAATCAAGAGTCATATGGTCTACATTTGCTTGGTCATGCTCTTTAGCTTTCTTTAGAGTCTGCAAATAATCAAATTCCTTAAAAAGACTTGGTAGGTGTGGATGGAGTTGCTAAAAATGCCTACCATGTAGCTTATACTTTCTTATGATATGACCATGTTGAAGTCCGGGCTTAGTAGGTCAACATTGAATTTGCTCTTTGTACCTTTTGTGTAATAGATTTTGAGTTCATTCTAAAACGGTTGTTATCATTCCAATGTATGCAAATTTAGATGTAGGCTGAGAAACTCTACATTTTTGGTTACGTAGAAATATTGGTTGGATGTGGTGACTTCAGGAGCGACATGTCCGTTCCTCTAAATTATCTAGTTTGTCTGCATAAATCATTCTTTTGTGGTCCTTTTATCAATTCACATTTACTTGAAAGCAATGGCTCTTCTTCTTTTAAGATTTGTCTAAGTATGTCATTTTCCTGCTTTTCTTCCGTGCATGATGAGGAGCAGAGCATCAACATTGTGGTGTTTGTTCATATTTTTGCAAATAATGGTTTCCTACATTCTGTGTGCTTGTTCCTGGAGTAGGACTGATGTAACAGAGCTTGGTTTTCTGTAGGAGGAAGAGGATGACGATGAGTGAACTTGATAACTTTTGTGGGGATCTGCTTTTTTGTGGCTTCGACAGTGTTGGTGCTTCAATGCAATAGTCTGGATTCTGTATGATCTTACCTTAGGTTACACGTGTTTGCCTCTCAAATATAAAAAAGATGCAGCTTCTGCTGCTACTATGTTTCCATATTAGTTCACTTGTATATTTCTTCACAATATGCGCTTTCTTGCTCAGTTGATATGTTTCCCAGTTTATATAATATGCTTGCAGTTCTTATATTGTCAACAGTATTACATTCGTGATTGTCCCTTCCTGGGAGTCTTATATTTGACAGGAAACTGGTCGGCTTGTTCTTGGCAACATATTCTGACCGTGATGAAACTGCATCTTAACTTACCTCGTGAGCCACCGTCATATATGGGACGGACCTTATGAGCCAGGAATACCGTGTTTCTTGCTCCGAACTGCTAATTGTATAGGGTTACAGCGTTTCATTTTTTGTTAGCGTCACTCAGCGGTGGGTGCTTGTTTAAGATATAGTATGATTTAAGACTCCGTTATCATAGGGGTCTGGTTCCGAGCTCAACTGATAAATGACCCCAGTCTTCGCTGCTCTCTTTTTCGTTTAGTGGCTAGTGAGATGCTATAGTGAACAGCCAATAATCTAATACGATTTTAGTGGTATTGGGGTGCATCTGATTGGAGGTGCTGGGTTACCTTCTATGAAGGTAAGATGTTATATCTTCTGTTTTCTTTGTTCTCGTGCGAGCTAAAAGGGCTGTGTTACCACAGGCAACATTTGTGCCGGTATACCTTTACTCTCAATAATAGTTGGTTCGGATCCTGCTTTTGCGTGGTCTCTGTTGAGTTTTGCCTCTTGTTAACACTGCTGCCGCCTTTTTTTGCCCCTCTTTTTCTCTCTATGTTTTTGTGTTTTGTTTTACCCCTCTTTGTAGAAGTGGAGAATTATAAAGAACACCCGTCATCCTTGGCAACTGCTGCCTGTTAACTACTTTCCAGTCTCTAATAATCCTCCTGGTACATGAGCCACTGGTAATTTCACGCTTGGTTTATAAGTGCTCTTTGGAAACGTAACGCCTAAGACTTCGGAGGCGTGTGGAATTTTGTAGATAAGGGATGAATATCATAGACAGGACGGCGTAGGAGATCACATGTTAAATAGTTGACACTGTATAGAATCTATAGATGCATTATAATTTAAATGATTTAAAATTAGTCGAACTATGATACTATCATCATCATCAAGATCTTATCTCAATTAGGGGTTGGCTACATGAATCTAATACCTTCATTCCTCGCTGTTAAGTACTATGGTTTCATTAAGTTTTAAAGTTTTTAAATCTTTTCTCATCACTTACTATCCACATTCTTTTAGGTCTTTCCCTTGCCCTTTTAGAGTCATCTATGTGCATTGCCTCACTCCTTCTAATTGGTGCCGTTTTAGGTCTCCTTTGGACATGTTCAAACCATTTAAGTCTAATCCCCCTTATCTTGTTATCTATTAGTTCTACCCCTAAATTTTCTATAATATTTTCATTCCTAATTTGATTCTTTCTTGTCTTACCACTCATCTATCTCAATATCCTTATTTTTGCAATACTCATCCTATGAGCATGATGTTCCTTAATTGCCCAACACTCCTATAGAGCATGGTTGACCTTATGGCCATCTTATAGAATTTTTCTTTTAGTTTAAGTGACTCCAGCCAATCACACAAAACTCCAAATGCATAGCTCCATTTGTTCCAACTCGTTTGAATTCTTTGGGTACCCTCTCTCTCAATCTCTCTACTTTCATGAATCATTGATCCTAAGTACCGAAAGTGGTTTTTGGACTTCTTGGTTATCAATCTTGACCGGTATTCCACTCTTACTTCTCTTTTTGCTAAAATTACATTTCATATATTTTGTCTTAGTTCAGCTAATTTTAATGATTCTCTCCATAACTCTAGCTTTGTATTTACACTTTCTCTTATCTCAGCAAGTAAGACTATATCATCTATAAATAGCATGCACCAGGGAATCTTCTCATGTTGATATTTTGTTAACTTATTCATAACCAACATGAAAAGTTATAGGCTCAATATTGATCCTTGGTGCAATCCTACAATATATGGAATGCAATTTTAGCAACGAGAGGAACATGAGTTGAGCACTAGTAAACATTGATAACCAAGAAGTTATCCTAAAAGAGTACTTTCTATAATTGGGATTGGTAATTCATGAGAGTGGAGAAATTGAGAGAGAGGTTACTCAAAGAATTCAAGCAGATTGGAATAAATGGAGATGTGCTTCTAGAGTTTTGTGTGATCAAAATGTGCCAATCAAACTGAAAGAAAAATTCTATAGAATGGCTTTAAGCCATGCTCTATGGGCAATGTTGGGCAATTAAGAAACAATATGTATATAGAATAAGTTAGCTGAAATGCAGATGTTGAGATTGATGAGTAACGAGACAATAAATGATAGAATTATAAATAAAAATATTAGAAGAAACTTCGGAGTAACACTAACAGGTAACAGGGTTTAGGGTTTGATGATTTAGACGCGCCAAACGTAGACAAAAAAGGACACTCATTGTAAGAAGTGAGTTGATGTAAGTCAAAAGTTCTAAAAGAGCAAAGGAAAGGTTAAAAAGAAAGTGGATAAAAGTGGGGAGAAAAGATTTAAAAACTTAGTGACTAAATAAAGCTATGACACTTGGAGAATGGAGGAACAAGATTTATGAGACTGACCTGATCGGGATAAGGTCTTGAAGATGATGATAATGATGTCAATACCAAGGTTAGGCTAAACAAATGTTGGGATAATAAACTGACGGGCCGTTACACTCTGCAAGGATAAGTTGTAAAACTAAGGTTTTCAGTATAGAAATAAATGTTAGGATAATGAACTGACGGGCCGTTACACTCTGCTAAGGTAAGTTGTAGAAGGCAAGGACAAGCCCGAACCTGAATGTACGGGGCCCTTGCTCGTGCAGCTTGCGGAAGCTTCTTTGAGTAAGTTAGCCGGGGCAGCAGAGTCATCTATCTGTGTATTATTTATCTTCTCATGCAATGGAGTGATGAAAACTCTGCATACATCATGAGGTACTTTTGCTGTCTGTTCTAATTGTTTGTCGCACTAATGAAAACTATGAGATTATTCTCTGTCTCAACCGACAACCTCAAATTGTGCAGTGGTTTCCAACCTGCTTCTGGGTGAGAAAACTTGCGGTCCACTGCCTGTCTCCGTCTCTCAGATAGGTGCATCGGATGGATAATATTGGCTACGTTTAGAAGCACTAGAATGATTGGATTTGGTTGTTCTAGGACTACAAGAACTTCAAGGAAGACAGTCACAGAGAACCCGCATGAAGTCTCGAGACAGTTATAAAACTAGCTCAGCAGAAGGAAATTAATAAGAAATGATCAGAATATGTAGAGGATAAAGGGTAGAAGTGGGAGCAAGCAGAAACAATGAGGAGAAAATTAGTTAGAAACCATAAACAATGGAGAAGTCAAACTCACACTGATGGATAGAAAATAGATAAGTACTTTAAATTAACCTTGAGAGAACTATCACTATAATCTTCGTCGTTGCAGGATTGTGCATATCTCCAAGGACTTAGAACCCGGAAGGAGAAGGCGAACTATTGAAACAAACGAAGGCTTGCAGTCCGAATCCTTGAAGGACTTGAAGCATGACAATTTCCAAAGTAGCTGATCACAGTCATTACCACCTGTACTTTTGTTTTCCTTGAAACTTGAAGCACTTTGTATCTTTAAGAGTGTTAGAACTTAATACCAAAAACAAAGAAAAAGACAAAAGAAAAGAAAAGAAAAGAAAAGAAAAGAAAAATCTTAGTCCAGAACGTATAGAATTTCCACTTCAACCGACAAATTGTGGTCATTCTGGCACAGAGGTCATGTTACTCCTCTTCAAGAAGCTTTAATTTTGTAAATTGTTGTTACTTTCAGTATTTTCTGCACTCATAATGTTAAGTATGGGGTTTTGGACATATTAGCATGCTGCCTGGCAGCTTAAGCTTTTAAATTGAGTGGTTATCCAACATAATATTAGAACCTTATTGGGCAAAAGGTCTTGACTTTGAATCTTGAGACTACATTAATGTTTTTACTTGAAAGGTAGATGAGCCTACACTTGGGTCCTTGTGCAAAAGCCCCCCAAAAGGAATGTTCAATGTGATCACATGTGCTACACATGTCAATGCCATTGGCCCATTTCCTATCAACTCAAGCTTTTAGGTTGAATTAGTAGTCCAAAGTAGGGAAATTTGAACTAGGGGTACATAAACACACAGTCATCGTCCATCCTTAATGCATTATTTTCTTAGAAATTTGTCACAGCGTCAAAGAGAATTATCACAAAAATTTTCATCGTTGAAGAATCATGCATGCTTCCAACTACTTGTACCAAATATTGGATGAAGACCCAGAATTATAAAGAAAAGAAGGCTTCTTAAAGCTTAATCTTCTCAGTTTGCATGCTTTTATCTTTCAGTGGTTTGTATCTACTCCGAT
Organism: Warburgia ugandensis; assembly: GCA_035236585.1. Lineage (NCBI taxonomy): Eukaryota > Viridiplantae > Streptophyta > Magnoliopsida > Canellales > Canellaceae > Warburgia > Warburgia ugandensis. Next base: position 47,956,091 of record CP141138.1, on the reverse strand, counting down.
GATCAAGTTATGTACGAAATGTTTTATTTTTTCTTTCCTTTTTGCTCTGGACTAAAATGCAGTTGACTTTGATTGCGCGAAATTGGATTATAGCCTTGTTGATCTCGTATATAAGCTCTGTATTCTTATTTTAGTTATATGCAATCTCCTTCATGAGGTTGGTTTCAGAGCTGGTCACCGATCTGAAATGGATGGGCTATCGTAGTAAGCCACGCGATGATACTGTGGTGGTCCACGTTAACATTGATGAGAAGTAGCTAAGGGTAAAGTGATCTTGATCAGTGATGGAAGGGTTAGATCTAGTCCATCCCAGTGGGTCCTTCCTATCCTCACTTCCAACTAATCTAGGATACGGGTTTTCAGGTGCAACGGATACAAAACATCCATTTACGGTGAGGGATAAATCTCGGGCTGGGTTGTCCACAAGCAATTTAGCTGTTCACCCACATGTACATAGTGTTGTAAATTGTAGTCTTAAAGGGCAGCCCCGATGCATGAAGTTTCCGTGTATGGAGGTTTTGGAGAAGGGTAAATAGTATGCGGCCTTACTTTGCATTTTGCATGAGATTATTTCCACGTCTTGAGTCATGCAACTACAACTCTACGGGTGCACCAATTGTAGTCTTCTACAAGAAAATTCATACGAAATTAGACGTTGTCCGGACTTTCGTTTTAACACAGATCCGGTAAGAGGACTTGGGGCATTCGGGACCGGACCATCAATCTCTCGTGTCAACAAGGAATTAATTCACTGTTTAAAGACATGCTTGTCACCGTCTTAGGGGCTTTTGAACTAATTCCAGAGGAAAGATTACTCGAGTAGGTTGTGACCTCGTTGCAACTTCTGTACATACTTATTGTGAATCCTACTGGATCTAGATTGCATATCTGATAGGCCATAAATCAGAAGTCCAGATTTTACTAGCTTAACCCTACAAATTCCTGGATCAAGGGTCTATTTAGGATCTTTTGATCAGGGCTTACTGGCTGTCAGATTAACCATGATTAATTGTGTCAACGTGCCACATGTGGGTTCCATTTTTGTTACTGAGGACTTCACTGTTAGACATATTACTGTTTGTTGGCTCGATTCCTGTCATCTTAAGAATTTGTGGGATGGTAATCCAACACACTTGTAGATGCATACATACACATAATATACATGTATATATGTATGTATGCATATATTTATTTATTTACATAAGTGTATGTATATATTTATGTATGTATGAGGGCCGTAATCCTACGACCCTAAGAGCCAAACACCCAATCCACCAGCCTCCCATCCCAAAAAAGAGAGGCATTGGTGTGAGGGCTGTAGTAGACATACCATGTCCTTCTCTAGTGAAAATTTTAACATTGAATAGGTGGTGGGACATGTTCTTGGAAATGGGTGATCTGGAGGTTAAGGGTTCGAGGCATAGAAACAACTTATTGCAAAAAATGTAAGGTAAAGCTGCATACCAAATACTCTTTGTAGTCCACCCTTCTCTGAATCCTGCATACACAGGAGCTTCATGTACCAAGTTGCCTTTTTTACGTTTTGTGGAAAAGTGAGTGAAACTTTGGGCATGGCCTTAAGAAACGCAGTCAAGTGGATGCAAAACTATGAAAAGAGGCCCTCAGATTCGAACCAAAGCAGTCTCATTGTTCACTAACATCTTTCCATTTCATCATCCGTGACAAAAAGGCGCATTCTTTCCTTTTCATCCTCATTATCATGGTTACCATTATCCAAGTTTAATATATTCCTTGATGTTTCTGATTATCACTCACCCTCGCTCTCAATTATACGACACTCAAAGAGTTCCTGCAGAGACCAGCAATAATAGAACCAGGGCCAGGCTCTAGTTGATCCAAACCATTCATCTTCGTTCCTTGTCTTAGATAGGCCAGCTTTCAGAATCTCATCTCTTGGGGCTTCTAAGCTTTGTCTTTTGAGTGTAATAACTACCATTAAAAAGAAAACAAAAAAGGACTAAAGACTATTTATTATCCATTTGTTTAACTCAGAGAAACAAAGGTTTGGATCAACTAACTGGAGAGAATATTGAGACACAGTTCTGTCTGTCTCACTCTTTCCCCACCCCTTTAGCTAGGCACGAGAATCTTATATCATGATCTGCCATGCAATTTGTTTTATCAATAATGCTATAATTATAATCGATGAGATTAGCGTTAGCCCGATCACCAATGGAATAAGATTTCAATGGGTGCGACATATTCTCGCACTTTGCATGTGCCAGTAAGATCCATGATATAGCCCATAGCTCTAAATTTTATGTTCTAGAATGCTTAACCTGAAGGATTAATATACTTAATTTGATCACATCCAACGCCCTATCCACAGATTTTATGACAACCAAAAAGTTGGAGCTGGGTACGTCCTTCATAATGGAGATGTCTTACCAGACAAGTGATCCATTTATATCACGGAACAAATGGTCCCAACTTATATGATATAATTACTCTTTTCTATATAATGTTGGATAAAGTGAAGAAATGTTTGTCATCCCGATGCCTAACATGATTGAACCTCAAATGTGTCACACTAACTTTGGGCCTGCATAAGATTCGTAATCACTCAAGAAAAGACTCCTTGCACCACTGCACTAAAAGGCCTTGGTGCAAATACTTTTAACTATTCCAACTTCCAGATCTACAGCTTTTTTGCAAGCAATTTGCTCTAACTAACATTTGGAAGATTGATCCGTGGTCGAATTGGCTATCCACAAACTCATTTCTAAATGATCAATTCTTCTGATATTGTCACAACCCTTTAGTACTAATGGCACATTGTGTTTTGGGGTTTTATGGTAAAACTACATGTATGGTCCAATTTTTTGAGTATCAAACTATTCATCTTAAGCATCTTGCTATACATAGGTTATATCTCAAAAATGACGCATTTTAAATGATCTGAATATTGATTTTTAGATGTTTTTTTTCGTATCGTTAATTTTTCTACAGTTGATTTTGTAACTGAAAAAAGCAGTAGTTCAATCATCCCATGTCTGTGATTTTTGAGTCAGAGTACATCTACTGCAAAACAGCTGAGATGAATGGTTGAGATAATCATGAAAATGGGACCTTTGGTGAGAAAGACCCGGAATTTTTCTAAACTTTTTGGATATTAAATGTATGGATTGCAAGCGAGTGCTAAGGATTGAGTTACTTCTTTCCTTTGGATGAGTTATCGTCCAAGTTTCTAAATGACTAGAGGAAACTGACTTAGTATACAAAAAATTGTGTTTATTCCCTGACATCTCTTAGGTCATGAGAAATCTAACAATTCTGAACCTTTATGATCTTGGAAAATTCTTCATAATCCTAAAAACCTAGGATTAGTTTGAAATGAAGCATCAAATTAAATTTGATCAAGGCTGAAGGTGTAGGGGTCTAAGGCCTAGGGGCGGCAAAATATGACACGACACGATAACACGACATGAACCCGACACGAATTTAGCGGGTTCCTGAAGAACCGTCCTATATTACTAAAAATTAGATTAAATGCTAAAAATTAGCTAAAAATCATTAATACATGAAGATTCAAGCATGAGTAAGCTATATATGTGGATAAGAATAGGTATTAACTAATAAATATAAAAAATAACAAAATTTTCCTAATTTTCGTAACTTATTTTTTTTGGAAAAAAAAAAACTAAATTACAAAAAAAAAGAGATGAAAACATTATCACACATGAATACACAACATGGGAAAGCTCTATATGTGGATAGAAATACTTTTCAATGAAGAAATACGAAAAAACAACGACTTTTTTTTTAAATTTTCGTAACTAATTTTTTCAAAAAAACAGTAAAAAACCTAAAAACAAACTCAAATCTAGAGCAAAGAAATATAAAACTCAAATGGAATGTTTCTCATATACGTAGAACTAAAACCCATCAAGATCTATGAAAAATAGTTAACGAAAAACAAAAAAATTGAAAAAAATAAATACAGATTATAAAATTTGTAAATACATAACTTTTTTTGCTTAAATCTGTGAAAGATCGAAGAGGAATGGTCGTTTTCACCTTCTCAGGCTAAAACCCATCAAGATCTATGGAAAATAGTTAACAAAAAACAAAAAAATTGAAAAAAAGGATACTGGCTTTTATGATTTTTATAGAAATGTATACAGATTGTAAAATTCGTAAATACATACTTTATTTTGCTTAGATCTGTGAAACAGCGAAGAGGAATGGTCATTTTCACTTTCTCAGTAGTTTGGACCGCTGAAAGATTGAAAATTTGAAATTAGGGCTGATGAAGGTGAAAAATGATATATAGAACAATATAGGACGGTTTTTAAATAACCATCCTATAATATATATAATGAAATATATGACGATTTTTTTATAACCGTCCTATAAGTTATATAGGATGGTTATTTTATTTATTAGAAAGTTATAGGACGGTTGTTAACATGTTGTTGCATAATCGTCATATAAGCTATAAGAGTTATGTATTTAATTAATCTTAGTTGAGGATGTGTTTAAATAAAAATAGTTATTAAGTATAGAGTAAAGAAAGAGTTATGTAATTAACTCATCTTAATTTCCTTAAGGATGAGCTTAAAAAGATAGAGCATATATGTAATTAACTCATCTCAGTTGAGTATCAACTTAAAAATAAAGTTATGTAAGTAACTCATACTGTCATACTCAATTCAATAGTTGTTGAGGTTGAGGATGAGTAAAGTAAGTGTTATGTATTTAACTTATCTGATCTCAATTGGGGATTAGCTTAAAAAAGCAAAGTTATGTAAGTAACTCATACTCAATTCAAAAGTTGTTGAAGATAAGTAAAGAAAGAGTCATGTAATTAACTCATTAGGTAAGAATGATTGAATGAGAATAGAAACAGTTATGTAATTAACTTAGTAGCTTGAGAGTTGAGAATGAGTATAGAAAGAGTTATGTAATTATCTCATTAGTGGATAATGAGTATAGGAAGGGTTCGAAGGAAATAGTTATTAGTTATGCAATTAACTCATTATGTGAGGTAAGAATGAGATCAGAGAATAGGAGTTATATGTTGAATTAACACAAATGTTGAATGATATTACTAAGGGAGTTACTAAATTTTACTCTACATGAATGATGGATCAATGAATTATGGATGAATGAGTTATTCCTAATATATTATCATCAATTGGGAGTTAGAAATGATAAACAAATATTGACTTATATGAGTTGGATACATGATATTCATGAATTTGATTAAAAAGAGATATATTAGATCAATTGGTGATGACATGTGAAATTAACATAAGAAAATCATTAGCGTTTATAATTTTATACAATATTTGACAATTAGTTAGTCTCTCACTTCACTTGTACTTGTATAAGTTACAAAACTTGGTTAACTAATTTTGTACTAAGTGTGACTTGTAAGTTTGTAACTCATAATGTGTAGCTAATCTTAAAATGTTTGATAAGAAAATTAGAGACAGTGTATAGGTATAGCTAAGTCTTAGGTTATAACTTATAATTATAGCAAACAACCGACCAGGGTAGGGGCTTTAGCTTAAGACTTCTAATTCAATTGGATAATTGGATTTGGGCTTACATACAAAAAGACAAAACAATTGCCTTGAGAATTAGTATATAAAGAGTTATGTAATTATCTCATTGGTGGATAATGAGTATATGAAGAGAGTAGTTATTAGCTATGTAATTAACTCATTATGTGAGGTGAGAATGAGATCAGAGAATATGAGTTATGTATTGAATTAACACAAAAGCTTATCAAGAGAGAATTAGAAGGATATTGATATGATAACTTTGGTGAAACTAAAATTAATTATGGATTGTGGTCTATACTCTATAGTGAAAACTGAAAAGAAGTGGCATTGATGGTAAAATGAATAATAATCATGAGAGAAAAAACACATGTTAAATGATATTACTAAGGGAGTTACTAAATTTTACTCTGCATGAATGATGGATCATGGATGAATGAGTTATTCCTAATCTATTATCATCAATTATGAGTTAGAAAAGAGAAACAAATATTGAGTTATATAAGTTAGATACATGATATTCATGAATTTGATGAAAAAGAGATATATTAGATCAATTGGTGATGACATGTGAAATTAACATAAGAAAATCATTAGTATTTATAATTTTATACAATATATGATAGTTAGTTAGTATCTCACTTCACTTGTACTTTTACAAGTTACAAAACTTGGTTAACTAATTTTCTACTAAGTGTAACTTATAAGTTTGTAACTGACAATGTGTAGCTAATCTTAAAATGTTTGATAAGAAAATTAGAGACAGTGTGTACGTTAGCTAAGTCTTAGGTTGTAACTTATAGTTATAGGCTTATAGCAAACAACCACCAGCTAGGCTAGGGCGCTTTAGCATAAGACTTCAAATTTAATTGGATAATTGGATATGAGAATTGGGCTTACTTACATACAAAAAGACAAAACAGTTGCCTTAGACTAGATTGACTTAGTAGACCTAGATAATTATTAATTAGTTAAACCTTTATGTTTTCAATTTTCATTTTGTTTTTCTGCTACTACAAGGGGGGCCTACACATCGGATCTAACATCAAGGACTCAAAATATTTGACAAATGATTGAAGTGTAAGTTTCATTAACTCCAGTTGCCACTTGCCAGTTTGGAATTGGAGGAAAGAAAACTATCTGTCCCTATTAGGCAGGCCGGCGCCAAGGCTAGGCCGTTTGCTTCAAGACAGCAGATCGGGTCACTGGAAGTCTGACACATCACAGTCACACTCACAGATTGGTAAAGTACTAATAAACCATATCCATATATGTAAAATAGGACGGTTAGTCCTTAACCGTCCTATATTCTTATGTAAAAATAGGACGGTTAGTGCATAACTGTCCTATATTTAGACAATATAGGATGGTTATGTACTAACCGTCCTATAAAACATAGCATATAGGACGGTTATGACATAACCGTCCTATAAAACATAACATATAGGACGGTTATTTCACAACCGTCCTATAAAACATAACATATAGGATGGTTATTTCACAACCGTCCTATAAAACATAACATATAGGACGGTTATTTCACAACCGTCCTATAAAACCCATAACATATAGGACGGTTGTGAAATAACCGTTCTATATGTTATGTGTTTTATATGATGGTTGTAAAATAACCGTCCTATGTTTTGTGGTTGGTTTGGCTCCATTCACTTGAGAGCAGTTTTTTTACTAAGTCGTAATAGGGAAATCGAGTCGTTTCATGTCGTGCCGTGTATCCAACACAACTCAGTCAATTAATCGTGTTACACAGGTCGTGTCGTGTTATTTTTTTAAGAACTGGGTCGTGTACGAGTCATAGGTTTTTGACACGACTATTAATCGTGTCGTGTTCGTGTCGACCCATAACTCTAATCGTGTCGTGTTCGTGTCGCCACAAACACGACCCGCCAACCCGAATTGCCACCCCTACTAAGGCCCTGATGGTGGCTTGAAAATCTTTTCATTGTGAATATACTACCAATTAATAAGGATTTGTCTAACAATGTCAGGGGCAGAGTTTAAAAACTTGAAAACTCAACTCAACTGGAGTTGAAAGTTAGGTGAGTTGAGTCAACTCGAAGTCGCTTTTGGTGGAGACTCTAAAATTTTCGAGAGAGATTTATAATAAGTTTATTAATTTAGACTTGTATTTATAATTTCTAATATACATGCATATATGAGTTGTAAGTTAGGTGCTTAGGCCACACTAATATTGTTTTAGAGGTCCAATGTTCAAACCTTAGCTTAAACAAATTTATTGTATTATGCCATAAGCCGACTTAATAATGACTTGAACTGCTACTAGGTCGTGTAACTGACTCAATTTGCTACTAAATCAAGTAACTTGACTTTAGAATTATAATCATGGGTTTTTTTTAATTTTATTTTAAAGAAGTTAGTTTGAAGTTTTATCTGCTCGAGTCATTCTAAAGGTTGGCTAAAAATAATCGATATCGCAACAGTGAAACATTTAATTAAGTTGAAATAGTTGAGTCCTGCAAAACTTGATAATCAATCAACCCACCTTGCCAGAGAGCAATAACATGAATTTCTCATAAACAAATAATTATATGATCAAAAGCATGCACATGGACTTAATTGATTGGATATCTAAGAGCATTCAACCAAATTAGTCACTTTTTCGCGGGCATTCCGGAAGAATATGGTCATTTGATAATCTTGATAATTCACAAGTACAACCTGGTTATACTCACAGGTACTTCTCACTCTAATATGATTCCTCTCCACCAAATTAAATTATTCCTCTTAGTCAAGACTTAGGAGACACAAACCCTTTTTCTTTAGTAAATTATCCAGTTCTGAGAGAGAGAGAGAGAGAGAGAGAGAGAGAGAGAGAGAGAGAGAGAGAGAGTGTGTGTGTGTGTGTGTGTGTGTAAGTTTATCGGTTATTCTAAACATAAAGGGTAAGGAAGCTTTCAACGGCCACTTTCGGAAAATATTAGAAAAGGGTGAAAGTTTTTCAGGCATGGGGTTTGTCTGTTTCCAAAGCTACGCAAGTATTGCTGTGCACTTTACGTAAAGTCATTGGAATGGGTGGGTGGCCGGTCATTCCATTTCCAACACATGCAGTCACACTAATTAAAAGCTAGATAAGTTTATTCCAAACCAACACTAGTTAAGAGGGTTAGAGGTAGATTATATTATAACAAACCAATCTTAATTAAATATTAATAGCCAAAATGCATGGATTCCACAATCTAGAAGGTCTGCGCTAAATTCTCATAAAACCTGAACCCGTTCATATTTTTCCTTCGTAACACTTCAAAAAGCAGGTCGACTCCTAATTAGAATAAGGTCTTGATGATGATGATGATGAATACTTTAAAAAGCAGATGCATATCGATAAAAAAAAGCCGAGGAGAAATCATCTTAGCTTCTGCTCGATAAGCCAAGCACTCAAATGACTCGACTGAGCATAATCATCTAATGCATAAACCCCAGAACTAGGCTTACTTTGTCCCGCAGAGTCAGATGATTTATAAAAGCTCCCAAAGTTCTCCGACCAGTCGGTCCAGGTACACGCTTATCAACTAAAGAACGGTTGAGAATTGACTTGAATCGTGTTTCCAAACAATTAATGCTTCCCCTAATACACAGCTCACTTAGATTACATTTTTTTTTTTTTGTAAATGTTTAAGTGTATTAAGTAAAGAAAAGGCCTACAGATATTGTAGTGGAAGGTCAGAGGTGCTCATCTGGGGCATACAGAAACAACTACAAGGTGTAGTTAACAAGAAAAAAGGATGTGAGGGTGACAAAAGACAGACCACTAAAACCCGACCAATAAACTAAGAATGGACAGCATCAATGGCTATTAGTCGGCATCCGAGACGTGATCCGTGATCAGCATGATCGGTCGATGAACCCCTTCTTAAATGAGCATATCCGCGACCGAGTTGGTAGTCCTTTTGATGGGGGAGAATCCGTTGTCACAAATCTTAAGCGATCTGATTTTGGAAGCTCTACGGATTATCTTTTGCCCCTTTTGCCCAATGAATCACATTGCTAGAGTCTCCGTCAACAATTGAGGAGGCCTGCTAAGTATTGGCATCTATTCAGTTGCACACACAATAAGAGATAAGGAGATTTATTTGGTTTGGCCAAATTCATCCTACGTCCACGGGAGAGGAGGATTCCACTATCATCTTATCAGATTACAAGGGTGAGTAGGAGGAGGCTCAAAGCTTCCTCCTACCCTCTCTACATTTAGTTTCTCACTCACTCGTATGCACCAACCCTAAAATTATATAGATATAGAATTCTCACTCACATAGGTATAGACCAAACACAGGTTATCCAAATACTAAGGTGCTCCCTTAATCCAATCGTAACATCAAACGTGAACGCATGAAGTTCCACTGTGTTCGTGTCCAAGAAGCCGATGGGACCCAAGAAGACTTTCTTTGCATCCCCTTTAGAATTTTGAAAGATATCACCAAACCCCCTATCTTCCAGGTTGCCTAGATAGGCACCATCGAAGTTAACTTTGATGACGCTTTCCTCTAGGTGCCTCCATCCACGCTTGATCACTGGTTTGTGAAAGAAGATGCTGTGATAGCACCTCCAATGCCTGCTTTAATTTTTCAATCGACACCTCTCTAAATTCCTTTCTGGCAACATGCCACTATACAATTTGGTTAAGAAGTATAGATCATATATACTTGATTGTCACTTCTAAAGAGATTGTTAAAAACCTGATTATTTTGCTCCCCTTCAAATAGCCCAAAGAATGCCGGCAAAGAACACATTCCACATGATCATGCCTCTCGAGAAAGTTTTCCTCAAAATCCACATATCATGCATACAAGAAATTTTCAATGGAAGGAGCCACTCCACATCAAAGAGATTGAAAACTCCATTCCAAAGACCATAGGCAAACTTACAATGCAAGGTAAGGTGGTCAATGGTTTCTCGTCTCTACACCACATCGAACAAATATTCGAAAGTTGCCACCGACGCCTCTTCAAGCCGTCCACAGTGAGAACAGTTCCCCGAATAGTCAGTCGTCCAAAGGAAGGAAATTGTTCACAGTTGGGAGAGGAATGAAAAAGCCATTTGTCATCAAATGGACAAGCAGGTGCTTGAAGGAGAGCCAATCTTCCTACGGGAGGACTTGGCCGAGAAGTTTCCTTGGATTCATGAGTCCGATTCCATGAGTCTTCCAATTCCCATCTAAGAGCGCCTTATTAAGACATTTACACGCATCTTTCCGAATCGGCACCTCATGCAGATCACTTCCTAGAAGAGTATAAAAAAGGACAACTTCGGTGCACGAAGCTCTTGCATATGTGGGTTTTGGAGAAGGCGTAGACTACAAGAGTTAATAGTATACAGTTTTACCTTGCATTTTGCAAGAGGTAATTTTCACGCCTTAAACTGATGACCTGAAGGTCATGCCATGACAACTCTACTGTTGTGCTAAAAGTCCTCTTCACCTAGAAGAGTTAGATGATTAATTATAACTTCTCAAGTACTGCTCGGATGACTCGATGCAGGTAAAATCTTATCATGCAACTCAAAGGAGTCAAGCATTGACTAGTTTGAGTTTTAAACAGTAGTGCTTTCCATTGCCTACCTCTTCTAAAATTTTCCTTGGGAAAGTGACACGATATTAAAGCCAGAAGAGAACAATTTTAAGTGGCACAGCAGTGTCTTGGTCTAGAGGATGTTCCTTCCAACCAATATGAAGGAACCTAGGAGGACTATATGCCTCAATGACCAACTTTCTGCCATTAATTTGTTTTTTTATATGCCTTTATCACTCAATGCGTAGCAAAAGCATCTTCAGTAGATGGAAAGACAAGAAAATTAACTTGAGATTATTGTATGCTTTTGCTTTCACCCCTTTATCCAACGATAATGGGCATCACTTCTTACTGATTGGTTTCACTCAGGTGATTAGAAAATGATTGATTCCGCACAAACGTGGAAAAAATTCAATGGTGGATTACCCCTAAGCGAACATCGCCTACATGATGAAAGAAAAATTAAATGGAAGGATACAAGGGGCAAGAGAGAGAGAGAGAGAGAGAGAGAGAGAGAGAGAGAGAGAGAGAGAGAGAGAGAGAGAGAGAGAGACTTGAAAATCAGCTGTTTCCAGCAGTAGTTAGGGTCTCAAGGGAGAACATTTCTGGGTCATGGGCTATATGTGATTGGAAGGGAAAATACAAATATTTTGTATCAGCAGACCATGGGACCCAACACGATATTTAGGTGCACATCTAAATCACAAACAATATAAAAGCTCAACAAGGAGAAGAATGCAAATTGAAAGAAGGGAATACATATTTTCAGATTTCTAACAGTAAATGTGAAACAAGCATAAGCCATATGGTACCTCTTGGAGTTTTTATGGTTCTCAACTTTTGACTGAGCATGCCATTCAATTTCTGAGCCCTGTCTTAATGGGCGATGTCCTAGAAAACTTCTCCATTGAAAGACTAAAATACATAAATGCCTAGAAGTTGGAACAGGTTTCTTCGCTCGGCAATCAAGTTAAACCACAAAGCATGTAAAAAGAGGAGAAAATATAAAGAGGAATGCCAAACCAAAGGGCTTCAAAATTTTACAGAAAATATAAAGAGAAATGCCAAACCAAAGTGCTTCAAAATTTTATACAAAAGGGTTCACCTTTAGATGATCTACGTAATTCATCTGATTTATTTGAATTTGAATGTATTCCCGGTTCAAGAATCATGCAGACTAGATGACTCTAACATCTGAAAAATTATTCGTTGAATAGATAGTAGGAAACTTTGTAAGCAAAGGTCTATATTTATTGATCAAAACATGATCTTGTATGTTGACAAAATATTCATTTTTATTTATAATATATTCAAGGTAGAACCAATCAGATAAATGATTCAGATCATCCAAAGGTGAGCCTGTTGCTGCAATAACTTAGAGTGCTCTAAGTCCAAGCTCTCATAAGCACATTGTTTTAGCATTTTTCAAATACAAATGCTACATTTGAAATTGAGTAGGTCTACTAAGTATGGCACTTGCTTACTTAAGGAGAAGTGTGAATCAATGAGTGCTATGTAGCACTTTGTTTTCTTGGAACTTGTGTTTTTCAACCATTTAAAAAACTTTTAGAGAAAATACAAGTCTTGAGAAATTAAACAAGTAATAGGTATATTCATTGATTTTTAATTCTCTGTTAAGCAAACAAGTGTACTTCTCCTTATCATTTTTATTTGAGTTAGTAAAAGTTTTATGTGAAGGACCATGCAAAAAAAAAAAAAAAACATCTATTTTGAAACTATTTTAAGCCTTTATATATGGATGATGATTTATTAAACAAGCGTAGATAGTTGCTTTTCCTCCACTAATTGCATTATTAAGAAAAATTTCTTTCAAAAAGTGCACTTCTTTGCTCAAACAAATACATTTTGGGGCTTACATGTGCCATGTTAGCAAAGATTAACATGGCAGATAAGACAAGCCCATCTCATTGACTCTAATTTCATCTTGATTGAATATTTTTAGACCTTTTATTCAAAAAACTCTTCTTAGAAGTTTGCTGGGAAAATCTGAATCTCTAGTTTTTAGTGAATTATAATGTGCCTATGAAATATCCATTTAGCATGGGACTATGCTACCATACATAGTTGTGAATTTAGCAATCAATAATGTGCAAGTCTATTGGAATAGATCTAGCCATACATCTCTTTATATGGGCCCAAAAAGTGTACTCTTCCTTGATTTTCTTGGAAGACAGTGGTGCACTCATAGTTTTGACGGCTCATATTTTCCAAGTGAAAATATGCACATCGTCATTTAACTTCCTTGCAGTGAAATGATATCCACATTATCATAGTTGAAATGCACGGGTACTTAAAAGTCTTCAATTTATTATGGCAAAGAAGCTTTCACAGGCTGTTACTACTTTAGGAGACATAATCATAATACTCGTGACACACCTATTGTATGATTATGACCGTCTATCTTCATTTAAAAAACTATGATTTTATAACCTATGACATAGATAAAATTTCTCTTAAATTTGAACATACCATGCACATGAATATTGTTTTCCGTTGAATTATTCGATGTTAATGTGGGCTAGATAGGCCAAATGTCTGGCCAATTGCTAAAACAGGACAAATGTGCAACAAGATCAATCATGGGGAATAGAGAAATGTGGCAAAAAACTCAAGCAAATGATGGGGCTAATAAGGGAAAGTGGGCCCACTGTAACTTCACATTCACAGGAATAAAAACAGCAGAAACAGATATGTAACTCAAGGGATGGATGACAATCCAAGGAATGTCCTGACTCACAACAGAAAAGACCAAAAATAGGCCCGACAGCATTGCCAAAACGATGAACATTCCACAGTTCCTAATACTACAAATTTCAAGCGAAATTGAGAGACATCCCTGCCTCTCTCTCTGGTCCTGTTCAGCTCCAGTTGGAGAAAAGCTCCATCGTGTCCTGTCACCATGCACCATGAAGGCCAGCCCCTGTGTACTATGCAAGGTTTGGAAAAGAGGCACACCGCAAGGTCATAGCATGCAGTTTTACCTTATATTTTTGCACGTAGCTATTTTCACACTTTAAACCCATGACTTCAAGGTCACACGATAACAACTTTACCATTGCGCCAAGGCTCTCCTTAACTGGCGCAACGGTGAAGTGGTTGTCCTGTGACCTTGAAATCTCATATTCAAGGCGTGAAAACAGCCTCATGCAAAAATGCTAGGTAAGACTGCATACTATGCCCTTATGGTCTGCTCCTTCCCTGAACCCTGCATATGTTGGAGCCTGATGCACTTGGGCTGTCACCATGCACCATGCTAAACCTAAATTGGCTAATCATGTTAAGTACGATATATTCCCATATTTGATCATCATCTTATTCATTAACTCGCAATTCCCCAGTGTCCAAACCAAATATTCCGCCATCTCAAGGCAATTGTATCAATCCTAAAGATGATTGCCTGTGTATACAATTACTACCCTAAATCCTGATCATATATTATTTTGGTTCAAAAGTCATGGCATTGGATATCGAAAATGAACAAGCTATATCAACTTGGGAGTTGCCTGCCTTCATAGTTACCACACCTAAGAAAAGAAGCCTTCCACATGAGGTATATAAATATTGCAAATCTTGAGACCAAGTTATTAAATTAATTTGCAACGTAAGGGAGAGAAGCTAGCCCTAAAGTGGCAAAGGGTTTGGACAATTAGGAGCTTGACCCTAATTGGTACATGAGGTTTGGGTTAGTGGCAAAATTTTTTGTACTAGTAAGATTATGGTCAAAATATGCAACGCAAATTTATATTCGGGGCCCTACATTTTTTTATATATTTATATGTTGAGCAATATGCCTTTACATATATTTTTCTAAAATTACAAGTATAAGGGCATTTTGATAATTTATTAAGTAATCCATTCAAACTATAGTGTTTTTCACTTATCTATTTCACATTAGGTGAAATTTGTACACATACAAGAAAAAATTAAATTTGATTATTATTATTAATTAATTTTTAAGTATTAAAATATTTTAGGTGTTAGGAACCGTTAAGTAATGGGTCTGACCTGAATTGACCCGTACATGCAAGGATTACGGACAACAATTTTTATTTTTATTTTTTTAACTTGAACATTATTAGGGTTAAGGGTTAGGCCCTTCCCCAGACCTTGCATAGGCGGGAGCTTCACGCACTGGGGCTGCCCTTATTATTAGGGTTAAGGGTTAGGCCTGGCAAAAATAAGACTCACTGCCATCCCTACAACAGCTCACATGTTCTAGGCTCCTCATAGGTATATGTGCTCAACATTTCAACAAGGAAAAAGGAAAAGAAGAAAGATGATCAATAATTTGAGTAATTCATGATTTACCTCAATATGTAGCATGTTATTAACTGACCATATAAATCTTGTCATTAGCTTTTCTTCTATCTTGCAACTACATGCATAATTTTATGTGACATACCCATAACATTTCCTGATATGGTTCTTCATTTTCATTTCAATTACCTAATAAATTGTTCTATGCTAAGAAGTAGGCAAATGTCTTTTCAGTGGAGTGGTAAGACCTTGTAAACTTTCTTGAGTGGTTTCTCCTCTTCTCTATATGTGATCGGTCGTTTCCTTGTCATGCAAAGTCACTTCTATGCAGGCTAAAACTCAGAACACCTAAAGTAAATAGATTAACTCATGGATGCTAATTATATTCGTGGAAGAACAAGAGGCTGCTGAAGGAAGAGAGGCAACTAAGGAAGAAGTGGGCGGGATTTGGTGCATCCCACATCCACCATGAAGCAAGGGTGGCAGATTGTTTTGCCAATTTTTGCTGTCACCTCTGCCACTAACTCCTTTTGGGTGACGAAGCCCCAGACTTCTGTGTTAACCTGCTTCAGAAGGATATTAGTGGGAAAGGGGATTCTTGGCACAATGGTAAAAGTTGTCGTCTTATGATCTTGAAGTCACAAGCTCAAGGCGTGGAAAAATGCAAGACAAGGCTGTGCCCTTGTTGTTCTCCCCTTCCCCGGACCCTGCACATGTGGGAGCTTCATGCACTGAGACTGCCCCTTGCCCATTTTAGCAGGATATTAGCGACACTAGTGTGCCAAGACACTGTGACTAGCCCTTTGCTTGTCTTTCTTTGTTGCATATTTCACTGGACCAGCCTTCGGGACCAAGGCCGCTTAGGATCACCCAAATTATGCCCCGTTTATATGCATAACAACCCCCCCTCCTCTCTGGCTTCACTTGAGGAATCTCACACAAAGCTTTTGCAAGTAGTACTGGGCGAGTGGAGGGACCTTAACAGCAGAAGTCAAGGGGTGAGTTGTCTCTATCCCTGGTCGCTAGAAGTAGCCACTTAATTTGAGAAGACGGAGACGATGCTCCAAAGCGGGTCTTGCAGAGGACCTCTTAAAGAAGACAGGCATAACCTTTCTTCAATACATCAACCACTCAACTCCACCCAGCCAAATTACAGCCGATCGATCTACGCAACTCAAGAACGTGTCCAATGCGGTAACATCCAAGGGAAGAATTCTGATATTCAAACACTTACTCCACCAACCCAACCTAGAAGCCTGTTGGTGTAGACTATTAGGTGTTAAATCAGCATGCACGATACACTTTCACAAGTTCAATATGTTTCCCCGTACATAGTATTTACTTCTGTTTCATAGGTCCACTTTCCTTCTACCATCAACTGATTTTTGAAGGAGGTTATTTTCTCTCCTTTTAAGTTCCACCACTTAGTATGGCTGAGTGCATTAAAAAGTGGCAAAAGATGTCTTATGAGTATCTAAAGGTAAAGGGGTATTAGGAAAGGAAACATGGTGGTGGAGTGAAACAGTTCAAAAAGTTATTAAAGAAAAATTGATGCGTTTTAAAGCATGGCAGAAGATTAGAAATAATGAAAACTATGAGCAATATAAGAATGCTAAAAACGTTGCTAAGAGAATAGTAAGTGAGGCTAAACTTAAAGCATATGATGAGCTCTACAATAGACTAGGAACAAGAGAAGGTGAGAAAGATGTGTTTAAACTTGCAAAAATAAGAGAACAGAAGGGTAAGGACTTAGATCATGTTAGGTGTATTAGAAGCAAGGATCAAAGGGTATTAGTCAAAGATGATGAGATCAAACAAAGGTGGGAAACATACTTTCAAAAATTGTTAAATGACAATGGCCCTGAGAATATAGGGATTGAAAATACTATAAATCAAAATAACATTGGATATTATAGGTATGAACGTAGGATTAGAATACTTGAAGTAAAAGAGGCATTGAAAAAGATGAAATCAGGAAAGGCCATGGGGTCTGATGGTATACTAATAGAGGTTTGGAAGCATATGGGAGACATTGGGGTAGTTTGGTTGACCAAGTTGTTTAACAAGATTATAAAATCAAAGAAAATGCCTGATGAGTGGAGGAAAAGTTCTATTGTACCAATTTATAAGAATAAAGGAGACATACAGAGCTGCACTAATTATAGAGGGATCAAACTTATGAGCCACACTATGAAACTTTTTGAAAGAGTGATTGAGAAGAGGCTGCGCCATGAAACAAGTGTATCAGAGAATCAGTTTGGTTTCATGCCTGGGAGGTCTACCATGGAGGCTATTTTCTTACTAAGACAATTAGTAGAGAAATATAGGGAAAGGAGGAAAGACCTCCACATGGTCTTTATTGATTTAGAGAAAGCTTATGATAGAGTTCCTAGAGAGTTAATATGGAGACTGTTGGGTGGTAAAGGGGTTTCGCAAGGATATATAGACATAATTAAAGATATGTATGAGGGAGCGGTAACAAATGTTAAGACCACTAGTGGTGTGATTGGTGATTTTCCTGTCACTATAGGATTGCACCAAGGATCGGCATTGAGTCCATACCTTTTCACATTGGTTATGGATGAGTTAACAAAACATTTGCATGAGGAGATTCCCTGGTGCATGTTATTTGCAGATGATATAGTCTTACTTGATGAGACAAGGGAGGGTGTAAACATAAAGCTAGGATTATGGAGAGAAGCATTAGAATTTGAAGGATTTAAAATTAGTCGACCTAAGACAGAATATATGAAATGTAATTTTAGCAAGGAGAGTAGGAGCAGAATAACCAAGAAGTCCCCGCCAAAGACCACTTTTGGTACTTAGGATCAATAATTCATGAGAGTGGAGAGATTGAGAGGGAGGTTGTTCAGAGAATTCAAGCGGGTTGGAACAAATGGAGATGTGCATCTGGAGTTTTGTGTGATCGACGGGTGCCACTCAAACTAAAAGGAAAATTCTATAGGATGGCCATAAGGCCGGCCATGCTCTATGGATCTGAATGTTGGGCAGTTAAGGAACATCATACTCATAGGATGAGCGTCACAGAAATGAGGATGTTGAGATGGATGAGTGGTAAGACAAGAAAAGATAAAATTCGAAATGAAAATATTCGAGAAAATTTAGGGATAGCACCAATAGGTAATAAGATGAGAGAGACTAGACTTAGATGGTTTGGACATGTTCAAAGGAGACCAATAACGACACCGGTTAAAAGAAGTGAGGCAATACAAGTAGAAAGTTTTAAAAGGGCAAGGGGAAGGCCCAAAAGAACGTGGATGGAAGTGGTGAGGAAAGATTTAAAAACTTTGGGACTAAATGAAGACATGGTATTTAATAGAGTGGAATGGAGGAATAAGATTCATGTGGCCGACCCCTAATTGGGATAAGGTCTTGATGATGATGATGATGAGTCTACACCAACAGGCTCAACATGCATGTTTGCTGATCCAAACTGTATAGTCACCTATTGAAACCTGTCGGATTATCATCTGACCTAAAAGCTTAAACTACTATGAAAGGCGCCAATAATTATATCTCTAACACACCCTTTTACATGAAAGGGTATTTCAAAGCTCTTGGATGTAGATTTGATAAATGCCTCCTAAGATTTGGACTTAAGACCTTGTGTTTAATGAGGTTCTAATACTATGTTAGATTACCATTTGACTTCAAACCTGAAGCTAATATGAAGCAGTCCAATAATAGCTATATCTCTAACAAACCCCATTCTATATGGACCAGTCTTAATCCGGCCACACATTGCATCAAGACACTTTGTTTCCATTATTTTGAAACTCTATGAGCCTCTGATTTACACAGTTCTAGCCAGTCCATTGCATTGTCTAATGGAGGACATGCTGACCATTGCATGTTTGGGTGGATTTACTCACAATTAAGATGCAGAACAACTTCTCCAGGCAAGGAATGAAACAGCTGAAAACAAAAAGGATTGTACATAAGGCGATTGAAGATTATAATCGTTAATAGTCATCATAGATGCATCCGTCTCATTCGTAATCCTAGTACTAGTAGTACCACTAGTTCCAAATGGATTAATAAACGAAGTAGAAGCAGCATCACTGGAACTTGAGTTCAGACTATTTTTATCAAAGAGAAAGATGCATTGAAAGTTGTTAAACATATTGATTGATTGAGACAAGAAAATTCCCTCCAAACAGCTTAACTGTCCTAAAACCCCCACTATTTCGGGGAACGACAAGTTTATGTTATAGCAACTGATGCAGCCTCGATCGTACGATCACAATCTTTTGATACATGAAGCCTCAGTTCTTCTGTCAAATGCTTAAGTTTTTGGTTCGACCGTTTGCACCCTAATTTACTATCTTAGGAGTTCAACAAGGACCCAAGTATACATGAATCCTAACTACAAACAATAACAGAATTAAAGCGTCGAAACATATTTCCAAATTACTAGATCATCATTTAGCTACACGTTTCCTGGAGCGAATGACAACTTAAGCCCCCGAGTCAAAAAGTAGTGAAGCAAGCTCCCGGTAGCTGCAGACAAAGGCGATAGACTGCGGGGAGGTGGGTGTCCGTATCAATTCGCATCCCACTCCGACTATAATATCATAAGATTCCTTCTTCCTGCACTAAGCGCCAGTCAGCGAGTAAATAGTCAGTGCTGACAAGTGCACGTGCGCGCCTCGGTTACTCTCGGCCTGCCACTGCAAAAGTGGGAACTAGACTAGTGCGCGCAGAATACTAGACAAGATCCACACGTGTGCACCTGCACTTCGAATCATTCCTCAACCTTCAAATTCTACAAAAATTGCCGACAAGAGAAAGCGCCAAATTTCCTAAATGACCAAAGTACCCTTGATACAGACACGAATATGGGCCCATTTGCCAAACTGTCGTCATCTAATCGGCAGAGAAATTGGTCATTGCAGATTTGATGGTAAAAGAACGGCTCTAGATCAACATAAGTATGGCCCCACCTCCTTATCCATCCAGACAGAGAGAGAGAGAGAGAGGACGACCGCACGCACCAGGAGTAGAGTTGATAATGGATAAGTAGCGACATTAAATTCCCTTAAGTAAAGAAAATTACAGCCTTTTCTTCCTCGTTTTTCAGATTCTTTCAGAAGCCAAAATCTTCAGCCTCTCCTTTTCCGGCGTCGGACGTCGATCGGATAGCGCTTCAGAGTCCTGGTTGTAGGAAAGAAAACCAGCTTGTCTTCTTCGGCACTCACCCAGCTGCACGCATTTTTAATTTATCCCCAAAATTAATCACAAAACCCTTCCATCACCAAATCTCACAATCCCAAGGTTAATTCATTTACCTGAAACCGGTAACAAGATGGTGAAGAAAGACGGAGATCTCCGCCCGGGCCAGCTCGTAGCCAGGGCATAGACGCGGGCCCCCGCCAAATGGGGTGAAGACGTTGGCCGGGCTTGGAGCTGGGGAATTATTCTGCAGATTGGATACATTAGCAATCTCCAAAATCTGAAGATGGATAGCCGGGAAATGACGAACAGCAACCAGTTACTCACCTGCCATCTCCAGGGATTGAAAGTTCTTGCATCTTTATAATAATCTTGATCCAGATGGACGGCCCTGAAAGACGAGAAAACCTTCCATCCTTTGGGGATAGTGTAGCCTGTAAACAAAGCCACGTAATTTAAACCCAGATCCAACCGTCCAAACTAGAAATGGTAGGACCAAATTGGGTAATGGTAATAACCTTTGATGTGAACGTCGCTCACTGCTCGCCTAAAGACCCCGCTGATAATGTTTGCCACGCGAAGCGTCTCGTTAATCACCTGAAGCGTTTACGACGAGAGATTAGCGTGCGAATATCAAAACATACCGGTGATGTTTGAGTGCTTCCGATAACGTACGGATTGGGTGAAAGGCATAGACTTGTAGTCGCTCCACTCCAAGGCCTCGGCCTCTCCCTTCTTCCCCCTGATCCCTTCGTGCTCTTCCTGCAAAACGACGGTACGACTCATAAGCTTATAAATTTACATTTCCCGATTCGATTAAAACCCAAAAAAAATTTAATTGCAAGGATGAAAAGAGTGCAAATTCGGAAGTGGTTTCCACAAGCCAGCGAGTGTTACAAGAAGTACCTTCAAGAGAGCAAGCGCCCGAGGCGACTCGGTCAGGAATTTGACAGCCAGAGTCATGGTGGTGGAAGTGGTTTCGTAGCCCCCAACCAGCAGGGCCAGCAAGAAATCGATTATTTCTTCCTCCGAAAATCGCTCCTCCCCTTCTAAGAGTGCCTCCAACATGTCGTTCTTCCTCTCTCCTTCCTTTTCTCTTCTCTCCTTTCTCTCCCTCACCATACATCGCAATACCTCTGCAACTTTCGTCCTTGCCTGTGAAGATTTACAATGTAAATCTTGAAATTTGTCCGTCTCTCGGCTCAAGTATGTGGAGCTAGGGAGCACGCATGCAAAGGCAAGGGCTAAGAAATCAGACGGCTATTAATACATGAGGTCCGACAATCTCAAAATCTCATTCAGGAATGGATATAGCCGAATCGTAGATTTTTTTCACATTTTATTTTAGGAAATATGATTTTATATTTCAAAAAATAATGGCTATGATCAACTATAAGATATGATTTTTGGAGTATTGCCTAAGTAAATGAAGGGCCATACGATTAGCCCATGTCGCAGAATTCACTCTAATCTACACTGTACGCTGGTATATTATCTCTCCTTGACTCGGTTTAACTCGTTAGTTCCGGTTTCGCTAATTCAGTATATAAAGCGGGATAACGGCGAGTCAGCAGTAGAAAACCAGGATTAATAAGGTAGAGTAGCTACCTCAAGAGCTCTCCCGTAAGTGGTGAAGAATAACGGCAAGGGAACGGAGAAGAACCCCTCGATCAAAAGCAAATATTCTTTCCTCAAACTCTCCGTCCACTCGCCCGGATCGAAACTCATAAGTTGCTTCACCGTCAGCTCAAACGTTATCTGCAAACGAAATCCAGATAAAATAATCTCCCAAAAAAGAGAGAGAACAGAAAAAAAATGAAAAAATTAGGATAGCCAGCTCCAAAAGGTGCCCGGAACTAGTGGACGCCAAATCCCCCACCTTCTTGGTCTCGTCCTGCAGCAGAATCCTCCTTCCATCCCAGCCGTCCATATTGAATCGAATCAACCGATCAATGTCGGGCAAAAGATGATATCTGATAATCGAAGAATTCATAAAGCTCATAGTAAGGGAATGCATCCGTTTGTGAAGATTTCCCTTCATAAGCAGCAGAGAATGGCGCCCCAGCAGGTTCGATATGCTGCTCGGGTAGCTGCTCTCGAACAGCTTCCCTTCGTTTTGGAGCACGAACCGATTCGCTTCCGGGTCGGCACAGAAAACAGTGGGCTCACCAAATACGTGAGTCGTGAACAGAGGACCGTAACGGCGGACCCGAACATCGATGAAGGGCTCTGGGTTTTCGGTTTTATAGGCGGAAATTAGTTGCAGGGTCTCGCCGATGAGAGGAAGGCCGAAGCTTCCCGGCGGCAGGGATGAATTTTTACGGTGGTAACGCGAGACACGGAGGAAAATGAGGTAGATAGAGGAGATAAGGAAGAGAAGGAAAAGAAAGGCCATGGTTGAAGGTCCTTTTTTCTGGTTTGGAGAGCACGCAAGGCATTTATCTGGTTAGGGTTTTAGAGCGCCATTAACGGGGGTGCACGGAAGGCGTCGTTGATTCCGTGCATCGCCTAGAGAAGGAGCAAGCCGAAAATACTTGTAACATCTCTCTGCGTCTGTCATCCACAAGATGCACAGAGATTCCAGATTTATATTTTTGGGGGATTTTATTCTTTTACATACTTAGAAAAAAGACTAAAATGGCGAGGAGTTTACTTAAACTGAGTTCATTATTATATTATAAAGCAAACGAAGAAGTAACTTGCCGGGCCCACATATGTTAGTATCATCCCATCCGTTAATCTGACATATAAATAATGACAAGCCCATCCAGTCGACATCTGTGAGGTTGCTTAAAGACAACAATTACTGATTATCCGGTCACATAGCATTAAAAGTACTAGTAGTCTAAATATAAATATAGAACAATGAGATAATTGGGTCAGATCATTTAAAGGTGAGCCTCTTAATGCCAAGCGTTAGACAGTTTTGGCTAAGGTCCATTTAGGGCGCTCCCCGTGCACATAGACAAGTTTAGTGATATTTTTTTCTTTTTCTTTTTTTAAGACAAGTTTAGTGATATTCATACACGATAATTCACTTTTTATTGCCTAACCACTGGTAAAAAATAAAAAGAAAGAAAAAGGAAGACTTTTGGCTGATTAAGTAGAAACGAATGATGGTTTAGATAGATTAGGAGCAAGCTTAAGAGATTGCCATGTGTCAACGAGTGATGAGTTTGCTAAGTAAATTATAATATCAAAAGGGTACTCTATTGATTTAGAGCCTTTTTTACAAGTAGGGGAATGGTGGGTTGTGTTCGCACCTCCTCCCACATGCTTCCTGTGCTGGACGTCACCTAAAATAAGCTACCAACTATGCAAACAACTAAAATATGGGGAGTGGGTTCCAGGGAAGGGGTGGACCACAAGGGCTTATAATAGGCAGCCTTATCTTGTATTTTGCACAAGGCTAATTCCATACCTTAAACCTGTGACCTCAAGGTCACGTAATGACAACTTTTACTGTTATGCAAATAACTAAAATATGTGGAGAGAAATCATAAACTAGGGTTTGGATTAGAGAGAGCCGTGGTCTCTGAGGACTCTCTTATATCAGAACTTGGGAACCATGTTAGGTTATAATCATTTTAGATACCCATTGTTTTATTATAAAGCAAAAACTTAGTCACCATCCATTGCTGACAAAGGGCAATTATGCCATGAGATGGTACATGAAGAAGGACAGCCTGGTGCACGAAGTTCCCACATATGCCAGATCTGAGCAAGGGGCGGACTACAAGGGTCTATAGTGCATTGGTGGAGAGAGATACTATTTCACCAATTGAGTCATAGGTATTTGAAATATTCAAATCAGGCCAGTGGATCTAAACATACAACCTTATCTTGTATTTTGCAAGAGGGTATTTCTTCGCCCAACAGAGAAAGCTGGACATAATGTCACTATGATCCAGACCTTTGAAACTATTAGCAGACAAGTTGATTGACGGCCTCATCTTAACTATCAAATCTAACAGATGGAGAGTGCGCGAAATTGACAGATTCAATTTAAGACCATATGGTTAGCATATGCAAATATTTATAAATTAGATTTATGGACATATTAGACAGATTTATTCAAAGTCTGTATTCCAAAATAATGCTGCCGAGAAACTTTTTCAAACTAATTATATGAAAGATGTTTAGTAGGATGGCAAATGATCAGGTTTTTTGGGATCCAACATGAACCTATTGGCTAGGGAAAAAAGGCAGCTCTGGTAGACAAAGCTCCCGCATATGCAAGATTTGGTGAAGGGGCTGATTAGGGGTTCATAGTACACAGTTTTACCTTACATTTTTTGTTAAGTTAGGATTGAAAAAAAATATTTGACCCAAACAACAGCAGGGGCAAAATTTTTGTTAAGTTAGGATGGGGCAGGGGTAGCTAAAATTTTGCCCCTAAATTATCAAAGAAGAACTAATGTCTTTAGTGGACTCTGTTACAAGTCTTTCTCATCAATCACCTGACCATATGTTTGGTGTACCTTATTAGGCTTAGTTATCTTGTAATTAACCATAATTTGGCTCCGGCGTCGGTGATGGTCCTACCTTGACTGGATGATCAAAGCTTTCTGATCTATAGGGTGTCTTTTATTGCCCGATCAAAGGTTAAATTTTTATGGACAGCAACCTTAAAGATTGATCTATACATGCAGTGGTGCAAACTATTGATCTCATGGTAACATGATCCAGTCTTCATAGTCCATGACATGGTATCCACTGAAGGGAAGTTGTAGACCTCTGATTTACATCCTTTTGGTAAGGTTTTGTTTGCAACATTTGGCAAAAGCTATAGAAAGGGAATTCATGCAAAGGTGAAAGCTATTGCTCTCACCGTGCATTGCAAGGATTTTATTTGTTTAGACGTCTATCTTCCGTGGTCACTGGTCATAATCCTCAAAATGACATTTCCTAACGGGCAAACTCTAGAATGTTTCAGTTTATGCTCCTGCCTACCTACCCATTATCTGGATACACCAAGAAAGATGTACTATCTAATGAGGCTACTGCAAAATATTTACTCATGGGCGGGGCAAGCTTTTCTATTCTGGTTCATGGTTTCTCTTAGCTATATGGTTTGTGCGGAGAGAAATTAAGCTCAGTACACAAATATATCCCTGTGCAATCTTTGGCATAACTTACGGAGAAAGAGACGGGGAAGTATATAGAAAACCATGTGAATTCAAATCTGTACTGGAATTCTTATAGAAGATTACAATATGTCATGAAATACAGAAATGATACTTGAGAATCTGAAGAAAGGTTCATGAAATTCCATTTAACTGAGTCAAATCTTTTTTAAATATTTTGAAGTGTCTTATGATAACAGTAAATGTTTCTTATTTTTATGCATAATATAACTTTTTTTTTTATTTTTTTGTAGATTTAAGTCGCTTATCACGCTCAAAATATCAAAAATAGGTAACAGATGAGAAGCTAATGTATTCGGACGATCCTAGCCACTTTTTGGGTCTTTGAAAAAATTAAAAAAGATGGATGGTAGTGATATTTGATTGAAAGATACACTAGGTAAAAATAGCCAACAATTTTCATGAAATTTTTTGTCTAGCCTGTCTAAGCCATTCATAACATGATGAATAAGTTGATAAATGAGGATTGTACTCCTTCCTCTCCTCTTGAACGTGAACGTATAGCCTCTTTCTTGATTGGCCTCAAAGGTGAGATTGATTCATATTTGTAACTGCTGATGGAGACCGATGTGAATAGGCTGATGGCTATGGCCCAGTAGACCTTCCCAGTTAAAACTGGCCCATATCGATAAAGGGTAGACCTGATCTCTAAGGCCGATTAGGAAATAAGCCAGGCCAACAGCAACCCAAGACCCAATCCTATTTCTTGGGGAGGCCGAAGACAGTAAGCTTTTGTTACATGTTGGACGAGCGTATTTTAACATAGAAGACATTGGTAGACTTAAGCATAAATTGGGCCCAATTATTTCAATGATGCTATAAATGAGCCATGCACCAAAACTTGAATCCATCTTCTTCTTGTAAGATTTTGACTTTTGGCCTTCTATTAAATGGACATGTAGAAAGAAAGCTTTGGCAAAATTGTCGTAGCGTGACCTTCAGGTCACTGCTTCAAGATGTGAAGACAGTCTCTTTGAAAAGTACTATAGACCCTTGTGGTTTGCCCCTTTCCCGAACCCCACATACACGGGAACTTTGTACGCCCCAGGCCTGCCCATTTTAATTAAATGAACATGCAGAAAAGATGACACCAAATATATATTCATGAACAGACGTACAATAAGCCAAAGGCTTACCTCTATCGCATTAGAGGACGCATATAAGTTTTGGAAGGCTGTGTGTGTGGATTTACTTCTGTGTTTCAGTTCGAATCCAAAAGTAAATAAATAAATCGATAATGAAGGAAAAAAAAAAAAACTGCAGTCTTATTATCAATCAGAGCTTATAATTAGCAAAAGGCTCCTCTGAGTGCCCAACCAAATGAGTGGTTTGGATCCTTGAAATAGTGGGTAGTGCTTGTAAAATACGCTCATCCCACCATATTACTGCTCCAAGACAACACTCAGGGAGAAAACCGATCAAGGAGAGAATGAAGAGGATATAAAAAAACAAATTTCTCTTAATTAATTTAAGACAGTCTGAGACGAGCCAAGTAGCTGAAAGTAGACAAAATCAACTGAAAACTCCGTCTGGTGAGACCCATTCTTCTTCATTCAAACATAGAGGAATTCTAAGTAGACGGGAGATGACAAGAATGCAATGGTGGAAGGCAACAAGTAGCCATATAGTGACCCACTTTTGGATGAAGGGAGCATCATTGAATGATCTCACCCGTTCACATGGTTATTCCGGCTTTGGATGTTCTGGTGGTGAGTTCACCGTGTTTACTTCGAACGGGTCAGTTCATCCAACGATGTATCCCTAAATGCAAAAGTGGGTGGCTACTTGAAATCTCAGCCATTGATTTTGATCACTCTAACAGCCTTCTTCAAGTTGATGGTGGACGTAAGGTCATTTTCAACTTGTAGGGCAACATCTCAGAACGATTAACAGTCAAACGGTTTTGCAGAATATCAGCCAAGATCATTAGTTAAGGTGAATTGGATGGACGTAATAACAAATTTTTCGTCAGATTGGTAGCACCCAAATGGTCACATCAAAGAATAAGCGGTGAAGTAGATGAACATCAAAGTTAAAATGTTCATGAACAAGAGATTTTAGCCAAATAACTTCAGCAACAGTGTTAGCTAAGGCTTTACGAACATAGTCTTATTCAATCATTTGAGAACTAACAAGGAAAAGCAAACAAAACAGAATAAATGTCAAAAGAGACTAATGAGTGAAAGTGCTACGAAGAGCAAGTGATTTCTCAACACTTCTAATAATATGCCCCAATAAAAAATGACGGCCAAGCGCATCACGAATCTGACATGAAAAAGACTTGGTGAGATGCCGACCACAAGGAAGGCTATGCTTTAAATAATGAAGAATATGATTATCAGCCTCTGATTGATCTTCGCAGAAATTTGCATGAATTGACATGCTTTGCTTATAGAAAAATCCATATCTGGACGTGTAAGCGTCAAGTACTAAAGAGGCCCAAGACAATACATTCCCCGGTGCACTAACTCCTGCATATGTAGGGTCCGGAAAAAGGGCTGACCACACAAGTCAATAGTACGCATTCTTACCTTACATTTTGCAAGAGCCTATTTCAATACCTTGAACGCGGTCACAAGACAACAATGCTACTGTTGCACCAAGGCTCTCCTTCAAGACAATACATTCAATGCTCAAGAAATTCACATAAGACACTGAAAGATATAGCCTAGCAGTAAAAGAAATTTTTATGGAAGTTTAATGAATAAATAAAACCACTATCGTCTTGGCCTACCCCTAATTGGGATAAAGACTTGATGGTGATGATGGTGGTGATGTGGAAAGAAGAAAAAAGGATCAGAGGAAATTCACAAAGAAATATGCAGTAAAAAAACTTCCATATGCACAGGAATTTGGAATGAAACTCAAGCACCCAAGGAGATAACGGGGCAGCCCCGGCCTAAGAAAGCTCCTGCCTATGCAGTGTCTGGAGAAGGGACGACCACAAGGGCCTATAGGAGGCAGCCTTACCTTGCATTTTGCAAGAGGCTGATTTCATGCCTTGAACCCATGACGACAACTTTTACCGTTGCGCCAAGGCTCCCCTTCAAGCACCCAAGGAGATGCTGCTAACAAACAAACCATCAGAAGAGGCCAGAAAAATAATCAGCAGAACCCATTTCCCAGCAATCACTGTAAGGGCTGCAGTAAAGAGGACTGTAGTTCAATAACAATGAGGCACCTCTACCAACTAATTCAATCCAATCAAAGGAGGAGTCTTTCTCATCCAAGCTTAAAAAGCAGTTCTGATTATAGAAAAGGCAATTGAAGACAATAACGTGCCCATCGAGTAGCAGTTACCTGACCTGATAGGCAGCATTCTAAATGAAAATTTAGATTCGGTCAAGAGCCAGTTTAGTTGTTTCCAGAAACGGCCAAAAGTAATGCCAACAAAGCTTGCAGCTCAATTGGCGTTTCACCCTCCAGATCATATCAAGGATGAATTAACTGTGTTTTGCTGTAAGAAATTGTACTATTTATAAGGCCCCAGCACGTCTGGATGCGAGTTCTTGAGCCCAAGCATCTGAGCTTGCTGGAGCTGCAAATTGCAGAGAAAAGTAAAATTTCTGCCACGTACAGGATAGTCTTCAACAATTTATCTCATATCCTTTCAAATCCATATGTTCTGTGAGTGTTTTTCTGAGCACAATATGGTCCCCCAATGCATACCAAACAAGCATATCTGAAATCATCTTTGAGAAGGGACTTAACAAATAGCATATTGAAATGAAATGCATGAATGAGGAAACAGTTGGTTTCTGATCATCTGACATTCACAAACAGTGCAATGCTTAAGACACAACCCAACAAAACAAGCTTCACACCAACAAAAGTTCTTGAATAAATAATAATTTTTTAACTCTATTCTCAAATCTTCAATAAGGGCGCTAAATAAAAAGTTGATAGCTTAAACAAGACGTTGGTAACTTGGTAAGTATGAACTTAAAAAGAAAAATTTTAAGAACTTCAAGGAAATTTAAAAAAGAAAAGAAAAAAGAAAAGTTCATGTAAAATCAAGTGATTTTTCCTGTTAGAATTCACTCAGGAAGGCTCCACGATGCAGTACATCGACAACCCTATCAATGATGGTTGAGCTTCTCATGAAAGCTGCACAAATGTAGTAGACCTGTACCAAGAGGCACCCTTAGGTATCAGAGATGAAGAATTCTGCAACGACTATGGCCACACATTATGCTTGACTCCTGGAAGATCAGTAAAGACTGTTCAAGAATTTGCTCTCCTAAGCATCCTGGAGCAGCAACATGCTCAAGACAAACAACAGTCTCATTTACAGTTTGATGGCAGGCGTACAAGATAAAGCCTCAAAAGACTAAATACATTGCTATAGAATTTTTAAATTTTGGTAAAGGAGATGCACTACCTTGTGTAAGAAAAACCAACGGCCATTTCCTGCAATAGCAAACAGCTATCCAATCCCAATGGCTTAATACTTAAGGGAAAGGAGCTTTCCAAACTATGATGACAAGTTCCTGGTCAAGAGGTCCAAACGAACGGGATTTCTTGGTTCAACAATAACCATACTTCACTGTAGAGCATCTAGTCATCTGGAATTATTCTAGACCTTGAAGCAGCATCCCAGTCTCGTGGCAAGGTCTCAAGACCATATGAAAATTTTTAGTAATGAGCAAGCAATGCTACACAAATTATTTGAAATGTTATCTATATATAATGCAGAAACATCTACAAATCATCCACGCAAATATTTACAAATTTTGGAGAAATTATGTACAAGCAATCTTCTACCTAGATATTGTTTTTAGCACCATAACAATATCATTGGGACAACTGCAACAATTAGGAAATGGAAAAAACAGCTTCTAAAGGTGACTCCACGATATGCTCATCTGAGATGTGAATCATAGGGGACAAAAACAGAATCAGGAATAATAAGAGGCAATTTGTCTATATACATGAATAGCCTCTTGAGGTTCTCTCTCGATATAGATGCCAAGTCAAAAACTTCACGACTCTCTGTATAGATCCAAAGATCTGACGAGTTGACCCTCTTGAGACTATCACGGCAGAAGGGGCATGACTGGGACCGTGCACGCCTGAAATACAGAAACAGACCATCAGAATTACTCAAGTACCAAATACAGTAACCTAAAAAGAGACACAGCATACAAACTTGGAATAATAAGTAAGCCATGGATATACACTGAAGTGCATAAAAAATGACATTGAAGAGAGTATACCAATCCCGGTAGCACTTCATGCACAATGCGTGACTGCAGTTCGGTAGTACAACCTTAGTATTCATTTCCATGCAAATCCCACACTCTTCTTCTCTCTCAATATCAATTTCAGAAAGTTTGCCCTTATCTTCTTCATCCCTTTTCTTATATTTCTGAAAGCAAACCTCTCTTTGTTTCCTTTCTTCAACATCAGTGATTCCTCTTTGAAGTTGAAGTAATGAAGGGAAAATTACAGCTGCCAAAAGAGATACCCATTTTCTTATAAAAATAATTCACAGACCTTTCTGGACTACGCTAACAAATCCAATGACTGAACATTTAAACTAACTTCTCTAAATCTAAGAAAAAAATTGCACTTGAAAAATGAAATGAAAAGAAAGGAAAAGCAAATAGTGGCAAAATCAATATACTTTATATGAATGGTAGTTATATTCATTTCTTCATCAAGTCAGCTTACCATAAAATTCTTTAATACTAGCTTTCCTTTCATGGACTGACATAGTAGTTTTTCCATCTACATAAGCCTGCCAGAACCAGCAGATTATGACTTGAAAAACGGCGCACCAGATCAAAGGCACTCTGAAGTGCTTGTACACAGACTAGAGGAATATGACAGTGAGCATAAGACAGACTTACCTTGTAAATTAGGATTCTTAGTAGTCCAAGGGCACCAGCAAGGCTACAATCAGTCCATTGCACAAGAAAGAGAAATAAATGAGCTGCCGAGCTGTAAGATAATCTCATCTGAAGACATGCGCCATCATATTCTCTTGGATAATCAGAAGCCCTAGTTAAACATTAGACAATCAAGATCATAATTAACTTGGGAAGTTGATGTCATATTGTAAGTCCAAAGCATTATCTGTGTAGAGCAAACAAAATTATCTGCAAAAAAAGAACAAGAAGTGCATCGAACAGAAATACGATCAAGCATAGGCTATGCATACCAACCAATAAAACATCAGAAGACACATATAGGCTATGCATACCAACCAATAAAACATCAGAAGACACATATAGGCCATGCATACTAACTAATAAAACATCAGAAGACATGCACGTGTACCTACACACGCACACACAAATTAAGGGAACTTAAAGCAGAAGTGGACTACACTCAAAGCCTCGCATGGGGAGTATATGCAGCTGATGCAGAGCGTTTTCCTTCCCCCAGCAGGTTAAATCTAATAGATGAAAACCTTTTTCAACTTCAAATCTTGGGCCTTGCCATCAAGCAAGAGGCAGAGGCACTATTTAATCTGATTCAGGGGACAATCTGCCCAACTTTGCTGGCCCCTTCAGCATCAATGACTAGGATGCAGCTGAAACTAGCACTTTGGTTTAGGTGGCTTGCCATCAAGCAGGAGGCAGAGGCACTATTTATTCTGATTCAGAGGATAATCTGCTCCAATTCGCTGGTCCCTTCAGCATCAATGACTAGAATTCAGCTGAAATTATTACAGCTAGGATGGGCTATTTGGTTTTGGGGAAGACTAAAGCACCTAAAGGATTTCTTTTTCTTTTTAATGGCAAAGCAGCTCAAGAATTTACACAAAGGTTTTTGGTAAATACAACAATGGCTATCAGGATCCTGTTTCTGCTCTCTAAAAGTTTATCAATATATTTGATGAGATTGTGGAGGCATTAAGAAAGAGAACTTTAAGTTTCATTCATCAGTTCCAATCAGCTAATGAGGTAGTGGACAGATTGGGAAAGAGGGACAGGCCAGATCCTCTCTACATTCTTTTGTATTTCAGTAAGAAAGAGTTGGATAATCTTTCCAGGATAAGAATATTATTCCTTTTTTCTTTTCCTATTTCTTTAGCTTTTGATCTCCATTAACTCAGGGAGACCTGGTTCTGTTTCTTGGAACCGTTTGTCTGCTGTTGTATGGTTGAATTTGATCTTTGCTCACACGTCCTTGGTCTGGCTTGTTGTTCTTTTTCTACCTTTTTAATAAATTTTCTCGTCACCTGAAGAAAATAAATTGCATGTCTCAAAATACCACGATGATCTTCTGCAATAGACAGTAATCAAAACAGTACCAAACCTCCCAAGAAAATGCAGGTGAAAGAGAATAAAATGCCCAACAAAACACACATGTTATGTCATTCACATTGAGGCTTAACGTTCCACAAAACAATTAGGTTTGCCCAGTCCTACATGTCACGCAAGAAGCAACGAGAAAAACAAAGCTCAATCAGAGCCACTCGCTGAACAATGAATATCATCCATCATGATACATAAAGAGTACAATATTTGCAGAAAGCAGATGTACTACAAGAGAAAGAAAAAGGAAAGCAACCCTACATCTCACAGCTCAGTGATCAAAACAAGTAAACAATCTAATCAACCCAAGCCAAGATAAATAATGAAATAAACAACCCAGCCAACACCAAAGCTAAAAGTTTCGAAATTAAAAAAAAAAAAAGAAAAAAAGAAGAAGAAGGAAAAGGAAAAGGGCGTAAAGCAAATAACATATAACATCAGATTCATAAATTGTAACTAGCTAATGACAGAAATCAAGCTAGGTAAATGGAAACAAAATCCCCCAACTATTCAAGAGATGACCAGAAATCTCAAAAGCTGCTATTGAACCCTATAAAAAGTTCGGAAAATGGAGTCGAGCACTTGACCAATTTGATTAAGTAGGACATGTGAGTTCCATTAATTCAGCCATCATACAAAAAGTAAAATTAACATTAAAAAATAAAATGTTCTGAAACGAAAGCCATCAAAGTTCCTAACATGTCACTGAAAAAAACTCCCGAATTTTTAACAGACAGCCATGGAAATCTCAACAAAATCAACAAGTTCAAGAAAGTAAGAAACGGGTCCCAAAATACAAATAACGCTCTTCCATAAAGTTGAAGAAACCCCAAACAGAACACAAACAGGCAGTAAAAAAACGTAGAAAGATGACATTTCTTCCGCAAATAGCTGACAAAAAAAGAAAAGAAAAGCAGCGGGTTTGTGAAGATAGAGATAATTACAGAGTATTGGCGTGTTGAATGTCAGCTTCAAGCGCCTTGAGGGAATCCTTAAACGACTTTCTCATTTCCCCCACAACTAAATCCCATTCAACAACTCAACCACCTGAAGAAGAAGAAGAAGAAACTAAACACCGAAAAGTTAATCCTTCCCTGAGCTGGTCTCCCCAAAATCCCTCACATGAAACCATAAAACCCTAGAAATCTCTACCACTAAGAGAAGACAAATCAGAAAACTGAAATTCTTTTCTCCCCAAATCTTCAGCTGTGCAGTTTCGTAACTGAAAATTGGATCAGCCGAAACCCAAATCCTAGAAGAAGATGAAAATACGTCAGACAGGGCGGCGCAGCGCCGACTTTTCGAGATAGCAAACCTAGTTTAGAAACGTTTCGCTCTCAAAGACAGAGAGAGAAGGGTGTTGTTGAGAGAGAGAGAGGGGGAGGGCAGTGGCAGCGGAAGCAGGGAAAGTATTTACTCGCTACGTATCGAAGGCTCTCTCTGTCAATTCAATTAAGATGCGTAAAGGAACGGGATTTTACATGCCTTGCTTTACGCGCACGCATCACATCATAATTATCAAAATACCCCTCTCATCCCTCCTTTTCCCGGCAAATCAACCGTCCCACTGGCGTTGCGCTAACCGTCTTCGAAAATTATCCGACTATAGTGGGACCCACGTAACATTAATCCGCCCCGTTCATCTGACTCCCTAAACTTGATATCTCCTGGTTGAAAAGTCATGTCTACAAAATGTTATAAAGAATTTATCACCCTGAGAACATAGAAATTCACAAAAAAAAATAAATATTAATATTTTTATATAGAAGAAGAGTTTTAAACCCAAAAAAAGTAAAAAAAAACAGTTTTATTGAAAATGACATATCTTTTTAAGTTTGATCGAGGAAATGCGAAAGAGACATGTAATTTCTTTAATAAAAATAAAAAATCATTTTTATACTTTGTACGGTAAGGCTGTGTACTTTAAGCTTTTGTGGTCCTCTCCTTTTTTTGACCCCTCAAGGCGAAAGCTTCATGCACGCGTTCTTTTTGCATTCATCACCTTAAACAGTATTTTTTTTCATGTATAGTAGAAATTGTTTTGGTAGTTATATATCCTTCCTCGTATTCAAAATATAAAAAATAGATAACTCTTAAAAAATTAATGTATTTGGATCATCAACTACTTATTATGTGTCTTTAAAAAATAAATAAATATATCTTATATGTGATTCTTGCTGTATTTGTTTCCCTTTAATATAATACTCTCTCTCTCTCTCTCGTTTGAAGAACACTATTTTTTTTAATAGCCAATGTCATCTCCCATGGCTTTACTTAAGTTATCCGATGCGAGTTTGAGGATTGACTCTGAAATTCCGTCCATCTAACCTCTAGCTTTAGATGATTTGACTTATTTATCTCATTTGGCTTTTCTTGCGTTGGTTGGACATCAAAATTCATAACCGAGTCAGTGATTTTACGAGTGCAATTTTAAATCATAATAATTTATTTTTTAATTGAAAAAATTAGTAGCCAGATACATTTACTGGTAACTAAATAGGAGAGGTCGAAGGTAAGTCTTAGGTGGGTAGAGTTTCAGTCTTTAAACTTAATCTGGTCGCTCGTAATAAAAACCTTGGTAATGAACATAACTCTAAAACTATAAGAATTAGTTAATTTTGTAATTGGTTAGAAGGGGAGCCTTGACGGAAATGGTAAAATTGCTGTCGTATGATCTTGAGATCACAGGTTCAAGACGTAAAAATAGTCTTTTACAAAAATATCAGATAAAATTATGTTTTATAAATCCTTATGACCAGTCCTTTCCCAGATCCTACATACGTAGGAACTTCCTGCACATGAGATGCCATTTTTAATTTTGTGATTGGCTGAACCAAAAAGTGTTCGACCTAACACGACCTAAGAAGGACCCAGTCGCTTATCAGGTATAGTTTTGTCGGTGGAGTCCGAGGCCAGCTATTCTTCATGGCCGGATAATTGGACCCTCTACGTTCCATTTAAAAAAATAAAAGGAAAAGAAAAAAAGAAAAGGGCCCCCTTCGAGGGACCTTTGTATGTAATGGTTGCACCAAATGCTAGTTATTTTACCGAGTTCCAGTAGGCGTACACGCTCGTGACAAGAAGTTTATATTCTATTTTTTATACTTGGCAAAAAAATTATTTGTAGATCTAAGCCATTTGTCATGTTTAAATTGGGTTGGATAGGTTGTACATCAAATTTTATATTCATTTGATATTTTTAGCAAATGTTTTCTTGAGCAAAAAAAAGTGACCATCCATTTCTATTATCATTTTCAATGGCCCAACCAATTAGTTAGAATCGTTCAAATGCACTGGTTTCTAATGGGTTTCCTATTTTTGAAACGGAAAATATGATGAATGGTTCGGATCTGCCAAAAAAAATCATCACGTATGAAAAAAGAAAGGCGTTGATTTCTTCTTACTCTAGTAGAGAGTACGCCTACTGGGACTAGGTCTTTAAAGATAAAATCAAAGAGTACTATGAAAATAAAATAAAAGGGGCAGCCCTAGTGTACGAAGCTCTCACCTATGCAGAGTCTAGGGAAGGGGCGGAGCACAAGAGGAGCCTTTGCACAACTGTAAAAGTTGTCGTCCCGTGACCTTAAAATTACAGGTTTAAAGCATGAAATATTATATGCTATTTTCATTGAAAAATGCTTATAATATTATTAATGCACCTTGGATGACTTGCACGTCCAGGGACGGATGAACCCCCATTTCTCTGGATCCCACGTTCGTGCCCCGACTGACCCCTCTCCCCATCACTAATCTCACCTTGATCGGATTGTCCGAGCCACTTAATTATCAAAGCTCATTAGGATTCCAGAGAGCAGAGTAATTTTGTCAGAGTGAGACCAGAACCATATATGTGCTTACTGTTTCTTTACGGTCTATAAGATCTGAGGTTTTGATTCTCCATGCAAAGCTGAGAAATTGATTATCAGGCTAGAGTCTTAGGGCACCTACTGCAGTCTATTCTTACTTTTGCTTTATAAAGTAGTTTGCAGGTAGAAGAGAGCCTTGTGCAATGATAGAGTTGTCATTGTGTGACCTTAAGGTCACGCGTTTGAAGCATGGAAACATCCTAAGAGAGCCTTGTGCAATGATAGAGTTGTCATTGTGTGACCTTAAGGTCACGCGTTCGAAGCGTGGAAATATCCTTTTAGAAAAAAGTAAGGTAAAACTGCATGCTGTAGTCTTTTATGGTCCGTTTCTTCCGTAGACCACCCTGCATGAGGAGGAGTTTTGTGCACCAGGCTGCTCTTTCAAAGTAGTTTGTAGGTGATCTTGATTGGAGAGGTAAGATAGTCTAATTTTCCAAGCTTTTGAAGTATTGGGTGATCTTCATAGGAAAGCTAAGCAGTGCAATTCCCCCTTAACTTTTGAGCACCTACCAAAACATTGTTGGCATTGGACTCTCCTACCCTTTTGGCTCCTTGCTTCAACAGCCTTTAACAGCTAAGCTCTGATGTAATCTTTTGTTCTTTGCTTAGATGACTGTATAGTGCAGTGATTGGATAAGTGTTCTCAGATAGTTCTATTATTTGCCTACCACTCCTTTTTTCCTTCTTTTTTTTGTTTTTTCTCTTCCTTTTGGACTTGGAAAAATTCTGTCTGCTTGGTTATCAAGTCGCCATCACCATGGCCTCTCTTTTTATATTCTTCATTAATTAATGTTTTAATTGGACAGATTCTTCGTACACTAGATCCAGTTGGCTTTATTTCTTGCTTTATTAATACATTCTTTTTAATGTAAAATTTGTTTTAGTAAAGATTTATTATACGATTTTTTTTCTTTCTTTCTTTCTTTTTTAATATAAAAGTTGCTACAATGAAGTCTGCTAACTTTGATGGAGTCCTCCTTGCAAGAGAGGGAATTCTACTTGTACCCCTTAGAATCAGCAACCTTGACTAAGGCTCTTAGATCTTATTTATCTCCTCTATGGAGGTGATTTTGTGTTGAACTTTGCTTCTATGGTTGTACAGAACTGAGCTTTGGCTCCTTGTAAAGGGCAGCCTCGTGCCCGAAGCTCCTGTCTATGCGGGGTTCGAGAAAGGGGCGGACCATAGGGGCCTATAGTACGTAGCCTTACCTTGTATTTTCACAAAAGGCTGTTTTCACACCTTGAACCCGTGACCTTAGAAACAACTTCAATCATGCCTTGAACCCATTACCTTACTAGATGGGATATAAAGCTAGCTACACATCAAGTCTGCTATCTTTGCTGGAGTCCTCCTTGCAAGAGAGGGAATTCTACTTATACCCTTAGAATCTGAAACCTTGACTCAGGCTCTTAGATCTCATTTCTCTCCTCTATGGAGGTGATTTTGTGTTGAACTTTGCTTCTATGGTTGTACAGAACTGAGCTTTGGCTCCTTGTAAAGGGCAGGCCCGTGCACGAAGTTCACGCCTATGCGGGGTTCGGGAAAGGGGCGGACCATAGGGGCCTATAGTACGTAGTCTTACCTTGAACCCATAACCTCAAAGTCACACGACGACAACTTTTACCATTGAACTTTAGCTCTTGTGTAGCTGAGAATTGTTTTAGCCTGTTAATAAATCCATTGTTTTAA
Organism: Warburgia ugandensis; assembly: GCA_035236585.1. Lineage (NCBI taxonomy): Eukaryota > Viridiplantae > Streptophyta > Magnoliopsida > Canellales > Canellaceae > Warburgia > Warburgia ugandensis. Next base: position 47,917,581 of record CP141138.1, on the reverse strand, counting down.
AAAAGGAGTTTAATTAGAAAAGTAAAACTATGGGTATGTGCCAAATTTTTACTTAAACCAAATCATTCATCTTCTCCACTGGGTGACCCTTAGGCTTTAGTTTGTAGTGTAAAATGGATGGATGGTTCCATTTTTTTCAAAATAAATGGTACAAAATTCATGAATTATTTTTTAAAGTAACAATTATGTGATTCATGAAACTTTTGGGGCATGGCCCATTTAAGACGGACCGAGCAAATGGTTTTGGATCACCGAAAATGGAGTCCAGCTTCAATTTTGGCCCTCGGAACTGAACTTCTATGTCGTAGTTAGCCTACTACTATTATATTTTCTTTTGGTACAAGCAAAGAATTACAAAGAAAATTCACTCTCATACATTCTTTAAGTAATCTCCAGCGAAGGGCAAGTGATAACTCAAACTTACAGCGAAGTATTTTTTTGGAGTAATATATTTACATTGCTTGGTTACTAGTATATAAAAAACGTATAATATAATCATCAAAATAGTTGGTGCCGTGAATCTTTGGAGCATAAGACTACTTTAAGGGGGCTGTACAAAGGAGGTTAGGCAGGTCTTGCAGTGAAAGCAGAGAGAGGAAGCGTTCGTCGTCACTTACAAGTCCACGCTTGGTAGGTGGCATGCTTACGTATCCAAGAGTGGATACTAAATTTTCAAAGAATATGAGTTGTGTCGGCGTCCAAATGAGTCGTACTTGTTTGATGATCCAAATAATTTAATCTGCTAAGTCACTTGATGAGTCACAGGCCAAATTCAACCCCAATTCGCATTTGTAGGCCTCTAATTAAAGGATAGTTTCTGTGCACGAAGCTCCCTCTCCTCTCATGCGGGGTCTGGGTAAAGGGCACATCACAAGAGCCTATAGTAGGCAGTTTTATCTTGCATTTTGCAAGAGGCTGATTTCGCACCTTGAACCTATAATTTCAAAGTCACATGACGACAACTTTTACCGTTGCGTCAAGGATCACTTCTAATTGGTGACCTAAATGGATGATTAGAAACTACAAAATAATCATCTTCATCCACCAACTAAGCCTCAGAAAATCAAAGTCTTAGAATCAAATACGCACGGCATGGTTAGTGTACAGACAAACCATAGTGTGGCCTAGCAAGTCATTGTTTGGATCGTTAGACAGGTGGGCTCCATCCCCAGAACCAAGTTAATCGAGGGCCTCAAATGTGCAACGTGGATGTGATAGGATCTATTGGTTTAGCTTAATCTTATGGGCTATTTCGTCTCACTAATGGCACTGGCAACACCAGTCAACCATAGTATGTGCAAGGCAGTCGACAAAGACCAACGGCACCGTCACCATCCTGAAGGTACCCCTGTAAGGCTTATGACGGGAGAAATAATATGGCATCTCGGATTGTATTTCGCCGACAACTTAAGCACATGGAGGCCAGATGGTCAGTGGTCCAAGCCGTTCACTTTCCTGGAAGCATTTGAAGTAGGTGATATCCTTGAGTTGTTGTCGTGCGACCTTGAGGTTACGGATTCAAGGTGTGAAAATAGCCTCTTGCAAAAATATTAAATAAGGCTGCATACTGTTGACCCTTGTGGTCCGCCCCTTCTCCAGATCATGCATACGCGGAAACTTTGTGCACTGGGGCTGCCCCTTTTAGGCGATATCCTCCCCGTCTTTTTCAAAGTTCTCTACACAAAATAACATCAAATGTCTAGAGCAGCTGGCCACAAACAACTTGGCATCTTTTCTGGAATAGGCTTTGTGGCATGCAGGTTTGAACTATCAGTTTTCTCTTTGGCTGGGGATTAGTTTAAGGAAGTCTGTGAGTATGTGTTAGTGATTTGCTTTGTGGAATCTTGCTCAAAGATTGCTTAATATTTTGCTGTCAGTATTTTCAAACTTTTTAAGGGATGTAATTTAACCCTAGAGCAATAGTGGTTAGGACCTCCAGGGCCTATAGGTACTTCCAGTTGCTACCTTAAATCCTTAACTAAACTAGTGCTCTCTCTCTCTCTCTCTCTCTCTCTCTCTCTCTCTCTCTCTCTCAATTTTCTCTTCTTGATCCACTTTTTATATTTTTAATAATCCAAGCCATTCAAATGTAGATGGTGTTAATTGAAAGTGCTCTATGTGGTCCATATTAGAGGTGCCCATTAGATGAGATCTTTAGTACTCCTCTATCTTGATAAAGGGCGAGTCCTTATCGAGAAAATATAAAAAGTCGGTTCTAGAAGGAACATTTTATGCAATAGACCACTATACTTGGTGTAGCAAATAATTTCCCTCTCTATCTGTCCGGTCTCATCATGGTTGCATCATATGAGCTCTTAAAAGTGGCTGGTGGGCTCACTTTTTTTAGTTTTTTTTGTGATCCAATCTATTTATTTAATTCGCCTAGCGAGCCTATCATTATCATCATCATCATGACATTATCCAAAATAGAGGTCAACCACATGAATCTTATTCCTTCATTTCTCTCTAGGCTTTGTTTAGTTCCAAAGTTTTTAAATATTTTCTAACTACTTTTATCCACGTTTCTTTGGGTTTTCCTCTTGCTCTTTTAGAACCTTCTACTTGCATTGTCTCAATCCTTCTAACCGGTCCCATTTTTAGTCTCCTTTAGACATGTCCAAACCATCTAAGTCTAATCTCTCTTATCTTATTAAATATTGGTGTTACTCTTAAGTTTTCTCTAATGTTTTCATTCCTAATTTTTTACTTTCTTGTCTTGCCACTCATTTATCTCACCATCCTCATTTCTGCGATGCTCATCCCTGTGAACATGGTGTTCCTTAACTACCCAACACTCTAATCCATAGAGCATTGCTGGCCTTGTGGCCATCTTATAAAATTTTTCTTTTAGTTTAAGTGGTACACGCCGATCATACAAAACTCTAGATGCACATATTCATTTGTTCCAACCCGTTTCAAGCTTAGTTCAAGCTAGCCTAAGCTTGAAAAATTTTCTCTATTGCATAACTCTAAGTTCTTCATTTTGGATGTTTTAAAGTAAAACAATGGAGGATGAAACACAGAAAAACCTCAAAAGACAGAAACTACAACTTCAAAACATCAAAAAATAAGGTAAGTAGAGATAAGTAAATAGAAAAATTTTCAAACCTAAACTATCTACGATGAGACAAATCAGATGAATAGATTAGATCATAGAAAAAAACTATAAAAAGTAGCCTGCCACCAACTTTTAAAATGAGACTAGCTGCACCTAATAATTTCTCTAAATAAGCATAACCGTAATATACAACTTTCCCTTGAAGTACTCAAATTGTATAAAAATCCATTATAAAATTCTCCGATCAATATTTCCCATAAAATCTGAAAAGTTTCCCTAAGAAACACACAAAATTCCTTCAAATAATCAATACTTTTATACCTCTTAATGCTTCCATTGAAGTTTGTGTGCATCTGGACTGACTATGTTCACCCCCTGGATTCGCAGCCAAAATGTGCAAGTGGCTATTAGTTGGGTTCATTTTATCTTGATGGTACTTAGGGTGATGTGACCGTGTACATACCAGAAAGATGGCATGACCATACAGTAGCAAAAAGTGACAAGTCGACTAAGAACTCGGCATAGTAGACACGGTCTTGGTTTTGTGCACTTGTTGGACTCGTTGAGTTATGCAGAGTCGAGGAAGGTTTGGCCGGTAAGATTTAACTATTCAAGTACCCTCTGCATGAGTTCTGAGTCACCTCGTTCTGGCGAAGTCCACATTGTATCCTGTGTTTGGAGTTTTGACACCTTGGGCATGCCTGTCATCAAGGTCCTGCTTTGCTTGGACCAATAAGAGTTGGGGATTGTTCCTGAAAACATGACAATTGATGGGTATATCCCAGAACAGGGAAAGGTCTTTTTATTCTGAAAATGAAGGGAAATACTAAGAGACTTTTGCCATGAACAGATCTCAAACAGCTCCCTTCATTTGTGGAAACATCTCCTTCGGTATGAGTGACAGGTCTACATTGTTTGAGACAACATGACCGTGTCCACATGCAGACCACTTTGGATGCAACACCTAGAAGGATGGTGCCTTGTTTATGTTTCTCGTTATACAGGGTGCCCTCATTCACCCCCTTCTCGAGACACTGTGTAATGACCCTGAATTTTTGTAACTTATTAAGGCAAATTCATAAAGTTTGATTTTTTAGAAATTATGGGCTGGAATATTAGGTTATTGAAAATTCTCTTTTTATTGAGATTATATCATGAATTAAAATATATAAATTAAGAATGTACTTGGAAAACTGATCGAAACAACATTAAGTACGTTCGATTCTGAGTTAAAATGAAAATTTCTTATTTTTCTCCATTTAGGGGCAAAATGGTAATTTTACCCATATTCCATATCCAAGAAATAAGACCTCAATATTCAGGAAGTACTTAGAAATACGATTCCAACGCCACTAAGTAGGCTCGATTAGAGTTCGGACAAATAATGCCTATTTTTCTCCAATTTTAGAGTTATAAGGGCAAAAACGTCTTTTTACATAAAAGTGGGGCCCACAAAGTGGGGCAACGTTCTAGAAGCAACAATAATTGCTCAGTGCATTATTGCTGGTAGTGGAGAATGTAGTGGAGATTGTAGTGGAGAATGGAGAATGCACTTGTAATAAAAAATTCTAAAGTAATAAAATATCTTATTAAAAGAAATGATAAAAAATTCAAATTTGGCTATAAATATGTCCCAAAAATTTCCAAAAATTTTCACAACCTTAACCACGAAATTTCCAAATCTTCCTTGGTGTTTCAGCCCCAAATTCTCATTCATCCCTCCCCAATCTCTATTTTTCTTATTTCTCTCTCCTCTTTCTAAGTGGAACAAGAGACCTAAATTCAATTAGGCACTCCGTTCCAAGAAAAATCTGATCAATCCACCGTCCATAACCTCCTCTACCACAGTATATACAAAAGCCCCAAATCAATTTCAAGATCCAACGGTTCCAACAACGAGAAAACCACAAAAAGGTAGACAATCGGGCTATATTATCATCAACCGGTAATTCTCTCAAATTGAGCATCAAATATATGTTTTTTCTCCAATCAGGTAGGTGAAACTACTTCCCATTCATATTTATTATGTTTTAGTATAATTTTTATTTTTCTGTAATTTAATTTGAATGAAAAATGGTAAAAATAAAGTAAATACCAGCCCCTTCAATTTATGGTGATAGAGAGCTCAGATGGAAATTCTGAGTTTTCCAATCAATCCAGAAGGGTCAAAAACCCCTAGGGTACAATTTTCAAGAAAATCTAACAAGGTTTGGACCCTCAATTGAGAGAGATTAATTCTGGTGGGCCCAGATCAAATCTGGACCCTAAGAACGGCTGAAAACTTCAATTTAAGATTGTGGAGTCATATGAACTCCAAATTGAGATCAGAAAGAAGCTATGGAAAGCTTGTAATGTCTAGTTTCTAATGAAGTCATAATATTTCTAAAAATTATATCTGTATTTTTTTAAATAAGTGTCCAATTTCTAAGATCTTCAAGATCTGAGGTGATCAGATCTTGGAAATTTATTTTAGTGATGATATAATAATGTAATAAAGTAATATCTATGGTTAATTTGTACAGATCTTGTATAAAATAGGGGATCTACCCTTTATGGTAGAAAAACCCTAAAATAAAAAATAAAAAAATACAAAGGGACCCACTTGATCAATGAGATCAAGTATGATCAGATCCTTGGGATGGATTAAAGGGATGATATTATGATGGAATCCAGTTAGATCATGGATGAAATGTGACAAAATCAAGTGGATAAGATTTTTGGATCTTAATGGATTAAAAGCCCTAAAGGTAATTAAAACCCTTAATCTAAAGGAAAACACCTAAGATCTAATGGTTGGATCATATTTAAAGGTTTATAATAATCTTAATAAAATTAGTTTAAATTGTCTTTTATTGGATATAGAAGTGTAAATGTGATTTATGTTTTAGGTTTTAATTGTCTTTTATTGGATATAGAAGTGTAAATATGATTTATGTTCTAAGTTAGAAAGCATGATAGTGTAATCTTTAAATTTTAGTATGATATGCCCTAAATGAGTAATTTGTTAGTAGATTTGATTATCTTAGGATCATGTTAGTGTAAATTAGGATTTAAACATGATTTCATTATGATAGAAGATGTGTTTCATAACTTAAGATCATGTTAGTTTTATTTCACTATCTTAAGTTACATTCATAGGAAGAATGTTAGTATATAGTTGTTAAACTTATATTTGATTTATGCTTTCAAGTTGATGAATTACTCATTGTCAAAATTTATTCAATTGTTAAGATATAAGGAGCATAAATCACCAAAAATGTAAACTAATGAAATATAGAAATTCATGGACAACTAAGATGAATGAATGATTTTGACTTAGTAAGGGCTATAGTTAGTAGGACAATATAAGGAATGATTTATCATTTCCTTGGCCCAAAATAGGAAAATAATGAACATCCATGGATGACATTGTGCATATCCATGGAAATTAATTAAAATCAATTAGAGAAGGGACTTAAGGTAAAGAGCTCATAGGAACCTTGTCAAAGGTTGAGCTAGTACCACTCCAGTGGACTCTGAACATTGTGGTTATAGGGGGTATACAAGAGCCAAGTGCTTTTCCCTCACCTCCCATTGACGTAAGAGAGGTCTAAACGCCTCCTTACATGAGGGTTGTATTAACCACTTTTTGAGCGGACTTTAAGCTAGTAAGTCTTGGTCATCTGAAATAAGGAGGAGTTGTCTAGTGATAGGAAGAAATAAATTATCTTCAACCAAGTAAGACACTAACTGGTTGAATGATAATAAGAACATAAAAGATAGCAAATTATCTAACCCTAATAAAAATAGTAAGTGAGATAAGGATGATCAAACAAGATGAGATCTTGTATGATCAAAAACAATAAGGAAAAAGAAACATCAATGTAAATTAGATTGTTATGTATGATATAGATAGTATTTGTATAGATGATATTAAACCCTTGGATATATGATATTCAAGGAAGAAAGAGTCGATTATCCTAAATAAGGATGATCAAAAGACCATGTAGTATGTACCCTTGATTAGAAAAATGACATTATACATATGATTTGTGAGATATATGTTGATCGAGACTATAATGATTTCAAGGAGTAAGAATACCTTATTGAGGTAGGTGGATTATTAAGAATGCCTTTACATGAAGATACATGTCTAATACATGATCTTATGTTTTGAAGTATTGACATGTATGATACCAATATATTAAGGTAAATACCTCAAATTGAAATATGATCCAACCAAATGATGAGAAAAATAAGTATTAAATGGTCAAGTTGAGAATTGAGAACAACCCTAAGTGAATAGGAAAGTAGAAAATATTCCAGCCCTAGTTAAACAGACAGATAGTCTGATATGTATAAGTATTATTTTACATACAAGCTTGGAGGCTTGTGGTTTTGTTTTAAACGGGCATAAGCACAGGGATGCTATGCTAGGAGAGTTAAGAGGGTTTGGCCACCCACTATCTGAAACTTGATGATATTGAATACCAAGCCTAAGAAAGGCTAAAAGTCGGGTGGGGCAATTATGGGAAGGCCACCACTGTGACCGACCATGGTCCTCCCATATGGACATGGATATTGTAATTTCCATCGAGAATGGTATAAGTGGATTATTGAGCAGTTATCCCAAGTGTATTTGTCACGGATCAGCAAGCATAGTAGTCCTTGATTATTTTGCATTATGATGCATATGAAATTGGCATAGTGAAATGCCTTAAGGGAGGGCATGATGAAATGCCAGGTAATTGTATATTACCAATATTTTTCCCAAAAAGGGAAAATCCCAGTATAGTAACTGGCTGAAATACAAATCTCCTATAATGAAAGGAGTTGATCAGTTTTGTATGGAAATGATTATTGATTATTTTTACAATTTTAAAGGATATGTTCGTATATACTATGTATGTATAAAGGTGAACACAAATGACAAGGAAATGAGATGTTCCTATTAATAATAGTGGTCTATTAATGTGTTTATGATAGAATGAATTATGTGATAAGTGAATATTGAGATTCTACTGTCAATAACTTACATTCTTATCCCCTACCAAGCATAGCTTGCTGAGATATTGTAAATGTTCAAATGTTTACAATATCTACGATCTGAAGAAGGAGACTTAGGAGCTCAAGACTTGAAGAACTAGTGAAGAATAAGTAATAAGGGTATATTCCTTGAAACATTGTATAGAGAGCATGTATTATATTTAGAACTTTGTAATTTGAATTGTGTATTTGGACAAGTATTGTAAGGATACAATGGGTTATGTACTGTGAACCACTGGATGGATCCTGGAAGTTTAATAAAATCATATTCCTTCAATGGAATTTTATTTTGTACACAAATTGTACTTATGTTATGTATGAAGTGGTGACTTGGGTTTTCAAAACAAGTTTTAAAATAAAAGAATTTCCGCTGCTTTGTTTTGCAAATAAAAAATTTACTAAGGGGACGCCCTTGCCTTTGAAAAATATATTATAAAATGTGTTTCAAAAACCAGTCGTCACGGTTGGTATCGAGCTATTCATCTAGTCACAGTACAGTACCATCATGTCCAATATGAAGATGAATATCCAATTAAAGGATGAGGATTAGTGAATGAATAAGAGATAAGTTATTAGTTGATGAGAAGGAGTTATATGAATAAGACATAAGTTATTAGTTGATGAGAAGGAGTTATGTGATAAACTCATTAGGTAAGAGATAAGTATAGAAGGAGTTGACTCATTAGTGAGGGATAAGTCTTGAAAGAGTAGCCTCAATTGTTGAAGAATATGCAAAGAGTTGACTCATTAGTGAGGAAAGAGTTAAACTCATTAGTTGAGAAATATGGAAAGAGTTGATTCATTCATGAAGAAAGAGTTGACTCATTAGTAAAAGATGAGAATAAAAGAGTTAAACTCATTAGTTAAGAATGAGTATAAAAAGAGTTATTATGAAGGAATAGTATAGTACAAGTAGATATTATTGGATGAAAGGACTAGAAATATTATTCAGCAAGTAAGAATTCCAATATAGGGAATAGTAAGATATAAAAATCAATGAGGAAAACATTACAATGGATGTAAGGTATAATGTTCAGTCTAACCTAAAGTCCACGAGTAAACATACATATGTATGAACAAAGTACACCAATACTAGTATGTATATGACCATTGCTAAGTGAAGGAATGGAGATAAAGAGAAAGAAGTGATAGATTGGAAAATGTGATGGAAAAACTCCAACCTTATAGAAAAGGTGAAATGGAGATTTATGAGAAATAAAAGCCAAAGAGAAAACTTCAGAATTATTATAAAAATAAAAATATATAATAAATATAAGTGTAAGAGTTATAATTGCTACATATATGGTATTATGACAATTAGTTAAATGAAATTAATCATCAAAATAGAGGAAATTGAAGAGATAAGTGAGATAATTCAAAATTTTGTAAATGGGGATAGTTTTAAGTAAAGATGAATAAGGAGATAAGTAAGTAATTTCTCTCCAAACTTAGTAAAGGTAGAGGATTTAATATAGAAATGATAAAATTTCAGAACATAAAGAGATGGTCTTTATAAAATGAAATGGGAGAAGAGAGTTTGATATGTTAAAAGGGACAGAAATATGATCCCAAACTTATTAAGAAAGCAATAAAACTATTAGGATGTATGGTTAACAAAGAAATTATAGCCCTATTGATGGAACAACAAAGATGAAATTCCTAAGATATAAATGAAATTGGTATGATAAATTAATTGTGGAAATTAGCACAAAAGAATTTTCAAGGATTAGAGAAATATTGATATGATAACTTGGGAATATTGAAAATAATTTTGGGATTATAGTAAAGAGAAGTACAATTGATGGTGAAACAATTTTGGGCAATAGATAGAAATATTGATATGATGAATTGAGAAAATATAGTTATGGATTATCATGAAGAAGAGTACATTTATTGATCAAGAAAAATAAAGAACTAAATATGAATAGAGATATTAATTCCACTTACATGATATAGTGATGATATTGAAAGATTTAAGGAATATAATGAGGAAAATATATTTTTGGAGGAAGGTTGAGATAAAACATGAGAAATGAAGACCTATAAACAAATAGTAATATCTAAACTTAAGTGTAGAGTTTGGAAAAATAAGATGATTATGAATAAGTCATAAATCCAAATTTTTGGAGAAAGAAGTGGTTAGAACTTTAAGATATTTTGAGATTTTCAATCTTACATGAGATTGAATGAGAAAATATCTATAATAGTTGAGGAAAAGAACATCAAATTATTTGAATGAGCTGAAAGAACAAATGTTAAGGATTAAGGAGTGATTATAGAAATTTACAAGATGAAAGTAACGACTTTCTTTAGGAAAAGAAAATGGAAAGATCAATGTAAGGATGCATTGAACATGAAAGAGTTTATTAAGGAAATTTATTACCCTTGTTCTCCATAAGGATGCATTGAACATAAATGATGTTGAGGAAATTAAGTATCCGTTTTCTCTATAAGGATGAGCATTTTCAAAATTTATTATTATTATTTGAGAATTGGAAATGCAACATCAAAGTATAGAATCAATACAAAATTTAAGTTCTATGAGTTGGATAAATGATGTTCATAAAGTTGAGGAGAATGAAATATATTAGATGAAGTAATAATGATATATGGAAATGGATGTAAGGAGACCAAAAGAATTCATGGAATATATGTGTTGCAAGTGTACATTTTGATTAAAGAAATCAAGTTTTAAGGTTATATAAATTTTAATAGATTTCAAGAAATCAAGAGCATTCATTGGATATATGTTAGATGCTTACAAAACTTGTCAATCATCTTGTTACATGTTGATTGAAGAAAGAAAAGTTTAGGGTTATATAAATTTTAAGGATAGCATGGAAATTAACCCCAACAAAGGGAGAATGTGAGATCAATATATGAAATGACAATGACAATTAGAGAAATATATCTCTTCTTGATTTTATAACGTAAGGACATTTAGTGCAATCTTGCAATGGATTACATAAATCCTAAATGAGTTAATGATAAATTATGGAGTTTATAAAGACTCAAGAAGGGATGAATTCAAAATCAATAAGAACTCTTTTAATTAGAATTATCAAGAATATTGCAAATAAAGAGTTAGTATGATATGATAAAGGTTATGATATATGCTTGAAAGAAGTATGAGAAAATGTATAATCTAGAAATTTTGGAAGCCCATGACATATAAATAGATATGTAAAAGAAAAAGAGATAAATATTATCATAGATGGTAAGAAGGTTCAGAATATTGTTTTGAATACGAGAAAGGGATAACAAAAGAGGATCAGGAATGTATATGCAGAGTAAAATGACACTCAAAGAGTGTTACAAAAACAATGGATGTGGTGAGAATGAGGAAAGAATCATCACAAGGTTACCACTCTTCAATGATAGAATTTGAAAAGAAATTTCTCAATAAAAAGAATTAGTAAAGAAGTATGAATTGTAGGATAGAAATAAAGTAATCACTTCCAAATAATGGAAGAACAAGGAAAGAGATAATTACTTCCAAAGATTGGAAGATTGTTAATAACAAAGAACAGTAGTGGAAGATATAGAATCCAATCACTATGTTATTAGTGTAAGGACTATACATAGTAAGAAAGCTATGTAAAAACTTTATATATTGAAATAGAATGAGAGTGAGCAATAGAAGATAGAATGGGAAACTTTCAAGTATGGAAAGATTGATGAAAGTAAGGAGTAAAAATTTAGCCAAGTAGAAGGTTTGAAACCAAAGGATAACTCAGATTAAGAGTTATTAATCCTTTTGGGAAAGTCTAGCAAAAACTCAGCTTAATTGAATGATGCATAAGTAAGGTTAGACAGGTGTGAGCATTTTAATAGCAATCAACCATATGATTTATACCTTTGAGAAGAAGGTAGCTTGAAAAAGGAATAAAAGGAAAGAGGATTTCCTAAGTGGCAAGGCCACATGTGTAAGGCTATGAAAGAATTATGAAAACTCCTAAGTGAGTTGATATGCAAATTTCGGTCACCAAATTATTATAAGACGGGAAGATTGTAATGACCACGAATTTTTGTAACTTATTAAGGCAAATTCATAAAGTTTGATTTTTAGAAATTATGGGTCGGAATATTAGGTTATTGAAAATTCTCTTTTTATTGAGATTATATCATGAATTAAAATATATAAATTAAGAATGTACTTGGAAAACTGATCGAAACAACATTAAGTACGTTCGATTCTGAGTTAAAATGAAAATTTCTTATTTTTCTCCATTTAGGGGCAAAATGGTAATTTTACCCATATTCCATATCCAAGAAATAAGACCTCAATATTCAGGAAGTACTTAGAAATACGATTCCAACGCCACTAAGTAGGCTCGATTCCGAGTTCGGACAAATAATGCCTATTTTTCTCCAATTTTAGAGTTATAAGGGCAAAAACGTCTTTTTACATAAAAGTGGGGCCCACAAAGTGGGGCAACGTTCTAGAAGCAACAATAATTGCTCAGTGCATTATTGCTGGTAGTGGAGAATGTAGTGGAGATTGTAGTGGAGAATGGAGAATGCACTTGTAATAAAAAATTCTAAAGTAATAAAATATCTTATTAAAAGAAATGATAAAAAATTCAAATTTGGCTATAAATATGTCCCAAAAATTTCCAAAAATTTTCACAACCTTAACCACGAAATTTCCAAATCTTCCTTGGTGTTTCAGCCCCAAATTCTCATTCATCCCTCCCCAATCTCTATTTTTCTTATTTCTCTCTCCTCTTTCTAAGTGGAACAAGAGACCTAAATTCAATTAGGCACTCCGTTCCAAGAAAAATCTGATCAATCCACCGTCCATAACCTCCTCTACCACAGTATATACAAAAGCCCCAAATCAATTTCAAGATCCAACGGTTCCAACAACGAGAAAACCACAAAAAGGTAGACAATCGGGCTATATTATCATCAACCGGTAATTCTCTCAAATTGAGCATCAAATATATGTTTTTTCTCCAATCAGGTAGGTGAAACTACTTCCCATTCATATTTATTATGTTTTAGTATAATTTTTATTTTTCTGTAATTTAATTTGAATGAAAAATGGTAAAAATAAAGTAAATACCAGCCCCTTCAATTTATGGTGATAGAGAGCTCAGATGGAAATTCTGAGTTTTCCAATCAATCCAGAAGGGTCAAAAACCCCTAGGGTACAATTTTCAAGAAAATCTAACAAGGTTTGGACCCTCAATTGAGAGAGATTAATTCTGGTGGGCCCAGATCAAATCTGGACCCTAAGAACGGCTGAAAACTTCAATTTAAGATTGTGGAGTCATATGAACTCCAAATTGAGATCAGAAAGAAGCTATGGAAAGCTTGTAATGTCTAGTTTCTAATGAAGTCATAATATTTCTAAAAATTATATCTGTATTTTTTTGTATTTTTTTAAATAAGTGTCCAATTTCTAAGATCTTCAAGATCTGAGGTGATCAGATCTTGGAAATTTATTTTAGTGATGATATAATAATGTAATAAAGTAATATCTATGGTTAATTTGTACAGATCTTGTATAAAATAGGGGATCTACCCTTTATGGTAGAAAAACCCTAAAATAAAAAATAAAAAAAATACAAAGGGACCCACTTGATCAATGAGATCAAGTATGATCAGATCCTTGGGATGGATTAAAGGGATGATATTATGATGGAATCCAGTTAGATCATGGATGAAATGTGACAAAATCAAGTGGATAAGATTTTTGGATCTTAATGGATTAAAAGCCCTAAAGGTAATTAAAACCCTTAATCTAAAGGAAAACACCTAAGATCTAATGGTTGGATCATATTTAAAGGTTTATAATAATCTTAATAAAATTAGTTTAAATTGTCTTTTATTGGATATAGAAGTGTAAATGTGATTTATGTTTTAGGTTTTAATTGTCTTTTATTGGATATAGAAGTGTAAATATGATTTATGTTCTAAGTTAGAAAGCATGATAGTGTAATCTTTAAATTTTAGTATGATATGCCCTAAATGAGTAATTTGTTAGTAGATTTGATTATCTTAGGATCATGTTAGTGTAAATTAGGATTTAAACATGATTTCATTATGATAGAAGATGTGTTTCATAACTTAAGATCATGTTAGTTTTATTTCACTATCTTAAGTTACATTCATAGGAAGAATGTTAGTATATAGTTGTTAAACTTATATTTGATTTATGCTTTCAAGTTGATGAATTACTCATTGTCAAAATTTATTCAATTGTTAAGATATAAGGAGCATAAATCACCAAAAATGTAAACTAATGAAATATAGAAATTCATGGACAACTAAGATGAATGAATGATTTTGACTTAGTAAGGGCTATAGTTAGTAGGACAATATAAGGAATGATTTATCATTTCCTTGGCCCAAAATAGGAAAATAATGAACATCCATGGATGACATTGTGCATATCCATGGAAATTAATTAAAATCAATTAGAGAAGGGACTTAAGGTAAAGAGCTCATAGGAACCTTGTCAAAGGTTGAGCTAGTACCACTCCAGTGGACTCTGAACATTGTGGTTATAGGGGGTATACAAGAGCCAAGTGCTTTTCCCTCACCTCCCATTGACGTAAGAGAGGTCTAAACGCCTCCTTACATGAGGGTTGTATTAACCACTTTTTGAGCAGACTTTAACTGGTAAGTCCTGGTCATTCTGAAATAAGGAGGAGTTGTCTAGTGATAGGAAGAAATAAATTATCTTCAACCAAGTAAGACACTAACTGGTTGAATAATAATAAGAACATAAAAAGATAGCAAATTATCTAACCCTAATAAAAATAGTAAGTGAGATAAGGATGATCAAACAAGATGAGATCTTGTATGATCAAAAACAATAAGGAAAAAGAAACATCAATGTAAATTAGATTGTTATGTATGATATAGATAGTATTTGTATAGATGATATTAAACCCTTGGATATATGATATTCAAGGAAGAAAGAGTCAGATTATCCTAAATAAGGATGATCAAAAGACCATGTAGTATGTACCCTTGATTAGAAAAATGACATTATACATATGATTTGACAGATATATGTTGATCGAGACTATGACATGATTTCAAGGAGTAAGAATACCTTATTGAGGTAGGTGGATTATTAAGAATGCCTTTACATGAAGATACATGTCTAATACATGATCTTATGTTTTGAAGTATTGACATGTATGATACCAATATATTAAGGTAAATACCTCAAATTGAAATATGATCCAACCAAATGATGAGAAAAATAAGTATTAAATGGTCAAGTTGAGAATTGAGAACAACCCTAAGTGAATAGGAAAGTAGAAAATATTCCAAATTTCTAGTTAAATGCAGAGGATATAGTCCGATATGTATAAGTATTATTTTACATACAAGCTTGGAGGCTTGTGGTTTTGTTTTAAACAGTGCATAAGCCCTGGGATGCTATGCTAGGAGAGTTAAGAGGGTTTGGCCACCCACTATCTGAAACTTGATGATATTGAATACCAAGCCTAAGAAAGGCTAAAAGTCGGGTGGGGCAATTATGGGAAGGCCACCACTGTGACAGCCATGGTCCTCCCATATGGACATGGATATTGTAATTTCCACTGAGAATGGTATAAGTGGATTATTGAACAGCTTATCCCAAGGCCACAGACGGATCGATCGCAAGCATAGTAGTCCTTGATTATTTTGCATTATGATGCATATGAAATTGGCATAGTGAAATGCCTTAAGGGAGGGCATGATGAAATGCCAGGTAATTGTATATTACCAATATTTTTCCCAAAAAGGGAAAATCCCAAAGATAGTAATCGGTGAAATACAAATCTCCTATAATGAAAGGAGTTGATCAGTTTTGTATGGAAATGATTATTGATTATTTTTACAATTTTAAAGGATATGTTCGTATATACTATGTATGTATAAAGGTGAACACAAATGACAAGGAAATGAGATGTTCCTATTAATAATAGTGGTCTATTAATGTGTTTATGATAGAATGAATTATGTGATAAGTGAATATTGAGATTCTACTGTCAATAACTTACATTCTTATCCCCTACCAAGCATAGCTTGCTGAGATATTGTAAATGTTCAAATGTTTACAATATCTCAGATACAGAGAAGGAGACTTAGGAGCTCAAGACTTGAAGAACTAGTGAAGAATAAGTAATAAGGGTATATTCCTTGAAACATTGTATAGAGAGCATGTATTATATTTAGAACTTTGTAATTTGAATTGTGTATTTGGACAAGTATTGTAAGGATACAATGGGTTATGTACTGTGAACCACTGGATGGATCCTGGAAGTTTAATAAAATCATATTCCTTCAATGGAATTTTATTTTGTACACAAATTGTACTTATGTTATGTATGAAGTGGTGACTTGGGTTTTCAAAACAAGTTTTAAAATAAAAGAATTTCCGCTGCTTTGTTTTGCAAATAAAAAATTTACTAAGGGGACGCCCTTGCCTTTGAAAAATATATTATAAAATGTGTTTCAAAAACCCGGGTCGTCACAGTTGGTATCAGAGCTATTCATCTAGTCACAGTACAGTACCATCATGTCCAATATGAAGATGAATATCCAATTAAAGGATGAGGATTAGTGAATGAATAAGAGATAAGTTATTAGTTGATGAGAAGGAGTTATATGAATAAGACATAAGTTATTAGTTGATGAGAAGGAGTTATGTGATAAACTCATTAGGTAAGAGATAAGTATAGAAGGAGTTGACTCATTAGTGAGGGATAAGTCTTGAAAGAGTAGCCTCAATTGTTGAAGAATATGCAAAGAGTTGACTCATTAGTGAGGAAAGAGTTAAACTCATTAGTTGAGAAATATGGAAAGAGTTGATTCATTCATGAAGAAAGAGTTGACTCATTAGTAAAAGATGAGAATAAAAGAGTTAAACTCATTAGTTAAGAATGAGTATAAAAAGAGTTATTATGAAGGAATAGTATAGTACAAGTAGATATTATTGGATGAAAGGACTAGAAATATTATTCAGCAAGTAAGAATTCCAATATAGGGAATAGTAAGATATAAAAATCAATGAGGAAAACATTACAATGGATGTAAGGTATAATGTTCAGGTCTAACCTAAAGTCCTCGAGTAAACATACATATGTATGAACAAAGTACACCAATACTAGTATGTATATGACCATTGCTAAGTGAAGGAATGGAGATAAAGAGAAAGAAGTGATAGATTGGAAAATGTGATGGAAAAACTCCAACCTTATAGAAAAGGTGAAATGGAGATTTATGAGAAATAAAAGCCAAAGAGAAAACTTCAGAATTATTATAAAAATAAAAATATATAATAAATATAAGTGTAAGAGTTATAATTGCTACATATATGGTATTATGACAATTAGTTAAATGAAATTAATCATCAAAATAGAGGAAATTGAAGAGATAAGTGAGATAATTCAAAATTTTGTAAATGGGGATAGTTTTAAGTAAAGATGAATAAGGAGATAAGTAAGTAATTTCTCTCCAAACTTAGTAAAGGTAGAGGATTTAATATAGAAATGATAAAATTTCAGAACATAAAGAGATGGTCTTTATAAAATGAAATGGGAGAAGAGAGTTTGATATGTTAAAAGGGACAGAAATATGATCCCAAACTTATTAAGAAAGCAATAAAACTATTAGGATGTATGGTTAACAAAGAAATTATAGCCCTATTGATGGAACAACAAAGATGAAATTCCTAAGATATAAATGAAATTGGTATGATAAATTAATTGTGGAAATTAGCACAAAAGAATTTTCAAGGATTAGAGAAATATTGATATGATAACTTGGGAATATTGAAAATAATTTTGGGATTATAGTAAAGAGAAGTACAATTGATGGTGAAACAATTTTGGGCAATAGATAGAAATATTGATATGATGAATTGAGAAAATATAGTTATGGATTATCATGAAGAAGAGTACATTTATTGATCAAGAAAAATAAAGAACTAAATATGAATAGAGATATTAATTCCACTTACATGATATAGTGATGATATTGAAAGATTTAAGGAATATAATGAGGAAAATATATTTTTGGAGGAAGGTTGAGATAAAACATGAGAAATGAAGACCTATAAACAAATAGTAATATCTAAACTTAAGTGTAGAGTTTGGAAAAATAAGATGATTATGAATAAGTCATAAATCCAAATTTTTGGAGAAAGAAGTGGTTAGAACTTTAAGATATTTTGAGATTTTCAATCTTACATGAGATTGAATGAGAAAATATCTATAATAGTTGAGGAAAAGAACATCAAATTATTTGAATGAGCTGAAAGAACAAATGTTAAGGATTAAGGAGTGATTATAGAAATTTACAAGATGAAAGTAACGACTTTCTTTAGGAAAAAGAAAATGGAAAGATCAATGTAAGGATGCATTGAACATGAAAGAGTTTATTAAGGAAATTTATTACCCTTGTTCTCCATAAGGATGCATTGAACATAAATGATGTTGAGGAAATTAAGTATCCGTTTTCTCTATAAGGATGAGCATTTTCAAAATTTATTATTATTATTTGAGAATTGGAAATGCAACATCAAAGTATAGAATCAATACAAAATTTAAGTTCTATGAGTTGGATAAATGATGTTCATAAAGTTGAGGAGAATGAAATATATTAGATGAAGTAATAATGATATATGGAAATGGATGTAAGGAGACCAAAAGAATTCATGGAATATATGTGTTGCAAGTGTACATTTTGATTAAAGAAATCAAGTTTTAAGGTTATATAAATTTTAATAGATTTCAAGAAATCAAGAGCATTCATTGGATATATGTTAGATGCTTACAAAACTTGTCAATCATCTTGTTACATGTTGATTGAAGAAAGAAAAGTTTAGGGTTATATAAATTTTAAGGATAGCATGGAAATTAACCCCAACAAAGGGAGAATGTGAGATCAATATATGAAATGACAATGACAATTAGAGAAATATATCTCTTACTGATTTTATAACGTAAGGACATTTAGTGCAATCTTGCAATGGATTACATAAATCCTAAATGAGTTAATGATAAATTATGGAGTTTATAAAGACTCAAGAAGGGATGAATTCAAAATCAATAAGAACTCTTTTAATTAGAATTATCAAGAATATTGCAAATAAAGAGTTAGTATGATATGATAAAGGTTATGATATATGCTTGAAAGAAGTATGAGAAAATGTATAATCTAGAAATTTTGGAAGCCCATGACATATAAATAGATATGTAAAAGAAAAAGAGATAAATATTATCATAGATGGTAAGAAGGTTCAGAATATTGTTTTGAATACGAGAAAGGGATAACAAAAGAGGATCAGGAATGTATATGCAGAGTAAAATGACACTCAAAGAGTGTTACAAAAACAATGGATGTGGTGAGAATGAGGAAAGAATCATCACAAGGTTACCACTCTTCAATGATAGAATTTGAAAAGAAATTTCTCAATAAAAAGAATTAGTAAAGAAGTATGAATTGTAGGATAGAAATAAAGTAATCACTTCCAAATAATGGAAGAACAAGGAAAGAGATAATTACTTCCAAAGATTGGAAGATTGTTAAAAAAAAGAACAATAGTGGAAGATATAGAATCCAATCACTATGTTATTAGTGTAAGGACTATACATAGTAAGAAAGCTATGTAAAAACTTTATATATTGAAATAGAATGAGAGTGAGCAATAGAAGATAGAATGGGAAACTTTCAAGTATGGAAAGATTGATGAAAGTAAGGAGTAAAAATTTAGCCAAGTAGAAGGTTTGAAACCAAAGGATAACTCAGATTAAGAGTTATTAATCCTTTTGGGAAAGTCTAGCAAAAACTCAGCTTAATTGAATGATGCATAAGTAAGGTTAGACAGGTGTGAGCATTTTAATAGCAATCAACCATATGATTTATACCTTTGAGAAGAAGGTAGCTTGAAAAAGGAATAAAAGGAAAGAGGATTTCCCTAAGTGGCAAGGCCACATGTGTAAGGCTATGAAAGAATTATGAAAACTCCTAAGTGAGTTGATATGCAAATTTCGAGGACGAAATTATTATAAGGGGGGAAGATTGTAATGACCCTGAATTTTTGTAACTTATTAAGGCAAATTCATAAAGTTTGATTTTTTAGAAATTATGAAATGGAATATTAGGTTATTGAAAATTCTCTTTTTATTGAGATTATATCATGAATTAAAATATATAAATTAAGAATGTACTTGGAAAACTGATCGAAACAACATTAAGTACGTTCGATTCTGAGTTAAAATGAAAATTTCTTATTTTTCTCCATTTAGGGGCAAAATGGTAATTTTACCCATATTCCATATCCAAGAAATAAGACCTCAATATTCAGGAAGTACTTAGAAATACGATTCCAACGCCACTAAGTAGGCTCGATTCCGAGTTCGGACAAATAATGCCTATTTTTCTCCAATTTTAGAGTTATAAGGGCAAAAACGTCTTTTTACATAAAGTGGGGCCCACAAAGTGGGGCAACGTTCTAGAAGCAACAATAATTGCTCAGTGCATTATTGCTGGTAGTGGAGAATGTAGTGGAGATTGTAGTGGAGAATGGAGAATGCACTTGTAATAAAAAATTCTAAAGTAATAAAATATCTTATTAAAAGAAATGATAAAAAATTCAAATTTGGCTATAAATATGTCCCAAAAATTTCCAAAAATTTTCACAACCTTAACCACGAAATTTCCAAATCTTCCTTGGTGTTTCAGCCCCAAATTCTCATTCATCCCTCCCCAATCTCTATTTTTCTTATTTCTCTCTCCTCTTTCTAAGTGGAACAAGAGACCTAAATTCAATTAGGCACTCCGTTCCAAGAAAAATCTGATCAATCCACCGTCCATAACCTCCTCTACCACAGTATATACAAAAGCCCCAAATCAATTTCAAGATCCAACGGTTCCAACAACAGAAAACCACAAAAAGGTAGACAATCGGGCTATATTATCATCAACCGGTAATTCTCTCAAATTGAGCATCAAATATATGTTTTTTCTCCAATCAGGTAGGTGAAACTACTTCCCATTCATATTTATTATGTTTTAGTATAATTTTTATTTTTCTGTAATTTAATTTGAATGAAAAATGGTAAAAATAAAGTAAATACCAGCCCCTTCAATTTATGGTGATAGAGAGCTCAGATGGAAATTCTGAGTTTTCCAATCAATCCAGAAGGGTCAAAAACCCCTAGGGTACAATTTTCAAGAAAATCTAACAAGGTTTGGACCCTCAATTGAGAGAGATTAATTCTGGTGGGCCCAGATCAAATCTGGACCCTAAGAACGGCTGAAAACTTCAATTTAAGATTGTGGAGTCATATGAACTCCAAATTGAGATCAGAAAGAAGCTATGGAAAGCTTGTAATGTCTAGTTTCTAATGAAGTCATAATATTTCTAAAAATTATATCTGTATTTTTTGTATTTTTTAAATAAGTGTCCAATTTCTAAGATCTTCAAGATCTGAGGTGATCAGATCTTGGAAATTTATTTTAGTGATGATATAATAATGTAATAAAGTAATATCTATGGTTAATTTGTACAGATCTTGTATAAAATAGGGGATCTACCCTTTATGGTAGAAAAACCCTAAAATAAAAAATAAAAAAATACAAAGGGACCCACTTGATCAATGAGATCAAGTATGATCAGATCCTTGGGATGGATTAAAGGGATGATATTATGATGGAATCCAGTTAGATCATGGATGAAATGTGACAAAATCAAGTGGATAAGATTTTTGGATCTTAATGGATTAAAAGCCCTAAAGGTAATTAAAACCCTTAATCTAAAGGAAAACACCTAAGATCTAATGGTTGGATCATATTTAAAGGTTTATAATAATCTTAATAAAATTAGTTTAAATTGTCTTTTATTGGATATAGAAGTGTAAATGTGATTTATGTTTTAGGTTTTAATTGTCTTTTATTGGATATAGAAGTGTAAATATGATTTATGTTCTAAGTTAGAAAGCATGATAGTGTAATCTTTAAATTTTAGTATGATATGCCCTAAATGAGTAATTTGTTAGTAGATTTGATTATCTTAGGATCATGTTAGTGTAAATTAGGATTTAAACATGATTTCATTATGATAGAAGATGTGTTTCATAACTTAAGATCATGTTAGTTTTATTTCACTATCTTAAGTTACATTCATAGGAAGAATGTTAGTATATAGTTGTTAAACTTATATTTGATTTATGCTTTCAAGTTGATGAATTACTCATTGTCAAAATTTATTCAATTGTTAAGATATAAGGAGCATAAATCACCAAAAATGTAAACTAATGAAATATAGAAATTCATGGACAACTAAGATGAATGAATGATTTTGACTTAGTAAGGGCTATAGTTAGTAGGACAATATAAGGAATGATTTATCATTTCCTTGGCCCAAAATAGGAAAATAATGAACATCCATGGATGACATTGTGCATATCCATGGAAATTAATTAAAATCAATTAGAGAAGGGACTTAAGGTAAAGAGCTCATAGGAACCTTGTCAAAGGTTGAGCTAGTACCACTCAAAGGACTCGAACATTGTGGTTATAGGGGTATACAAGAGCCAAGTGCTTTTCCCTCACCTCCCATTGACGTAAGAGAGGTCTAAACGCCTCCTTACATGAGGGTTGTATTAACCACTTTTTGAGCAGACTTTAACCTGGTAAATCTTGGTCATCCCGAAATAAGGAGGAGTTGTCTAGTGATAGGAAGAAATAAATTATCTTCAACCAAGTAAGACACTAACTGGTTGAATAATAATAAGAACATAAAAAGATAGCAAATTATCTAACCCTAATAAAAATAGTAAGTGAGATAAGGATGATCAAACAAGATGAGATCTTGTATGATCAAAAACAATAAGGAAAAAGAAACATCAATGTAAATTAGATTGTTATGTATGATATAGATAGTATTTGTATAGATGATATTAAACCCTTGGATATATGATATTCAAGGAAGAAAGAGTCGATTATCCTAAATAAGGATGATCAAAAGACCATGTAGTATGTACCCTTGATTAGAAAAATGACATTATACATATGATTTGTGAGATATATGTTGATCGAGACTATGACATGATTTCAAGGAGTAAGAATACCTTATTGAGGTAGGTGGATTATTAAGAATGCCTTTACATGAAGATACATGTCTAATACATGATCTTATGTTTTGAAGTATTGACATGTATGATACCAATATATTAAGGTAAATACCTCAAATTGAAATATGATCCAACCAAATGATGAGAAAAATAAGTATTAAATGGTCAAGTTGAGAATTGAGAACAACCCTAAGTGAATAGGAAAGTAGAAAATATTCCAGCCCTAGTTAAATGCACGGATAGTCTGATATGTATAAGTATTATTTTACATACAAGCTTGGAGGCTTGTGGTTTTGTTTTAAACAGGCATAAGCCTGGGGATGCTATGCTAGGAGAGTTAAGAGGGTTTGGCCACCCACTATCTGAAACTTGATGATATTGAATACCAAGCCTAAGAAAGGCTAAAAGTCGGGTGGGGCAATTATGGGAAGGCCACCACTGTGACAGCCATGGTCCTCCCATATGGACATGGATATTGTAATTTCCACTGAGAATGGTATAAGTGGATTATTGAACAGTTATCCCGGCACAGACGGATCAGACTGCAAGCATAGTAGTCCTTGATTATTTTGCATTATGATGCATATGAAATTGGCATAGTGAAATGCCTTAAGGGAGGGCATGATGAAATGCCAGGTAATTGTATATTACCAATATTTTTCCCAAAAAGGGAAAATCCCAGTATAGTAACTGGCTGAAATACAAATCTCCTATAATGAAAGGAGTTGATCAGTTTTGTATGGAAATGATTATTGATTATTTTTACAATTTTAAAGGATATGTTCGTATATACTATGTATGTATAAAGGTGAACACAAATGACAAGGAAATGAGATGTTCCTATTAATAATAGTGGTCTATTAATGTGTTTATGATAGAATGAATTATGTGATAAGTGAATATTGAGATTCTACTGTCAATAACTTACATTCTTATCCCCTACCAAGCATAGCTTCGAGATATTGTAAATGTTCAAATGTTTACAATATCTCGATCTGAAGAAGGAGACTTAGGAGCTCAAGACTTGAAGAACTAGTGAAGAATAAGTAATAAGGGTATATTCCTTGAAACATTGTATAGAGAGCATGTATTATATTTAGAACTTTGTAATTTGAATTGTGTATTTGGACAAGTATTGTAAGGATACAATGGGTTATGTACTGTGAACCACTGGATGGATCCTGGAAGTTTAATAAAATCATATTCCTTCAATGGAATTTTATTTTGTACACAAATTGTACTTATGTTATGTATGAAGTGGTGACTTGGGTTTTCAAAACAAGTTTTAAAATAAAAGAATTTCTGCTGCTTTGTTTTGCAAATAAAAAATTTACTAAGGGGACGCCCTTGCCTTTGAAAAATATATTATAAAATGTGTTTCAAAAACCCGGGTCGTCACACACTGATCCCTGCGGAGGACGCAGGATCACCGCCAAAGCAAACACATCAACGTGTATCCAGGGGCAGGATATCCCTGAATCCAACCAACTTGTAGCACAGTGTGCAGTCAAACATTTCGATTTATATGAAAGATATAGCATTTTAATGAAACAGAGTGTAGATCGGCACAACGGTAGAGTTGTTGTTGTGCAAGGTAAGGCTGCATATGATTGATCCTTGTGATCTGCCCCTTTTCTAGAACCTGCATAGGTGGGAGCTTCGTGCATCATGCTGCCCTTTTTCAATGTAGCATTTTGATCTATCTTATGAAAGGGAGCCTTGTTGCAATAGTAGAATTGTCGTTGTGTGACCTTGAGGTCACGGGTTCAAGACGTGAAAACAGCTTCTTACAAAATACAAGGTAAGGTTGCGCACTATTGACCCATGTGGTCCACTCCTTCCCAGACCCTGCATATGCAAGAGTTTCATTGTAACATCCCTAATTTCTAAATCTCAATTTTAGTAAATTTTAAAAAATATTAAATTGAGATGAAAAGAACATATTAAAATTATATTTTTAGAGTTTTATAAGTAAAAGACTGGATAGACATCTAATTTAGCATTGAGACCTCCATAATTGAGTAGTACTCGAAAAGACAATTCAAACAACATCAAGTTTGTAGAAATCAGAGTTTGGATGGAAGAGATGGATAATTGAATATGAGAGACATTTCTGTAAAATTAAGATAGAAAAAAAAAAAACCGACACCATGATAACTGTGTAATGTCTAATCGACGATCAGACATCACGAATGAGTTCTAAAGCATTAAAATTGCTAGGATATAACACAAATTGAATAATTTAGATTGAAATTAATAGAAAAACCTAAATCGTCTAGAGGAATAAGGACTTGGCAATTTCTAATTAGTGATTAGATGCCACCATTGTGTACCCTAACCTTTATAAGTTAAGGTACCTTGAAAATTTTAAGATAAGACTTCTGAACAGTGAAAGTGACTTGTAGTCACTTAAGAAAAATGGTGGACAGTCAATCTAGGGCCAATGACATTAATTATAAATTCAATAATCATTGGTCATTCAATTAGCTATCAACCAATAACGAATAAAATACCCTTAGCATAGAAATAAGCACTGTCACTTTGCCTTATGACGATTAGTGTCAGGGACTAACTTAAAGAGAGCTTTTATAATGGAAAAACTAAGAGAAGTCTTAAAATTATATATCTAAATGTGTTTTTGTATTTTACAGAAGCATGACTGATTGGAAGCTCGTATGTGAACTGAATAAAGTATTTGTGTCAATGAACTAGAAGAGCACCATTTGAGGTAAGTGGAATTAAGATTGCTAAGATTTTTACTATATATGCATTTGTAGATGAATTTCAAACATTGAAACAAGTCTTTTCAATTTATACAAAAGATGAGATAAATGTGCAACTCCGCCAATGCCGGTCCCAAGCCCGAATAAAAAAGGAGGGTCTTGCGTCAGGTGCCAGTCGGCAAGGGGAAGTTAAAGATGATTCTATTATTTCTTTCTTACAAATGAATATGCATTTGTATATTAGTTTATGAGGAAGAAATAAAAATCATCTCCAGCTTCTTAAAAGATGGCAACCATTGTGTCAGGTAGCCAGCCGGCAAGGGAGAAGTTGAAGATGATTCTATTATTTCTTTCTTACAAATAAATATGCATTTGTATATTAGTTTGTGAGGAAGAAATGAAAATCATCTTCAGCTTCTTAAAATATTGCCACCCTTGCGTTAGGTAGCCAGCCTGCAAGGGTGAAGTTGAAGATGATTTTAATGATTTTAATGAAAATCGTCTTCAACTTTTTAAAAACTATGGCAACCCCAACATGACATGAATCGAAAACTGAAATTCGCTCAAGCTAAGGCGTTCCCCATAAGCGATGTGCTGCATCGGATCCCGGATGCGGTGAAAAATAGGCAAGGGTTGCTAGGGCGTTCTCCCAGAAGCGACGCGCTACATCGGATCCGGGGTGTAGTGAAAAATGGTCAAGGGCTACTAGAGTGTCCCCTCGGAAGCGACGTGCTGCATCAGAACCCAAGTGCAGTGAAAAGTGGATATGGGTTCATACCATGGAGGTCGAGAAAGGCGATAGTAAATAGGGTATCTCCAAAACATAAGATTCGCATCGCTACATGGAATATAGGGACACTACCAGGTAAGAGTTTGGAGTTAGTAGACATGATGAAACATAGGAGAGTCAACATCGCTTGTATCCAAGAAACCAAGTGGAAAGGGTAGCAGCTAGAGAAATAGATGAGTATAAATTATGGTATGTAGGAAAGGAAAATAATAAAAATGGCGTAGGAATAATAGTGGATAAGGAATTAAAGGATAAAGTTGTGGACGCTAAAAGAATCAGTGATAGAATAATAAAAATAAAAATGATTTTAGGAGAGCAAATTATAAATATTATAAGTGCATATGCACTACAAGTAAGGTTACAAGATATAATTAAGAGACAATTTTAGGAAGATATGGAGGGAGTCATGCAAGAAATTCCCAACACTGAGGGGATATTTATAAGAGCAGACTTAAATGGCCATGTAGGAAAAGATAAGGAAAGATATGATAGAATACACAGAGGGTATGGTATAGGTGAACGAAACGAGATGGGGGAAGAATATCCTCGATTTTGCTTTGTCATGTAACCTATCCATTGCAAATACACTCTTTTAAGAAGAGGGATGAACACTTAATAACCTTTAAAAGTGGACTTCATAAAAGCTAAATAGACTTTTTTCTACTTAGGAATAATGAACAATCTATATGTAAGGATTGTAAGGTGATACCCGGTGAGAGTTTAACCTCACAACATAGGTTAATGGTTATGGATATTCATATCAAAAGATAGAGTAAAAGAAATGAACTTAATACACATCCAAAAACTAAGTGGTGGAACTTAAAAGGAGAGAAAATAATCTCATTCAAAAATAAGTTGATGGTAGAAGAAAATTGGAACTATGAAACATAAGTAAATACTATGTGGACTAATATGACTGAGTTCATTAAGAAAGTGGCAAAAGATGTCTTAGGAGTATCTAAAGGTAAAAAGCTATTAACAAAGGAAACATGGTAGTGGAATGAAACAGTGCAAAAAGCTATTAATGAAAAATGAATGCATTTTAAGGCATGATAGAAGATTAGAAATAATGAAAACTATGAACAGTATAAGAATGCTAAAAACGTTGCTAAGAGAATAGTAAGTGAGGCTAAACTTAAAGCATGTGATGAGCTCTATAATAGACTAGGAACAAGAAAAGGTGAGAAATATGTGTTTAAACTTGCAAAAGTAAGATAATAGAAGGGTAAGGACTTAGAGCATGTTAGGTGTATTAGAAGTGATAATCAAAGGGTATTAGTCAAAGATGATGAGATCAAACAAATGTGAGAAATATACTTTCAAAAATTGTTAAATGACAATGGCCCTGAGAATATAAGGATTGAAAATACTATAAATCTAAATAACACTGGATATTATAGATATGAATGTAGGATTAGAATGCTTGAAGTAAAAGAGACCTTGAGAAAGATGAAATCAAGAAAGGCCATGGGGCTTGATGGTATACCAATAGAGGTTTAGAAGCATATGGGAGATATTGGGGTAATTTGGTTGACCAAGTTGTTTAACAAGATTATAAAATTAAAGAAAATGCCTGATGAGTGGAGGAAAAGCTCTATTGTACCAATCTATAAGAATAAAGGAGACATCTAGAGCTGCACTAATTATTGAGGGATCAAACTTATGAGCCACACCATGAAACTTTTTGAAAGAGTGATTGAGAAGAGGCTATGACATGAAACAAGTGTATCAGAGAATTAGTTTGGTTTCATGCCTGGGAGGTTTATCATGGAAGCTATTTTCTTACCAAGACAATTAGTAGAGAAATATAGGGAGAGGAGAAAAGACCTACACATGGTCTTTATTGACTTAGAGAAAGCTTATGATAAAGTCCTTAGAGAGTTACTATAGAGGGTGTTGGGTGTTAAAGGGGTTTCTCAGGAGTATATAGACACAATTAAAGATATGTATGAGGGAGCAGTAACAAATGTTAAGACCACTAGTGGCTTGACTAGTGATTTTCCTGCCACTGTCGCATTGCACCAAGGATCGGCATTGAGTCCATACCTTTTCACATTAGTTATGAATGAGTTAACAAAACATCTGCATCAGGAGATTCCCTGGTGCATGCTATTTTCAGACGATATAGTCCTACTTGATGAGATAAGAGAAGGTGTAAACCTAAAGCTAGAGTTATAGAGAGAAGCATTAGAATTGGAGGGATTTAAAATTAGCCAAACTAAGACAGAATATATGGAATGTAATTTTAGCAAGGAGAATAGGAGTGAAGCACCAGTCAAGATTGATAACCAAGAGGTCCCCATGAGAGACCACTTCCGATACGTAGGATCATTGATCCATGAGAGTGGAGAGATTGAGAAGGAGGTTACCTAGAGAATCCAAGCAGGTTGGAACAAATGGAAATGTGCATCAGGTGTTTTATGTGATCGGTGGGTGCCACTCAAACTAAAGGAAAAATTCTATAGGATGGCTATAAGGCCGGCCATGCTCTATGGATCAGAGTGTTGGGCAATTAAGAAACATCATACTCATAGGCTGAGTGTCGCAAAAATGAGGATGTTGAGATAGATAAGTGGTAAGACAAGAAAGGATAGAATTAGAAATGAAAATATTAGAGGAAATTTAGGGATAGCACCAATAGGTAACAAGATGAGGGAGATTAGACTTAGATTGTTTGGACATGTTCAAAGGAGGCCAACAACGGCACCAATTAGAAGGAGTGAGGCAATACAAATTAAAAGTTCTAAAAGGGCAAGAGGAAGGCCCAAAAGAACGTGGATAGAGGTGGTGAGGAAAGATTTAAAAACTTTAGGACTAAATGAAGCCATAATATTTAATAGAGTGGAATGAAGGAATAAGATTCATGTGGCCGACCCCTAATTGGGATAAGGTCTTGATGATGATGATGATGATGATGATGATGATGATGATGAGATAAATGTGCATGCTAAGATTGAATCATGATTAAATTACTCATGTGTAAGCACATGTTGTACATTGTGATGTTTCAGTTCATTTGTTTGTTCATGACATGATGCGTCCCAAGTGAGGTGGGTCCCGAATAAGGTGACCTTGCGGAGGAAAATAAAACCTTGAGGGTTTGCCCAAGTGAGGTGGGCATCGAATGAGGTGACCTTGCGGAGAGGCCCTAAAGAGGATAATCAGGAACAATACCTTGAGGTGTGTCTTTGGGTTTAATCCACTGCATCCACTCACTGCGCCAAGAGGATAAAATTTGTCTTTTGTGTACTTGATATACGCAACAACGCATTGGTATTTGATATGTGAAATGCCTCGTAAGAGCGAAGACTGATATCAGGAAATGTAAATGACTTGTAAGTTTGGCATGTGATTGCATACTTTGCATTTCAAAGAATGTGTTTTATATTGATGCATTAGTATTTCTTCCATTTTGGCATGGATTCATGATTTTGATGAATGTTGAATAAAAAAAATGATAATTGCTGAGGCATTGCACCTACACAAGTTAAATGATAATTGAAATGTATTTGCATAATTCAGCATGGACAAATTGATTTATATAGAATTATCGTGATTCTGTTTATATGAAAATGACGTATTATTCCACCTGGACAGGCGATTGCTTGTTGAGGCATTACTTTAGTTTGCAATGTCTCAGATATAGAGAATAGTAGCAGGTTTGGCATGTTGACAATATCTCAGAACAAAGGACTCTTAAGGAATATGAGTTGTTTACTCATGGAGCGCACCAACGAAAGCTTTGAAAAGGGACAGGTAAGAATTAGTTTTTTTTAATTGAAGTTATGGTATCTTATGAGAAAGAGACTGCATTATATGTAATTATGAGAATTTAGAAGACTTATGTGACTGAGTTGTGCTGTAGAGGGACTGGGTGCGTTTAGTCGATGCAAATTATTTTATTTAGTTAGATGTATGAAAAGGAGATAGAGTCTCCAATTATATTTTAAAATTGTCAATGAATGTTTATTTGGTACTTCGCAATGATATGCGTTAAATGTCATATGTCCGAAAAATAAAGGAAACTCTGATGGATTTTCAATAGAAATGAGTGCTCATTTTACTAAGAATTCTTGTTTTTTTTTAAAAAGAAAAATGACACTCGGGGTTTTTCAAAGTGAATTTAAAATAGAAGATTCTTTCACTGTTGTTTACTCTTTAAAAATAATTTTATTAGAGATCGAGCTCGCTAAGTCAATATATTTTGTATTTAAAAAGTGTTATGAAAACCCGGGTGGTAGCATTCGTGCACCGAGGCTGCCTTTTATTTTGATTTATCTTATGAACCGGCAGTGAAAGCTGAACTTTGGAGTATGGTGCATCCGTAGGACTTACCAGATAAACAGCTTGGATCATTGAATAGGTGGGTTCTATGTGTATGTTTGCCTCATATTCTGACAAAGGACATCTGCACGTGCATCACATACGAACTCCTGATCTGTGGTAATGGGCTGTTAGAGAGAGACTGTTCGTCTTACTAGAAGGGGATGAAAACTTTTCTGAGGCCTTGAATCAGCATATCAACAGCTTTCCGCCCCCCTAATGCAAAGTTCAGAACAAACAAAAGACGCACCCATACTTGTACATCAATATATTGCCAGCACTAGCAAATACATTAGAACTCCGCAGTTTAATACTATCAATGTTAATAGTTAATGTATTCAAAAAATTGGAAGGTAGGTACATAGCAAGCCAGCGTAGAACTGGTACAAAATACAGCTTGACATGTATGTTACTTGATGATAGTCGAATTTTTATACAACTGTAAATATCATTTACCAGACATCTTGGATACCCTTATACCCATTCAGTAGCATGCAGAAGCCACTGTCGTGTTGAAGTCATCACAAGCAGAGCAGCACCACGATCTTCATGCCACAGTTCATTGGATTCAGAAATGCTGCACATTTAGGAATGGCTTCCTTCCTCTCCACTGGAATATCCAAGTGTATTGGGTTTTATCTTCATACTATTGTATGACACAATTCAGCAGAATATACTGCTCCGCAAGTCCAGAATTTGATGATGGAAACCAAGATGAGGCTATGTAATAGTTAAAATCTGAACCATAGATCCAATATTATCTTTAAGTAAATCGTAGTTTCATATCAATTGGCTAAGGGCTGTATGTCTAGTAGTTCATTCTTTAGAAACTCGTCCACCAAAGCGCCTCTGCCTCCGCTGAAATGAAAGTAGAGCCTCTGCATACTCGTCCTCTCCAAAATCGGGCCAAAGTGATTGGGAAAATAACAGTTCACTGTATGCTGCTTGCCACAACAAGAAGTTGCTCACTCTCAGCTCACCACTAGTACGGATAAGTAAATCAGGGTTGGGGGAATCCACAGCACAGTTTGTTGCTAGCTCTTGTTCAACTACTGACTCACTAATGTCTCGTGGTTCAAGCAGACCCTCCTTTACTTTGAAAGCAATCTTTTGGCAAGCTTGCACTATGTCGTTCCTTCCACTATAGCTAAGGGCAACAATCACTTGGAGCCGCTGGTTGTTCCTGGTCCTCTCCTCTGCTTCATCTATTAATTGCTGTAAAGACTCTGGGAGCTTTGAGGTATCTCCAATTGCACTTAATCGAATATCTTCCCTGTTAAGAACCAAACAACAGCCTAAATTTATTTCCTGCTGTCATTGATCCAAGTAATCAAGAACTCAACACATCTTGTGCAAGATTGGGCATAATGGACAAAAGATGAACAATCTCCAGTTAAAAACCCAATAGGAAAGGACTTCCTGTTTTCACCGTAGTTTCACTTAGTTTTGAAGGAATAATTTCTCATTCGATGAGCAAATATAGAAACCCTAGAATATTAGTTTTATGTTTTGATAAAGAAGGAAAGTCTCCCCAACAATTAATCACTGGCAAGAAAATATGGTTATACTGAGAATTAGTTGAAACCTCAAGAAAGCCATCCTACCATTATATTTGTGTTATATTATTAATTATTATGTATCTACATAAAGAAATCATGGAAACAGCAAACATATGATAGAGAGCAGGTAATTCTATGCAT
This sequence comes from Warburgia ugandensis, assembly GCA_035236585.1. Classification (NCBI taxonomy): domain Eukaryota; kingdom Viridiplantae; phylum Streptophyta; class Magnoliopsida; order Canellales; family Canellaceae; genus Warburgia; species Warburgia ugandensis. Next base: position 47,884,873 of record CP141138.1, on the reverse strand, counting down.
TCTTTTAGACATTTGTGACCTTCCACTTACACATTTGTTACTAAAAAGAATTCTTTCAGCACCTCAGAAAGAAATACAGAAAATTTATATAGTTCACCTGAAACTTCTCTTTTGTTGGAGGGGAATCGGTTCATTTACCTCCACAGATGTAAGTATAGTTGTAAGATATGATTTCTTTGTCTACAACAAAGATGAGAGAATGTTGGGATTTAATGTCATACATCTGGCAGGTTGGTATTTGATTCTTCTAGAATCAAGGAAAAAATACACAAAACTTTACAGTTGCACAGACCCTTCCAAGCTAGAGCTGGAGCACCACCGTACATTCATCTTATCTAGTTTAATCTTCAAGCATAAAGAATACAAGGTTTCGATTAAAGAAGTTTGTTGTCTTCCAAACGAGGACCATATATATTTCTCTAGCATTACTAGGTACAGTATTGAAAAAGGAAGATCAAGTGTGCACGGATCCTATCACTGAGATAAAGCCATGGGCAATATTATTGACAAGATTAAAGAGGAACTATCAGGTGTGCATGAATCCTATGACTAAGATGAAGCCATGGGCAATAGTAAAGCACTTAATTACATATACAGGCATGCTAAAATGATCTACCAATCATTAGACATTCCACATGCTGAAGCTGAATGCAATAACTGGAGACACTCCACATGGATTATGGCTTACCCATAAAAACCCAGATTGCCTAACCAAAAAAAAAAAAAACAGAAAATGGCGTTTCTAGGTTCTTTCTGATACTACAGAGTTCTTTGTCCTCTTTGCAGCTAACTTGGAAGGGGCTTTCTTGAAAGTAGAAAATGGAGCACGCACACAGAGAGAGAGCAAAGAAGGAACTAAAAGGTTTGATACAATTAACTTGATTGATCATGAGTCTGTGTACAAAGGTGCGGGTTGAATCATAGATTAGTTTCTTGTAAGTTATTGAGTATCATGAAAAGCATGGTTGAGATCCGTTATCAAAGCAGTAGTTTTTTTTAGCATTTGATACAAAGAGATGTGAAAGTGAAGGGGAGCCTTGGCACAACGGAAAAAGACCTTGAGGCCATGGGTTCAAGGCGTGGAAACAGTCTCTTATAAAAATACAAGGTAAGACTGCATACCCTTGTGGTCTGGCCCTTCCCTAGATCCCGCATAGGCGGGAGCTTCGTGCACCAGGGCTGCTCAGTATACAAAGAGACGTGAAAAAGTGAGACTACCAGAGACTTGATCTTTCGATGTTGACTCTATACAACATGCATCTTTCATACTTAATTACTCAATAGATGATGAATCAAAAAGCAACTCAGTTCAATACTCGAGGTAAATGTATGCTTCCCATAATTGTTAGCAAAAATTGAAAGATACTAATAGTACCCACTGAAGTTCATACGAATTCAAGCAAAAGTAACCATCCATTGTCCAAGAAACCAGACCTGTGCAGATTCTCAATCTCCGTTTTCAGAACACTCTCTAGTAAATACATTAGAAAGTTAACCTCCGCCTGAAATGCAAAAGCAGTAACATAAACATAAATAAAATCTCCAAGATCTCAAAACAGGTAAACTTTCTACTAATCTGAGAAAAGGACAGTCTCCGTGGATGAAGCTCTCACATATGCAGGGTCCCAGAAGGGGCAGATCACAAAGGTCTAAGCCATACCTTGCAATTTTGCAAGAGGCTGTTTTAGCGGCTCCCCTTCCTTCTACTAACTTGAGAAAGAAAAGAGAAAAAAAAAAGACTTACTTTTCCCCGAAGCCAGTTCTCATGTGAAAAAGCAAAGACGGTGAGAACCTTAACTCCCCATTTACACGACAGTTTGAGCACTTCCTGCAGAGCCTTTACGCCTGCTTCGTGCCCCGACCCCGTCGGCAACCCTCTAGCCCTGGCCCACCTTGAATTCCCATCCATGATTATAGCCACGTGTCTTGGAACGGATTCCTGCCGGAGCCCAGCCGGAAGTCGGGTATCGTCATTGATCCTTTCTGCTTCTTCTACTACTTGTGCAACAGGCGATTCTGTTTCAGAAGCAAAAACTCGAGACTTTGATGGAGAAAAAGAGAAATCTGCAGTAGGATTTCTGGAGCGAGAAGGAGAGTTCTTCGAGAGAGTAGAAGCGGGTCTGAATTTGCAGAGAGATTTCCGAGTATGTTCTCTTCGTAAGGGCGGCAATGGAGACTGGAGAGCGAGCATTTGATCAAACTACTGTTTTATACTTCTTCTGGTTCTCTACGGTCTGTATTTCTGAATTGAAAATGAAGATCAAGCAATAATATTTATAGAGAATTGTATAGATTCAGCAGTAGATTCTCTCACTCGATTTCAAATTTTCCAGGTGTGGAAAAAATTCAAATGCAGGACCAGAAAAGATTGTACAGGAGACACGCTAGTCCGAAGGCCAATGGGCGCGTCCCTAGAAGCACACTACATTTGGCACAAAGGAACCCCACCTTAGGATGATCCGAACTGTGCATCTATTTTCTCTGCTCTGGATCATGAATGTTTCAAAAATCGTGTGGATTGGGTAATTCTAAATCTACATGCTAAAATTTTGATCTTATGATACAGCAGCTACAAATCCGAAGTAATAATTTATTTTAATTCAAGATCCTAGCAATCATCGTGATAATTTGTTCAACAGATATCCAAAGCTGGAGAAATCATTGAACGGTTCGGATTATTCAAAGGCACGGCCCCTGTATTTCTAACGAAGCGCTCTACAGAATTTGGACCTACCATTGATCTGGTATAGACCGTAGTTACTAGTGGCCGTACTACTTGGCATCTGGTAGTTGGATTAATTTAAAAAGTAGGACCCACTTGAATCTGGCCAATGTGGGCCTTGCAAACGGCTTCGCTTTCTCTTAAATTTTCCTGAATGGTAGGCGCAGAGAAGATTGGGCCGTTTCCTAGCATGATTCCACTATATAGCTGCCAAGTGTCTGAAGAAATGTCCAAGAGAAGTTTTCAGATGATAATTTGATTGAAGGTACGGGTTCGTGGTTAAAGACGCTATTGGCAAAATATCTCCTCACAGATCAGTTTTGGACCTCATGTGTACTATTACTTGTTGGGATTGGCTTCTTCATTTGGCTGGCAGCGCACAAATTTCTATCCGTTGCAACTTGGGAGCCCCTGATAGACAACTTTGATCCTTGATGTATGGTAACGTCTTGTAAGTTTGTAGGTTCTATCTTCTGGATGGGTTTAGGACTGTGTGACTTCAATTCATTCACTGGTCTCAATTACAGAAAACGTTGTTCTGTGTGGGGCTATTGCTCAGCATTAGTGGTTAGTGCGGGTCATAAAGGCTAGTGATGTGCACACCATTGGAAAAAGACGGGACTTCTTATTTCAGGTTTTCATTTTTTTCAGCACGTAAAAGGGGCAGTCCCGGTGCACGAAGCTCCCCTTTATGCGAGATCCGGAGAAGGGTCGGGCCACAATGGCCTAAAGTAGGCGGCCTTACCTTGCATTTTTGCAATAGGCTGATCCCACGCCTTGAACTCGTGACCTCAAGGTCACATGACGACAACTTTTATCGTTGCGGCAAAACTCCCCTTCATTTTTTTCAGCACTTAAACTATCTAAAAAATCACTAGAACACATGTACGATTTTTTTAGTTATCAAATCTCATATGATATATGTGGGCCTGATATATTAGTATGTACAATGAATATAATTTATTAAACATATATGGGCCTGATATTTTACTGACATAAAACGTCATTATCCGTCGTGACCTATGATTTGGAAGGTTATAAATCTTCTAAAATTTAGGCTTCGCGTTGTGACCTATGGTTTGAATGGCTTAGATCTTTTAGAATGTGAATGCAAATCTTGTATAACCTATATTTGGATGGTTTAGATCTTCTAAAATATGGGCTCATCTCTAACATGGCATACGATTTTTGTATTTTATTTCTTCTAACGCATTAGCCTAGTCTTACATGGCTTGTAATTTGAAGAGTTTAGATCTTCTAAAATCATTCAAATCATAGGCTTATATTATATAGGATCTATACCCATTCAAACCGTAGGTAATAGAGCATAATGACATTTTAGATCAGTAAAATATCGAGCCCACGTATGCTTTTATAGTTTATACTCGTTGTACACATAGTCACAAAGTTAAAATTCAGGAAAAGGTCAAAAGACACAAAATTTTAAAAAACACATGAAAAAGAGATGGCAAAGTGCGAAAAGAAATTAAGAAAATATAAACATTTCGTCGAAGGAAAGAATCAAAAAATTCAAATGGTAAAAATGCAAATATACAGTCTACTTAACAACTTCTTTAGGGGAAAGAGATATTACTATAGACAAATTAAACATAATATTTAAACTTCCAAACAAAATTACAAAGTTAAAAAAATTAAAATAAAAAAAGAGAAATAGAAAGTCAATTATTATAGTTGCAAAGATAGAGATTTGAAGCATGGATAGACCTATTTAAGAAAAATAAAACGCTAAAGATAAAAATTCATAAGAAGAAAAAAATAAATAAAAGCATGTAGTTGTAAAAGGAAAAATAAACTTAATAATAGGAAGTTAAAAATATATAAAACGAAAAGAGAAAAACTAAAAAAAGGGTATACAAGTCACAAAAATATGGATATTTTTCAATAAAAAAGGAACAAGCGGAGTATTTTGTTACTATAGTTGTATACGATGGATCCACATAATTACGCTTGAAGAATCCTGCAAAATAAGGTAAGTCAGTTAAATATAATCTTAATCTGATTAAGAGTCTTAATAGGAGAAGGAAAAGGAAAGTAGGATTAGAATTATACTAGAAAACTTTTCAGGTCTCTGGCCTCTATAAATAGGACCAGAGGCACAACCAAAATCAAGAGAACAGAACAGGTATAATCCTCTCTCATAGTGAAGATATTTCCCCTCCTCCTCTCGTGGACATAGGCTATACATAGCCGAACCACGTAAATCTCTGTGTGTTGTGTGTGATTGAGTTTCTTTGTGATTTTGATCCTAACTGCTGCACCTAACAGCCTCCACACTAAATAGATCTCTTGGTATAGCTTTTCTAAAAATGTTACATATAAAATATAACCTATTATTAAGAATTTTATTACGCGTGACTCTTAATATAATTAGAGAGACCTCCACCCAATTAGACACCATCTATTTGTTTCTAAAGTAACATATAGAAATCAATCTCTTCACTAAAGTCTTGAGAAATGACTTGTGACTTAGCTTTTACCACTTGCACAACTTGGGAGCATCCAGAAGGGGAGCCTTGGCGCAACGGTAAAAGTTGTCGTCGTGTGACCTTGATGTTACGGGCTCAAGGCATAGAAATAGCCTATTGTGAAATGCAAGGTAAGACTGTATACTTTAAGCCATTGTGGTCTGCCCCTTCCTTGAACCCCGCATAGGCAGGAGAGCATCCTGCACTAGTCAAGCATCTTGACTAACATGAGGTTACTTTTTCAGTTGATCTGCGTTGACCCTTAAGACTGGTGTAAGAGCGGTTAAATTGTAAGAAATTTCAGTTTGTGATTGATACTATATTAAGAGGAGGAGAATTTCCTTTATAAATAAAAATTAAACTAAATTGTGGTCGGCCTGTGGCCCCACAACTAACGAGTACCAGCACGGGAGGGAACTCCCGCCTAAGGGCAATGCCATCGGAGCCTTTGCGAGGTCGTTAATCTGCCACTTTAACCGTTAAAATTCCTGCCATTTCAATGACAAAAATACCCTAATAATTCCAAGATATTCCGCACAGAGAGGCATACTACTATTGTTAGTGTTCCGCAGAGAACACGTTCATCGTCTTCCTAAAACTAAAAGTAGAAACGTTAAAGGTTCTTTCACTTTGTCCTCCTCTTCTCTTTCCCAACACAGCACAGGTTGGGCGGTTGCTCTCTGCCTCCCGCTTTCATTTCAATTCAACCCTTGATTGTCCTCTTCCTCTTCCTTCTGTAATTTAATTTATTTTCCATCCAAACCATTTCATTTTCTTCATAATTACAGGAATGTCTCCTCAACCCAAAGGATCAAGCTTTCCCAAAGTGGTTATATAAAGAGACTGCGATACAGGAGAAAGTTTCTCTTCATCTGAGGAATAAGCAAAAGAAGTGATTTAAAAAGAAGTTGTAAAAACAGATAATGGCAGGAAAATGGGAAGAAAGGGATTGGTTTGCAACAACTCCATTGCCAAGGAAAAAACCCCCATCAGTATCAGGCTCAGGAAAGTCTGCAAGGTATGGACATTATTTTTCTTACCTTTTCTTTTTAGTTTTTTTGCTTTGTGTTTGGTTGAGGTGGATTATTTCCGTTTTAGATTTGCAAAGGGACTGGTCACGAAGCGGGATTTAGGAGCGCACTGTGTTAGGATAAGAATCTTGGTCAATTTAGCTTACATCCATTGGAAGAGAGAGCAGAAAGCGTTCACTATAAGGAGAATGAAATGAGCGACAAACAACTTTGGTTATGACTCCAATTTATAAGACTCTAGAGAATTAAAATCACATATTTTCCTTCAAATCTGCTCCTAATTTCCAAATCTTGATTTTTCAAGATTTCCAAATCAATCCTTGACTTACTGCTTTTTTTCTTGAATGATTAGGACGATATGTTCTTTTTGACAGGTCTAAATCAGCCAGATCACCAACTTTCATATGGGGATGGATCTTATCAATTCCCCCCTACCATCCCTATGCATACTTCTCTAGTTAGAATCTGCACCAATTTTTCATATGTTACTACCTTTGTCAACATATCTATAAAATTCTCATCAATGTGAATCTTTTCTAATTTTAGCATCTGTTCTTCTGTCACCTCGTATATCTAGTGATACCGAATGTTAATGTACTTTGTGCACGTATGATACATTAATTTCTTACTCAAATCCAAAGTGCCCTGAGTGTTATAATGTACCTTATATTCTTCCTGTGTGATACCAAGTTCTTGAAAAAACTGCTTTATCCACAACATCTTCCTGTCAGCTTTAGCTACAACAATGTACTCTGTTTCTGTTGTTAATAAAGCAGTACATTTCTTCAACTTGGATTGCTAAGACACATCTCTCCCTACAAAAGTGAGAAGAAATTCCGATGTTAGCTTTTTTCCATCAAGATCTCATTCTATATTAGCATCTATATATTCTTCCAGGATTGTTTCTGTCCTTTCGAAATATAAGCATAACTTAAATGTACCCTTTATATGCCTCAGTATCCAGTTCACGACTTCTTAATAATCTTTGCTTGGGTTGGATAGGAACTTGCTCATGACACCTACTGCATGAGCAATATTTGGTCTTGTGCATACTCGAGTATACATTAGACTCCCAACTTTTTATGAGTAAGAAATTATAGTCATCTTGTTTGTCTCCTATGTTGTTGAAGGACACGTATGTTTACTCAGTTTGAAATGGTTGCCAAGCAGAGTGTCGACTAGCTTAATACTATCCATGCTGAATTGCTTGATTACTCATTCAACATACTTCTCCTATGATAGCCATAACTTTCTCACTTTTTTATCACATGTGATCTTCATACCCAAGATCTACTGAGCTGGTCTTAAGTCCTTCATGTCAAAGGACTTGGATAACTCATGCTTCAACTTGCTAATCATGGTTGCGTCCTGTCTAACTATCAACATATCATCTACAAAAAGTAGGAGAATGACAAATTTACCCTTAGGTAGTCTCTACACGTCTACACACTAATTCGTAGCCGTCCTTTTGAATCCTTGACTCGTTATAAATAGTGGCTTTCTCTTGCTGATCTTCCAAGCATTGGCATCTCTCCTTTAGTCCAAACATGATCTCCGTCATGTGTTTTTGCTTTAGTTTTCATTGATTGGCAAATCCTAGATCACATAAGATGTTGGTGAGTGATCGTGCACACTCAAATTTCCTTCATTAAGGGCCAGTGATGATGGAGGTCACCGGTCTTGCCTTTTTCTCTTCGGGCGTTGTTGAGTCATTGGCTCCCTCACTTCTTTTTCCCTGCGGTAGTCTCCTTCCTTGGGCATTCAGGAGATATCCGCTCCTCCCACCATTTGGCGGTCACTATTCTACTAGAGCGTCGGATCCCTCAACCAGTGCATTGCATCATAGTCTGTGGTTGTTCTTCCTTTGATCAATGGCTAGTGATAGATAGCACGGTCAGTGGATCTATCGACATCTCCATTGCTTCACCGGCCGTCTGGCCAATCCTCCTTTCACACTTTCGCCACTATGCAGTTTGCGAGTCTCCATCGCATCTTTGCGGTGTTCAATGATCTCCGTCTCATCGTGATCTTCACCATAGATTTGAGGATTGCGCTCTACTCCGTCACCAACAGCAGTCTGTCGTTAATCCCCTATTCCTTTCTTAGAAATAACTCTCTAGTTCTACCTTTTCTCCTCCACCTCTGCACCATCCAGCCACCGTGCAACAGGCAACTACCAACCTCTCCGATCAGCAGCTGAACATGGCCAAATTCAGGTTCTGTACTATTGACCTTTGTGGTCTGTCCCTTTTCTGGACCCCACATACACGAGAGCTTTGTACACCAAGGCTACCCCTTATGGCGACCAGTGAATAAAAGTGATCACAGAGTGAGATACTCTAGGCCACAGTGCAACAAAGCAATCTATCCAAGAATGTAGATCTGGATAAAGTGAGAGATGTCCAACCCTCCGTTGGCAAGAGAGTCCACTTCATACAGGCACGGAGATATTTGTGTTAGCAAAGACGAGCTTCTCTTGTGCTTTCATGCTGAGAGCTTCTAAAACTTTATTATGTTCAGCTGATTGTAGTCGTATGATCAAATTCTTACAAGAAGAGAATAGACTAATAGAAGGTGGGCTCTATTCTATGATAGAGCTAGAAACTATTGGGGTAAGATACAGTCATCTCTCTCTCTCTCTCTCTCTCTCTCTCTCTCTCTCTCTCTCTCTCTCTCTCTCTCTCTCTCTCAGTATGTATCCATATACACATACATAATCATCTTTCTTTTACGTCAAAATGTTTTTGTTCTCTATTGGTTCTAGTATTCAGTTAGAGATAATGTTAAAAAAAATTAAGTTTAATTAAAATACTTCATAACAACCTAAAGGGACAAGTAAACTGTTTTAATTCCGGATTTTACTAGCATAACATCTATCTTGTATCATATTGGTTCACGATGGATCTAATCAATAAGTCCTCCAACAATGAAAATTAGAAATAATAATTCTCCCATGGATCCTATATTTATCTGTATGAAGAAGAAATCGTATCTATCTATATGAAGAAGAAATCATGTAAGGAAAGGATTCTTATTTGTACAAATGGTACTTCAAACTTTGAATGAGCATGAAGAAATTAATGATACTTCTTTATCTTTTGAGTTGCTCTGCCAGATCAGTCGCTTAAGATCTTTGGTCTTCATCCGGACCCGATGAAAAGAGTTGGATCACTTATTATAGATTCGTTGAGAATGATTCTGATCTAGCTCATGACTTATTATAAGTAGAAGGCACTCTGGTGGGATCCTCAAGGACAAAAAAAGATTGTAGTCAGTTTGATAATGATCGAGTGACATTGCTTCTTTAGTCTGAACCAATTGAAACAAATTTTTAAGTCTTCAGTTCCTTATGGTGCTCTCAAGTCTAAGTTTCTACATGGTGAGCGCGCTAATTTTCACTTGGAGAATTGTGCCATGCAAGAATGCTACGATTATCAAGAAATCTCTAATTTACTGCTGGCAATGAGAAAGATAATATAAATGAAAGGCCGTCAGAAGATTGACAAGGTTATTTTAGTGGTGTCGGATCTTCACCCAGTAGGCCATACTTGTCACTTGTCGGATGTATCTTCATTCATATCATTCTTGGGTTTGGATTTATGTGTTCATTTATCACCTGTACTGACTTATCATCTATTTTATCTCTTCTGTTTTAGGGTAGATACACGTTCAAACAAGAGAACTGGTGTGCCTGTTTTAATACATAAGAACGGTACTAGGGTCGTGGGACTTCAATGCAATCCTTTTCTGGCAGAGCTGCTTTTAGGAAGCATCTTTTTTACAAGAACTGGAGTTCTGCTTTTACTTTTACATAAGCGGTTCACTTTTTCTGGAACTACATTAAGGGAGCCTTGGAGCAACCATAGAGTTGTCTTCGTATGACCTTGAGGTTACGGGTTCAAGGCATGAAAACAGTCTTTTACAAAATGTAAGGTAAGGCTGTGTACTATTGACCCTTGTGGTCTACCCCTTCCTTGGACCCCGCATACGTTGGAGCTTCATACACTCGGGCTGCCTTTTTTTATTTATTTTTTTCTCTATTTTTGGTATGTATGTGCAAATTGGTCTTTGTTCCTTTTAGGAGGTCGCATTGCACATTATATGCATTCAAGGAATGAGGCATTGCCTAGCCATAGATGCATGGGTCAAGGGTATATCATCATTATCGTCATTAAGACCTTATCCCAATAAGGGGTTGGTCGCATGAATCTTGTTCCTCCATTCTCTTCTATTAAGTACCATGGCTTCATTTAGTCTCAAATATTTTAAAAAAATTCCCACAACTTCTATTCTCGTTCTTTTGAGCCTTCCCATTGTCTTTTTAGAACCTTCTACCTCACTCCTTCTAAGTGGTGCCGTTTTTAGTCTTCGTTAGACTTATTCAAACTGTCTAAGTCTAATTTCCCTCATCTTGTTACCTATTGGTGCTGCTTTTAAGTTTACTCTAATGTTTTCATTCATAATTCTATCGTTTCTTGTCTTGCCAATCATCCATCTCAACATTCTCATTTCTACTACGCTCATCCTATGAACATGATGTTCTTTAACTGCGCAATACTCTGATCCATAGAGCATGACTGGTTCAAGGGTCTATGAGAAGATAGTATTATTATGCATCTTTTCATGGTTTAGGTCTTACGTACAAGTGTATTATGTACAGCTTGTTGAATTGATATCATCCGCTTGCATACTGTGTCCTTCTTTATTGACTGGGTATGCAATGTTTTTTCTCTTGCATATGGATACATGAACTCTGTCAAGTGGCTCCATTTGTTGTTAGTTTGTACATTTGTAGTCCACTCATTGATGTTGGAGTTTACTTGCACGAGTTCACGAGGGGTGCCAATAAGTGCATAATGCAATGGGTACTGTTATGGTTTTTCCATTTATATAATACACACATACATGCTCACAAGTCGTGGTTCTTTCTTTAAGTTTGTTGCTTTTGTTCTCAGTCTATTTTCCTGATCCTTAGCAATCACGATGTTTTTCTCTTGTAGGTACTTATCTGGGATATGCTGCATGGGAGCTGGATCTTCACTCTGCAACTTGGCTAATGGTCGGGTTGTCAATTCCTCTTATTTCTCTCCTTTGACTGGTAGTAAAATCCTAGCTACTTCTCAAGACAACCGCATTCGATTATGGGACTCCATCTTTGGAAATTTGGAGTCTTAACTAATTTCGTCAATGTTTTAGTTTCAGAGTTCCCATAGTCAATCTCTGGCCAAGCATTCTGGGCTGGAAGGAGGCAAGCAAATGAAGGGAGGCATTTACGGACGGATACAATTCCAAACAGAAAACTTTCTTACTTTTGCCATCAAGCTCGAGCAGAGAGACTGTGCACGGCCATGATTTATACCGGCATTTAACCCGTTTCCGAGCTGACTTGGACCCAGGGTTAATTGTTGTAAGATTCTTGTCTGCATTTTAATTCACCAAAGGCTGACAGGTTCCTCCTGCCGCTAAACATTTGACGTCTACAGGACCCGTCGGAGTCTCTTGCAGTTATTGGTCTTTACATAAGCGAGAACTATAATGGAGTTGCGTTGAATCCCATTGACTCTATAGACACTAGTACTGGGCAACTTGTTGCTGAGGTGATGGAACCAAACATTACAATTATCAGTCCTGTGAATAAGCTGCATTCTCCTGAAGATTTGATGGCGTCTGGTAGTTCAAGGTTAAAAGCCCTCTGCTACTCTTTTTACTCTTGGACTGTCTAGATAATCCACTGCTCCATGTGCACGTGGCTATAGCCTGGTGGCTACCAAATAAATGGCACTAGCCCCAAAATCCTGGTGAATTGGCTCTCTCAGCTATAGATGGTCTTTTGATCTGCTAATGGTCAACCACAAATATCACATTGGCAAGCAGCCCTTTTTCTGTTGAGCTGTTAGTATGGTCCAATTGGCATAATTTTGGGATGCACGTCCCCATGTGTGTGCTAAGCACTGGACTTGCAAGCCCATGCAGTGCCCAGCATTGTGCCGTATTTGTATTTTATGCAAAAGACAAAAATCACCATTAAGTGTCGTGGATCTTTGCTAATATAGTTGTTAACAAATTATGCTGAACTGGGACTTTGAAAGACTTAATGTAGAATCAGTGTTCTGATTCTGGTTCTGTCATAAGTTGATGTTAAACTCCGTACAGTTTATTTAGTTGAAGTGTTCCACTTATTGGGCGTTACTGGACAATTATGAAAAAGACTTCAATGCTCAATGCGGAATAGAAGTTAAAATTCTGTTCAGTGTCTGATATTATTTGGCTTTATGGTGACACTTTCAGGTCTATCTTCATTTGGAGGCCCAAAGAATTCTTAGAGTCTGTTCAGGGAACTGATATTATTTGGCTTTATTGTGACACTTTCAGGTCTATCTTCATTTGGAGGCCCAAAGAAATCTTAGAGCCTGCTCAGGGAACTGATATTTTTTCTGTATTGTGACACTTTCCGGTCTATCTTCATTTGGAGGCCCAGAGATACCTTAGAGCCTGTTCAGGGAAAGGGTGAAAGGAAGTTCAAGATGTCTGTTTGCGGAGGGGAGGGTAAGAAATCGAGTAAAAAGATTGATGACGAAAGTGACAATGATTTTGATACATCCAACTCAAAGCCTAAGAAGTTGAAACCTAAAAAACATGAATCAAAATCGTCTCGTGCCAGTCTGATGAAAGGTTAGAAGCAAAGATGAAGAAAGCCATGTTCGTGCGCAAAATGTGTCAAGGTGGTTACACAGACGAGAGAAGTCTCCAGGTTACTGCAGCAGTGTCCTAGACATGGTGCTGGTACTGCCACAGGTATTCCAGCGTTTCCTGTCTGCTTTTTGATGGACGATCCTTCACCTGGTTTACTGTTATCTGAGTACTCAGCGAGACTATGCTGTTGCTTTGTCTCCTGCATTGTGGTTGTGGAAGTTTTTGGCCGCAGGAGGTTCAGCTTGCTATGAATTTTGTGTAGTTGCTAGTTGCCACTATATTCTGTTCCATTTCATATACTGTTCTACAGGATAAGGCAATGCAGGTTATTACATCAACCCCTGCATGTCTGTGGCTGCTAGTCCGTTTGTTTGTTCTGGGCCTAACTGGAGGTGTAACTGGTGGGCATATATTTTGATGATCCAAATCATTGTTTTTCTACATGCTATAAATAGGTAGGCAGAAGGAGAGCCTTGGCGCAAAGGTAGAGTTGTCCTTGTGTGATGTTGAGGTCACTGGTTCAAGGCGTGGAAACATCCTTTTGCCAAATGCAAGAAAAGACTGTACTATTGACCCTTGTGGTCCGCCCCTTCTCCAAAATCAAATTGTGAGAGAAATGGGAGCTTAGTAAATTGGAATTCTATGAAAGTAGAATTTTTATCTTGTATTTTTTGTGTGCGTGCAAACGAATTGGAGGGAGTTAAGAGTCGAGAATCCAATTACGAGAGGAACGTAACATTAGCAACCTCAATAACATGGAACTTGAGCGGGGTCTAAGTAGGGGTGGCAAAATATGACACGACACAAAAACACGACACGAACCCGACACGAATTTAGCGGGTTTGGGTCGAGTCTTATCATGTTTGTGTCATTTTCGGGTCAACCCGAAATTGACATGACAAAAATCGTGTCGTGTTCAAGTCAATCAATGTGACCTGTCGTGTCGACCTGTTTGACACGCGACCTATTTATTCATTTTCATCACCTCACCTTGATGCTTGATCCATCTAATCTACGGTTGAAAATAGGATGGTTCCGGTTCATCTCTGACCGTCATATACCAGATGCAATATAGGACGGTTCCAGATGAACCGTCCTATATTCTCAACATGTAATATAGGACGGTTTCAGAAGAAACCGTCCTATATTCTTCAATAGGTAATATAGGACAGTTCTTATAGAACCGTCCTATATTCAAGTTTCAACAAGAATATAGGACGGTTCTAGAAGCATTTTCTCTATTATTAATACATCCTCAAAAGAGGAAAAGCTCCCTAACCTTAATAATACAAGAAGGGCTAAAGTAATACCAGAAATTTGATTTCTATTTTTATTTTGTATAAAATTCTACTGAAGAATCAAATAATCACTTCTACATGTTACCATTCAAACTGAAGAATGGATATCGATCATTCCTTGCGAGTGAGAAGAAAAAGGATGGCCTTTACCAATCCTTTTATGAAGAGATCGGCAATTGATCTTCACTTCTAATGGTTGGGGTTCTGATGATTTCGGCAATCACCTTTTCCCTGAGAATGGATATCGATCATTCCTTGCAAGTGAGAAGAAAAAGAACCGTCCTATATTCAATTAGTGGCATTGAGTGAGAGGCAACTAACTTTTGCTAACTCATACACTACCAAACTTAGCAAGGAACTAAGACTTTCCAAGAGTTGTGAATTGTTCTGTTTTGGCATTACCTTGGTACGGTGGTAGAGGGGAGCTGCAAGTTGGATTGAAACCACACACTGTCCACCATGGGCTCGTGTAGATGCGCTAATAAATTGGTCTGGCCTCCATCACAGTGAATAAATTAATGACACTCTTTACTTTTAGAGGGCTCACTGAAAAGGACAAGAGACCACCTAACTAAGTCAATAGAATATGATGAACGGATCAGATTACATGCAAAACAAAACATAAACAATCTCTAGTTACAGATTAAATCAAGTTTGTTCTTCGGCCATCGATCACATGCAAAATAAAGACATAAACAATCTCTTGTTACATATTAAATTGCATGATAAATAGAATAATATTCAATATCTAAGTATACACGGATCTTATATTAGTCGACTGATGGAAATTCCTCAAGAGTATTTCTTCAATCAACAATCTCTAATCATGATCTAGAGAATTTCTTCAATCAACAATCTCTAATCATGATCTAGAGATAAAACACAAGAAAAACAGAGAGATACTTACTAGTAGTTAGAGGAAAACTTCATAGAACTTCTTCTTGATTGACTCGAGTAGCATGCACTATGATTGAAATAATTGTAGCACAGGGTTGGATTGATCAAAACTCGTTCACTCAACTCACTATCTTCTCTCCAGAATGTCTGTCTTTCACTTGACCATTTGCTTATTCAGTGTCCAACTTGAAGCATTAACATGTCATTTACATGTAGTATTGTAACAATAGACTAGGATGGTTACAATGTAATATAGGACAGTTCATCTATAGACTAGGATGGTTACAATGTAATATAGGACGGTTCTTCTGAAACCGTCCTATATTATTTATTTTATATTTACTTAATCGGGTTACACAAGTCGTGTCGTGTTAACTCGTTTAATAATCGTGCCGGGTTCGGGTCACGAATTCTTGACACGAATATTAAGTGGGTCGTGTTCGTGTCGACCTATAACTCTAACGTGTTGTGTTCGTGTCGACACAAACACGACCCACCAACCCGAATTGCCAGGCCTAGGTCTAAGCATGTCAGAAAGAACATTTAACGATCTCAAGATATCTTCAGTAGATGTATTTTGACCGGTTGAGAATTGAGATCATCGATCGGAGAAGGGGGCAGCTCTAATCTAAGATGTGACGAAGGGGATTGACAATTGAGATCATTGAACATTTCTCCTAATATACATTTTGCAGAGCATGTTGTAGAGTTTTAGTTTGATAGGTACAAGCTATGATAATTTCTCGTGATCTAGGCCATCCAATTGAGAGGCTGATTTTCTTGGTGGGGCATGCTTGTGCCCCACAAAGAGAACCTAAAATGGATTGTCCATTTAATTCATTTGAGACTTCCACACCAATTAGGGGACTTAGCTTATATGGATGGGATGCTCTCTCTTTGTTTTCGCAACATACATGTGTGTGTGTGTGTGTGTATAGAAGCGCAGTAATTTCAGTAAGGAGTTGTGGGTGTAAAATGAGGGTGACATTTGATTGGTCGAGAAAAAGTTTCTAACTGTCATTTCCTCTAACTTTTTTCCAACCAATCAAATGTCAAATGCTTCTTGCACTGCATGAAATAGCTAAAATGAACACATCCTATATATATAATAAGGCTAATAGAATATCACCAATGAATGTACTTCATCTTTTTCTTGTAACGGAAACCAAGTTTATAGCCATTAAAAATCCTTGGCCCTTCTTCTCTAATAACCATTGGAAAAGACAAGTGAAGTAATTAAATGCATTGGCACATTATTAAGAGTACAATAGTTGATTTCTTTTGTAAGGATGTTTAATTACGGTTAGTTAAATTTTTATTTCTAAAATTGTGCCTTTGCACATAAGGAAATAGTGGCCATCCACTTGTACACGCATGATAAATTGAAAATAAGAGAAATTAATTTTTTACTTCAAAAGTAGCCATAAAGGAAACTTGAGAAATTCACATCAACAAAATCTTGTCTCTTTTTGAGTAGATATACTCAAATTATTGTGCATGTGGTATTTCACTCTTGTGCAAAGATTAAATAAATCTTCCTGCTAGTTACCAAGATGAACAGATATGCTAATATGAATAATATGGACATTTTACATATTAAATACAAAATTTAAAAAAAAAAATTAGCATGTGTGCCCCAGTATCTTTACTATCTCTTGGAAATGGTTAGATTGAACTCAAAAAAGAAAGAAGAAGAAGAGGGTTGCTAGGAAGGAGATGGGATGATAAAAAGGAGGTGGGTAGATTTACTATTTTTATTTCTTTCTTTTCTTTTTTAAATAAAGTTCCCAAACATGTTATAGTTAGTTACATAGCTCTAGTCATATCAGCCAACTAATCTAATTGGTTTACGGTAGATGCAGATAAAAGGGCAGCCCCGGTGCGGGAAGCTTCCGCCTATGTGGGGTTTGGGAAAGGGGTGGACCATAGGAGCTTATAGTATGCAACCTTACCTTGCAATTTTGCAAGAGGCTGTTTTCACGCCATGAACCCGTGATAAGAATAAGAAATGAAGTCTTAGGATGATGTTGCCTTTGTTTATATAAATTTAATTTTAAAAAAGTGTTGTAAATCTTATAATCCCCATAATATATATATATATATATATATATATATGTATGTAAGAGAATTTTAGTCAATATATAAATGGGAAGTAATGTAATCATCCCTGTTTCTTTTCCATTTTTTTTGAAACGATGGACTCACTTAACTCACCCGCTTGAGGAACCTCAAACCCATGACCTTCAAGAATGAGAGCTCACTCTTGCAGCAATGCACCACACTTATTTTTATTAAATTAGCACCTTACTAATGTTTTGCACGGCCATAACTCAATGTAGACCCAATTTGATGAAGATTCAAGAAGTTCAGAATATTGCCCTTGACTTAGATGGGCTATGATCCAAAATTTTCATCCATTGCAAAATCTTGGCCTCTGTTTTCTTTAAGTTACAAACTGAACAGTAAAAATAGTAATATCACTGTCCATTTTATAACTGAAAATAAAAACAGCTAAGATCATCCATTGTATGAAAATTTTAGATCATAGCCCATCAAAGTCAAGGCCAACATTCTAAACACTTGGGTCTTCACAAAATTAGGCCCACATGGAGTTATAGCTACCCATAACATTAGGAGGCTAATGTATTAAATTTAGAGACAACTATACGAAGGGGAGCCTTGGTACAATGATGAAAGTTGTCATCATGCGATCTTAAGTTTACGGGTTCAAGGCATGGAATCAGTCTCTTGTAAAATGCAAGGTAAGGCTGCCTACTATAGGCTCTTATGGTCTTCCCCTTCCCCAGACCCCGCATAGGCAGGAGCTTTGTGCACAGGGACTGCCCCCTAAACAACTATACCATTTCCCTAATACATAGAAAACTATTTGGGGTCTCGAATTTTTTCACCACTCTAACACTAATTTTCTCATAAAAAAAAAAAACAATAAAAACAAGTTTTCCAAACACGCGCAAACAAAAATGCAACTGCATTTTGTCTAGCAATGTTGAGTAAGGGTAGTTTTCCTTTTACCGATGAATATCAGACTTCGAATCTGAGTCCAAGAAGCAAAATGCGAAAATTTTCAAACCCTACCGACTCATCCGCCCTAACTCGCCAGTTTGACAACTCGCTTACAATGGTTTGGTTGTTCATTGTTGATTGAGGTATCAACGTCTCCACCTGTACTCGCAAGAGAGACCGCGTGATGTCGGACCTGACCGTAGCATAAGCCGTGCCGAAGAAATGGACACGAGAGAGCGAAGGTGAAAGTTCTCACGGGTCTTCCGGGGGCTTAACCAACTTCTTAGCTGCTCATGAAATCACCCATGTTACCTCGGAGTGATTATTGTGATGATTGTCTGGGCGTGTAAAGCAGTGCAATGAATTACCCACAAGTACATGCAGGCACTCGTGTCCTTGCTCACCATGAAAGTTAGGCCAAGCAGCTAATTCTTAGCCCAAGGTTTCCCCTCATATTTGCAAGTAATTGGGCTTACCTTTGGATGATCAGACACGTTTATCTTATTATTCAGGTATTTGAAATCGTGACACTCTATTTAGGAGATATCCACGGCCGGCGCGATGAGATGAACGGCCGATCATCCAAAGGTGAACCCCTTCGTGGAACAAACAAAGGCGCTTATTGGCTTGTTAGTGTAGGAGTCTCAGAAATTGCGTGTTACAAATTTACAGCACGCATGTGCGTCGCGAAAGCGACTCCGTGGATAATTTAGGGGACGCGGGGGTATCTTCGTAATTACGAATATGAAGGGGGGAGATTCTCGTAACTTTATGCCTTCAAAATTCCCCGGGCCAGATGGACACTATTGCGTTAAAACCCGACCTTTCGTTCTCCCTACTGAAAGCAGCGGCAGGGAAATCGGAACAGAAACGAGTTGGAGAAGAAGAAACGTAAAGGAGGAAGGCTGTTTCTCTGTTGCGTTCATGGCGGTTTCCAACGGCAGCGAGTTTTTTGAGATCGAGATCGACGAGGAAAACCAGATATTCCCACGGCCTTCGAATGCCGAATCAATCGCAGTGGACGAAGAAGAGCTGCTTTGGGCGGCGATCGAGAGGCTACCCTCTCAGAAACAAACAAAGGTCGCTATATTGAAGAGGAATGCTTCGAAGCCAGGTCCAGTTTCTGAAACCGTTGACGTCCGGAAACTCGATCGGACAGCGAGGGAGAAGGTTGTTCAATCGGCTTTTGCCACCAACGAGCAGGATAACTACATTCTCTTGGCCGGAATCAAGGAACGCCTTGACAGGTGAGTGAATCTTCTTTTCCTTGCTGTCTTCTTAGGTTGAACTGAAGATTGCAGTTCTCAAAATATATTGACTGAAAGGAAAAGAGAACAAGAACCAGAAGCAAAAGGTTTCTTGATTTCCATTCAGCGATTTGTAACTTTGCTTCTGATCCTTGTGTTCTAGAGATTTTCAGAATGTCAAATCCATTGAAACAAGTTAAAGAAGAGATTTTGACTGTAAAGGTATCTGAAATTCCTGCTGCTTGCGAACTCATTCCGAGGAGTTGGAAATTGCTGCTTGATGATCAGAAATCAAGTTTCGCCACGGAAAAGGTCTTTTAACAGAGGACGTTTCGGATGGTGAAATTCCTGCAAATCCACGAAACTTGCCGACTTACGTGCAACTGGAAGATATCCCAAGCTTTATCGCCTTTAATCTATATATATCTAATCCCTAATTTAAAAAGTATTTAAATATATTATATTCACCTTCCTTTTTTCTCGTAATGGCACTCCTCTCAGCTTCTGAGAAGAAGATTTGGCAAGTGAGAAGTAGAGGCATTGTGAAGATTGCTTTCTGGAAACACAAATCAGGACGCCCACCTTTAGTAAATATTACATCGTGTGAAAATAAATCGCTCTCATAAGAACCGTTCATTAATAATTCATAGTGGAAGGGTCACATCAAGACAAATGTTTGGAAAATCAGGCAAATATTTGTAAAAAGTTAGGGAAAACATCTGAATTTAATTTTTTCAATTAGGAATTTAAACTAGTTGATTAAATATATTTTTTGACAAGTTATTTAGAAAAATTGAGTTATATTTGGCGGATTGGCATCAATTTTCATAAATTTGCAATCAAACTCAGAAAATGACTACTTTTGAATTAAGCAGCAAAAATTGAGGGATAAAAAAGTCAAGAAAATTTCAATTATTGGCAGATTTATAGTAGCTAGGATTCTTTCTATTTTGCCGCGTCCTGAAGTTTGCTCTTATTTTATTCTTATTTCTTCAACAGAGTTGGTTTGGAAGTTCCAAAGGTGGAAGTGAGATTTGAGAACTTGAACGTAACAGCCAGTGTCCAAACCGGAAGCAGAGCTTTACCGACTCTTCCGAATTACCTTCGTAACATACTCGAGGTTCGTATAAATGCTGCCATTTTCTCTCCTCTTTTTCTTCTTTTATAATTAAAAAAAGAAAGAAAAAGCAGGCCGTGCTCGAAGCTTTTGCATACAAGGGGCAGACTATAAAGGGGCCTTTCCTTGCATTTTTTCAAGAGGCTGTTTTTACGCCTTGAAGACATGACCTTCAAGTCACATAACGACAACTCCTGCTGAGATTTATTTGATTTTCTATGCAGCAATGCCTTACTGGAGTGCGAATATTTCGCCCAAAGAGGCACACCTTAACGATCTTGAACAACATCAGCGGAGTCGTCAAGCCACGCAGGTACAGAAAATCAAGAGGTTGTTCTTAAGAAATGCAAAATTAAAAGAGCGTGTGACTTCTTAACGATCTTGAACAACATCAGCGGAGTCGTCACACTCTTTCTTTCTCTCTTTAATTAAGACTGAAGTTATCAATTACATTTTTTAAGAAAGATACCCTCCTATTCACTTTCTCTTCTGGCATGGTATTGGACGTGCATGTGCAAGCTTACTTACTAGTGATCATTATGAGAGAAGATTTTGTGCATGACATGCCTAAAATGTAGCCCAGCTGTAGCAAGACATTTAAGATGAATGGTGTGAGCACTTAAAAATGTGGAACCTACATATATTTTTGCCACGAAACTCCAAAAAAGCACTGCGATTTACAAAGGATAAGCTGAAATTACTTATGAACAAATTGCCGAAGGTTTTAGACTATCTTGTCCATATTTTAAGGGCTACCACAATAGGTAAGATCTTATCCATGTATGCGTTCTACTTCGATATCTTATGCCATCCAGCGTCGACCCAAAGCCACACAAGCGATGCAAGTGTTTTGATAATCAAATAGTAGCTATTGAATTGGTGGACTTGTTCGAACAGATTATTGGCCAAATTATCCAATCCTAGAGCATGAAAAGCGTGAAAAAATTTCTTACTTGAGTTTTCATACTTGTCCCCATTGCTTATATGATTGAGAATTCATAAAACCAGTTCCAACTCATTTCATTAGAAGCCCACAAAGCTAAAAAAGGGAGATTTTCATGAGCAAAACAAGAAAAGTTAACTGAGGCATTAAATTTACGATGAGATTTTTGAAGCTGAATTGGTCTGAAAATATCATTTCTCACTCTCACCTTTAAGACAGACAGAAACTGGAAAATCATTTTCCCAGTCATGTTCTAATACGTTTGTGTATATGGTGGCAGGATGACATTGCTTTTGGGGCCCCCAAGTTCGGGAAAATCCACGTTGCTGTTAGCACTTGCTGGAAAGTTGGACAGCAGGTTAAAGGTTAGCTGAAAGTTTTTCCCTTGGAACGGCGGGATAATTACTTTTTAAAGTTATCTCTCTCAGTGACACATTCCTATGAAGCAAAACTTGGCTTTGCATATGTAAATAGAGATGGCAACCTACCTGCCTCAACCCGCCCACTCTATTGTCCGCCTCGCCCGGCCTTACAATTATAACGTTATCATGCATATCATATTTTTAAAATATAATATATAGACATATTTTATACATAAAAATAATATTGTAATTTTACTCATGCATAGTTTTATTGGCTTACAATATAATTGCCTTGGTTTTGATACACTAGCCCCTTACTAAGTAGTAGAGAATTATAACTATAGATGGGCCCAGATTTATTAAGATCCAAATAGTTTATATTGTTATTCTGGAATTAGATGGGCTATGTTCCAAAATTCTCATTGATTGAATAATCCTAGCCACTGTTGCTTGCATTATAAAATGGATGGTGAAACTCTTGGCTGTTCATGTTACTAACTCAAGATAACAGTAACTAGATTATCTAATGTATGAAAATTTCAAAAGATGGCACGTCTAAGATAAAGATATATATGTATACCCACCTAGAGTTATAGCTATCTATAACACTAGTAAGGTGCTAATGGATCAAAATAGGGGTAGACTATATCACTTCCATTATAATTTCAAGATATAAAATACAAGAGGATTTTCAGACTTCAAAGTAATATGTTGTATAGGACAGGTTTTCGGATTTTCTCTTTCCCACCTTGGCCCTGCACTATGTCACATATTTTTTTCTTAGGCTCTGGGCCGGGTCACATATTTTACTGCCCCATCCCACCCCAAAAAGGTGCGTGTCTTGGGGGATCTAAAACTCAAGAGGAGCTCATATTTTAGAAGATCTAAACCATTCAAAATGTTTGGCACAAGTAATATGGTGTTTTGAAAATCTTACCCATTGGATAGTACTAGCATATGCTCCTTTTAGTTGAAAAATAAACACCAAAATTGCTTGCCATTCATTTTACAACTCAACATAGCTGGCTGAAGATCATCCAATAGATAAGATTTTCTAGGCACAAGCCATGTTAATTCATAACATTGTGGACCGCGTGGATCTTCGAAAATATGTGCCCTTCTTATATCTTATGCCTCCTTATATATGCAAAATCATGCAAAAGTTTTGCATCATACAAATGCTCATCTAGAAAGTTCAGATAAACTGAATTTTGATAGGGTCAAAGCAGCCATATTAGAAACAATTTTTGGTTATAGTTATTGTAACTCGACTCGTTGCTTCCAGACAAGTGGAAAAATTACATACAATGGCCATTCGCTGGATGAATTTTTTGTAAGAAGGACCTCTGCTTACATTAGCCAGACGGACAATCATATAGGAGAGCTGACAGTCCGAGAAACATTAGATTATGGTGCAAGATTTCAAGGTGCAACTGACAGTTTTGGAGGTTTGGTTACTCAACCCTTTGAAACTTTCGATTTTTGCTCTCTAGAGTTATTTGAGAGACGAGAAGCACTACTTTTGCATCTAGTGGATATCACTTGACAATTGTCTTCCTTTGCAGCTCTTACTGATAAAACATTTGCTTTTGATGACTGTGTTTGTGGTTATGTCTGTGATATCTGGAGTAGACCTCATTTTCTCTTGCATCTTTCCTTTCTCTTCGTAGTTATTAACTCTTCAGTCCTCTATACACATACACACTGTTTATCCTCTCAGACGCGAAACAAGTATATTCTTTGGCTGCTGTCTACTATCAATGTTTCTCTCCCAGTTCTCAAACTCTTCAGTTTGACACGGTGGTTTTAAATTGACCCTCTGCACCAACTTGTTATCTAATGATGCTTATATCCGAGTCCAACATTCTACGTTAAAAACAGAAAAGACAGAAACGAAATCCACTATTATGAATGCAAAAGGAATATTGTATCGGCTGGCAAGATCTATGAAGATGGAAGACCTCGGGGTGAGGGTGTGTGTCGTTGGGGGGTGAGGGGGGGGGGGGGGGGTGGGGAGAGAGAGTGGGTGTGGGGGCGCTGAATTTCTGCTTGAGGAAAATACCAGAAGTTAAATGGATTGCCAATGAATTCATATACCTGAAACTAATATTAATCACATCTATTAGTGACATCATATAATGTAACTAATTCCGTGGGCCCTATCCCTCTTATTGTTATTCTTCATCTATATATTTCACCCTTATGTTCAAGTGGCAGAAAATACTATTTCGTTCAGCCATTGCTGTTGGTATGAAATATAGCCACACTCAACTTTGTATGACCCTATATCTCATTCATAGTGATTGTAGTCAAACATATTCTCTTCACAATTTGTCACTTGCATGACATTATTATGAACTATGAATTGTTTTTCGCCTTCTTTCTGTATAGCCTGCTATATCGAACCAGTTGAAAGTCTTCCTGAAACTACATTATCTGTTTTGGACCTTTTGTACGTAGCATTCTTGAAAGACTTGGTGAAATTAGAGAAGCAAAAGAATATACGGCCAAGCCCAGCAATTGATGCATTTATGAAGGTCATCATCTTATCCTGTGCTACATTGTTAGTAAAAGCTTTTACTCGTTTCTGTTTCCCACTAAATTTGTTCTCTGATTATTCATTCTACAGGCATCTTCAGTTGGAGGTAGGCAGACCATTGCAACGGACTACATCTTGAGAGTGCTTGGCCTTGATGTATGCGCCGATACCCTTGTCGGTAATGATATGCTCAGAGGTGTCTCAGGCGGTCAAAGAAAGAGAGTAACAACAGGTTACAAGAATTTCCTTAACCTTTTACTGCTGTTTCTTTCATGTATGTGAACTTCTATTCATACGTGTATAAGCTCGTATATATTTAAGAATCCGAATATGAAAACGTGTATCCGCAACAATTTTACATGTATACCATAGGCAGATCAAACAAGTACACTGGCATTTTGCTCATCACCCATGGCATAGCCAGTTGCAGCCATGTCCGTACTAGCACCTCATTTCCTCTTTCACAGGTTGTCAGTTGTGCTTGAGATGGAGTGAACTGATTTCGGATGAGATGGGCCATATCACTATTAATGGTGCTTGAGATGGGTAATTCAGATGAAGTGGTATCTCCTGGTCTCATTGTTAGTGGTGCTTGAGATGGATTTGGGGACATCTCAAGCCAGATCTCCCCTCATCTCAGCTCAAGCCAGCTCGCTCCATCTCAAGCACCATGAACACCATGTTACACACACACATATACATACAAATGGTATGTGTGCTTTGCTGCTACTTATGTCATTTTAATTCTTGATCAAGAGGAATACTGAAAGGACACTATATAGGAGCTTCCATAGACTACAAATGAGGGGGCCATCATCTATTGATCCGACTTATTCATCTGATTGCTTTGGCTTAAGGTGTCTAGTAGTTGAAAATTTATGTGGATTGGATGATTCTAGTGTCTAAAATGTTATACTTCGCTCACAGAAAACAGAAGGTTTGGAACTTTTTAGTTTTATAATAACAATATAAATTAATTCAACTCCCTATAACACAGTTATAAGCTTCTAGAAGTCTCCAACCATCCTATTTTTTGCATAAAGGACATCCAATCTAATGCTCAAGCAATCAGATGAATGATTGGATCATTCAAAGGTAAGGTCCCCTCGTGAAAAAGCATTTTGAAAGTTAATTGGTGCTTGGATATCGAGCATCTGTTTAGCTTGATCAAACTGTCGTCCCTATTTCACACACATTATATTGGGTATGTGCTGTTTCAGTTCGGTTCTCTGCTTAATGTATACTGGATGTTATACCTTCACGCGTAAATATGGTTCAGGAAATGGTACTTGATTTTCTATAGTTGGCTATCCCCCTATAGTCCTAATGAACACACCAAACGGCAGTTTCCTCTCAGGCTAGGTCAAATGCATACACATAGCATACTGGTCATAATAATGTACGCAAGTGATCTAAGTTTGTCTCTCCAGTTTGAATTCTGAAGTGGTCATATAACTCATTGAACCAGACACGATGCATCACCAAGTGAGGAGCTTTGATGACAAACTCCGTATTTCCGAAGCTATAAATGTCTCCAAATATTAAGTATATTAAACTTCTGTACTGTACACATTTCAATGGAATAATGTCGGTGCTTTGTTCCGCTTTCAGGCGAGATGATAGTCGGCCCAAGAAAAACACTTTTCATGGATGAAATATCTACTGGACTAGATAGCTCCACCACATTTCAAGTAGTAAAATGCACACAAAATTTTGTTCACCAAATGGATGCTACTGTGGTGATAGCTCTTTTGCAGCCTGCACCTGAGACATTTGATATGTTTGACGATGTAATATTGTTATCAGAAGGACACATTGTTTATCAAGGTCCCCGAGAACATGTGCTTGATTTCTTCCAGTCATTGGGCTTCACTTTGCCCCCTAGAAAAGGTGTCGCTGATTTTCTCCAAGAGGTACTATCTTTTGAGATCGGTCACTAATGCATGGTCCTGAATTTTTCTTGGCTGACTCAAAATGTGTATTTTCAGGTTACATCTAGAAAGGATCAAGCTCAATATTGGTCTGATCGTTCGAGACCCTATGTGTTTATTCCTGTTTCAAAAATTGCAGATGCATTCCGACAATCTGAATACGGAAGGTCCATACACACCACCCTTTCAGTCCCTTATGATAAATCAAAGGATCATCCATTAGCTCTTGCCAGGACAAAATTTGCGGCATCAAACATGGAGCTTTTGAGAGCTTGTTTTTCACGAGAAAGTCTTCTAATCAAGCGCCACAGTTTTCTCTACATTTTCAGAACATGTCAAGTATGTTTCAGTTTTTGCTCTGTTAACTCATCTATAAGGGAGTAGTAATTTCAGCAAGGAGTTGCAGGTGTAAAGAGCAGGTGACATTTGATTGGCTGGGAAAAAGCTTTTAAATGACATCTCCTTTAACTTTTTCTGTTTTCTACTTTTTCCCAGTCAATTAGATGTCACCTGCTTCTTTTACCAGTATGAAACAGCTGCAATTACCAGTACTCATATTATATATATATGAACAAGAGATTTAGAGAGGCATAACCTTGCAGAAGGTAGTTTAAGATGCACATAAAGGCACCGTCATCCTATAAAACCAAACACAGAGTCCACAATTTATTATGCGAGGTTGTACATGATGGTGTGCGCTTCGAATAAAGCGAGACAACACACCTCATGCACAGCCTCGACGAATAAATTGTGGACTTGTGTCACGTTTTATACGATGACGCAGCCTTCATGTTTATCTTAAACTACCTTCTGCAAGGTTATGCCATGTTTATTTTATGTCGTTAAAAGTTTCTGGTGCTTCAATGAGGTCTATATTCGTAGACCTCTGTCTTCTCTTATGTGATTATGTGATGGCCTGTCCTGTTGTTACTTCTTTGAAATTCTCTCTATATCGCCTTTGTTTGAGTTCGTTCTTTATTTGATGCAAACTACTTTCATTTTGTGGCTGTCAACTTAACATAGAAGTTCGAATGTTGAAGGTTTTACACAAAACTAGCCTTTTCTAGCTTGGCTTTTGAAATCTTAGCTCCATGGAAATCCTTCTCGTTGGTCTCCGAGAAATCTCGAGATTGCGCTCTTATTCTCACACAGTTGATTAAGGATTAAATAATGTGAATTCAAGCTCTCACATTTATTGATGTTATCTTTCTCTCCAAAGTTGGAGCATGAGTATGATCACGACACATTACTAGCAAGAACGATACTGACATCTTTTGTTAACAAAACATTTTACTTAACTATCTCCCTACCTTGTGGGATTTCTACTTCTTTACTGCTTTTTCTGTAGGCGTGGTACTTCTCATGGTTGATAACAACTCAATCAGCACGCATCTTCCCGAGGGAATGTCAATGCAGAGAGTTGAAGTTCATGTATTTAACATATTACATTCCATCTCTTTGGTATTTGCATAAACTTGTCAAGGAACATAGCAATTTACACTAGGATCCTGGTCAGGAATAATCCAACTTGATGCCGTGATATTTGATGAGCCTTCAGTAATAGCGACTGCTAAGTCCAACTTCAGCTGCTTTGCCATTTTACACGTTAGCGGTATAACCATAGGTTCATGGCATTGAATGTTATCCTATGTCTTCGGAATGTGGCAAGATGAGGAACCTTATCAAAGAACTAGAACATTGTTTATGCAATCTCGTAATGATGACTGAGACATTTTACTTCGATTGGGCTCAGAGGATGCCCCGTAGAGGTAATCCAGATGGTTCCTGCATTTCACTGAGATGGTTGGTGGATCTCGCTAGAGGCATTTCATGGCACTATAATCTCAAAGGAAGTGGCTCTAAAAGATATAGAAAGTGAAGAAAAGAGAAAGTAGAGGAAAAGAAGGAAAATGATATGATTTGAGAAAGTACTACTTACCTCCCGTAGACAGGACATCTACAAAGAAACCATATTTGATAATTACGAGTTTGTCTCACTTAAGATACAAATAAAAATGCGTGTATACCCATTGATGTATCTCCTACTTGCATTCACGAGCTTGTCTGTAATTCTATGCTAGATTTGGACTTTGGGGTGGTTCCGTATTTAGTTGCCTATGGAGAACAGAATGACTTTTGAAACTTTTAGCAGATTAGTAATTTGCTGCTTAGAGCCATTAGCATAACCAATACAGGTGTGAAGTAATGCAGAAGATGGCCAGCAAAACTAGTTTTAGCTCTAGCGGAAAGGACTAGACATTGGACAAGAATATCATTACTATATCCAATACAGAGTTCTAATGACACGAGTAATTTGAAGAATGTTGAGTGACTTGTGATGAGATTATAAGATATTGGGGGTAATGATATAGTCATTTTTGTATCATGATAGAAGAATCCATGAAGCCAACCTAAAGACTGAGATGTCCCATTTTGCATGACGATATTGCACAACATTTTATGCTGGTGACTGAAAATCTTTTACTCTTGTTCCTAACTTTAGATCCTTTTAGTGGCAAGAAGGTACACTATTGTTGTATTATGGAGTTATTCATGGAAATCCCTTATGAAAACCTATTCAATGCTTATTGCTAGTCAGTTAATTAAGTCAGATTGTTCTGTAAGTCATCACTGACGAGAGCAGTATTGATAGCCTGGGGGCCAGTTGAGGCGGTTCCTTTGTGCTTAAGGTCCAGTTTCTTGAGGGTCCTCTAAGTTTATCACCCCAACCATACCAACTACAGGCAGGCCAGGGGAAGCTTCTCTTTAAGTGATGACCCAGGCAGTGTTTCTTTGCATTTAGTTGACTCCCAATTCTCTCACCTCAACATGCTTCACAGTATAGGTAGAAATGGCACTTCTGAAATCAAGCTAGGCCTTCCATGCTAGCATAGACTGAAAATCTTCCAGGTATTTCCTATCCTTGCGAGCTCCCCATCACAAACAAGCTCAAAGGTCTAAGGGAAGTAAGCTACATTTCCTAATCATCCAGGCTCCAGGTTTCACCCCGAAAGAATGTGGGCAGACCCCCTTGCATTAGCATTCCAACTGAAAATCCATTGACTCTTCACTTGTTTGTACAAGAAGTTTGTTTGAGGCGGTGACTCCGCTCACAGCATACTTCCTTACTTGTCTGACAACCTCCTGAAAGAAAGAAGCCACTAGGGTTCTTACAGGGCTAGGGCAATATGCCAACAAGGAAATTTGCTGAAAACTTTTCTGAACATTGGATGTGATTGAGTTTGGCTGTTTCATGGAGGTAAGATGAAGAGCTTTGGATAAAGGTCTGAAGAAGAAAAAGAAACATTTTTGATGTTTGATTACCAGTCCTTTTATGCTCTCACTCTTTCACAGGAAGCCATTCAACTCCGAGAAAGACATAAGCTGAGGGGTAAACCATCCAAAGATAATTATGCTTATAACACTTTGATTTAGTTTGGACAGTACTTAACTAATGGAAATGTCCTTCAGTAATTATCCAATGTATGCACTCTGTGGACTAATTGTCTCAAGATGGTTATATTTAATAACAATCATCCATTTGTCAACTATCTTTGTTTAGTTTTTCTAATTGGAAACATATATTTCGATTGTGCACTGCAAAGCTATACATTAGTCTGGTATATGATCTTTCTAAATAACTTGGAATAATAGGTTTCCTTGTTGCAGTTATCTCATATTCTTAAGTGATCTTAATCAGTCAGCTTTGAAGATAACATATTTTACTGCTTCTTTGTGGTGCTTGTGCATTTGGCATTATAATTTACTGTGGTTAAGTTTTGAACTTGTAGCATAGTACTTAGAACAGAAGTTCAAGACCTCAGCAACAACTAAGTAGTTTACTTCTTTTTCTTATGTTTCCCTGCTTCTCTTGAAAGGAAAAGTAGTGCTTGTAAAGGTGAATAAAAGGAAGAAATCTGTTAGATCTCCTTATCTTGTTAAATAGGTTACTATACCTTCAATTTATCTGCTGTATTCTTCTCAAATTTTGTAATATGTCCTAATAATTTCTCTATTTCATTTTCACAGGTTGCATTTGTTGGAGTTATTACATGTACAATGTTTCTTAGGACAAGGTTACATCCTACAGATGAAATTAATGGAGGGCTTTATCTTTCTTGCTTGTTCTTTGGGCTAGTACATATGATGTTTAATGGATTTTCTGAGTTACCAATTATGATAAGTCGGCTTCCGGTATTCTACAAGCAGAGAGATAACTTATTTCATCCTGCCTGGGTATACAACCTTCCCAGTATGATTTTACGTGTACCTTACTCGGTTGTTGAAGCTGTTGTATGGTCTTGTGTTGTATATTACACAGTTGGCTTTGCCCCTGGTGCCGGAAGGTATGTGATATTGTAAGTAGGCTGTTTTGTTATACTGTAGATTTTGTTGATTTCGTTGCTTTATACTGTAGGTTTTTCCGCTTCATGTTGATACTCTTTGGGGTTCATCAAATGGCATTGAGCCTCTTCCGGATGTTAGGAGCTGTTGCACGAGATATGATTGTTGCCAATACCTTTGGTTCAGCTTCACTACTAATTATCTTCTTGTTGGGTGGATTTGTCATTCCGAAAGGTCAACTTCACTTCTTTAAACTGAGAAGTTGAATGATAAACAGACTATTGCTAGGCCATATTATGTTTTGGTGGATACCTGTTATTTCTGTAGGCCCTACGGTGGTCTTATATTTTAACTTTTCCAGAAATATTCATGTAGAAAGTTAAAATACGTAATCTACCACTCAGAGTCCATGAGTGATCGGTTGTTTGTGTCCTCAGATGAAATCCAGTCCTGGTGGATCTGGGCTTTCTGGCTATCTCCATTATCATATGGACAACGTGCAATTTCCGTTAATGAGTTCACTGCAACGCGATGGATGAAGGCAAGATGATTATGGCTTTATAACCTCATTCTTTGGTTATAGTTTTCTTACTTCGTCTTTATATAAGTTTGGAACAGTCACTACATGTCCGTTTCACCATTAGATAACTGGGGAATTAAATAAATTAGTTGCATGGGCTCTTATATGCAGAAATCTGCTTACTCAAACACCACAATTGGACACAATGTTCTTCAGTCACGTGCTCTTCCCACCGAGGATTACTGGTTCTGGATAGGGATTGCTGCTATGGCCGCATATGGTCTCATTTTCAACATTTTGGTGATATTTGCTTTAGCCTACCTTCAACGTAAGTATCTGAATACTTGCGCTATGTTGATGCAGTATTAGCTTATATATTCAATGCCAGTCATATTTTTAGAGTGTACTTACTGCGACTGCCTGGTCTTAGGTGAATTGATCTTTTTTATTTTATTTATTAAAATTTGATATTTTTCCCTGCTAATGTTTTTGCTTATTGTTCAGCTCTTGGAAAGGCCCAGGCAGTGGTTCCTCTTGATGGCGCAGAAGAGAAGAATGAGACTGCCGTTGGTAAGATAACCTTTTAAATCCAAACCAATTAGTACTTTGATCTGATGCATTTAGTGTGGACTCCATAGCACTTGTGATATTTGTGCATTCTTCTTACCATTATATAGTCTTAGTTAAAGTTCTTAAGTAAAACTGGCTAACGCCATTGATCTCCAATCACTGTGCAAATGCAGTACGTCATCAGACACCGGAATCCAAGAAGAATTCAAAGAAAGGCATGATTCTTCCATTTAAATCATTATCAATGACGTTCCTTAACGTCAATTACTTCGTTGATATGCCAAAGGTATACCTTCGGGCAGTGGGTTCTATTTACTCCTTCTAACTCATTTATTTAAGAAAATCTTTAAATTACACATCTCAGGAAATGAAGCTGCAAGGTGTTCCGGAGAAAAGACTGCAACTTCTATCAAAGGTGAGCGGGGCATTCACCCCAGGTGTTCTTACTGCATTGGTTGGTTCCAGTGGAGCAGGCAAGACAACGTTGATGGATGTTCTTGCTGGTAGGAAGACCGGCGGATATATAGAAGGTGATATTAAGATATCGGGATATCCAAAAGAGCAAGCGACTTTTGCCAGGATTTCTGGATATGTTGAACAAAATGATATACATTCTCCTCAAATAACAGTGGAAGAGTCTCTCTGGTTCTCAGCCAGTTTACGCCTTCCTAACGAAATCAGTGAAGAACAAAAACGTGTTAGTCTCTGATATCCACCATTTACTTCCTCTTGTAGCTTGTCTTTCTTGAGATTATTATTGTTGTCATTGTTATGTATCTTCTTTTATTTTTTTGAATGTTGAACACATGCACCCATGAGCAGCCTTGAACCTTGATCAGCCAGGAGAGAGGCTCCTTCTTGTGCCACAGAGCCGGAAGGCCTTTGCTTAAAGGACATATTAAAAAGTTAGGTTCTTACTTGACTCCATTGGATAGATCCGTAGCTTGACATTATTCTGGTACAATGGCATGCAGGAATTTGTTGAAGAAGTTATGGCACTAGTGGAGCTTGATTCTCTGAGACATGCTTTGGTTGGTTTGCCTGGGAAAACAGGCTTATCAACGGAACAAAGAAAACGCCTTACAATTGCAGTAGAGCTTGTTGCAAATCCTTCAATTATTTTTATGGATGAACCTACATCAGGATTGGATGCACGAGCTGCAGCAATCGTGATGCGTACAGTTCGGAATACTGTGGATACTGGAAGGACAGTAGTGTGCACTATACATCAGCCAAGTATTGACATATTTGAAGCGTTTGATGAGGTTAATACTTTTATACCTTTCGTAGATCGCCAAAGATCTAACCAGCTATTATAGTTCTGGACTTTCATAGTTTCCCTTCACATTTTATTATCTTCTGCTTGCAGCTTCTTCTCATGAAACGAGGGGGCAGAGTCATATATGGAGGCTCACTTGGTATGCATTCTCAAGATCTCATTGACTATTTCCAGGTAGATTCTGATCCTTCTGTTTTCCTGCATTTTTTAGTCATTTGATTCATGTGATAACAGGAATGGTTTGTACTATAACAAAATATTTCCTATTGGCACTTATCCACAAAGAAGGGTAGTTGACACCGGTTTTCTAAAGCTCACTGTCACGGGGTTATAGTTTTACCTATGTTAAACCCATACAGCACTTGTGCACAACTCCTTTTGCTAGGCACAAGTCAACCTTCAACCCCCACTCTCACTTGCTAGGGCTACACTCACTCACCCACTTAAGCAATGAGCGGAACTCAAAAAGGAAACTCTCCAAGTGTATTGAGCTTAACTGAATTGAGCTGACTACAAATGAGGAGCTAACCCCTATATATACTTGATCTCCCCCATCCACCTACTGAATGGATGGTTGGGATTATTACATGGGTCAGTACATTAACGGTCCAGATCATCTTCTGGAACCCCTACTTTTTCTGGATTACTCTATTAATCTCCTAGAGTATTCTAGATTATTACAGAAGATCTAAGATATTTATAAGGAATTCTCTGGAAACCAAGCTTTCTAGAATCGGGCTTTGTTTCACAGATCCAGGAATGTGGGCCTAAGTCCCTTAAGCCACATCCACAGGCTGAATAGGGCTTTCTTGTAGCCTGTAGGCCTTGGTCACAGACTTTGCAATGCAATTTAATGACATCCTCCCCCACTTGACAATGTCAATGCCCTCATCAACACATCTCAGCAAGTGTCCCAAGCTTTGCCATCGGGGCACGTCCCATGTTGCCTTATGATCTTTATGAAATGCCCTGCCATGTCCCTCCCCTTGCACATTAGCATCTAGCCACTCTTGTGCTCTGCTAGGAATTTCTTTGTATCCTTCATGGTGTGCACTCTTGCACACTTGTGCACCTTTGCACAATTATGAGTTGTTGCACCTCTTGTGCTCCTGTTTTGCTGCCCTTCGATGTTGTGCCTCTTGTACATTAGTGTGGCATCTACCAATTGTCAAGCTCCATGCACGTCTTTGCTTGGCCTTGTTCCTCTTGGAGCTCTCCTGTTGTGGTACACTCTTGTCAACCACTGGTTTCTACTCGTATTCTTTAGACCTTAGTATCTTGATGGCACCTAAACAACATAAGCCTAACTATGCCAATTCCACATTCCTTGTGGATCCTTTTACTAACTGCATGGTAGATAGCAATGACCCTAGCTGAAGTGAAGAAATCTATTCCAAGGATAACCTCATAATCATCCAAAGGTACTATAGTCAAAGTGATGGTGCCTTCACTCTCCAACCTTGATGACTACCTCCTTAGTTACTCCAAGCATGGACCTAGCTTCAAAGTTTACCTCCTTTATCCTGCTCTCATCATTCTTCATCTTGAAGTCTAATCTCTTAGCCTCCCTTTCTGAGATGAAGTTGTGTGTAGCCCATGTGTCCACCATGGCTTGCATGCCTTTGCCATTTAGGCACACGTCCACATACATCAAGCTCTTCTCTGCATGGGCAATAGGCTTGGTCCCTAATGCCTACCCCATCATAGCATTATGGAGTCTAAGTGCCCCATCTTAAGCTCCTCCCCTTCATCCTCATCCCTTACCTTGTGGTTCTCCCTTTCAAACACGTAGGCATTAAGGTTCTTCTTCTTTATATAATCTACTGCCTGATAATCCCCATCACATATGAAGCAACTAAAACGTTGAGGAAGGAACTTACCTTTGCCCTTTGAGTCATGTTGGCCTTCTCTGCCTTCTTCCTTATGACCTTTAGGTTTGTCCTCCTCACTGTTGCCTCTATTAAACTTGCTCTTTTTCTCCTCTTTAATGCCTTTAGCCATTTTTTCAAACTCCACTAATTTCTTTGTAGTTAAGAGTGCAATGGCCAAGTCTAACACTCCCCTCATTTGCAACTCTTGTTCCGCCCAAGGTTATAACCCATCGATGAAGAAGAACAACTTGTACTTCTCATTCATATACAAGATGTTTAAGAGCAAAGCCGTGATTTGGTTGACATATTTATGGATAGATCTTGTATGCCTTAGTTGCTTCAGATTCTTTTGGGCCAAGTATTCCACATTCTCTAGAAAGAATTGGGCTTTAATCTATTTCTTAAAGTCTTCCCAAGTAGCTATGGTGCAATGACCATTAGCTACATCACCATACCTTTGTCTCCACCATAGCATTGCGTCATCACTAAGATACATTGTTGCTACATCCACCTTCACGGACTCCTCAGAAACATTGACAGCTTTAAAGTATTGCTCCAATTACCACAGGAAATTCTCTAAGTCCTTGGCATCACATGTTACCTTATAGCTTGCAGGTTCAAAAACTCCTTTGGTCCAAACAAGGCCTGACGAATTTTCACATCCTCTAGGCCGCCTACCTCCTCATGTGGCCCAACTATCTCACCTTTTATAGTCTCAAGGCGATCGGACATGCCTTCCACCCTTTCCATGGTCTCTATATTCATAGTCTTGAATACTTCGAAGGCACTTGGCATGTCATCTTGGAAACTATGAAAGACATCCACATAGGCACTAAACTTGTTCAAGCAACTAGAAAGAGTTTGCTTGAACTTCCCAACTCTTTCTTCCAATGTACTGAGGAGAGCATCCAAAGCCAACTCCCTTGATGGATCTCTAAACTTCTCCCTCCTTGACCTGTGCTAGGCTTCCACAGACATATGGCTCACTCCAGACTCACTTGCCATGCTGCTATTGCATTCACACAATCCCCACAAGTAGTTCCCAACTTGAATTGCCAAACTTTTAATCTGATACCAACTCCTGGTACTTTGATACCAACTGTCATGGGGTCATATTTCACCTATGCTAAACCCGTGCAGCACTTGTATATAACTCCTTTTGCTAGGCACAAGTCAACCTTCAACCCCCACTCTCACTTGCTAGGGCTACACTCACTCACCCACTTAAGCAATGAGAGGAACTCAAAAAGAAAACTCTCCAAATATATTGAGCTTAATTGAACTGAGTTGATTACAAATGAGGAACTAAACCCTATATATACTTGCTCTCCCCCATCCACCTCCTCAGTGAATGGTTAGGATTATTACATGTGCTAGTACATTAATGGTCCAAATCATCTTCTGAAATCCTCCTACTCTTTCTAGATTACTCTACCACTCTCTTATAGTATTCTAGATTATTACAGAAGATCTAAGATATTAACAAGGAATTCTTTGGAAGCCAGGCCTTCTGGAATCGAGCCTTGTTTCACAGATCCAGGAATGTGGGCAGAAGTCCCTTAGGCCACATCCACAGGCTAAATAGGGTTTTAGTGTACCCTGTAGGCCTTGGTCACGGGCCTTACAATGCAAGTCCGTGACATCACACACTCTAGTGATAAAAAGTTGAGAACTAGTTATGTCTCAGTCCACCTTATTTTCTTTGTTAATAAAACAGTAGTCTTGTAGCATATGTTGCTGGCTCTTGCTATATCATCCTTGTGTTCATTTCACATTTGTTTTTTCTTATATAGAGCTTCTAACTAAAATATAATGATTTGATTGACATGGCAAGTCTACTGTTTCAAGTACACTGGTGAACAATTCAGTAAAATGCAGAGTTTTGTAAAACACATTAGTACTTGTCATGTAGGCATCCTTCTGGAACTAAAGCTTCTTTGGTGCAAAATACTAAGACTTTATATTGGGCTTTGGCATGTTCAGTTATCTCATTGATATTCTTCTTTTAGGTTGAGGCAAAATTCTTTTTATATTCTTTATTTTGATTGAGAACAAAACTCTTACCAGTTAGAAGGTTGTTGATATATTTGATCTTTATATTCATCTTCTTCTTGTCATTTCCTACGATTAATATCATAGCTGATAAACCAGTGGACAGGGTGTCTCAATATTTAATGTTTAATTCCAGAGAGTAAGTTGTTTAGTTATGCGGTTTGTGAATAACCATTTCTTCTCCTCAAACAGAAAATTGATGGGGTTCCTCCTATTCCTGAGGGTTATAATCCAGCAACTTGGATGCTTGAAGTCACTACTCCAGCATCTGAAGCAAGGATAGGTGCAGACTTTGCAACAATATATAGAAATTCAGGTCAATACAGGTAATGCTAATTAATGCAGTTTCTATCAGTACAAATGTCATTTCTATGCCAACCAAACTTTTCTCCTTTTACTAACTGCATCTTATTGGAACTGACATTTTTACTTCTTTCTTTTAGGGAAGTAGAAGCTCTGATTACTCGTTTGAATGTTCCCACTGATGGTTCAGAGCCCTTGAAGTTCTCATCTAAGTATTCACAAAATAGTTTGACTCAATTTAAGGTTTGCCTCTGGAAGCAAAATCTCATTTACTGGAGAAGCCCCGAATACAATGCTGTGCGAATGTTATTCACCACGATGTGTTCTCTAATACTTGGAACAGTATTTTGGGGTGTTGGATCGAAAAGGTAATTTCTGTCTCAACTCACTTTGGTATATCAGATGGCAACTGTAATCAAGTTGGTTGCATTATGGTCTCTCTAGTATAGTAGAAAACATCAGATGACTAAGTTTCAGTTCAATAATTTTAGGTTGTCTGGTCGTTTGGAATTATAGGTTGAGATATGATGACTACATTTGTTACTTCGATTGAAATGTGGCAGGCAGATTTCTAGAACTTCCCCTAAATAGAGTTCTTTCAGCCAAGTTCCACAAGCATTACAAAATGGATATCATCCATTAGAGTTTACGCCTTTAACCACAACGTAAACCACAGACTCATTGAAAAGATGGAAACCTTCAAAAGAATATAACCAACTAAATAGAAGTCCTCTTTGTGGATAACAGATTGCTGGGCTTGAGAACCCTATTTGTTGCGACTTTCTGTAAAGTTGGAGTAATTTAAGATACAAGTCTCTTTGGCATGATTGCTGCAGGAACAGTATATAACTAATTCAAATGAGGAAGAAAAACTCACTTTTGATCATTATATGGTGCGTACTGCAATATATGCCAAGAGTAAAGGGTGTTGCTAGTTTATCCCCACTCAGATAGTTTATTTAGAAATTCTCTATCTTCTTTCATATGTTAACACCTACTGTGTTTTCTAACAACAACCTTCATGCTCAGCTTTACATATCCAAACGGGATACAGTAATGAGATAAATCAGCTGCTTATGCAGTCAACTTTTTGGCTGCAAAGATCTTGGCATGCCACTTCTAGAACGAGATACTACTTAACTGCAGGCTTAATTTCTCTTACTAGTCATATAATGTGCTTTAAATATTTTGTAGGGATACAATACAAGAGGTGTTTACTATTCTAGGAGCCCTTTATTCGTCAAGCATATTCCTCGGTGTAAATAATTCTTCATCAGTACAGCCAATAGTTTCAATTGAGAGAACTGTCTTCTATAGAGAGAAGGCTACTGGAATGTATGCTCCATTAGCATATGCAGTAGCGCAGGTACGAGCTTTGGTGGGAATATTATTTGGTTTCTTTTGTTTCCAATGATGCTACATATATTTGCCATCTATTTAAAGAGATTCACAGAACTGCCATGCGCACATTGCCTTGCAAACAGGGACTTATGGAGCTTCCGTATATTTTGGTACAAACAATTCTATATAGCGTAATCACGTATTTCATGATGGACTTCGAGAGGAAAATAGGTAATCTTTGCTAATCTTTTAAAAGAAATTTTCTTTGTTTGAGTTTCAGTTTTCACCCTGCTTTGGTACAACAGTAAAGTTGTGTTCGTGTGACCTAGAGGTCATAGATTTGAGGCGTGGAAACAGCTTCTTGCAAAAATACAAGCTAAGGCTGCATATTGTAGACCCTTTGGTCCTTCCTTCCTTAGACCCCCATAGATGGGAGCTTTGTGCACCGGGCAGTTTCAAGTCTCACCCTGCAAAGCTTCTTTTTAACTAAAATTCACAAAAAAAAAGGTTCCTTTTTTCAACATCTATTTTTATACTATATTGTGTGTAAACCGGAATATGGCTATGGTTTTCAGCCAAGTGCTATGTTATTCCAGTTCATGAAAAGTTCCGGACTCTAGAATATTGACTATATGTATAAAATTGGCGAGTCGGTAACTTGGCTGGCTTAAACTCTGGATTTGAAGGGCTGAGTATTTAAACTCTGCTTTACAAAACAAAGTTCTCGCCATTGGCCAGAAAAATACATGTCTGAGATTAGAAGTCACTACTTACTGGTAATCTTTCTTATCACAAAGTCTAACGAAAAGGGGCATGCTTTGCAGGAAAATTTCTGCTTTACGCTCTGTTCAGTTACCTCACATTCACGTACTTCGTATTCTACGGCATTATGACGGTTGGTTTGACACCTTCCCAGCAGTTTGCGGCAGTTGTTTCTTCTGCTGCCTACTCCTTATGGAATCTCCTTTCAGGATTTCTTGTTCCAAAGCCGGTAAGCAATCCCTCATCTTAGATTATGTTCCATTCTTTTGCACTAGTCGTTCTTCATATTAGAACATAAAGAATTAATTTTCAGCGCACAGAATTTGTCCAAGTTCAGACAGGTATTAAGTACCAAATCCAAACTCTACTATTATGACTTGACAATCAAATCAGGCAACTTTATATGACTAATGCTAACTGAAACTCACGGCACTTTTTAAAAAAGAAACTGGCCTTCTCAAACTGGGACATTATTGCGAACTCGGCTGACTGAAACTAAAATTTAGAAGAACAACTCAAAATCATGGCCGTCTTTGAAAATACGTGAAAAGTCTAATATGCCAATGAGAACTTGTATATTCGAAGTCTTTTGTTGCTTTCTCCTGATTATAGTTTGTCCTATATATTTTTCTTTCATATACTAGTATAAACAATGAAGAAAACAGGTCTTCATTCAATTCAAGGGAGCTAAGAAAACTCCTAGGTCCTTGATTCAATTCTAACTCTTAAAACTCACGCTCTCTGCCTTTTCTTTTGTTATTTAATCAATATATATATATATATATATATATAATTCCTTTACATGAAAATTAAAAACTAGTGAAAAATAAGAAACTATCCTATTGGTTAACAGAAAACCTTTCAGAGCAAGCAAACTTTCCTATAGTTCAATAGAAAGACTCTCAAAGTAAACAACCAATGTCACACTTTTTCAAAATATAAATTCATCAAAACAGAATGGTTCCCAATTGAACAAGTCTACTAATTTAGGTGTCTTTCAGTAATGGTTAAAAGTTGCACAAAGGGCCCACCCGTGGGCCATATCTTATACTGAGTTGGGCATAACACAGATACAAATCCTGAATTCCTTGAACAACACTGATATCCCCTTGGACTTTTTTACTGGAGTTTTATTTACAAGGACATCTTTGCTTCTTTGCTTGAGGCATGATTTCTTACTTGTGCAACGCTATATAAACAATGGTCAACAAGAAACTTACATAGAATAACGAGTCTGTAAATATCCTTTTAACTTTATTGAAGAAGACTGTCACCCGTGCAGCACAAAACACTCTTCCGTAGTGAATCCGTCTTGACGTCTGTTTTGGCTCTTCTTTTCAGAAAATCCCACCCTGGTGGATCTGGTTTTACTACATTTCGCCGGTGCAATGGACCCTCCGGGGCATCATAACCTCCCAGCTCGGCGATGTCGAGACACGGATAGTTGGGCCTGGATTCGACGGATCAGTGAAGGAGTATGTAGAACACACCCTTGGCTACGGCAATATAAAGGAGGGTCCTACCGCTGT
Source organism: Warburgia ugandensis (assembly GCA_035236585.1). NCBI lineage: Eukaryota > Viridiplantae > Streptophyta > Magnoliopsida > Canellales > Canellaceae > Warburgia > Warburgia ugandensis. Next base: position 47,844,012 of record CP141138.1, on the reverse strand, counting down.
TGTGCTCATTTGCTTCAGCGTGGTCTTCTTTCTCGTCTTCGCACTCTCCATCAGATTTCTCAATTTCCAGAAACGTTGAAAGCACAGCAGCAAGGTGCGGAATCAATCTCTACGGAGGCTGGAAAGTAAGGTTCTATTGTTTTCGATACTTCTACCAAACGACTGAAACTGAAAAATAAATGATTAGTGTAGCTATTGCGTTAACCAAGGATTGGATTGTCATCCAGCATCCCAAAGGTAGGTCCCCATGTTGCAAGTTGCAACTGCGTTGCTATCAATGATAGGATTATACCATTTTGTCAGGTTAATTAAATGCTAAACAGACGGCCATAAGAGACCACAATTACTTTTAAATCGCTTTCTCTTGGTGGGTCCCACCCTGGAGATCCTACCCGTTTCATCTGATTAACCGATTATTGGATGTCTTGTATACAAAATCTTTAATATGATTGGATAATTCTGAGACCCTAAGAAACTGTTTATGGGTTTAAAATAGACTGTTGTCATACAAAGTTCCAATTAGTGGTGGCAAAGTTCATTTCATACAAAAAGAAAAAAGAAAAATTACACACTCCTTAAACATCACGGAACAAAATGTAGCTAAGAAATGATGGAGGACTCAACGCCGAACAAAAGAACGGTAATACTGAGCAGCCCCCGCAGCAAATCTATCTGCTGCTTGATTACTTTCCCTGTACACATTCAAAAGTGATGGAGCAAAACTTCAAGCTGTGATGAAGACATTTAGTCTTCGACCACTATGGGTGCTTTCCCTTTCCCTTCAACGATCTTTTCATGGGGTTCATCACCATTAAGAACCTCCTAAGCTCCTGTAAATTAGACGTTGAAGAGTTAGAGTTGATTTAAGTCCAAAATGTAGCGCCTCCCATTTGACTGCATTATTACTCTGCTTTTCAATGATGACAGCATATGCAAGGATGAAGCGGACTTGATGATCCCTAAAATTTCCTCCAGAACCAGCATTGCCTGGATTTCTTTTCAAAAGCACCATGAATAGGAAGCTGGAGGGAACCTGTAAGGGGTGAATGCCACTTGATAGCAATGGTATCTCTTTTGAGGATGGTCAGATTTCTTAGAGACCAACATGAAAGAATATTTTGATGTGATGGTAGCGCCAGTGAAGAATAAGAGCAAAGATTAGAGATACCAATAACTTTTAGAGTGCCATCTCTCAATGATACTTTCTACATTAGGAGTGTGCCTGTGAACTATAATGTCTCTGGCTTTCCAGATTTCATAGAGAAGATATGACACCGTCATTTGCCACAATTGTGTGATGTGTAATTTAGAGTTGCCTTCCTTGGACCAGTGAAATAAAGCTTCTCGAATGGAGGTGAGATTTGGAGCTGATTTATCAAGTGCCGCGGATAGATTGTTCAAGGAAGTTGCCGTCTTCAGATTCTTGTGCATTCTTCGATTACCAAAGGAAGACCTTAAACCAATGCTGTCAATTGATCCTCCATTGAAGATTCCATCTGTTAGTTTCCTGCTTAGTGCCATGAATGGTTGTAATATGTTTACAGGTTGACTTAAAACGTGAAATCGCCATCTTCAGATGGGGCCCAAAGAAGTTCATCCTCCTGATTAGTGAAGATTCTGACGTTAAGAATTATTTCACGGACTCTTGTGGGAAGATGGTATGTTTTTCATGTTCCATCCGGAGTTATTTGATGAGAAAAATGGCTTGATCTTGGTGTTCTCATCAAAAGTGCATGCGGATAGCGAGTAACCATGCCCAGATTCTGTTTACTTGATGCACACTCTTAGTTTTAGCACGAACGATTTTGATTGCGACAAGAAAGTTGAGACCAATTTTGGTAAAATGCGAAAACACAGAATGATAACAGTGGGACCCATTATTTCCACGACAAATGCAAACGGAAGGAGTTGATCGCATTTTATCAAACACTTTTACCTTCATCACGGTCATACATTTCATCAAACACTTGCATCAACAGTACCTCCACACTTCACCTAAATTGTTGGGAGTGCATTCCCCACACAACAATCGAAAGAAACCAACATGGCAATTCTCGTAACTGGTCATCTCACTGGAACATAACACACAAGCTCGACTGGCTACGACTGCTTCCTGCCCATTTCATCTCGCGGAAGAGATAAAACCCGGCTTTAGTAAATACAGGCCTTAAACCTGAACCTAAATCTAAATATCATTATGTTCCGAGAAACCACTGTCATACTGAAACCAAAAAAATAAAAGTTCTCTCTGAATTGAGGTAGGTCCACAGGCTCACACCAATTTCACTATTTCTATGGCCAGAAAATAGTTGCAACAAAGTACAAATCTCCACCTTTGTAAAACCTAAAGGTTGCACACAAGCACGCACACACACATATATATACTAACAAAATATATATATTCTGAATCTCTATTAGCAGGGCAACATAATTTGATATGGGCATAGCAGGATCAAACCGATTAGACTCACAAACTTACAACAACCACATCCTAACAGCATTCTTGTAATATAAAAAGAGTGCATCCCACATTGCCCTGCAAGAACAGTAAACAAATGGAACTGGTCACTGGACTTGCTATGTGATATCAATTGATTTACAACGATTCTGAAAAGACAGCAAGATAAATTAACAACTTCGGTAGAATTTCTGAAGGGCGGGGTCTAGCGATTAATCTCGATAAGTTAGTACTTCATAACTTAATATTACAGTTCGTACAACTTGTTCGATCTCAACTTAGGCCAACCCGATAAATTAATAACTCTAGCGGAATTTCTGTTAAGGGCCTTGCGATTACATAAATTAACGCCTCAGACAGAGACATGTGAAAATGCCTTTCAACAAAACTTGTTTACATGATGAAAGGGCAGCCCCAGCACACAAAACTCCAGCCTATGTGGGGTCCGAGGAAGGGGCAAGTCACAATAACCTAAAGTAAGCAGCTTTACCTTGCATTTTTGCAAGAGGCTGATTCATTATCTTGAACCCATGACCTCAAGGTCACATGACGACAACTTTTACCCGTTATGTTATTAAAGTTAAAAAAAAAAAAAAAAAAAACACTGGTCGTTTAAGTTGAGCCTTGCCAAGATAGAACAAACCGTAGGCACCTAAATCTCAATTTATTGAAGGTTTTTTATAACAGCCGAGCTGTTAGCATAAGCTGTGGTTAAAATGTCCTATCCAGCTGGTGTACCATTCTTTGGAGACTCGGTTAAACGTCTCGGAGTACCATTTCTCTAAAAATTGGTAAAATAATACCTCACTGAATTGACAGGAAGCAAATAAAATTTATGCAAGGTTTAACAGAACCCAGCATTTGATCTACTCAACTAAAGCAAGTTGAAATTCAAAAGAGGTGAAATCTGCTCCTCAAAACGGTCTGCAGTTATCTTCACGAAAAGAAAAAGATTTGCTGATGATTAAACTGACGAAAGGATTGTTGCAGCAGAATCAAAACATTTCTTTCCTTAAGATAACAGGAAATTTTGGTACATCATCAACTGGGACGATGCCGCATTTGTTTTCCATAACTTGCAATTGCAGTAACTGGAAGGACGGCAGCATCCCACATAAAATAAAATTGAGAGCCTTTCACTTGCAACCTTCCTGGCTCCCAAGTACAGACTCAACAAGCTTTACCTTTTTTGTGTTCTCACTGTTGACGAGTGAGAGCTTTGAGATTGATGACTTCAGCTGCGATATTTGAGAATCTAGTCCAAGATTCTTTCTCCTTCCTGGCATTTGTCTGGGAGAGTTCAAAGAATTGCTCTGTGAAGATTGTGCATGCCTCCTCAACCTTGCATTTAGAGCTCCAACTGAAGAACGCAAAGCATCCAACTCGATCCCAGTAAATCTATCTGCGGAAAATTGAGTCCAGATGTTAAGATTTGGTTCAATCAACTTTCTAGTAAGCTGTAAGTGGATATCATTATTTCAGTTGGCAAAAAATGGCTTGGAAAGAATTAAGGCAACAAAGACATTTAGATATTCGAAACAGAAATTGCGAGACCACATGCCAGTGGTGAGGATGGTTCTACCAGATGGCTTTTATGATAGGAAAGCATATTTCTTTGTAACAGAGACAAATCTCTTACGAATACGTGCCAGTATCAGGGGAACCATTTTGAATGACTTTGATGTGGGTGTCTTTGTGTTATTTTTCAAAATAAATAGAGAAAAACCAGTTATAACTTCCCTTTTTCCTAGAGATAACGATGGTCCTTATTTGGACCTTACTCTCATTAAGCATGGGTGTTTATCAAGATGGGTGGTCCCCATGTCTAAATCAATATCTGAACCAAGTAAATCTAGTGAAAAATCTGACAGATTCTTGTTTCTGTACTGGGAACACTTCACTTGAGTTGTTCAGCTGACAAAGTTCACCAACACTCATATGGGGATGAATTTCCTTGTTACCAGTAACTCTAGAGCCTCAACCGGGAGATGGAGATGATGGCTTTGACAAGGAAGGGAAACATTTAGTAGAAGAGCACAAAAAGGCATTGAAGGAAAAAGAAATTGGTCTGACAATAGAAAAGGAAAAAGAAATTTAAAGAAGACTATCACTTGTTTCTTCCTAGGAGATCCACAGGTTGCCTTCTCAATTGAAAGAGAGTAAAATCAAGGTTATGTTAAGATATGAAGCAAGGTATCAAGTTGCTTTGTGTTCATATTGGCAAAATATAACTTCAGCCAAAACAAAAAAGGAATATTTAGCTTCTTCATGTTTCCACTTCTACGCACAGTTCTAAGAATCCTACAGGGTGATGAGGTCTGTGAGGATAATTTCTTTTACCTAGCTCTGACTTGAATTCACGTTCTGCTCTTGACAGTGGTTTCATGTTCACCCCAGGTAAGCTTCTCAAATGTTGTAACCGTTCTTCTAAATGCTCATACTGGTGAACAGCACGGGTCATTCTGTTTTCTATGATTGCTTGTTTCTCCTCCATGTTAAGAAGCACCTGTTTTGCCTCACGCAGACGTGTATGCTGGTCATTGATGATCTTCCTCAGGTGATCTCCGTGATGTTTGAGCTCAATATGAACCTGGGAAGCATGAAAGAAAATTAACGTTCAAAAGGCATAATTAACTTCATAAAAATCCACCAATGGAATCAGAAAAGGGTCTACTAAACCAGGTTGAGTAAGACTTCAAAATGTAGATGCCAAAATCCAATTTACTTAGCAATGTTTTTCTCTTGACTGCTCTGAGGAAAACTTGGAAAATGAGAAATTTTAGGTTGAATCCAAGTGTTTTATTGTTTTCAGAACTTCTCGAATTCGACCAAGAATGTGTTTTTCCATAAAAAAATCATGTTATGATTTATAGCAATTTAAGAATGTGATGAGTTTACTTTGTTACCTTATGTGCATACTCTATGTAATTCTCACGAAACAGCTTGAAGTAATGATGAAGAGTTGATCGGCCTTCAATGGAATCAGCATTCAAGGAACGTAAAGCCGAAGAGGCCTGAGGAATGAGAACAGGCTTTGGCCCAACAAGGAGCTCTTTGCTTATTATATCTGGGGCTTCTGCCTCTGATTCTGATAGCTCTGTGTCACTAATGAATTTCCCATCATCGTCAAAATAGAGTGTTGAGTTCCAACCCTTCATCTCTACAACAATGCATTCATAATCAGAGGTGACTCCTACTATCCACGAACTACCAAATGAATCTGCCAACACAGCAAAACCATAAAGAGGAGAGGGAGAGCAGGTATCACTATAGCATGTACTCAGAACAGGATACACAGATGGAGCTTTGATGGTTGCATTCTTTCCTGTAGTCTGATTTGAAAATGGGAGGAAATGAAGGGTTATCATGTCAATTCCACCACCATGCAAAGAAAATATCCTCTCTGGAATGAGGGGATCAGCAAACACTGAAAGTGGACAGCCATTTACTGCATTTGTTGGAATTGCCAAGTCCACTACAGCCAGTCTCAGTAAAGGAGGTGAATGCCCCAACCAAACAGTTTCAGTTGTGTGGCCCATGTTGGTTTCCTGGTCAAGTGTTCGGTCATACTTGGTAGTAGAGAAATCCTGCAAAGCTGACTCACAGATCATGGCTACTCCTAGAACATGACCAGATGAATCAACACGGACTCGGGGGGAACTACCAACATTCCAGACAGGTTGTAGTTCATCAGCTAGGGCATTAATCTGCAACTGCCCGCTGCTCCAGGCAGTCAATAGAACTGAGTCTTTGCCAATTGAATTGTAAAGAAGACCAATTGCTCGCCCTTCGCAGTCTGCACCTTGGATATTGGAGTGTTCATCTTCCTCAGCATGATGTAATTTATGGAGTGGCCCCTGTACAACTAAAGAAACTTGTTTGTAATGTGCCAAGAAAGAAAAAAGATGGGGTTTCAAACAAATCTGATTTGACTGGCACTTAAACAACTCCTCATATAAGAATCCCACTCACAAACACAACAAATCCATACATAAAGTCTCGTAGACAGCATGACAAGAATGAAACTTGAACAGATTGAAGGGCAGAAATAATGAGCACAATGAAGAGTAAGCTAGGAACTGCTACAGTACAACAACAAAAATGCGTGCAAAAGTGGTCTGATTCAATGGATCTCAATGTAAGGCAAACAATATCAAAACAAGCCTGTGTCAAGCATGTCTAAAAAATTCCTCCTAATATCTCAGCATACATAGATAATAATGCAATGTTTTCTTTTTTGCAAAACGTAGGTTATTCTTGCCATGAGAGATACAGTACAATATGAAGACTGTTTCAAACACCTCTTGGCAACTGTATTTCCTGGCATCTCTCATATAACAAAAGAAAATGCTAAGAGAATCTTCCTCTTTATGGCTATAATAAAAGCAACTCGAATTCATGTGTACATAAAGATAGATACACTTCCATGCGTGAAGCATCAATCAAATTATACTGTTTGTGAGAATATTGGAGTGCCAAGACAAGAGCTACCTGCAATGAAAGAGATGCATCAAATGGCACATAGAGATGAGCTTTCACTGCCAAAAGATTGCTTTTCTCCAATCCTTTATCAGCTAACTCAGGGAATGTTGCTTCTAACCAAGCAATGGCCAGACTAGAATTGCTAACAGCTTGTAAATTGGATGACTCCAGACCAAATGTATAAGCATCTCTATAGATCTCTTCAATAGATGGCCAGCTGTGGAAACTGCAATGAAAAGATAAACGGTTTCCAGTTAAAATAGACATGCAAATGCTGATTATTGATGTTAATCTGCCTAGGACAAAAGAACATACAACTCAACATCCTGTTGTCATTCCACTATAAAAGAAAAACCCAGGAAAAGAAAGAAAATTCCTACTTGGAAAAAGAAATTTTGCAAAAGAAAATAGGTCGGTGTCTCATCCAACCACAAAAATATTGCAGTCATTACGGAGCAGACAGGACAAAGCATGGAAGGGTTGAATATACTTATTAGCATCAAGGAGTTGTGCAATTACCTCCCGAAAGGAACAAATGGACAAATAAAGTAAATTGAACCATCACTGAATACGAAAAAAACCTGCAGCATAGAACAAAACTATCAGGAATAGATAAATTGAAGTAGGTTAATAGTATTTTTTCCCTACTTCATCAGAGCCGGAATAAAGAGCAAAGTATACGAACATTTACTCAAACAGATAAGACATAAATAACAAACTACAAAAGATCACAACAGAGAAACAACTGGCTTGACTAAAATGTCATGTAATTTGGAAGGTACCAGCAGTGTCAGTTGGTTCCAATAATTATGAGTGTCAAATGAAGTACCATCCATTTGTTGAAAAAAGAAGGGAAAATTTATTCAACTCAGCAACCACAAGGAAACTGAGGAAGTAATTTGTCAAGTAGGAAACCAGAGATGGAGCAATTTAAAGACCAAACAGTCTTGTAGAGATCAACAAGCACCTGTCTCCATCCTATGGTATCCCAAATAACGATCAGTATCTCTTAAGATGGACTCATACCTCACACTAGTTCATATTTTCTCAACTTGATGACAATGCATGAACAAAATTGTAAGAGCTGCGTGTTCTTTTGTCTTTCATCAGCTAAAGGAGAATCATGAAAAAGTAAAATGCAAATTTTACCACAAATAAGAAGCTATTCTATTGACATCAGGCAAACTATATTAATTGTGGACAGTAAATGTAGCCACAATGACTAGGAAAGACAAGGAATCTTGGATGGAAAAATAATATCAAATACTGGTTGCAAACGTAATAGAAAGTTGATTCGATTCTCATAATTATATAAAGGCCAACCAGAAACCAAAGCAAACTTCACTCACAGTAAATTTATCCCACAAGTGTTCGCCTCCAAAAGAGAAGGCAACTGGGCACATTGAAGCAACACTAGAGAATCTACCATGTTCAACTGGCTGTAAATAACATTCCTGCTCTGGTCTCTCAACATCAGAAGATAGATCAAATAGCCTGCAAAAGAGAATAACAAAAGAGATGACTGACAACCAAGCTTCAATTTATTTCAAAAGGTAATAATTTTATAATAACAAGAATAGTTAGCATGAGATTAAGTATAAAATTACAACAGATCAAATCTCTTAATTGCAAGTATCTTTACTGATGTAAGAGAATATCGAACACATTCACTTAACATACATTACCAACAATCTATACCTCATTAGATTTGAATTGGATTGTTCACCATTATCTATTATACGAATAGTTGGAAGACCTACCTAAAGCACTTTATTATGGAATGCCTTTGCCCATCGAAAACAAATTACTTCTCATGCATGAGACACGTGGAAGGAAGTTAAAATTACTTACCATGAATAAACATCACCAATAATGTCTGTGCAGCATATGGAGACAATTCATTGCTGGTATTTACACATAAACAAAACTAAGGTTGAATATTGGTTCCAAACCCAAATAAAGCTCTCTGACCAATCACAAACCTTTCAACTTTTGTTCTCCTCAATAAAGAGGAAAGGAATATTTCAAACAACAAATCCTAGAAGAGGTATTGCAAAATAGTGAAGAAATGAAGGATAGCATGGAAGAGTAAAATTAAAAAGAATTAAGTAGAGGAAATTTAAGCCAAGGATACTTCATCTCACTCACAACTATTCTATTATGATCCATGTCCTCTCCTCTCTTTTTTTCTCTGAGTAGATTTCTGTCTCCTGCCTGTTGAGGATGATAACAAAAATCCAACCGATCCCCATTAAAGAAAGTAGTAGTCATGTTTGGCCTATGAGTTCAAATCATATCAAGCTCTCATTCCCATTAACCATCAAACTCCAATTCCAAATCCCAGTCCCTCAGGCCTTAAGCTTCCAAATCCCTCATGCTAGAGTTTGATGCCTCATATTGTGTGCATGTTTGGCATGTCAAGATGTCACATAAAACAATGAGTCATTTCAACCATGTGCAGCACATGATATGTATTAACAGGAAGGGGAATGATAAAATAAGGCTCTTTAACCAGGCCTCAAATTGAGGCTCCTTCACAAAAAGTCAAGTGTCCCATTTAACCTCAGACTCTAGTTAACTGTCTTTTAACATGCACTAGCCACTTACTCGAGTTAAATGAGACATGTGTCAACTTGAGAGGGAGCCTCACTTTTAGGCCTAGTTAAAGAGCCTCAGTACATCACTTCCTGTTCGTGAAACATTTAATTGACTGTCAACATTTATTGCTTCTACATATGCCATTGCCATTACCCCATTATGCAATTAATTGAAAGATTTTTCTATGTCAACCTCCATCTCCTATACTATAAAGATAGAGGTCAATCATTTGTCTGGACATATCTAGGATATTTACCACGCACATCAATAGGGGTTTCTCAATAAGAAACAAAGTGAAGAACAAATCCCATGAACATAGAATGGCACTGAACATACAGAATTGACATAAAATAAACTTCGGGACCTAAGCAATTCAACAAAGTCTGGTGTAAATATCTTAATTTATGAGACAATCATTGTCTGAATGTTTTACCAATAAAAGAAGAAAGAAACAAGACTTTCATGAAGTAAATAATATATATCAAGATTTAGCCAATCCTGATAGGCTAAAAAGCATACCTGAAAACTGAATCTGAAGTAAGAACTCCCAGATGTGTATCACTGTAGGGATGCCACGAAACTTGTAAAGTTTGTATGAAATTGTTGTTCTCAAAATAAATTTGAGAACCTATAGACACAGTTCTGTAAAAAGATCAATAGGGACAAGGCATAATTAGACTTAAGTACAAAATAACGTCAATCATAAATTATAAGTTCACAAAATAAATAATACAAAAATAAAGCCAAGAAAATCAAGTAAGCACGCTATAGCAATGTAACAACAATGCTGCCAGTAAATGATAATATATACTTGTATAAAAACCATTCCAGTTCATATACCTGCAGACAATAGTGTTATCTTTTGAAGAAGTCCTGTCATATAGGTACATTACGCACAAGCCATTTGAGCCAGTGAGGAGAACTAACGACCCCTTCCGATTGACAGAAACATTGTGCACAGCAAAATCAATCTGAACGTCGGGTCGCAACCTCTGCAGATTGGAAATACCACCAACATTAACAAATCAACACATAAAAGAAACATGAAGGAAGGTGCTCAGTAATTGAAAACAAAACCGGATTAGATAACATATTTTCCACTTTTCAAAACCTTAAGAAGTTCAAATTGCAACAGAAACAAGGTCTGGACATCAAATTCCACGGAAATTTCTTGAATCAAATACTAAAGCAGCAGAATTCTCAGAAAGAGTGCAAGTTGAGGTTAAACGTCGAAAAGTTAAAGTTAACCTAACTGTAGAATTGGATTGAAGGAGAAGAGGATGGAACCTTAGAAGGGGAAGAGGCCAGGATGGAATCGGGATGAGGATCAAGGAAGCGTATGGATATGCGATGTAGGCAGCCGTTGGTGGAATCCCAGACGTAGAGGCGGGAGGAGTCACCGTCCCAGGCTACGAGGTTACATTGCGCGAGAGGAGCGTCGGAGGAAGCGGTGCTGCTCCTAGTCCTGGTAGTGAAGACGGGGTGGTCCTTAAGTGGAACCCATTTGACTGGTTCGTTAACGGGGGACGAAGTTGCTGGACTCGAGCCCGCCGATGCCATTTCCCTTCGCATTCTCTCTCTCTCTCTCTCTCTGAAACGGAGACGGGAGGAAGAAGAAAAGAGAAACGAAATAGTAAAGCTCTCTTTTCCACGCTTGGCGCTACTCTCCGTTATGCTCCGAGTTACAAAAGCAAATGGGAAAGGCAATGTTTCAGAAATGCTAACGTGCGCCCAACGCGTACTGTGCGCTTCTCAAGTTATCACACTATCACATTGGTATAGAGAAGTACAACTGCTTCCTTGCTTGCTCGCTCAAGAAAGAGGTACAAATTTTGGGCCCAAGTGTTCGACGTGGCATGATCCAATCGGTTAATCTGATAGATCGTGACGTTGGCCTGATCTAATCGGTTAATCTGGCAGATCATACAAGCCCATCCCGCCACTAACATTCCAAGACTCTTTGTAGAAAAGGGGCCCTCCCTATCTATGGCTTTGCCAAGGAACATTAACGTTAATTATTGCTGAATTATGACATGTTTATGAAATTATTGGACTAGAGCTACAAAGTGTGCCCACTTAAGTTAACGGTTGCTTATACAAATTAAGTTTATAGCTGTCTGTATTTCATGATTTAAGCTACATATTACTGCATGCTAAATTTGTCCAATTGCCATACTTTTCCTTCTTTTGAAAGAGTTACTCATGCATTGTTTTCTACTTGTAAATTTCATCACAAGTGAAAAAGATGTAATCATAAACATAGCCTTATACTTTGAACTATTTTGTGAAAACATGCTTGGTCATAGTTTGAGGAGGCATTGTTGTGAACCTACGCTTGCTACTGTAAGGACTAATGCTCTGTTTTTGTACTCAACTCCAAGTGGAGGTTGTAGGCCAACAACACTAAAGCAATTGGTCGGAGACAACTCTGCATCTTCACTGGAGTATGCTTAGCACAGATTGAGGTGGATTAGATTTGGCATTACATATAGGGGAGTGTTACGAGAAGAGGAGCATTGACACAATGATAGAGTTGTCTTTGTGTGACCTTGAGATTACAAGCTCAAGGCGTGAAAACAGCCTCTTGCATGTAGTCCGCCTTTTCCCCAGACCCCGCATATGCAGGAGCTTCATGCACTGAGCTGCTCTTTTTTTTCTATATAAGAGTGTTACGAGTGTCTTGTTTTACTTGCCTCTTGGATGGTCTTTGTCAACCAACTTGATCTATAATGAAATATCACCATCCTAAAAAAGAGAGAAAAATCAAAGGCCAATTATTTGTTAGGCGTTACCATGAATTGGCTGTAAGGAGTTCTAAAATAATAACAAAAAGTATATTTAGGTTGCACTTATACAATGAATTGGCTGCAAGGAGTTCTAAAATAATAGCAAAAAGTATATTTAGGTTGCACTTCATACAGTTTCTGCAGTCTTAGAAAAAAAAAAAACAAAAAAGCAAAACAAAAACAGAAATGTTTGATGACAATGGATTGGAATCCAGCAGTTCTTTCTTTCTTTATTTTTTTTAGATAACCAGTTTAGAAGGGGAGCCTTGACATGATAGTAAAGTTGTCACTGTGTAACTTAGAGGTTGAATTCGAGGCATGAAACAGCCTATTGCAAAAATGTGTTTTGTAGTCCGCTCGTTCTCCAGACCTCACATGTGCAGGAGCTTTGTGCTCTGGACTGCCCCATTTTTCATACCCGATTTGAGAAGCTAAATTTGTAGGGTGCATTTGAAAATTGGATTCCAGAAATTTTTATGATAAAAAACAGATTGACATGAAAAAGACACAATATATGAAGAAGAGAAGCATCGTTCTCCAGTAGCAAAGCTCATGTTTCATTCGGTAAAAATGCATTTAATTACTTCAAGTCACATTTAGTTCAGAAAATTGAAGGACTTTGAAATCATTAGACTCTTTCGAAGTTCGAACTGAGAAATCAGGACCTCTGAAAAACCTCCAATCATTAAGAGAATTTTGCAACTAGCTTGCAAGTATAATCAGGAGCTATTATCTGTGCCAACACACCTGTGTTACGTTTACCAAGATAACCTTCAGAACAAAGAAGGATCGAAAGCACAGCAAACTCTTGTCACAGTCCTGCATTGATGGATCAAATACATGCATCATCAAAATTGCACCATTAGGCAACGCCCAATGCAGTCAGTGAAGAAAGAATCAGAAGAACATGAAGTGAATCATCAAAGATATCCAAGAATTGTTCTTCATCTTCTTCAAGCTGTGTTTTCAGCATCATGATTTTTGGTAAGGAGGTTAAACATAAGATGCCGAAGATGATGCATCAGTTGTAAGAAACACTGTAAAAAGACGACGTCCGAAAATAAGATGCTTGATTTAGCATTTGAAAATACCAAGACTATTTTCCTCGAATTACTTAAATAGAATTTTACTTTTTTAAATAAAAAAGCAAACTACATATCCCGCTACTTGTCCCAAACCCGGGGAATTTAGGATGAGATGGGGCAAGGACTTTGATGAGCAGGGGATGAGAAAATTTTCATGTCCCAACTTTTCCGACATGGTACAAGATTTTTCCAATACCAGTCACACGCACAAACCTAGCTTGAAAATTGACCACTTGTAAGCCAGGGTCCGCCTCCCAGATTATTACTCAAACTAACAATCAACGAGTAAACTCATTTTCTTCAGTGGTTACTCAAGATGTACTTTCTCACGTCAATCAAAACTGGCTTTTCAGAGGGTATTCCAATTCATCCATGATGAAGAGGTTTCAGATTCAAGGGTCGCTCTTTCTTGGCAGATTTCACTACTTTATCTTAAAGAAGTTATTTACTTGAGACCAAAAGGGAGAAGGAAAAATTAAACTGAAAGGAAAATCTTCCGTTGGCAGGTAGAGATGGATGATTCCTTCATCATATCAACAGTGAGTTTCGGCCAGTCACCCTCTTCTATGCTCCTCTTGGAAAAAGTGCACCGGCCAAGATCTCTGTACGCAAAATCCCATCATTTTCTTGTTCGGAACTGCACATTCAAGGATGAGATCAACATTCTCCATGGGAAGTGCCTCATTTATTTGGATATCATCATGCGAACGGGACACAGCTGAGAGTTGCAACTAAATGGCTCCACGTCCATTGTCAATAGGTCACTGGATCTTAAAGAGATTTTTCAGTTTCACGACCAGCCTCCATTCCTCAGTGGACAAATCTTCCTGTACATCACAACAACGCCCCAGAACTTTAGATAAGTAGACAGCATTCTCAATTGTGGAAATCTCTAACAAATCTTAAAGTATATGGAGAAAATAACTAATAATTCCCACGGAATCATCAAACAACGGATGCCCAACTATTAACAAAGCATATAATAAGCTTATGTCAACCCAGAAGTTTCTAAAACTAAAAATGATAATGATAATAGACGCATTAACAAGGGATAAGTGGAGCAAATGAGAGTTTATAAATGCAATCAGCTGCAAATGTCATGATTGATGGCCCATGGACATTGTTTCTATGTTACAAATGTAGTGCATGGTAGGCTTAGAAGTGCTGACATATTTTGTTAACGATGTGCCTGTTGTTGCCACTAAAATGGAAGTATGTCCTTGAAGAAGCAATTATCTGAAAAGGCGTTAGTCTCAGCCCCTACTGTAATTGTTAGTCCCTTCTAACAGAATATGTTTTACGTTCTACAGAAAGACGGGCAATGCTCATGTGAATTAAAAGCACACCAGCTTCCAAGATTACTACCTTTCAAAAGCAAGACAAGAAAAGAAAAACACATTAATCTATACGAAGTTACCCTGTAGTTCGTTTTGAGAATATCAATGGATCTCCTCGAGATGTGGCTCACTAGCTCATCATCAATCTCAAAGTGTCTTCCATACATCTTTTGCTGTTCCTCGGTGTTGGATCCAACAATCTGCACGGAAACAGTAGACCTTAGTTGTGTCAACCATAATTATCTTCCTAAGAGGACTAAATAATTGCTAAATGCAAACCTGATCAACCATATGTACCCACTATTACCTTTATGGCAACCTTCTGACCTTTCTTGGCTGTATCTACCTGCTTATGATTGATCTCAATGGAAGCTATCTTTCCAATATCAATACAGTCCCTTGAAGGAATACATATAGGAGTTCCAATCTGGGTCAAAATAGTCAACAAATAAAAAGTATTAGTAAAAGCAATTTTTTTTAGGAATTTAACAAATGTTTCATCATATCGAGTCTTCATCAGAATCATGCTGTTTATGTCAAATACTAACTTAGACTTCAGCCTGAGAGCTGAAGTTCTGAAGTGAACTCCATAACACGACCAAAAAGTTATTATATTTTTACAAGTGTTGAAGGATCAGTTACTTCAGTACAAGCAAGTTACAGCATTCAGAATAATGATGCTTTCCAGAAAATTGAAGTGGAATAAATGGCTAATATAATTACCTTCGCAATTCCTTCAAGAACATCAACACCCAAAACAATTGGGTCCTTCTTGTTGAATATGCAATTTGGCATTATTTTGAGAACACAAGGGAAGACTGCTTCTTCTGCAGCTTCCTTCTTCTTTTCTTCCTTCAGATTGTCAATGTAAGCTTTAAACTGATCAAACAGATGATATATAATATCTGCAATGAATATCTTGACGCCAGTCTCATCTGCAAGTTCCCGAGCCTCAGGTGTGACTTTGACATCAAATGCCAAGATAGTGGCATATTCCTTCTTCCTCTCAAGCATTACACTAGCCTTCATAACATCCCTCCTGTGTACTGGGCCAATGCTTATACCACTGACTGGGATATTGACTGCAGGGCTCTTCAAGAACTCTAACAATGCTTCTAGAGAACCAAGGGTAGATGCTTGCACACATACACCTTCCCCACTCTTATCAATCCTGCTCATAACACTCTTCATATCTTGCATTGTTTGATCCTTGATGTCTTCCAATTCGTCATCCGGCCCTACCACATACAGACCAGTGCCGGCAATAGCATGCTCAAGGCCCTGCAACCCAAGACAGAGAATCCTTTCAATACATATTCCTTAAACATCAGCAGAGGTTCATTTAGGAAGAATACAGTAGCTAGCATCACCTGTGCAGTAATCTTGATTCCCTGGGCTGCTTTAAGCTCTTTATGATGCTGATAAGATCCCTGGAGTCATAACACCACAATCACAATCTATGGATGGTACAAGTTTTTTATAAAATCCAAACACCAAAACAGCCAGCAGTAACATTCTTGCCTTTTGGAAAGAGAAGACAGCATTTAATACCTATTAAACAATGGAGTACAGCACAGCAACTCAGTCCATGCCCTTCTACTTAACGTGTGTGATTCTTTAAGGTAGTATTTAATGAGGCATTACTCAGACTGCACCGTGAAGGTGGTTGAAAGGCTAAGACATAAGCACATCCTTAACATCAAATTTGAAATATTTACGAAGTTCGAACACTAGAGTTAAAGTAAGACCAACTATAAACAGAACACTTTGTCAGACTTATCTCCCCCACTCATATTTGTGGTTAAATTTAGAAAGCAATTTCTAACACATACCTCACACAAAAAGACACTAATCACTAGTTTAGAATGCAATCCAAATGGACAGTTGACAGGCTGGTAGATGCAATGCAATTTTTTATTTTGAAAGACAAATGATTGATTAGAGGAATGAGGGAAATGCAAGAATAAATGAGAAAGGGAGGCTATCCTTTCAACCACAATTCTTACTCGATAAGTGAGTGCATCCACTACAGCGACAAAGGCAGACGGAATCATGGACATGTCTGAAGTCGAAACACGGCCTTGGATCAGCCCACTAACATCATCAAGCTCCAAAATTTCATGGTACCTCCATAGGGTTTTGCAGCCATTCATCCACAATGCCTGAATCACCTTCTATCCGTATTGGAGTATTTTTAAAACTCAGTAATAACTGTATACCAATATGGACTTCAATGCGGAACACACGACAAAGCACGGTACCAGGGTTAGTATTACTTAAGCCAAATTTCAATTCACCATCCACCGAGGAGGAACATTGTGGGCAGGGAGGTAAGGTGGCTGGGCAATCTCATTGGTTTGGTTTAGCAGAGGAAATTCCCACCTAATATTGCAATCTGTTTAAATGGCAACAGATCCTGTACCTATAATCCAACAATTGCCACCTCTAGCAGTCCTAACAGCCTTTGCAAACCACGCATATCTTCAGCCACATTTTTTTTCCATTAAATTTGTAAATGTAGATGACCCTGTAACTGACTCACAAATGACTGGAAGAAACCAGTACATTTGCAATTTGGCTAAGGAAAAGTTATGTGAAAATTTTCAAGTTTCACTGTAACATAATCTGTTCAAAGAAAATGTTAAGAAACCTCAGTTTCCTTGTGTTATAATTACTGATGGCAGAGTAACTACATTCAGATTCACACTTACTAAAGAAGCCATAAAAGGTGAAGATATAAGTCATGCTTTCCCAACACTGCAGTTTGCCCGAGAAACTACACAATGGCCAGAGAGCTGCTTTTGCAGACTGGAATTAACTCTAGGGGGAAAAGACTTCAGGATAAATTGACTTACCCCATTGGATTGGCCATAAGAATTCCAAAGAGCAAGAGCAACAAGCGCATGGAAACAGATATTGTTAAGACATTGGCACAAGTCCTTACATTGTTGCATTCTGCAACATGAAGCATAGAAGACATAGCAGAGCAGGAGAGAAGACAAAACTTTGTGAAAAAGCTTTGAGAAGGGCATTGATGGTTTCACAGATCTCAAAAGTGCTGGCGCCAGCATACACAAGATGTGGAAGCCAAGACCAGCACCAAAGGTGGAGTTTATGGTGCACGAAGGAGGCAGTGTTGGAGGTTGACACAACACAGATGGGAAATAAGGATGGGAAGAGAAAGGTGACAGTAAGTGCCACAGCTAGAAACAGCATTGCAGCTGAGTACAGTGTTGAACTTTCAAATCCTCCCTACAAATGGGACCAGAAAATATGCTTTAATTCCTCTCCAGAGCATATTAAAGACACCTAGACTGCCACAACATGCGTCCCAAGGCTTCCTAATCATATTTCTGAAAATTTCAACAGAAAGAACATCACTATATTACTTTCATTTTAATAGAAGAGATTTAACACAAGAACATCAAAAGGACCTCAGTGAGGATCTAAAAAAAAAAAGCGTCAAAGAAGATCTGGACATAATAAGAAAAACTAAAATAAATAAAAAAGGGCAGCCCAGAGCATGAAGCTCCAGCATGTGTGGGGTCTGGAGAAGGGGCGGACCACAAGGTCTATGGTACGCAGCCTTACCTTGATTTTTGCAAGAGGCTGTTTCCATACCTCGAACCTGTGACCTCAATGTTACACGTGACAACTCTATTGGTGTGCCAAGGCTCCCCTCCTAAATAAAAATGAACTGCAAATCTTAATACAAGAACAAACAAGAGGAACTGAGCACAAAAGATAAATTGATCTTCAACTTAGTGAAGCGATTAACTGGTTCTTGCCTGGCTTATTGTTAAATGTTCAATTTTGATCAAAATATCCTTAATTTAGCATTTAATTAGATCATCTAATTGATCAAATTTACAATTTTTAGCTTATTTTTTATTTTAGCTCTAGATGACCATCCAACCATTAATTTTTCAAAATTAACGATCAAATTATTATCAGAGGTATAATGTACGGTTTAGATGACTCTAATTTGGTCTTTTGTTTTGCAGATCAACCAAAAAAGACTTGGATCGCTCAAATTGAGATTCAATGGTGCAGATCACCCATCAAAGATTAATGGTACAGATGGAATGGTTTCTTAAAAGAAACTTTGTTTTAAAGGAAAACATGGAGAAGATTCGGAAAGCCTCAATGGTTAGTGTAACATCCGCCATTTTTAAATCCTAGAAATATTTAATTTTGTGGAATTATGGGAAATTGGAAATTTTATGAAATTGAAAATTGAGGAAATTGAGGATTTGGAGAATTTGAGAATGAAATTCCGAGTTAAAACCTCAATAATTAGAATGTACTCGAAAAATGGATTCTAACAACACTAAGTATGCCCAAATCGGAGTTCGGATGAATTTTACCCATTTATTTCACAAAAAGGGCACAACTATAATTTAACATGTGGGACCCACAACATTGATACGGGTTAAACGTTTGACAATCAATAGTGGAAACAAACATAATGAAGGTAATCATTATGTCCACCACTACCAAGGACGAAATAGGAATTTAAATGCCCTCCCACTTTGGGCACTATTAATCTTCTTCACGTTTCCACTCTCGTTCTACACAATCAGCCCATCTGATCGTACTGAAACTTCCATCACAACTCAAGTATATCTACACCTACAATGTTGCAGTGTTGGATCGTAGGTGAACCTTCACGATCTTGCCATTTTTCCACCTCTTCATTAGAGCTTCAAGCATCAAGATTAGGTTTCTCACCAATCTAAGAGGTAGGAGTCTGTTTTTTTTTAGTTTTTCCATGTTAGCATGTTTATTTTACTGCCATTATCATTTTCCAACAGTTTGATTTGAAAAATGGAATGCTGGTAGGATTTAATCGAAGAAAAACCGGAACACAGTGAAAATACAGTATCAGGAACTGCTCAAATAGAAAATCTGAGCCGTCCATTAGATTCAGGGGCCCTCAAAACCCTAGGATCAGTGAAAATAAAACAAAACTCGGGTTATTAGGGACCCAAATCTGACCAAAACTAAATAGATGGTCTAGGCACATTGTCCCCGATGGATGCCAATGCACTACAATGCAAATAGTCCCTGCCGGTGTAGTTTGGTGTAAAAGGGGCGCCAGTGTACTTCGGTGCAAATAGTTTCTACCGGTGTAATCCAGTGTAAATAGCCACTGGTTTACTCCTGTGTAAATAGCTTTTGTTGGTGTAATTTGATGTAAAAGGGCATCCGGCCAAGAATAGTAATCCAGACCGTTGAATAGTAACCAGAGATAGTATTTTTGAGATTTTGGGAAGCCCGATTTTTTATCTGAAAGGTCCGTTGAATTTGTCTCGACGATGTGGACCTAAATTTGACTTGAAAATCTAGATTTGAACACCTTTTAAATGGTTAAACCACTAAATACTATTAGAAAACCTAGATCAGGCTGATCAATGAATGATCAGACATTAGAACTTGATTGTATACATCCAAATATGAGATGATCTAAGAGATTAGAAGAACAGGTCTCATTGAATTGTCAAAAAAAGTAATCTTGACCATCGATCTGATCAGGTGCCTTGGGATTGGCTGATCAGAGAGCGATTTGACTGTTAGATTGAGGTATGATTATAGAGACATGTTTAAATCACTAAATAAACACTGAAATTAGAGGTATCATGATAAGAATGGTTAGAATTGATGATCAGATATCAATTATGAAAGTTATGAAACAATCCAATGGTCGGATCGTCTCCAAACTTCATGAGATATTAGGGAATGACCCTTCATTGATTAAGGGACATAAATTAAGTGAACCATGACATAGATTGATAATCAAAGACCACAAATGTTCGTCTAGATGTTAGAAAAACCTACATCTAGTGCAGGATTGACCCGATAAAGAGTTAACCAAACGACTTGGGCCGTTGATTCAGGATTAATGGCCAGATCAATGAAGTTATCACTTGAGTTGGTTACTTTGAGATGTGAGAACGTCAAGTGATAGATGACTTGTGATGTGGCAAGTACGTCAGAGCACACGACGTGACATTATCTATGCGCCTAATTAGAGTATCGCGATTGTTGAGGTAAGTGATTACATTTGGGATTTTCCTTTTGATTTCATTGATCATAACTTATCAAAAATTCTTGAGGCATGTGTCTTATGCACTATTGTGATTTACTGAAATGCATTTAGTACTTCATATTTGTTATCGTAACATTGATTCATAATCATCTATGTTTGATATGTGATGGATTACATCTTATTATGGATCTTAACTGAGACTATTGGGTGAAGTGGGGTAAGAAGGGTGTTGTAACGATTTGAGGGTGGGTAGGTAGTTTTGGGTTGACAGGCTTCTGTCAAAAAATAGACTGATGCGGGATGCACGTGAGGGACCTAGGGTCGAATTGTATCGGGTGAAGCAAGGTAAGCCAGGTCTTGTACCGATTTGAGGGTGGGCCAATAGTTTTGGGCTGAAAGCTTCCGTTGGGAAATAAACTAATGCGGGCTGCACATGTGGGACCCAGGGTTGAATTGTATCAAGTGAAGCAAGGTAAGTGGGGTCTTGCACTGATTTGAGGGCGGGCCGATAGTTTTGGCTGACAAGCTTCCGTCGAAAAATAGACTGATGCGAGCTGCACGTAACGGACCCAGGGTTAGAATGAGTACTCATTGCCATCGTCGTGAGTATAGTTGAGGCACTCATAGGACTTATTTGTGCACGGCTTTCTATAATCACGGCATGCATTATTTTTTCTGTGGATACAGACTTTTGGTTATAGTGATTAAGGAGTATTCATGAGTTTTATGCATTGCACACTATGATATTCAAATTTGATGACAATTTGCTTAGCGCATGATTTCTTGATTTATCCATCATGGATGATTGATGTTTCACATGCCTTGTATATTTTTGTCTTATGAGATTTTGCCATGATTACAATACTTCATGCCATTTGATTTGATTTGTATTTATTATTAAATGTGAATCACCTACACAAGCATAGCTTGTTGAGGCATTGCAAAACAAAGCAATGCCTCAGATTTTGGAGCACGATAGCGCTAAGGTTAAGTAGGTGAAGCTACATTGGTTGAGCGAGAACTTCGAGGATCATCTGATTTTTTGTACATCAAAGATTGATTTAGTGTACGTCTCTTATACTTATGTTTGGATTGGTTGGGTTGTACATGGATGTTGATATTTTAGATAAACTGGACCCAAACTACTTGTATAGTGTACCTTTACTTGCCGATGGGTGCATAACGTGATGATCATGGATGGACCCTAGGAAATTTATACATATTATTCTTATTATTGTCTTTTCACGACTGTGTATGATTTGTCGTGGTTTTACCTTGAGCATTTTCAGTGTATCGACGATTTGACTTTTGTTTATTATCGTGATTTTGAATATGGGATGACCCTCGGGGATTTCTTTTTAACGCTACATTATTTATGTTAATTGAAAGTTTTATTTTCAGGGAGCCAGTCTATTTTTCTTAAAAACATATAATTATTATTACGACTTTAGAAAAAGGTTTAGAAAAACCCGGGGTGTCACAGTTAGAAGTCTCCAAGGAGAAAAGTTAGAACGAAAGTGGAAAACCAAATTAGAAGGTGGTGGACTTTAAAGGGAAAAAGCCAGCCACTACCACCTTCTCTCTCTCTACTGAGCTGGAAGAGGAAACCGTTTCCTCCGTTCCCCTTTCCCATTCTCCTCTTCTCTCTCCCTCTTGCTTTCTCTCTTCTCCTCCTCCCCCACGCTGTTTTTCTCTTTCTCCCTATCCCTCACTTTTCCTCCCTCACTTTCCAACATGAAACCGAGATCCACTCTTCTTCAACACCTCGTCTCCCTCTTTCCCCGCTCGATATCTCAACCACCACCACCCCCCCTCTTGGCTGGACTATAAGAGGAAACCCATCAACCCACCATTTTTCTTTATCCTCTTCTTCTCCTCTCCCACTTTCCCCCCTTCTCATTCTCATTCGTTCCCTCACCTGCACTCTCCCTCTACCTCTTATTTCCTCTCCTCTCTCTCTCTCTCTCTGAGATTCCTCTCTTGGTCTTCTTTGCCATCCTTGCTTCCACCACCCGATGTCCCTTCCCTTTCTCTTATGTCTCCCTCTCTCTGCTCAGCCAGCATCTCTGTTTCACCGGCAGGCGGCCAACCCCGTACCTCCACCGCTCCACCCAGCCAATCACCCTTCCACCCCAATCGGGCCAGCTCCCTCGCTCTTCCTCACCCCCATCTTTCCCAGTTCCTCTTCACTGCCCAACACCATCATCTCTCTCTACTCTTTTCTTTCTCTCCCACAGTCCCCCTCTCCTTTGCTATTTCTCCCTCATTTCTCTACACCAGCATCATGAGAAACCCACCGGCCGGCAATCCTCTATAATCGAATGGTAAGTTTTTTTTTTTTCTTCTTCCCTATTCACCCATCTTCTCTTCCCTCTACCATAGTTCTGTCATCGGCACTGTCTCCCTTCTCTCTCTAATTTCGCCGACAACAGCAACAGCGCATCACTGACATCTCCTACACCGCCCGACACACCTGCTTCACAACTCGACCTAGAAGAGAAAACCCGACATGGGTTTTCTCTGTGCTTGTCTCCGTCCTCCTCTTCTTCTCTTCATCTCCTATCTTCTCCCCCTTGCTTCACTAGTTTCCCCCCTTCACCGTCTTCCTCTTTCTCAATTGGGCATTCCTCTGTTTTTCTGTTTTTAACAAAAAGCAAAGAAATTCTAATATTACCCCTTACACATTAAATAAAATTTCTTCTGTGTCCCTGTTTTAATTCCAATTTTGTTTTATCAGTGTTTTGTCATCTAGGAATTGCACAATCCAATCCAAGTTGATTAACACTTAACCTAATCAACGGGTTAGCCTTAACAAGCAAGATCATTCTAATTTCTCGTCTTTTTCATCTTAGATTTTCAATTTATTTTTAGATTTTGTTTTTAGGACAATTCCTAGCTGATTCATCATCTATGATCTTTGATCTAAAATTCAAAAATCAATCTAAGCCATTCAAAACCCAAAATCCTTATTTAGCTCAAATCTTTAAAATTTTGGGGAATCTGAAGAATCCAACTGTTGGATCCCTAATCAGAACTATCAGTGAGACATTTATGAAGGCTAATTGACTCCAAGATGATCAGATTTGAAGAAATTGATAGTGATCAGGCTAGTGAAGTAGATTTTTCTTGTCAATTAGTTAAATTTTCTTTCTTTTTGAACTGAAAATTTTGTAATTTTTATCAATTGAATAGATCTGAACTTTGATTCTACTGTCAAGTAATTTCTGTTATTTTCTTTAATTTTTGACAATTAAATTTCGAGTCCCTGTGGGATCAACCCTTACTTGTATAAGTTACACTACAATAGCCCGTGCAGTAAAACAATCAACACTTACTTAATATGGGCAACTCACACTTATAAGTGGGTGGGATAGAGAACATAAGATATGAACAAAACGGGATCCATCACAAAGTCCTCACCTTTACTCGCAGCTCCTTCATTGGATGAGGTGTTAATAAAGCTCGAATTGTAGCAACAATAGGACCCTGACATGAAATAACAGATCACAATAAGAAATATCAACAAATATGTTATACACAAAATCTTCGAGAGTATGAAGGATTGGAAGATCTACCTGCATGCCACAGACAACTATCTGATCCCCTTCATGCAGCACTCCATTAACTAGCACAACATCAATGGTTGTCCCTAGGCCTTCAACAACCTTCACCTCCAAGACTGTACACTAGATAAATAGTTCCAAAATGCAAAGGAAATTATTGTCAATGAAAAACATGAATATATACAAAAGAAGCAAGGGCATCTATTAACATGATTAGAAGGGGAATGAATGTGAATCATTAAACCACCATAGACAAACAACAATCTACTAATGTAGAACTGATGTTAACAATGAAACCACATTCCACAAGTGGATATAAAAACTAGACACTAACAAATGTAAACAACAAAACAGAATGAGGATACAATCAGAAGCTATTATAAGTGAGCAAAACCATACCTGTACTACATCTGAGAACATAAGCTTTTCTGTCATAGTTTTCTGCGTCCATTGTACCAACAACAAAAGAAGATCTGGAATGCCTTCGCCACTGGAACATTGCAAGCATTGACCTTAGAAAACTAGGATGAGACAATACCAATTACTTCCATTCTATAACCAACATGAGATCCAACAAAAATGAGACTTGAAGTCCAAGCTGTACACCTGATTGCACTAGTGGGAACAATACTTGATGTCTCCCCCATTTCTCTATTTTTGTAATATAATTCAGTATTCAGGCCCTGCTCCTTGAACTGTGTGATAATCTGAACAAAATAAAAACATCACAACTGTAATAAGCTCAAGCTACGCATTGCAAAAAGGAAAATAGATGGCTAGGATGTAATGACCTGAGTAAGCCTCATGTTAAATTCATTCTGTACATCCTTAGACTGTTGCTTCATAGCCTTCACAATAGGTGCATTAGGACAAGTCTTCCATCCATATAATCTATCAACCTTCAACATCAAGATGCAAAAGGATCAGCCTTGCAACAAATGATGCATATTATGGACTAGCAAAAAGCCATTGTAAATTGTCCAGTAAAAACCAAGTCCCACCTTATTCAGGGCAACAATAAATTCAGTCCCCCGCATCTTCAAAAGATTAAGTGATTCAATTGTCTGTGGCTCTAGACCATGCATTATGTCAACAACCAAAATTGCAATATCACATAAACCCGAACCTCGTGAACGCAAATTTGTGAATGATTCGTGTCCAGGAGTATCAATGACCAGTAGTCCAGGGACCTTCAAGGTTGCATCAGCTTTAAGCTCCTTTGTTCTCTCCCTTATGTTATCTGCTGGAAAATAGGTAGCACCAATCTGCTGTGTAATCCCTCCAGCCTCACCTTCCTGAACATTAGTGCCTCGAATGCAATCAAGCAACTTGGTTTTACCAGTATCGACATGTCCGAGAATACAACAAATTGGAGAACGTAGGTTATCGGAACTCTTGTTCGAGACAGCTTCTGCAAACCGTGCCTCCCGTTTTGTTTCAGAATCTTTTCTCCTATTCCTATCAGTAGCTTCAGTTTCAGGTCTGTCATCTTGAGCTTCAGTGTGTTGACACTTCACAGACTCAGAAGCAACAACCTTTTTAGCAGAAGCAGCAGGTTTTACGAGAGCAGGTTTCATAACAGTAGGTTTCGGGGAGGCAGGATGGGCCTCGGAAGAATTCGCGTTTGCTACATGCTTGGTTTCTATCTTCACCACCGGTTCTTCATCTTCCTCTTCATCTGCAAATGCACTCTTTACAGGCAAGTTAACGACTGCATCATCCCAGCTTTTTGCGTCCCACTCATCGTCATCTTCTTCTTCCTCATCGTCAATCTTGTTTACTTCAATCTCCTGCTTATCGACTTCCACTTTGTCCTCACCCTCTCCCATGATAGACTCCTCTTCAACTTTCTCAGTATCTGATTGCTTGAGCTCAGCCACAACATCTTGCTGCCCCTCCACTGGTTCCACTGTTTCCACGGCTTTTACCGAAGCAGCATCATTTGCCTGGGTAGCAGCTGGTTTTGCCTTCTTTGTTTGATAGATTGGCCTTTTAGTCGTCACCACACCATTGTCTGCAGAGGGAAGGTTACCAGCCTGCGCAAGAAACTGATTCCTCATTGCCTCCAATCTGCGTGCTTCCTCCTTCTGCTTACCCGTCAAAAGCTTACCTTCCTGCTTTTTCTTCAAAAGCTTCTCCTTTTCTCTTTCCTTCTTCCTGCGCTTTGCCTCCTCTGCCTGCCTTTCAAGCTCCTCTAGACGGCGACGCTCCTCTTCTTCTTTTCTCAATTTCTCCTCTTCCTCTCTCTTCTTCCTCTCTTCAGCTTCTTTACGTCTGGCCAGTGCCTCCTGCATTTCTCTAACATGCTTTGGGAGCTTTTTGTCAGGAACTTTGCCCTTTGTTTCTTCCTTTGCCTCCACTGCAGTGGCAGCGGCAGCAGCTGCTGCCTTCTTCTCTTTTTCCTTTTCTTTCTTCTTTTTCTTCTTCTTTGCAGCTGCAGATTCACCAGCTTCTACTTCAGCATCCTTCTCCTCGTGAACATCGACAGAGACCACTGGTTCAGCCTGAACCTGAGCCTTCTCTTCTGGTGGAGAAGCAGCAGGTTTTGGAGGTGCAGGACCTTCACCAAGCTCTGCAAGAATTTTGTCGAGCTCATCCTCCTCTTGGGCAGTCCTTCCACTTTTTTTTTTGTTCTTTTTTTGCTTCTTAGAAGTTTCAGCCGCCTCCTCAGTCCCTTGTTTATTAACTTTGGTGTCAATGTCATTATTACTAGCTTTTGAGGAAGATGGTTCTTGTTCAGTAACTTCAGTTACTTCATTATCTTCTTCTCCAAGGGCATTATCTGAGACAGATGCTGTGAACAAGCTACTACTCTTTTTCGAAGATTTAGATGACTTTTTCTTACCGGAAAACGCAATCACAGGGGCGTCATCCTCATCCTCTCTAACTTCAGCCATGTCACTGTTGTCCTCATCTCCAGGAATGGCATCATACACAGATGCACTAAACAAACTACTATTCTTCTTAGAAGATTTAGACGACTTCTTCTTACCAGACAACACAATCACAGGTTCATCCTCCATCTTACTTTCTGATATAGCAGCATCAGCACTACCTACGTCGTCATCAAGGGCATCAAATGCTGTAAACCCACTACTCTTCTTAGAGGATTTGGATGACTTCTTCTTCTTGCCAGAGAGAGCAATCACAGGAACCTCTTCATCCTCTTCAGTACCATCAGCTTCTTCCTCATCCAAATTACTTTTTCTCTCTTGATCCTCTGATAGAAGATCATCATTCAATTTCACCTCGGCATTCCCCTTTTTACCCTTCTTCTTCCCCGTAAACGCAGGAACAGCAGGTTCATCGTTCTGTTTATCCAAATTCTCCTCCGCCTCTACACCAATAGAGTACTCATCGTCATCTATAGTGTGCCCTTTCTTCTTCGATTTGTTTCCACCACGAACTACTTGGTTTTCATCATCACGAACCCCAGGCTTCTTCTTGCCCATGGCGCTTCCACAGTTCCTTCTTTATGAAAAAAATATACTAATCTTCAAAAGAATTCAGTCTGCAAATAATTATGTAAAAAAAAAAAAAACTCCAAAACTCATGTAAACAAAGCAACTGCTACGATATATCGAAACGAGTGAAGACAAATATTTACAGAGAGTTCGGGTTTGTTACGTGAAGGAATCCAATCAAATCTTGAAACAGGAAAAATTCTCTACCTGGAAGGATTGAAAATCGTATATCAGAAATAGCAACTTACTGCGTGTAAAGATCGACTAGCTGAAAGAACACTTCCAATGATCACCTAATCCAAACGGCTTAGAATCAACGTCTTCTAAGCCGCAACGGAGAAACTGAGTCTGGAATCTGCAAGAATCGTAATGAAAAGCATGTCGGAAATCAGTTACGGAACAGAGATTTGATGAAACACATATTCATCAGATACCAGGAACGATTTCAGATTGATCTCTTACTTCTTATAGATAATTCATTGATTGAAACGGAAGCATTATCCGGCGATGTTACGATTTTTATGCTTCCTTTTGTTTTGCTTTTAGAGGAGAAGGAATTTTAGGTGGCATTTACCAGAACGAGTTTGGATTTACATAACCGGTTTGATTACAGCGGTGGATTTTGGCATGGAAATCTTGCCTAGGTGATAAAAGAAGAGGTTTCAAACATTCAGCTAGGGTTTTGTTCCTTTTCCGTCTTTCGCTCCTTTTTGTTTTTTATCAGTACTATTTAATTTTCCAGAAGAAAAGGCTAAAAAGACAGTAGCTGTCCCCACTAGAACCCAAATCCTGACCATTGATTCTTGTTGCATTGATCGTCAATGAACTCAAACAGTCTAATTGGATTTCATATATGTCCACAAGGGGAAAGTTGAGCTTCGGGCGAGATGCTTTTCTTTGGACGGATGCTACCGTTCATTGTCGCAAAGCGTCCCACTCTTACATGATCGTGACATGTTCATCTCAGGATGACCATTTTCTAATAAACGGTGAGGATTAGATGAGTTGGTAATCTGAAATTTTATACTTTCGTTAATGAAAAATGAAATGAACTGTTTCAAGAGCAACCCACAACATTATGGAAAAGTCTTTTTAGCAAAGATTAACCTCTATAGGTCTTAAATTTGGGTGATCTCAACCGTTGATCTTATTTAATCTACCCTATTTAGGCTATGTTTTTAAAAGTCATGTCCGTTC
The DNA here is from genome assembly GCA_035236585.1 of Warburgia ugandensis. Classification (NCBI taxonomy): domain Eukaryota; kingdom Viridiplantae; phylum Streptophyta; class Magnoliopsida; order Canellales; family Canellaceae; genus Warburgia; species Warburgia ugandensis. The sequence continues at coordinate 47,814,993 of CP141138.1, read as the reverse complement.
AAGGCTTTTAGCTACTAGTTTTCTGGTTAAAATTTTTAATAGAAATTATTTTAAAAATATAAGGTCATAGCTCAAATCATCCATCAGTCGAGAAGTCATCTGGGGCTAACTAATTTAAGGTAGGCCAGATATGATAAGTAGATTACATCGTCCAAAGGATGACTCCAGCTAGATTGCATCTTTTTTCACACATCTGAAAAGCATTTTTCTTATAAAAGTAGGATTTTAATGCTAAAATCTTCTATTAAAAAAAAAAGATGGCTCGTGCTTTATCTTGCACTTTTACAAGAAGATGTTTCCAAGCCTCAAAACCTTGGCCCTATGTTAGATCTTCTAAACACTCTGAGCTAAATAGCACAGTGCGGCATGCTTATGTTGTTTCTTGAACCGAGAGATCCGTGAATTGGAATCGGGATGTATATAGATACAGATGGTCCAATGGGAGCGAATGGAGTGTTGATCGAAGAAAATGGAAGCAAAAATCATTGCCTTCAGAATACAACTTTTGGAGAGGAAATCAGGAGAAGATTATCCAGGACGAGGAGGTAAAGAGGGAAACAACAGGAGAGCAGGAAAACAAAAATTGACGGCAGTGAAAGAAGAAGCCAATCGAGGAAGACATGAAGAAAGAAAGGCTCGCATCATATGTGAAATCAGAGTCGAACTAGAGAGATTACAATATTAGAGCTTTGGAGGAAGTTCATACAAATCAAACCGAGTGAAACACTCTGCATGTCAGAAGGGGCAGAGATCAGGATCCCAGATCATCAAGTGGACACGACTATTGAGCTTCTCGACCGAAAGATCATTGGCTGCAGACCGCTGAAGAACTGGGGAAGGGATGAAATTCAGAAGTGGGCTGAATTTATGCGGAATCTTGAAAAATGGGTAAAAGTTTGGCTTGCGGAAAACCAACAAGAAATCGTGATATTTTCCCTACCAAGGAGTTAGATGAAACCCACACGTTAGCTGGCCAGAGTTGTAGGTGAAATCATTTACAAGCGTTAGTGTTTGGTGGCCTGGAACACTGTCTCACCCAGCCTATAAAGGGGCAGCCTCTGTGCACGAAGTTTTCACCTATGCGGGGTTCAGAGAATGGAGAGGCCACAATAGTATAAAGTAGGCAGTCTTACCTTGCATTTTTGTAAGAGACTGATTCTGCACCTTAAACCCGTGACCTTGAAGTCACATGACGACAACTTTTACTGTTGCGCCAAGCCTATACCGACTTACAATCAAAGGTGTATACCACCCCAAGGATGGTGTACAGATACTCTCTAAGAAGTGGCACAGTTGTATGATGATTTCATATCTTACCCAAAGTTGCAGGGCGTAGATAAAAGGCCAATGAATGGGTTCAAGAAGGAACGAGGTATGTTAGGCAAAGTTAACTGTAATATTAACTTAACACTGAATGGCAACTCTCAGAGCCCTATTTCCTTATGAATTATCTAACTTGAAATATTAGAGGGTTATGCAACCCCAAAAAGAAGTCTATGGTTAGAGAAGCAATCAAATAGTTGAGACCTTTTGTTGTAATAATACAAGGCCATGCGAATTAGAATGCAGGGAGTTGGATCGGATGCATATTGATGCAATAGATTTATCAGGGAGCCTACTACTTGCATGGCATAAAAATCTTGTTGTTTTAGGTGCGTTGGTTGCCATCTGTGCATCAAACGAGATCATGAGATGAGATTCTTATGGTAAGAATTGAAAGGGATTTACCTCAAATGTAATGGTCCGTGGATCCTCGGTCGAGACTTTGATGTCACTAAAAATCTTGACGAGAGAAATTATTATTACTACATACGAGGCTTTTAAAGTCCATTAAAAACACTAATATAAGTTGGTTAGAAAAATAACTTCTATTGAGCGGACTTGAAAAATCGGTACAAACGGAGTAAAAAAAAACGACTTTAAAGGTTAGGAGCATTGATTATTTGGAATTGGTTAATTTACCAGACTCCACAACAAGAATAATAGAGACCGTCTTGAAAAATGCAGAAGAAAATATTTAGTTGAATTTAAAGGAAGAAGACTCCGTATTATCCTCAGAAGACTTTAGTCACAGATATCTGAATTTCTCACTTCAATTGATGGATGAAATCAAATGGCGCCAGTGCTTTATAGTCCAATGGCTAGAGGCTGGGGATGGGAATGCAAAATTTTTCCATCTTACTAAAAGTGCTCCGATAAGAGTAAACCGCATATCCTCTCTTCTAGTGAATAACAGAAAAGTAGATGATCCAAACTTTAATTGCAAAAGAGTTGTGAATATATGGGGGGCCCGGTATACGAAGCTCCCCCCTATGCAGGGTCTGGGGAAGGGGTGGACCACAAGGGCCTAAAGTAGGCAGCCTTACCTTATATTTTGCAAAAGAGACTGATTCCACACCTTGAATCAGTGACCTCAAGGTCATGTGACGATAATTTTTCCCGTTGCACCAAGACTCCCCTTCAATTGTGAATATATATAAGAGGCTTTATTCTTCAGAAGATCATGGTTCTCCCTTCCCTGAGAACATGCACTTTAATACTATAAATGAAGCAACTAAAGCAAGTATTGAGGGATTGTTCATTGAAGAAGAGATTAAGAAGGCTGTTCTGGACTTTGATGGTGATTAAAGCCCTGGCCCCGTGGATTCTGTCTCTAGTTTTTCCAAGTATACTGGCCTTTCATCATGTCCGATGTTTTTCATTTCCTAATCGGATTTTACAAGGGAGAGACTATTGACAAATACATTGGGGCATCCTTCATAACATTTCCAAAGAAAAGTGGAGCGGAAACTCTTGATTGCATCATTTTGCCACAACAATAAGCATTCATTGGAGGCTGAAATGTCATGGACTGCTCCTTTATGGCAAATGAAACACTGGACTTGATGCAAGAATCCAAAATCAGAGTCTTTATATGCAAACTTGACATGGGAAAATATTCGTTGGCATAGAGGGAAGACATGTTGATGCTGTACTCAAAATATCAACTTTAATGAAAAATGGAGGGGGCCGGATTCAAGAGTGCCTCGACTCTGCTCACTTCTTCATATTGGTCAATGGCATCTAAAAGAATTCTTTAAAAGCTCTTCTTAAGGATTCATTGAGAGTGATTCAGATCTAGGTCATGGCCTATCAATTTATTGAGGTTTGACCATGACATGAGAAAATGATGATCCATATTTTTCTTTGAAAGATGGACACACACACACACACACACACACACACACTCATGCACACACCTTTAAGAAGTCTTGAACTTGTAACCTTCACAACCTCACTCTTGCACTCAACATGATGATCCACTTTCAAGTTATATGAATGATGGACTAGTTAAAAATGCTCAAAGAATGGTGATCCATATGTTTTTGGCTCTGTACATGAAAGATCTGAATCATGTGATATCACATGGTTGAATACAAATCTGCTTCCCATGAATGAGTATTAGAATAGTTTAAGGGCTAACAGGTGGTCGTTTTTGTTCTTTAGAAGTTAGTTGGGCAATTGGAAAATAAGAAATAACATTTCCTCTCCATTTTCCTTAGCTTGCCTTGCCTTCTTGTCAATTTGACAACCGCTAGTAAGGATAATTATATATTTATCATGCTCATGAGCATTAAGGTTTTAAAAACTTGACCCTAGCTCAAATTGGCCCTTAGGGTTAGGGGTGGGTTGACTAAGAAACTGACCCTTTTCTTTATTATGCAGTTGAGTTGACAATTGGCCAACCTGCATCACTAACTTAGCTATGGCTTGAGAATTGATATTCTCCAATTGGTTCAAAGACATTTTTGTGTCTTCACTTTGTTTTTCAAACATGCTATGAATCTTTTCCTCTAAAGTTGGTTTCTTTGGTTGCTGAGGTTGTTGGAAGCCAAGTGACTGTTGAGGAACTATAGCTCTAGAAGGAAAGTTTGGGTAGGAGGGTTCACAAATGGTACCCTCTGGTTGTTATTCTTTGACTAAGAAAAGTTTGAATGCCTAGTCCATCCATGGTTGTAGGTCTCAGAAAGTGGATTGTTGCTAGGATTGCCATAAGCATTCAATGCTTTCACTTGTTCAACAAGATAGTTGTTAAGCACTGTATTTAATGTACAAGACGTAGTCGTTGATCATATATAAACCATCAACAAGTGATCCAGGAATAGTCTCATTGTTAGTCCCCTACTAAACTTCAATACTAACTTCAACAAAAATCAACATTTTGACTTTTCATGTTGGAATCATAAATGATTGAGGCTTATAAATTATGGATCTTGGATCATTTAATTAAGGTCCATGAGGTCAATGGCAACAGGAAATGGCATTCTGAGCACCAGAGTAAATTGCCTGTATGTGGGACACCTATGCAATTGTGATGATGGAGGTTTTTAAATTACTTTTATTAATTCTTTTCGAAAAGCACGGCCACTAATTGAAAATTTCTTTCAGAAAATAAACAATGAAAATATTTTTCTTTGAAGAGATTTTTACAAAACCTCAAGTGTCATTATTACTTTACAAATAGGAATTTAACGGTAAAATGGTCATTTCATTTTTACCAAAAATTTGCAGAGCTTCCTTTGTTTCTCAAGTATTACGCATTTTTTGCATGTGATGTGGTATCCTTGATAGACATCAATCATATATATAAATAATAAAGGACACTGTCTCCATTCAATTTTCTAGTATGTCATTAGTTTGAGAAACAATACATTTTTACATAGAAGGAATTATTTTGAAAACAAATTTTATAATAGATAGACTCTATCTAGTCATAACCATCATTCCATACATTTCTCATACATGTCCACAAAATATAAGTCATAAAGTGAAGATCCAATTCACCATATCTAGAAAGAACATTCATAAGTCTATATACTTACTTTGACATCGCTGCTGTTATTTTCTTTTGCAACTCAGTGTTCTATCTTCCACTCTCTTTCTTCTATTGTATTTTATCAAAATTGAGATATTATAAACAAATACAATATCTCAACAAGCTTGTGCTTGTGTAGGTGAAACAAGATGCATAAATAATGAAATATAATTTATGATTTACTACAAATTAATGCTTTAAATAATAAATCATATATAATCAAGATCAGTATATCTCAAAACATAGTGTTCATGTCAAATCTATCAATTTATAAATCACGCATTTATGTCCAAACTATTCAATTCTCAATTTATATGTTCGGTAAGAACCAAACTCAATCTCATTCAATCATAGCACAAATATGAAACATAATTTCGAGAAAATCACAAATACATGTCGAAAACATACATGTCTTCCATATTAACATTACTCATAATTTAATCTCAAATACTATAAACTCATGAAACACCTTAATATAACAATATCCAATCCAGGATTGGATTTCAGTAAGTAAATGAAGGTATAAAACCTCAACCAGTCATTGTCCAAACATTTCATTTCAATCAGAAAATCACATTTGAGATCAAATTCTCAACTCAATGAGAAACACAAAATATATTGAAAGATGTACAAAACATTAAGTGTCATATAGACAGCATTATCAAATCTCGATGACAAAATGTCCAACACAAATCTTTAAGAATCCATCGAGGAAAATATAAACAAATTCTCAAAATTTGGAGAACTTAGAAGCCTTTCAATGTTACACTGCACCAGCCCTTACTAGTTACTCTTACCAGTAAAATGACAGGGATCTTATAACTTACCCAAGTCAGGCCAACTTTCATAAGTTGCTTGATTTTAACTATACGTGTAGGTTATAGTCTTACAACTCTTGCAATTTGTCCTGTCTTACCTATAATTCAAAGTCTTATAACTCTAATGAGTCATCTATCTTACATGTGGTTCGTAGTATTACAATTCTTACGAGTCATTTGATCTTACCTATGGATCACAATCTCCAACTCTTACAAGTCATCTGATATTACATGTGTACCCCAATCTTCAACACTTAATGGTTATCTCATATTAACTGAGTACCATAGTCTTCAACTCTTACAAGTCGTCTAATATTACTTGGGTACCAAAGCCTTCAACTCTTACGAGTTGTCTAATATTACCTATGTACCATAGTCTTCAACTCTTATGATTTATCTAATTTTCATTCCTGTGAATCATAATATTTAGTTCTTACAATTCATATAACCTTAACCATATAAAAAAATTAGTACTTCATGGCACAAGAAATCAAAATAAATCCTCAAATTCACAAATATCATTTGAAACAAATCCACAAAAAATATATACACCAAATAAAGATTATCTTACTCCGAAATATCGCTAAACAATCTTGTAGACATTTCTTATAAAGCAAATAATGGATAACATGCACATTTATATGAATAGTTCAAATCATAATTTAAAACACCATATGCATGTTTAATTTCATTATCACGTACTCTATCAAAGCTTACTGTGAATTCATAATGCAAATACATAGAAAATATATCAATCTCAATTTCACCTACCTAGTGTGACGTTTATAAGTTTCATTAGCTTCATACCCATCAAAATCACTTAATGATTAGTGGTTTAGAATGATTGTTTAAGCCTTCATCCTTGCTTATGAGAAAATATGATAGCATACACATATTTATATTAAATTTCTTCATGACTTGCAACATAGATTTTCAGTGAGTATTCACTATCAATATTGACAGTAGATCACTATTCCATTAATACTTAGTGTAGATCAATGCAATCATGACCGTTCAATCTATTGATCAGTCTTTCCCAACTGTGGATCATCGACCGGTTCTCCAATGGTTGTTAGAAACATAGATATGTAGTATTAATTATCAATCCATGGTCCAAATCACTGTTTAATATTAAAATTGCTAATATGTAAGCTTATCATTTACATTTTTGTAAGTCATTATCAGATTCAATGTAGTTGTATCTAATATAAATATGATAGTTCACAGCAGTCGAGATGTCTAAGTGGTGAATTAACTATTAGATCTAAGGTTACATGTCTAAATTGGTTGATCAGGCAATCTAAAGCACTAAATCTAACCTACAAGATATTAATTACATTCAATTTCCTATAAATTTAAGACCTACGATGCGTGTCATGCTCAAATTGAAATTTGCAATAACTTGGACAAAAACAGTGGAGATCTTACCTGAACCGCATTGATCCTCATCTAATAGATCATTAGGAGGGTCGAATCATTATTGGATGGTCACTGATTTGTGCAAGCTTGGCCGTTGTGTCTGGATCTCCATAAGATCAACCCTAATCATTGATTTTATTAGGAGTTTTGTTAGCAATGTTGCGAGGAAGACCTTGCTATATACATTGTACTCGATGGCTCTATTCATCATCCCAGAGCTGTTGTCAACAACAAGGATGGCGCATGGAAAGCAAGAGTGATAGAGGAGGGAAGAAAGGTGGGGGGAGATCTGGGTGTTACTAGCGGATGAAATTGAGTTGTATGGGCAGCACGGATGACTATCTAGGGGGCCAACTTGTGTGGAGCTCATGGAAGAAGAAGAAAAGTGGGCTACGTTGTTTACTGGTGGAGGAGAGGATGGTGGTGATCGGTGACTTTGCTTTGGTCACTGTCGGCCATCATATCTGAGGGAGAGAGTAGAGAGGGAAGTGGGAGAATAGCGGAACATGAATTGCATTCCAACCTTGTTGAACAGAGAGGAGGAAGGTAGGGAGGAGGTTTTTTGGGCATATGGTTGGCTTAAAGTCTTGTCCTTGGCTGGCGATGGCAGGTCGATGACCAGTTGGTGGAGGGAAAAAGGTGAGAGGGAATCAAGGGAGGGAGAAAGCAAAAGGTCTATCAGGTTTTGGTTAAAAGGAAGAGGGGGCCAATATCAATTTTGGCCCCTCCTTTAAGTTTTTTAACAAATGGGACCCACTAAGCAAAATTTCTAAATTACCCTTCATATTTAAAATCTCATTACCTTTTCATCTAAACTCTAATTTCAGTGTTCTTTATGTTGTTAGAATTATTTTTTTAAGTGTAATTCAATTATTGATATTTCAGGAGTCAATTAAGTGTCCTTCAAAATGTCAATTCCCTGAAACTCAAAATAATAAGGTCCAAATTTGAATTTTCTTTAAAAATAATTTAAAAATTATACAAAATGCAAATTTAAAACTTAGGGTTATAACATTTTTTTCCCTTAAAGATATTTTATCCTCAAAATTCTTTTCAAGTCATTCCTCAAAATAATATTTGATATGCCCATATCATCTCGTCATAAGTTTCAATTCTATGTAATCACTTTAACTAAATGATCCCTACAAGGGAGTTTTAATCAAAGAGATTTCTTAGTTTTCTTTTTCTTTTTTTGGTCACATTTTGAAATTTATAACTCTCAAATCAATGAAATTCTCAAAAAATTTATGATGCCAAGTTTATTCTCATCACTTGTTAACATAGCTTTTCTATCCATTTGAATTGTACGGAACCATTTCTATTGCATACTCTGTTACTCTACACAGAAGAATGAACATGGATGAAGCCTGCCAAGATTTAGACACCAAATAAGAATTCATGATGAAAGATGTCAAGGAGTTCATCAACACAAAAGAAACTATGAGATTATAGGGGGAAACCAAACTACTGCAAAAAAAATTCGAGGAAGCTTTGGTTGGCGAAGAGGAGAGAAGCATCTCCGACTTCCCAATAATTAGGATCTTAAATCATCAAGTAAACACGAATATTGAGTTTCTCGACTTAGCGATCACTGGCTGCAAAACGCTAAAGAACTGGGGAAGGGATAAAATTTAGAAATGGGTTGAAACTATGTGGAATCTTGAAAAATGGGTGGAAGTTTGGCTTGTCGAAAACCAATAAGAAGTCCTGATCATTTTCCTTACCAAGGACTTAGTTGAAATGCACATGTTAGCTAGCCAAAGTTGCAACTGAAACCATTTAAAAGCATTTTGTGTTTGGTGGTTGGAACTTCCATCCCACCCAGCCTATACCGACTCATAATCAAAGGCATATCACCCCATGGATGGTGTACAAATACTATAAAAAAAATTGGTTCATATCTTATTGCATGCATAGATAAAAGGCCAATGAATGGGGTCAAGAAGGACAAGGTATCTTAGGCAAAGTTAACTGTAATATTAACTTTATGCCAAATGGGAACTCCTAAAGTTAACTGCAACCCCAAAAAGAAGTCTATGGTTAGAGAAGCAATCAAATAGATGAGACCTTTTGTTATTTCAATCCAAGAAACAAAGATTCAGTAATAAGTACTACGCCATGTGAATTGGAATGCACAAAGAGTTCGATTGGATACATATCGATGTAATAGGTTTATCAAGGAGCCTGCTACTTGCATGGAATAAAAATGATGTTGTTTTAAGAGCGTTGACTACTATATATCTATGCACCAAAAGACAACCATGAGAGGGATTCTTATGGCAAGAATTGAAAGGATTTACCTCAAATGGAATGGTCCATGGATCTTGATCCATCGAGACATTAATGCCATTAAAACATTAATGAGAGAAATTATGCTTTGACATTCTCTCTAACCATGAAACCTTTTAATGGGTTCATCATTGATTTGGAATATGTTGATTTAACATTAAGTTGGGGACATTTCACATGGTCCAACAAACAAGAGTTGTCTGATATTGAGCAAGATTTATCACTATTTTGTAATTTGGCATGATTGATATCTACCTGGGAATTGCTTGTTGGAAGAGGATGGTATTTTACAAAGGTATGAGGAAGGCTTTAGAGGCTAGAAAAGGATTTACAAATGAAGAAGGGACTTGAAGGCTTGAGAGAGAGAGAGAGAGAGAGAGAGAGAGAGAGAGAGAGAGAGAGCTTGTATTGATTCTCAAATTTGGCTTGATACAACTTGTGACTAACCACCCCTATTTATATTAGCAGTACCTCCCTAACCAATAGTTAGGATTTTGACAAGATACCTTTTAATCTTGTGATTACAATTTGTTATATAGATGACTCTTCAAAAATATCTAGTTTTATTTTCAAAGTATGTAGATATTTCTAATTGAATTTTGTAGTAACACTTTCTAGAAAGTGGGATTTCTAGAAGATGTGTTTTTATCTATTCAATGTGAGACTTCTAGAATATGGGCCCTTAGCTAATTAACCTAAGCGCAAATCAAGTTTACATTTTGAACACATCTCTCTTAAACTTGATTTTTCATCCTAAGCAAGCTTCTCATCTTGGTGAAATCTTCAAACTTCAATGGCTTAGTGAAAATATCGATTGCTTGATCTTAAAACTTCACATGCTCCAATTGAACTTCCTTTCTTGTGACGCACTCTCTTATGTAGTGATATTGTGTATCAATGTGTTTGCTTTGACCATGAAAGACTGAATTCTTAGCTAAGGTCATCATCGATTTGTTATCAACATAGACCTCTGTTGGCTCTTCTTGAGGCATGCTAAGTTCTTTTAGCAACCCTCTTAACCACATTGCCTGACAAATACAAGATGTAGCAGCCACATACTCTGCTTCACAAGTAAAGACGGTGACTATTGCCTGCTTCTTTGACATCCAGGTAAAAGTCGTATCTCCTATGAAGAACACGAAGCTGGTTGTTCTTTTTCGATCATCTAAGTCATCAGCCCAATCACTATCACTGTATCCAACAAGTCTACAATCATTAGTATGAGAGTAAAACAAGCCAAATTTGATTGTACCTTTAATCTATTGAAGAATTCTTTCTTCACTGTTTTGAGATGAGTGGTAGTTGGTGCTTCCATATAGCGATTGACTAATCCAACAGCATATAAAATATTGTGCCTTGTACAAGTTAAGTAGCGTAGGCTTCCAACCAAGCTCTTAAAATTGGTTGCATCTACTCTTTCTCCTTCATCGTTCTTAGACAATTTAATTCCACACTCCATTGATGTACTAATGAGCTTGCAATCATCCATTTTGAACTTTTTGAGTAGCTCCTTTGCATAACCTTCGTGAGTGATGAAGATGTCGTCTTCCTTTTGAGTTACTTCAATGCCAAGATAGTATGACATGAGCATAATATCAATCATCTCGAACTCCTTGATCATAGCCTTTTTGAATTCTTCAAACATGTTTGGATTGCTTCTAGTGAAGATCAAGTCTTTTACGTACAAGCACACAATCAAGATGTCTTCATCTTTGGTCTTGACGTACACTACATGCTCATGAGGGCAACTTGTGAAACTATTTTCTTGAAAATATTTAATTATCTAACTATTCTATGTCCTTGGTGCTTGCTTTGACCCATAGAGGGCCTTATATTAACTTGAGAACTTTGTGTTCATGTCCCTTTACTTCGTAGCCTAGTGCTTGTTCGACGTAAACTTCTTCCTCAAGGAGTCCATTTAGGAAGCAAACTTCACATCCATTTGATGAACCTTCCACCCATTTTGAGCTACTAAAGAAATAATTAATATAATAGTTCTAATCAAACAACTAATCTTGCCTTATCCCTTTCAATTTCTCCTTTAGCATTCTTTTTTGTCATGTATACCCACTTACACCTATCGCTTTGTGCCCTTTCAGTAGTGAAGCCAGTTGCCATGTATTGTTCTTTATGATCAATTTGATATCCTCGTCCATGGCATCTTTCCACCTTTTACTTTGCACATCTTCTTGAAAACTCAATGATTCATAATCAACAAAAAGGCAAAGTAGAGTGAGATCTTCTTGCCTTTTGGTAACCTCATAGAGCTCTTATAGGCTTCTTGTATATGGTGTCCTTAGACTTGAACTTGAACTTGATGGTGATGAGTCTCCATGATTGCTTGCAACTGGCGAGGTTTATAGTGTGATGTTCTCTTATTTGCTCCTTTCTTAGTTGCTCGTCTACATTTTCAAGGAAGAAGTTTTGACTTTCTTTACGAATGTTCCAATCCCACAAGCTTTCTTCATCAAATTTTACATCTCAACTAATAATAATCTTGTTGTTTGTTGGATTGTATAATTTGTAGCCATTTGAATTTGAATTATAACCAATGAAGACAAACTTTTCACTTTTATCATTGAGCTTGGTTCTTGTTTTGTCTGGCACATGTGTATAAGCTATGCTTCTAAATACCCTTAGATGAGATATCCCAGGCTTTCTTCCACTCAATGCTTCTTGTGGTGTATTTCCTCGTACACTTCTCTTTCGCGAGTGATTGGACAAGTAGATTGCACATGCAATTACTTTTTCCTAAAACTCCTTTGACATTTTCTTACATTTTAGCTTACTTTAAGCCATGTGGAGAATGGTTCTATTCTTTCTTTTGGCAACTCCATTTTGCTGAGAAGATCTTCAAACCGTTAATGGTCAACAAATTCCATTCTCCGAGCAAAATTCTTTAAATGATTTTAAAGTGATTTCTCCTCCTCGATCAAATATCAACGCTTTGATCTTACATCCACTTTCTTTCTCCATTGTAGCTTTATACTGCTTGAACATTCCAAACACTTATGTTTTTTTTCTTCAAGAAGTAGACCCATCTCTTTCTAGAAAAAATCATCAATAAAGAGAACAAAGCAGTTGCTTTTGCCTAAAAAGCTCCATTTGATTGGACCACACACATTTATATTTACGAGCTAAAGTGACTTCTAAGCTATTGAATGTGATTCATTCAAGAAGCTCTTTCTAAACTAATTCCCAAATAGGCATCCTTCACAGAATTGATCAAGATGATTGGTAGAAGGTAATCCTCTCCCCATGCCAAAGCCAAGATAGATCTTTGAAACATGCCTTAAGACACTTGGCAACATCATTTTGAATGTTCAATAAGAATGTCTTATTTCTTAACATTGGTACTTTGGCAATCAAATTATTTTTATCATTATTTATAGAAAGACTATAATCTTTCATGAGAATATTATAGCCTTTTTTCAAAAGTTGTCTTAAGCTTAAAATATTATTTTTCTTGTTGGGCACTAATAAATATTTGAAATAAATTGATGTCCTCCATTCTTTAAGCAGATTAGGATATTACCTTTGCCTTTTACTACTATCTTGGATTCATCATTGAAGGAGACATTGCCCCCTCACCATCTTATCAAAGGTCTACGAACATGTTCCTTTCCCAACACATGTGGTTGCTTACACCTCCTTCACTATTCTTGTATGCCAATAGAGGGTTCCTTCTTCTTGGCTCCTTTTCCATGAAATTGGCATTTTCTTCAACTTTGTTTTTAGGGGCTCTACAGTCTGAGACATAGTGTCCAAATTTTTGACAATTATAACACTTAACTTGAGATTTATCATACCTTGTTCTTGAGTTGCCTTTTCCACAACCTCATCTTGAGCTTTCTCATCTCTCTTCATGATTTTTGTTGTTGCTAAAGCCTCCTCTTCCGTGTCCATGGCTTCATCCTTGGCCACGACCTCTTCCTAATTGACCTCTTCCATTTTTAAAACTCTCTTGCTTTGAGTTGAATTGTATCTTGAGAAGTTGCTCATTGATTTCTTCTTGCCTTTTATGTTTTTCTTCATAAGCTTGTAATAAGCCCATAAGTTGCTCTATAGTCATTTCTTCTAGATTCTTTGATTTTTCATATGTTACAACAATATGGATGAGCTTTGGATCTAAGGAGCATAATATCTTCTCTATTATCCTCGCATCATCTAACTTCTTACCATTTCTTTTTAATTGATTAGAAATGACTAAAACTCTAGAAAAATTAATCAAAAATAGTCTCACCTTTCTTCATTTGCAAAGATTCAAATTCTCGTCTTAATGTTTGAAGATGTACCTTTTTTACTTGCTCGACTCCCCTATAAGATGTCTCAAGTTTTTCCCATGCTTCCTTTGCTAATATTGTACTTGAAATCTTTTTGAAGCCATCTTCATCAAGAGCCATCTTCATCAAGAGCTTGATAGATGAGGTAGAGAGCTTTCTTGTCTCTGTTTCTTAAATCCTTCAAACTATCCCTTTGGGTTTGGGATAGAGTAGCATCATCTTTAGGTTCAGGGTAGCTTCTTACTACAATGTCCCACACATCTTGTTCTCCTAGGAGAGCCTTCATCTTGATGCTCCAATTGTCATAGTTGTTCTTGTTGAGCATAGGAAGTTAGAAGGGAACTATGGCACTAATAACCATAACTCTAGAAGGACCTTGTAGCTTTGATACCACTTTGTTGGAAGAGGATGGTATTTTTACAAAGGCATGATGGAGGTTTTAGAGGCTAGAAAAGGATTTACAATGAAGAAGGGACTTGAAGGCTTAAAAGGAAGACAGAGAGCTTGTATTGATTCTTAAATTTGGCTTGATACAACTTGTGACTAACCACCCCTATTTACACTAGTAGCACCTCATTAACCAATGATTAGAATTGTACCAACATATCTTTTAGTCTTGTTGTTATAATTTGTTATCTAGATGACTCTTCAAAAATATCTAGTTCTATTTTCAAAGTGAGTAAATACTTCTAATTGACTTTTGTAACAACACTTTCTAGAAATTGGGCTTTTTAGAAGATGGGCTTTTATCTATTCAATGTGAGGCTTCTAAAATATGGGCCCTTACCCAATTAACTTTGACATTCTCTCTAACCATGAAACCTTTTAATGGGTTCATCATTGAATTGGAATTGGTTGATTTACCATTAAGTGGTGGACATTTCACATGGTACAACAACCAAGAGTTGTCTGATATTGAGCAAGATTGAACTCTATTTTGTAATTTGGCATAACTTGATATCTACCTAGGAACTACTTGCTCAATCATTTATGACTAATAATTAGATCATAAACTAATGTTATTAAGATCTACAATAGAATCCTAGGACGCAAAGCCCTTTCGTTACCCCCCCACCCCAAAAAAAAAAAATTCGCTTGATGGTATTTCAAGTAAATTGATTGATAATTCTAAAAGATTATCGAAGAATGGGCATGAAATTTAATATCTAGACTCTGGCCATCTAAGTTATTCTAACATGAAAAATGGGTTAGATCTAAAAAGGAGTTTTATCATGCATGAAAAAGGAGGTTTGTACTCTTTCTTCTCCTCTTGAGCTTGTTTAAGTTCTAAGGGAATCAATTGTTTTTATCTTGTTTTAGATGTGGGATTGATGCAAAGTAGCTCTCCCATCTCATTCTCTTTTGAATAGGTTGGATGTTTTCTTCTTAGCTTTTCTAATGCTAACTAGTAAAATTCATCAACCTTCCCCCCCCAAATTTTTTTTGCAGGTTTTTAGCCTTTGAGTGAAATGGAGGCCTCATTCTTTTTTCCTCTTTTTTGAAATTGTATTGCCTGCTCTATTGTCCAAGTGAAAATTATATGCGGATCCATTGAATAAGAACTTTATTGTTGAACAATATTTACAAAGTTTGAAATAAAATATAAAATGGTAAACAAATATTTAAAATTTTGGCGAACATTCATAAAATAATTCAAAAAATTAGGCAAAAAACATTTCTCAGATAGGGTTTATTCTTTTAATTTGAATTTTTAACTAAATTTATGAATAATATTTGAGAATTGTGAAATTATTTCTGGAATTCGAATTTTATCGGTAAACTCATATAAATTTCTTGAGATTAATTTGTTTTGAATTTGAAAAATGTAAAAACTCTCAAGTTTTTAGAGAAAAAGGCAGAAATAAAAAGTTGGCACTTTTAATAAAAAGAATTCTGTTCATCATAGAATTTTGTTTCCATATTTGAATGACCAAACATTGAAAACTTCAAGAGTAAAAAACGAAAAAACATTTCTCACAGAAACTGCCATAGAGATGGAAGCTTGAGCGAGGTAACGAACGTAGAGCCTTGCCATGCATGTGTGTAGTGATAAAATCTCATGTAGTTCTTCCTCTTCTTCTTTCTAAGTGCATGCACCTGTAAACCATTTACACAAAGGTCTATAAAATTCAGTTTTACCTTACATTTTTCTTTAAAAAACTGCTTGTACTCTTCAGACCTGTGACCTCTAAGTCAGACACAACTTAAACGTTGCGCCAATGTTTCCTTTCATTTACTTTGTAGATCCACCGCCCAGGCCTTATTTCATTTGGTCAAATAAGTTGCGGTGCACACGTTCTCCTAGCAAAGCAAGCCCATCTCCGCGCAAATTCCTCTAAGGAATGAGCTTTTCAGCCCTCATCCGATCGATCCAGTACAAGATACATTCTAGCGTCCCAAAATTCGCAGCGAATCCGAGCCTATCAGCCTTGCTCCGGCTAGCCAACATCCTCGCCGGACACCGGAAAAGGGCGTCTAGGAACCACCAGTTGGCTATCTCCTCCATCTTTGTCCTACGGAGACCCTCTCTCTCCACAATCTCCTCCCATGCACGACGCTTATCACTCATCGAAGCCGAAAAGACAAAATCCGGCGAGAATATGTTCTCCGGCACCGGTAGTTGAAATTTAATTGCGAGGGCAGGCCAGATCTCCTTCCAAGTGAAGATCCCACCATTGATCACATTGAAGGCTTCACCTTTGGCGGACGAGATTTCATCTTCAGTGGAGGCCCATATCTCTTGTTGGGCGACCAATCTAGCATCCGATACGTCCATATAAGGCTCCTCCCAACACTTGCTCACTCCACCAAACACAAAGGGAAGATTCAAGTACCTGCACAGAGTCCCATAAACACACAAACTGCCAATGAAGTTGAACACGGTTCGCCGGGAACTGCCCAGTATCAGCGCCGGGCGATGAATTGACCAGCCCACCTTGCCGGTCAACCTCTCTTTCAGCAGGTCTTCAAGGGTATAATAGAAATTACGCCCTGCGGTGACCCGCGGGCTATCTTCATCGTAGTAATGGATTTCATCGTCGAAAGGACCACTCAAGGATATGTAGTGCTTCGTACCTGTTTGAAGAGATACATGCTGCAGTGCCTTGGCTCTGGGCAATATTGCATTGAGGGCGTTAGAAAGCATGGCTCGGTTTTGATCACAGCACTCCTGGGTGTCCAGAGGGAACTCGCTGGCCCAAGTGACCCAGAAAATGTGGGTAACGTCCTCAAGAAGAGAGAGCTTCATTGAGGTTTCTGTGGGGTTTAACACATCACAAGAGATGAAGTTGTAATGGTTGTTCTGCAGGTGGACGAGGTCGGGTGTTCGAGCCACACCGTAGACTTTCCAGTCGGAGTCTGGCGACAGGATTCCGGCAAGTTCTTTGCCGACGAGGCCTGTTACACCGACAATAAGGGCCACGTTTGGAGAAGCTCCGGCACGAATTTCTTCTCCTGCTGTCATTGTGGAGAACCGGAAGGTTGGCCGGGCCGTAGTTCTATCTGCTACTCTTATAGACTGGATATATACATGTGTAGAAATATGAGCTGTACTATGCATGGTATTTGTGCGTGTGGATCAGTGCAACGCTCGATCCAGTTCTTAGGTGATCCTAACCGCTCATCTTGTGGGTGGCATTCTCATGCATAAAATCATATCTCCATTTGGTTCTGTAGTCCAAAATGGATGGCTAGAAATTTAGAAGGAAAGATGGGAGAGTTGACATCTACCTTGCATTTGATGGAGTAGAGTTAAGGACCAATGAATCCCATCGGTTGTTAGCCAATGGGGTCCATGTTAACTGGCAAGCAATGAAACCATTTATGAATTGTTCATTCACAACTTTCATGGTCCAACTAGGCCATGGGAAGAGCAGTTCTTCCTCTTAATCAGCTGACTGTTATAATATTTATCTGAGGGGTGGAACTGTAGTTCAATTAATGCATTGCCTGTTGTAAGGAAGACGGTAAGTAGACAAGGTACCTACATTTGTGCCCAAAACCATTCAAATTTTCTTAATCTGCGTTCCTGGTGTTTGGAAGTTGGATAAACTCCTTTTTTAATTCCACAATTTTCAAAGGAATTGGTGTTTTGACCAAGTTGGTTGCTTCCCAACCACCCTGCATTCTGATGAACTTCTTTTTGGTTCCTTCCTTCACCTTCTGCGGGCCTCACCTTTTAGTCTGAAATGATGTTATTAGAAGCTTAATTTGGGGCCATCCACATGAATCTCACGAAATCCAACCCTTCTCTTAATGGATCTTGTTGTGGAGATGGCGTAACCACAGCATAATACTTAACAATAATCCCGGCCATTGGTCAATGGCTCACAAACATATGGATATATGCTGATGATGCACGTTTAAGTAGTTAAAAATGCTTTAACAATAATCCCGGCCATTGGTCAATGGCTCACAAACATATGGATATATGCTGATGATCCACGTTTAAGTAGTTAAAAATGCTGGAAAAATCGTGATCTATAAGTTGTGGGTCCCTGGTAAAGGATCTGAATCACGTGGCATCATTGTGTGGGCCTAGGTTGCTCTTCTTGTGGAAGACGTTTTGAGATTAATGTTCCATGTTGCCTTTGTGGAGATGTTTTTATCATTTAATAAAATAAAATTATTCAGTTTTTATTGACCTATCATCTGTTCTGAGTGTATTCGAACCTGCGACCTCTTATTTGTAAGACAAGGAACTTAATCGACTTGGCTAAGTGCTCGGATCTCAGTCATCCTGTTAGCTGGCACCAACTTTTTAGTCTCACTTGAATTGCCTACACTCTTAATCTATCAAGCGAGATTTAGGCCTTAAACTGATGCATGCAGTACACTTCGGCATGGATGGGATCAGTTGAATCGCCTCGTAATGATCTACAAGATCAACAAAATTGCCTTTCAGAAAGAAAAAAGATCAACAATGTTGATTGCACCTAGATGTTCCTACGCTTGATTCAAAGATTGATCAGTAGATGATCATAAAGGTTACAGCCTACATATTCAAATTCAGGAAATTAATAACAAGGACGATTGTTTGATATGGTAGACTAAGTTCAAAGCTGAAAACCTACAACAAAAAAGGGTAACTTCAAGCTCCCATGAATATAGCGTTGAGGAAGGACAGACTACAAGTGTTTATAGTATACAGCCTTATCTTACATTTTTACAAGAAGCTGTTTCCATGCTCTGAACCCGTGAACTCAAAGTTATACTTTAAACAGCCCAAACCCAGCACGTTGGTGTTGTATCAATAAGAAATGTCAATTGGTTCCCAACACGTTGCATCAAGCAATAAACAATCTGAACTAAAGTGTGGAGGAACAGGACTGGTTTTGAAGCTACATGTTTGCTTAGCTGCGACTTGCCTCTAGCGAGTCATGGACATGGGCTTTGGGCGGCAACGATAACCAGGGATAAAAAGCCTGCCCTGATGCACAAAGCTCCCGCCTATGCAGGGTCCGGGGAAGGGGCAGATCACAATGGCCTATAGTAGGCAGTTTTACCTTGTCTTTTTACTAGAAGATGTTTCCACGCCTTGAACCTGTGACCTCAAGGTCACATGACAACAACTTTTACCGTTGCGCCAAAGCTCCCCTTCAACAATAACCGGGGATCAATTAGTCTAATTGTTAGTTGATGCAATGTTCTTTGATCAGTTTTTAGTTATCATTGTCTCATATCTGAAGCAACTCATCATCATCATCATCATCATCAAGACCTTATCCCAATTAGGGGTCGGTCGCATGAATCTTATTCCTCCATTCCACTCTATTAAATATCATGGCTTCATTTAGTCCCAAAGTTTTTAAATCTTTCCTCACTACTTCTATCCATATTCTTTTGGGCCTTCCCCTTGCCCTTTTAGAACCTTCTACTTGTATTGTCTCACTCCTTCTAACTGGTGCTGTTGTTGGTCACCTTTGAATATGTCCAAACCATCTAAGTCTAATCTCCCTCATCTTGTTACCTATTGGTGTTACACCTAAATTTTTTCTAATATTTTCATTTCTAATTATATCCTTTCTTGTCTTACTACTCATCCATCTCAACATCCTCATTTTTGTAACGCTCATCATATGAGTATGATGTCCCTTAACTACCCAACACTTTGATCCATAGAGTATGGCCGGCCTTAGAGCCATTATATAGAAGTTTTCCTTTAGTTTGAGTAGCACCCATCGATCACATAAAATACTCGATGCACATCTCCATTTGTTCCAACCTGCTTGGATTCTCTGGGTAACCTCTTTCTCAATCTCTCCACTTTCAAGGATAAATGATTCTAAGTATCAAAAATGGTCTTTCACGGGGACCTCTTGGTTATCAATCTTGACTGGTGTTCCACTCCTACTCTCCTTGCTAAAATTACATTCCATATATTTTGTCTTAGTTCGGCTAATTTTAAATCTTTCATATTCTAATGCTTCTTTCCATAACTCTAGCTTTATGTTTACACCCTCTCTTGTCTCATTAAGTAGGACTATATCGTCTGCAAATAGCATACACTAGAGAATCTCCTCATGCAGATGTTTTGCTAACTCATCCATAACTAATGTGAAAAGGTATGGACTCAATGCCGATCCTTGGTGCAATTCGATAGTGACAAGAAAATCATCAGTCACGCCATTAGTGGTCTTAACATTTGTTACCGCTCCCTCATACATATATTTAATTATATTTATATATCCTAGATAAACCCCTTTACCACCCAACACCCTCCATATTAACTCTCTATAGACTCTATCATAAGCTTTCTCTAAGTCGATAAAGACCATGTGGAGGTCTTTTCTCCTCTCCCTATATTTCTCTACTAATTGTCTTAGGAAGAAAATAGCTTCCATAGTAGACCTCCCAAGCATGAAACCAAACTGATTCTACTATACATTTGTTTCATGTCGTAGCCTCTTCTCAATCACTCTTTCAAAAAGTTTCATGGTGTGGCTCATAAGTTTGATCCCTCTATAATTAGTGCAGCTATGTATGTCTCCTTTATTCTTATAGATTGGTGCAATAGAGCTTTTCCTCCACTCATCAGGCATTTTTTTAAATTTTATAATCTTGTTAAACAACTTGGTCAACCAAACTACCCCAATATCTCCTATATGCTTCCAAATCTCTATTGGTATACCATCAGGCCCTATGGCCTTTCCTGATTTCATCTTTCTCAAGGCCTCTTTTACTTCAGGTATTATAATACTACGTTTATATCTATAATATCCAATGTTATTTAGATTTATAGTATTTTCAATCCCTATATTCTCAGGGCCATTGTCATTTAACAATTTTTTAAAGTATATTTCCCACATTTGTTTGATCTCATCATTTGATCATCGCTTCTAATGCACCTAACATGCTCTAAGTCCTTACCCTTCTATTTTCTTACTTTTGCAAATTTAAATACATCTTTCTCACCTTCTCTTATTCTTAGTCTATTATAGAGCTCATCATATGCTTTAAGTTTAGCCTCACTTATTATTCTCTTAGCAATGTTTTTAGCATTCTTATATTATTCATAGTTTTCATTATTTCTAATCTTCTGCAATGCTTTAAAACACACTCGTTTTTCTTTAATAGCTTTTTGCATTGTTTTATTCCACCACTACGTTTCCTTTGTTAATAGCCTTTTACCTTTAGATATTCCTAAGACATCTTTTGCCACTTTCTTAATGGACTCAGCCATATTAGTCCACATGGTATTTACTTTTGTTTCATAGTTTCAATTTCCTTCTACCATTGACTTATTTTTAAATGAGGTTATTTTCTCTTCTTTTAAGTTCCACCACTTAGTTTTTGGATGTGTATAAGTTTAGTTCTTTTACTCCATCTTTTGATATGAATATCTATAACCATTAACTTATGTTGTGAGGTTAAACTCTCACCGAGTATCACCTTACAATCCTTACATATAGATCGTTCATTATTCCTAAGTAGAAAAAAGTCTATTTGACTTTTATGAAGTCCACTTTTAAAGGTTATTAAGTGTTCATCCCTCTTCTTAAAGAGTGTATTTGCAATGGATAAGTTAGATGAAAAAGCAAAATCAAGGATATTCTCCCTCATCTCATTTCATTCACCTTTACCATACCCTCTATGTATTCTATTATATCATTCATTATCTTTTCCTACATGACTATTTAAGTCTGCTCCTATAAATATCCCCTCAATGTTAGGAATTTCTTGCATGACTCCCTCTATATCTTCCCAAAACTGTCTCTTAATTATATCTTCTAACCCTACTTGTGGTGCATATGCACTTATAATATTTATAATCTACTCTCCTTGAATAATAATTATTATTATAATTCTATCACTGATTCTTTTAACGTTCACAACTTTATCTTTTAATTCCTTATCCACTATTATTCCTACGCCATTTCATATTTGAAGTAACTAAAAGGTTTAAAACAAGGCTTTAGAAGGATATAAACTAAGCTTTAATACCATATACATGTTTATAGTACAGGAAAACAATGGGTGAATGTGTATAGTGGGAATGGCAAAAAGAATACTCCCTCTGAAACTTGCAAATGGCAACCTTCAATCCCTTTCGAACATGTTTGGTTGGCAGAAAATTGATGAAAATTGATTTTTACGTCGAAGAAAGCATTTTAAAACTTCAAATTAATTTCGGTCAAGACTTACAAAATTTTATGCCATGTAAGATTTTGGATGTTTAACATAATTTAAAACTTTTTTCAAAAGCCTTTTGAGGTAATTCAATTTGAAGGCGTAAAAATCTTTATACATAGAATTCCTTTTTCCTATAAAAATCAATTTATGTTCATTTCCTGTCAACCAAAAGGACAAATCACCAACATGCAACTAATGTTGAAACTTTATGCTTGAGAAGTTTCAACCTCTTATGGCCTATTTGGTTGGTAGGAAATAGATGGAAATTGATTTCTATGGAAAAAGAAAGCATTTTACACTTTCAAATTGAATTATGCTATATTAAGGTATTTGAATTCTGCCAAAGACCCAAAAAAATTTACATTCAATTTTTTAAAGGCTTTGATATAAATCTCTTTGAAGGCCTGAAACAATTTTCACAAAGAATTCCTTTTTGGGTAAAAATCAATTTTCTGCCAACCAAATAGACAAATCACAAATATGAAGAATTTACAAAAGGTCGAAATTGAATTTCGCTGGATTCAGTTGTCTTCTTATAGATAAACCAATCCACATACTGTCATTTTCCCACACAAGAAAAAAGAAAGAAAAAACAACTCCCTATGACTGAGAATTGAATTCTCACCTAAGGTTTTCACCTCCTTTCACTTGGATATTTGACCTGAATTCTCACCCCTACCTGGACTAGATTCCATAGGAAGGAATTCTACAGAAGTTGATTCCTGATATTCATTTCTCAATAAGAATTAGATTTCAAGTGCAGACTGCTCTCCATCCCCTCGTAATGCTTAAGCATATATCAGTGGTTTTCTTTGCTGTGATTATAGGCTAAAGGATCAATGCAATATCCTGAATTTCAATTTATCTTTTTCCTGAACAATTTCTGAATTTGAATTATAATCACATTTCTAACAGCAAGCTTGCTCGAGCACTGATATCTCAATCATCAAAAAAAAGAAAACCAGGCATCAATCAAGGGCCAAGATAATTTGCCAATTATGAGTTGGGTGCTTTAAACATTCAGCCATGGATGCTTAAGAGGGAGGGATCATCGTACATTGTGAATAACCAAATTCCAATTGATCGACATAGTTAATTGGATCTTGTCAATTGGATGACTCTGCATTTTAATCCATTTGAGTTCATATTTCCCACAATATTAGCATCACTTAGCACCGAGATTTCATAGTGACTTTAGAAAGTTTATGAAATTCAAGACTGCAATATCAGCCTTTGAATAAAAGAATCAATAATAAAGAAGAAATTACAAGAACTACAGATTCTCAGATACTATACAAAAGCCTCGAGGAACTTGGTGTGCTTCAACATCAAAACTGATATCACTAAAACAAGAATCGAGAAAGGCGAGAGCAAGCATAATTGCTTCATGTTACCTCTTTCGCCCTGTTTTCTTCAACGAGTCTTTGAAATTCTTTCTGACTAGCTGATATTAGACCTTTCACGGTGTCAAATGTAGTCAGCCTAATACTGCAAAAGATAGCTCAATTAGGACTAAAGCATTGTTTAAACAGTGGCAAAATGAAAGCCAAAAATAAGCTAATTAATCAGCTCAGGCATCTAAAGGGGCAGCCCCGGTGCACAAAGCTCCTGCCTATGCGGGGTCCCAGGAAAGGGCAGACCACAAGGGTCTATAGTACGCAGCCTTACCTTGCATGTTTGCAAGAGGCTATTTCCATGCCTTGAACCCGTGACCTTAAGGTCACTTGACGACAACTTTTACCGTTGTGCCAAGGCTCCCCGTCCACCTCAGGCATCTAATTTCAAAAATAGGAGCTTCACCACTAATAGAAGATTCATCCAACCATATACAAGACATTGTAATTTTTTATTTTTTTTTTGAATGATTGTACAAGACTGTATTGACCATAAATAGCTGCTGCAATACCTGCTGTTTGGTAGGTTTTTCAAAGCATTGGGGATGAAACCCCGGTATAATCCAATGAAGCCATCACGCGCTGGAATACCTGCATGTTCATGGCAATAGTGGTTTTTATTGGCAGGAAATCAGATGAATTCTCATATATATAGAAGTCGGCATTGAGGACTAGATGAGAAGACAATTCCATTGAACAATTCGGAAATGATGAGCTTTTCCACAATAAGAGTTGTTGTACACACAAAGGAATATTAATGACGGAAAGGTAAATCATTTTCATATAAAACCTCCTTGATGTATGGGTAGTTAAAATTTGGCAATGTCATGTCGCAGGCGAGTTCAGGACTGTGGCAAACTCTACATAGAAGATTTAATCTGTTTCTTTCAAGACAAAACTTTAGAAGGAAAGGAGATTTAAAGAAATACAGCACTATGATTGTCATTGAAAACAACCAATTAGAATTATGATAAGCAATAAAGTAAGGTTCCAGATGACCCAAAGTAGACAAGGAAATCTTATGCGAGTAATACACATGTTGATGTAGACAACTAAAGCAGTCAATATTGACAATTGAACCATCTACCTTGATAGAATGTAACATCCCGGAATTCCAACAACCACAATATTGTCCTCTTTGGGGTGCCCATACACCCCTCACAGCTTTGCTTTTCCCCAGTTTCCCAGGGAAAACTCGTTATGACCGTTAGAAACATCCGAATTCTTATAAATAGCCCAACTTCCTCTTCCCCAGACAATGTGAGACATAACTCTCGGTTCCTTACCTTTGCCTAGAAGCCTGCCAGCTCTTTTTGGCCCGCCCTCATCGGCCAAGGCTTCACCTATCCCCCTTTAGGGACACATGTCCTCGCATGTCTTACCACACACGAGAACCCGTGTGCGGCTTAGCCACCACACCACGAGGGGAACTAGCTTTGATACCAATGGTAACATCCCGAAGTTCCAACAACCACAATATTGTCCGCTTTGGGGAGCCCATACACCCCTCACGACTTTGCTTTTCCCCAGTTTCCTAGAAAAAATGCGTCGTGACCGTTAAAAACACCCGAATTCTTATAAATGGCCCAGCTTCCTTTTCCCTGAGCAATGTGGGACTAAACTCTCCGTTCCTCACCTTTGCTAGAAGCCTGCCAGCTCTTTTTGGCCCGCCCTCATCGGCCAAGGCTTCACCTATCCCCCTTTAGGGACACACGTCCCTGCGTGTCTTACCACACGCGTGTGGCTTAGCCACAACACCGCAAGGAGAACTGGCTCTAATACCAGCTGTAACATCCTGGAGTTCCAATAGCCACAATATTGTCCTCTTTGGGGTGCCCATACACTCCTCACGGCTTTGCTTTTCCCCAGTTTCCCAGGGAAAACGCGTCGTGACCGTTAGAAACAACAGGCTTCTAGGCAAAGGTGAGGAACCGAGAGTTTAGTCCCACATTGCCCGGGGAAGAGGAAGCTGGGCCATTTATAAGAATTCGAGTGTTTCTAACAATCATGACGCGTTTTCCCTGAGAAACTGGGGAAAAGCAAAGCTATGAGGGGTGTATGGGCACCCCAAAGCGGACAATATTGTGGCTGTTGGAACTCCGAGATGTTATAGTATATGAAGCCTTGGCCGATGAGAGCAAGCCAAAAAGAGCTGGCAGGCTTCTAGGCAAAGGTGAGGAACTAAGAGTTTAGTCCCACATTGCCTGGGAAGAGGAAGCTGGGCCATTTATAAGAATTTGGGTGTTTCTAACGGTCACGATGGGTTTTCCCTGAGAAACTGGGAAAAAGCAAAGCTGTGAGGAGTGTATGGGCACCCCAAAGAAGACAATATTGTGGCTGTTAGAACTCCGGGATATTACATAGAAGCAATAAACTGGATGAATGGGATGCAAGAAGAGGCCACGACATTGCAAGGAACATGTTTTAAGTGGTCAAGCTGTGCATACAAGAATGTTATATAGGAAGCAAATGGATGTTAAAGATAATATAAAAGTGAGACTGATCTGTTGACAGGTACAAAGCTAGATTGGTAGCCAAGAATGCTACAAGTGAACGTCAAGAATGCCTTGCAACATGGATGCCCAAGGGAAGAAGATCACAAGGAAAAGGCCACCTACAGTCTTAAACAAGCACCAAGAACCTACTACGACGGACTTAGAAAACAGTGGGGCAATTCAATTCAAACTCTAAGGCATGTACCTTCATTCATTCTATTATATATTGATAGTGCCAATATTATTAGAATTGATCGTATAGAAGCAGCAAATAGAAGAACAAACTAAGAACTTTGATATGAATGACTTGGTACCTAAATTTAGTTTTTGACTACACTATCATCATCATCAAAGCCTCATCTCGATTAGGGGGGTTTTTAACTACATATGATTAAGAACTGAACGCTGTAGGTGTAACTCTAAAGGCGTACACCTCAAATATAATAACATTTTATATGATGATTTTTGAGCCGTTTAATACTCCAGTAGGCTACAAGAAGAAAGACAGTATGAAAGAAAGAGAATGGACAATGACCCTCATATCTATGATCAGAGGTTCAGTTCTTGACATTTCCAAGACCCAATTGAGTGGTAAAAATCATGATGTCAGAAAACAATGCTGCCAAGTGAAGAAAGAGAAACTTAAGATATTTAGAAGGATATTCTTGGATATGGCAATGGAAAAAAATGAGACTTGGATGCTAGCAAGTCGATCTCACAGCTAATAACTAATTGCCATGTCACCTTGAGCAGCAAAAGGCAACAAATAGTTTGAAAATACTAAGCTTTGGAATGTAATAGTAGGGTTGATATGGAAGAATTACTTCTTGCAGGAGACTTGTATGTACGGGAAGTTGCATGTTACTCTCCAATGAGATAATCAAAGTGCCATAAAGTCATGACGGAGTCCATTGCTTCCTCTTACGAGGATGAAAAACATGTAGGTTGTCTACCATTTATTAGAGAAAGGTGGACAATGGTGAGGTCTTACTTCATTTTGTTGCAAGTGAATATCAAGTTACAGGCATCACTGCAGTAAGTTCTCAATGACAAGGCCATGTTATTTGGTTGAACAAGCTATTCTTGTTCAAAGTAACTATGCAGTTTGAGTGATTGTTAGGAATAGACACAAAAAACCAGGATACAAACTTCATCAAGGGCAAACTTCTGTACCTGTGTTGTTCCACATCCAAGACCACTCAGTACAATTAGTGAATTGTGAATGATGACAAACCCTTCCTCCCTAGTGAAATTATTAATCTGGAACATAAAGGAGATTATAGAATATGCTACCATTACTCTGAGAGACAAGAAATGACATATCCTTGACAAAGTGAGGGAATTCAAGGGTTGAAATTTTGAAGGATCAACTATTACACGTGTTCCTTGACAACCAAAGTCATGATAATTATCTCAAAGTTTGACCTTTTAAATAATCAAATGCAAGAAAATTATGGAGCTGATTCCTAATGAGAATGATACGTTCCATAATATACCAAACAAAAATGGCACCTGCAACTGAATGAATACCCAAGTCAAAGATGATGCTGGAAATGCAAATAAATGACGCCTTAATAAATTTGTAAAGACAGAGGCATTAGTGACAAATTTACCTGAGAAAGCATCCAGAACTGTTTTGTATGGTGAACCCTTCATTTGCATCTGTCTTCTCACAGTATCCAAAGGATAGCACATGGTAGTAGCTAGGGTTGCCGAAACCAAAGCAGTTGCAAGAGATGACTCGGGCCTTTGTTGGTACTTCTCAGGTAGGGATTTCTTGATCCTAGCATTCCACGCAACAGAAATACCATTTCATTTTAGTTCCAATTTTGGCCTGCATTCTCCAAACAGTACAAACTATAAAAGAGCATGAAAAGAGTAAGCTCACAAGTCAAAAATGCAGAAGTTCATAGCAATATAAGGTGCAATTCCAAGAAGAGAAGGCCCAAGACCAGCATAGAAGGAAGAAATTCCTTCTTCTCTAAGCATATTTAACGCCACCTGAAAATAACCAATTAATAAGCATCATTACATTCGTAGTCTCCAGGAAAGGAGTTTTTTTTAAGTCAATAATTCCTACCTCTGACATCGTCTTGTACCCAGGTTCAACTGCTAACCTCAACCTTAGGACATCTAAAGGATATGTTACCTATAGAGAGTAATAGAAGATAAGCACAAATGTAGATGATAAAGACGACAAACAAAAAATAGACAAACTACAGCTTGATATGCAAACGCCGAAACTTACAAGAGTGGAGGTCATGCCAGCACAGCCCCCTGCAGCCAGTCTCCCAACAACAGAGAGCTCTCCGTCCTCTCCTCTGAAAAGTTTCTATAAGCCAAAATGTGAAGGATAGATATCTTGGTTATTGCAAACAATACTAGTTCTATACTCAAAATGCAAATCGTAGATCATACATAACAATTGTTGGAGCAAACACAAAATTAATGCTGCTTGCAATAGTTAAATGGCAACTACAAGAATGTACCATAAAGTTTCTTAATGGGAAACAAGAAAGATAAACTTTTCCTAAAGAAATTAGTAGGAAAAAAAGAGCAAGGTCCAAGGGCATCTTTTTACCTTGTAGGTTTCATAAGCAAACAACTGCACAGCACTATATGGGATGATCCGTATCACCTACAACGAAATTCAGAACTGGTAAGGTTAAAATGTTACGACATAACAGAATTCAGAAACTAATGGATGCCACCTACCTGTGGAAGATTTCCTTTCCAATAGCCTTTGATTCCCTCCTCTTTCCCGATTAATGTTAAGGCCTGGAATCATGCCACGTGAAATAGTGATCCAATATTACGATATTACAGGAGAAACTAGTAGCATAAATTCTGAATAACTGAAATATGTTAGAGAAACTCCTAGTATACGGATATCATGACTTAAACTTTGAAAGATGAGCAGTAATCCAAAATTTCTCATGTTTTTCTTATTCAATGCAATTTTAACCAATTAGTACAGATTTGCCAAATCCAACCATAAGTCTTATGTATAATTTGACAAATTCTCAAATACTATTTGTAAATCCACAGATCCAAGTTAAAATTAATTTCACATTCTCTCATGCTTTCTTGTACAACTTTTTTTGCAAGCTGTTCGTGAATTTTCTGAATATTTACCCTGCAAACTTGATCTCTGCACTCTGATAGATAAGAAAGTTCAGCAGGAAAATCTACCCACAGCTTAAGCAATTTGTTAACTAATGAGATTAAACTTTTACATACAAATATAGCACTTCATTGTCCTAATTAGATTCATACTAACCATCTTCCAGGCCTCCAAAATTTTTTAAAACCACTTTCTAGTATAAGAAAGGCCTGAGGAGAAATACCCTCCAACTATTGAAGCTTCAAAATATAGTTTCTGACCCACGCCACTTAGCTGAAGCAGTGGCAACATCTTTAGTGCCTTTCAAACCAATTCTTCAGCTAAAGAAGAAAACTCAAAAAGGTTCCGAATTTAAAAAGCTGATAAAACATAAAGCATGAGTTTAAAAATAGCAAGACGAAGTATCAGTGTCTAGACATATTATTCATGCTTCAACACCAACCATGAAGTTTGTACTGCTACCTGCACATATATTTTTTATTCTTTTTTAATTGTTTTGAAAGGGCAGGATGCTAAGAATGCTCGTCCACTTAGACTCTTAAGACAGTTGCATTACACCAAACACGAGGAACCACCTAACAATTTTGAAATGTATGACTGCACAAGCATAAACAATAAAAGGAGTGCTGGAGAATGGAAGTAAATATTTAAATACCTTGAGAAGGATAGAGAACACAGAGAGAAACAAACAGACGGAAAAGCAAACACACCTCAACAAAGCTGATTCCCTTCTTTGCACTTCCTTCAACAACCCGCAAACCATGAGTCTGCAAAATAAACATACCAAGTGAATTAAGTTTTCTAGGTTTCATTTACAGAAACTATTTCAGCAAATTCCACACTCAAATGTTAACTTCATCAAAATAATAGACTAAATTAGATGTGCAAACCTATAATATTAGTCATTGTCTTCGCATTTTCTGATCTATAACACAGTTTTGAATTTTGAAGACATAGTCTGATTTACAACAAAATTTTGAAGATTCTAAGCCATAGAGAAAACCTAAAGGTTCAAAGATCAAATGCTGAGGTCAGTTCCAACAAGAAACCTGGCTCAAAATGGAAGACAAGTTGATTTTACTTTCTCATGTTAGGAGAGGTTAAAGCCCTTCCATGTGAAAAAGGTAAAAGGAAGGAATCTCAAGATTGCTTCTCAATCAGGTCCTTTTATTCTTCCCATTCAGCATGTGCTGGCCAGCTTCTTCTCTCGCGTGGTTCATAAGCATATGTACCATTTGAAAGCCTTTCGTTGTGCACAGTAGCCTGGATACATGTGACATAAAAGTAGAAACTTGGACTTGCTCAATATTTTCATAGGACGACTCAGTGCCAACTTTTTCTCGTAGTTCGCACATGGGCCCTTTGGAGATAAAGCCAAGATTACCTTGTATCTGTACTACAGGATTACAAACAGAAAAGAGTGACAATGCTTTCTGACCATGAGTCATGAGCTGGTAATGCAACAACCAGCATTAAGATTTGTGTAGTCCATGGGGCTAGATTAAGAAAGAACTTCAAGGCCTGCTTATCTGGGCACCCGAGATATTGACATCTTTTTCTATCACACTAAACACTGTGTGGGAGCATCCTCCAAATTGGCAAGACTGATCTATGAAGATAGAAGCAGTGGTATCTTAATCACTGAGCTCATTTGCAAAGGGAGACTACTTTAAGCCTCTATAAACCCATTATTACTTTTCAATCAGAAGCTCATTTGTAATGAAGAACAAAATAATATTAACTAAATTAACCTTCATACCATGTAAAATGGACATCTATTTAAGCAAACTCTCTTCAAAACCATAACAATTAAGCAAACTTAAGACAAATCGACAAAACCCACTTCCAAGAAACAAAACCTAAGCCAACTTCCCTAAGCCATAGTTGGTGCCAAAGCACAAGAATTAGCACTCAAAACAAAGAGAGGCGCATTAATCCAGAAATGGGATTTCTTCAAAGAGTTGAGCAAAACCAAACCTGCATCAGAAGCTTCACTCTATCAAGAGGCGCAGTAACAGTCTTCGCCACAGCTCCGGCTAGAGCTCCGGCAGAGAAAAGCGCCAAATCCTTGGGTACAAAAGCCAAAAACGCCAACGGATGCTTCAAAAGCTGCTGAGTCGTTGGCGCTGGCGACGGAGAAAACTCTTCCTCTTTCTCTCTCTTCTTTCCAACCGTTACAGAAGCAAAAGGCCGAGGCCATTTCTTCCCTTCCCTTTTCACCACGAAATCTCTCTCAATTTCTCCTATTCCTGTTTCGCTCAAACTCATCTGAGGTTTCTGAAGCCCAGGAATTGGTCGCCATATTAACACGACTTCTCTCATCTGACCAAGAACTTTGAATTTACAGAGAAGCTGAAGCGAAAAAGATAAGGCAGAGGGAGTTGCAGAGAGACAGTGAGAAACGGAGCTCGCCTCTCTCTGTCTCTCTAATCTTAGGAAATTAACTAAAAATGAAGAGTTTTGGAGGTTGCCCGCTTGTTTTTCCCTTCCCTTCGGGTCGAGCGTGGGAATTACCGAAAAGCCCTCGTCGTTAGTTGAACCCGCGTCAAAAACTAAGCTTAGGTAGTTGTTGCCTTCCCCCTAGTCAAGGGAATGCACGGGAAGGGAAAGAGATATTTGTATGCAGCGGGGTCCACCTTCCATTTAGCTTGGACCGTTCATCTGGGTGGATCTGATGGCCCAAGAATCTGCCATTTGTTTGGCTCAAGGATGACACTCATTTATAATCTGTATTTTAGTGTTGTCACTTGTCAAAGAAAAATAATTATTCATCCATAAGATTATTCATGGTTTAATCGTTGCCTCAAATATCTAACTTAATTCATTAGTATGAGCATGGAGACAGGCTCTATCTTTGGTTGCTCTTTTAGGGTTTGGACGAGACCTAAAAATACGGAAATATGTATTTTAATTACAAGAAAGTTAGTTTTGGCGCAAAGGTAGAATCGTAGTCATGTAATTTTGAAGTCACGAGTTCAAAGCGTGAAAACAAACTCTTGCAAAATATACCCTTGTGGTCAACCCCTTTCTCAGACCTTACATATGCAGGAGCTTCACGCATAATAGCTGCCCTTTCTTTACTTTTGATCACATCAGATGAACGTTTAAGAATATTGTTTAAGGGTCCATAATTAATGAGTAAAAAACGTAGCTTTCATTTGTTAAAATCATCAAGTCACATAACAGACATCCAAAGCTAGAGAAATTAAATAAATAAATCTGATCAATTATAGGCGAGGTTCATTATGCAAAAGCATAAGACACTAACAACTTGTTGATTGCCGTGGTGTTGCGCACTATACTATCATTCCTCAAATAATTAAAAATAACAGGTGCTTCACGTTAGTGGACAGAGGTATGATAGTGTAGTGCACCACACTACAACTACTTAAACTAGTTGCTGTAGTACGCCTCACTTTTCTATTATGGTTCCCATCTTTGTTTCATCTGGCCGATCCATCTGAATTTTCCACACTGTGGACGACGATTAGACGATTCTAATTAAAAGAGGGGCTTTCAATCGCCACAAATGGAGGGTTGACTGCATTCTATAAATAGTGGCACGTTGTCTACGATTGAGAAGCACAATTTTAGATGCTAAGGTCACCAAATCACGTTATTTTCGTGATGCAAAACATCCAAAGGCCATGCATTACATGGAATATTTGGTGTGTCATTATAATTTAAGGAGGTGTGTCCTTGTGGATCTTCTTGCAGAACTACAGCTAATATTTTGTTCATAGATTATGAAATATTGTAAAAGTTGTCGTCGTGTGACCTTGAGGTCAAGGGTTCAAGGTATGAAAACGGCCTCTTGCAAAATGCAAAGTAAGGCTGTGTACTTTAGGCCCTTGTAGTCTATCCCTTCCCCGAACCCCGCATAGGCAGGAGCTTCATGCACCGGGACTACCTTTTATCATGAAATACTGTGACCCAAATGGACTTTTATCGATATACAAATAGTGTAGTCACTTACACGTGCAAACACCATGTAAAAGCACGCTAAAAGGAGAGAAGGGTTGTGGTTAGACATAGCACATGCTGCAAAAGGGTTCATGTCTCCGACCTACACTATTTTAACCCATGTTATCAAAATGTGCCATATAGAATTGGAACTCGGCCGAGTCAATGCAGTTTTAGACTTTTTGTATTTTGTATTTAAACTCATCTCATTTTATCAAGGAAAAACACTTTTATTGGAGTGGTTTTGCCAGTAATATGAAAAATACTTTTACCAATGAATATTTCTTGCTAGTATTATGAAAATTTATTCAGCATGTTCAGCATTACTGGAGTTCTCCGTTGCATTAACCCCAAGTTTGCTCATTATTGCGAAGTTAGAATTGTGTTCACATTTTGAGTTTTGATACCTTGATTTTTAAGCATTGCTTTCTTGACAAGAAATGCTAAATAGCTTGCAAAGGGACGGCGCATCCACAATTTTGCAAGGCGCAACTTTTGCATGATTTGACTCATTCATCTCCTTGCTCCACTATGGATACTTAATGAATAAAGAAACATGTGGATTGGTTGATTCTACCATCTAATAACTTGTGCTTGGAAATGAAATAGTTTAGAAACCTTGATAAACAATAGTCTGAATTTTAGACCTAGTCACCAATCTATACACTTTTTGATTAATTAAAAATCCAAATGTGGAACAAGGAGATGAACATGTTGGATCATGCAGAGGTAGGTTCTAAAAAATCTGATTGTTGGACACAACTCTCTTTGTGGTTAATTTAGCATTCCTCTTGCTTGACTTACCTAAATTATATACAATGATGAGGACTAAGGCTCTTGCACGCCTAAAGGGAAAAGTACAAATTAATGTGTGCTACATGGGACTTTGTTTTGCAACTTGCATTTTTCTCCAAAATTTTCTTAGAATTGGTTAAAAAATTCCAAAGAGAAAGTTCTACGGACACTTATTTATTTATACATCTCTCTTAAGCAAGCAAATGCCTTACTTCATAGTCAAACTCTATCACTTTTCATATATTGAATGCATTGAGACATTTAGATAGATAGAAAGAGAGAAAATATATCAACCAGCAAGTTCAACTAAAGTTGAGTTACATCTCCAATGGCTTTTAGTTTAAGGAGTTCTTTTGACAAATCAGGTAAAAGTGAATGACCAGTCAATTAAATGGCAAAGTTTTTTGTTTTTGTTAATTTAACTTTCAAGCTGCATCTTTGCAACTTCATTCTCAACCAATTTGCAAAAGAGTTACCATGAAAGTTATAGGACCCCATAATATTTAGGGATGTAGATGTTCTCTCGACAGTAAAGAATTAATCATAACTGAACAAAGAAAACTAGGATATGGTTTCTTCAATTAGAACCAATGGTCTAAGTAATATTTCCCATTTCAAAGAATTGAATCATATTTCATGCCCAAAATCCAAGAATTAAAAAACAAATTATTATACTGATATTCTTTAATAATCTATATTAAACTTAAGCTTATATGAAAGTTAAATAGTAAATTAAATTAAATTTTTACTAAACAAATGAGTTTTTTTTTTTTTTTTTGCTCATGATATGAACATCATCCATTGTAGCATGAATACCATTTTAGTTCGTAATTGACATTTTTTTCAAGTGGCTGACTATGAGACTCTCCCCATTATTGCCCTCCTTCCCTATCCAAAATTCAAGAACACCTAGATTGGGTTGTAGGTTTTGGGTTATTCTAGGTTTTCTTGTTAAAATTGAGTTTTCTGCTCTACGTTATTTTTGTTTCAACTATATTTTGTTTTGTGGTTTGGGATTTTAGTTTTTGAAATTGGATTTTAATTCTAAGTATTGAATTTTTTGGGTTTTGGAGAATGAGATCAAAGATTGCACATGAAAGCATCAATAATCAATCATATTAGCAAAAATGTCAATTATGAGTTAAAATGGTGTCTCGTCTCTTATAGATGGTGTGCACATCACAAACCTTCCTTTTTATATTTTTTATATTGCATCTATTTTCAGATTATTATGGATGGTCCATCATGGTTTATTTCTAAATAATCTAAAGTTCTAATGAAATAAGACTACAAAAGAAAAAAATGACAATTTATAAAAACATTTGGGATCCCTGTTTTAAAAACTTTGATTTTTAAAGTGACAAAAAACAAAGCTCCAATAAAAGCATGTATTTTAAAATCCTGGGAGTCATACAACCACAAAATCATGGATTTAACAGTGAAATGAAATCTCATTTCTACCGAAAACTATGTATTTTGGATCATTGCGCATAACACATGCAATACAAAATCACCAAATAAACACAATACAAGACATGACACATGGGATCCATCCGAATCAATTACTACTTTCAATAAAAATGTACACTCCAACGGTGGATAAGAAAATCATAACAAAATACCCAGGGTCCCTCCATGCAGCCATTACATCCAACATGATTTATATTCTCACATCCAGGTCACATTGCAATTTATATTAATGTACAATCCATAAACAATGACTAAAGTGAGGTCCTAAACAAACCTTATCATAATTAAAATGTCTTCAATACTTCTCTAGGGACCATAATCACTTTTACTTGCTCTATCAGTGCGTCCACCTGTTGCAACTCTCTATATCTAAGGCATTGCAAACAAAGCAATGCCTTAGCAAGCTATGCTTGTGTAGGTGATTACAATTACTTAAAATATGAGATAAACACTTTACAAGGAGTACCAATATTAGGTCAAGTGTCAATAAAGTAAATCATTTATAAGGCAATTTAAATCATGGAGTAGCCATACTAGATAACACATGAAACTCATAAATCTGAACAAATCACTTAAGTATAAAACATGCTTTTTGTCTGAGGCAAAGCAATATCAAAGCCAAACACTATGGCCTGCGAAGTATGATCAACACATGAATAAGCATCTGTCAAAATAGATAAAAACCTGTGTCCACAAAATAATATGAATGGCATCGTACAAAAACAAGCCCGAAGAGTGTTCCATGACACTCAATCACCGGTAATGAGTACTCATACAAACCATGGATCCCTCCTGTGCAGCCCCCGAAGTCACTCACGGTCTATGCCCAACTTACCCTTGTTCACCCCACATATAAATACCACATGAGCATACAGAACAATAATATGAGCTACTATGCTGCAGTAGCAACCACACTAAGATCTAAACCACTGCCGCTCCCTATTGATACCTAAACGGGAGACTTTCTCTGTCCCCATGGGGGGGAACGGATCCATAGGGAGGACTACCCATGATACCATCACCTACGTACATGGCCCAATACTACTCAAGGACGGTGTCTAATCATTATCATCACAAAGTTAGAGGGCGGGTAGCTAACCCTACAACCCTCCTAGGATAGTACCCATTAGGTAGAAGCACTCGTCATAAAGCAGCAAAACATGCTATAAATCATGTAAAACTTTTAAGTGAAATAAACCTCAATAAGCTGAATCAAAATACATGATAAAGTATAAACCATCACAAGTGAAAACCTAGATAATCGTATAATCAAATGTCATGCTATCAAAAGTAAAGTAATAAACACGATAGGGGTAAAACACATGCCTCAAGAATTTCAAGTGAGAAGTCATGATCATGAAATTAAGGAAAAATCCCTAATGTAATCACCTACCTTAGACGAAGAACCACTCGTCTGTACCTCTTAAGTCTTAATAAGACTCTAGTCTAGCTCAATCACCTCAATACTCGTACTTTGATACACAACACATCCAGTCATACTTAGAATCCACTTTATTTAACCTAGATTCTTAATCACACAGCATTATGTTTTCGCATTTCATTACATAGCGTTCAAGGTATTCCAAGAATTCCCAATCATGGAATCTCAAGGTGGAGCCAGCCTTAATTGGCTAATAATTCAAATCACAATTAATCGAGCCCACTCATAATCATTTAATCGTTCTTTTTAATTATATCATTTCATATTTTAGAGCTACTAAGCTTAGATCACACCAATCTTAGGAAATTTATTATTTAAATCAACTAACCTTGCATTGCTATATGGATATCATGCTCAATCACATTTAATTGAAATCAAATCACTTAATCAAATGATTAAGACAGTAATTTTACCTTAAACAAGTCAATCTAAATAATATTCAACTGTCTACTGGGTCGGATAGTCTACGGATCACTTCAATTATGCCCGATCTCATCAAGCATCCACACTGATCTCATCAAAGATCCTCACCTGATCGCCTTAGATCAAATATCAATTTAGTAATTCTAATAATTAATCCAATAAATTTGATACTATCTTAGCCATAGAGGATTACATTATTATCTCTATTTGTGTTAGATGTAAATCGTTTATAATCAATTCCATCTCACCTCATTCCTTTCATATGATAGATACTTCTGATTTGAACTCAAATAACCAATCTTGTCAATTCCCCATAGTATAGTATTTAATTTAACCATTTTCTGTCATCTCATCCTCTAACTAGGGGATTGTTTGATATCATTCCTTACTCATCACTTGTCATTACTACTAACTATTATCATAAATTAGTTGTTATATTCTCTAAGTGCTATGTGTCTACAAATCATAAATAAACTCCTTAGAATAATTCATAAGCATTGACTTCTCATTGATGACTGGCTATCAATATTTCAGTGTATAAGAACTCATTAAGTTTCCTCTCATAGTTCATATTCATCCATAGAACATTAGGATCTTACCTCATAAATTTCTCAATAATTTTCACCATATCACAATTTATTTGTCAAATAATCCACTTCAAGTTTAAACTAATACAATGCTCCTCCCAGCTTTCTCGACTCTTATTAGTTGTAATTGTTTTTTATTCTTTTCCATTACTATCTCACGATTGTCGTACAATAGTCGTTATGCTTCTTCACATGTTTATACATACTACCCAAATTAGGACTTGAACCCTCATAGGGTAGTCCATGCATATAGACCTTCCATCATATAATAAAGTTCTCATTTGCATTGTCAATTATACTTCCCATTTAGATTATATACTATAAGAATCACACACTTTCCCTGAAAGTGCGTTTCCTCAAAATTATGCGAGGATTTAAGTCTCATCTTTACTAAAGAAAGTCTGTCAATCCCCATGGCATCAATTATTTTGCAATCATCATATCTTTGTAATTCATACAAGCTCTGTACCACTCGGGCCATTATGTCAATGTCACGGTCCCCTTACTCTGATGACTCGGCAGGGGCGGCAACTAGTGAAGCGGGGATGGACCTAAACTTCCTTTGAGGAACTATCTATTCAAACTTTCAATATTACATTGTATAAGTATTTCTCTTATCTCAATCTCATCCTAAATTCATGAGCTGTCAATCTAATTAGACTCTTAAAGTGGTGATGATGGAATAAACCCTAGCTCTAATACCAAACTGTGACACCTCGAGTTTTATAAACCTTTTTCCCAAATTTACAATAGTAATAATAATACATTTAAAATAAAATAGGCGGGATCTCTAAAAGTAAAAAATCATATTATATAAATTTTTCATAACGTTAAAGGAAATACCAAAAAGAAAAACCCCGAGAGTCATCCACATCCCAAATACTATGAGGATTACAAAATTTTAATTTTGATACTCTGAGCATGCTCAATTTAAAATCAGGACAAATTATACACAATCGTGAAAAGACAATAATAAGAATAACATGTCTAAATTCTCCTAAGGTTCCATCCATGATCACTACATTATACCTATGTGTGCATGTAAATATACACTATACAAAGTGTGGTTCCAATCTATCCAAAATGACAACATTCATGTACAGCCCTAAGAGCCTAAATACAAATCCAAGAGACATTCGCTAATCGATCTCTAATATCAGTTTGTCTAATTCATTGTCCATTGGGACAGTCTCTAAAGGAATGTCCTGACTCTCCACAATCAGAACATATAAAGGAATGCCACTGTGATAGCGGCCACTAATGCTATTACCATTGCTGCGGCAGTCTACTAACTCTAGGACATAATTGTCCAAGTGTTTGTCCTTACAACTAGTACACCTTCTCTCATCCATATCCTAACACCACCTAATCAAATGTCGCTGGCTCAATGGTCTCTGCAGCTGTGTCAATGAAAGGTCTCTTGCCTTTACTAGCTTGACTCGAACGATACATGTCCACGATTTTGCGATTGGCCTTGGTCTTATAAGAATCCCTCTTTACATAAAGGTTATGTTTGCAATCTCATTACCAATGTAGAACATGACACAATCGCCTGATCCCTTAATACAGGTGTCAACATATTACAATCTATCCACATTTTCCTTCTTCATGGCGAAGGAGCTAAGACAAGTCTCTTCAATTGAGTATACTGGTCTAATACCATTGAACCATCTAATTTTTTGCTTTAAGTGGCAAACTCTCTTAGTTTCCAAAATACTAATTATCATAGGCCTTCCCAAGGGCCTTCTAGATAAAAGTCTTAACAATAGAAGAACACATCTTCTCAAATAATCATTCTTAAAATCCTCAAAATTTTATTTTCATTAGTTCACTTTCTTGAACTCATGAATTATTTCATGGTCATATCAAGCCAAATCATTTACAACTCGATCCATTCCACACCCAATGAAAATTAGCCTTTATAATACTTCCTTAGTCATCAGAAATCACTGATTGTCCAAGCACACAAAAAGTGATATTTTCCTCATAGTATTAAACTGTCCCCTAATAAATAAAATCCATCCTAAGGATGGTATTATGATCAGTCATATCAAGTAAGATTAACTCAATATCCATCCTCTCACTTATCATCAGCATCATAACATCCAACTTAGAACTTGCCATATATATTGGCGCCTCGATGAATGTGGGCGCTTGTATATATGACAGTCTTTGAGTTGGATGTTATGATGTTGATGATAAGTGAGAGGATGGATATTGAGTTAATCTTACTTGATATGACTGATCATGATACTATCCTTGGGATGAATTTTATTTATTGGGGGACAATTGATTTCTGTGAGGAAAAGATCACTTTTTGTGTACTTGGACATTTAGTGATTTTTTATGACTAAGGAAGTATTATAAAGGCTAATTTTTATTGGGTGTGGAATGGATCGAGTTGTAAATGATTTGGCTTGATATGACCATGAAATAATTCATTAGTTCAAGAAAGTGAACTAATGAAAATAAAATTTTGAGGATTTTAACAATGATTATTTGAGAAGATGTGTTCTTCTATCGCTAAGACTTTTATCTAGAAGGCCCTTGGGAAGGCCTATGATAATTAGTATTTTGGAAACTAAGAGAGTTTGCCACTTAAAGCAGAAATTTGATGGTTCAATAGTATTGAACCAGTATACTCAGTTGAAGAGACATGACTTAGCTCCTTTGCCATTAAGAAGGAGACTGTGGATAGATTGTGATATGTTGACACATGTATTAAGGGATCAAGCAATTGTGTCATGTTCTACAATGGTAGTGAGGTTACAGACATAACCTTTATGTAAAGAGGGATTCTTACAAGACCAAAGCCAATCGCAAAAACGTGGACGTGTATAGTTGAGTCAAGCTAGTAAAGGCAAGAGACCTTTCATTGACACAGCTGCAGAGGCCATTGAACCAGCGATATTTGATTAGGTGGTGTTAGGATATGGATGAGAGAAGGTGTACTAGTTGTAAGGACAAACACTTGGACGATTATGTCCTAGAGTTAGTAAACTGCCGCAGCAATGGTAATAACATCAGTGGTCGCTATTACAGTGGCAATCCTTTAGATGTTTTGACTATGGAGAGTCAGGACATTCCTTTAGAGACTGTCCCAATGGACAATGAATTAGACAGACTAACATTAGAGATCGATTAGCATGTCTCTTGGACTTGTGTTTAGGCTCTTTGGGTTGTATATGAATGTTGTCATTTTGGCTAGATTGAACCCACATTTTGTATAATGTATATTTACATGCAAGCGTGGTTATGATGTAGTGATCATAGATGGAACCCTGGGAGAATTTAGACATGTTATTCTTATTATTGTCCTTTCATGATTGTGCATGATTTGTCGTGATTTTAAATTGAGTATGCTCAGAGTATCGAAATTAAATTTTTGTAATCCTCATAGTATTTGGGATGTGGATGACCCTCAAGGGTTTTCTTTTTGGTATTTCCTTTAATGCTGTGAAAATTTTATATAATATGAGTTTTTACTTTCAGAGATCCCGCCTATTTTATTTTAAACATATTATTATTATTATTATTATTATTATTATTATTATTGTGAATTTGAAAAAATGGTTTATAAAACATGGGGTGTCACATTTCCCAAAACCATTGGTCTTCCTTTTCTCTAAGTGTGTATTTTGTGCACAATTTTATTAGAGAAGAACAAAAGAAAATTTTTCTTTATAAAGTGTTAGTAGATTGTGAGATGGACGAAGTTATCTTGTGATGGTTATATAATAAAATAGCTTAACATGATGAGGGAGTTTAGCTTGAGATGGATTAAGATTGGGTTAGATAGAATAAGATGGATAGTGGTTTAGAAAGATGAGAATCTTAAGTTATTATGAGAAATGATGCCCACACCCTTTTGGAATAATTGCATGACCTCATTTCAAGTTTTGAGATACTTTTCATTGAGGGTCCATCTTTTTTATAATCCACTATTAAGATGAATGATCTTACATACCATGTAAACAGAAACGTGCGTATCTGGTCTTACTCAATACGAGATTTTTGTGTGAGCCACTTTGTGTAAAACCTATGTACGAGCCCATTTTTGCATTAAACTTATGTAGCCCGACTCTAACAGTGTAACATAAAATATATCTATGTGGGCTTATTTTGGTAGTACATAATGTGAAACCTATATGGCATCTACTCTAATAGCATGCTTATACGAACCCCTTTCTCATATTAGTGCAGCTATGGATAAGGAATATGGCGAGAAATTTGTTACCTTTTTTTCTTTTTTTTTTTCCTCCCCCCATCTCAACTGAAAAACATGTCCAACAACTTT
This sequence comes from Warburgia ugandensis, assembly GCA_035236585.1. NCBI lineage: Eukaryota > Viridiplantae > Streptophyta > Magnoliopsida > Canellales > Canellaceae > Warburgia > Warburgia ugandensis. Next base: position 47,772,709 of record CP141138.1, on the reverse strand, counting down.
TCAGAGAGAGCAAACAAGCTATTTTTTACTATAAATGTCACTATGTGAAATGTCAGTCCCAGTGCACAAAGCTCCCACATATGCAGGGTCTAGGGAAGGGGTGGATCACAAGAGTATATAATACACAGCCTTACTTTGCATTTTTGCAAGAGAACTTCGACAACTTTACTATTGCGTAAGGCTCCCCTTCCATTATCTGAAATGGCATGAGATGTTATTCACCATCTTGATGTTCAATACTTAAATGAGATGAGCAATTTGAAATTCAAACTATGTCACCACTAAAGGGCAAATGTGGCGAGAAATTTCAAACCTAAGACATATCAAGCACCACTAACAAGCAGATAGTTTGGGAAATCTAACACTCACGTCATCCCATCTCATGATCCAACAACACCACCATATGTCGGATTTCCTTCAACATTAGATTTTTCTAATAGGAAAATGCAGTTGGTTGCTGGGCTCGTTCATGACAGCCAGTTGAGGATGCTCATGTGTGCCATGTGCGTACATCTGCTCCACCAGTCAGTGTTGCCATCGACCTCGCAAACTGGACAGACCCGGAGCCCTGATCCATCGGGTTCTCTTTATTGTTTGGTCATGAAAAAAGCTTATATCATCGGTTTTCGCTAGGTGTGGGGATCGGACGCCCTTTGAAAGGACTGCCCATGTGGACTGCCTCTCTATACTCTACAATCTATCAGCTGTCTTGGTCATGCATCCATATCCTCATCCGAGCAACTGTTCAATGTTAGCCTAATTTCTGCGCTCTCATACCTATCAGCCTTCTCGATCGAATACTCAATATATTCTCGTTTAGCAAGTAAACCATGCATAAGCTATCAAAGGATTGAATTTGAGCCAAATATCTTTCTGTTTTTTAACTAGTTCAATTTCATTTCTGGAGTACTACTATCTTCTTTGCTTGGTAACATAAACAAGCAAATTAGACTAGAAAGTTATCCACAGAAGCCACAATACATGAAGTCGCCACAATGAAAAGACCAGATTGGCCACTGGTCCATGCATGAGCAACAAATGAAGTCTTTGCCTAAGTTTGATCTGAAGTCATGTTGAATTGGAGCAACGCCTTATCACATCTCTTCCTAGTCATTACATCTAATTCCAGCGAGAACAGATCATTTTGATAACATAATTAAGATGCTACTCTTGACAGTAATCACCCCTCATGGTCCTCTCTCAACAATTAGCTTACATTTTCCCTGCAAATTGCCCAACTCTCAAGGGTTGATACTTCAGACTGCAGACTTAAAATTCTTCAACAGGTTCTCAATTGCTGCCGAATACTGTTGCCTTCAGATCCTTCTCACTCAAAACAAGTTCAAAGGGAAACGTAACATTGTATCTGAAATAAGATTATAGTGGCTGTGTTCAAAGAAAAGAGAGAGCAGGCTTCAAGTAGAGTATGAAGCGATATACTACATGCCATAAGCGTCGATAGTGTTTTGAGAAATAGGAAAAACCAACTCTTCTATTAATTGATGATATTCTTACAAACTAGCAAGACACAATAGGCAGTGGGAAATTTTCCCTTGACACTACCATTTATGAGGAAGTTAAACCCATTAACCAAATTATGTAGAAAGTGCAAATTGTGGTTCAAGAAAGAATCCTTCCCATGAGACGATGATCCCTCCAGGTGGGTGGCATGTAACAGACATAAGGAAAGCGAAATTCGCCTACTACGCCACCAAGTCTCTTGCAGATGATGATCCCATGCTTTCTGCAATTAACATAGATGGAAAGAAAGGAATGCATGAGATTCGACACTTATGTTGACGATATTTGTTTGATCTTCAATTGAGAGCTGGCATCACGTGGAAAGTACTTACGGACGGGAGGTTGAACAAAGAAGCAAGCGCCAATTACAATGTAGCAAAGAATGAGAACCAGTCCTTTTAGGTAATGTGAAGTACCTCGCTGTTGAACAAAAATATCACCGTCAAGAACAATCTGAATTTTGTTAATCCATGTACTAATTACCACAAGTAATTAAATATTAATGAGATCAGTAAAATAGGAAAACGATATTCAGACTCCATATTCTAATGGCAGTCCTCGTTTCATGAATTCCTTTCCTAAGTGGATTATAATAGCCTCTGCATGCTGATCAGCAAGGTAAAGGCAGCCTGGTGCACGAAGCTCCCACGTATGCGAGGTCTTGGAAAGGAATGGACCACAAGGGTTTATTATATGCAGCCTTACCTTGCTTTTTTGCAAGAGGCTGCCTCAAATCTGTAACCACAAGGTCACACGACAACAACTCTACTGTTGATCTAAGGCTTTCCTTCAAGCCAATCAGCAAGGTATAACACAGAAATGAAAGGTGGATGTCTACTGTAGAAAAGCTTACAGCACAATGATTTATGGATCTTATTTTTAGACAATGAATGTGAAATAATAATAAGTTAAAATTGGTTAATTTTGTCGAAGTTTATCTTATTATCTCAAGTTTATGCTAACAAAGAGTTGAATGGATAAATGGAGAGACCTGCAAAGTGAAAGTTACAAGTAGCACCGCTATGAAGAGCGATCCAGTCTCTAAGAGCTTGAAATCAAGATCCAAAGGTCTACCACAAATCCAAGCAACAATTACGCTCAAAGGAACCTGAACATTTAATTAGGAAATGATTAGGAAATCTTCAAATTTTGAGAAACAGTCATGGTTGAACTCCAAGGCCCTCAAAACTTTTACCACAAACATAGAAACTTGAGTTGCAGACCCCAGTGAAACACCAAGAGTAATGTCCTACATAAAATTAATCAAGAAGTCAGACACATTGAATATGATAATTGGGTGAAACTGTTGTTGAAACATTCCTAGTCCTTACCAACTTGTTTTTAAATGCAAATATGGTTGCCCCAGCATGTTCTGCCACATTTCCTACGATTGGTAACAAGATTATGCTGATGAAGCTAACAGAAATGCCCCAAGATGCAGATGCCTCCTGATTAAAAAAAGGGGTTTCTTGGACATGAATATCAATTGATCAGAATATCATATTGATGAATTTAATTAACCAGGGATCAAACGCCATACCTCAATGGTGCCCACTATATTCTCCGATAGCACAGAAATGAGAAATGTCATGAAGAGCAGCCAAGCAAATGCACTAGGGAATCCTATAACAGCTTCTTCACTAGAATCTAGTTCTTCGTCGTCGTTGCTGCATTGTTCCTGATCAGCGCCAGAAGCAGGATTCCATTATCCATAAAGAAATGTTTTGAACAAAGATAAATAGCCTTAGAAGCAATTGGCATTTTTATTTTTAATTAATTGAATCTACGCAGTAAGGCTGCAAATAGCAGGGAAGATTTTCATTATTCTGAATAACTTAATCCTTAATTATTATCCAAAGATTCTCCATTGTACGATCTTAGAGAGAGAGAGAGAGAGATTCACCTCGTGTGCCATAGGAATTGGTCGATGGGTCTTCAACTGGAAGAAGAGAAAAGTAAAATAAGCAAGAAGCATAAGGATGCTGCTGGCTCTGGACAAGTGAAGTGTCTGACTAGCCGTTTGAGCACCAATGCTCACAGAATATCTAAACAGCAATGGCAAAGTATGGCAAACCAATCCCAGCAACAAAAGGCTGGAATTCATGTCAGCCTGCTTCTGCAAATGTGTATAATGTAGACTGAGTGAGATGAGATGAATCAGAAGATTGGATTGGTGATCCAAACTGTTATTCTGAGCCATAATGTCTTAATTATATGCACCCCAAATCTTCTCGGTTTGATGAAGTTAACTCTCCAATTGAATAATTAATAATCTAATACCTTTTCCTTTCAAAGAGAACAGTTGTTAGGACTATCTAATCATCCGATGGATAAGATTTTTGGTGCATAACTTATCTAGGAAGATGAGCTGTCTGGATCACCAAAAGTATGGGCTGTACAAGCATATATTTTTAAAGATCTAGATCAAGATCAAGAAATGGCTTACTGTGTCAAATTTCTGGCCCTCTTTGAGGTAGGAGAGTCCTCCACAGAAGAGAGCAGTTCCAAGAACCAACAGCAAGTTGGAAACTACTGAACCTAGAAGAGACCACTTGATCACCTCCAACTTTGCCTCACGCAATGCAAAGAGGGAAATTATTAGCTCGGGTGCATTTCCACAGGTGGCGTTTAGCAGTCCTCCCACTGCAAGTCCAAACAAAACTAGCGGTTACTTCATATATGTTACTTTCATACATTTACCTGGTGATAGCCCCATCACTGCTGAATGGCTTACATTGGCAGCAGCAGGGGCTATTTAGCCAGCGGATAACAATCCATGGATCAAGTTATTCCAGGATGGTGAATATGTCCCATGATTTTGACAGATGAATGGCTTTGATCGCCACAGAGCCAGCCTAAACTTGTGCACTTTAGTCGCCGTTGTATGAGGTGACGTGTCCATCCCATCACCGTATGGAAAGTACATCATCAAGTATTAAATTTACAAAGCAATCGAAGGAACGAAATTCATTGGTTTACTTGACAAAGTGCAACTACTCTTTTGAGACCATCTTCTCAATACAAATGGCGTGCAAGATTCCCTGCATGCCTCCTCAGCACGGAAAAGGATGGATTTGCAAGCGACTACCTACGGACAGCAAGGATTACTTGGTTCAGCTCAGAGTTCAGAAACTCAAAACTCGACTCATGGAGTTACCTTGGGGAGATTTCTTGTAGAATCATTATCAACACTATGGTGTATGCCCAAGTGCAAAGCTTCCAAATCCAAATGCGGAGCCATCTATTTGCAACCTAAATGTAAAGACAGCAAAGCTTCCAAATGCGGAGCCATCTATTTGGAAAAATTCCAATCCATCACACAATGCCTAAGCCTATAAATTTTGGACATTAAGTGGACAGTCTAAAGAAAAACAATGGAGTCACATTTATCACAAATCCCTCTCTAAGTTGAAAGGCTTAATCATCCAATGGTGGACAACTTTCTTATCTGAATCATCCATAGCGTGCCTGAAAGAGTAGGCCTCACTGGTACGTACTTTGCATGTTTGCCATTTTATTTGCACCCATCATATATATTAACCGCTGATAGAGTATAATATGTAGTAATTATATAGTATGGGTATATAGGTTACAATATTACACACACACACACATATATATGCGGAGAGAGAGAGAGAGAGAGAGAGAGAGAGAGAGAGAGAGAGAGAGAGAGAGAGAGAGAGAGAGAGAGATTACCAGCTGGACCAGTATAAAATGCAATTTGCCTGCCATTGAATTGAAAGAAAAATGGAAAAACCGGAGTCAGAAAAAGGTTTTATATACTAAAAGAATAACACAAATCCCATACTTACTCCGTGAGAAAGCTGACACGCTCAGCGAGCGGTGTTAGCCCAATCAAGCTTAAAGCAAAAATCCATGGCTGTTAAGAACACAAAAGCCGTTTAACAGAAGAACAAGCATAAAATAATCACATCGGAACTTGCACCAGTAGTTGCATAAAACTAAACTCACCCCTCCAAAGTTACAGAAATTAGCCACCAATGCCAAAACAATTGCCGGGAATAGAACAGAGAGCTTTGTGCCAAACAAAACTTCCTGCAGATTGGCCAGAACTCCTCTTAGGAGGCCATTTTGCACCTTCATCTGAACAATCTGATCGGCTGTCTTTGGCAACGGCGAAGTTGACGACATCTCTCCTCTGTTGAAGCAGTGTCTCGAGGAACTGAGGATCGTATGGAGAAGCCACGCCTCTTGTTACTATATATACTACAGCAGATATAGAAAAATGGCTTAATTAGAATTCACGTTTTCTAGCTTTTCCTTTCCGGTAAATGATTTTCCAAGGGAACAAATTATATGGTGCTTCGAAGAGTAGAGTGAATTATATGTTACAGCCCACTACAGATGTACAAGTCAGCCCCAGATTTCGGTAAGATCAAGATTCTCAACTGTTCATCCAATGGAAAGATCCAATTTAGATCACTTATACCTCAAGTCAAGGAAGTTTCCCAGAAATTTACCTCTTACTCTCTAACAGCAAAGATTAGGACTCAGATTTGGCCTTGGGATCTCATGTACTAAAAACAAACATAATGGATATAACCTCTGGTTTCTTTAAACACAAATTACTTGCTCGGAGTTTTCATTCCTGCTGATTTATTCGTAAATTTTCTGTTCTCTCTCTGTCTCAGATGCTTTACATGGATTTTTCTTTCCTGCTGATTTGTTGGTTTCTCTCTCTGGCTCTCTCCCATGCTATGCTGTGGTTGATTGTTCTTTTTGGGGGTAGAAATGTTTGTCCTTTAATTACTATGTTTGGTGATATTGGTAAATTTTCTGTTCTCTCTCTGTCTCAGATGCTTTACATGGACTTTTCTTTCCTGCTGATTTGTTGGTTTCTCTCTCTGTCTGTCTCCCATGCTATGCTGTGGTTGATTGTTCTTTTTGGGGGTAGAAATGTTTGTCCTTTAATTACTATGTTTGGTGATATTCGTTTCTTTTCCCACTGTGTTATTTTATATTTTGCAATATTGAAACAGCTCTTTAAAGTTCTTTTGTCAGCTGCTTCATAAACTAGTGTTTTAAATACTCCGGTCATAGTAAAACAGGGTAGTCTAAGCTGATTATCTTGACTGACAGTGGGGTTGATCTCAAGATGGTCTATCGAACATGGTGATCTGCCCTCAATCGTGGGAATTGTCAACCTAATAAGGTGGATACTCAAATGGAGGTGAAATTTTTTAGAAATTTCTGAATTTCTGTGCAGCCACTTTTTTTTTTTTTGTTGTATGCCTGACTCCTAGTACTCTTCCTGGAGCTTTGACGCCCATATGATCTTCAGGTCACGGGTTTTGAGGGTTTTGAGGCATGGAAACAGACGGCCCCTCCTACATTCCTCGTGGGCGAGGGCCGTTACTGGATGCACCTTGGGGCTCCTATCGTCTCTCCTCTCTCTCACACACGCGGGACCTTCAGTTTCACAAATAGCACCGCAATATGGATTAAGATCCACGGACATCCATTTCCATCGAAAATCTATGTCACGCGGATTCAACGTTCAGGAAGTGGAATCCGTTTAATATGCGATCCGTACGGATAAATATGCAGATATCCGTGTAGGAGGTCGATCTGACAAAAATTCCGGATGTTTCTCCTTCACACCTCACCAGTGATTTTCCCTTAGAATCACCAAATCCACTCACCCGAACCTCATGAGGCCATGATCCATCCCTGCCTCAGGATATCTTAGAAGCTTCAGACACCTGTGCGTCGCCCATGGAAATCCCTAGATCAGCACCATCAGATGCGAGATCTGGACAAAAGGCATCACCTTCATACAAATCTCGATCTACAAGTCTTTTTCAGGTTGATCATCTTCGGAGCTCTCCCGCGGAGGACGCTACGCCGTAAACAGTGGAACTGCTGTCAGATAAAAGCTTTGTTTTGGATGGAAATGCTATCCATTGACGGTTCAACATGAAACTCTACTTATAATTTATGGGAAGAGGTTAAACCATCACTTATCCACAAAACAGACATCTCCTCGCCAAACAGCGGTATACTGATACCTGAACCGTGATAGCTTATAAGGTGGAAGAAGCTTTAAGACTGTTCTGCGAATTGCTGCGAGCAGTTGGACGTTAGAGAATCTCATCTTGGAAGGCGGGAATCCGGCAGCGCTGAACGATTTCGTGGAAGGGATCCTTCCTTCCCTCTCTTCCCAAATGTTTTCTTTGGCGGCTAGCTTCCCCCTGCGGAATTCCGCAGCCCGCAGGGTTTCCACGCTGTCTATGGTCTCTGTCCCGAATCACTCTCTTGGTTGATGTTTCAGACGAGGGATTTTCCCTTTCCACGCCGGTTCGGATTGCGTTGAATGATCCGTGCCAATCAAACCCCAATTTGTATCCTATCAGGGTCCGGATCACGGATCAAAGTCAATCTGCGTATCCTTAACCGTCGCTGCGAGAACCCCTGCGTGCTGGTTACCATCACTCTTACCCTTTCATTGCCTTCGTCTAGTGCATCTCTCCACTCTAGGTTTTCCTTTTCCATCATAATCTCAGATTTTGTGGGCCCATTGCTCTAGCCTCTCTTAATTAGAACTGGTAGTCAAATAATGGTCCACATGGTGTAGTGGGACTAATGGTACATAGTCTAGTTTTAGTTTGGGTCTATAGAAAATCAAGATTGTACCACTATGATTTACATTTTTTGGTATTGTACCATTTTGAAATTCCATTCCTCGTACAAAAACCATTTACATACAACTAGTTTTGGTATGGTTTTTAAGTATTTAGGAGTTCTAATATATAAAGGAGAAAAATGCAAAAGACAAACAATTAAGATGTCAAAAGTTAGGTTACGTATTATTTTATTCCTTTAATAATGTTTATAATAGGTAATCATGCATTTGTTGTTTAATTATATGTACAGGTAAGAATACAACATAAAAAAAATAAAATAACATAAAGGTTAAATATACATATCATGTTGGTACCTACAGAATATTGATCTTAACTATGACATGCATTTAAAATAAGTAATTATGCTTGATAAGACACAGAGGGAGTCAATATGAAAATTGTTTAAAAGACTAACTTCTTTGCTCAAGATGTAATATATATAATTACACTATTAAAATAATAATATGCATATGTTCAAAGGTGCAAAAATAGACAAGTAAAACTACTTACAATTCTTGAAGTAACTAAGGTAGCATTTTCATCAATAAAGGTCTGAGATTTACACCCCTTTGGATGCTCCATTTTTAAAAGAAGGGTGCGATAGATGGGATCTCTGGTCCCAACCTTCTTTTGTTGTTAAGAGAGATATTACTTTAGAGTTAATTAAATAAAATTTAGGTATAGTTAAATAGAACTGAACTGTCACATATACTTACTTCTTATTCTTCTAACGGTGTATAACCAATCCTAAAGAGGTGGTGTTGCATATGATTGATCGCACACACCATTTGTCCTTTCACACACTTTGCCTACAGGTCAAAGGAACATGTAATAAAGCACAATAGACTTGAAAATTAGATAAATCAAGCTTTTGGTTAGCTTGTAATTATCTCAAAATCTGAAGACAAGCAGGTGTATACAAATTGATTAAATGCATCTTGGTCAATGATGTTGGAATACTACTCAGGGAGTCTGTAGAGTGTAGACAAATCATTAGCATTGGGAAGTATGTACTTTCTTGCTAGATCACTCTTCAATTTCCTCCATTGTTCGTTGGCCCCACATAGAGCATTCTTCTTATACTCATCAAAGACGTCAAAAGCAAACTACAGAGTAAAAACAAACATTAGTCTATTTGAAATAAAACAAGATAAGGCACCTAGTATGTTGTATATAGCAAACATTTACAAACCTTCACCATCTCTCATATGGCATCTCTTATTGATGGTGACATATGTCTCTAATCAGTAATTGAGACTAGTCACATGGTTTTAACAGTGCAGTAAATGAAACTAGTGTAAGAATGTGCATTGCCACCTATCGCCTGGCCTTTATTGTTGAACTATATCATCTCTTTTATAGCCTTTGATCCCTTGATAATGGGCATACCTGTGTTGGATTGTTCTTCATGATGCTCACTCTCTTCATGTTCTATTTTGCCTGCGCAAGTAAAAATAATACATTTAGAATATAACATGTATATTGGTTTAGAAAAAGCCACCATCTAAGTGCATAGATGGTGTACATAAATAGGACAACTACAACAATGCCCATTACATAGAATGATCAATTTAAAGTATTTACAATGATTAACGAATCATAAAATCCCGCACATAGTTAAAAAGACATGGTACTATTACTAGAAATGTGGGCAGCTGCAACAATCATAATTCAAGCAAGTATTTGGATGACTTTTTGGATGAAACTTGAAAGTCTTAAAGCATGGGGCTTCTTAAACTCAATATCTACTATCTAGAATAATCAATTTGAAGCATTTAGAACCATTAATGAATAAAAAAAATCACAAACATAGTAAAAACTCATGGTACTGTTACCATTCATATAGATTACAACAATAATACTTTAAACAAGTATTTGCATGACTTTTTGAATGAAACTTCAAAATCTAAAATATGGGTCTTCTCAGACTCAATGTATTCTATCTAGAATGAGTAATTTCAAGTATTTACGAGCATTAAAGAAGCAAACAATCAAGAACATAGTCAAAAGCACATGGTACTGTTACCATTCATGTAGATTACAACAATTATACATCAAGCAACTATTTGCAGGCCTTTTTGAATGGAACTTCAAAAATTCAAAACATGGGTCTTCTTAAACTCAATGTATTCTATCTAGAATGATCAATTTCAAGCATTTACAAGCATTAAACTTAATGTATTCTATCTAGAATGAGCAATTTCAACCATTTACAAGCATTAAAGAAGTAGAAAATCAAGAAAAGAGAGAGTTCCAACCTAATGAGAGAAAACTAATCACCAAGTGTTTAGGAGGAGGCCTGCATGTGGTCTCTCTTCTCCTCTTCTTCTTTCTTCTTCTTCTCCTCAAGGATTTTAGGTTGAAATTTCGTGGGGGCATGAGAGGGGGGTACGTGAAATCTCTCCTCTCTTCTTCCTCCTCCTCCTCTTCTTGTTCTCCTTAAGGGTTTTGGTATGAAAATTTCATGGGGTGGGGGTGTGATTTCATTCCTCTCCTCTTCCTCTTTTCTTCTCTTATTTCTTCTTCTTCTTCTTCTTCTTCTTCTTCTTCTTCTTCTTCTTCTTCCCTCTTTCTCTCTTTCTATCTCTTTCTCCTCTTCTTTCTTCTTCTTCTCCTTAAGGGTTTTGGTTTGAAAAATTCGTAGGGGGTTTGGAGTTTTACATGATATTAATATAGGACAGTTTATTTAAAACGTCCCTACGTCTGAATTTTTGTTTGAATAATAAAAGACGATTTATTAATAACTGTTTTATATGAATTAAAGCAGTTTTACCAGTTTGTTGAACCTTTAAAATCTTAAAAACCTATAAAGTGCAGAGGTTACCCCATCATTAATTTGATTAACATTTAACAAATGTTTGGTATGACACATAATGTGTAAACTTCATTGATTAATTAAATCATTTTTCATACATCACATGATACAAACGCTTTAATTTGTCCCCTTATATACAATCAAATTTCACCCAAGCACCCTCCTCACAAGCATCATGCACCTAATCCATCTCACTCTCCTCGATTAGATCTATTGATGGCATTGTTGTAATGATTGAAAGCTAATCAATTGATGTGTCACCTAGGTTATCTTTATCATAGAAGTCCATTGGGGAGGCTAACAAAATAGTTGGCCATCTCATATCATATCATATCCATTTTGTACATAAAATACATGTTTTGTTTCACATGCCAAAATAAACTGGTCATTTTGATAGCTGATCTTATTTAGGTCAACCAATGTTAAGTTAAGGGCATTGGTTCTTATACTATCTTTGCTGTGTTCCACCTAATCGCACTTGAACACAACCATAGTTCTACAGGTATAATCCAGCTCCCATATCTTACGTATAACCCCATATCAAGTATTGTTAGCCACAATTGGATTGTTGTCCTTTGAACTAGAAAAGAAAGTAGCTTTAACAACTGAGTTAACACCACTATCTTGATGTGCTCTTAACTCATCATGATCTTTTATATGAAAGTGATAATCATTGATAGTATATACAACATACTTTATTACTTTTGGTCGAGGTCCCATTGCCATCCAACCCAAGCATTCAAAAATACTATGAACTAGAACATCTTGTTGAGCTAAAACCTGTATCTAATAATATATTATTTAAACTGATTAATTAAAGTATACATGCATGCATATACTATTATACTAATTAATTAATTAATTCATCATAGAGCACTATTCAATGTAATTAAATACCTTCTAACGAAGCCAAGTTGTGAAGGAACGACAATGCTCATCTTGCAGCCACTTCTCTTTCCATGCATCTCTTGTATACCTCTCTTTTAGGAAGTCCATATGCATACTGTACAATGGTTAGAGATGAAAATTATATAACATGCCTACCTTAATAATAGTACATTACGTACGTACCCTTTACTATACATACATATATATGCCTAATCTTCAGCAACATTAATTATTCAATTAATTAATGTGAAAGAAACCAAAGAGAGAACATTAGTTAAGTACTCAATATATGGTTGAACTTCATCAATAGTAATATTCTGCAAGACATAAAGGTGTGCTTGCTGCCGTTCCTTATGATCAACGATCGACACATGACCACTGGATAGAGGTTCACCAACTTTTGGATTAATTAATGCACCTAAATGTTTCTTTCTTGGGATTCCAATAGCATCCACTCTTGATAAATACTTTATACAAAACTCGCTCGCTTCTTCTGCAATGTAACATTTGGCAATACACCCCTCTGGCCTATCATGATTTCGTTTATACCCTTTTAACACCTTCATGTACCTTTCAAATGGGTACATCCATTGCAAATAAATAGGTCCACACAACCTAACCTTATCACTGTCACGACCCCAATCCCCAGGGCCGCGATTAGGCTTAATCAAGCCTAACGATTGGGCGAGCCAGGCCTACGTGGCCTTGCTTTTTTTTTTTTTCATAATTATATCACAGCGGAAGTGTTGAGGGAGCTAGGTGCTCTTGTCTGAGCAAGTCACGGTTACTTAGTAATATTTTTTTCTCCTTTAACAACCGAGTCCCACCGAAATTTCGCAGTCTCCGTTTTTCGAACATTATGCATTTAACGCATGCTATGCGGTTCACCTGATAGACAATATAGCAGTCATAATTTACTGAAGGGAGACTTAGTCTCCATACTATCTATCATAGTAAGACATATATGATGCATAAGGAATCAGTGTCAAAATAAGACATAACTCGTTTAGCACTTATATACATGTGTTTATATACAACTCAAAATTTAATAGCTTCAAGCAAGCTTTCTTCGACTTACTCAACGACCTTTCTCTTCTCTCACCGACCTGTACTGCGAAATAACAAGGTGAGGCTCAAGCCCAGTAAGGGAAAAGAACCAAACCCATGCATATCCAATCATTCTCATTGCTACGCTTAACAACACATTCGATATAACATGAGCATTCATTTCCATAATTAACTAGTCATATACAACGCGCTAACAGTGCTATCATGCAAGGTCTATGGATATTAGAGTAGAATTACGCTTTTTCCCAAATTCAAATATGACGCAATGTCAACGCATGCAAACAAGCACACCCCATAAGGATTTCCTATTCGTGTCCAACCACAGGACATTCAATAGATGAGTGACTAAGTCATGGACCTCATTCTAAAGTTAAATGCAAAATATAAGCGTTACGTCCAACAAAGCTGCATCCTCATTGATGAATTTCTCAGTAATATTAAACATGCCTAGCATTATACTAGGATTCAATAGTCATCTCCCTCAAGGATTACCATCTTGAGCGGCCCACTATGTGTATCATCATCAAGGCGCTGCACTGTGGATTTACCATCTTGGGTGGTTCTACCTTTGTTGAAATCAACCAGGCAGCCCTTTCCCTCAGGGTTTACCATCTTGGGTGATTCAATATGCCAGCTCATCCCTCAGAGTTTACCATCTTGGGCAGCTCCACCGTGATCCCAAAGAACCAGGCAGCCCTTTTCCTCAGGAATTACCATCTTGGGAGGCTCAATACCTGACAGCTCATCCCTCAGGGTTTACCATCTTGGGCGGCTCCACCATGATTCTGAAGAACCAGGTAGCCCTTTCCCTCGTGGTTTACCGTCTTTGAGGCTCCAATACCGTACGCCCAATCCTCAAGATTTACCGTCTTGGGCGTCATCACCTTAGTTGCAAGCAACCAAGTAGCCCTTTTCCTCAGGAATTACCATCTTGGAAAGCATCATCATAGCTTACTGGGCGGCCCTCAGGGCTTACTATCTTGGGCTTGACCATTTTATAACAGTTTGCATCATCACAACAGTTAAGCATAGAAAATCATACTATAACATGACCTTTTTAATACGAAATTACAATTTCCATCATTCATTGAAACAAGGTGGCAATATATACATTTTACACATGCATAAAGTTAATTTCAAGAGAGCATAACAACAAGAATTTAAAGAATGCAAGGGTTCAAGGTCCTTATCTGCTCTCCACGTATAATTCAAAGTCATACTAGTAGAACCGTTCACACTGTTCTCAAACCTCTGCAACAAATACAAGTTCTAAGTAAATTTTAGAATTTCATGCCATTTTCTATAATCACTTCTAGTTCTACATTCACCATGTTCTCAATCTAGCCTCACATATCTAGATCAAGGATTTGCACACCAATTGGTCGCTATCCAATTGGATCAGCGCCATTGGTCTTACATCGATGGTCTAGATCAAGCCTGTACCTCTAAAAGTTTTAATTTCCAACATTTTAGGTAAGTTATTTCACAATTCAATGCTTTTAACCATAACTCAAGGTCTGATATCCTTTCCTGACCTCTGATATTCGCTGATCGAGTATTGGACGGCCAGGTAGGATCTCCCATCACTTTATCAATAATTAGTCAGTCATTTCTATGATAATTCATCATCAATGGTTACTTGGAGTTATATTTAACCTAAATTTACTTCCCGATCACATTTTTAACGATCGGATGTTAAGGTTCTAAGATTTTCCTATGCATCAACAAACAATTTCGTGGACCAATCGATTCCTGATCAACTATCCGTCTTAGCGGATGAAAAGATCATGCGCGAATTGTCCATATCTAAAAATTTTCATTTTTCACAATTTTTTTTGGGTCGCCGGAAAATGTCACCGTCGCCGAAGAAGATGATCGGATTCCGGTCGTCGCCGGCGACACAGGTGTCGTCATTTTTCAACCAAATTTAATGGGAATGCTTAGAATTTCCTGAATTTTTGTTTTCTAGTGTTTTCCCATTTTAATTTTTACTAAAACTACCGTTTTTTGCTGGATTTTTCAAGGGTTTTTGAAACTATAGGTGCTGTTTTTTTGCAGTTTTTGGTGTCGTTTTTTGCCGGATTTTCATGAAACCAAAGGGGTTTCACTCAGAAGCATCTAAGGAATAGTATGAACAGTTAGATTTTCAATCTAATCCTGTTCTGTTCCCTGTATATTCTGAATCCGACGGTGTTTTTTTTTCACCGTCCAGTTCTTCAAAAAAACGTTGTATTCACGTTGAAGAGGAAGGGGAAATGGGAAGAATGGAAGAGGTTAGAAGGCTTACCTAGGTCCAGCTTGCAGCTAGCACGACCCGAAGATGGTGACCCAACTCCCCGTCACCGGTGAAGCTTGGGTCTTGTCTGGCAGGCAAGGATGGAGAGGGAGTGAACGAGGGATGGGGAGGGCGTGAGGGCTGTGCAGGGTTGACCGAAAGAGGAGGGTGATCTAGGGGAAGGGGGTGAGTGGGTCGCCGGGAAAAATCGTGCTAGAGGGGAGGGAAGGCAGCCGAAAAAAAATGAGGGGAGAGGGGAGAGGGTTGCCGGTCAGTTCTCTTCCCACAGCTGCATGACATGTGGGAGTAGAGCTCCACGCGCTCGCGTGTAGGGCTCCTCCCACGTGGCACTGAGTTCACACACATTAGGGGGGTGCCCTTATCAATTTGGACCCCCTCTACTTGATGGGAAAACTCTCGGGTCTTTTGCTCTCGATCTCCATTTCACGTGTTCTTAGTGTCGTTGGAAAGCTCTCTCCGAGCACAGTCTGACGAGCTACTTGGCATCATGGATTTCTAATGTTCGTGATTTTTTTTGTTTTACTCTACTATTTAGGACACGAGCGTGACAATCAATGAGATGCACTATTAAGTATACCATGATATCAAAGAAGGATAGTGGAAAGATTGTCTCAAGCTCGCGTTAGTTTGTTACTAAATGCTCCTGGATTTCTTGTAATTTAGAAGTATCCACCACCTTCTTGCACAAAGCATTAAAGAAGTAGTATAATTTAGTAATAGATCTTCTAACTTTATCTGGCAGCACTGAATGTATTGCTACAGGCAAAAGTTGTTGTATTAATGCATCACAATCATGAGGCTTTATCCCCAACAGTTTTTGCTCTTCCATAGAGACAATGTTTCTAAAGCTTCAAAAGTACCTATCTGGAACTTTAATATCTGATAAGATTTTACACACTATTTTCCCTCCTCTCTGCTAAGCATATAATTTGTTTTAGGCAATAGGTTCCCCGGCTGCCCTTATCTTGTAGATGCAACCTTCTCTTCAAATCCATTGTCATTAGATCTATTCGAGCTGCAAGTCTATCCTTTATTTTTTCTGACATGTCAAGTAAGTTATCGGTCAAGCTTTCGCAAACATTCTTCTCAATGTGCATGACATTAAGCACATGCCGCATGTATAAGGATTTCCAATATACAAGTTCATAGAATATTGACTTCTTTTTCCAATAGCTTTTAGAGTTGCTTTTATTTGTACGTGAAGTTGTCTTCTTCTTCTTCCCCCATAATACATTAAGGTTCTCAACTTGTTCCAATACTTATCGTCTAGTCAACCTCTTTGGAGGTGTCATAGTCTCCACACTACCATCAAATTCCCCATTTTTAAAATGGTATGGATAGTTTCTAGGTAACCATCTTCTATGGCCTAGGAATGCCATCTTCCTACCATGTTGAAGTAATGTGGCACAAGTTTGGTCACTACAAATAGGACATGCATTGTATCCCTTCACTGTGCATCCAACCAAATTACTATATGCAATTGTTTATTATCCATATTAGTACATCCTTGAGGGTGAATGTCTCTTTCTTGTATGCATCATAAGTTTCGACCCTTACTTCCCACAATGCCTACGATCATCGATCAATGGAGCTAAGTATATGTCGATGTCATTCCTAGGTTGCTTGGGACTCGATATTAATATAGTTAACATCATGAACTTTCTCTTCATGCACAATAACAATGAAAGATTGTAACAAACTGTTATAATCGGCCAACAATTATACATGCTACTCATAGAACCATGAAGATTGATCCAATCTACAGATATTATAGGTCATAGGTTTTTAGGTTCTTCTCCAAAATTGGGCTGCATAAAGTCTACAAGATTCTACACAGGGCTATCTGCTAGATGGTATAAATAGTTATCACCCACTCTCTCCTCGGCATGACATACTAGTTTCTTTGCTATTTCTTTAATACGATTCTTTGAAATCTTGGAATAAGGGAAAAATAGCATAGGACCTTTGCAAGGACATCTTTCACTTGCTGATCACTTGAATTCTTCCTCATCTTCCATCTTGAATGTCCACAAGTTGGATATATAATTTTTTCTTTATTCTTCTTTATATATAAGATGCAGTCATTAGGACAAGTATGTATCTTTTCATACTTTAAGCCTAGTGCAACTAAGGTTTCTTTTGCCTCCCATGTTGACCTAACCAATTTGTTCTCCTTGGGCAGCATTTTACCAATGACTTTCAATAATTCTATAAAACCATGATATGAAATACTAAATCTTAACTTCACATTGTAAAGTTCTATCACTGCAAACAACTTGGTATAATATGTACACCCAATGTACAATGGCTCATTGGCTTCCTCCAATGTAGTCTAAAATTGTACTAAGTCATCTTGAAAGTTATTGTATATATTGCGAAACATAGATGCAGCTATCCTACTATCTTCACCACTTTCTAGAGTGGCTTCTTTTTCATATACACATTCAGCCCTTGCCGAGGGCCTATAAGGTATTTTCTCTTCATGCCACATCTAAGGGTGATAGCTTTCATTAACTCCATTGAATCACAAATGTTCTCTTAAGTCATCAACAGTAATCTTTTTTAGGTTTTCATGTCTCGAGCATAGACATCACATTCAATTACAATCACCACCTGTCCCAAGTGCAAACTCAATGAACTTTTCTATTTGCTCCTCATATTCTCTTGATGATCTTTCTAAATGCATCCAAGCATATTTGTCCATTTTCTCCAAAAGTTGAAGTTCAAATGTGTGTGAAGACTTTTTGGACATAAAAAGATTAATGACATGGGTTATGCATTTAACCAAATACTTAGTGTATACATAAAATGTGCATAGTTAGTAAAAACATATATTATTATTTATATATTAGAGGTGTTAAAACTTTTCAAGTCTAGGATTGAAAAAAGTAAGAATAAAGCAAAAACATGACTAATCCATACACATAAATGTTCACAATGATCCATACATATTTATGAATATATCACACAAATGCAAGAAGAAAAAAGAAAAGAAATTTTATGCCCATAAACATCAAATAAGGTAAACATATGACAAAGTATAAGAATGAATACTACCCAACCAATATCAACTGAGAAAATACAAGTTCGGGACAAAGTGCATGTAAATCCAACCCAATGTTTGAGTTTTTGTCGAAGCAGCCAATCAAGAGTCAATTGAACTTCAACTTATAAAACATGAAAAATATAAGATGATTTTTATATAACCATTTTATAAAAATTTTATATAACCATATTATATTATTTTAAAAATATAAGATGGTTTTTGTAAACAGTCTTATATTCTTTTAAAAATATAAGATGGTTCCTATAAACCATCATGTATTATGTTCATAATATAAGACTGTTTTTTGTAACCATCTTATATAAAAAATTTATAAGACGGTTATGTGAAAATCATCTTATATTATTATAATATATAAGACAATTTCTCATAACCATCTTATAAAATTTTATATAAGACAGTTGTATTAAAACTGTCTTATAAAGCCCAAATTTTAGTAGTGATAAAAGGCAAAGAAATAAAGAACCTAGAATTTCATATATATGTGAGTTTTGGTATCAAGGATATCTGATTGAAGTAGAATCATATCAACATTTTAGATCAATGAAAAAATATTAAAATTAACACTCAAATGCTATTTTTCTACCAAACATATCAATACATGTATATATACATATGTACAATATTTATGTATGTATGGAAGAAATTCTCTCTCTCTCTCTCTCTCTCTCTCTCTCTCTCTCTCTCTCTCTCTCTCTCTCTCTCTCTCTCTCTCTCTCTCTCTCTCTCTCTCTCTCTCTCTAGTTTTTTCTTTATTTATTTAAGCAAAGAGTAATGAAGCAAACTACTTAGAGGCTATAACCCAATTCCTCATTCTACTTGAAATCTCCCTAATAAGGAGAAAGTGCCACCTCCAACCAAGAGTAGTGAAGAGAGGTACCTTGTTGTTTGTGACCAACTTTGCTAGACGACTTTTGGTGAGAGAGAGAATTTTGTTTAGATTTAAAGATACAACTAAAAGCATGAGAAAAAAATTGGAGAGGACAAAGCAAAGTTATTAGAGATTTAAAGAGTTATGATAACTATTTAGTATAACTATAGTGAATTTAATTTTTAATCACCTTTAAAAGTAGGGAGGGAAAATTTGTTAAGTAAATATAATAAATGATCCAAACTTTTCACATCTATTGAATACCTCTAGGCCTGTCATTTTTGGACCTTTTGAAGCAAAAAATAGACAATATAACCAAGAAAAGTCCAAGATACATAATAGAGAAAATAAGGTTTGGGCCTGTGTTTTGTATTTTTTCATCTATCCAAGATGTTCATATGATTTGACCTCAATTAGATGATCTTGGTACCAAAACTCATTTCTAATGAGAATATCTAAGGCCTTCATTTATGGGCCTCTTATAGTCACATAATGGATGGTGTAAAAAACAAAAAACTCTTTATCATCCATTTTAAAACCATAAAAGGCAAAGAAATAAAGAACTCAGAATTTCATATAAATGTGAGTTTTGGTAACAAGGACATTTAATTGAAGTAGAAACATATCATCATTTGAGATCAATGAAAAAATATTAAAATGTACAATCAAATGCTTCTTCTTTTTTTTATCAAAACAAATCAATACATGCATGCATACATATGTACAATATAATATAATGTGTGTGTATGCGAGAGAGAGAGAGAGAGAGAGAGAGAGAGAGAGAGAGAGAGAGAGAGAGAGAGAGAGAGAGAGAGAGAGAGAGAGAGAGAGAGAGAGAGAGAGAGAGAGTTTTTCACTGCTTTTAGTTGCAAAATGGTAGTGAAACATTATAGTTGATAGGGTCAGACACTATGCTAGAAGGCCTTTGCTCATATTAGTATTAGTTTTGAACTTTCACAGGAAGAAGATTTGAGGGCATCAAAACAATGAGAAGAAAAGAATGTGAGTTTTTGAAGACTCAAGTCTGCACCTGTAAGTTGAGATATATTTTTCTTTTGGTTGGTATTTGATTGAAATACAAAAGTCCAATATGGATTGGGTTGATCGTGACGAGTCATGCTCCTAACAAACAAAAGGCTTAATGAGAAGCGATCCAATGGCAAGCTAATTGCCCACTGGTATAGTATGGCACAACTGCAAGGGAAGAAGCATGGTAGATCACCAAGGTACCAAGGCCAATACCCAATTACAAGCAACGGCAGAAAATAAGAGAGAACACACCCTTAACCCAAAGCCAAAAGGATTTTCTGTCGATTCTTTCATGGATCTATTGCGCTGTTGAGGTCCTAAAGTAACGAGAGAGAAAGTCGGAGGGAGGGGATGAAGATACGAAGATCATTAGAAGTATATTGACAATTTTCCAATAACCGGATACTTTTTCTGTCAAGGATACGTGTTTGATTCCATCCATAAATTCATTTTCTTCTAGTATTGATAATAACTATAGTTAATATTCTTCATATGTTATGGTATGAATATACTATACCAACTTGTTATGCATGGATGATAAGATCCCATTGATACAGAATCAATTCCAATAGACTTATTGAACGTTCCTACGCTGGAGAGATGCCCCTCCTTGGCCAAGCTCTTTGCTTGCTCATTAGTAGGAATCTCTTGGCAAAGCGACTTATCTGGTGTTTTGTGTCTTCAGAAATCTCCTCTTCCCTCATCCACACATAAACTTAAGGAGTCTTATCAGGATCTGAGCTTGCTACAAATTATAGAAAGATGTCGAATACTACCGTGTTTATGAAGTTTAACCAAGATATAAAATAAGTGGGAGGACTTAAGGAAGCTTCCAGCAGAAACTAAAGAGTGGTCCTGATCCTCAGAATGGAACTTTGTAGAGGAATCTTAGGGTAGAACCATTTACAGTTATACAGGTGATTGTTGAAGGGGAGCCTTGGTGCAACAGTAAAAGTTGTCGTCATGTGACCTTGAGGTCATGGGTTCAAGGAGTGGAAACAGCATTTTGCAAAAATGCAAGGTAAGTCTGAATACTATAAGCCCTTGTGATCCACCCTTCACTAGACCCCGCATAGACGGGAGCTTAGTGCACAGGGGCTGCCGCTTTTAGGTGATTGTTGTATGCAAAGGAAATAAAACATATAAACAAACATTAACAGTTGTCCGAGTTCTCCTCTCCTCTTCTAATTCTTTGCTTCGCATTGATAAAGTTTGATTTAGCAAAAGGGGAAATTCATTGCTTAGATGCTCGTAGATATAATCGTCTGTTGAAAAACAATTCAGAGTCTAGGAAGATATGAGCCAAATCAAGCAAACCCACATCCATCTTAGGCAGTTGGAAATTCACTGCAAGTAGAGCATTAGAAAGAAGAAGTCAAGCTAGCTGCTGCTTTATGGAGATGGAAAAACCCAAGTCTTTAATACAACATAGGATGTCCATTTCTGGCTCAAATATCTTGGCATTCAACAACATGAAATCAAGGACTAGAAAAAGTAGCCCTTACCCTTTATTGACTTTTCATGCAAAACAAGCACTAGACATGAAACAGAAAACACCCATGGACCAAAACATAGATGCATAAATAAACATCATCCATGGTCTGGTCCTTTCTTCAAAAACTTTCTAGATGTACACACGGTATCTCAATACAGTCACCTCCATCTTGATTACTCCAGCAGTTGAAGATTTGATCCACTACATGATAACCAAATCTTTCAAGGCTTTTGTAATGCTCCGAACACCAGTAGGCCTAACCCAATTAAAGAATGATAGTTGTGCAGGAACTGGTCGATTCATTTTTCATCTTTATATGCTGATTTACTGATTTGTAGCAGCTCAGCGAATGCTAAAAACCTGAACAGAGAAGTTCGTCTTAGTAATGCAAGTATTTAAACAAGTTGTAGTCATTCACTAAGAAGAATGGGAACAATTAGAGCTTGCCCGTTAAGCCACTGTGACCCCTCCAGAGGATGATCCGTCACCAATGTTAACAGTTCTGCTGTGATCTACATCAGAATTTAAGAAGAGATTAGGAACAAGATAAGACTGCGTACTATAGACCCTTGTAGTCTGCCCCTTTCCCAGACCCTGTATATGAGGAAGCTTGGTGTACCGGGGCTAACCACTTTTTTACTAGGAACAAGACTAGCGAAACAAAATTGTTCTTTTACGGTTTGCTTGGTTAATTGGTAATGTAAGCACTTACGAAGTGGGATTCTAAGAACGAAAAAGCAAGCCCCAATTACAATGTAGCAAAGGAGGAGAACCAGTCCTTTCATGTAATGTGAAGTACCATCCTGCACAACCAATTTGCTTCAACTTCAGTCTTATGCTCAGTAACAACCACTTACTACAAACAAGGTGCAGGGAGAGATGGATTCTCACCTGTAAAATGAAGGTCGTTACCAACACCGATATGAAAAGTGATCCTGTCTCTAGGATATTGAAATTAAGATCCATCTGGATACCCATAATCCATGCCACAATTACGCATAAAGGAACCTGATTCAAATTAGGAAGAAATTAGAAAATTTTCGTTCAAAATACATGGTAAAATTACAAACTCCTTGTAGGAAGGATTTGCTACCAAAAATCTTACCACAAACATAGATATTTGAGTTGCAGAGCCTAAAGCAACACCTAGGGTTATATCCTGTGCACGTAAAACAAAAGCATACTTAGTAAATTAACATTATGTAATAGAATATAAATAGCAGGTGTGTTAATTTCAGCTGTCCATGCAGGTGTAAAGAGCAAGTGACATGTGATTGGTTGGAAAAAAGTAGAAGACAGAAAAAGTTAGAGTAAATGTCAATTAGAAACTTTTTCCTGACCAATCAAATGTCACATGCACTTTACGCCAGCAACTACTTGCTGAGATTACTGCTCCCCCTAAATGGCAATTTGGCGATTGCTCTCAATTAATCTTACCAGCTTGTTCTTGAAAGCAAAGATGATTGCACCTGCATGCTCCGCAGCATTTCCGACAATGGGTAGCAAAATTATGCTAATGAAGCTAATAGAAACACCCCAAGAGTCGGATGCAGCCTGATCAAGCAATTGAAGGTTTCAGTTAATAACATTGCGTGATCATACTCTAATAACTAAGAAGTTAAATAGAATGTGTGAGTACTATGCAGCGGCCGAAGAGTGAGTTTCAATCATGAAGGTCAAGAGTACAAAATTCCTCAAGGGTTCTGTGAGTGCTTGTGTCTATCATTGAAAAAGAAAAAAGACTAAGAATTTAAATAGAGAATCGAACACTCTACCTCGATGGTGCCCACTGTGAATTCGGACAAGACTGCAATGGTAGCTGTCATGGCAATCAGCCAAACCATTGCACTAGCGAACCCTATTACAGGCTCTTCATCACCAACCACATCATCCTTGTCTTCATCTTCCTGATCACCATGAATGAGTGTTAGAGTTTCCTTTTCTGCCAAATCAACAAGCATCACAGATATACTAGCACATTCATGCTAATGAAAAATGTGAGGGCAACCCCAGTGTACGAAGCTCCTGTGCATGCAAAGTCTAGCAAAAGGGTGGACCACAAGAGTCAATAGCATGCAGCCTTATCTTGCATTTTGCAAGAGGCTGTTTTTACACTTTAAACCTGTGACCTTAAGGTCACACAACAATGACTCCACAATTGTGCTACATGTACTAGCACATTAATGCAGATAAACAATGGAAGAGATAATTGTGACATTGTCCATTAAGCACTCCGTCCAGTGTTCCCTTAGTCTTAGATTTTTAGGGCTGTATGGCAAGAGAATAACACATTGAATTATGATTTTTCTGCCCTTTAATTGCACTCTCGCTCCATTACGCTAGTAGGGCCAAGATTGTAGAACTAATTACCATGTTTGAAGATATGTTATTTATCCATGCATAATTATTTTCGTGATATGTTGACCCCAACCTCAACTACCACATGGATTAGAAATAAATAACACATCGTTTTATAAGCGGTTAAGCATCTCTCTCTTGTCCTCTCACATAAATGAATGGGAGAATGTGCGGCAGAAGTTGCCACTCAAAACGACAAATCTAGTGGCGCCTTGATTGGGCATCACACAAGGGGACCCAGTTTGTTACCATCAACTGACTTATTGCACGCAATGGGCTCATGTATGCGCCAAACCTTCAGCCTGATTCTGGGCTAGACGGGTCTGACCAGTCAGAGCCACGGTTGTGTCAAATGAGCAATAGATTGGAGCGCGCATGGCTTGTATGAACTTTCACTTCTTCTTTTTTTTATAAAGACATTTATAAATAGAATTTCCTTTCAACTATCTCTACCCATGAAACACACAGTTTGCAGTAGTCGCTTTTGTACACCTAACTAACATAAAAGATACAACAGCGCCTGAGACAGAGAAAGCAATATGCAAATCTTAAAAATAGACTTTTTTTTTAAATTACAATTATAATTTATAAGTAGATAATATTTTTTGTTCACAAGTGAATAAAAAAAAGAAGATACAAATAATGTTTCGATGTTCAAAGTTTTAAACCACCTTAATATTAGTTTCAAACTTTTGATCTTAATAATAAGCAAAAGTTACAATTATAATTTATAAGTAGATATATTTTTTGTTCAAAAGAAAATAAATATAGAAAGATACAAATAATACTTCAATGTTCAAAGTTTTAGATCACCTTAACATTAATTTCAAACTTTTGATCTTAATAATAAGCAAAAGTGTTCGGATAAGTGTATACATGGTCTTGAAAGTGAGAAGAAGTTTACACTTTATTTTTCATGCATGGTAAAACTTTACTTTGTGGAAGTAAATACTGTTCATCATATTTACGATTGCTTAGATAGGTGATAGATCTAATTTTATAATCAATGGATGCTTTTAACGTATGTTTGATTAGCAAAAATTAGATCATATATTTTTATTAAATATTTAAAGGCTCAAAAAAGTAATTAGCATCATTCAAATGCATTGATTTATCTTGGATTATCTATTTTGGTATGGAGAACACAATAAACGGTTTAAATCTACAAAAATAATATTCATGTATGAAAAAAGGAGTGTGGAGACTTCTTCTCATGATGCATGGTTATATGGAATGTGTCTCGGTAGGTCTAGACACTCTCAAGCATTCTAAGGCATAAACACTACCTTTTTCTTTATTATGTAATTATGTTAGATAGATCTAAGTTATTCATTATGTTTAAAATGGTTAGATATCAATTTATAACCATTTAATGCTTTTAGCTTACGTTTCTTTCAAATAGAAATTAAGATTATATATATATATATATATTTAAAGACTAAAAACAAATGGCTAGAATTGTCCGATGAATTCTTGTGGATTATATAGTTTCCTCGTGATGTACTCTAATCTTGAGAGCGACCAGGGGGCTGACCCACGTTGTCTTCGCAATGCATCTGACCGACAAAATGGGGGATCATTACCTCTTCAGCTTGGAAGAGCTGGCTATGAGTCTTCAGCTGGAAAAAGAGATAGGCGATATAAGCAAGAAGCATAACTATGCTGCTCACTCTCGACAGCAGGAGCGTCGGATCACCCTTGATCTCTTCTTTGCTTGTAGCATATCTGAACATCAAGGGCAGAATGTGGCACAACAATCCCAATAACAAAAGGCTGGAATTTACATCGGCTTGCTTCTGCAAAAGATTGAGTATATATAGGAGAGCTGGTTAGATTGGGAAGAAATCCAGTTCAGAAGAAAAAGAAAGGAGATGGGTTTTGATCATGGTGCTTACTCTATCAAATTTCTGTTCCTTCCTCATGTTGGCTAGTCCTCCACAGAAGAGAGAAGTGCCAAGAACCAGAAGCAGATTGGAGATGATGGAACCCAGAAGGGAGTACTTCACCACATCTATCTTCCTCTGGTACAATGCAAAGACTGCAATTATAAGCTCTGTTGCATTTCCACACGTTGCATTAAGAAGCCCACCAACTGCAAATCCCCAACAAGAATTGAGGTCATTTTACAGGCGTTAACAATGTCTCCTGTTTTGTTACAGACCCCTCTATAGTTAAAGGAAGCAAATGGTCAGTGGAAAGAGGGAGTAAATGTATACCAGTTGGTCCAGTGTAATAAGCAAGTTGCCTGCACAATTAAAACAAACAAAAGGGAAGATCAAAACCCAGCAGTCAGAAATGCTGCCATTATAGTAAAAAGAGAGCGAGGATATCACTCTCGTCCAGAAACCAGATGGAGAACTCACTCTGTGAGAAAACTAACACGCTCAGCAAGCGGTGTCAGCCCAAGCAAGCTCAAAGCAAAAAGCCATGGCTGTTACAATCCAAAAAAGCTAAACCCGTTTAGTGAAAGAAGAAAAAATGGTCAGAACAGAAAACTACCGACATGGCCACCCAAAACTCACTCTTCCAAAATTGCAGTACGCTGCCACAATGGCCAAAGGAATTGCAGGGAAGAGAATGGAAAGCTTAGTCCCTAGAAGAACCTCTTGAAGATTGGCCAAGAACTGCCTAGCAAGATTAAACCGCACTCTGGAAACAAGAGTCAAATCCGATTTCTTTCTCAGAGAAGAAGAAGACATGTTGTGCGCTGTTCTTCCATGGCGGTTTTCCTTGCTTGAGCCCTTGAGAGTCCCATTCTCTAGGTTTCGAGGCTCATATGAAGAAGCCATTTTCTTAGTTGCGGTGTCCAGTTTCTCCTACTCGGGCACTGGAAATTCTGAATTTTCTAGTGAGAAAACTGGGCTTTTTGTGTGTATAAACGATGCAGGGAAAGATCGTAGGGAGAGTTTATAAAGGCAATGAAGATATCTTGATGAATTTTCTGGGAAGCTTCATCGATTGTGGCAATGTATGCATGGATGGATTACAAGTGAGGGTGGGAGCATACCACGTGGTTGTGATCGAGATGGCTATGGATTTGGATATGTACCGAATTTAGCACCACACACTACTGCGGAGTAAAATGGATACATCCATTTAAACGTATAAATTGGGCACAAGATACAAAAATGCCCACAAATGCTCTCCCCGTGGTTGATATATCCTAGCCTTTAAAATGGTAGGAAAACCTATTTGCTTGTCTGCCACATAAATTAAAGGGTCGGATCATGCAATCGAAACTTTCGGAGCATCTCTAATCTAGAATCTGACCTAAGATGAACTCAATCGCCGGGAATTGACCCCACTTGCACTTTTAGCCCTTACCAGATAATTTCTTTGTAGCAATAACACTTCACTCCTGTGGCGGTACATGTAGATACAAGGATCTACGTGCAGACAGAAGTACGTGCTAGGCCTTAGCAGCTGGTGATCCCAGCCACTCATCTTTCGGAGACACCATAGATGGGCCATGCTCCAAAAATCTTCCCGTTAGATGATCTTAATCACTGTCGTGCAAGACTGAAAAGTGGAAAGATGGTGCAAAATATGGTAAAGAAGTTACTTTTATCAGCTGTAGTTTGCAGCCTTAAAATGTAACCAGTCAAGATTATTTAAGAACAATCAGCCAAAGATTTTAGACTTACTTTGTCCACGGGCTGTCATTCCGATAGCAATGTATGAAATCACACTATCGATGGATAATATAGCCACACTGCTGGACAATTAGCGTCTCTTTAGGATGTGACTAAAACTAGATGAATTTGTCTGGAATAGGGGAGGCAAAATACTACACGACAAGATAACACGACTCGAACTCGATACTAATTTAGTGGGTTAGGGTCGAGCCTTATTGTGTTCTTATTAATTTTGGGTCGACCCTCGTGACATGTCTAACTCCATACTTGTTGACCCGTTTGACTCGTAACCTATTAACTCATCGTGTTGACCTATACTCACGACCTATTAATCCATCTAACTCATGACCTGTGAACCTGTCTAACTCGTGACTTGTTAACCCATCATGTTACACAAGTCATGTTGTATTGACTTGTTTAATAAACCAATCATATTCAAGTCACGGGTTCTTGACATAATTATTAATCGTGTTGTATTCGTGTCAACCCTTATACTCTAATGGGTTAATCTTGACATAATCCGCCAACATGATTTGCTACCCCTAATTTGAATCACCAAACATCTTGACCTACGATCTACTAAGGATTTCCATATGGAGCTAAATGTAAAGGTCGGGTGTCGCACCAGTCACCTTCTAACAAGCATCTATGCATCAGGTAGGTCATCCCCAAAAAATTTCTCGATTTTGGATTATTTTTACTGTTGCGGTCCATTGCTACTCAGATGTGTCGAGTGTTTGGCTCAGATATTTCAGAAATAATGGTAAAGAGACGCGAACATTCAACTGTCCGATTTCCAAAGCAGCTGATGATTGGATGGGATCACCAAAATGCATGCGATTCGAAAACTATCTTCCGTCTTAGACAAAATTTCCTCAGTTATTTACTGCGATCGACAGGTAACAGAACCAGTCATGATCAATTGAAAGGGACTGCAGTTTTATCGGAGGAGTGAGAAACTGAACCCCAAAGAAACAATAATGTGCTAAAAGCTAAAACCGACAACAACGCTAATTGCGGTTGCTTGGTATTTCCACCCCAAGCAAATAACTCTATCCTTACAGTTTGTTTCACGAGAAGGGGAGCGTCACTTTAAGGTCACGGGTTAAAGGCATGAAAATCACCTCTTGCATTTTAAGGTTATGTACTCCGCATAGGCAGGAACTTCGTGTATCAGGACTGCTCAGAAATGCTAAACTGACCACAAAGGGTGGCAAGTGACACATTTGTCAGGGCTTACCTTTGCACCGTCCAACTTTTTTATCTCATTTTCATTGAAATAAGCCAAAAGCATGTGGATGGGATGAATTTAGAGTGTAAAATGTTGTGCTACAAGGGACCAGGTTAAAAAATCTGATAAACAACTGAATAAATTCTATACCCCAATCAAATTGCAATTCATATGCTTTTACAAACTATATCTATACAAAATGTTAGAAAAAACGATCTTCAATTAAAAATGATTAGAAAAGTTTGGAGAACTCATATATATCATACAAAGTGATCAAATTAGGAACCAAATTATGTGGTATAATAATGCAAGAGTGAACCTTCAATTGTGAAGGTCACGAGTTTGAGGTTCCTTAAAGAGGGCTGTGAGTGAGTGCATGCGTTTACCGTGTCAAAAACAAAAAAAGTACAAAATAAAGCTGGTCATATGCACACGCCAAGTCATTCTCTATTTCAGATTTTTATTGTTTCTAGTAGGTAAACCACGTGAAAGATCATTATAACGCATGCTATTATCTGCTTATCAAAGCTCACGTGATATATTTGGGTCCATCATACACAATAAGTATAAACAATAAAAGCACATGTAAGCCTCCTATTTTACTAATTTAAAATGTCATTATCCTTCTTGGCTTGTTATTTAAATGGTTATAGATCTTCTAAAATGTAGGTTTCTACTCTTATATAACATATGATATGAATAGTTTGAATCTTTTGAAATATGGGCAAATGTCTTATGCGGACCAAAGCCTCCTATGATTTGAATGGTTTACATCTTCTAAAATATTGGCCGAGCTCTTACGTGGCCTATAATTTGAATGATTTAGATATTCTAAAACCATTTAAATCATAAGCCTATAAGAGTTGGGCTTATATTTTAGAAGATCTAACCTATTCAAATTTAGGCAATATAAGAATTGAACCCATATTTTAGAAGATCTAAGTCATTCAAATAGTTGGCCATAACTGACATCACCTATGACTGTCAAATCTCATCCATTTAATTTCGTTCATTTTAGACTAGATATTGGTCAAAGATCATATAAGCTATGTTCAATAATGTGAATGACTTAAATCTTCTAAAATGTGGACCTGAGTTGCATTTGAATGATCTAATCTATGCATCGCACTACCCTAGGTTTTGATAACTAGTAGTTCTATCGATGTCTAGATCAGATAATTTTAATGCTTGAAATCAAGAGGATCACCAAAAATAGACAGTTAGAAATTATGTGTAACAAAGGTGTATATTCAGCTCCAAAAAACATGATTTCTATGCTGTTACAATCATCCAATCATTCTTAAGTTAAGGTTTATTAGTTATCCAAACCTAGAGCGGTCTCATGAAAGGGTTAAATCATTCAAAGGTAAGCCCCTTTAATGCCAAATGGTAGATCCATTTTGAGCCTCTACCCAGCATCCCTCTACTACATGGGATTTGCTGGCTAGAAAATAACAGGTTGTTATGTTGATCTTTGTGTGATTTACCTGCTAAACTTAAAGTAGATGGTTGCTTGGTACTGACCATGTGGGATCCAGATAAGGGATGGACCACAAAAGTTAATAGTGTCCGACCTTATTTTATATTTTGTTAGAAGTTATTTTCACACCTTTAACTTGTCACGCATTCCCATTGCGCCAAAGTCTCCTCCTGGAGAGATAAAATGGTAGTAAAAAATTATTTATAAGAATAAACACATGTCATCGCAAGGTGAAGCATCACTTTCAAGGCTTTGGTTAAGTAGCCTCAGTTCATCAAACGCCGTATTACTTGTTGCCAAGTGAAAAGTCAAAAGTTCATACGATGAAAATCACGTTGGATATTAATTACTAAAGTCAAGAAATTAATTGTACGGTCAAACTGCTTTAAGTAACATCGTAAGTTCATGGTCATGTTCAGGTCTACGTAACCAGCACTGCAACCGGAAAAGGACAATGCGACTCAGAGAATTGAAAGGGAGGCCAAAGGAAATTGATACTTAGCCTCCATCATAATACTTAATGGGCAGGGTCGGTGCACGTTGCTTTCGCTTATTCGAGGTCCGAGAAAGGGGGTTAGAAGAGCCTATAGTATGCAATTTTATCTTGTTTTTGTAAGAAGCTATTTTCACACCTTGAACCTATGACCTTAAGATTACATAACTACAACTTTTACCGTTGCACCAAGAGTCTCCTTCTCCACCAATTTCTATTTGCAAATTCTTTTAATGTCGCATTCCTGTCCCATTGATGAGGAGATCATTTGGAAATCACAATGCCCTTTTGCACTTGGGGTCATATTGGAAGTCCTACGTGATTCACGCATAGAGGGAAGGAATTCCATATTTAGTCCGATCTTCCGAAGGACTCGTCACTGGGTGCGAAAATCCTTCTACTCAAACATCTCCGTTGAAGTTGAAGAGCATTTGACTTGCACTCAAAGATTTAATCTAAAATGTTTTGGCTAAAAGTGAAAGAAAATCAACGCCTTGTGTTTTTGGTACAAGCAAAAAATTTATAAAGCAAAGCACATTCTCCTAAATATAATCCCTAAACAAAGGAAAAAGCGGTCACTTAAACATGAGGCTAAGTGTATTTTAGGAGAGGTATTAATTTGTCTTCAACCAACTGTGTGTGTGTGTGTGTGTGTGTGTGTGTGTGTGTGTGTGAAGAGTAGTAATTTCAGCAAGGAGTTGCAGATGTATTGATTGGTCGAGAAAAAGTTTCTAACTTCCATTTCTTCTAACTTTTTTTATTTTTTACTTTTTTTCAACAAATCAGATGTCACATGCTCCTTGCAATTGCATGAAACAGCTGAAATTAACAGACTCCTATTAACACACCTTGCACCCGCAGGAGTGTTAATTTCAACTTGACATTTGATTGGTGAAAAAAAGTAGAAAACAGAAAAAGTTAGAAAAAAATAGTAGTTAGAAACTTTTTCTTAGCCTATCAAATCTTACTTGCACTTTACACTTGCAATTCCTTATTAAATTTATCGTTCCCTATATATAAATATATATAGCCCTCCATTTGACAACTTCTGTTTGGCTTTAATTTAGAAGCAATGGGCATAACTCATCATTGAATATGTTTTTTCCTTTTTCATTTAATGTAATAAAAGATCTTCAAAGTATATAACGGTTCTTATTAAAGTACAAAATGTTTCATAAAATATACTTTTACAAAATTAAGTGCTCGGATGCATATATAGTAAATTTTGAACCTTACTTTAGTTCCAATTATAATATCATGTTCTCGTACAAAAACTATAATGTATTGCAAAAAGGGCACGTATTCTTGTACGAGATATTTTATTGTCCGAATAATGCGAAGGACATTCATTCTTAGAATTATGTCATGCCATATATTATATTTTACATATGGGATTAGAAAGAACAAAAGAACTCTGCCAATGCTGGTCCCAAGCCAGACGAAAAAGGAAGAGGGTCTTGCGTCATATGTCAGCCAACAATGGAGAAGTTGAAGATGATTTTGTTATTTCTTTCTTACAAATGAATATGCATTTTTATATGAGTTTGTGAGAAAGAAATGAAAATCATCTCCAGCTTCTTAAAATATGGCAACCCTTGGGTCAAGTAGTCAGCCGACAAGGGTGAAGCTGAAGATGATTTTGTTTTTTGTTTTTTGCTTGCAAATGAATATGCATTTGTATATTAGTTTGTAAGAAAAAAATGAAAATCATTTTTTACTTTTTAAAATTATGGCAACCCCAACATGACATGAATTGAAAACTGACATTCCCTCAAGCTAGGGCGTTCCCTATAAGCAACGCCCTACATTAGATCCCGAGTGCGATGCAAAATAGGCAAGGGTTGCTAGGGCATTCTCCTAGAAGTGACGCACTACATCGGATTCTAGGTGTAGTGAAAATTGGGCAAAGGCTGCTAGAGCGTCCCCTCAGAAGTGATGTGTTGCATTAAAACCCATATGCAATAAAAAGTGGACATAGGTTCATGCCACGGAGGTCGAGAAAGTCAATAGTAAATAGAATATCTTAAGAACATAAGATTCATATCGCCACATAGAATATAGGGACATTGACAGGTAAGAGTTTGCAGTTAGTAGACACGATGAAACGTAGGAGAGTCAACATCGCTTGTATCCAAGAAACCAAGTGGAAATAGGCTAAAATTAGAGAAATAGATGGGTATAAATTATGGTATGTAGGAAAGGAAAATAACAAAAATGGCGTAGGAATAATAGTGGATAAGGAATTAAATGATAAAGTTGTAGACATTAAAAGAATCGGTGATAAAATTATAATAATAAAACTTGTTCTATGGGAGCAGATTATAAATGCTATAAGTGCATACACACCACAAGTAGGGTTACAAGATATAATCAAGAGATAGTTTTAAAAAGATATGGATTGAGTCATGTAAGAAATTTCCAACACTGGCGGGATATTTATAGGAGTAAACTTAAATGGCCATGTACAAAAAGATAAGGAATGATATGATAGAATACACAGAGGGTATAGTATAGGTGAACGAAATGAGATGGGAGAGAATATCCTCGATTTTACTTTGTCATATAACTTGTCCATTGCAAATACACTCTTTAAGAAGAGGGATGAACACTAATAACCTTTAAAAGTGGACTTCATAAAAGCCAAATAAAAAATTTTCTACTTAGGAATAATGAATGATCTATATGTAAGGATTGTAATGTGATACCCGGTGAGAATTTAACCTCACAACATAGATTAATGGTTGTAGATATCCATATCAAAAGATGAAAGAAAGGAAATGAACTTAAGAGGTATCCAAAAATTAAGTGGTGGAACTTAAAAGAAGAGAAAATAACCTCATTCACAAATAAGTTGATGGCAGAAGGAATTTGGAACTATGAAACAGAAGTAAATACTATGTGGATTCATATTGCTGAGTCCATTAAGAAAGTAACAAAAGATGTCTTAAGAGTATCTAAAGGTAAAAAGCAATTAGTAAAGGAAACATAGTGGTGGAGTGAAAATAGTGCAAAAGGATATTAAAGAAAAATGGATACATTTTAAAGCATAACAGAATACTAGAAATAATGAAAACTATGAACAATATAAGAATGCTAAAAAGGTTACTAAGAGAATAAGTGAGGCTAAACTTAAAGCATATGATGAGCTCTATAATAGACTAAGAACAAGAGAAGGTGAGAAAGATGTGTTTAAACTTGCAAAAGTAAGAGAATAGAAGGGTAAGGACTTAGATCATGTTAGGTGCATTAGAAGCGATGATCAAAGGGTATGATGAGATCAAACAAATGTGGGAAACATACTTTAAAAAACTGTTAAATGACAATAGCTATGAGAATATAGAGATTGAAAATACTATAAATCTAAATAACACTAGATATTATAGATATGAACGTAGGATTAGAGTACCTGAAGTAAAAAAGGCCTTAAAAAAGATGAAATCAGGAAAGGCCATGAGGCCCGATGGTGTACCAATAGAGGTTTGGAAGCATATGGGCCATATTGGGGTAGTTTAGTTGACCAAGTTATTTAATAAGATTATAAAATCAAAGAAAATACCTGATGAGTAGAGGAAAAGTTCTATTGTACCAATTTATAAGAATAAATGAGACATACAGAGTTGCACTAATTATCGAATGATCAAACTTATGAGCCATACTATGAAACTTTTTGAAAGAGTGATTGAGAAGTGGCTATGACATGAAACAAGTGTATTGGAAAATCAGTTTGATTTCATGCCTGGGAGGTCTACTATGGAAGCTATTTTCTTACTAAGACAATTAGTAGAGAAATATAGGGAGAGAAGGAAAGACCTGCACATGGTCTTTATTGACTTGGAGAAAGCTTATGATAGAAGCCCTTGAAAGTTAATATGGAAGGTGTTGGGTGATAAAGGAGTTTCTCAAGGATATATAGACATAATTAAATATATGTATGAGAGAGTGGTAACAAATGTTAAGACCACTAGTGGCATGACTGGTAATTTTCTGTCACTGTAGGATTGCACCAAGGATCAGCATTGAGCCCGTACCTTTTCACATTGGTTATGGATGAGTTAACAAAACATCTGCATGCGGAGATTCCCTGGTGCATGCTATTTGCAAATGATATAGTCTTACTTGATGAGACAAGGGAATGTGTAAATATAAAGCTAGAGTTATGGAGAGAAGCATTAGAATTTGAAGGATTTAAAATTAGCCGAACTAAGACAGAATATATGGAATGTAATTTTAGCAAGGAGAGTAGGAGTGGAATACCAGTCAAGATTGATAACCATAAAGTCCCCGTAAATGACTACTTTCGGTACTTAGGATCAATGATTCATAAGAGTGGAGAGATTGAGAGGGAGGTTACCCAGAGAATCCAAGTTGGTTGGAACAAATGGAGATGTGCATCTGGAGTTTTGTGTGATCGGCGGGTGCTACTAAAACTAAAAGGAAAATTTTATAGGATGGCCATAAGGCTGGTCATGCTCTATGGATCAAAGTATTGGGCAGTTAAGGAACATCATACTCATAGGATGAGCGTCGCATAAATGAGGATGTTGAGATGGATGAGTGATAAGACAAGAAAGGATAGAATTAGAAATGAAAATATTAGAGGAAATTTAGGGGTAGCACCAATAGGTAACAAGATGAGGGAGATTAGACTTAGATGGTTTGGACATGTTCAAAGGAGACCAACAATGGCACCGGTTAGAAGGAGTGAGGCAATACAAGCAGAAGGTTCAAAAAGGACAAGGGGAAGGCCCAAAAGAACGTAGATAGAAGCGGTAAGGAAAGATTTAAAAACTTTGGGACTAAATGAATCCATGGTATTTAATAGAGTGGAATGGAGGAATAAGATTCATGTGGCCGACCCCTAATTGGGATAAGGTCTTGATGATGATAATGATTAGAAAGAACAAAAGAAATAGGAAGCATTGACTTCCTATATTTATATATTTTTAAGAGGTCTGATATATCCCCCCTTTGTCTCCCCACAGGCACCCTCATGAATGGTATCAAAGCCTATAACTTTTGGTGGATCAAGATTTTTAAAGATCTAAACTGTTCATAGTTTTGCTCTTGATTTAGATGTTCATGTTCCAAAATTCTTATCCATCAAGATTTAGATGCTGCATTAAGTGGTAAAATGGAAGGCAAAGTGTTTCACCATCATTTTTCAACTCAAGACAACAATGACTAAGAATCATCCAATGGATAATAATTTGAGAGCATGGCCCATCTGTATCAAGATCAAGATATTGAACAGTTGGGATCTTCAAAAATATACGTTCATGGGGAAAACTAGGGGCAGATATCTCACTACCCTTTGTCTAATTTTTTTTACTGTACATGCAACATTCCCTACTTGAATCATCATTATTATCAAGATCTTATCCCAATTAGGCTCCGGCTACATAAATCTTATTCCTCTATTCCGGTACAATGGAAGAGGGTCTTGTGTCAAGTGTCAACCAGTAAAAAAGAAGGTGAAGATGATTTTGTTATTTCTTTCCCACTTGTTTAGGAATATGTATTTGTATATTAGTTTATGAGTAAGAAATAAAAATCGTCTTGAGTTTCTTAAAATATAGCAACTCTAATATGACATGAATCGAAAACGAGCATTCTCTACTTAGAATACAATAATTAATTCCCTATCTTTGTCGTCTCTCCTAAACTTGTCAAAACCTTCGACAGCATCTACGTGCAAACATGAACAAGATAAACAGCCAATTAAGCCCATGAATGTCAGAAACAGAAAACGGAAGAAGACAAAGAAATGACTGCAGCGCAATACGAGAAGGACGTTCAAGACAGCCCACGTATAAACCACTCCAGTCGAACTTTCCTGGAACCTTCAAAGAAGGACCAAGACAAACCGACCGCTTTCCTCTTTCAGTGATAGGTTGAACAAAAACAACCAACTTGCTTCTCGTTCTGCAAATCCTGAGAAGGTTCACCGAAGTTTCTTTCTTCTGACTTTCTCTCTCTCTTCATCACGTCAGACAAACAATACCGTATATGATTTGCTGCAAGCGAAGTTCTAGCTGAACATATTGCCCACTATGTCAGGCTATGAATCTTCCAGGAAGTTTCTTGGGTTAGTTTTATTGATGGTCTGGTCAGTACTCAAGAGAAATCAGGTCTAAATTCTCCCTACTTATTGTTGTTGCCGTTTTGTTCCTTTTGATGTTTGGTGGGTTAGTGTTTTCGTCTATGATATATATCATTCTTTTGACTGTGACAGTGTGTTTTTATGTGTGGAGGGGCATGACCTAGACTCTAGCCTGTTGGTTGTTAGGCTGTAGTCTTGGTGAACCAACTTATAAATTATTGTGAGAAATGGCAGAATTATATTTTCGGAACTAAATCCAATGCCTGTTTGGTTGCCAGAAAATGAAAGACATTCATTTCCATGGAAAAAAGGAATTTATATGGCCTCAAAATGAATGAGAACGTGGATAGAAATGGTAAAAAAAGATTTAAAAACTTCTTTGGGACTAAATGAAATCATGATTCTTAATAGAGGGGAATGGAGGAACAAGATTTATGCAGTCGATCCTCAATTAGGATAAGGTCTTGATGATGATGATGAAATTGAATTACACCAAAGACTAAAAGTTTTACTCCATGAAAGATTTTTTGGTCTTTGGGCTAATTCAATTTATGGGCATAAAATACTTTCCAAAGAGAATTCATTTTTCCATGGAGATCAGTTTATGTCCATTCCCTGCCATCCAAACAGGCCCTAATTTGTATAAATTTTATATCACGAGCTCTTCATAAGAAGGAACCGAAAAGAAAGTATCGATTGTTAGATCAAGAATGTCATTTAGAAGAAGGACTTTAGTTAAAAAGGCTTCTTTATGGAAAAATTGCCTTTTCTTCTTTTTAATTGACTTGTCTTTGGCCTTCCATTGGTATACACCCGCTGTTGTCGACTCTAAACAAAAGCATCGAATCAATTTCATTAAGAAAGGGAAAATAGACCAAGCAAGCACAGAAAGGAGAAACCTCAGTGCCTGCTGCTATTGATGCATCAGTTGCCATTGAATTGGCTGCTATCTCTGACTTACGAAAAAGCAGTCCAAGGCCTAACCTTAGTTCCTTATCTTTAGCTTGAGATTGAGAGATAAGAGAAGCTATGATTGGAACTTCTTTCGCTTGTTCACGATTCTCAGATAAAGGTTTTCAGGCCTAATAAGATAATTTTCATCTCAACTCATCTCAAGCACCACTAATAATGAGATGGGAAGATACTATTTCATCTCAACACAACTCAAGCACTACTAACAGTGACACGGTCTATATCCTCTCATATCCCGTCAGATCATCTCCTAAGAGAGAGATTCTTATGGTCAATCTCCAAAAACCTTATTTTGTCAGTTTCCCAACCTTTCATGGATAGGAACATTTGAAAATATCACCCATATATACGGTAAGGTACATCGAAAGGAATGGTCAAAGTGTAAAGTCCGTGTCTGAAATAAAATCATAACAGAGAAAGCGAAGAACAATATGATTCATGTTTTACAGGTAAAATCATCTCGATTGTATTGACGTCAAGCATGAGTTCAATTGGCGCAATTTGCCTTCCATGATGTAAAATTTGAGCCGTGTGGAACTCAAAGATCACCTTGAGCTATCTAGTACCATAACCGCGTCATTTCTTGTCTCAACATACACAATGACAAACTGAGTACGCCGCTCTGCCGAACTGGGCGATACACATTTTGCCGCGTGTAACAATATTTCATATGTGATGTTGAATTGATCGAAACCTTCTTACTTAATTCGTCGGTCACACACAACAGAAGCCAAGGAAATTTATGTGGTTTGGCTAACGGTTAGGATTTTGTCCCTAGCAATGGAATTATGTGACAGAGAGATGTGGAGGTGAACTCCTTTTGTGATCAAGCTTGAGGAACCTCAGTCTGTCACAGTCAGGTCCATACTTATAGTTTTAAGAATCGACAACAAGGCGGTGTCTTTCATGGGATCGGCCTTGCTACCGATGATGGTTCAAGGTACGACAGTCAGATTAGTATCAAAATAGCAACAGAAGAAAAGGAAGATTAAGATGAATTGGTCTATGATTTACATCTGAAAAGCAAATTGATCTTTCAAGTGAAATCACGTTCACTTTATTGATCAATCCAACCATCCAACCTTAGAAATGTTATGTAAAGACTAGAGTCATCGACGTGGATTGACACAACAGAAACAAATCCATTTGCTTCCGCAACTGATCCGTTGTTCGATCAAAGTAGCCCTCAACTTTGCTGCTACAGACTCTGCAATGTGT
Organism: Warburgia ugandensis; assembly: GCA_035236585.1. Lineage (NCBI taxonomy): Eukaryota > Viridiplantae > Streptophyta > Magnoliopsida > Canellales > Canellaceae > Warburgia > Warburgia ugandensis. The sequence goes on along the minus strand of CP141138.1, from coordinate 47,733,531 downwards.
GCACCAGACAAACAGTCACCGTCAATGCCAATCTTGATGATCAGTTTTATGGTCCAAGAGGATACACATTTGGTACAACGGTAAAATTATTTTCATGTGACCATAGGGTTTTTCTATCCAGGTGCAGTTAGTCCACATCTTTATTTGATAGAGTCTCTCTCCGAGACGGTGCCCAAATCATTACGCCTTTTGTATGGGTGGGAACTTACCTGACAAGGAATTTTGCTACTTTGCAATATACCATCTCAATTCATCTTATCTCATCAGATTTGGGATATGATATGGTTCTTAAGGATGAACCGGATATGTGACAAAATTTTCAATTTTCAATTTATTTCATCTATTCCATGACCTGAATAGAGAGGGATACACATTACACCACGATTTTGAATTAGAAGAGAGATTTCAAGAAATATCAAATCTATTTTGCCGGATTAGTCGCTCAGGATCTTTGGTCTCCATCTGGACCCGATGAAAAGAATTGTATCACTTCTTATAAATTCATTGAGAAAGATTTTGATCTAGTTTATGACCTATTAGAAGTAGAAGGTGCTCTGGTATAAATCATTTTCTTCTTTGGTAAATCTACCAAAGGCTATAGTCATAGTAATCCTCCTATTCAACTACTTCAACCATTTTTGAAAAACCTCATATCATTCTCAAGGCATACAATGGTCAATCATCTACGGATGAGGAATCGTCCATTGCCCCTTCCAATAGGTTTTGAAGATACAAATCCTTCCTTTTTATTGGCCCACAAATCGACTTGACCTACCTTATAGCTGGATAGATAAATGTTTAGATTTCTACTATTATTCTTTAATAGGAGTTGTTGAATATCAAAAACTTATTACGCAGAGTCTTATTTTTTTAGAATGAGTTAAAGGAGTGGGCATTTGTAAATGTACCTTTTTGGTAATTATATAAATGCCTAATTATGCAATTCATGAAGTTTTATGGAAATTGGACTCCCAGAGAATTTGAAAATCTTTGAAATAGAATCATAAACTAAAACTTCAATATTTAGAATGTACATGAGAAATTAAGTCCAATAACACTAAGAACGCCAAAATCGGAGACTGGATGAAAATTGACTAATTATTTTAATTTAAGTATTTAATACATTACACAAGTGGGATCCATGAAATCAGGCACTGAAAACAAGGCTTTGATAGGCATTAAATAGGTATGGTGATGATTACCACCATAGCCATAAATGTTGGTAATCATTTCCTGATGCTGACCGGCCACGTAACGACGATGACACCTTCTGGAAGGAAAGGAGTTTTCCAACTAGCCTAGTGAGGTAGGCCAGTCTTCCCTCTCCCCTCTGTTGTCATTTCTCTTCTTTTTTTTCATTTATTCACATTGAGAAACTGGTGACTTAGTGAATAATTCTGTTTTTGTGAAAATTAACTAGTGAAGCAGTGTCAGATCATTGATCTGAGCCATTCATCTTGTGTATGATGAACTCATGAACAAACCCTTCAAATCTCAAGAAAATCCAACGGTTGATGAAGCCTAAAAACCTTGAAAAGCAATAAGAAGGGAAAATTTTATAAACTTTATAGAATCGGTCAAAAACTTCAGATATAGGTAAGATCAATTGATGAAAGTTGTCATAAAACAAAAATACACAAAAATCAGATCAAAGTGACATAAAAATCACAAGATTTGAAGACTGTATGCATCACTAGTAGCAATCGAAATTCGGTCATCATCTCCAACGACGGCTATGCTATTCAGAGCATCCAAGATGGCCAGTTGGAGATGCACTATGTGACGCAGGAGTTGGGACGCGATCGCGCGTGTGCTGGTCTGCATGCATCATTCCCAACCACAGCGGAACATGCGTGTGTTATGGTGACAGAGACGCACTCAGGGCCCATTCCAAGCAACCGTGCATCCCAGTGACGACGACACACACGGGATGCATTCCGTAAGTGTGTCATGCGTGTGCACTTCCTTGTGATATCAATTTTTTATTATTTAATTCAGAAAATTATTCTGGATCATTTATTCACTAAAATCTCAATTGTAAGAGCAACAGAGGTCCAAATCATAATCCGAGATATATATTGAGTTTGTCTCGATGACACAGACCTAGATCAACCCTATCAATGGATGATCAGGCTTTAAAAACTAATTATATACATCAAATATGACATGATCTAGTTGATTAGAAGAACATATCCCAAGTGATTGTCAAGAAAAATGATCTTGACCATCAATCTGGCCATGTGCCTTAGGATTGGTTGATCAGGGAGCAATCTGATCGTTAGATCGACATATAATTATGGATATACATGTAAATCACTAAACAAACATAGAAATTTGATGAATTATGATTAAAATGATTGGAATTGAGGATTTGATGTTATATATAAGTAATAAAGAATGATTCAACAGTTGAATTATCTTCAAACTTCATAAGATGGAAAGAATCAACCCTTTATTGATCAAGGGACATAAATTAAATGAATCATGACTCAGATTGATGATCAAAGATGACAGATGATTGTCTAGATATTAGAAAAACCAACATCTAGTTCAGGATTGGCTTAATTGATGGTTAATCAAATTATTTGGACCGTTAATCTAAGATTAACTACCAAATCAAGGAAATCATCACTTGGATTGACTTATTTTTTGGATTTAAGAATACCAAGTGATCGGATGACCTAGTGTGACTTATGATGTCATAGTTACATCAGAGTGCAAGTTGATATAGCTTACGCGCTTGATTAGAGTATCGCATTTTTTAGTTAGATGATTACTTTGGAATTTCCCATGATTTCATAAATCATGACGTATTATTTGGGAACTTTGAAACATATGTTTTACGCCATATCATGTTTTCATTAAAATGTATACATTACATATTTTGATACCATGACATCTTAATTTATACAATTATCCATGTTTTGACACGTGATAGATGATATGTTATCATGTCTTTTTTACTTGAGCTTATTGTGATTTATTCTACATGGAAGTTTCTATGGTTTATATCATGTTTTGCTGTTTTATTTCGGGTGTTTTTGCCCGGTAGGTACTATGCTAGGAGGGCTATAGGGTAGGCAGGTTGTGATGACCTGGGTTTTCAAAGGAAATTTTAAATACAAACTAATTTCTAATGCAAGATCGATCTAATTTGAAATAATTTTTGTAAAATAGTGCAATGCAGCGAAAAAATCTTTTCTTTCAAATTCACTTTGAAAAACCCAAGTGTCATTTTTCTTTTATAAAAAACAAGGATTCTCAATGAAATGAGCGCTCATTTCTACCTAAAATCCAACAAAGTTTCCTCTATTTTTTGGACATATGACATTTAACGCATGTCATTGCGAAGTACCTGATAAACATTGTTGAAAATTTTAAAATATAATTGGAGACTCTGTTTCCTTTTCATACATCTAACAAAACAAAACAATTTACCTCAACACAGCACACCCAAAATCTCCACAGCACAACCTAGTCACATAAGTCTTCAAATTCCCATAATTACATACAATGTAGTCTCCTTTTCATTTCTAATATGACACTTCAATTCAAAGACCAATTCTTATATGTCCTCTTCCCAAGCTTCTGTTGGCGTACTCCTGTCAGTAAGCAACTCCTATTCCTTGGGAGTCCTTTGTTCTGCTATACTGTCAACATGCCAAACCTGCTACTATTCTCTGTATATGAGGCATTGCAAACCACAGCAATGCCTCAACAAGAAATCACTTGTGTATGTGGAATAAGACGCAATGTTTTATATAAACAGAACTTATGATAATTATATATAAATCAATTTAGCCATGTTGAATCATGCAAATAACAATTCAATTATCATTTAACTTGAAATCATTCAACATTTATCGAAATCATGAATACATGCTAAAATAGAAGGAATACTAATGCATCAGTACAAAACACATTCTTTGAAAAGCAAAGTATGCAATCACATGTCAAACTTATAAGTCATTTACATTTTCTGATACCAGTCTTCGCTCTTACGAGCCATTTCACATATCAAATACTAATGCGTTGTTGTATGTATCAAGTACACAACAAACAATATTATCCTCTTTAGCGCAGTGAGTCGGCGCAATGGGTTAAACCCAAAGACACACCAAACTCCAAGACACACTTCAAGGCTTTACTTCTGAGAGACCGGTAGCTCGTCCAGCCAGGAACCGATAGCTCGTCTAGCCCGAAGGCTCGCCCATATCATAACGACCTATCAGAAAGCGTCAAACTCCCCAAACAATGGGGCTAAATCTCAAGGACCGGTAGCTCGTCCAGCCCAAAGGCCTGCCTATATCATAACAACCCCTCTCGCTCATACGAGCCATTTCACAATTTCCTGATATCAATCTTACATTTCTCTCACATGGTTCAAAATAATGCCTAGTTTATGCATAATAGTTTAATCATAATTCAAATTTAGCATGCACATTCATCTTATCTTTTGTGTAAATCGAAAAGATTCATTTCAATGCTTGAAATTCATATATACATGCATATATAGCGAAAATAGTAGCAATCTTAATTCCACCTACCTCAATTGGAGATCTTCTAATTCACTGACGCGAGTACTTCATTCAGTTAGCGTATGCGCTCCCTATCAGTCACCTCTATAATAATACAAACACATGTTTAGTTATACAATTCTAAGACTTCTCCTAACTTCCCTAACATTATTTGGCATAAGGCAAAATGACAGTGTTCATTACTGTGCAAAAGGCATTTCATTAGCTATTGGTTGATAGCTAATTTAATGGCAAACAATTATTAGATTTCTAATCCACGCCATTAGCCCTAGATTGGCTATTTACTACTCTTCTTAAATGACTACAAGTCACTATCACTATTCAGTGGTCTTAACCCTTGATTCATATCCATATCAACTCTTGGTTTGGAGCAGGGTGTTATTTCTCATGCTATAGTCTTCAATATAACCTGTAACCTCTAATCATTTATCCAACATCACAAGGTGTCTGTTTGAATAGTGATAGATCGGACGGCCTAGATCATCCAATTTGTTTCATTTAAAATTCATATAATTCTAGTCCTCCTATTATTTTTTATGACGAGGAACTCATCTATGGTGTCGGATCGTTGATCAGACATCACGAAGTTACTATGTGAATAGTACTCGATCAGACAGTTGAGATTGTCTGATCAGTTTTCAACCTAGATTGACAATCTCAGTTAGGTTTGGCTAACATTAGGCACCTAATTACCTATCCCTAAGTTTTTATTTGAAAATGGATAGCTAGATCATCCCTAAACTTAGATCGCGTGTAAAATCATACGGATTTATCCAAAAATCAAAATTCACAAATTGGGTTTTGTAGATCTCACCTTCTAATTGCATTTCCATGCATTTTCCACCATTGGATGGGCTGGATTGGTTCAGATCAGTTGCAAAACCTCCAATCTTAGTCGTGCGATGTTCCCCTCTTCAATCGACGGTCAAGATCATGTTGGATCCCCCAATAAAGCAACGGCCTGAAACTTCAGTGACCTAAGAAAACCCTTGTTTTCCCGCACGCATCTCTCTCTCTCTCTCTCTCTCTCTCTCTCTCTCTCTCTCTCTCTATCCGGCACAAACTAGGGTTTCCAAGCGCACCGGTTTTCCCTTTCCTCTCTCCTTCTCTTCTTTTCTCCTCTTCTTCTCCTCCTCCTCTCTTCTCCTTCTTCGTTCTCCTCTTCTTCCCCTTCTTCTTCTCTCCTCCTCTTCCTTCCCCGCTAGGTTTCCTCTTCATTGGGTTTTTTTTTTTTTTTTTCTATTGCTTTCGGGAAGACAGACCCGACGTCTGTTAGGTTCGCTTAATGAGAGGGGGGTGCCAGTATCAAATCTGACCCCCCCTTCTATTTAGGCTTTTTTTTTCTTTTTTTTCTTTTTTTTTTGCGATGTTACACAGGTAGTACGAATGCATATCCATGTATTACTCATACTTTGTATGCCATGGTGATTAGATTTGATATTGTTTTATTTAAGCGAAAAACATGCTTTGATTATTATTGTTTCTTTCATACATGAGTTTTCATGCGTTATTCATTTCGGATGCCTGATGATTTAACGTGCCTTGTAAATGATTTACTCTATGAGACTCATCATAATGTTGATATCCTATGCAAACTATTTTATCGCATGTTTTATTACCTATAACCACCTACACAAGCAATATCTTGCTGAGGCATTGTTTTATTTTTCAATGCCTCAGATTTAGAGTACGATAGCGCTATGGGAAAGCAGGTGGAGCGGCATTGATTAAGTGAGGATCACAAGGACCATCTATCATTTAGCACTTCAAAGATTGACTTGATGTATGTTTCTTTTACTTATGATTTGACTTCTTCTAGGCTATACAGAGACATGGTTATGTGGATGGTATTGGACCTATACTATTGTATAGTGTATATATGCTTACACCTTTTTGTGTGTGGATAAGGTGATCGTGGATGGAACCATGGGAATTACGTACATTGTCTTTATTGTTATCCCTTGTCACGACTGATGTTTTAACCAGGTTTTGGTTTTGATTCAGCATGCTTTTTATTATATTGCCTTGGTTTTAATTATAGCTTGGATTTGTATTTGGATGACCCTCGAAATTTTCTTTTGACAATTCCTTTGAAATGATTATTGTAATTTATATTAAATATTGGTTTTTCTCCTTTAGGAATCCCACCTATTTTACTAAACATATTATTATTATTATTATTATTATTATTATTATTATTATTATTATTATTATTATGTATGGAAAATGGTTTTAGAAAACCTGGGGTGTCACAACATTATTGGTGGAGAGAAAGCAATTAATTGGGATTTATCAGGACCAAAGTTTTGAGTTTCCAGAATTTAATTGGATCTTCTTTGCAAGTAACATAACAAAGCCACCTCTTATGCATCATTACTCTTAGTATTAGTATCAATACCACAATTAGCATTGAGATTCTGAGTATAAATTACCACACGTTTGCATTTTCTTGAACGAATCCCAGGATCCATTGTCGATTCTTCCACATTTTTTTCTTGTTCTTCTAATTCGTCAATCAATTTATATGACCATCAAGGAACCTTTTAGCTAATTTCTTCGATTTCAAGTCACAAGTTCAAGGCATGAAAACAGCCTCTTGTAGCATAGACCTTTGTGTTCCGCCCCTTTCCCGAACCCCACATACATGGGAGCTTCATGTACCAAGCTGCCCTTTTTGTTTTTAGATCGTAGGCAAGACTAGATGGATCAATGATCTAGAATCAGCCATTTGAAGGTGGAACGGACGCCAATAGGCTTTAATTTATGTTTCAAGTTGGATCAACGGATCCGTTCAAGCCTGGATAGGTCACACTGCCCCAAAGGTAACCACCAAGCTAGAAAGAGCTTTCAGAGAATACATAAAGTAAGAATGGCTCGAAGCAACTCATAGTTTCTGCCAGTGCAATTTTCTTGTAGCCGGATCATATACAAAACCATAACAGCCACAGTAATCCAAAAACACTCTGAATAAAGAACCTCTTTCTCTCTCTGAGTTCTTTCATCAACCAATTCATTTGAAGATACAGACCAGAAAAGTTTCCAAGTGTCCATGTCGAGCATCTTCAGTGAAACTCTCAAATGTCCAAATTATCACAGAAGAAAATCAAGTCAGTCCTTGTACTTCCATTCAATAATGTGGTATGATGTTGAATAACTTTCAGTGAATAGAAGGGCTAGGAAAACAGGGCCCAGTTTCCAATTTCCGAAGAAGCATGATCTGGCACACTAAACATGCGATGATCCATCCCTTGATTCGACGATTCGTTGCCAGTACAACTGTATCCCTTATCCTTTATCAGGAAAATGTCGTTCTCATACGTTGTGGATGAACAAATCCACAATGAATACTCGAGAGGCATGTTACTGTAGTTATAGATGATGAACGAAAAATCAAATCTACAAGATATACATGCATAGATGATTATGGTTGTTACAATTTTTTCATAATTGGCGAATGTGATTGGGTTGAAGGATATAAGAGGATTACAAGTATCTCTGCAAGGAAGAACAAGAATAACCAGGAAGATGATTATAGGGTCTCATTTTTTTGTCAGCCTTGCAATCATTCATTATTATTAGTGCAGACCACACTAATTATAAATCAACTCTATTTTTCTATCTACATTATTGACTATAGTTGGCACAGTGGTTGAGTTGTTGCCGTGTGACCTTGAGGTCACGGGTTCGATGCGTGAAAACAGCCTCATCCAAAATGCAAGGTATGACTGTGTATTATGGGCCCTTTGTAGTCTACCCCTTCCCCGAACCCTACATACGTGGGAGTTTGGTCCACCATGCTGCCTTTTTACCATTGACTATAGACAATGTAGCGGTTTGCATGTCTATTTTACCAGTCTTCAATGAGGAATGCTGCTACAAATGTGAGAAGACTGAAGCTTGTAGTATAATGCCTACTTATCAACGGTGAGCCTCCCTTTGTTTCATTAGATCTGTTCATCTGATTTGAGCCTCAACTCTGGTTTATTAGACTTGTTCATCTGATTTGAGCCTCAACTTCGGTTTATTAGACCTGTTTATATGATTTCTTCGACCTCGAGTCCTAAAACAATGCGGATTGGAAGAGTTTTAAAAAAAAAAAAAACTTCCAATCATTAAACATTACTATAATCTAGCAGCATTTAAAGAACGATTCATAATCAATGACTAAAAAGCACACTTTTTGGATATTAGGATCATGCAATCAGGCTCTTGCATGAAATATAAGATAAAAATTAAATGAACATGTATGATCAATCAAAGGCAAGCCCACCATGAAAAGTGGGGGCATTCTACAAACAAGCTAACAGGCTTCACACCTATGGCCACTGGGTAGCAGCATTTCTCGTCCTTAATCCCAGAACATGCCCAACACTAATAGTTCACTTTAAGTACTGATTTTGATTAGTATTTGAGCATGTTTTTGTTAATTGGACTTGTTTCAACACTGTATTGATAACACAATTACTTAAAGTTTGGCCTCTTCTACGTTTAGACCTCCTATTTATTGATTTTGTTGATTAGCATGAAATACTAAGCCTTCTTTGGATCAGGTTTTTCTTCTCTATACAGAGTCTTTTTACAAGGAATTATAACATCCTTGCCAATACAAAAGTCAAGCATCCGTTGCAAGTTTTTTCTATTTGGACAGAAGGGCCAAAATGTTCAGTTAAACTTGTATGAACAGTTATGTCTTTTTAAAAATAAAAAAAATTTGTAAGGAGAGCCTTGGCGATCGTCGTCTGACCTTGAAGTGACTCTTGCAAAAATGCAAGGTAAAACTTTGTACTATAGGTTTTTGTGATCTGCCCCTTCCTTGAATCCTGCATAGGCAAGAGCTTAGTGCACCAAGGCTACAATTTTTTATTTTTTTTAAAGAATTGTGCTTTTGTGTTTTTAACTTTTTCTAAGCAAGGTATCAAGACTCAAATTGCAGACACAGCGTGGCCTTTGAGAGAACAAGTTGAGGTGATTGTAGTGGAGAATTGGGTATTTTTGTTAGTACCGGCGGAAAACCTCGCTGGTAAAAAAAATTTCAAAAGGGAAAACGAGTCAAGCTTAGTGGAGAACTCGATTATTTTTAATTCCTGTGCGTTTGCCGGGAGTTAAACCCGGGTTCCTCAATATGCGGTTCAATAAACCTGTGAATTCTTTCTTCCGGTCTGCAGCTCAAAATTGGAAAGCAGGATCCCTGGATGGCGGAGAAATTGGAACCGGAGAAGCGCCATAGCTTCATCCATGGCGGTAAGTCCGTCTCTCTCATTGTTTCTCAGCGTAAAACGCATCTGCAACTTCTGTAGAGGTTTTGAATTTGCCTCCATTTGCACTTGCTGTTTCTCTTGTTTTAGGCCGAAAGATTTCGATTGGGATCAAATTCTGGAAGAGGATGGAATAATGCATATAACCCTGATGAAGAGAGACAAGGGGCAAACATGGCCTTCTCCTATACAAGGTGAAGGTCCTCGATCCATATCCAGCAGATTTTGGGCAAAAGTGTCTTATGCTAGAGAGATTCCAAGAGGACGTAATTTGTAATTATGGCACAAAAAACAAATTTAGTCTTGTAATTATTAGCATACATTTTCTTTGAAATGGTGTGAATTGGCAACTTCCTGTTAGATGAAACTAATGCGTTAGCGGGGTTAATTTAACTGCGTATGCATAGCGTTTCTTTGGCATATTTGATGTATCAGGTTTATTTAAGTCTAATATCTTCGGCATATCCTAGATATCAAGTTTATTTAACCACGATATCTTTGGCATATCTCAGGTATCAAGTTTGGTGTTATTTCAAATATGTCACTCTTGATTCAAGTGTAAATTTGCTCCTCTTTTAGAGAGAGAGAGAGAGAGACCGTTTTTCAGAGAGGGAAAGAAGGGCGTGTTCTTCGTCCCTTGAAGGAAGGGTAACAAACTGGGTTTACAGAAATATTCTTCTTACAGCATCTCCGTTAATATCACTGCTATGAATCATCCATCCCTCCAGGATGCAAATCCAGTTTTTTTCAGTGTTTGCACTGATTGATTCTTTCGCCCACAAATCCGTAGCGTGATTTCCTTCCTTGTACACATGAATTGCTTTCCAGTTTTTAGCTTTTCTAACGTCCATTGCAGTCCTATGGCTTCCAATTTATCCAACGGGATATTGGAGAGAACAGAGATTGGTACCTAGATTAACCGAATCCGTTACTTTCTGTTCTATTCTTCAGCAAAGTTCCCTGTCATCTATGACTTCCTGTCTGAACAGTAGTTGGTTTCTGCCTGAACCAGGGAAACCAAGCAGTGCAACAATGAGCTGCTCGGAAGACGTTTCTTGCTTGACCTTTTCTTGAAGCCAATCCAGACCAGTGTTCAACGATTTGCTTACAAGTTCCGATTGCCTGAATCATGTACCCAAGTTTAGTGCCAAGGTTCTCCCATGTTGTTCTAGCACTATGACAAGTGAAGATCGTATGCCTGAGTGTTTTCTCTTCCAACTGGCATCTGGGACATAGGTCATCCATTTGTTCTACCACGCAGGCGGATCACGATCGAACAGGAAGTTTCTCTCGGACCAGTTTGTCTGGGTCTCCTGTGAGATTGCTTGTGTTTCCAACATCCTGAGACAATAATAACCTGATTTCAAAGTAACCTATTTTGCTGGGGTAACAAACAAGCCTGTTCATGCTACAAAAAAAAAGTAGCTCCCGTGCACAAAACTCCCGCCTATGTGGAGGCGGACTACAAGAGTTTATAGTAGATAGCTTTACATTACATTTTTTTCAAGAGGCTATTTCTACATCTTGAACTTGTGACTTCAAAGTCACACAACGAGAACTTTACTGCCAAGGCTTCCCTTTGATCGATTTAGCCCTGATAGTCCCCAAATTGCTCTGCTAGTGTGCAGGAACCACCACCACCAATCTTCCCAAATCTTGATTGATTTTCCATTACCCACCTCCCATCTAATAACAACTTTTAGCTTTGGGATAATTCTAACACCTGCTCTCCAGGTCGATGAGTCGGTTGGCATCAAAGATGTTATACCAGTCTCAAATCATTTACTTCGTATGATGAACGCCCAAATGAACTCTTTGTTGGAGAGGATTCTCCAAGCCAGTCCCAAATCATTGACTGTCAGTGCTTCCTGTATAGTCTCTATGTTTCTCAGCCCGTCACCACCTCCATAATTAGATGCACCAAGCATTATATTACAAATATCGTGGGACTCACCTCCATAAACCCATGTGTAGCCGGGTCACTGCCATCCTCTTTTTACAGTCATTTTACTATTTCATCATCCCTCCTGTCAAACTCGTTGCACGGGCTACACAAGGAAAGGGTGCAGCTGCTAGCATCGATGATATCATATAAGGTGGTGTCTTTCACTCTTCTTTTAGACGTTCTGCACCTTTTGCTTTGCTTTTTCTGTTACTGTCTCTAAAAGAACGAGCCCGCCTTTACTTTTCACCTCGGTTTCCTGACCACCATGACAAGAAGAAGCCGAGGATTCCAAGGTTAGAAGGTAAAGTAACAAACAGGTAAGTTCTGCCTTACAGACCTTTATAGAAATAGAGAAGGACAAGCAGGAAATGGAGAGGGAAAGCTGTGGGGCGAGATTTTCGAAGAGAGTGGGAAGAAGAAAACAGTTTACGGGCATGATATGTGAGAAAAGAGAACGCTGTCCAACAACGTCAAATGCTGTCTAACGTCGTCTTAACATCTGAGAGAATTCGTATTGCAGCACCTCTGGGCATCAATTCTTGCATCATCGTCGGCGCTCAGGCTGTTACTATGCCGGATTATGATGGGAAAACTTTTTCCGGCACCAAAAATCTTGTGGGACGGCAGCCCATGTAAGTCATCAAACATCTTTAGAACACCCTTTCCACTAACACCAATCCGATGGAAGTATCTTGATTTTACTTTCATGATAGTGATGGCTAGGTTTGCTACAAGATTTCCTACATTTCCCATCCATTTCTTCAATCCTGCCATCCAACGCTTGTAATGTGTTTTTAACCATGACTGGAGTTTTGGACCCCACGTAGACCCCGCCAGCTTGGAGAATTGAATTCATTGGAACAACAGAAAGTGGGCCAAGAATAACGTCTTTTTGACTAACACAGCAAGGGAGAATTAAGCTCTGGCTCCCAACAACTGAATTGTCGTTGATTTCTATTTCCTGGCTGGTATATCCATCCGGGGAATAGAACCCAGAAATAATCCGACTGAAATCACCAAGATGAACACCATTTACAATTGAAATCAGTTTCGGGTCTGTGACTGGATTGATGGCTCTGATGGAACAATGGCGGCCTATTTTTCGCCCAAGAGGCGTAAATACACATAGAAAGCTTCAGTTCCAGAGAGGAGAGGAGAAAATCTGAGATGGCAAGAAGTGACGATCCGGTGACGCAGCCATGTGGGTCTGCTCGGAATCTTGTTTCCCGGCAAGGAATTGGGTGGACATAGAGGTGAGGAGGATGAGGATGAAGCCATGGGATACATAAGCTACGGCAACGGAGAAGGCAAATGTTGCTGGATTAGTGGGGATTGAGGATATAATGGTAGCATGTTGTCAAGATTTTTAGACACCCATGTGGCACTTAGTCTTGTAATGCACTTAAGGCACCAAGGCTAAGTTCAGCTTTCAAAGCTTAAAACTCTCACTTGCTAGGGCTTTCACTCACTCACTCACTAATGCAATGAGAGGAACTCAAGAAAACTTAAAAAGGAAACCTCCCAATATATTGACCTTAACTGAGTTGAACTAACCTGAGCTGAATACAAGTGAGGAGCTTATACCTATTTATACTTGTTCTCACCCATCCACCTCTTCAATGGATGGTCTGAATTATTACAAATGTCAGCCATCAAACAGTTAAAGACTATTATAGACTTCTCTCTAGAAAACTCTACACAACTTTCTAACCTTTCCCTTTTCAAGATATTTACATGGAGGTTTTCAAAATCCAGGCCTCCTAGAATCAGGCCATCTAGTATGGGTCTTCAACAATGGGCTTAAATCTTTTAGACCATGTCCACAAGCTAAAGAAGCCTTCCTTGGAGTCTATAAGTTTTGGTCACAGGCTTTGCAATGTAAGTCCATGACATTCTCCCCCACCTGATAACATTGATGCCCTTGTCGACTCATCTTCTTCAATGTTGCAAGCTTCGACCTGTGGCATGTCTCATGTGGCCTGGTAATCCTTCCATGACGTCGTGGCTTACTCCTCTCCTTGCACATTCGCATCTTGCCATGCTTGTGCACCTTGGGGAGCGCCTTTCTCTTCTCCACAGTGCGTGCATACCTGCGCGCTTGCGCACTGCAGTACATTTGAATGTAGTCACCCTTCTTGCGCCCTTACATTGTTGCACTACACTGTTGTGTCTCCTGCACCTTAGTGTGGCAGCTACCAGCTACTATGCTTCTTGCACTTTGCTTGGATTCGCCCTTCTTGGAGTCCTCCTCTTGTAGCACACTCCCCTTTGTGCTAACAATGGTGTCAACACCCTTGTTGATCACCGCTTCCCTCTGGGACTCACTAGGCTCAAGCAATGTCCCAGCACCTAGGTATGATAAGCCTAGCTGTGCTAATTGAGCTACATCCTCTAACTCTTCCTCTTCCTTGTTTAATGTTAGGTTGTGTAGGACCTTACTCGTTGGGCAATCTCGCATGAGGTGAGGTCCGTCACAAAAGTAGCATGGTCTTGATAGGGTCATAACCTTCCACCTACTAGCATAATTTCTAGGATTCGAAGTGTTAGCCTCCCGTGTTCTATGAAGGCTTACCTCTCTTATCGAGCGCAATTGTCACGACCCGGGTTTTTATATTATGCAATTTTGATAAAAAGGCGAGATCTCTTGTTTTATAAATATGAGATGCATGAAAATCTTTCTCATTTGGACAACAACCTTTCATAAAAACCCCGACTGTTCAAACACATTCTCAATTTATTTAATCATGGCAAAGTTTAAATCAATATTATTCCCAAGAAAGTGTTAGTCACAGCCTCAGCTATTAGAGAGTAACTACAATCAAGTAACATTGAAAGATAAGATAGGAGTCTACTTACTTATACTTAGCCTGTGTCTCCTAGTACAAACGTCCCTTGCCCTTAAGTATTTACTTTGTATCTGAAAAATGTTGAGGATTGGGTGAGTATATAATATACTCAGTAGGAGCCTATCACTACTAGTTTTATAAATGCATGAGATGTTTCAAAATCATATGCTCATTCAAAACATGCGTATGTTTGAATACTCGAGTTAAATATCAGTATAAGAATCCATAATCAACTGAAATTCTCATGACTTAAAAGATCACATAATCCAAAACTGAAAGTATCATATATATATGATGACATCATGATATGCAATAGATGCTTCATGGAGTCCAACTCATGGACCTCTAGTATGGTATGGTCGACAAACCTCATATCATGCTATATGAAATGCACATAACTCATCAAACCATAGGGTCCACTATGCCCACGACCTCCTCGCCGTGTGGTCCCCGAGTACCTGAGGACACTCGGTCATAGCCTCTACGGGACCTATGACACGTCGACCCAGTGCCGTGCACTAGTGGTAGCCCCCTGTACCACATGCAGTCAACGTAGAGACTTGCCTCTTTTTGGGCGTGGTACCTATCCACCTATTAGTGGTAGAGGCCGGGTGGCCAACCCAGACCCCTCGGCATAGCACCCACAGGCTTACTTGCCCAAATCACATAAGATAAGTCAAAACCTTTTGTTAAAACTTGTCCTCTTTTGGGTCCCTCACAACTGCCTGGCCCTCGGCATTCCAGTGTCTTTTGGCAACCCTCAAGGACATGCAATCTTTGCAAGTACTTAAATCATGCAATGCATGCACTTGTTTGCAACACATATATGTGCATAATGTATATGCAGTTATTTCAAAACATGGCTATGTACAAAGCATTTAACATGCATGCTGAATTAATTCATGCAAATCAAGTCTAAAACATATGTTCTCAAAATAACAATAGTTCTTTTAAAAGAATCTAATAGTGATAGAGCACCTACCTGGCTAGTTCGCGTTAACCCTCTTATCCTCGTACGCTCCTGATCATGGTTTGGGGACTCAAGGTTAGTTTAACCTATCTTTTATGGGTTTAGAGCAGTTGGGTCTTATTACTTAGGCATTAGGGGTCCACCCCTATGCCTATGGGTGTCCTAAGGTCCTAATTGGGCCTTGGTATCCTTAGTTTTCCAAAGTTCTAGTGGTCACGCGCCACCATCCTATTCTAAGGGTCATGCCCTCCTTTTATTGGGCCTTGATCAGGGATTTTATAGTTTTGATGTGTCTGCATCATCGATACAGACACAACGCCTTTTGCGGCGCCTCAATCGGAGCTCTAGATCTCAAGTTATAAGTGTTTTAGTATTGTATGTACATAGAGTCTTAAAGACAAAAAAAACGGAATGCTAGGGCGCTGCGTGTCTGCGACGTGCGCCCTGCTTCGTTAAGTAACAAAAAGGTTGATGTGCGCTAGCGCACTGCGCGTCTGCGGCGTGCACCTCAGCTGGTGCGTCTGCAGACGTGCGCGACTTCGCCCGTCTGTCCCTTTAGCAGGCGCGTCCTAGCGCACGTCGCGTCTGCGGCGTGCACCTTAGCGGGTGCGTCTGCAGACGCGCGCGACTTCTCTGCCCGTCTGTCCCTTTAGCAGGCGCGTCCTCGGACGCGCCCATTGGTTTCCTTCTAACGCATTCGACTCATCACGCTCCGCGATGGGTTTTCTCCAAGTTTTGGGCTGTCATTAGAGGCACCCAAGAGCTCTATTTATAGGGCTTTTAAAGAGGGTTCTGGAGGGGCTCTAACCGCCTTTGAATGGCGGTGGAGAAACCTCCAGAATGGCAGTGGTTTCTCCTTGAAACACCGACGTTCCAGAAGCCTCTAGGAGGTTGAAGACGACGGGGTGCCCGTTTTTGTGAAATTTACAATTTTACCCCTGAACTTCAAAGGGCCATATCTTGCTCATTTTAACTCCGTTTTGGATGATTTTGGTCTCGTTGGATTCCTTTTTCCAAGACACATCTAATGGAAGCACTTTTAGGACCAAATTCCTAGGTTTAGTTAAGACAACTAGTGAAATGACCAAAATGCCCTTTTCTTTAAAACTGAACTTTTCATTGCTAAACTTGGAATTTCAATATTACAAAATTGGATTCATTACAACAATCCATCCTCCCCCTTAAGCTCTTTCCTCTCAGCTTCAAGGGACCCACACCTTGGGTGCACTTCCTACAGCTGAGTGGAGATGCCACACACAATTGCCTCCATCCTCGTAAACCTTCACTGCTAACCTTGCTTTGAAACCCACTTCACACAATCTTGCTCAGCTACCAACCCTGTCGAACCCGATCTGATACCATTTGTTACAGGTTGAGATTTTCAGACACCCATGCGACACTTAGTCTTGTAATGCAATCAAATCACCAAGGCTAAGTTCAGCCTTCAACACCCAAAACTCTCACTTGCTAGGGCTTTCACTCACTCACCCACTAATGCAATGAGAGGAACTCGAGAGAACTCAGAAAAGAAACCTCTCAATGTATTGACCTTAACTGAGTTGAACTAACCTGAGCTGAATACAAGTGAGGAGCTTATACCTATTTATACTTATTCTCACCCATCCACCTCTTCAATGGATGGTCTGGATTATTACAAATGTCAGCCATCAAACGGTTAAGGACTATTCTAGACTTCTTTCTAGAAAACTCTACACAACTCTCTAACCTTTCCCCTTTCAAGATATTTACATGGAGGTTTCCATAATCCAAGCCTTCTAGAATCAGGCCATCTATTATGGGTCTTCAACAATGGGCTTAAATCTTTTAAACCATGTCCACAAGCTAAAGAAGCCTTCCTTGGAGTCTATAAGCTTTGGTCAAGGGCTTTGCAATGTAAGTCCGTGACAATGTACTATGATGGTGGCTGGGAACTAGTGGAAGGCGCCAGCAATGTAGAAAAAGGCAAAATCTTTACTGGATGAAGAAGTTTGAGTTAACCAGATGTAGATGAAGTAAAGAATAGCACAAGAGAGGGAGCTAAGGAAACCAACTGAATAAATGCCCATTAGTTATTAGTGATATTTCAGAGGATTCTGACAGAATTTCACCCTGCAACATGGTAAAAGACCATTAGAACCATAGTTACAAAAATTAGGATTGTTTTTGAGTAATTCTGCAAAGACAAGTGTTTGGAACTTTGGGAAAATATTTGGGAAGAGTTCGGCTAAGTTTTGGAAAAGCTAGATAATCACAATATGAGCTCAGTTCTCACATTTACTTTACTAAACTAGTATTTAATTATAAATAAGCCAGTAAACAAGAATTTCAACCATTTGGAGAGTCTTGTAACTATGGTTAGAGGTGATGGTAATTGTTAACATCTGCAACAATTATTAGGGGGGTTTATTTTACGGCGTAGCAGGCAATGAACGGGTCCTCCACCTGCCCACTTAAAAAGATTGTCATGTAAGCCAAGAATAATCAGATGGACAGTTTGGATCACCCAAAGGTTGGCCCTTATTGTAGAAGTGAGGTACGGCCCCACAACTTCCATGTTATCACTCAAACAAGCAGCCTTAGCAAGAGGAGAACCTTCAAAGGAAAAATATCGAGCTAGAATAGGCAAACCAATGGTGAGCCCTTCTCAGCAGTTGTCACTCCTATCCTAGCCAGCATATTAACTTTCCACGTTAGCAGAAGCTTTTTGTTACGGGGTTGCAATTTCACATTTGCTAAACCGGTGCGGCACTTGTGTATTTACTCTTTTGCTAATCACAAGTCAACCACTAAAGCAATGAGAGGAATTTACTTGCTAGGGCTGCAACTAACCCTTACACTTCAGTCTGCCTCGAATATGAAATTCTTCTAAAGACCTTTTAATCTTCTCAAGATCATTTGATTATGTTATTTAACAAGGAAATGAGAGTATTTCACATACAATTTTAAAGCATTTAGTTGCACAAAAATGCATATACAACAAAGGTACCATCAAATCCTTGGGCTTTAGGAATATTATAGCATAGATGAATGGCTTCAGATGAATGGCACAGATCATTGATAAATATCAAGGTGCTAGTTGATATCATAGCATATGCCAAAAATGCAGCTTATTTAAGTGTGATATCTGAGAGGCATATGTTTTTCACATCTGAGTCATATCTCATATATCATAAAAAAATATCACTAGAGATATCGCTGGAGATATCACAGAACAAATATCATATATCTCAGATATCATACAAGATATTACAGAACATACGACACACATCTGTGATATCATACAAGATATCACAGAGCATATGACACATATCTCAGATATCACACAAGATATCATCAGAGATATCACAAGACATGTTCCAACAAAATGCCAAATATGTGCCGTTAAATAAACCCCCCTTAGTAAGAGGATAAGCATTTCTACAAATATCTATTCCACTTGCCACTGAATCCTCTTTGAACTCCCAGATTATGTGCTTTATATGTTATCATTTGAAAGGACTAGTTTCAATATTGGAAAGCATGAAATTTGGTGGTAAGAAGATGGCAAACATACCCGGTCAGAATCTGGTAAACGTCACTTTGCTATCAAACAGAAAACCGATACCAATCATTGCTATTTTTGTTGAAAAAGTTGCTACATGGTGAGGTGAGATTATTTCCAATCATGAATGAGGAAATAACATCCAGTTCGAACAGTAAATGAGGAGACAACAAATTGTATCTTCTCATACCAAGAGACCTAAAGCCAGAGATAATATTAGGCACAACGATTGCAGTTAGAGTACCATCAGTTGGAGTTTTGAAAGCAAATTTGTTCACAAATTACTTTAGCCTTCACTGATTTTGTACGTGGATAGCTTATAGAAGAAAATCAGAGATGCCCATCTTCCTTAGAAAATGTTGCTCACAAGTTACCTTGTATTGGATTCCTCATGCTTCTGCTAATTGAAGTCAAAGTTTAGCCCACCTTGCATGAGGAGGATCTCTCATAGTATGGTCTGTTGAATGGTCATCTATTAAGTTGTCCCATTAAAGAAAAGGTCACTATTAAGTTGTCGAATGATAACTTTCTTCCTCCTGATCGTCTGTGTCCAAACAACTTTCTTGACAAACTTTTGAGGGCTGTGCATTTCCTTCATGAATCTATTAGAGTTGAGAAAAGTGAGAGGAAACTTGTAAAGACTGCGTAAAGACTAAATTCTGGAGCTTTTTTCTTATGATTTGGTCCTGTTTGGATGGATCAACTCAATCTTTGCTGCAAGACAGCCAGATCAATTAAAGGCTGTTATTTTCAACTACCAGCGGAAATAGAGAACAGTTACAAGATATACTGACTAGTTGTCTGATCAAGAAGAAGACAGTATTTGTAGCTTGCCCCATTCAGCAGGTAGTTGATGAGACATACGCATTTTGTTCGTGCTTTAGTGGTTTGACGGTGAGTCCAGCTTATTAGTTGCCTCTATTCAACTTGGTCTGTATTACATAGTTTATTGAAGTGAGGTTTATTGTGATTCAGTTTGTGAGTGACTTGTGCTAACTAAGCTAAGCAACAACCTTTTAGAACCTCCTATTCACCAGTCATGTTCTTCAAATACCTTCGAGGTGTTAGATTCGTCAACCATTGTCTTAACCCAGTTTCGTGTACACAGCCAAGGTTAAGATCATTTTCACTGGTATGGCATAAGATAATAGCAGTTGCAACTATTATGAAGGGCCTTTCCAGGTCATGTCATCCTCAACCATGACTAGCGAGGTCCTCCTCGTGCACGAGGATATCTGCTAACTTTTTCTCCAGGAATCTTCAGCATGCACAAGGATGATTATATGACTATTTTTTGTGGGTAAAATAATAGAATAGATCATGAATATGGAACTTATCTCTTGTGTTGGCTATTTATTGGTACCATATTTGTGTTAGTTCAATATCACAAACATTGATTGCTGCTTCTGCTACAAGTACATCCATCTACCATTATAGTAACAGCTATCACCCACATTTCTCTCTCTCTCTTCTTTCTTGCGTAGGCAGACAGAGTTTTTGTCCCAGACCATGATGAACCACCAGAGAGGCTCCTTTTGGCCACTGCACTAGAAGCCTACTGTTCAGCATACATGTCTCTAGTCAACCCTTTGGAGCTTCCTGGTCGTCCCATGATTTGAAAACTCTCTAGATCAATTCTGACTCAGTGTAGTTGACCCCTTCTACCCATGACTGCTTCCCTTGGTCCAAATGCTAGTTTTTCCCAACCAAACATGTTGTCATTGTTTGTCTCATGTGTACAGCAACTGACAGAAACATTTGACTACTTGACTGAGCCGAGCTCCATCAATGTTTGCCCATATTGCTTTTTGTAATGCATCAAACATGCATTACAGAAATTAGAGTCACCCACCATATTGCTGATGATGCGGGTATCATGGTTTCCCTACCCCTTCAGGTTCTTCATGCAACATGATGGGTGATAGAACTTCTCTAGCAATCACATGTTGGTGCAACTTTTAGTTTCCTCCCTAACCTCTTCTATAGTCTCTGATATGTATGTTGTTCCAGACATTCTGAGTGAGCTTCTTTCTGTCCTACTATATTTTCTTTTCTGCAGCTACTTTTGTTTTGGTGATGGATATGCTAACAAGGTGACTATGAACTAGAGACAATCCATGGGAATCTGTACCTTTAGGTTCTAGCAGGACTCTATTCTACCATCTTCACAACATTAACATCCTTGCAGCCATTACCTATGCAAATTCATCTCATAGCGCCCACAAACTTGTGTCCTTTGTTATTTAGCTATTAAGTGTTATTGGGTCGTCCAGGCATTTCTTTTTGAAGATAACTATGTAATTTCTGTCCGTATATATTGAGGCAAGTGAACACTGAACCACTTTCCTTAAGCATCAAACTTCCAGAATCAAGCAGCAGAAAGTTCAGAAGTAGAAGATGAAAATATAAAGGTAGGGAGGATAGTCAGGTTTCCAGACTTAGAAGCACTTGAAGGGAGATGCCAGAAGGCCACTGATGTAGTAATTCTTCTGCTCAATGATAACAACGTTCTCTTGGTATTGTAATGGCTCAGAGGCTCTAGGATTTTCTGTACAGCTCTCAACATTTGATGAAGAATGATCACTGATGTCAGAAGTGCCATTATGAAAATAAAGGGTGCATATATTATAGCATGTGATCCAATTGTCGGCTTGAAGTAGGAATCTGTCTGGCTAAATTTATTTTGTTTCTATGGAAAAAGAAAATTATGTTCAAATGTAAATCCAGTTTTACTTTTTTTATACATTTCCCAATCAAACTTGATTTAGTCCAGCTTACATGTGATTTTATGATATGGTCAATTCAAACTAAATCTCCTTTACTTTTAATGTCATCTTGGTTTGCAGAATCCTGCTTTTGACTTCACGCAAGCTCAGTTCACTGGAAACTGCCCTGATCCAAGAAAATTCATGGGCGGGATACACTCTGATCAATGATGAATATCTGCTCCTATCCCTTGAGAATTTGACTGCCAAGTAAATAATGGTATGATTAGCTTGTTAACTTCACTCTTCTTCAGTGTGTTACTTCTGTTATGTACACATGTAAAGTTCTCCGTATGCATTTATCAGGGAGTTGTGTTTCTCTGCCTTCAGCATCTAGTCATGTTGGAGCATTTAATGTGAGAGTCCTGTGTAATTAAATCATATTCTGGTTGTTGGCCTTCTTCATGACATCTCTTCCTACGACTTCGGCCTTTCTCCTTATCAACCCTTTCCAACCTTAAGGTAATTGGTCTCTTTCCGCATTTTCCAACCATATTTTGGTTATCACATCTCTTGGCCGATAGGTAACAAGATGAGGGAGATTAGACTTAGATAGTTTGGACATGTCAAATGAAGACCGAAAATGCAACTAGCTAGGAGTGAGGTAATGCAAGTAGGAGGTTCTAAATGGGCAAGGGGAAGGCTCAAAAGAACGTGGATAGAAGCGGTGAAAAAAATTAAAAAACTTTAGGACTAAATGAAGCCATAATACTTAATAGAGGGGAATGGAGAAACAAAAATCATGTAGCCGACCCCTAATTGGGATAAGGTCTTGATGATGATAATAATGATGACATTTCTTGGCCGAAGCAAATGTTACTCCATTTTGGGCCAGTTTCAATATTATCTTTATTATTGGCAAAGTGAGCTCAGGGTGTAGAGTGGTAGTCTCTTTTTTTAGTTCAATTTTCAATGTCACGTTGTGTATTATTATCACACCATATTGCAACACTAAAGTCTGATTTTGAGTAGCAGTAACGAGCAGCGCAAATGGATGCATTGATTGAGCCACCTACATGGCATCGGCAGCCTCTGGTCTTTAGGTTGCGTTTGACTGTAAAATCTATAGATGATTGCAGTTAATAAAGGGCAACTCTGATGTATGAAGCTCTCGCCTATGCCGGTTTTGCGAAAGGGGTGGACCACAAGGATCTATAGTAAGTAGTCTTACCATGCATTTTTGCGAGAGGTTGTTTTCACACCTTGAACCCGTGACTTCAAGGTCATATGATGACAACTTTTACCATTGCGACAAGAGTCCCCTTCAGATAATTGTAGTTAATAAAGGTTATAAAATGTTATTGGTATTATCATTGACCTATATGAAGAATTATTGTGGGAGAATTTAGCGAAAGTGAAGGGGAGCCTTTGTGCAATGGTAAAGTTGTTGTCGTGTGATCTTGAGGTTATGGGTTCAAAGCGTGAAAACAGTCTCTTGCAAAAATGCAAGGTAAGTTTACATACTATAGACCCTTGTAATCCAACCACTTCCTCGGATCTCGAATGCATGGGAGTTTTATGCACCAGAACTCCCTTTTTTCTAGTTTAGTGAAAACCAGCTAAACCAAGAACGACCTGTTATTTTTTATGCGAATGATTGGATTTAAGTGAGTGCGTTCCAGATTCCGAAAAGAAAAGGTAAAAGTAAAACTGCTAGATCTAATCGTTTGGACATTCTTACAGCATACAATTGATTGAAAGTGGTAGTCCCATGCACAAAGCTCCCGCATATGCGAGGTTCGGAAAAATAGCAGATCATGAAGGTCAATAATATGCAGTTTTACCTTACATTTTGTAAGAGGCTATTTTCGCATCTTGAACTCGTGACCTCAAAGTCACATCACGGCAACTCTCCAATTGATTGGAAGTGCCAACTGCTAATTAACTCTGCAATCTACCAATTATTTTCTGTCTGTCATTGAAGTGTTACTTAACCGCAACGAATAATCGTGGGTAGTCTCTTAAGGGAGAAAGTATTTTGGCATGGCTGAGCTGATTTGAGTTTCAGCAGATGAGTGCCATTTTTACCGTATATTGAGTTTGGCAAGAAATTAAAAACCAATTCTCATTTCTCTACATTTTCGGGTGATGTACGACAATGACTCTCTCCAAATCAATGAAAATGGGGCAGCACCGGGTGCACGAAGCTCCCACCTATGCAGGATCCGAGAAAGGGGTGGACCACAAAAACACGTTTTTGGTGTTTCTTGAGAAACAAAAATGAGAGAAACTTCAGAAACAGGGAGAAGTTTGAGGCTCAAACTTTATAACAGATTAGTCTGGATAAGGAGGACTGCTACAGTAAGATTTGATCAAACATTAAGTTGCTATGGCGGAGGACCTTTTGCATGAACGTCTTCATGTTGATCTGGGCTGGTAATCTAATTTCCCCGACTTTGGATATCTCAAGGACCCATTTAAGCCTCCAAGAGACTCTGGTTTTGGTTATTGAATGTGCACCTCCGCTTACGCAAAGTTGTAAATTTTGAATTAATGTAATAAAAGTGTTCTTTCTTTTTTTTTTCTTTTTCTTTTCAGATTCTAGATTCATCCAGAAGGGGAGCTTTGGCGCAACGGTAGAGTTGTCATTGCATGAGCTTGAAGTTACGGGTTCAAAGTGTGGAAACAACCTCTTGCAAAATGCAAGATAAAGCTGTGTACTATTGACCCTTGTGATCCACCCCTTTACCCAAACCCATATACGTGGGAGCTTCATGCACCAGGGCTGCACTTTTTAGATTCATCCGGAGAGAAGGGTTTTAGAATTGACAGACATCTCAAGTCGGAAAGATCAGATTAATGAGTTGGATCAACAAAAAGTGTGCCCTTAATGCAAAAGTCGTGCACACAGGGCAACATTCCGCACTGCTGTGCCCTGCCACACTGTTTGTCGTTCATGAAATCCAGAAGCTAGATTTCTATCTTCTCTCCAAAGTCCATTAACAGCCCTACCATTTTCATTATTTCAATATCAAATTTCTATTAAAGGGAAAGAGAGAAGGGTCAGAAAAAACTTACATACTCACCTAGATCTATCCATCTCCTAATAGAACGGAGGGTGCCAATCTGGCCTCTTTTCGCTAAACCATTAGGCTCCTAGGCTCTTTGGTATCAGTTATATGACAATGCCACCTGTCTAGTTGGCAGGAAATGGATGAAAATTAAAGGAGCAGCCTGGTGCACCAAGATTTTGCCTATGCAAAGTTTAGGAAAGGGGCGGACCACAAGGGCCCAAAGTACACAGCCTTATCTTGCATTTTGCAAGAGGCTGTTTTCACGCCTTGAACCCGTGACCTCAAGGTCACACGACGACAACTTTTACCATTGCGCCAAGGCTCCCCTTCAAATGAATGAAAATTGATTTTTGAAAAAAAAAAACATTTTCCATGAAAATTGTTTTTGGCCTTGACATTGAATTACACCGAAGATCAAAAGGTCTTTCATGGCATAAAATCTTCAGTTCTTCGGTGTTATTCAATTTCAAAGCCTAAAACAGTTTCCACAAATTCCTTTTCTGTAGCTATCAGTTTTCAACCATTTCCTACTGACCAAAGAAAGAAGAATAAAGAATAGGAGTGAAATAAAAGGTTTTACGCTTACTCGTAATCTTCCCACCGTAACCTCACCTTATTAAATATCTGATTTTAAAAATTTCTCTTGGTGACAACGAAATAAAGGGTGAATCATGTTTACTTGCTTGAAACGTATATTGCTTTCATTCAATTTTATGTCTATATTCAAAATAATAATAATAACTTCTTCTTTTTTTTTTTTCTAACCAATCGCATGTCCCCTACTCCTTGCACCTACACGAAACAGCTAAAATTAATATATCCCAAATAATAATAAAAATAATTATAATAATGATGAAATGTGAATCATGTGTTGTTTCTATGGTTGGGAGTGAGATGCAGTGTGTAAACAAAATTGTCTATATTTAGAAACTGGTCTTGATATGAATGCAGGCAGGACGAAGACACTCTAAACTAAGGAGCTAAACCTTTACAGTATGAAAGAAGTTGTCTAAGTTCACTGCCACTTCCACGAAGTTCGTCCTAGAACAAGGTACAGCAAGGCCCTACAACACTTTTTGAGTATTGTAGCAGGAGAGTGAGTGGAGAAGGAGAGTTTTGAAGTAATGGCAGTGCTGTTATTGTGTAACCTTAAGATTACGGGTTTGAAGATTAGAAACAGCCTCTTGCAAAATACAAGGTAAGGCTGCATACTATAAATCTCTTGACTAAACCCAGCACATGCAGTAGCTTCGTGCACCGAGCTGTCTAAGAGAGGAATGATCTTCACAGTCATTACCTTCACTTTGCTCGAAGTGATTCGACAAGGACATGTGTTCCCCCATTGGAGCTTGCTATCCTTTACTGTCATAGAATTCATTTTCTTATCTAAGTTGATGCAACAAATGGACCTGAAACTGTGCATATCTTTGGTCTTTTAAAATCAAGTAGACAAAAGTTAGGATCATCCAATGGATAAGAATTTGAGAGAATAACCTGTATAAAACAAGTCGACGAAAATCAATGGTTTGGGTGAGATAAAATCTAGACCATCCTTTTAAGTTTAGAGAGAGTTGCTTTTGGTTACAAAAGAAAAAGAAAGGGACAGATATCAATTTTATAGATTTGGGCTCATGTAAATAAGCTTTTTATATTCATTGTCAAAACGATCCTGGCAGCCTGGTTTACAATTCTGTTAGTTAGAAATCCTTTCATTAGAAGGGGAAAGTATAGTTGTTGTAGTGTGACCTTGAGTTTATGGGTTTGAGGCATGAGAACAACTTCTTGCAATGCAATGTAAGGCTATGTACTATAAATTCTTTGTGGTCTGTTCCTTTTTCGGATCTTGCATAAGTAGAAACTTCGTACAGCGAGTTTTTTTAGAATTCCTTTTATTAATCAAATTCACTTAAAACAAAGAGGGATACTAGTATAAAGCGCAAGGCATGCAATTTAGGACTCGCTACATTATTCATCCATACCGTTCACGGACCATCCTAACTTTAGATATCTATTAGTGCAAAAGTCATGTTAAAAGATCCTATCTAGCACCAAAGCAATTGTGCCTCTATGTTACTAGACATGAATGGTCAAAAGCTCTTTATAACTACAGATTACATTTGGCTTGACTTTCATACCAGTAAATATTCAGGATTAGGGGAGTCGGACCAACGACATCAATCAATGCATAGTGGGTACAAAATTGAAGGAGTTGCACGCCCTTGGGGTATCTACGCCAAGCATT
Source organism: Warburgia ugandensis (assembly GCA_035236585.1). Lineage (NCBI taxonomy): Eukaryota > Viridiplantae > Streptophyta > Magnoliopsida > Canellales > Canellaceae > Warburgia > Warburgia ugandensis. Next base: position 47,706,415 of record CP141138.1, on the reverse strand, counting down.
ACTAGAAAAAGCAACCCAGTGCACATAGCTCGCATAAATGCGGGGTCAAAGAAAAGAACAAATCACAAGGCTTAGAATACGCAACCTTACCTTCAAGTTTTTTCAAATACGCAACCTTACCTTATATATTTTCAAGATAATGTACCGTGCCGTTTCCTTATCGAACCCCATTTTTAACACGGTACGGTGAATCGCGTAGACATTTCCCGAATCCTCATAAATCAATCAATAAAGAGCAGTAGGCGGGAGTTGGCCAAACTCTCTCTCTCTCTCTCTCTCTCTCTGGTTGGAATGGCCACGGCCATTCGCTCTCTGTGGCGAGCGCGTTCAAAGATTGCAGCCACAGCAGCCGTAGTCAGCGGGGGAGCAGTTGCGGCGGCGTTGGCAACCACAGATGATCCGGCCACTGCTTTGAAGATCTGCACGGCCGTTCCCATTCGCCTTCTTCGTGATTCTTATACTGCCGCTCTCATTGCGTTTGGTAATTACCTAAAATTTCTGTTCCCTTCTCCTTTTCTTTGTACAAGTCGCTGCAGCAGCAGTTCGCTCGTAATTCCATCTCTCGTTTTCTGTTGGAGATTTTTTTTTCTACTTTGATTTTTGGTCTCGGGATCTTCTTAGTGGTTTTTCAAAGTGAAATTCAAAATCAATGAGGCTTCGATTTTTTTCATTTTGTTGCCGGAGAAACGATGAAACAGGCTTTTGCGCCTTCCAATGGTTGTTGAATTTCCTGTCAACTGTTATTTTTCCTGCTTTATGACTCGTGGACTCTCTGACTGGTTAGAAAGTATGTTCCCGAAAGATCGAGTCCTTACGTCCAATTTTTTATGGTATAATTTTTTGGTTCAATATCTCAGCTTGTTTATGTGATAATTTACTTCATTTTTGTAAACAATCCACCTTCTGCATTCCATGATACAAGGAGATAGTGGCTAAATGTTGTCAATCATGATCAACGTAGAAAATGCAGCAAGTTGACCCAAAGGTAACTTATCGGTAGCTCTATCTGTTAATCACATGAGTGGAAGGACGGAAAGCAGCTTGGATAATCTCTTTGTCAGACAAGGACCTTTTCTGCAATTGAAGAATTTTAAGACTCAATATATGTGCCACAGTGGGGGCTTATCATCCTCTGCAAAGCCCTTTTTTATCCTTTCTAGAGAAACTAAAAACTGTAACTTCTACAAGAATGAGAACAAAACTGAAATTCTTCTGGCAAGAAGTATTACCTGGGCGAAAGTCGTATGTCAAGGCTCAACCACTGTTCTACAGTATGTACATAGCTGGAATGGCTTATAATTATATTGAGATGCTACTGTCTGGCACTTATATACTGCTCCTTTACGTTTTCACTTTCAATATATAGCCAATGAAGGCTAGATTCCTGTTCAAAAGTTCTTAAAAGTAGACATCAATTTCTTGTGTCCACTTATTTCCTCTTTTATTTTTATCAGATTATGAATATTCATTGTGGGGACTTCCAGAAGGAAGTGCTGAAAGGTCAAAAGTCAAACATGAAGTTCACCTGCGATGTGCACGCAGGCTTCAAGAATTATGTTTCCAAAATGGAGGAATATATATCAAACTTGGTCAACATGTTGGTCAGCTGGTATTTTTCTGGTTATGTTGAGTAAATTGTACATATTTTCTCTTGTTAAATTTCATTAGTATGTAGAAGACTTGCATGAGGTTTGAAAGACAACCCAATTTCTCAGCTGAAGCTGAGAACAAAATAACAGATAGGTGATGCCAATGTGACCCATCACCTAAAACCAAAATATAGTGTAGAAGGAAACATAACCCCTCTATAGAAGTAGAATTAGAAACCACCAAGCTAGATCTGCTAACACCACTCTTATCCAGCTAATAGCAATATCATTGGCCTGCCTAGAATCCAAGAGACCTTAATATCCGAGATTCTTCTTTGGCATATAAGCTTGTGGACTTCAACCCCCACAAGGTGATGTAGGACGGCATGCAAAATGACCTCGTCTATATGCTGAGATCACATCAGATTCAATTTAAATAAAAAAATATAAATTCAACTATCACTAGCACTTTTAACATGCAGAAAAACAACCTTAATAAGCCCGAATGACCTGCAATGAAGTACAGGATCTACAAATGGTCCTAGATCTCTACCGATTAAGGTAAGGTTGAAGTCTCAATTCGGATAATCCCTCTAATTGATGGGAAGCCCTGGTGCACAAAGCTCTCGCCTATGTGGGGTGCAGGGAAGGGGCGGACCACAATGGCCTAAAGTACACAGCCTTACCTTGCATTTTGCAAGAGGCTGTTTCCACGCCTTGAACCCGTGACCTCAAGGTCACATGACAACAACTTTTACCATTGTGCCAAGGCTCCCCTTCCGTCCCTCTAATTGATGAATGAAGCTAATTAAGCTTTAGATCTATGGTTTCTAGGAATGTGATGCTGGAGGAACAATTAAAGATTATTAACAGTGTAGTCATGTAACCACATGCAGCACAGAAATTATCCAATAAAAGATTAAATAGAAAAAAAAAAAAATACTGAATGACATATCAGGTTGAAATGATATTACCTTGGCCTCGCATTGAAGGCGGCTTTACGCTTACTAGAAGGAAACTACAAGAAGGAATCCACCAAGTCTAACATAATCTCTATTCATTATTCATCAAAACTCCCTTATAAAAGAAGAGAAAAGGATCTTAAGTGGGGGGACATCCCCAAATCTAGAGGAAAAGACAAAATTGCAGCTACTTAAGTCACTATACAATAATAAACCCAATACTCTTAGTGTTAAATATTCAAAGTAAAAGTAAAAAAAAAAAAAAAACTAAACTATAGCATAACATTAAAACAATGTGGGATGTTCCCAATGACAAGGTACTTGACCAGCTTGGCTAATGTGATATACTTAAGGTGATAAGATTACTTGGATAGCCTCCAAATAGCTACTGTGTTGTGTGCAGAGAATGCTATTACTATCTGAAAACTCCATGTAGCCATCTTTACATGGTTTATTAACATACTTATCAGACACAAACTAGGGCTTGCAACTGCTTGAAAGACATGATATTTGCTGTGAATGTCATGATGTCTAAGTAGACTGTTCGCTTTATATGATTGACAGCAAGGTCTTCTCTCTTATGATATATTTGTAATTGATCAGTTGTAGTTTTTTGCTGTTCTCTAGGATCAGTTTGGTGGCTTTTTCTCTATGTACAATTTTTTTTTTAAAACTTTCCTATAAGTTGCTGTTACCATTGAAAAAGAACCATGTGGAGAAGGGTAACTGCTACATGTGAATGGTTTTTTCACTTGTAGGAATATTTAGTTCCTCAAGAGTATGTACATACTATGAGGGCTTCCATGCTGAATAGGTGTCCAGTTTCTTCCTATGATCAAGTGTGTGAAGTGTTCAAGAAAGAGCTTGGAAGGATGCCGGATGAGGTACAATTTCTATTTTTCATTGGTTTGTCATAGGCTCTATTCAGATTTTTAAAAGAATGTACAGCTTGCTGGTCCACCTGAATTTTGATGCAATATTCTCTACTCAACCAAGCAAGTCTACATGTCAGGTTTTCATTGAATTCGATCCAGTTCCACTAGCAAGTGCCTCCCTTGCACAAGTTCATGCTGCTCGAACACATGATGGCAAAAAAGTTGCTGTAAAGGTAATTGACTATATGTCATTCTTCATCTGCATGTCAATTAATATATTTCCTTCAGAATTGAAGTCTATGAATTGAAAGTGAAAAGCTCTTTGTTTTGAATGCTACATTCCCTATATTGTAGTAACTACTATTTTCAAGCAATCTCTGTTCTCATACCTATCTTGACAAGCAGATTCAGCACGCTCACATGACAGATACGGCTGCATTAGATTCTGCCACTGTAGAATTGATAGTGAATACCCTACACTGGCTTTTCCCTGCATTTGATTACAGGTATTCCCTCCATGTCCAATCTCATTTGATATATAAGCAATAGAAACATGCATTTACTATGACTTCCTCAGTGCATACATGCATGTATTCGAGCACCTTTCTGCTACTGAAGCTTCCTTGCATTGTGAACGCAGGTGGTTAATTGATGAAATACACGAGAGTTTACCAAAGGCAAGTATTTGGTTAAAATCATTTGATCTTACTGGTTTTTTCACTGTTTCTGGCTTTTAGTCTGTTACATTAATACTTATTTTCTACACTTATTCTGTTGGTGCTTTCTTTTAGATTTATTCTATTTGTAAGCTTTTGTCATACCCATGGCCACTGGTTCAAGGCATGGAAAAGCCTCTTGCAAAAATGCAAGGTAAGGCTACATATTATAGACCCTTGTGGTCCCCCCTTCCCCAGACTGCGCATAGGCCGGAGCTTCGTGCACAGGGGCTGCTCCTTTTTAAGCTTTTGTCCTACCCATGGCCATGATGTTGTGGTTCTAGCATCCTAGCTGCTTGGCAAAGGCTCAAATGGAGCTATTGTGTTCTCTCCAATCTGTTTGATGAGTGTCTTTGACGTGGTAGTTGATATTGATGATGGTACAATTAATGTTTTCTAGTTGCTTGGTTTTTGCTAACATGGTCTGCTATTTCAACTTTTTGCTATTGCTTTCAAGTAAATATACTCTTATACTTTCAAACTAAATATGTTCAGGCAATAATAAATTCAACCTATGGTGATATTTCTAGGGATTTTGAGATTTCTGGTAAGGATTTTGGACAATGAAATTGTTATTTCTTGTCCTGTTTGTTGTTTCTTTAACAACCCTCTTGATGTTTTAGTTAACAACAAATTCAGACAATAATAAATTCAAACTATAGTTGTATTTCTGGGGAACCTGAGATTCCTACTCAATGGGGTTTTTCGTTTGTTGTTCCTCTTGTTGTTTTTTGTTGACAGCAAGAGTACAAGCATATAAATTGTGACGACCTGGGTTTTCAAATGAAATTTTAAATACAAACTAATTTCTAATGCAAGATCTATCCAAGTTGAAATAATTTTTGTAAAATAGTGCAATGCAGCGGAAAATCTTTTTTTTTTTTTTCAAATTCACTTTGAAAAACCCCGAGTGTCATTTTTCTTCTATAAAAAACAAGGATTCTCGGTGAAATGAGCGCTCATTTCTACAAAAAATTCGGCAGAGTTTCCTCTGTTTTTTAGACATATGACATTTAACGCATGTCATTGTGAAGTACCTGATAAACATTGTTGACAATTTTATAATATAAATGGAGACTCTGTCTCCTTTTCATACATCTAACAAAACAAAGACAGTTTACCTCAACACAATACACCCAGAACCTCCATAGCACAACCTAGTCACATAAGTCTTTCAAATTCCTATAATTATATAAAATGTAGTCTCTTTCTCATTTCTAATATGACAACTTCAATTTCAAAGACCAATTCTTACTTGTCCTCTTCCCAAGCTTCTGTTAGCACACTCCTGTCAGTAAGCAGCTCTTATTCCTTGAGAGTCCTTTGTTCTGCTAGATTGTCAACATGCCAAACTTGCTACTATTCTCTATATCTAAGGCATTGCAAATCACAGCAATGCCTCAGCAAGCAATCGCTTGTGTAGGTGGAATAAGATGCAATATTTTATATAAACAGAAATCATTACAATTATATATAGATCAATTTAGCCATGTTGAACCATGCAAACAACAATTCAATTATCATTTAACTTGAAATCATTCAACATTTATCAGAATCATGAATCCATGCCAAAATAGAAGGAATACCAATGCATCAGTACAAACACGTTATTTGAAAAGCAAAGTATGCAATCACATGTCAAACTTACAAATCATTTACATTTCTTGATACTAGTCTTCGCTCTTACAAGCCATTTCACATATCAAATACCAACACGTTATTGTGTGTATCAAGTACACAGCAAACAATATTATTCTCTTTGGCGCAGTGGGTTAAACCCAAAGACACACCTCAAGGCTTTGCTCCTAAGAGACTGGTAGCTCGTCCAGCCCAAAGGCCTGCCTACATCATAATGAGTCTGTGGCCAACCCACATCATAACGACCTCCCAGAACGCGTCAAACTCCCCAAACAATGAGGCTCAGGGACTGGTAGCTCGTCCAGCCAGGAATCGGTAGCTCGTCTAGACCGAAGGCCCGCCCACATTATAATGACTCTGTGGCCCACCCACATGATAATGACCCCTTTCGCTCTTACGAGCCAACTCACAATTTTTTGGTATCAGTCTTATATTTTCTCACATAATTTACAATAATGTATAGCTTTTGCATGAACAGTTTAATCATGGTTAAATTTTATCATGCACATTCATCTTGCATTTTATATAAATTGAAAAGACTTATTTCAATGCTCAAATTTCATATACAAATACGTATATAACAAAAATATTAGCAATCTCAATTCCAGCTACCTCAAATAAAGATCTTCAGGTTCTTTGAAGCAAATAGCATATGCGCCTGATCAATCACACCTCTGCAACAATACAAACACTCATTTAGATATACAATTCTAGGACTTCTCTTAGCTTTTCCAGGATGAAAGCTCCCTCTATGTTAGTCCCTGACACTAGTCGTCACAAGACGAAATGACAGTACTTATTTCTAGGCTAAGAGAGTTTCATTAGCTATTGGTTGATAGCTAGTTGAATGACAAGCAGTTATTGGATTTTCTAATCCACGCCATTGGCCCTGGATTGGCTACCCACCACTCTTCTTAAGTGATTGCAAGTCACTTTTACTGTTCAGTGGTCTTAACCCTTGATTCTTACCCAGATTAACTCTTGGTTTGGAGCTGAGTGTTATTTCCCATACTATAGTTTTCAATACAACCTATAATTGTATTCTTAAATCAGGCTGATATAATGAGCATCATGAACAGTTCATATCACTCAATTTCTTTCTGTTAGTTCATCCAAATTCCATATTTTATATCACATCTAAGCTAATTCACGGTTCAGGAATCCACCTGTGACCTCTAATCATTGATTTGACATCACAAGGTGTCTGTTTAAATAGTGGCAGATCGGATGACCTATATCATCTAATCCGTTTCACTTCAATTTCATATAATTTTAGTCATCCTATCATTTTTGATGACGAGGAACTCATCTGTGATGTCTGATCGTCGATCAGACATCACGAAGTTACTATGTGAACAGTACTCAATCGGACGGCTGAGATTGTCCAATCGATTTTTAGCCTAAATCTAACTTTTTTTGTGTGATCCGAGCTACGTCATGCCCTAAATTACCTATCCCTAAGATTTGATTTAAAAATGGACGGCTAGATCGTCCCTAAACTTAGATTGCATGTAAAACCGTACGGATTTATCCAAAAATCAAAATTCACGAATTGGGTTTTGTAGATCTCACCTTCTAGATGTGTTTCCGTGTGTTTTCCACCCTTGAATGGGCTGAATTGGTTCAGATCAGTCGCGAAACTTCCAATCTTAGCCATGCGACGTTTCCCTCTTCAATCGACGGTCGAGATCACATCGGATTCCTCAATGACCTTGGGGGTTTTGTTCAGCTCAATGTGCTGAACAACCTGACTAGACAGATTGTCGATTCGAGCCGACGTCGTCTCTGGCTACAGTCTAGAATCCGGCGACCTAGGAAAACCCTCATTTTCCCTTCCACGCCTACACGCAGCGCTCTCTCTCTCTCTCTCTTCTCCTCTCCGACTGTTTCCCCCTCGATTCGTTCTCTGTTACCGGTGCGACCTAAGGTTTCCAGGAGCACCGAGTTTCCCCCTTCTCACCTTCTTCTTCTTCTTCTTCTTCTTCTTCTTCTTCTTCTGCTTCTCTCCCTCTTTCTCCCTCACTCTCTCTCTCTCCCGTCCTTCCCGGCGTCGGGTTTCTCTAACGTTGTCTTCCTTTTTTTTTTTCTTCTTGTTCTTCGTCAATGCGGGAACGGACCTAGCGTCTGTTTCCTCATTTTGATATGGGGGTGCCAATATCAATTTGGCCCCCCCTTCTTTATGATTTTCGATTTATTTTTTTACCAGAATACCCTTTTGTCTTTCTTATTTTATTTTAAATGTTACATAAATACACACAACGTACGTAGATACCTTTATAAATACATGTATTTATGTTTGTAAAAACATTATCACCTACGTGCATGGCATGCATGAAGGTGATAGGAAGATTATACTTTGAACAGATGAGATCTCTAGTATCAATTAGTAATTAGTATCAATCATCTTGATCCTGTACCATCAGAACTAACATTTACTGGTTTGTTTTGTCTTCTCTTAGTGGTTTGCTTCATGGTGGATGTAAGATATATGATGTGGACATTGACAAACATGAAAAGAGACTTGAAGGAGGTGCACTTCTTTGTAAACCATCTAATTAGAGGAAAAGGGTACCGTTTAAAAGAATTTTTTCTGTTCTCCTTGTTTTAATAACAACTAGCGTTTGCAATGAGCTCTAATTGAAATAGCAGGGGCTTCGTGTCAGATGTTACTGTTCTGTTTGGACTCGTGAAAGCAAGAATAGAATTGCCGCACTATTCAATAGGGCATCTCTAGTGTTAGTAGAGAAGGGGAGCCTTGGCGCCACAGTAAAAGTTGTCGTCATGTGACCTTGAGGTCACGGGTTCAAGGCATGGAATCAGCTTCTTGCAAAATGCAAAGTAAGGCTGCCTACTATAGGCCCTTGTGGTCTGCCCCTTCCCTAGACCCCGCATAGGCGGGAGCTTCGTGCACCGGGGCTGCCCCTTTTTAGTGTGAGTAGGCTACTGCACCATATTTTAGGTATTCCCTCTTTGTAGTTGGTCTTCTCCTATATCATATGCAGATATCTCCTGCAGGCCAAGATCTTATGTCCAGCACCAGATGATTCTGATACTTGTATTTTGGATACTTCATAGGTCTTTCTGTTATCAAAATGACACGTGCTTCAAGCATACGTCATAATATTTGCATGTGCATTTTTCTTCGTGTGTGTGTGTGTGTGTGTGTGTGTGTGAATCTTACATATGTTATTTTTCAGCTGTATTATAAATTTCATTTTTTAAGACAGATTTAGTTTAGTTATTTGGTAATTGTTTAGGTCTGTGATTACATTGGACTGCATCATTGTATAAATCCTAACATACTTTTGGTTCCACAAGGAACACGTATGTGCTATCAAAATCTTGTTGACATGAGATAACTCAGATGGCCCTCACCTAATTCCAAACAGGAATGCCATAGAAACAGTAAGACCTGCAAATTAAATGGTTTAGCTTTTCTTGGCAGAAGCCTTCGTGAAACTTGATTGATCAGCTCTTCAGGTGATGTCAGTAGCAAATAGCCAGAATTGTGCTCGCTGGTCACATCTTAGACTAGGCCATGTGCACAATGGCACAGGCCTGTAAGCATGTCTGGTGGTGAAGAGCTCCCATTCTTTCGCTATTTTCTTTATTTGTACGTGTTATATGTCCTCTCTGATGTATGTGATATCCTATATCATATCCATGTCCTTGGTGTAGAAGTAGTGAATCACATCTCTTTCCTTACATTTCGTAATTGCATTATATCTAGATCTGAGTGCTGCAGGTCCTCAGCTGATTGAGCCATGCTAGGTCAATAAGCTTTGTTATAGTGTATCTAACCTTTCTGTAGCTGAACCATGATGATCAAAATCACATGAACTGGTCCTTTAGTGCAATACCTTCAGACTGATATGAATTCTGTAAGAAGAATACCAGAAACAAATAACTCTGAGTTGTATATATACCTGGAAAGCGATTTCATGACACTAACATATGGTGATTTCTATGTTATGGAAATATGCTTTTTCAGCGTTGAGGCATAAACTTTTGGATCTATTTGAATTTATTTGGCTTTGTTACTTCTGATTATGATTTTATTTCTTTTTAAGCATCCACACATTTTGATTTGTTGTGCAGTGCATTTTCTGAACAAGAGTAACCCAATGTTATGAAAGGAATTTGATCAGTTACAGATTATAATTGTGGCTATCAGGAGTTAGATTTCTTGTGTGAGGCCAAAAACAGCGAGAGGTGTTTGTATAACTTCAAGAAGTTATCTCCGCACATTGCTGACTATGTGTATGCCCCAAAGGTCTTTTGGAATTTAAGTACCTCAAAACTTTTGACCATGGAATTTATGGATGGAGCTGGAATAACTGATGTCAATGCAATTCGAAGACTTGGACTTCGACCAAAAGAAGTGGCTAACTTAGTAAGTTGCAGCATCATATATATTAAGCAATGATCGTATATGTTTTATGTGAATGATTAAAGGTGGCAAGCTGTTTTACGTAATCCTTTTCAAAGTGATCTGAAACATAATCAAGTGGACTGCAGCATGGATAGGTCTATCACTTGCACTATCCATGCCATCTGATCAGTGACATCCGAAGGATAGTTACAGTGAGGCACGGAATATATTATTTTCAATAGCCAATGAACCCATTGATCAGATGGTCAGGTGTAGGTCACTCTTATGGATAATTTTGACTCCATATACATGAAGACATATACAGAAGAAATGCTTCCTGGAAATACTTTCTCCCTCACCCCATTGAAAAAATTATGCACTGCTAAGTTTCATCTGAAATTGTGCAGGTTAGCCAGGCATTTGCAGAGATGATTTTTAAACATGGATTTGTGCATTGTGATCCACATGCTGCCAACTTGCTGGTTCGGCCTATGCCTTCTGGAAAACTTAATATTTTAGGTAAGAGATTAATTATTTTGTTGCTTTTGTGATATGCAATATCTTCTATACATAACCTATGATATTTGCACTGTGATTTTCTTTAGAGTTGTAGGCTTATTTACAGAAATAGCATCTGAGATTCTACACTTCATGATACACAACATTTGGCCATGCTCCATATGGGGTTGCCTGTGTGTTGCTTGAACAAAAATGTCTTGGAAGGGCTTTTATCACAAAATACAAAGCAGATGTTATATTGTCTAGAGACCAGGTTTAGTGTCGGAGACAAACTATGAGCTTCTTTCATAGAAGGCATCTATGAAGTCTTAAATTAAAAGTAAAGTTATATAAATCCCAGTTTCCAAATGGCAATCAGTGCAAGTAGACAAACTAACCCTGGGTAAATGGTGAAAATTCTTATGATGATTGCAGATGTATAGGCTAACATGATAAAAGAAGAATAACTCTGGCTCAACTTAGTTTAACCCTTGAGCACCTGTGATCTGCCAAATGAATGTACTAGTTCAAACTATTTCAAACTATATTTCACCCCTCAAAATTATGAGTTCATGGAGACCAAAATATCAGTTGCACAATTGTCAAAGATGGCTGACATTTAAATCTTTGGAATAGGTTGACATTGTCATTTCCTTCCAATCTTGTCTAAATGTGTGCGTCAACGTCTTGGTGGTATTTATTTCTTAGGAGGGCCTACTAGTTCACCACTGATATGATGTTTAAATAAAAGGTTTAAAGCTCTAACATTTGTTGATTGGTAAATCCTATGTAGTCGCAGGCGCAAGGGGTGTGCCTTGCACCTAGAGGGACTAGGCGCACCTAGTCACTTGACTAGGCATCAAGGCGCAAAATTAAGGATTTTAAATAATTTAAAAAAGAAAAAAATTCAGAAAAAATCTTAAAAATTGCAAAAAAGAAGAAGAAGAAAAAGCATAGAAATATAAAGATATGAATAAATACTTGTCAACAATACAATAACAAGTTAACAACCTAAGGAGTAAGGACTTAAGGTTAAATCAAACAATTATACACATAGAAGTAAGTTGAGACTTGAGAAACATACAAATACAATAAACAATGAAACAATAGGGAGTAGCAGCTTAATAGGGAGGGATTACTCCCTCAATCTGCTGTGGTCTCCTCATCATCGCCATCATCTTCCTGTAAATTTAGGAACAATAAACAATCAAACAACAGTTTTGTAAATAAAGTAAAGCAAATGTTAAAGTTAACTATTAAGACTTAAGAGCCATTTTCCTGCACCTCTTCCTCATCAGGAAGATCAAGACCATCATCAGAAGCATCTCCCTGAGAGATGTTGACATCCTCATCGCCTTACTCTTTTCCAACATCCTCATTTGGTTCTTGATGAACATGAGCTTGAGATTGAGAAATGTGGCTCCCCCTCTACCCCCTCCATCGCCTCTGGTATTGCCTAGTAGATTGAGCATCTTGTTCACTTGATTCTTCGGCAAGCTTAACATCTAACCAGGTGAGGTCATCACCTTGATGCACTAGATCATCTCTAGCATCTTCTTAAACAATCCACTCATCACTTTCGTCGACCTCTAGTAACAGAATAGGATCTTTATACGTTTGCATTTTCAAATGATCCTCATGTCGACGACGAATGCGCTGATTGTATTGAACGTATACTAGATCGTTCAATGTCTTAGCATACAGCCTATTCATCTTCTTAGTGTGGATCTGAAAAAAAAAGAAAAAGAAAAAAAAAGTAAATATAAATTTAGAATACAATAAATGTTATACTAAATTACTAATAACTAACTACTAGTACTACATATTAATATCTAAGTAGCTTACGTTCTCGAAGACACTCTAGTTGTGCTTGCAAGGAGATGCACTACATATTTGGGAGAGGACTTTAATGGCAAATGTTTGAAGATAAGGGGCTTCAGCCCCAAAGGTAATCCACCACTCACCTACATTAGTTGAAAAAAAATTAAAGTTAGAAAAATAAATAAAATATAGAAGTTAAAACTTAAAACATAGGATAACATAAAATACTTACAAGGGGCTGGGGTTTTTCTTTTGCGTATTGCCAGGTCATTGCCAAACAAGCCTCTAGCATGTCTGTAGAGAGATCTGATCTATCACTATGTCAACCTCATCTCCATCATATAACCTACTAATGGCATGCATTAGACCATTCTTGATATCACCGTTACTCTCAATTTCAATGTTATGGTCATAATAGAAGGACAGGTTGAGGTAATATCCCGCTGCATGCAAAGGCTGGTGAAGTTGAGAACTCTAACTATTGTTTATAATCCTCCAAAGATGAGTGGCCTAGCGCTCATCCCCTGGTAGATTGGCTTGAATCTTGTCTTTGGCCTTGATTATAGCGTCAAAGATGTATCCCATTGCTGGCTTCTCCTCACTATCCAGTACCTTCAAAACCTCTATGAGTAGAGCCTTAATCTTCAAACAGAAGAGGAAGTGGTTCTAGAAGTTGGTGCGCGATACAATCTTTTCAGCTCTTTTACCCTCAGGCCTTTTTGGCCATTTACTGTTCATCCACTCTGAATAGTGGAACAGTGCCCTCAACTCTGTCTTAAAATTGTGGATGTTCTCTAGGCTCAAGAAGTTGGTGGCAAAGCACATCATTGCAAGTTTGACCAAATCCCTTTTTTTTGTAAACCTTCTTATAAGATGAAGGACGTGTGTGGCTATATATAAAAATCGTCATCACCCTAGCTTCTACCACAGTTTTCTTCACAACTGGTAATTTTCATATGTCCTCTAACATCAAATCAATGCAGTGAGCTGCACAGGGGGTCCAATATAAATGTGGTCTCCTCACCATGAACTCCCTTCCCGCAACAACATAGTTGGAGGCATTGTCAGTTATGACCTAAAATACAAAAAAAGGTCAAATTTTATAGGATGAACTTGCATTACATGCTTATAAACAATTTAAAATACCTAATAACTTATAAATATAAAATTAAACTATTACCTGAACCACATTGTTCTCTCCAACTTCATCAATCACCTTTGCCAACATGTCAAGTATTAGGCTTGTACTCTTGACATGTGCAAACCCATCAATAGATTTCAAAAAAACTGTCCCAGTTGGACAGTTCACCAAAAAGTTGACTAGGGTGCGACCCTTACCATCGGTCCACTAATCTGACATGCTGGAGCGCCCATACCGATAAAGGCATAATACCATGGAGTACTCTTGTTGTTAGTGTTAGTGTCACCTTGAGACTTAAAAGTAATTTACAATAATACAATGATGCAAAAAAGGACACTGAACACATACCTAATCCAATCACCTCTACGCTGATCTATGTGCTCTTTTGTCGCCTTTACTTGCTTTTGAAGAAAATTCACCCTCAACTCGTGATACGAGGGTACCTTGAAACTTTAGTCACATAAGATTATATGATATAAGATTAGATAAAAGGCTAAAACAAATATATAACTATTTATTATAAAAAAATATAAGATATATACCTGGACCATGTTGCGCAATTGCATCTAACATAGTCTAGAATGAACGACTACGAGCAGCATTGAATGCAATGCTATGTTCATAGAACCAAGAGGCGATGTAATCATATGCTCTTGTTCTAAACTCCTTGTATGCTCGATTCATTGTCATCTGCTACATGGGTGCCTTTCCCTTACCTTTACCCTGAGCCTCAGGGTTAGTAGCAAAGAGATAATTAATAGGCCCTTTTTGTTTGTTGTGTGGGCATCTTACACCTCTTATCCCCAATGGAAATACCTGCACCTCATCCTCATCATCATGCAAGCCAAACAAATTTTCTGGCTGTTCTATCTCCCTTGTTATTCTCTCTCTAGTCTCTTTCTTCTTCTTTGTTTCATTCATATAATCTAAATTTTTTTTAGATATCTCAGAAGAGACTAGAGAGCATTTTTTGGCATTCCTATGCCCACCTGTCAAATGTTGTTTTAATCTAAATATTCCACCACTATATCTATTCCCACAAAGCTTGCACCATACCAAATTTTTAACATTTGGATCCCATGCCTCTGCATATTCCCACCCTGGATCCATTACTCTAGAAGTAGCATTGGTGGAGCCCCTTAATGATGACATATTGTAGTATCAATAGGAAATAGGAATACAAGAAACTACTAGAGTGGAATGGAAAGTGGAAACAAATCAAGCAATTAGAGATTCAGAAGCGGAAACCTGCAAACAAATAGAACAACAAAATAAAATAAGTAAAAGGGCAGCCCCGGTGCACGAAGCTCCCGCCTATGCAGGGTCCTGGGAAGAGGCGGGCCATAATGACCTAAAGTAGGCAGCCTTACCTTGCATTTTTGCAAGAGGCTGATTCCACGCCTTGAACCCGTGACCTCAAGGTCAACATGATGACAACTTTTACCGTTGCGCCAAGGCTCCCCTTCAACAAAATAAAATAAGTAACAGTACAAAATAAAAAATTTGTTGTTGTTAGTGAAAAAAAAAAGTAAGAAAAAATATCAAAAGATTATGTTGATAGGTTATTTTTAGCATTCCTATCATCCTATGATGACACTTACACATTTGCTACAAAAACGAAAA
Source organism: Warburgia ugandensis (assembly GCA_035236585.1). Taxonomy (NCBI): domain Eukaryota; kingdom Viridiplantae; phylum Streptophyta; class Magnoliopsida; order Canellales; family Canellaceae; genus Warburgia; species Warburgia ugandensis. The sequence continues at coordinate 47,691,180 of CP141138.1, read as the reverse complement.
AAAAAAAAAAAACCTTACTGTTTTTTTATTGTTTTCTGTCAAAAATAACAACAACAAAAAAAAGACAGTGAAAAAATTAGTCAATCAAGTTCATGGGTCAATCGTTTTTAGCATTATGATGGTGAGGATATGCATATTTGCTTAAAAAAAATGAAAAATATACAGATTACTGATGTATTTTACATTTTCAGGAATTTTTTTTACAGAAAAATACAAATATAGTGCATAATACACTAAATCAATGAAAACGGATGGAAAGAATGAAATGGAGTTTTTGTTTTTACCTTTAGAGTATACATATGTTGAGTTTTTAAAGAAAAAAGAAGCATTATGCAAAAAAAAATGAAAAAACAATACTGGATTTACGATATTTTTATAGAAAAACGAAAAAAGAAAAAAAGAAAGTAAATAGAAATTACAATCTTACTATTCTTACCTCAATTACTTGGATTTGGATTGAAGATTACTCGTTCAGAAAGGAAGCAGTGGAATGGGGAAGAAGAAGAATGAAAAAAAAAACCCGTAAGTAGGGTTTTAAGTGATTGTCGATGTGCCTGAAATCGGGGGCGCATTAGGTGCAAGGCGCATCCAGGTGTGTGACTAGTCACTGTGCCTAGTTGAAGTCGAGTCGCATGGCCAACGCCTTTTTGCCCCTAGCGACTTGTCGTGCCTGTGACTACATAGGGTAAATCTGCTTGTTTTTTAAGAAAGGTTTGCAATTAAAATTTTGAAATTATTTTATGCTAACTTTACAAAAATTATATTGATAATTGTTTGTCTGACTCTTTAAGGCCATCTTAATGGAAGTGGTAGAATCTTGGTGTTGTATTAGAGCTTCAAATTTGTTACACAGAATCCTTAACCCCTGAAGCATTTACTTCCATTGGTCATTTGAACTTCTGATGAAGCTGGAAGAGTGGAATGTCAAATCACTGAAAATGCCAAAAGTAGTATTACAAAAGTTCTAGTTGCCTTTTTGCCTCTTGATTTGATACCTTTTGGCAGACATCAGGAAGTTTTTCCATCTGTCCCCAAGGGACCCGTACTCAGCACTTAATTGCAAAGCAGCCAGGCAGCTATATCATCTTGTCTGTAGATGTGGTATTTTGTTGGCCAGCAACTTGGACCGTGGATTTCATATCATACTGTAGTAAACTGAGTTGAATATCCAACTGCACCCCTCCTCTTCTCTCTCTCTCTCTCTCTCTCTCTCTCTCTCTCTCACACACACACACACACACACACACAGAGTGATGCCTCACTTGAACTTGAGAAGGAAATCATCATCAAAGCCTTATCTCGATTAGGGGTTGGCTACATGAATCTTGTTCCTCTATTCTCCTCTATCAAGGGTCATGGCCTCATTTAGTCCAAAAGTTCTTAAATCTTTTCTCACTACTTCTATCCAAGTCCTTTTGGGCCTACCCCTTGGCCTTTTAGAGCCTTAACTTGGATTGACTAACTCCTTCTAACAGGTGCCAATTTTGGAACTTGAGAAGGAAATCCATGTATATTTTTGTCTTCTCTGAGTGTGCTTATCTGATCTCGTCTATACATATGATGATTTTCTTTAACATCAACTCAGATTCTCAGTATTAATTGAAATTTAACAGTCTATTTGAATTTTGAGAAGGAAATGAATGTGTATGTTTGGCTTATCTGAGTAATACATTTGGCGGTTCTTACATACAGGCAAGAAAAGACCTCAGTTGATACTGCTTGACCATGGTCTATACAAAACTCTTGATTTTCCAACAAGAGCAAACTATGCTGCACTATGGAAGGTACTCCTAGTTTTTGAATTGCTTCAGGATTTTCTCTTCCATGCTTGCCAAGCTATTGTTCTTGCTGATTAATAATTTGCATCTCATCATTTGACACTTGATGCAGGCTTTAGTGTTTGCTGATGCTAATGCAATAAAGGAAAATAGTGTGAAATTGGGTGCAGGAGAGGATCTCTATGCACTGTTTGCTGGGGTTCTTACAATGAGACCATGGAATAGGGTCATTGATCCAGCAGTTGATCATTTGGTTCTACAAGGCAATGATGAAGATCGTTCAGAACTTCAGGTGATCTCTTGATACTTTGGGTGTTTAGAGCAATTTTCTCAATCTTTTGGAAATGTATGTTAGAGTGAGTATTTGCACTGTTGTGGATGAATTGTATGACCCTCTTTTCATTTATGTGGAAGCTTTTACTGTAGATTTTCTTGTTTTTTTACTAGTCTTGCTGAACTTTCATGCTTTTACTGTGTTTCTCATAGCCTGGTCAGCTCTTAATATCTTGATTTCTGAACTTTGGGGCCTTTTCACTTTTGTTTTTCATGCCTTTCCCTTCCGAAAGATTTCCTAACCATTCAAATACACACATGCGCACATACATACTCTTTTAGGAAGCTTATATGCTAGATTTATAGGAATTAGATGGACGTTGGCCATGTTCTAGTTTGTAGGTAATGAGCAGGATCACCATCGAATGATTTGAGTTGTTATCATTATGGCCACATCATGGATCTTTCTTTCCCATTGCTAAGTGAGATACTATGAGAGCTTTATGCAAAGAGAAAGACATAAGTTAAGAAAGAGCAATATACACACAGATGAAAGCACCTGCATAAACAAAACAAGAACAAAAATGATAAGAATTTTTGAATGGGTTGTTGTATGAAATTCTCCTCATCAACGATGATGATGTAGTATAGCATGCAAAATGACCTAACCTATAATTGATCTACGGTCCTAATTAAGCTTCAGATCTAGGATTCAAGAATTTAATGCAGGATAAGAAAACATGCAGCTTAGAAATCGTCTGTTAAAAGAGAAGGTAGAAAAGTACCGACTTACAGAACAGGATGAAACAATAGTAATTCAGCTTCCTACCAAACGCGGCTTCATGCCCATGGGAAGGAAGCTAGAATGAGGAATCCAACAAGTGTAACGAAATTTTCATTCCTTATTCATTTACTTAGACAAAATAGAAAAATATCTTAAGTAGGAGACATGTAACTCTAATCTAGAAAAAAGACAATTATCCCTGCTTAAGTCACAACATACTAAGAAACCTAATACCCTTAGTGGTAAATATCCAAAGTAAACTAAACTATAACATAACAATGAAAAAAATGTGGGATGATGATCCCCATCAATCTCCCTAATTAAAAGGACTTCAACCCTGTCGAAGTAGGAATATCGAACATCCCAAGCGTATGCGTGCTTAATGCTTGGTCTTCAAATGCATATACATACACTTGGCTCATCAATAAAAATACTCTAGGCATGTAGTTTTCCAATATGGGTTCTTTAAATATTGTTTGCATACATGGGTCTTCAATCATCTTTTGCACGTATATCTTCCTAGGGTGAGCACTTCACTGTAGTATATATGTACGTGTAAGAGGTCTTTTGCTCCTAAGGACCCAACAAAATAGGAGCCCTCCTCCGCCGCCTCTTATATATCCTAAAGTTGTGTCCAGGGTGGCGATCATTATCATGGTCGCCTTGTGGGGAAGGCAGGGCTTGTTGTATAGTAAATTGTCAATAGTAATACAAAAGGTCTGGATTTAGGAGTTGAAGCTCATATTCTATGAGTCAAGTACAATTAGAAGCAGACCTGTCCTTACTCTTGATAAGGAATTTTTTACAACCCCCTTATCTAGTGAACACTATTTGTGTAACACCCCGGGTTTTTAAGATATTTTTTTTTTATATTTATAATAATAATAGCATTTTTAATAAGAGCATTTGGGATCCCATGAGAAAAGTTTTATTTATCATTTTACTAAACATCTCTTAAAAACTCCGGGTGTTATTTTTCCTTTCTCAAAATGTCACATATATAATTTAAAACATAAATAAAATTTTATGATAATAGATTTAAAACAGTACTCGTATCAATCAACTTCAAATGAATCGGCGCCTTTATTTTGAATCAAATAAATATCCAAAACACAATAATAATATGGCCCAGGGTCTATCCATCATAACATCCCATATAAATGTCCAACATATGTCTAAACATCTCAATCAAATCTATAAAATAAAAGTATATAGTCTATAATTAAATTCAAATGGTAGTCCTGTTTATTAACTCACATCACTGTCTATCAATCAAGTAAAGGAATCCCCCATTGCTATCACGATTTCTCAACGGTCTTGCCCTTCCTGATGTGGTGCTCGAGATCTGAGGCATTGCAAAACAAAGCAATGCCTCAGCAAGCTATTGCTTGTGTAGGTACATAGACAATTAATAAAATAAATGAAATAACAGTAATGACAAAATAAAATATCTATCGTTTATGGCGATAAAATCATTATAACTCATGTCAACATAGTATCAATTTCTCAAGTATGCTAAAACATGCATTCCACGGATTTAAAACATAATATGAATCAATGTAAATGAGCATACAATAATAATAATGGCACCCTAAGGTAATGGGTCCCACAAACATCATATAAATAAATATCACTGATCATGAGTACTCATATCCAACCTCTGAGTGTCACCACACCCAGGCATATCATCTCATCACTATGCTCATCATGCAAGCATACATAATAAGAGTATGGACCGTTATGCCATAGTGGCAACCCTCCATGTGTCTCAACCACCGCCGCTTCCCGTCGACACCATAACGGAAGACTTAGCGTCTGTCCCCATGGAAAGGCCTAGACCAGTAGTGTGGACTATCCATGTTACCAAACCCCTACCGAATGCCATCTACAGGCAGGTATCTATTATATCACAATCTCATCACATCACAAATCTTAGAGGGTGGTGGCCGGCCCTATCCCTCCTAGCATGACCCCCATCAGGTGAAAGCACCCGTCATAAAACATAGAAATACAGAAATCATGTGTATGCCAAACCGAAGAGCACTCGTAGCTCGAAATTCCCAAGGCACGCGCCCTCATCCTGGGGTTAGCCTCTAAAAGGACCAGCTAACAAGCCTCTATTCTTATTTCCACGCAAATCCATGCATTTCAAATATATAATAAGAAAGAAGTCTCTATTTAAGCATAAATAAATAATATCATACTCATACAAACATTTGTTATGGGTTTATTCAATAAAAGATTTCAATTTGTAATAATCATAATGTACTATAAGTCTCATGAAATCAACGGCTAATAATAAATGCAATTTAAAACACAATCACTCATGATGCTATGTTTATGCATGGTTTTAAAATCAAGGCAAAGCATTAATTGTCGTCACCTACCTCAACGTGAGATCACTTAGCTTGCTAATAAATCCCCTTAACTGGTATGTTCAAGTGCACCTGTCCATGTCACATCACTATTTTAAAAAATTTCTAAATTAAAAGTGGGCATTTATAAGTTTTTAAGCTAAAACTTGGTTCACGTTGTCAATACGGTCACAACGCCTCTTTCAGATCGTGATTTGGACTCCTATACCTCTCAAAAATCAAGTTTTAAGAGCATATATATGTAAAATGGGGCCTGACCGACCACCATAAGTGATTTGCACCAGCGGTGCTGGTTTACACCGGTTTACACTGGCATAAACCGGCATCAAGAAGACGCTCGCCACCGAGAAGCACAGTGGGGACGCGTCACGGTCGCCAAGATGCTGCACGTCCCGTCCTTCCGTGACCGCTCATGCGGGCTTTCCCGCGCGAGCAGACCCCGCGTACGCGCGCGACAACTGCTGCCCGTGCGGCGTCTCCGTTGGGGTGTCCTGTTGGGCATCTCGGCGTCAGCACTAGGGCGCTGACGTGGTCGACGCCACCGGAGAAGACGATTGGATTTCGGTCTCCTCCGGCAAGCCTACAGGCGTCCAAATCTTGCTATTTTTGCACCGCTTTTCTCAGAATTTCGTCTAGATTTCATTTCTACCCTCCTTTTGTATTGATTTTTCCAAAAACTATGTTTTTTATACGATTTTTGCCAAGTTCCTAAAAACTTCCCTAGGTACTGGTTTTCATGTTTTCCGGCAATACCAGCCGTTGGATCTCTTCCAAATTTAAAGGGTTTGATCTTGGGTCTCTTATACACTATGTGGACGGTCCGATTTGAAATCAAACATGGTTTCCTCTGTGGATTTGCACTTCAACAATAGCGCACCTAAAGTTCCAGGAAAAACGTTTTTCCTGGTTTTCCATGTATTTTGTATTTTTCAAATATACTTATTTAATATAAAAATCAGGGTTTAAGGCTTATCTCGTTTTGTTGGTCGTTGATGGATGTTGTTGGAGCTCTACTCACCAGAAAACTTGAAATTTCCGGAGTTGGGGTTTTTGAGTAATACTCAGTGAAAACGGAGAAAGGTGGAGTGTTTTGGCGCCTGAGGGGGGAGATATAGGTCGTAGAGTTTAAGGGAAAGGGAACTCTTCCCTTTCACGTCTCCTTCTGGCGATTTCTCCTGCGAAATCGCTGGATCTGGTAGAGACATGTAGAAGAAGGGGGGTGTTGTTATCAATTCGGGACCCTATGTTTCACGTCTCTGCCAAATTACCAATTTACCCTTATAAGTTCAACGGCTCATAACTCCTTCATTTTAGCTCCGTTTTCTGCGTTCTTTATGGCGTTGGAATCCTATCGACGAGCACTTTCAAATTTTTAAGTTTTCAGGATCAAATTCCATCTTAAAATTTTTAATTTAATTTATTTAACAAATTCTTAATTTATACCAAAAATTAAGGATATTACAATTTGATCGTTAAGTATGTCCTCTACTTGATCTTTTGTTGGACGAACCTATGGTAGTGGAGGTAATGGCTGCATGGGTGGGGCATGGGGCCAAGGGCTCTGAATGGGCTAGTTGCGATCAGTGCTCGGGTCAGGGTTAGGATTAGGATTAGGGTTAAGATCAAGATCAATGGGTGAACTGCTGGGGTGACGAAAAGGAACTAGATCCTTCACATTAAGCACTGAACTAATTCCTCAATCAGGAGGAAGATTCAAGATATAAGCGTTCTCTCCTACCTTCTCAGTACTCAAAAGGGATTGCCACTACGAGCCTGTAATTTCTAAGCAACTCCTTGTGGAAATGATTCAGGTCTCATGCAAACCATGACATGATCACCTGACTAAAATTCCTTATATCGTCTGTGCATGTCAACAACAAATTTATATTTCTCGTTACTTAAACTAATCATTCGTTTGATCTCAAAATGCAAATCATGTATATGCTGTACAAAGTACTAGGCTGACTTAGATGGCTTATGTGATGTAGACATGGATATGAGATCTACAGGCATCCTAGGCTTGTATCTGTGAATGACCTCAAAAGGACTCATACCAATTGTCCTATTAACAGAATTATTATATACGAACTCAACAATTGCTAGAACGGTGTCCCAACTCCTAATATGCTCTTCCACTGAGCACCTCAACAAATTTCATAATGCTTCAATTCACAACTTCTATCTAACTATCCTTCTATGGGTGGTAAGCAAAGGAAAATTGAATCCTAGTGCCCATCATGTGCCATAGTGTCTTTCAACAATCACTAACAAACTTGACATCCCTATCAAATATTGTAGACTTTGGTAACCATGTAATTGGAATATTGATTAAAAAAATACTGACAATACTAAATGCATCAGCAATCTTCGAGCAAGGAATGAAGAAGGCTATTTTAGAAAAATGGTCTACAATGACAAATATGGAATCGTGCTTCTTGATAGTTTTGAGTAGTCCATGCTCAAATCTTACCATGGGGCATGTGGTACTGCCAAATGGGTGTATAATTCCATATTCTCTTTGCGCTTTGCCAATTGACAAGTACGGTATTGCCCAATAATATTGGCAATATCCCATTGGAGATTAGGCCCATAGAACCTATCAGAGACAAGAGCAATTGTCTTGTCACGACCGAAATGGCCAGTGACTCAACCTGCGTGGAGCTCGCAAATGAGAAAATCTCTTAAGGAAGTGTAGAGAATATACAAACGAAGGTCTCTAAACAAATATCTATCTTGCAGGAGGTAGTCCCTAGTACTCCATATTTGACCCTCAATCAGTGACGTTTAAATCTCTCCAAAATCCTGGCACGATGGATAATCCTCTCTCAAGCCCAGTAACCTCAACTTGTACAGTATGTAGTAATGCTACCTTATGACTCAATGCATTTGTAGGTTTGTTCTCGACCCCTACCTTGTGCTTAAACACAAATGAATATTCTTGAAGAAATTCAACCCAATTTGTCATACCACGAGTTTAATTTTTTTTGGTAACTGAGATATCGCAAGGCCTCATGGTCAGAGAAAAAAATAAATTTGTTCCATAATAAGTAATGCCTCTAATGTTATAATGCCTGAATGACTGCATAGAACTCCTTATCATAGGTGCAGTATTTCTGCCATGCGTCGTTAATTTCTCACTGAAAAGTGCCATGGGATAACTCTCTTAACTTAGATCTCCTCCTATACTTAAATCAGATGCATCGCACGCCATTTCAAAAACCTTTGAGAAGTCCAATAAGCGCATCGCCAGAGCTTCAGTCATCCGCTCTTTTGTTTCTTTAAATGCTTTGGATGCAGCGTTTGTTCATTTGAGCTCCCCCTTCTCCATGCAATTAGTAATGGGAGTCATAATGGAATTGAACCCACAAATAAAGAGATGATAGACGGTCACTAACCCATGGAAACTGTGGACCTCGTAAATATTTTGTGGCTCACTCCGCTCCAAGATGGACCTCACCTTCTTTGGGTTCACAGAGATGCCCTGAGAAGAGACCACAAATCTTAAGAAGATAATCTGTTGGAAAGCAAATGAACATTTCTTAAGACATGCACATGGCTTCTCTATCCTCAACTTCTCACAAGTATGCCTCAAGTGGATGAGGTGTTGTTCCTAGATTTGACTATAGATCAAGATGTTTAGAAGTATATGACCAGGAACTTGTCGATAAATGGCATCAGCATGTGTGCCATGATCCTTATGAATGCACTAGGGGCATTTGAAAGCCCAAAAGGCATGACCATCCACTCGTATAAACCATCCTTAATCATGAAGCCGGTCTTCCACTCATCCCCCAGACAAATATGGACCTAAGATAGCGGCTCTTGAGGTCAATCTTTGAAAAGATCGTGGCACCCACCATCATGTCTAGTATATTGTTTAGCCTCGGTATGGAAAATCAATACTTGACCATGATTTTATTGACAGCTCAACTGTCCACACACACCCTCCATAACCCATCTTTCTTGAGTGTGAGCAATGCGGGTACGGAACAAGGATTCAAGTTCTCCCGAATGAAACATTTCCTTAATAATTCATCCACATGTTTCTTCAACTCAGCATGCTCGGTAGAATTCATTTTGTAGAGAGGAAGGTTCAAAAGACTCGACCTAGGGATCAGATCTATATAATGCTGAATATTCCTCATGGAAGATAGCTCATCTGATAAATCATCAGGAAAAAGATCCTGATCCTCATGTAGAATAGGTGCTACCTCGCTAGGGTACTCTGAAGCTGGCAGCGATGAGATCTCTTTTGCCACCAGGTCATTGAAGAAAGGCTCATCTCTAATGCCCCTCACAGATGCAGCATTGTTGACAATGTGTAGGGCTTTAGTTTTTGCCTTGCCCTCCATGAATGTTTTGTTTGTTGCCTTCTTTTCGCTCAGGTGGTGCTTTGGGTGGTAGAGGATTGAGTCGAATGCTCTTACCATCATATAAGAAAGAGTACGAATTAGACTGGTTATAAATAGTAACATCCATATCATAAAGCCATAGCCTGTCTAAAATAATATGACATGCATCCATGGGTACCACATCATACCACAAGGTGTCCTTATATGCTAGAAATTCAATGGGAACCTGACACCTCTGAGTAATTGGGAGTGATGAAGAAGCATCAACCCACTCAACTCTGTAAGGTCTAGTGTAGGGAAGGGGTGAAAGTCCTAAACGAGAGATAGCATGGGTGGAAATGATATTCGTACAGCTCCCACTATCAATGACAACTTTGTAATTTTTTTCACCACTCTTGACATATGTATGAAAAATGTTTATCCTACACCAATCATCACTACCCTTTGGGTGTGTGAGAGCACACTTAACTACCATCACACATGGGGTATTACCCTCCCCATAGGGCCTACAGGTCTCTCACACCATAGCAACTCTCTAACTATTCTCTTTACGGGCCTCCTCATCGTTGGCCTCACCAACGGGCTCATAAACCTCCTCGAGCCATCCTTCATACCCATTGTCCACATCCTCGCCTTATATAAATAGGGATTTAGAGGTGGTCTTAGAAGGATATTGTGCAACAACATGTCCAAATCCTTGTATTACATCACCAATATAGCAGACCTATTCTAGAAGAAGGAAGCAGTTACGAATGATGCAAAGTTGTTACACAGGTCTGTTGAAAGATGATTTTCCAGTCAGTTGAGAGAGAATCATGTAGTTACAATCTAGTTGGTTAAGAGGTGTAGTTAGAATCCAATCTGTTGAGAGATGATTGCAGAAGATTAGGTAGTTACCAGCTAGAGATATACGATTGAGGAGGTTGGGAGGTGAAGATAAAAGGGAGGGAATTGGCAAGGGAGAGGGGGAGGAAAAACTAGGTAAGTGGGAAGTGCTGGGAGGAACTACGGTTCCTAGTCCTCGTGATCCTCCCCTTAATTCTGTTCCTGGTTCTATTGTCCATTGATCCTTTGAAATTCAAACGTTTATTCAATAAAATTAGCTTCACTTTCCTTCTTACTGGGTTTGCCACAAAAGTCGAACCAATAGATCTATCACCTTGACATAGATAATATCTAGTGTTGCTGTTTACCCTTGAACTCTCTCCTAACACAACCTTTCCTTTATCAACATTAGACACCGCAGTCACTTGAGTTCTAGGTTGTTGATTCCCAAATGTAGATTTAGCTCCAGATTTATACTGCTTAGTGAGTGACAGTTTGAGATACCGCTCTAATTCTTGTACTATCTAATAGGCATGATCTAAGGAATTTATATCATAGGGAATGAGTTCCTTTTGAAGATCAGCGCGAAGGCCTATTCTAAACCTAGACAAGGTCATAGGGGGATCCTCCCCTACATTGCACCTCATCATAAACTCATTGAACTGAGCAATGTATTAAGTGATAGACAGACTTCGATGACATAGGTTTTGCCATTGATCTAGTAACCTAGAATGGTAGAACAAGGGAATAAATTTCTCTGTCAGCCTTTCCTTCATGTTCTCCCAAGTGAAAATAGGTGGACGCATGGTTATAGCTCGCCGATGCTCCAAATTGGTGCAATAGGGCCTTGCTTGATCAATTATTTTAATCTTGGCAAATTGGATCAGCTGCTCTTCAGACATTCTATACCAGTCAAAGCAATGATCCATGTCCCAAATCCAGGTAAGAAATTGCTTTGAATTCAATTCGCCATCATAGGTAGGGGCCTCAAGCTTGACAGATTTCAGGGCCCAATTTTCAGCAATATGTGGCTTATTGTTGTGATAATGATGATTACCACCTTTTCTGTGGTTACCACGCTCTTGCATGACCAATCTAGCACGCGCATTACCTATGAGAGGTTCCAATTGCGACTCTAAGGCTTCAATGCGGGAACCCTGATCAGCTAATCGCGTTGTCAGTTCAACATGTTGGCTGATTACACAATCATTCAACTCAGCCAACTATGCCTGAATTTCATGAAGGATTTTGTCGAGTTGTGAATCTATTGGCTGGTAGGACTGACCATTAAGGATGGACATATACTACGATGTCCTGACACTTGACAACTAAATAGCCTATGACTCTATGGTAAATACCCTATACCTATATGCAATGCTCTAAATCTAAATGGAATGAGCACACAAGACCTCTAGAATGCAACTAAACACAATAATCTATAATGTGCCTCGCAGAGTTTGTCGTGGGTTTTAATTAGAAAACATAAATTAAATTACGACAAGCACTTTAACATGCAGAAAATCAGTCTTAATTGGCATGAATAGCTTATAATTAGTTACAGGATCTACAAGGTGCCCCAAATTTCTATCGATTAAGGTAAGATTGAATTTTCAATCCTGATTATCCCTCTAATTGACGAACAATCTTGATTAAGCTTTGAATCTAGGACTAAAGAATTTAATGCAGGATAAGAAATCTAAATTATTACCTATGCAAATCATGTAACCACACTCAGCTAAGAAGTCGTTTGTTAAAAGATAAGCTAGAAAAGTATTGCCTTATAGAACAAGATGAAATAATAGTAATTCGGTTGTACCGAATGTTGCTTCACGCTCATGGGAAGGAAGCTAGACAAGGAATCCACCAAGTCTAATGAAATTTTCATTCCTTATTCATAAAAAACTACTTATCCAAAAGAGAAAAAGATCTTAAGTAGGGGACAGCAAACCCTAATCTAGAAAAAGACAAAATTGCCCCTACTTAAGTCACAACACACTAAGAAACCTAATACCCTTAGTGGTAAATATTCAAAGCAAACGAAACTGTAACATAACATAAAAGAAACATAGGATGATCGTCTCCATCAGGTGAACTTGGTAGAAATGTAAATTTTCACTTGTAGCGGAGTGTGTGAACTTGATCTTAATTTCTGAAACCTTTTGCATGATTTTTTTTGTCTCAATAGTTAGACTCTTTAAATAGGTACCAGCTCACTGATATCAAGCAAAAAAGACACCTATGTTTGAATCTTTTCTTGTTTTTATCGCTTTCTTTTTTGCAAGACAATTGAAACTGTTTCTACATTTATGACTTTTCTGTCTTAGACTTGGGAAAGGGGTGCATTTGTGCAACAATTATAAGACTGGTGTTCTACAAGGCACATCTGTTTCATTTCTTTAAGAACGTTGGTTCTTTTTTCCTTTTATACCTCTCAGCCTTTGGCTCCATTGGTGAATAGCATCTTGGACATTATGATGTCTTATTAGTTCGAAAAGTGTAAATTCTTTGTCTCTATCAAATTTTCTGTTGCAAAATTTCTTTTCTTCTTATGTTGGATGAAGTGGATAAGTTTTTGAGAGTATTGAATACTTAACATTATTACCATTTGGCAGATGTATGCTTCGCAGTATTTCACTCAGATCTCAGAGCTTCTAAGAAGACTCCCACGTGTAATTCTATTAATGCTAAAGACAAACGACTGCTTACGAGCCGTCAATAATTCTCTGGTAAGCCATATTGTTCTACCATGCATTTTGAGAATCAAGAAAGATGCCTGTACTGCATGAAGTTTAATGTGATCATATCAGAAGTTTCTTAGTTACATAACATACATTACTTTGGTGCATCTATGTGGGTTCAGCCATACAGAAAAAGATGGAGCATCTAATGTGGGTTGTTGCATAATATTGTCTGCTTTTGTTACTTCTTGCATAGTTGACTATAGAATGGGTTGTTGCATGGTACTTTTTGTTATTGCTGATCTATTTGCCTAGTTGATGGTAGACTACTGCAAGGCGCATATTTCATCTGATTGCTTTTCATGGTCAGCCGTAAGAGTTGCATAAATGCAATTCAGTTATTTCCATTATGAGACAATTATATTGTTGCATATTCTCCTTTGATTTCATTGTTGTCTTCCTTTGATGCTGATGAGTATTTGTCAAGGCTTACTAATAACCAAAGAGAACTGTTTTCAAACATCCCTGCTCCAAGCTTGAGCTCACTAGTATTTATCTAGCTTTTCTTTTGCTCAATGCGGCTCTGGTTTCATATTTGAACTGTGGTGGCAAACTGATAAAAGGGCATTTGAAGTCTTTAGAAATGATTTACTGGATGTCCAATCAGTAGTAGTTTCTTGAATTCTAATTTGAAGTGCCGTTCAAATCTACTGAATGCCATGTCATATAGTACTTCAAAATGGCATATCCAAATAAATAAAAGGGCTGCCCAGTGCACAGAACTTCTGCATATGCAGGTTCTAGGGAAGGGAAGGACCATAAGGGTGAATAGTATGCAGCCTTACCTTGCATTTTGGAAGAGGCTGTTTCCCCGCCTCAAACCTGTGACCTCAAGGTCACATGACGACAACTCTACTGTTGCACCAAGGCTCCCCTTCAAATGGCATATCCAGATATGAATGCTAATAAAATCTAGCCTTATTTCCTTACACCATGCAACGGTAAAAGTTGTCATCATGTGACCTTGAGGTCACGGGTTCAAGGTGTGGAAACAGCCTCTTGTAAAAATATGAGGTAAGACTGTGTACTATAGGCCCTTGTAGTCTGCCCCTTCTCCGGACCCTGCATAGGCGGGAGCTTCGTGCACCAAGGCTGCCCTCCTTTTCTTTTCTTTTTCCTTAGACCATGCAATGTAGGAATTATTTTTGTTGCCAGTAGGATTAGCACACTACAGATTCTTAAGAACATTGAACATTTATATCGGTTGTAAATTACTCAGTCATCTTTTGCAGTTGCAAGGGTCTTCTGTGGATATGTTCTTTATCATTGGAAGAGTGTCATCAGAGGCAGTTGCTGAAAGGAAGACGTCACAAAGGAAATCCTTTTTGTTGAGACTAAGCATAATATTAGAGGAGATACTACTGGAAATCCGACTGCTTGGCATGAAAATTGCCTTGTGGATTCTACAGCTCAGGAGATCTCTGCCTGGGTGAAACTTGAGACCAGAGGCATCAGGTTTCCCCCTTCCAGTTTTGTATTAAGCTTTCGTTATTATCTCCATTGGAGCTTAATAAGTCTGTGAATAAACTGGCAAGTCGCAAATTGTTTATCATTGTCACAGAAGTGCTGAAATTTTTTCAAAATTATATACAATAATGTCATTATTTGCAGGGGCATGGAAAAAAATATGACCCCACGATTTGAGGAAAGGATTGCAAACGGAATATATTCTGGCAAATGTTCAAATTTCAGTGAGATGCAGTAGCTTAATAAGATATTTGTTTCTCTCAGTTAAAGGTCTTGTATTTTGGAGACATGTTCAACATCAATTTTGTTTTATGGGCTATGGCATTATTTTTAACCCCATGAAAGTGGGGGAAAGGTTGGAGATGAATCATTTGTACCAGGTGCTTGAAGGATGTAAGAACATATGAATCAATTATCCTTTTGCCATACTATCTAATCACTTGGCAATTCACCATCACTCATGCCAATCTCAAAACTACCACCATGATCCAATCTACAGGATGCATGGTCTGCATATTTGGGAGCTGCATTAATTTTGTTTCTGGAGAAAATTGCACAAGTTGCCTCACTCTCTTTGGTAATCAAGTTTGATTGACTCACTCGGTTCAAGGAACAAATTGATTCTACTCCGTGGCGCTTTAGGCTTTCCTCTTTTTTCCTAATTGCTGTTAGTGTGACATAAATTAGCCAAAAAAAGCCAGGAGAGTTCCGAATTCATTTGTCCACCTATCGATTCACATGAATTTCTGGACTTCGAGTCATATGAATTCAAAGTGTCAACCCATTGAGTCACCCTCCGATCATTTATCTTGTATCGGTAGGAGTAAGCACTCATGACCTTCTGAAGAAGTAGACTGCCTACTTTGGTTATTGGGATAACATTTTGTAGATATAAGCCATTCATCAGGCTCAAAACGGCTCAAATAGACTAGAGATTAAATTTCATGCGCATTGAATAATTCTAGCTTGTGTTTCATAAGTTCAAAGTTATGGCCATCTATTTTTGTTAATTTTTCTGAAGTCCCAAAAGCAAGTTCATCATCAAATCATTGATTTCTCTTGGGTTGCCTAATTTTTGTATGCGACTAATTTCTGTGTGCGAAACATGATGTTTGGCTTAGTTTCTAAGAAAGAATGACTCTGGGGTAGCATCTACTTCTTCATACGCTCTTGATGGGTAGTTCCGCAGGGACTTACGTTGTTTATTGCTGGAGGAATGCCATATAAAGGCCTTCAAGGGCACTTCCTTAAAAGCGTCTCTCATTTATGAATGGGGATGGCCCACCTTTAGATGAACAGACCGTTCATCTTGTTGGTCTAGTCTTGGATATCATCATCATCATCATCAAGACCTTATCCCAATTAGGGGTCAGCCATATGAATCTTATTCCTCTATTATACTCTATTAAATACCATGGCTTCATTTAGTCCTAAAGTTTTTAAGTCTTTCCTCACCACTTCTATCAACGTTCTTTTGGGCCTTTCCCTTGCCCTTTTAGAACCTTCAACTTGTATTGCCTCACTCCTTCTAACTGGTGCCGTTGTTGGCCTCCTTTGAACATGTCCAAACCATCTAAGTATAATCTCCCTCATCTTGTTATCTATTGTTGTTATCCTTAAATTTCCTCTAATATTTTCATTTCTAATTCTATCCTTTCTTGTCTTACCACTCATCCATCTCAACATTCTCATTTCTGTGACACTCAGCCTATGAGTATGATGTTCCTTAACTACCCAACACTCTGATCCATAGATTATGGCCGGCCTTATAGCCATCCTATAGAATTTTCCCTTTAATTTGAGTGGCACCCGCCGATCACATAAAACACCCTATGCACATCTCCATTTGTTCCAACCCGCTTGGATTCTCTGGGTAACTTCCCTCTCAATCTCTCCACTCTCATGGATCAATGATCCTAAGTATCGAAAGTGGTCTCTCATGAGGACCTCTTGGTTATCAATCTTGACTGGTGTTCCACTCCTACTTTCCTTGCTAAAATTACATTCCATATATTCTGTCTTAGTTCGGCTAATTTTAAATCCTTCCAATTCTAATGCTTCTCTCCATAACTCTAGCTTTATGTTTACACCCTCCCTTGTCTCATCAAGTAGGACTATATTGTCTGCAAATAGCATGCACCAGGGAATCTCCTCATGCAGATGTTTTGTTAACTCATCCATAACTAATGTGAAAAGGTATGGACTCAATGCCGATCCTTGGTGCAATCTGACAGTGACAGGAAAATCACCAGTCACGCCACTAGTGGTCTTAACATTTATTACTGCTCCCTCATACATATATTTAATTATGTCTATATACCCCTGAGAAACCCCTTTAACACCAAACACCCTCCATATTAACTCTCTAAGGACTCTATCATAAACTTTCTCTAAGTCAATAAAGACCATGTGTAGGTCTTTTCTCCTCTCCCTATATTTCTCTACTAATTGTCTTAGTAAAAAAATTGCTTCCATGGTAGACCTCCCAGGCATGAAACCAAACTGATTCTCTGATACACTTGTTTCATGTTGTAGCCTCTTCTCAATCACTCTTTCAAAAAGTTTCATAGTGTGGCTCATAAGTTTGATCCCTCGATAATTAGTGCAGCTCTGAATGTCTCTTTTATTCTTATAAATTGGTACAATAGAGCTTTTCCTCCACTCATTAGGCATTTTTTTTAATTTTATAATCTTGTTAAACAACTTGATTAATCAAACTACCCCAATATCTCCCATATGCTTCCAAACCTCTAGTCTTGGATATCTGGCTGCTCAAACAATATTTGGGTTGGACAAGTATAGCTTTGAAACAGCAAACTATTTACCACAAGAGACATGGTTGGAAACTTTGAAAAAAGGGTCTAAATTCAACTCTAAAAATCCCACATTTCTTTTCATGCTAGTATCATCCATTCATCATGATATATATCCAAGACCGGATCAATAAGATGAGTGATCCGATCTAAAGGTAGACTATCTCCATGCAAAAATGAGAGGCGCTTTTAGGAAAGTTTCTTCGAAGGCCTTTGGCCTAGCATTTCTCTTATTGCTGAAGATAAATGGTAGTAAGTATTAGGCTTTTTGGCTGAAAGAACTCTGAACTTTTTAAGCTTTTTCAATTCTGTCCTGGATTAATCGATCTATCAATTTAACCCTGAGCTTTCGACTTTTTTCAAATCAGTCCTCAACCATTAGATCTGCTGACTCCATTAAGTGAGATACAACAGGCTTTGCTGGCTTGGATGTTGATTCACTGACCTATCGTTGACCGCCAAAGTTAGTATTCTATATAATCAAAATTTGATATTTTCGTTTAATGGTCAAAAATGCAACAGATGGCAATGTTGAAGACGCATCAGAATTTATAGCTATGAAACCACTTTCCAGGTTCAGCGAAGAAGAAGCCAAGAAGAAGATGAGCAGCCATGCTGTCCTGGTTGTATACCCAGAAACTGTTTACGAACTTCACACTGCCAGAAGCCCCAAATTCTTTGATCTCGAGATGGATGACAGTGGTGTCTGGTCTAACAGACCTCCCACAATGGTGATGAACCGGAGCCCTTATAGATACTATTCATGTCCTTATAAACTGCCAGGTTTGAGCTGATCATTCAAAACAACCATAGGATCTCCTCACTAGATTGGTTATTTTGAAGTCCAGTTGCTACATTATTCCTCTACACATAGCCTTCCGTGTCAGCCACATTTTTGTTAACAATCTTGTTGGAAATTAGTTTTACTAGCAACTTCAGATATTTCTAGAGATCTATGGAGTTGATGCTTTATCAATCTCACTTAAAGCTGGAGTAGCTTACTATTACCGAGATAGTTTATCAGTAGCAGCTTTTGGAGCAATGGAAATGGGTGTTTTTGTTTCCTGTTCAACCGGAAACAGAAGGCCAGATCCAGTGTCTCACTAATGTCTCTCCATGCATAACCAAAGTAGGTGCCAGTACCATGAATTGGGATTTTTCCTTCATATGTGAAACTGGGTAATGGCCGGATTATAACAGGTGTGTCGCTCCACAAAGGTAGGATGAACCTGTCAACACAACAGCAGTGCCCAGTTGTTTAGATGGGTGGCAATTCTAGCAGCCCTGATCCAAAGTCCTTGTGTGGTGAGGGAAATCTAGATCCAAGAACGATTGCTGGATAAACATCGTGGCGTTTGTGGTAAATCGATGGGAAAAACTTCTGAAGAAAAGGGTTGCAGCTCCATTTATTTAAGGATATTTTGCAAAATTATCATTTTATTTTGGCATTTTTGCAAAAAATTCTAATATTTTCGAGTTTTGCAAATTTGCCATTAAGTTTTCATAAACTTTCCAAAATTGTCATTCTAAAAGAAAGAAAAGGAAAAGGCTGTTTCTGTTTGGCTTTTTTTTTTTTTTTTAGTGCTTAAATGCCAACGGCAGGCAATGCCAACTCAGGGAGTCAAAAGCCATGTGGCATTAGATTGATATCCCAACATCCAAGTCAAGCTGAGGATTGATATAAAAAAAGTCTGACTTCAAGATCAAATTGACAGATTGACCAATCCAAGATAAAATTGAGAAAAGTTCAAAAGTTGAGGGTTTTTTCAGCTGAAAAGCAGGAGTATTAACACCTTTTGTTCTCATGGAAAATACTTCAGATTTAAAATTACATACCATATCCCTTACTTAACATGCTTACACACAACTATATTTACTAAATATGTTACTCAAATTATTTGCTAACTCTCTCTCTTCAGCTCTACCGAGTGCATCCTCCCACTTTTTCTTGTATATTATTTGGGCCAGACTCCTATCCATTTTTTTGACTTTTTGATCGATATTGCATAATTTGCCACCAGGTAGGCTGCTTGGTTTGCTTCTCTTCATGTATGCATATTTTTATTTTTAAGTTAGATAGACACACACCTATGCACAGCCTTAAACCTAGTTACCCAATTGGGAAATTCCTTGTGCCACTCTGCTAGAAAGTTAGTGACACATACACCCATGCATTGCTGATTTTCTTGAGCCTTGTTATTAATTCCTAGCATCATCTTTTCAACTTCTCAAATCTCCATTCCACCTAACTAAATTCCTTTCGGCTTTGGCCATTTGAAGTCAAAATAATAATCCTACCATCTTATTTGATTTATAGAAAATTAATATTCATTTGATTAGCCAAATTTAAGCCACAAAATAGTGCCATCACTCCGCTATATTGTTTGTATTTTTGTGTAGACACATTGTGTATCTCGCCACAAACCTTCTTAGATGGTCTCTAATATTCCCTCTACCTCCTGCCTCTCTCGGGTTTTCCTTTGGATGTTCCATCAAAATTTAGTTTCATGAATCCCTCATCTAGAACCTTTTATTTAACCCATATATTTCTTTTCTCTTCAATATCCTTTTGGTACTATTTTTCTAGTACTTCCTTTTCATTATCACCAATCATATTAGCATTTGCAAATTTCTGATACTTGTAATTTCCTCATTTGAAATTTTGTGTTTTCATCAAATTTACCATTTTCATGCATCAAATCAAATTTTACTTTCCATGTTCCGGTGCTAAATGTGGCATTGCTATCTTTTTTGTGAAAGCCAACCTATTGCCTTTTTAGTGTTTGAGAGTCGAGCACTAAAGTCAATTGTTGTTTAATAATCCTCTACTTATATATTAAGATCTTGACATTTTGTAATCCACAAATTATAAATGTTTTCACATCCCATATGATATGTAAGTATTTTTTTCCTTTTGACAAACACAAAGGGGAGTATCTTTCCTTTACTTGATTCTATCCTATAATGGAATAAGTAGGTAATCTTTCATGATTAAGGATCCAAATAAAATTTTTGACTTTCTACTCAATTAGAGTTTCAAATATTTAATCAAATTGATTGTTGAAGTTCTACTATATTTGAATTTTTTTTAGCATATAGCGATTTTACCATGAAATTACCAAATTTAATTTTCTTCCATCGATTTATCATTTTCCAACATTCCTAAGATGATATTTTCTAGGATTTTTTTTACTTTATCATTGTTTATGCTTAAATTTTTTATATTTCATCCTCCATTCTCTTTGTCCATTATTTTCTCCACTTCATCTTATACATTAATTTTCAATTTTCCCTCTTCTTCTAAAAAATTTATAAGTGGGTCATGGCCTACCTCATGTATCACTCTAAATATTTATTCTTCTTCTTTATTCTTTTCTTTTCTTTTTCCCCTAGTTCCTATCCTGGTCTCTTCATTAACAATGTCTTTATTTATGGGGATAAATGTCCAAGCAATTGATCTGCTTTGTGGAAATTTTTATAGTCATGAAATCTTTTCCTTTCAAATAATTTTTGTAGAAAAATTTATCCATAACGAATATTCATTGTTTAGGATTTTCCATCCAATATTTGCAAATAATGGCTTATTTATTCCACTAAGAGCTTTTAGTCTGAATCCTATCATTAATTTTGGTTTGCAAGAACTTTCTCACTTTTATTTTCCAAATGTTTTCAGATGAAGTTTTTTTGAACATTTTCATATTCTTTCAACAACTCAATAGATATTTGAAAACATTGTATGTTATGATTTGTGATAAACTCTATAACTACTTTAACTAACTTTGTTATTCCTGCTTGTGATTTCACTTTTGTTTTCCATGTAGTCTCTTATTAATCTTATCCTTTTAGAAGCTGAAAGATTGCCTTCTTTAGTCTTTTATTAGTGTAAGGTATCCCTAAATATTTTTCCTTATTCATCAGATTTTTAATCTGCAGTAGACCCTTAATTACATGCCCTTTCTTTTTTTTTCGCATTGGCTGAAAAACTAACAAAGGATTTCTTTGGATTTATAGCAAGTCTCCATTCTTTTTCATAATCATTTACAACTTTTTCAATTTTCAAACAATTTCCAATAGTTGCTTGTAAGAAAAGAAGTAAATCATGTGCAGAAACCAAACCTTTCTTTGATGAATGTTGCCTCATTCTTACTTATAATTTTCGAGAAATGTTCCAAAGTCCATTTGCAATTACTTGAGCAAGAATCCTATAAATAATAAAACAAAGGGGAATTGGCATGAATTTATCAATTGTGTTCGCCTCTTTTTCCTTTGGAATTAAAACAATGGTCTTGTTAATTTCTTTCGGAATATTTCCATCATGTATGTTTCTTTTATCATTTGACATATGTCCTCCCTTATTGTGGGCAATATTTTTGACAAAATCATGCATGAAACCTAGATCATGCAAAATGGATAAAAATCCACAAGTATCCATTTGTTCATTTAAAATCTTTGGATATGAATTGAATAAATTCACTTTGCAGATAAAAATGGATTAGATTGAATGTATCGAATCAACCTGATTGCAAATATCTATTTTAAAAGGGAATTTTGGAAAATTGAAATACAAAATGATATAAATCACATATGTTGACTTCTTTTGAAAGATCTAAATTGTTAATCATGTTCAATATCCCTAAAATAGGTGACTCATGAAAAATCATTGCATTTGGATGATCTTAACTTTGCTTTATTTTTCTAAAAGAAAAAAGAAAAAATTCAGCTACTCTAATTTTCAACATATATAACTGAGGGTATAAGAATATTCTACTCTTGAAATTTGGTACCGAGGATATCCAAGGCATTTGAATAAGATTTATCCATGGATATTAGCAAATATCTATTTTAGAAGCGTATTTTGAAAAACTAAACTATGAAATGATATAAACCATGGAGGCTGACTTCTTTTGAAAGATCTAAAGTGACAATCTTGTTCATCATCCTCAAAATAAGTGACCCATGAAAAATCATTACATTTGGATAATCCTAACTTTGTTTTATTTCTAAAAGAAATCTAGTGGCTCTAATTTTTAACACATATAACTTAAGCTATAAGAATCTACTGTGCTTGAAATTTGATACATTGTCTACTAAGGAACTTGAACAAGATTTAAAAGTTTAGACCTTTTAAAAGATGTTAATATATTCAATTCTACATGATTGACAGATGATTCCCAAATTCGCAATTCACACCCAGATTGGATTGGATTATGCTTATCCATTTTGCTAGCACTAATTAAACCCATTTGGTCCAGTGTCTTATTTGGATTCATGAAAACACCACCTTTCTTTACTTCTTTATTATTAATCTCTTTTTGCAATTTACTATAATCATCATATGATATTTTATTATTTAAAATTTTCTCTTTGCCATTTATATTTTCATACTTTTTGTAATTAGCCTTTCTCAAAAGGAAGTTTTTAAAATGATTGCTAATGAAATACCAATTTCTTTTTATTCTTTGATTATCCACCAATATCCCCTATTGTCTTATCTTGTTATTAGGTTTTTTTTTTTTACGGTGAAGTATGGATCAGAATGTTGGCCAGTTAAGGAACATGATACTCATAGGATGAGCGTCGCAGAAATGAGGATGTTAAGATGGATGAGTGGTAAGACAAGAAAGGACAAAATTAAAAATAAAAATATTAAAGGAAATTTAGGAGTAACACCAATACGTAATAAGATGAGGAAGATTAGACTTAGATGGTTTAGACATGTCTAAAGGAGACCAACAACAGCACCAGTTAGAAGTAGTAAGGAAATACAAGTAGAAGGCTCTAAAAGGGCAAGGGGAAAGGCCAAAAGAACGTGGATAGAAGTAGTGAGGAAAGATTTAAAACTTTGGGACTAAATGAAACCATGGTATTTAATAGAGAGGAATGGAGGAATAAGATTCATGTGGCCGACCCCTAATTGGGATAAGGTCTTGATGATGATGATGATGATGATGACGACTTTTATATGGTGAAGATTTATGAAGCAAACTATCTAGAACCTTATTATCCTTATTCCTAAATATACTTAAAATCTGCCAACAAAGAAAAACTGCATAACAAGGAGAGGTCCCATGTTGTCAATGACCAACTGTGATGGCCTGCTTTAGGCTTATCATGGGTTTTTTTTTTTTTTTTTTCGGCCTATCTTGGTGTAAATTCTTCTTTCAAAGTATATCCCCATCTTTAATCCAATTATTTTTCATTCTTTATATATTTTTATTCTCTGTTACTTTTAAATTTGTCTGTAATTCCATTATAATTTTCCTTTCTTTTTTCCAATTTATAACTTTGAAAATGATTGTTTTATTTTCTCTAATATCCAGTAGTTTATTCTTAAGTTCTTTGATATTTTGTTCACTAAAATAAAAATTCTTTTCATTCACGTCTATTAGTCTTATTTTCAGATTATCCAATTTCCTGCAAATTTTGAAAGAGATTGACCCTTGAATTGTCCACATATTCTTCCCCAATAATTTCATCATATTTTTTGTGGCATATATTCTTCCTTAACACACCCTTTTACCTGACCTACATTACACACTTCTCCACCTAGTTCTGAGACGCTTTAATGTTCTCAAAACGCTATCCCTTACAAATCAAGGGAGTGCTTCACGAAATTGAATGTTATTAGCATAACAGTGGGAATGCAGTAATCAATGCAGTTGAAGCAATATATGAATAGATTCCAGTTTGCTTGACAGAGGCTAATCGATAGTTTAAGTGATTCTTAAAATTTATTTTCTCAAAGTTACAGTTAGTAAAACTTCATGGCTCACTCTGAGAGTCCACCTGCCCAAATGAGCTTGCCCATGTTGTACATTCAGACCTTGGATCTGTCACAGAAGGCAAGGAAACATAATTTTCATACTTTATTCACCCCCGAAGCAGCATGACACCACCTCCAATCTGAAGCATTGCAGAAAAAGAAAAAGAAGAATCTTTTCCAGTCACTGAAACAGCTGTTATAATTCCAGAAGGCTATCCACACCGGTGTGCACGTTATGAAGGCTGGGATTATGGGATCACAAACACAGTCATCATTACTTGAGAAATCCTGTGTAGATTTGCCCCACTAAACAACGAAACCAAGTACCATGAGCAGACTCCTCTTGACGTCTGATCAAGGTTGAAATCTTCAAGAATTTGATTAACTCAGAATTATTACAATTGCAATTCATCATTCATGAACTAAATTGACTTCATCCAAAGATTCCAAAACCCAAGCTGTCTTGAGTTTCACATATTGATTCACTTACTACTGTTTTTGCGTATTAGCCTTCTTTTCTAAGCTGATACAGTAGATGCGAGATCCAAGGTGCTCTACAGTCAGGCCAACATCTTCACAACCAGTGAAAAATAATTCCTCATCCTCTTTGCCAATCCTCCTTCGCCAGCTCATCAAGAATGCAGGCCGTGGCATTCGTACATCACTTCCTGAAAAGAACAAAGAGTCTGTCTCAGCCTCTAGGACCTATGAAGCCAGTAGCAAGAATTTCCATTGTTCCTAACATACCTGGTAGGGTAACAGTAAGCTCATTCCGAGAACTTCCAGGATCTGCTTTTGAATCATTCAACTTATATGATTTAAGAAAAAAGGATATCGTCTTTATCAAGTTTGGATACTGTTTCACATCTACAAGTAGAGAGGAAGGGAGGAATGCATAAACATCTCACTTGAATGTATGCAGAAACTGATTTATGCTTTTTCACTTAATCAACTTGGAGTCAACTTGAAATGACAAAACAACAGACCGTACATAGTAAGATGTCGCTTGCAATAACCAGGTCCCAGTCTGGATCGGCAATTGGGAAGGCTTCTCCCCAAGAATCTAAATGAATCCAAAAACATAAAAGCCTCAGTCAGAAGAAGTAGAAGGAATGACGTAAATGCCGATTGATTTTCATCCTACACCAATTATAAGGTATTAGAATACTTTCTCCCAACTACCTCCACAAGCAGCACAAGCAAGACCTGCAAAGAAGCATCTTTTTTTCTTCTCCTCCAGATGTAAAAAGGGTATCAACTACATTGAGAGGAAGTTCCACCTCAGAGAAAAGCTATCGATGTTGGCATTAGCATTCCTATAAATACTTTTTGAAGATCATACCACCTTTTCATAATTCCAGCTAACTGGTGACATCCAGATTTTCAAGACAATTACTGCACTCCTGAGCCCAAGTACAGACCAGCTCAACAAGCTAATGTTTGACTATCAACCATGCAACTAGCCTTCTTACAGATTCTCTTATTCTGTCTTCCGGAAGAAATAATCAGTGGTTTCTCTAGATGAAATGGATGCTTATAGATATCCTGCTAAACACATGACTGCTGGTCTCTCTGAGAAAATTGGAAGTGGTCTAACAGCCCATGTATCCAACAATCAATCCCTACCCATAACATAGTTATCAGGCAGATGGTGTCAAAGAAAAGTAAGCAACCTGGTGCATTTGCTATGCATATAAAAAGAACAGAAAACTGAATTCTCAGAGATTTATTCAGTGGAGAATTAGGAGTGGTTCTCAAACTCATGGTTTCTTAATCATTTGTTGTAAATTGTCTACCAATACAAGTTAAAATATTCTTTTCTTAAGCAAAAATGAAAACAGAAAAAATAGAACAAGCACCTACATCCCAGAAAAGGAGTGGTGATATTAGATACTTTATGATCCAAACTGTCAAGAAATCATGAGATTCCGAATTCAGGAAGTATGTAAATGACACACGCAATTAGATGAAAATGGAAATGGGTAAGTGCAGCATCCAAGTATAATGAAAGCAGATCAGTCAGACCAAAAAGGAAACGTACGCGGTTAAATACACGAAGAGAACATACGTCGGACATGCGGCAGCACCTGCAGTCTGTTGAGCCTACAATTATAAGCTATGTTCTCTTCAACTTCCTCATCATCAAAATCTGACGTTGTGATGTTGACTCCAAACAATTTGTGCAGAAAAATGGCCAAAGCTCCAGTGCCACTACTCCATAAAGAGAATTTATTAAGATCAAAGGCATGGCGTAGTGAATCTAAGATTACTAAAGTACTTGCCCCTCAAAACTTCTGGAGCATATCCAGAAATAAGACTGAATTACTGCAGACTCTAGAACCATAGGTTCATAGTAGAAGTTATATGTACACAATGATGCAGAGACATGTAATATACTGACTCAATTAAGTAAATAAGAGATGATGACTAGCTGGCTATACATGGTAAGATCATCAATCATCTTATTAACATAGACACCACTCATAAAAATTAGTCACACAAACAAGTTAACATTTTCCTGACATGTTCTTGGTTCAGGCAAGTAAGAATATCTTAAGTGCCATACTCTTTGCTTTGGTGTATAGATTCTACAAAAAAGAATTTAAGCTCTCAAACCATTTTGAATTTTCATTCAAGACTCTTCTATCTAAGATGTTACCCTAACTAAGGTTGTCATTTTGCCAGGTCCCCCTGCAGAACCTCCAGACACAAACCACTGCAATCATCATTTCGCATAACCCATCTTTAAACATTTATTTAGCAGTTCTGGTCATCTCTGCAACCTTGCCTGTTTCAGATTTGAATCTGGTGGGCTTTACAACTCAAATCACTAAGAAGTTGACTCATGCATTTCATATCATTGTAGGCTACTCACTTCGAGTTTCTTTATCTTCTAAGAGCCATTTCCTCCTGACTCCCTTCTACAACCACATGGTGCAACTGAAGAAATAATATGGAAATTGATGTTTGATGTTTGATAGAATCATAGTTATCAATACCTACCAAATATAACCTTTTGTCCACAGATTACAGATCAAATAGAAGGTATTACAGGAAGTTTACAGCATAGGTTGAGGTCTAGATTGATGTCCAAGTTAAACTGACAGAAAAATGGCAAACAGAAGAAACCATACGCCGAGTAGTTGTAACTATAATTCTATAGAAGATCATAAATGTCATTAGGATTATGAAACAAACCTGCCCAATTCAATGATTCGGCGTCCTTGTAACACATACTGGTTTTGGACTAACCATTCAGCAAAGCAAAATGTTCCAGGCCAAAGTAGATTGGCATTCAGTTGATGAAATGAAAATTCTCGAATGAGTATGTCCTGCAGAAAGTAAAAACGAATATGCAAAAGAGCTACAGTCCATATATTCCCCAAATGATCAACTGCTAATCCAGGAACATGCTATGGACAGAGCACAAAATCAAGGATATATTTACACGCATCTCTTAATTTCAAGTTGGAACTTCACATAATGGCAGTTGAAATTCCAAAAAGGCTGTCAAAAACCAAAGAGAAAACCTCTAATTCTTCAACCACCAGCTCCCTCTAAATCAATTTTCATTGATGGTTATCATCTTGTTAATCCATAGACGTCAACAATTATCATCAAACTATGCTGTTAAAGGAATTCCTACAAAATACTAGAGGTTCCAAAGTAATTTCGTTTTCTTTCGTTCGTTTTCTTTCGAAGGTCTTACTAGTGAAGAAGTGCAGAAGATAATGAAGAAAAAAGAGATGGTGGAGAATACCATTCCAGGAAAAGCATGTTTCCTCTCCTCGTAGCTCTGTTGGGTCTCTGTCTCTATCGGATCGTCCCCTGTATCAGTAAAACTAGACTGGAGAGAGAGAGAGAGAGAGAGAGAGAGAGAGAGAGAGAGAGAGAGAGAGATGTTTCTGTTACCTGAAGAGTGGTCTTCATCGTCGCGAAAAAGGGAAGACGGGGAGAAGAGCGCAATGTCCATCTGCTTCTGCTTAACCAAGCGGCGGCACTGCTGTTCCCCTTCGCCTTCATCCAATGTTTGGTTGAATGGGCTGAGCCAGTTCTATTGGGCCTTCACATGTGGGCATCTATGGGCTACTCCAGTCATTGAATGGAGCCAGGCCTTAAGAAGAGCCACAATTTCATTTCTTTGCTTTGGCAGACCCTCGTCTTCTCAACATTATGGAGGGGAGCTTTGGCACAATGGTAGAGTTGTCGTCGTGTGCCTCAAGGTCATGGGTTCAATGCGTGAAAACAACATCTTATAAAATTCAAGTTAAGGTTGTGTACTATTGACCCTTGTGAGCCACCCTTTCCCCGAATCCTGCATAAACAGGAACCTCGTGCGCCGAAGTTGCCTTTTTTTTTTGCCATTATGCTTTGGTGGGCAAGCGTTTGGCTCTTATCTTTCTGGCTTCATTAGTTTCAGTTGCTTCTCTGGTGTTATAGTCCATTGTATTTGATTGAGATATCGGAGCTCCAAGAAGAGAGGTTAGGCTTGCTTTCTGTTGAGATATGTGTTTTTCTTTTCCATTATACTTCTATCTCTTTAGAGTTTGCTTTCTTAAGTCCTTAATCTTTGCCAGCAGCCTCTGCAAAGTTTTGCACTTTAGTTAGCATTTCTCTGAGAGAGATTTCAGACTGATGGTTTTTAATTTAACACCTCTTTTCCAAAAACAAGAAGCATTGCCACTTAACGTTCTAGCATAATTTAGGTCCATCTAACCGAACTTTGGAACTCTTCAATTTTTATGAGACTTAATCTTAAGATTGTGGGTTACATCAGGATGTTTTGTGGTTTGGATCATATGAATGTCTTAGTGAGAACTCGAGAACTTCATTGCTAGGCTAAACCCTATAATGCCATTGTATTAGTCTGTTGTGGGCTTTAATGCCTCAAATGATCTCGTAGAAATATATACCATACATAAAAAAGGGCAGCCCTGGTGCACGAAGCTCCCGCCTATGTGGGGTCCGGGGAAAGGGCGAACCACAAGGGAAATATATTACAATCAGAGCAAACCTCTTTTATGTTTTCTTTTGAAAAGTTGGTTTTAGAACCATTTCCATTTCTTGACTTGCTAAAGTCTGGTATTCTCAATTCAACTAAAGTGCTTATTTTGCTTTTTCTTTTATCAAGAGTCTGGCAATTTTTCTTCAAGATTCAAGTATCTGTCTAAGTACGTGTCTTGTCTTGGTTCATGTGCAGAAGCGTTAAAGGAACATCTCTTCATTGGCAACTGCATTTTCTAGATAATAAATCCTTTAATAGAAATTCTCGTCAAACCCAATTCACTTGTAGTGATTTTCATCCAAATTTCTAAAATTTTAGACTCGAGGAACAACCAGCTTGTCTTTTACAATCTTGAATTATGAGGCAAAGCAAGTAAAAGGTTCTAAAAGGGCAAGAGGAAGGCCTAAAAAAACGTCGATAGAAGTGGTAAGGAAAGATTTAAAAACTTTAGAACTAAATGAAGGAATAAGATTCATGTGGCTGACCCCTAATTGGGATAAGGTCTTGATCATGATAATGATGAATTATAAAAGTTTATCACAATAATCTTCTTCCTTTCTTAATTTCTTTTCCATACATATCTTTATTCATAGTGTATCCTAACTTTGTTTGACTTGGTGATCTTCGGATATAGCTTGTTAATTCAATATAGCTTTTGTTACTTTCTTCATCCCATTTATGAATATTACTCTAGAGTTCTTTATTGCTTTCAATGATACCTCAATGAAAATTATTTTAGCAAGCTGCAGATAAATTAGATATATCACACTCCAAATGTTGTTCACAATCTCCAAAAAATTAATTCATATTTCTTTCTTCACAAATCTTTGAACCATGCAAATAAATTAGATACATCATGTTCACAATGTTGTTCACAATCTCCAAAAAGTAAGTTTATATTTGTTTCTTCACAAATTCATTAGCTTCAATATTTGAACCGTGTATTTCAAGAGAAACCCATTAACATTTGTTCATTTTTCTAGATGCTAAGTTCTATAATCCACGAAAAAGACCATATTTTGAAATTGTTGGAAATATATATCATATATAAATATCCTGCATTATAATGAATTCATTGAATCTTAGCTTAGAAAAATGCTTAAGTAGTTTTTAAAAATTAGTTGAAGCCTTCTAGTGCAAAGCATTCCTTGCAACTCTATCTTTAGGACTCAATTAAGTTATACTTAATATGATACATAAACTAACATGTATCCCTCAAATTTAGGTCCTACTTTCTTTTCTAGTAAATGAGTGCCTCAAATAATCACAAGTTGGATTTCTTGAAATTACTTGAAATGAAAATCTCTACTTAAGGTACCTGATTTCTCAAATCATAAATCCTTAAAAAGGAATATCTCTACCAAGGGTAATTGGCCAATCAAATTTCTACAGAAAAGCCCCATCAAATCACAAGTAGAAGATTTGATGTCACAAGTTCAGAATCTCAAAAGGAACAAAAACTAGTACCAAGTCCGAGGTCTCAAAGAGCCCAAGGCACATGATCCAAACAATCACGAACTCAAAGAATGGAGATTGACAACCAAAAGAAGATATATCACAAGGACTCTCTAAATCCCAGTAATGGAAACCCTAAGAAAGCAAATTCTCAAACTTTCAAAGAATGGAATGAGAATTGGGTGTCCCCTTTATATAGAAGAACCTTCCCAACAAGTCTTTTCTACATGAGATGAGCCTAGATGTGTGGTAAGCCCAACACACACATACGCATCCACTCAAATATTTGTGTAGTGTCTAGTCTTGATTTGCTTTACGAGCCCTTTAGTTGAGATGTGGAGATCGGATGTTTTCTGAAGCCGCAGCAAAGTTTACCTTTCTTTCCTGTCAAACCTTGTCGCTGGGCGCCAAGTAAAACGTCGGTTTTTGTTGGAAGGTTCTTCCTTTTGCACTCCTGTCTCTATCTATGCCAACCTGCTGGCTGTGGGAAGAATCTAGCCTTCACACAAAGGTAGAGTTGTCGTGGTGTGACCTTGAAATCACAGGTTTGAAATATGTAAACCGCCTTTTGCAAAATGCAAGATAAGACTGCATACCGTAGACCCTTATATTCTGCCATTCCTGGAACCCTGCATGCAAGAAAGACCATCTCTTAGGCTCGCCATTTTTTTTAATCTTGAATCCAATTATATCGCCATAGTAACAAATTCCAGGTTATTTAATGGACCCCACCTTTGTAAGATGATCCTGACCCTTGATTTGTGGAGCTTGTTTAAACTTGGGCCAAGATAATCATCAGCCCTCGACTCCCTCTTGATATTCTACACTATAAACAATCCCAGCCTCACATCCATGTCCTCTTGTGGAGCCCAAAAAATTGATGTTGCGACATTCTGCATGGGGTCTCTGTTACGTGGAAAAACGACTGCGATCCTGTGCAGAATGTCACAAATCAGCTTCAGGCCCCATTCTATAGCAGCCCAATACTGTTTGATTCTGAACAGCCTGAACCAGAGGAGTGACGAATTGAACTTCCGAATTTGCCAATTATAAGTTGGGCGCTCTAACCATTCAATCATGAATGCTTAACAGAGAGAATTGTCCCTCGCTAAATAATTTAAATTTGCATGAAATGAAATAAGGTGACCCATAATCACAAGCTGGGCTGAGATGAGTTGTAGGATATGTTTGATGTTTTAAAATCAAGTTTTTCTAAAATTTTTGGTATATGGCCTATTTAAAATGTCATCGGATATGTCCATTGGACCGCTGTCTGATTCTGACCATTTCACAGTTGATCTTTCCCTTGATTAGAATTTCCTCATCCGTTTGCACTTTTAATAATTTAATTACTCCATTTTCTTGGTAGAAAACCAACACGTTGTAACAAAGTTTAAGCTTTTTCTTTTTTTAAGTATTTTTAAGAGAAAAAATAAATACGCTTTACCTTTTTCCACGATAAAAAGTCTCTCTTGTTCATTGTAGGTAGCGAATGAGAATAATGCCTCTTGACCCAACATTTGCAAGCTAAGAGAGAAAATTTCTAGCACGTCTTTCTTTATATGAGAAAAATAATAAAAAGTGGGTCCCACTTTGTACTTTTATAAGTGTTCTAAGCCGTTCATCAGAGTTGTACCTATTCAGTTGAGTTCTTCTCATTTTTACAAAACGATGGATTCTCATTTTTCTTGCAGGGTGTTTCGACGCAATACTTACTTCTGAGAAAAACACCTCAAGAGAAATATCAAGAGAAAAAAGAATTTTTACAAAAATGCTATTATATTTTAACATTTTTGAAAAAATCTAACATTTTTTATTTTTATAAATTTACATTAAATTTTCAAAAACTTTACAAATTTGCCATTGTACTAGGTTTTCATCCTGTTTCTTATCCGTTTTTACAAAATTTCAATATTATCCTCGTCCATCAGACATCAAACAAATGCGACTGCCGGAAAAGGTATCAAAAAATAAAGACCGTGACCGAAAAATCGGGGCATAGTCGACTTGGGAGGACTGGAACGGAGTGCTATCTATTGGGTAGGGTGGCGAGGGGTGCCGATTTGGGTAGTGCCAGCCAGGGGGCGGTTCTGGTGCTGCGCGATGTGGAGAATACGAGAGGGTAACCAAGAAAGGCAAGCAGAGGGGGAGACGAATCTGCTGACATGAGGCCGATTGGGTGTCGCCAAGGAAGATGAGAGAGACCGAGAGAGAAGGGTTTCTGATACAAGGTCTCCTTCTCAAAACAGGTTTCACAGCGAGGAGAACCGACACTAGTGACGCAGAATCAAGACGCTCACCATAAACGAACTACTCAAGTTAAATCTTGTTGTTGAAAATGAGATCGGCATCTTCACGAAGATCGAGACATAAGCACAATGCAATGAATCGAAGACGTACAAGAAGAACCCTTTGCTATGTAACGGATCTTCTTCATCTCCGATGAGGGAAGGCACGATTGCCGGTGACTTTAATATTAGTGTTCGCATGTTGGAGAAGCTTGGTGGTCTGGATAGGGAAGGGGTTGCGATCCGGGTAGCAAAGGCTCGGTGGGGGTTGGCAACGTGGGTAGCGCCAAGCTGGGAAGGTGGCGGTCTGGGCAGTGCTGGCAGGGTTACCGAAAACAGTGGCTGTAGAAGAGACGAGAGTAATATTAAAATTTTATAAAATCTCGTATTACCATACTTTAAGAACTGTAGACGATTTTTATTTATAAATTAATATACAAATATATATTTATTTGTAAAAAAAATAAATAACAAAATTATCTCTCTTTTTTTATTCTTTTCTTTTTCATTTGAGCTTAGGACCCAATAAAGTTGAAATTTTATAACAAATAATAAAAAAAAGATGAAAACCTAACCGAATGCCAAATTTAATAGCAAATTTATAAAATTAAAAAAAAATGTTAGCTTTTTTTTAAATGATAAAATGTAACGGCATTTTGCAAAAATCCCAGGAAAAAAAACGTTTGCATTGGAGTGAGCGAAACATTGCCACCTGCCGTTCCCTCCTCAACGGAGCCTTTCAAAAACCCCTAGCCACGTGCGAAAGCACCCACGTTACCCACACCTGAATCCTCAGACACGAAGAGAGAGAGAAAGAGGAAGAACAGCAAAAAATAGCAGCAGCAGCGGCTGCTGCTGCAAATTGCAGCTGGTAAAGGGATGCTGATGAGCCAGCGGTCATGGTGGTGCCAGAAGAACAGGAAAAACGATTTGCTTTGGGTCTGGTTGTCGGAAATTACTGCCACGACGTTCTAATTCGCAATGGAAATGTCGTCGGTGAAAGTCTGGGCGGTGCAACGTCCTTTGTCGCAAATGTCTTAGACGGACTTTCGCTTCCGTGCTCATATATTTCCAAAGTCGGAACAGATTTCGCGTACTCCGTTTCTCACTCTCCAATTGTCGTAAATTCACCTCAGTCAAATACAACTATCTTTCACGCGCATTTCTCTACAAAACTTGTAGGTAGTCGAAATCAAGATCGGATCCTACGACGGATTTCCGCTTGCTGTCCGATTTCACCGTTCGATCTTCCATCCGGAAAGGAACTCGACTTCGGAGTGGCTGTTGGAGTCGCCGGCGAAATCCTTCCTGAAACCCTAGCTCGTGTATCTCTGTAGAGTTGTTTTTGTGGGCGCGCAGTCTTTGATTCGTGCCTTTGATCCGGTTGATGGAACGGTGAGGCTTGTCAGATTCAGAGAAAGCGGATTTTATCATCTTTTACCGCGAATCCGGTTTCTCAAGGCTTCTGCTGAAGAAGCTCCGTATATTGATGTGGAGGAAGTGAGGAAGTGGTGTTGTGTTGTTGTTACTGTTGGAGAGGATGGGTGTAGAGTTTATTGGAGGGATGTAGAGTTGCAGATCAAGCCGTTTCCAACGGTGCAGATCGATCCTACCGGCGCTGGCGATAGTTTTCTGGCCGGGTTTGTCGCTGGATTGGTGAGGGGATTGGCTGTGGCCGATGCGGCTCTTTTGGGGAATTTCTTTGGCTCGCTTACTGCTGAACAGATTGGTGTTCCGAAACTCAATTCCAGGACATTGCAGGTTTGGTCATTCCCTTAATGGCTTGAGTTTTGGTTGCATTTTCTCCTTTAAATGCTGTAGTTCGCGCTTAACTCGTCATCTTTCTCGTTTTGGACATGATTGCTTCCTATGGTACATACTTATCCCCTTTCTTCGTTTTGGCCGACAAATTAATTACTTGCTTAAGATATCAAGTTCTTATCATTTTGTCTTTTCACGAAGAGATCCCGTTTTAATTAAGTAAAGGAATTTGTGATGAATAGGTTCGTGGTAGGTGACAATGCCTAGAATTTTGTTCACTGTGACAATTTATCTCCATCTAACGACATTGGAATTTGTGATTGACTGGAAAAGAAAATTGAGTATCTTAACTCTTGATCTGAAAATTTGCTTGCAATGAGAATCACTGCCTCCTCTAGAACCGCCCTGGCAACAGTTATGAGAGTTACTCTCAATCTACAAGGCAGTATTTAAGGCCTTCCTTACCTACAAGTTGAAGTGGTATTTCAAGGCAAATGTTGTTTGTTGTTACTCCTAGTTATAGTTGCCAATAGAGATATTAAAGATTTATCTTTTAAGCAGTTTCTTTGGGGATATAAGAGATTCTCTATGTCTAAATGTGCCTTATTTCCTGAAGTTTGGAGCACTGCCATTCATACAAGTGTCCTTGGCAAGCCACATACTAGAAACCTGGGGCAATCTATCCATGTATCAGTTTCTGCCCTTCCATACCTTCAGATCGCAGTGCTTAGTTGTGGATATTAAGCCCATGAAATTTTGTTGGTCTGAGCTTTTCATTAACGAGTTGTTGTTTATTGCTTTCCATAGAGGGGTTTGTTGGCAGCATTCTTATGGGTACTTACTAACTACAAAATTTACTTCCAAAATGTTGTTCTTGACGGTAAACATCTTCTAAAAGTGATGAATGTCAATTCCGTTGAAGGCTTGTAGAGTAACTAAGAAAACATAGTTTCTCAAAAGAATACCCCCTAAAGCCCCAAAGCTTCGCTCAATCACATATAAAGATTATAAAAAAATATAAAAGAGAGAGAGAGAGAGAGAGAGAGAGAGAGAGGCAGCCCAGTACACGAAGCTCCCATGTAGGCGGGCTCCGGGGAAATAACATATAAAAATATTTAATCTATAAAGTAGGCATTATCCTCTTGTTTCTCAATTTTAAATTGAAAAAGCAAACGAATAGAAAAACTGTTTTCTTAGCTTATGCTCCTGCAGTACACCCTTTATTACATTCAAAGACATGAGACATGTTATTGCTTGTGAGGAATATGATGCTGCCCTAACGCTTACTTAGGAATGCCTCAAGACAAGATATATGCCTAGATATCTTGCCTCTAGGCCTTTTGCTTAACCCTTGCTTAAGGCAGAAGTGGTTTTTCTCTATTCTAAGAGTCTACGTTATCCATTGCACCAAGCCTGTTCTTAAGATAACCTTTCCTTGTTATATATTTAATAGATTAAATTTTGAAAGTTGCCTTTTTGTTTTATGAAATATTTTACTAGGAATATCTTGCCTCAAGGCCTTCAATTTAAGCCTTTGCTTGAGGCACAGCTGTTTTTGTCTTTTCTAAGTGTTTAGGAAACCCTTTCATCTTGTATGGATCAAATTGGTTCTTCAAACAACCTTTCCTTCTTTATCAATGTAATACATTGAAAATCTAAAGCCATCATTTTTGTTCCATAAAATATCTAACTCAGGATATCAAGATAAGATGGATAGATATTATACACTTAAACACGAACTGATTGAGATAGAACTGTGGTATTGGTGAATTTGCAACTTGGTCATGGTAGTTCAAGGAGGTTGCAACCTATAGATGGACTACGAATTCATAGTATCATCATCATCATCATCATCAAGACCTTTTTCCAATTAGGGGTCGGCCACATGAATCTTATTCCTCCATTCCTCTCTATTAAGTACCATGGCTTCATTTAGTCCCAAAATTTTTAAATCTTTTCTCACCACTTCTATCCACGTTCTTTTAGGCCTTCCCCTTGCCCTTTTAGAACCTTCTACTTGCATTGCCTCACTCCTAACCAGTGCCATTGTTAGTATCCTTTGAGCATGTCCAAACCATCTAAGTCTAATCTCCCTCATCTTGTTACCTAATGGTGCTACCCCTAAATTTCCTTTAATATTTTCATTTATAATTCTATCATTTCTTGTCTTACCACTCATCCATCTCAGCATCCTCATTTCTGCGATGCTCATCCTATGAGCATGATGCTCCTTAACTGCCCAACACTCTGATCCATAGAGCATGGCTGGCCTTATGAACATCCTATAGAATTTTCCTTTTAGTTTGAGTGGCACCCGCCGATCACATAAAACACCCTATGCACATCTCCATTTGTTCCAACCCGCTTGGATTCTCTGGGTAACTTCCCTCTCAATCTCTCCACTCTCATGGATCAATGATCCTAAGTATCGAAAGTGGTCTCTCATGAGGACCTCTTGGTTATCAATCTTGACTGATGTTCCACTCCTACTTTCCTTGCTAAAATTACATTCCATATATTCTGTCTTAATTCGGCTAATTTTAAATTCTTTAGATTCTAATGCTTCTCTCTATAACTCTAGTTTTATGTTTACACCCTCCCTTGTTTCATCAAATAAGACTATATCATCTGCAAATAGCATGCACCAAGGAATCTTCTCATGCAAATGTTTTGTTAACTCGTCCATAACCAACGTGAAAAGGTATAGGCTCAATGCCGATCATTGGTGCAATCCTACAGTGACAGGAAAATCACCAATCTTGCCACTAGTGATCTTAACAGTAGTTACCGGTCCCTCGTACATATCTTTAATTATGTCTATATATCCTTGCAAAACCCCTTTATCGCCCAACACCCTCCATGTTAACTCTTTAGGGACTCTATCATAAG
Source organism: Warburgia ugandensis (assembly GCA_035236585.1). Classification (NCBI taxonomy): domain Eukaryota; kingdom Viridiplantae; phylum Streptophyta; class Magnoliopsida; order Canellales; family Canellaceae; genus Warburgia; species Warburgia ugandensis. The sequence continues at coordinate 47,653,614 of CP141138.1, read as the reverse complement.
CTTTCTCTAAGTCGATAAAAACCATATGGAGAACTTTCCTCCTCTACCTATATTTCTCTACTAATTGTCTTAGTAAGAAAATAGCTTCTGTGATAGACCTCCCAGACATGAAACCAAACTGATTCTCTGATACATTTGTTTCATGTCATAGCCTTCTTCTCAATCATTCTTTCAAAAAGTTTCATAGTGTGGTTCATAAGTTTGATCCCTCAATAATTAGTGCAGTTCTGTATGTCTCCTTTATTCTTATAAATTGGTACAATAGAGCTTTTCCTCCACTCATCAAGCATTTTCTTTAATTTTATAATCTTGTTAAACAACTTGGTCAACCAAACTACCCCAATATCTCCCATATGCTTCCAAACCTCTACTGGTATACCATCGGGCCCCATGGCCTTTCCTGATTTCATCTTTTTCAAGGCCTCTTTCACTTCAAGTATTTTAATCCTACGTTCATATCTATAATATCCAATGTTATTTAGATTTATAGTATTTTCAATCCTTATATTCTCAGAGCTATGTCATTTAACAATTTTTGAAAGTATGTTTCCCATCTTTGTTTGATCTCATTATCTTTGACTAATACCCTTTGATCATCGCTTCTAATGCACCTAACATGATCTAAGTCCTTACCCTTCTATTCTCTTACTTTTGCATGTTTAAACATATCTTTCTCACCTTTTCTTGTTCCTAGTCTATTATGGAGCTCATCATATGCTTTAAGTTTATCCTCACTTACTATTCTTTTAGCAACTTTTTTAGCATTCTTATATTGTTTATAGTTTTCATTATTTCCAATCTTCTACCATGCTTTAAAACACATCCGTTTTTCTTTAATAACTTTTTGCACTGTTTCACTCCACTACCATATTTCCTTTACTAATTTCCTTTTACCTTTAGATACTCCTAAGACATCTTTTGCCACTTTCTTAGACTCAACAATATTAATCCACATGGTATTTACTTCTGTTTCATAGTTCCAATTTCCTTTTACTACCAACTTATTTGTGAATGAGGTTATTTTCTCTCACTTTAAGTTCCACCACTTAATTTTTGGATACCTATTAAGTTCATTTCCTTTCTTCCATCTTTTGATATAGATATCCATAACCATTAACCTATGTTGTGAGGTTAAACTCTCACCGGGTATCACCTTACAATCCTTACACATAGATCGTTCATTATTCCTAAGTAGAAAAGAGTCTATTTGGCTTTTATGAAGTCCACTTTTAAAGGTTATTAAGTGTTCATCCCTCTTCTTAAAGAGTGTATTTGGATTGGCCACTCCATATAAGGCATGATATGTTCAGAAAAACAAAGTGTAAGCCCACATTCACATGTGCCTTTTGGATTTGAAGAATCATAAACTAAAGTTTTCTAGATTTATGTGTACTTATGCTATTTATGGTGATCATGGTAAGGATGCGCCGATGCAAACAAGATGCAGAGAGATATATGTGAGATGTTCTTTGATTCAAGCATTTAAAAGTGAACTTATGATGGAAACTGCAGTTCAAGTTGCACATTTATGTGCACCAAGCAATTTTTTGTATTGACGAGAAAAGGCTGAGGCTTACACTCATCATCATCAAGACCTTATCCCGATTAGGGGTCGGTATGATCAGCTTGTGAGCAACTGCATGCTAGTCTTCTGCTCAGACAAAGCAGTAGAAAATTATGATGTATGTTAAATCTTCCAGAAAACCTTCAAGGACCTTCTAAAAAACTTTGTTGGGAATCAGTTTGATGTCTTGGGGTCAAGTGATGGAGAGGATAGAAGGAAGCTGGTATGTGAAAGAAAGTTACCTTCCCATTTCTGGGAATGATTACCTTTACAAGAGCAACCCTTAACTGTTTGCATTCTTACATCATGTCTCTATCAAAGATTTGCTTGAAAGTAGAAAATTCAATTTGAGAGGCATTAGTGGAGTCTTTTGCAGGAGAAAGAGAAGCTAAGAGGCTAAATCAGTTTGTAAGCTGAGAGGATGATGTATAGACTAAAGAATTTTGGAGGACTCAGTTGGATAATTGATTCCTTAAGAATAGAGCCTTCCCACACAAGTGCTGCTAGAGATTCAGGGTGGAACCTGAAGTCTATGGAGAAAGGTGATAGTGGGAAAATATGGGAAGATATGTGGCTTTGGACTGAAGGTCTAGAGAGAGGTGGGGGCTTGAAAGCTACGGTGGTCCATCATTCCTGTCCAGTCAGATTTTACATTCAGGGTTGGGTCTTGGGAGTATGTATTGTATGGTAGTAGTAGGTATCACTTTGCATCTCGTGCTTATTCAAGTCTCTTTAGATTAATGGGGGAATCGGGACTTGGTATGGGAGAATTCATAAGAGAATGGAGGTCCTATCATTGTGATGTGAAGGCTTATGACTTCAACTGTGCCGTAGTGTTACTTTGTTTGTATTTGTTGGGCTGTTGCCTCTTAGTTCCAAAGACAATTAGGGGTTTAGGCTTTTGATTCTGAACATATAGTAAGCTATGTGATATGGGTTGCTGATGGTCATGTCCTATTGGTTTCATCAAGAGCCACTAGTGTTGCCAAGTTTCATGCGTTTGGCTGGTTTACATCTGAACTGTCTTAATATATATTCAAGAGGAAGGGCTCTCACTTCATGAACTATTTTATGTAGAAAGTCAGGAGCTGAGCAATCATGCTTTACATATTGATCAATGACAAGGTGGATTGGTCTGTAATCCTTGGATGGTTCAGTATTAATTGGCTCCTTTCAAGTGTCATGTTGATTGAGAAAGTTAGGATATATCACCTTAGGCGGGAGAGGCATCTTCTCTGGGATTTGATTCCTTTTGTGGTGATCTCATTGCTCTGGGAACAAGGTTTGCTATAGCAGGGAAGACTGTCTCTGAAATGAAGATCCTGATTGGTACTTGATTACTAATTCAAGTCATGGGTTGGGAGATAAAGATTCTTTGAACCTTAGGAGATAGAATAGGATCACTTATGGCATGGAAGCTTGAAAAGAAAAGTTTTTGGGTCATTGGAATCTGCTGTTGTCTTCTTCCATCGAGATGGGTCTTCAGTGCTGCTCTTCTCAGTCTCTGGACCATATGTGATCCCCGGTTGAGCTTTGAGATGATAAAGGTAAAGTGGTTAATGTCTACTTTGATTTGACTGATGTTCTAACTCCAAAGAAATGGAAATTCAAGCACTGCTTACCAGATTCCAAATCTTCTTTGTTAGCTGATTGCAAAATTTTTGGCGCAAGGCCATACGAACATGTATATATATGGGCATCATTCCAAAACCCGCAATTCTGTTTAGTAGTTCAGTGTGCAACGAGCTGCTAGATCTCTGTAAGATTTTGGATATGTTCTCATTTTCTCACATGAGAGATGCCAACAATTGGGAGATAGGTTGCAGAGTTGTAAACAGATTCCTTTTAGCTTTTTTACCATGGTTCCTTTATTGTAGTAAGCTTTTTTTACCCCGTTTGTTGTCAGCAAGACTGATGATCTTTTTCCTTTCCTAAAAGAAGAAAAGTGCCCCCTTGGACCACTGTTTACTGAATTACTAATGTCAGGAATGGGTATTTCCCCTTGGTATACAGTGGTACTGAGCCAAGCTGGGTCTATGCAGCATTTGTTAGCTAATATGCTCAACTTGAAAGCCAAATTAACTTGGTGAGCACGGGAGTATTCAAGAAAAATGTTTTCCCTAGTTGGCCTTGCTCAACCTGTTTATGTAGGTAGAATCTCAAGGATACGAGGGACCTAAATGGAATTCTTTGCAGAGCTAGAAGCTTCACTTCAGATTCTAATGTTAAAAGCCTAAAAGGTCGCAATATGACTGCTCTTAGTGCAGAAAGCCCCATAACCATCTTTTATGGTTTGAATTGTTATGTACTTTTGTGCTTTCGCTCTTATTAGAGCTTTTTGTTTTCGCATTCATTCTTTGGCATGAGTGTGCCCCTTGTTCCATTGCTGCTTTCTGAATTTGCTGTGGCCTAGTAAATGTCTAGTTTCTGCGAAAAGAACACAAAAACTAGAGGTTGTCCTCTTGATTTCTGAAACTGGATTCAGGTAATACTACATTAATAAGGTTTGTCTTGGCATATTCCTGCATTTTGAAGAGTACAATTTTAATTGGTTTATGAGATGCGTGTGTTGTATATCTCTAGTTTGCATTCCTTTGTCACATTATATCTACCAAGAGGGAAATAAATTGCACAGCTAAAAAGCAATTTGAAGTTGTGGACAGGCAGCTTTTACAGTTCCTGCAGCAGATAATGATTTCCCAGAGTTTCTCCATGACAATAAAGATACTTTGGACTTCAAAGTATGCAGAGAATGACATACTAAGAGCAGATCTGATTGGCTTGAAAGTCGATTTGGAGAAATTTAAATTCTTTAGGCTGGGCCATAGTTGCTGGGAAGCATGAACCCTGGGATTTGCACTTCGGAAGTGGGAAGAGAAGCACAAATCCTAATATTGCCAATGCCCTTCCTCAAGTGGGGTTTTCGCTTTCCCAACAAATCCATCTGATTTGATTCTTGCTTCGGACAATCTGATTACTGCTTTAGATTGAGTAAAGTTGCACTTCCAATCACATGGATTTATTTATGGATTATTTTGACACGGCTTCTGGTTCTTTTCCCTTTCCTTTAACTTTTTTTTTTTTTGACAGTCAAGAAATAAGACATGTTTAACAAGTTATTTACGGATTGCCCTTTTATGGTCCATAAATAATCACCTTAGGTGGTATTTGACTGAAAAAGGGGAAGATGCATACTTCCCCCAAGACTCTTCATGCATTCAGTGTTCTACTCCTTATCTCTCAAAGTCCAAGCATAACCCTAGACTTACATTGCCTGCAATCATGTTATTGTTCTTGTGAAAACAACTGATTTCTGGACAAAACTTTTGGCAAATCACTTTATTTTCAACCAGTCAACGAAAACAGCTGAAAACTCTGTTTGCAGTTGGCTTTCAGTTTCGAAGAAGAAGAAGAATTGAGCTTTGTTTCAGTTTGGAAAACATCTTGTAACTTTTGTGGTTACTACTTACTAGTTACTAGATATGGAATTATGGAATATGGATTATGGATGCTAAAATTTAGTTTTGAAATGGAAAATTATGTGAATAGTGTTTATAGTTTTTCTGGAAATTTTCTGTAAGTCTTTTTGTATTCTTATATATTTTTAATTATGCATAACAAATTATATAATTCTTTATGTGTGTGTATTCTGCACTTCAGCTTCTTCCTTAAAAAAATCACTCGCTTTCCACATCCTGTTTCCCGCTTCCTGCACTTTCTACCTATGGGCTGGGCACTAAAGTTGAACCTCATACTGCTTTTTGAATCATAGTGGCAGTCAGTACAGGAGCATATTCATTCTAGGGTAGTGGTTATGTTTAACTAATAAGAGATGCTGTTCAAGTTATGACCTTCAGAACTTTACAAGGAATGACTGAAAAGGTGGATTCCATAAGGTCAAAGCCACTGCCCAAGCTTGTATGTGTGTGTGATGGTAGGAGAAAGCTCCATATTCTTGTCCTGGATGAACTTGCATAAGTTTCTTGTCATGATAATGCCATTCTGGATGGCTTGGTCACTACTTGCAAATGTATAGATTTCAAGTGCCACGTTTTGGGAAATTTCTGTTGTTTCCTTTTCTCTTTTGAACAGAAGTTTTTATAGATGATGACATAGTATGTCTCTGTTGTTCAGATCCTAAGAATTTTCACCATTGACCAAGAGACCAGCGCCCTGTAGCAATGGAAGTTCTTGATATGTTCTTGCATATGAAATACACCGTAATGTGAGACTTTGCAATTTTTCAAAGCATGAAAATGACGATACCTCAAGTGAGAAAACATTAGGGGCTGATTTATAGTTCCATGAGCAGCATGCCTTTGACTTGAGTAATGTGAAAGCAAATACCGAAGCTTGTGTGTGACCCAAGGGTAATAGAACTGTCAAGTAGTAAGGGAAAAACACAAAATATAAAAATTTGTCTCCGGTCTAGATATTAGGAGAAACCATCAAGCTATTTTACCATATCCTTTCAAACACTAGATCGTATAAAATCTTATGCATAATTTAGTTAAGCCCTTCTTTGAAGTTCTCTGAGCATCAAAGCTTCTTCCATCTTTGAGACATTTTTCCTCTGTAATTGTTCTCAGAAAGTGAAGGACGAGTTGGAGAGAAGGGCCCTCAAATGCATTGGCTTCTGTGAAAGAATAGAGATAAGGACTGATATTGACAAGCCACTGGAACACGAGGAGTTTCCTCTACCCCTTGTTGGGGCAGCTAAGATGCAGTGGACCAGTGAAACCTCAAATGGCCACATTGACATGGAAAGTTCTTCACAAGTTACAGTGCAGAATAATTGCGATGACAACAAGAATGGGAAGCCAAATAAGTTCCATCCACCCCTTGTTGGGGCAGCCAAGCCACAATGCACCAATCACGTCTCTAATGGCCACTTTGACGTGCAAAGTCATCCACGTGATACAGGGCAGAATAACCACCATGAGACCAACAATGGACAGCCAAAGCTACTATTTGCTTCTGTTTATGAATCTACACTTGTTGAAGACCATAACAAGAGCAACGGAATTGATCATCATGATTCTCTTGATTAAATTGGAAGTGAGATTTTATTGATGCAAGAAGGGGAGCCTTGGCGCAACGGTAAAAGTTGTCGTTATGTGACCTTGAGGTCATGGGTTCAAGACGTGGAATCAGCCTCTTGCAAAAATACAAGATAAGGCTGCCTTTGTGGCCCCCCTTCCCTGGACCCGCATAGGCGGGAGCTTTGTGCACCGGAGCTGCCCTTTTTTATTTTATTGATGCTGAGTCATTCCTACTATTCTTCATCGCCATTCTCAAGACATACAAGCTAACACCAGCCCCTTCAGCATCAAATTCCCGGCTCCTGATGACTGTATCCAAGGTAGTGAGCCTTCGCTGCTGTAATCATATTTAATGCTCACATCTACATGTATTGTGTTCTGTTTGAAGGGGAGCCCTGGCACAATGCTAAGGTTGTCATCATGTGCAGGTTCAAGGCGTGGAAACAGCATCTTGCAAAAATGCAAGGTAAGGCTATAAATCCTTGTGGTCAAGCCCTTTCCTGGATCCTGCATAGGCGGGAGCTTCATGCACCGGGCTGCCCTTAATCTACATGTATTCTGTTTGTACAAGGTTTAAAGAAATAAGTGAGCCTGGATTTCACCGAGATCAATTTGCACATCAACATTCTTCAAGCCTCAATGACCTGAAGAGGGATTAGATTTCCAGGTATAACTTTAATTGTTTATCCGCGGTGGTTCCCAATCACGCAGAGGATCTGATTTCTAGGTCTAACGTAATCATCTGGTCTGACCCTTGAATCTCTTCCATCAGACGATTTAGTTACTCGATTGGTTTCTTCGTTGAATGTGCACTTTCCTCTGTATGTTGTTTAAGCCATCCAGTGGTGGGAAGTCGGAAGAGTGGAGGCCTTGCGGGAAATGTCTCGTCTTGGGCGGTTCACTAGCCAAAGGTGAACTGTTGATTTGTTCTACTCCCGTCACCGTTCAAAGGGAATGATGAGTCTCTATATTGTTTCCCTTAACAATAAGATCAAGATGGCTCCGATTTTATTATAGAAAGATTAGAAAATATAATTGTCACGCTGTTTCATGAAGATTGCTTGCTAGGATACATAGGAATACAAAGAAATGCATGCGACCAGGTCCAATGGTCTGCCTCCACCCCACTGCAATTAGTCCCACGTTGTTCAAATTCTTAACTTTGAGGTCACAGGTTCAAGGCTTGAAACAGTTTCTTACAAAATATAAGGCCGCATATTATTGATCCTTGTGGTTCACCCCTACCTTGAACCTTGTGGAAGCTTAGTGCACAAGAAAAGTGAATCCTTGAATTTCGCACACTTCAATCTTGAAATGATATTCATTCAGCAGAGAGTAGAAAAAGAGGGATGATTGAATGACCCAAAGAAGTGGTAGATGGGTTAAACGTGAACAACTAATGACCACCGACACTTCCTACAACAACTCACACCAAACCCCACGGACCTAAATTGAATGAGATTTCAAGAGATGGGGGACTGCCCAATCGCAGTGGGAATAAAAAGTAATGTCATTTAATCCTCGGGTGTGCCAAGTTTTTTTCTGGCCAGGACGAATCTGCTACAAGAAAACCGGTTTTGGTCAAGTCTGTCTACCGGGACTACTGCATTACGTCCTTAGCGTTCCCATATTTGATAGATCCTAATCATTTACAAGACAACTCTTGCTTTGAATTTTCTGTGCTCCAAAAATCATATCGCTTGGGCAATTCTAAGCGGCTAGTAGTGAGTTCTTTTGGATGTTGAATGCGGTTGAAATTACATAGACGGATGCAAGCGTTTGATGATCTTCAATTCAACGACGACAGATCTACATTACTGTATGCCAAATTATCTGGCTAGCTCAACCTTTGAGCAGTAGAAGATCCAAAGCAGGGGCTCTAAGTTGAAGAGTTAGAACCAATCAAAGGTGGATCCACTAAGACCATTGTGGACATGGCCGGTGAATCATTACAGGTATCTAGTGCTGCTAGGCCATTATCTGTATTTGAGGTAGAGTTGTCTTGTGACCTTGAGGTAACAGGTTCACGGTATAGAAATCGTCTCTTGCAAAATGCAAGGTAAAACTGCATACTATTGACCCTTGTAGTATGCTCCTTCCCCAAATTCCACATATGCAGAAGCTTCATGCACCAGAGCTGCCTTTTTTCTTTTTTTTCCAAGTTATCATATATGGTACTAGCTAGCTTGCTAGCGTAACGAGAACTTTAGTCACGGTGGAACTCGACGAGCCACCTAACTCAATATATGTAGGACCTACAAATATTAAATTCCTCGGTTATTCATTTTTTATGTAAATTAATGATCCAGACTCTAAATCTCCATCTATTACACTACCGTTAATATTGTTAGGTTACATGAATGTTACAAAGGAGAATGCTAAGTGCTGACATGTAACGAAGGAGAACGCTGACATTCCCTCATTTTTTATTTTTCATGATCTAAAAAGGGCAGCCTAGGTGCACGAAGCTCCCACTTATGCGGGGTCCGAGGAAGGGGCGGACCACAAGGGTCTATAGTAAATAGCAAAACTTTATATTTTGTAAGAGGCTGATTCCACACCTTAAACCTGTACCATCAATGTTGCATGACGACAATTTTTACCACTGCACCAAAGCTCCCCTTCTTAGTCATTTTTTTCATGACCTAAACCGTTCATTTTATTTGACTTACCTTAGATGTCTTTAGGTACCAAAGATTTCCTCTAATGGGCATTTCTAAGTCCTTCGTTCTACGTTTTGAAGTCAAAAAGTGAACAATGAAACATAGACAAACATCAAAGTACAAAAGATTGACTTCTTGGCCTTAATGGTTATTATAAGGTAAAAGAAAAAAGGAGCTCAACACGCTCTCTCTCTCTCTCTCTTAGTCTCTTTCTCTCAATATACAGTACTTATATATTAAAGTAAGGAAACTAATGGGTTAACAAAATCTGGCCAATCTTTTGTTTATTCTACCCGGCAACCTTTTACAGCGGAGCACACTAAAAGAAGAGACCATTTTTAAGCTAGGTCTGGATTAAACACGAAGTGAGCCTTGGCCCACTGTGATCTTGGAAATACTCTCTTTGCAAAATATAAGGTAAGATTATATACTATAGACCCTTCTGAAAGGGCAGCCCCAGTCCATGAAGCTCCTGCCTATGCGGGGTCTGGGAAAGATGCGGATCACAAGGGACTAAAGTACACAGTCTTGCCTTGGATTTTGCAAGAGGCTGTTTCCACACCTTTAACCCAGACCTCAAGGTCACACGATGATAACTTTTACCGTGACACCAAGGCTCTCCTTCACTATAGACCCTTCTCCGAATCCCAAATAAGCACAGGGCTGCCCTTTTTGGTCTGCATCAAACATCAACCTAATTGTTTTACTAACTACTAGGCATTTCTGATCATCTTAATTGCTTGTGTACGATTCACTTTTGCTTCGTTTCTAATGAGACAATGGTTGGCATCCCTGGCTGCAAGGACGCCCACTTAGCAAGGATGCTCCTACGTAGTAATGGAACGCCCATTCGGCAATTAATAAGAACAACAATATCATTGAAGTCTCGTATGGTGATGGGTCTTCTACCAAAAAGTATTAGGTTAAGTAGATGATCCTACATTCAATGTACTGAATAAAAGCTTCCTCTTGAACGGTTGGCAGAATACTTTGATCAATTCTTTGAACTTAGCTCACAGGCGTGCACTAATGCTATTTTCTTAAAGATAGTCCGAACCTCTCATACTATAATATGTTTTAGGGATTAGCTTTTTTTGTTTTTTAATTAAGGTGGAGACAAGCACTCAAACACACACCCTTAAGAAGTTTTGAACTCCTGACCTTCACGGCTGAGACTCACTCTTGCGTCACTGGGCTAATATCTGTATTTAGTCTTTTTCAAGAATAAAAGGCAGCCCCAATGCACAAAGCTCCCACCTATGCAGGATCTGGGGAAGGGTGGACCACGAAAGTCTATAGTATGCAGTCTTACCTTACATTTTTGCAAGAAGCTATTTTCACGGCTTGAACTCATGACTTCAAGATCACATGACGACTACTTTACTATTATGGCAAGGCTTCCCTTTCAAAAATACCATAACAAAATATCTATTCTTTCTTTCTTGATCAGTCACCTCAGTAGGATCGCAGTGGTTAAGAAGCAAATGTGAATAGAAGTACAAGATATGTTCTCTTTTTTTCATTTTTTATCGTCAAATAACCACTGCTATATTCTTTCTTATTCTTTTCCTTCTTTTATGGGTATCCATCTCTCTCTTGCATGCACATGCACGCGTGCCTTTAGTTCTAAAGAACTAGTACCCTGCGGAATCTATTGATTGCAAGTGATCTTACAACAACAAAAAAAAAAAAAGGTAAAAAAAAAAAAGCATAATAAAAGAGAATATGAATAATGAACAACTTTATTGTAACGATACGAGAGTATGCTCGAGGAATGCCTAAATAACAATATATGAGAAAGACAACACTACTCAATGCTACTAATATTTCAGATAAATAAGAACATAATATAACAATGCATTGTCTCACCGTGTGCTCTCTAGCAGAGCTTCAATGGCTTCTGGACATACAAGAAGAACAACAGAAAAAAAGATTTACAAAGCAACAAAATTCTTCAATGATCTTTGGGAAGCTTATGGCATGCCAATTTATAGTCTTCTCCACCAATCAATTGATCGATTGGACCTTTCATTAGACCTCTATTATAATAGCCGTAGAACAGCCATAAGAGTAGCTGCTGATCATTTAATGCATCAAGAAAGGAGCGGCAGGAGGTCATTTTTCGCGTTACCCCCTTGGACCCCCCACTAGGGCTGCCGCCTCGGACCCCACTACTTGGGGGCGCTGCCCCCGAACCCCCGTTATTCCTTCTTGTAACCATTGCCGTCCCTAATGACCTCATCAACACTAAGTTGGTCATACATACCACTGTTATATACCAACATTTATTCTCTGAGAGAGAGAGAGAGAGAGAGAGAGAGAGAGAGAGAGAGAGAGAGAGAGAGAGAGAGAGAGAGAGAGAGAGATCGGATCTCAAACACCTCTTTATATAAATAAAGCGTTATTAGAGCATGAATGCATTTGATAATGTGTGTTTTACATTAAAAAGTTTTTATTCTATTAAGTTTTTTAAGGTAACCTAAAACTCCCTAACTTAAAGAAATGTTTTTAAATTCTTCTAAATACTATTTATTGTATAACTTAAAATTAAATTACAAGACAATGTAAGAGCTCTGTAAGTTAATGAAGGATAGAGACTGAAACATGGGAAGTTTTCACGTTGACGCCAATTTTACACGATGGGTCCTACTTTTGGTTGATCAATACAAGCTCATCTGATTTCCTTGACTTTTGATATCTTGAATCTAGCATGCAAACAAATCTAGGACAGTGCTCCTATGTTTTGCATGATGGGTCTGCTTAATTTATCTAATTCTTTTAGTTTTGAATGTCTCTTAGTCAAAAAATCATGCAAATTGAACGTCGAAACAAATTTTCTTTTCATGAATGGCTAGAAACTTTCTAAACATTGGTCTAGTTCAAAAATGAAAGATAAGATATTTACCACATTAGTCTCCATAATTTTTGAACTGGGAGAAATTCAAAGACAGAGAAATTAGATGAACAGGGTAAAGCGCTTAGCATTCCTATATGTTTTTTACTTCTGTAATTCTAAACCGTTGTTATAAAACACTGCTTCTGACTATCCATTTCCAGTGTGTAAAATAACATTTTTTTTTCAGATTCCAGACTCGGTTTGTTAGAAGAAGATCTGTATGTTACTGGATACAGTAGGCATGGCCCACAAAACAACGGCCAAGGTCACGTACAATTTTTGCCGTACTAGGGGAATGGTTTCATGCTGGAATCGGCAGTCTTCCGTACGGAAGACTTCTGTAACTGAAATCGATGGAGATTCCTTTTAAGGGGCTGGTAGTTTGGGCTGAAAGGTGCAGAATTTGCAGAGAAGAAGAGAAGAAGAGAAGAAGAGAGGAAAATGGTGGGACCAAATCGCCCTCTCTTCGTTCTGTTTGGTTCTTCAATCGTTCAGTATAGCTACTTTAATGGCGGATGGGGAGCCATTCTTGCTGATATCTATGCTCGAAAGGTACTTCATTTCTCTGTTTCTCTCTCTACCTTTGGAAATCATGGAGACGGTTCCAGGGAAGAACCCAACTCACCATTTTCATTTTGCTTGCCTTAGACTCTGTGAATTAACGCTACACCCTTTTTGTAGTTTCGTATCTCCCTTCTTCGATTGATTTCCTTGAGCAAATATGTTTAGTTTAAGAATGACCCATGTAGAATTTTCTCCTCCTTGACTTGCATGCAACTTCATCTCTCAACAGTTCACATTTGCTTATCATTTGATACAGGCGGACATTTTACTACGAGGTTATAGTGGTTGGAATTCGAGGCGCGCTGTCCAAGTAGTTGAACAAGTTTTTCCCAAGGTAAGCTGTTGACAGGTGCGTTTGGCTGTTAAAAGAAGGATGAGAAGGATGATTCCTGATTATTTATCTACAAGACCCAGGATTTGCCTTGAATCTCTAATTTGTATTCTTTCCGAAGAAAGGAAGAAAAATACTAATCTATTAAAGCCAAGTTGCCGTGGTCCTCTTTGGTTGGAGATATAATCACGTCTTGGTCCTGGTATTTTCTGCTTGTCCTAAGATGGTATACGACAACAGTTACTTTACCACTGAACAATACTCTAAACTATTGGGTGATCAATCCGCTGGTCCATGTCTGCTCTTTATTAACAGCCTCTTTCTGGGTCTCAGATGTGCCACAGATGTAATTGAGTTTGTTAGTTTGACTGGGGAATGCACGTCCGGTCCATTGCCTATTGCCTCCAGTCTTGAGTGGGTGATCAAACCCTTCTCCATCGGACGTTATTTAAGTTGTAGTCTAGAAAATTTTGAAGTGATAAGTTTTATAAGCATTGATCTTATGGATGAAATGCTAATTTGCCAGCAACCAGAGACATGTTGGTTGCCTCATGAGTGTTTACATATCAAAAGTCTTGATTACAAGAATGTCCACTGTTGTGGAACCAATGGAGTTGATCGTTAAGATTGGTTGTACCATCAGTATGGTTGGATTAGAAAGAGAGAAGGAAATGATATCTACATTCCCATGTTTGGACAACAGCACACCTACTTTGTTGTCACTTCTGTTGTTTGCTTTACAAGGTTGTTCAAATACCTGGCAAAACATGAAAGGTCAGGCAAAGAAGGGTTCCATAAAATGCTTAGTGCTAGAAGTCTTCTAGTTTTGGCTTTGTGATATGTTTCAAGAACAGTCTCCATGATTTCCAAAGGTAAAGAAGGCAAAGAAGGCAAAATTAGTTTCAAGAACAAATAGGGTCTGAGTTGGGAAGCTTGGACCTATAGCTATTTTTGGAAAATCTTCTAGTTTTGGCTTTGTGATATGTTTTGACCTCTTTTTGGTCCAAGTTCGATATTGTCTTTCACTAAGTAGCATGACTTATTTGCTAACAATATGTCAGCTCCTTCAGCCTTTCTCCTTTTCATGTGATTCTGCAACCTGAGCAATTGATGAATTTCCCACAAAGCCTATAATATATGCTCAAAATCTTCGGTCGAGAAGATAAATTTTCTTCACTTGAATGAGGTTTTGATGGAGTTGAGAGACACATTTTGTTTCCTTAAGCCCAAAAGAAGTTGGTTAGACATTCAACCAACTCCACCGTCACCTTGAAATCTAAAAACCTAAGATCATAGTGTGAGCTTTTCAGACTTGAAAGCTAGTCTAAAACCTTCAAAGTCTGATTGATGCTCCCTCCTGCCATCATGAGCTTGAGCTGCAAAAGTTGGCTCTAATTGGCATCTCAAAAATCTTAAACCCTTTCATGTTACCTTTGTCATGGTATGTCCACTTGCAGAGGCTAAGCATTGAGGATAGCCTTTTTTGTGATTTCAGGTGTAATGTTTTATTGATTGAATTTTTTTACTAACATCATGCTATTTGCTTTGTTATAGGATGCAGTAGTACAACCTTCCCTCGTGATAGTTTACTTTGGGGGTAATGATTCAATGGGAGCTCATACGTCTGGCCTAGGCCCTCATGTACCACTTGCAGAATACATTGAGAACATGAGAAGGATTGCCAATCATATCAGGGTAATCTTTTCCATTTAAGACTGATACCTGTCATGGCATGTATATGGCTTCCAATTTCCTAGGTTCTAACACATTGAAGTACTTAACTATCAGAGTCTTTCGGACAGAACGCGCATCCTTTTTCTTAGTTGCCCTCCTGTTGATGAGGAAAAAGTTCGCCAAAATTTAAGGTGCTGTTTTGTGCTGCTCTTTTTCGTATTTACTTAGTTCATTACTTCAATCTGTTGACTCTTTTGCTGTAAAATCAGTACTTTCTTAAGTGAACTAGATCGAACAAATGAAGCTTGCCAAAGATATTCAGAAGCTTGCATAGAGCTGTGCAAGGAGATGGACTTGAAAGTTATTGATCTTTGGACTGCAATTCAAAAGAGGGATGACTGGAAGAGTGCTTGCTTTACGTGAGTTTCTTCTCTTGTTTATTTTAATCAATCCTGTGAAAATTTGTATTTTTTTGCTCTCTACTAGTTTACTTTTGTCTGCTTGACTTGTGATATATTATACTCGGCAATTTCCAGACCATCTGCTAATGGTTTAGTAGTTTGTTTTCTTCCCAAATGAGCCACAAAATGAGCCATCCCTGCCATGTGCCTCCTTCTCTGTCTTGGCTAGTGCATCTCTAAATCTTAAACAAAGAGGAAGAAAACTAAAGATTTTACTTAGTACTTTGGACTGAAAGATCATCCTCATTTATTTCTTACTGCTGGGTTTTAAGGAAATGCAGACTCAAAAGATAAGCTGGCAATGGGGAGTGTTCAAGAGTTCCTTCTCCTGTATCTTTTGGAGCAAAATGTTTTTAGTGGTATATGTCAGCGAGGTTGAGATGACCGACTTACATAACATGTATGAAACAAAGATTAACCACCAGTATCCATGGCGCCAAAACACTTGAAATATTGAAGGTTCTTCCTCCCCTCCAAAGGTGCCAAAATACCCATCTGTACTCGTGTTCACCTCGTGCTCAGTTACCTAATTCATAATAGGGGTTCAGCTGCTCTTTTAGCCATTGGGAAGTTGTTTATATGCCAGCACTGGCAGAAACATACCTTCCTAACATCTCTCTGTGGATCTCCATGCTTTACTGAAGCAATCTTTGTGATACTGGGTGGAAACCATGGAAGGCAAAATGAATGCTTTGTACAGTAATTACACTTGAAATATTTTTCCAAGATGAAAAGGTAAAAACATTATCTGATACAAATAGTAATTATGTGAAATAGACTTGCCTGACATCATGCATCACAAAATGCTCAAACATGTAACTATTTGGTTAGCTTACCTTAATAACTAAGTTGCAGTAGCATTTATTACAAATGGATGATAAAAATTGCTTCTTTGTTGTCAGTTAAAGGAAATAGTATACTTGAAGTAGCCAATGGGTATAATGCAGCACATTAAAGGAACTTTGTTAGTATGCCATGAAATGGAGTCAAGAAGGATCCATAAAATATTCTTAGACTTCATCAAGCTAGCTGGAGACAGCAATTCCGGTGCATAAGATGACTCCTAGTCTGTGAGTCACACAGTCAGGTATGGTGCTTGTTTAACTTTATGTGGTGATAGAATAATTACTGGCAAGTGATATTGGAAAAATAGAGAGGTGAAAAGAACTCAGAGAATGAATGCCAGAAATTTCTTATGAAGAATGTCAAGGGATGTGCTACCTTTTGGATGTTGAAATTTAGCAAACCGAATTTGTTGTATTACCATTCTGCCTAAAAGCTTAAGCTGATAGGAAGTGAGCCAACAATAGTTATATCTGTAGCACATCCCTTGTGTGGAAAGCCATTTTTAGGCTTTCTCACGTGGATTTGATAAATGGGAGTTCTCAGGATTTGAACTCTCGACTTTCAGCCAATAAAGCTCTGATCACCATGTTGGATTGCCATTCTACTAAAAGGTTAAGCTGATAGGAAGTGTGGCAACAATAGTTGTATCTCTAACAGAAATATCTATCACACACACACACACACACACAAAAAGGAAGAACTTAGCAATCCGAGTAAGGAATGACAAAAATTTTATAGAAAATATATGTCAGGGCCTCTCAATAAGTTCAGGATGCCGAATTGTCAGCCAATGAGAAACCTACAATCTTCTCCAAGATGACTAGCAAAGAAATGAAATATGAAGGACTCTCTCATGTACTACAATACTGTATCTGGACTCAAGTATCTTAACTTCACCTGGCCTAACATCAAATATGCAATAAATCAGGCCTGCCTTTATATGATCCTAGAGAGCATCGCATATTGGTACCAAAAAGACGTAAGGGAAATAATGGACCATGGTATGCCAGGTCTATTGTGGGAGGCATAAGGCAAGGCCATAGCATGCTATTGCATGCATTAGTGTAGAGCTTCATGGATCATGCATTTTCTATGAGCTGCCCTCTTTTTGTGCTCGAAAGTTCAGATGGAGAATCATGTTTGTTTGATCAACAACAAGCAGAATGATGCAACGATACGTGGTATTGTACCATATTCTCTCGTCTTTGTGTTGTGGAGTACCTATGGGGACCTTTACAAACAAACATGCTAGACACCATCAAAGGCCTTTGTTACAAGGGTGACATGTTGCGAGATGGATATTCAAGAAATTAACAAGACTTAAGAAAGAAATTACAGTTTTATGTTTCTCTTCTTGCATACTAAATTCACATTGAGGTGTAACTTCTCTTGATCTTTTCTCATTATTCTTCTGCTGTTCTATATTTTTTTATTGAAAATCTAGTTATTTAGATGTTGTAGCTACTTTTCCTTATTGTTATCCTCCTGTGAAACAATATAAAAAACAAACCTGTACTTCCCAATATTGCTAAATCACTTTAAAGGTCTCCTACCTCTCAGAATTGCCATATTTGAAGTTATTGTATTGTCTGATGCTGACATGTCTTCGTGATACAATTTTTTACTGTCAGAGAAAAAAAACTCTGAGAAACACTTGGCTCTGAGTGACCGAAGTAGCAACTTCAAAGTTAAACTTTTCATATCCTAGAATGGCTAATGTTGCCCTGGAGATTTGTTGATGTCCTCGCCAGGCAATTTGTACTGAACTCATCAGAAGGACCCTTCTTGACACTTTACTTCTCTCGGTAGAACCTTCTCAAAGCATTATACAATAAAGATCTCTTTCTTCCATTTTGAGAGCTTTCTAAGTAGATAGCTGGTTGTCGGCCTGCCTGCATGTTGGATGAATGGAAAATCCATCATGAATTATTTCGGATTGAAGAACAAAAACATAAATCTCATTAAAAATCTGAGCTGTCTAGGAGAAAGCAATGATCAAAACATGGGCAAGGTGTTTTCCGCTAAACAGGAGTGGCTAAACATGAGTTATGTCAAGAGTTTGGGCAATGCCAATTCCAGCATAGCATCTATAATGCTAAAGGAGGTTATGAACCTTTATTGCATAACACAGCTAAAGAACCAGGCAATTCTGTAAGATGTCTGACTTTTGATGGGCTTAATGATTGACACTAACTTTTGCTACTGAATTAGCCAAGAGCTCCTCATAACCGACTGGTTTTCACACACAAATACTCTGTTTGCACTTGCCCATAATTCTAGCTGCATTCCATTTCCTCCCTTTGAAAACTATGCTTATTGTTAGTCAGGCGATTGCGCAATTAGCCTTTTACTCATCCTTGTGTTGGTCTGGTTTACATAATTCTGTGAACTGTCTTTGATTAGTAAGTTCTATTGACATATTTAATGGTACTACCTTTTTAAGAAATTCCTTTTGAACAGTTCTCTTTCTTAAATCAAAGCTGTTTTCTTCATTTTGGTCTTGGTGAGTGGATAATAGTTAGATTGTCTTGAATGGATAGAATTATTTGACTTGGGTTCCTCTGTTTATTTCCAGAGATGGCATTCATCTTTCTTCAGAAGGAAGCAAGATTGTAGTGGAAGAGATACTAAAGGTCCTGAAAGAAGCTGAGTGGGAGCCATCCTTGCACTGGAAGTTGTTGCCTACTGAATTTGGCGAGGATTCACCATGTGATGTTGTTGCAAGCGATGGCAAGACCACTATCAACATATCTGACTGGACCTTTTACAGGGAAATCCAGTGGGACTAGAAAACAAAAAATCTTGAAGTTTGCTTCTGACAAGTCTCTGGCCTTTCTGATAGAACAATGCTGCATGATTGTTGAGATATTGACAATGGAGCAGTACGTGGACAGTTACTACTTGTTATCACGTGCACAAGCTAAACGATATTATTGATCGTTTAATGAAAGTTACAAATTGTTTGTGATCTCATGTATTCATTTCCGCAGAAAATGTTGATCAGCCTGGATACTTAGACTAGAATCTTGTCACTGTCTTATTAACCTTGCTTTGCTTGGAAAACTGTACCCACGTCCTTAAAAAGTTCTTTACTGCGACTGAAACCGTCAGCATCTCCACTTCCACTATCTAATCAGATGGATTGCATAGTAAACCTAAGTTACGTCTTACTGTATCTCTGTTGAAACAAAGCTCCTGCTTATGCAGAGTCCGGGAAGGATGCAGACTTACCTTACATTTTGCAAAAGGCTGTTTCCATGCCTTGAATCTGTGACCTCAAGGTCACACAAGGACAACTCTACCCTTGCGCCAAGGCTCCCTTCTATATATGTACTGCATAATCAGTGCTAATTTTTTTTGTAGACTCTGCAGCCATTTTGCAACTGACCTCATGCCAATGGATGAACCAAACCCAGTAGAGGATTAACGAATCAAAGGTTTATGATCATTAGATCTAGGTAAAATATGATAGAGCTGAATTAAGGGAACAAAATAATAGGTAAAAGATGAGGAAAGGCCCTAGCGCATTGGCCAGAAGGAGCTTCTTCTGTGGAAGGTCACGAGTTTAATGCAGCTCATGGGTGTCAGGAAATGTGTGTACTCCATGTTTGTTAACTCTGTTTTGTTTAGGATGAAATGAAAGAAATTTCAAATTTGGGAAGAAAAAAAATTTTTTAAAGTTGTCGTCATGTGACCTTGAGGTCATGGGTTCAAGGCATGGAAACAGCCTCTTGCAAAATGTAAGGTAAGGCTGTGTACTTTAGGTCCTTTTTTACACTAGAATTGGCCCAAACACGCCAACCTTTCAATGCAAATTTCAGTTTTTAGTCCAGACCAAAACAGCTGTCCAAACGAAATTTATAAATTATAAGAGCCATGGTCTACTATTGACTCTTGTGGTCAATCGTTAGAATAAGAGCCTTGGTGCAACAGTAGAGTTGTCGTCATGTAACCTTGAGATCACAAGTTTAAGGCATGAAAACAGCCTCTTACAAAATACAAAGTAAAACTGCGTACTATTGATCCTTGTGGTTCACCACTTCCCCAGACCTTGTATACATGGAAGCTTCATCGTCCAATATTCAAAATAAGGAAAAGAAAAAGGATAGGTAAATCTTAAAGGAATAATAACTAAAATTAAGAAAAGTCCTACACTGCCCTTATGAATAATTATGCAGCACTCCCTTGTTGGTGATCCTGCCTTTATCGTACACAATTACACTCCTCTAATTGCCTCCAGCAATCTCCCCTTGTTTTCTCTTACGTGGCCTTCCTCATTAGACCTCGTTTCTTAAGATTTCTGGATATTTCTATTTTATGCAGAATGCATGATCTTGGCTGAATTAAGGATACCTTCTTAATGTACTCTTTGAGATCACGGGTTTAAGGCATGGAATCAGCCTCTTGCAAAAATGTAAGATAAGACTGACTACTTTAGGCCATTGTGGCCTGCCCCTTCCCCGAACCCCCCATAGGCGGGAGCTTCATGCATTGGAGCTGCCCTTCTTAATGTACTCCTTGAATAACTTCCATTTAAGACAAGAAAAACACCAAGCATAACCTAAAACCCTTCATCTTACCTGCCCATATCTTTCCTACCATATTGTTTGATTAATTTTCATTCAGATAAGATAAAATCCTTCATGTTACCATATTTTTTTTATTAATTTCCCTTCTTGAAATCGTTATTATCAGCTTCCAAATAAAGATCATTTATTAGAATAGCTCTCGTTTTTGTTTGAAGGGATTCTCATGCCATTGCCATCATCAGTCTACGTTTGAACTGGGCTTAATTGGGCTGCTTTACCAAGTGAACGACATTCCAGGCCCCGAATACTTTAGCCATGACCTCACTTAAGGATTTGTGATAAAGGAAGACTCCACCTTTTCTAGTAGTCTGAACTCATTATCTTAATCATCTTGTCGTTGATGGCTATGTCGCAAAAACCATATATTTTGGATTATAAAAAAAGGTTGGCTCCGAATATGCAGGGTCCGGGGAAGGAGCAGACCACAAGGGTCAACAGTATGCAGCTTTACCTTGCATTTTACAAGAGGCTGTTTCCGTGCCTTGAAACTGTAACCTCCAGGTCATACAACGACAACTCTACTGTTGTACCAAGGCTCCCCTTCATAATTCTTTTAGGATTTTCTAAATTCTGTTAATTTCACTAACATCCATTTTAGAGCTCAAAATAGCTTAGAGAAATAATCATAAAATCATCAAAGTAGGTCATTTTGGGACAGGACTCGTCTAAAGGAAGCCCACTAAGTTTAATGGCTGAGGTTAATGTTTGAGGAAGACTACCAAAATGAGGGTGTAGTCACAAAGGGGTAAACTGAAGGCGTAGCTTAAAGAAGGTGCTGCTTCCTCCATTCCAAAGGAACCAAGACTACATTCCATGTTATATTTTAGCTCATACTTGTTCACGCCTGTACATACTTGGTGGCTTTGCTGCCCTTGTCAAGTTCTTTACATGCCTGCAAAGACAGAAACATTTCCTAGCAGCGGAACTAATGGACCCTTATGAACCTTAATACTTTGCTAGAGGTGATAGTGGGTAGTAAACCATAGCAAGCTAGATTGAGTGCTTTGTGCAGGGATCACATTTGAATACCTTAACCATGCAGGAGCCAGCTTAACTAGCTACATCATATGGGATCCAGAGTCTCATTGGCTTACCAATTACTAGAGAACTTCGGACCAAAGCATCCCTTGTGAGCGCTTTGACTCAGAAATCCTCTAGTGAAATTAGCCATGCTAGTCTTATCTTTGCATTAGAAGGGGAGCCTTGGGACAACAGTAAAGTTGTCGTTGTGTGACCTTGAGGTCACGGGTTCAAGGCATGGAAACAGTCTCTTGTAAAATGCAAGTTAAGGATGCGTACTATTGACCTTTGTTGTCTGCCCCTTCCCTGAACCCTGCATATGCAGGAACTTCATGCACCAGAACCGCCCTTTTAGTCTGATCCTTGCATTCATTCTGTTAGGTAATTATATATGTCTTAGATTAGCATGAACTATTGACATGTTCGACTGTATATCCTTGATATATTATAGCCTTCCATGACATAGTGAGTGAATGATAGTCAATATCTCGAATGGGTACCGATTTAAGTGTGACTTATGCATGCCTCTCTATTAATTTCTTCTCCGTGATGGCATTCATTTGACCTCGGAGGGAAGCAAGATTGTAGTGGAAGAGATGCTAAAGATCCCGAAAGATGCTGAATGGGAGCCTTCTTTGCACTGAAAGTCATTGCCTTCTGAATTTGCGGAGGATTGACCACATTATTTTGTAGCAATTGATGGAAAGATCATCATCAACGCGTCAGACCATACTTTTCACAGGAAATCCAGTGGGACTAGAATTTAAACATCTTGAAGCTTGGTACTCTCAGGCTCTTTTGGTGCAGAAGGAAGAAAAATGGATGACTGGTAAGAGACCAGGACGATTATTAGTTACTTGTTATAAAGTCTATAGAATATATAAGATTTTTCCGTTTTGAATGGTAGATACACGCACACCCTTGAGGAATCTCAAAAGCTGTGACCTTGAAACTCACTCTTACTCCACTGAGCGACACTCATAAACCCATCTATAGAGTAAGTACTGTTATTCATCATTAAAATCTAAGTAAATCAACTATTGCGCCTCCTGGAAAATGGTGGCTTAATTTAGTGATTTATATTTCTTATATCTTCCATTTCCTCAAAATATTGTGATTTAAGGATATTAGGTCATTTTTGGAATCAAATCTTTATAAATCCCCGTGAAGCAAAGGGGTTGGCGTCAGAAAACTGCTACCATGGCAGCTTAACGTTCCAGTTGGACCTCATAAGGGTGGTAGAACTTAGCAGGAGGTTGGGATCATAAGAGACCAGATCACATGAACAAGTGTTGACGTTTGATAAAGGGCAGCCCGGTGCACCAAGCTCCTATTTATGGTGCGCAGCTTTACTTTTCATTTTGCAAGAGGCTGTTTAAACCTCGAACCCACAATCTCCTAGTCACACGGTAACAGCTCTATCATTGCCCCCTTCAAGGAAAACTAATTTGATACAGATTTCATTTACCAGGTTTCAGTGTGCCTGGGTATGTTGCATAAATCCTTAGCCCTATCATCTGGCCACTGTCAAAGATTCGTATTGCAGTGACCCAGCATTGGTACGTTTCAATGAAACCTGTCCATGACTAAAGCCTAGCCTCTGTACGCAAGCTTAATCTGCTCGTATCTTAAGTAATTCCTAGAGAAGCTACAATAGCTGCCTAAGTTTACAGAAACCAACTGTGCAAACAGAATCAGCCGAGCGATCAACGTCTTTATGGTGGCATGCACATGGCGACGGCCAGGTTAGCATCATTTGATCAGGTTGAAATTAAACAGTAGGAGTAACTTATGATTGCCTCTTTCAGTGTGGTTGTTGGGAAAGCGTTAATGTGACTTACTGCCTCTTTCAGTGGTTTCAAATTGAACAACGCGTATGCTCCGCACTTTGCAAGCGTGCTTGGCAAAGCCCAGATGGATGTACAGCTGCGAGCTGTGTCTAAACTTGGTTTCAGAATAAAATGATTCAACCTTGCGTTGGCACAGAACTGATATTGTAAAAGAAAATGGACTGCTCATAAGAACGAGAATACTGTAAGCTAGAAGCATTGGTGCCGTGAGTTGTTTTCCTTTATCAGTTTCGCTTCTTCCTTGCTCTCTCTCTCTTCAGGTAACCGGGAGGAACACTACCGAGTTAACCCAGATGTTTTTGTTAATGGCAATAGTAATGGAATTACCAGAACACCATCTTCTTCATCAAAGCAGAATAGAAAAACCTTTTCATACCCATAAGATGAAGTGTTTACGAATACAAGCACGGATATCACTTTCCTCATTTAGAGGGTTGGACGACCCATTGAAAGTCCTTGCCTACCTAGTTCTCTGAAAATTCACCATATGATCCTGTTGCAATCGCTGGCAAGATCACCATCAATAACTCTGAATTGACTTTTCTCTGGGACATTCAGATGGGACTAGAATCTAAAGGTCTTGAAGCTCGCTAGTCTATGAGTCTGCGGCTGGTTGAGAACGAAGCTAGAATTGCAAAAGGACTAGAAAATATTAGCTCTAACTCAGCATCGCTCCTAGAATCCGCTTGGTCACAGGTTTGGCTTTCATCTTTGGCCGAAGATCAATTAGATTTAGGAGTATATGTGTGTGAGAGTGCTCTGAGTGGTTTGCTTGTACAAAAAAAAAGAGCAATATTAGTTATTTGTTGTAATGTTTATAAAATAAGCAATCTTGTTTTGTCTGAATGTGGGAGGATTTCTATTAGTAGCAAGGAGGAAATTTAAAGGGGAGATTTGCAAAGGCAATAGAAATCATGGATTGAGTATTTCCAAAATAGTATAAAGTTTTTTTTGCTATTTACAGCTTCAAAACATACATAAAATTATTTCAAAACAACCAGCCCAAGCTAAGGCTGTAAATAGTTGGGAAAATTTTCACTACTCCGGATCACCTTAATCCATGATGACCTGATAAAGAAAATCAAATCAAAGGCAGAACAAGTCACAGATCAACCGCCCAAGAGCTAGAAAACTCTGAAAGAAGCAAAGCCAAGATCTTCCTCCAGATGAGAATTTCAAAGTTTAACAGGCCAGTTCGGATCTAAACCCTAAGAGAGTGAGACTGGACTTGGTTCACTCACCATAATCGCATCATGTTCATCCACTTGTAGCTACCGGGCTGGTGTGAAAAGGCTACTTCCATGGCAGCTTAATATTCCAACAAGCCCTTTCTTTCAGGTTTTCTAACATTCCAAGAGGCCTCGTGAGGGTAGCCGAAAGAAGCTAGAGATTGGAATCATAAGAGACCACACAGTAACAAATATCAAGCCATACAAACTTGATCCAGATTTCATTACCAAGTTTCAGTTTTCCCGGCTGCTGCCCAAGTCAAATTCCTAGCACCTGCCCAATAAGTCACCTGTGCAGCATAGCCTCACTTATATTTTCCGTGAAAACGCTGTAGTTGATCAAACCATAGGCTCCAGCACATAACCGGGGCTATTAATTTTGTTGATTATACAACCCTGTGCATCCAGTCCCATGCCAAACAGATGAAGCCAGACATCAATCAAGTCCAAGCAAAAAAACAATTCAATATTTCTGGGCAGAACCCGGAAGGATAAGGTGTAGGATTATTTGACCCAGGTGAAATCAACAGCAGTGAGACATACAATTGCCAGTTCATGTATATAGAATTGACACCATTCTTTTCCTTCATCAGTTTCTCCTCTCTTGTTTTATTTTTCTTAGGTGACTCAAAGGAACACTAATAAGTTGCCTCGGATGCTTTTGCTTTATCGCAATACAAACTAAAGTAACAGAACACCATTTCCCAACATTGACGCAGAATGAACAAGCACTCTAATGTGCATACATCCATGTATGATCACCTGTATGTGTCGACAATAAAAAACTCTGTACTGAAACGGTCCAAGTTAGAGCATTGGCCTTCTAATTACAACACTACATCCTCTCACTGGAATCAAATAAATCAACCACGAAATGATACACGGGAAGTCAAACGAAAATAGCAAACAAGAAGCGCATCCAACCCCACAAACAGCAGTAGCACCACCTGAGACAACTTTCCAAACGCTGTCATCGGGATCAACTCTATATATTGATTACATGCTGAAAGTGAGGTCTTTCTGAAGGGCCAGCAAGCAAAATATGTTCCACAAGATCTGTTGGTGCTTCTTCCATATAAAAAAGCGAAACTGAAACCAGACCATACACATCCATATACAAAATCATTCCAAGATTAAGTATAGGCTCAGCGACTCCCATCCTTTCATCAGCCACTTTTTCAAGAGGAAAGCTGAAATCTGCCACTCGGTTTTCTCTTTTTCCATCCCTGGACAGGAAGAAAAATGAATTCCATAATGATGGACTAGCTCCAGATTACTGTAAACATTGTTATACCAAAGAAAATGGAAGCAGATTACTTACAAAAGCTGCATAATAGACGAACGTAAGCCCTGCTAAGACAATAAATGCAATCTGAAACACATTATACCTGTACAACAACAACATTATGTCCAATGGGATCAGTGGCAGATTCAGTATCTGGAAGCTTACATAATTATAGCATTTCCCTCAGTCATACATCTGCTTCTCATTCCCCCTCGTGGTGAAACATGGAAACATTTGATAGTCCAGAAAAGATTGTGGAAGAAAAGGATCTAATCATTATTCGTTAATAACTCTTAACCACGGTATTAAGAAGGTAAAACTAACAGTCTATATACCTACTTAAAAAGTAATTGAAGTAAGTTTCTTAAAACCTATATGCCGTCTATCACATGATATTTGCCGAACAGTTTAATCCTTCCAACTATCAGGACCCATCTATCTCCCCAAATAAATATAGGCGCAGCTGATATTTCTATTATAGGCTATTATATGGCAAATGTCCTCGCGGAAACCTTGAAATACAATGGTGAAAGTTATAAGGAAGGATAAAAGAGTTGGCAAATCATGGCAGGAGTAGCTAAATTAATAACGGAGAAGAAATTCTCAAATCAAAGGGTTAATATTGTCCACTGCAGACAGAATTCAATACACCAGCAGACAAGGTTGGGATTATATATTAATGAATCACACATGTATGAACTTTGCCTCTAACATATGCCCATATCTCAGAGAGTAACTATCCTAAAATAACACTTTAATGGGATGGTGCTTTGTTATTAAGTAGATTTAACTAAATACATTAAAAGATAAGTATGTCTTAGACATAAAACAAAAGATAAGTATGTCTTAGACATAAGACATTTCTTTTGTCGTAAATCTGAAAGCAAGTAGGTAATGGTCATTTTCAGTATACATTGTTGCCCAATCTTACCATAGTAGTTGCCTAGACACTGAATCAAACGCATTACCAACCAAAGCAGCATCAGTTTTACTATAAATCTGTATTATGGATCAGGCAAGCTAGATGAACTCACTTGTAAAGATATTTAATTCCCCGAAGAGACTGCAATGTGTGGCCAAATATTTCTTGAGCTGCTGTTGCTTGTGCATAGTAACCAAAAGCTGTGGCACAGAACTGAATCACACTGCAAAATGAAATAGAACCCATAACTCATTCTGACAACAACAGCATAAGCAAAAACATAACCACAGAACTAATAAAGTCTTTGAAGAAACAAACATGATTTCCTCAAAAGTCTGAAAATTTACAGGGCTCCATCTATATTTTCCCCCCATTAAATCAAAGAGAAGCGTAAAGGAGGCATCTTTTATTTTTCAGGTGAATATGCACAATATTCCATCCATGCACAGGAAGAGTTGAGTATTTTGCACTTACAATTTCACAATAATACATAGAACTTTGCAAAAAAAATTACCAGTTAATCTTCAGATTATGTTAATATTGCGTGTCAGTTGATAACGTCCTGATTCTATTGCTATGGTTTTTCTGGCCTAAAAAAGGGCAACCCAGGTGCACGAAGCTCCCACCTATGCAGGGTCCAGAGAAGGGGCGAACCACAAAGGCCTATAGTAGGCAGCCTTACCTTGCATTTTACAAGAGGCTGATTCCACGCCTTGAACCCGTGACCTCAAAGTTTTTCTGGCCTATGAATAATAAATAAAGATTCATGATAGGAGTAGACGATCTTAGCTTATGTCTCTTTGAGTTGAAAACCATAACCATCAGTTTTTACAAAGACCCAAACAAGTGGTCAGGATCATTCAACTGCATTGGTTTCTCACATGCTACCTAATTTCTGTATGCTGAGCATGATGAATGGCTTAGATCTTCAAAAAACAAGCCCTTGGGCAGCATCGGCTCTATCAGAAGCTCATGAATGTCTACTCTTACTGGGACTCATAAATCAAACCATCACTCACTACTGAATTTGTAAGCTTGTAAGCATTAAGTTAAATGTAAACACCAAAGGACGATTCCAGTTCAAAATCAGAGAAAAAACCAGCACATAATACTATGAGCAGACCTGATGGAGCATAGGAGGATGAGTCCCACATTGAAAAGGAAAGAGTTCATAAGAGTTCCTCCCCACCTAGAACCACATTTGAGATGACCAGTCACAATCAGAGAGTTATCCAGCAACTCCGAAGGAAAATGAGAAAAAGAAAAGAAAATACAGAGGTCATCACAAAGAATCAAATAAGTAAATGTGACAGGGTCCAATACTTCATAGGATGAATAGTTATGAAGACTAGTCTCAGACCAAGCATCATTGCCCCTGCAATCACTGCAAGAAGAAGGTAGAAGCAGAAAAAGGCAAATGCTGCTGTGCCCAGAAGGCCTGCTCAAGTAATAAGTATACATGTCAGAACAACAACAAGAAAGAAAGCAAATCAAGAAAGAGTTCTTATCATCATGTACCCCATATATCATCCAGTTTTATGAAAACCTCATTCAGGAAAGGTGACAGAGGAGGATCAATCAACAAGTATATAATAATATGTGCAACCCAGGCCACTGAAACCACCAACCTGGAAGGCAGAAAACAAAAGCAGACATATTATACTTCAGTCATCATCCTTCCCAGAATAAAAGAAAACAGCCCTCAGAGATTCATTAAGAAGACTTGAGAAACCACAAAAAATAAAAGAACTCGGGAAGAAGATAACTGAATCCACACACACTGTAAGATGCCAATCCTGAACGCGCAGAAAATTACATAACAAAATATGCAAATACAACAGAAGCATATATATGCAAATGACACTATAAAGTTTCTAGTGACGTGGACTCTCTCCTCAAATGGCAGCTTAGCAAACTCAATAAAGCACAAAAAAAAAATTTTGATATTCAAAGAAAAGTCCCAAAAAACAATAAAAACACAGTAGGCAATGAGTTCAAGTAAATTATGTTTGTCAATCACAACCTGAAAGGAAAATTCTATAGGATGCTGTAAGGCCAGCCATGCTCCATGGATCAGAGTGTTGAGCAGTCAAGGAACAACATGTACATAAGATGAGCGTCGTCAAAATGCGGGCGTTGAGATGGATGAGTGGCAAGACAAGAAAGGATAGAATTAGAAATGAAAAAGATAGAGAAAACCTAAGAGTAGCACCAATAGGTAACAAGATGAGGGATATTAGACTTAGATAGGACATTTCCAATAGAGACCTAAAACAGCACCGGTTAGAAGGATTGAGATGATCCAAGTTGAAGGTTCTAAAAGGACAAGGGGAAGGACCAAAAGAATGTGAATAAAAGTGATGAGAAAAGATTTTAAAATCTGGGACAAAATGAAGGCGTGACACTTGATAGAGGAGAATAGAGGAACAAGATTGATGTGACCGACCCTAATCGGGATAAGGTCTTGATTGTGATGAACCTTGATTGAGTTTTCTCAGTTTCTTTGGTGTAATTTTCATGGAAAAACAACAAAACTCATAATGGAACTGGCCATTCACCTTCTATTGGGAAGGTCCTTCACTTTACTTTGGAACAGACAAAAGGGAACTCATTTTTCAACAGAAATACCATGGAAACAATCAAAATTCATCATTTAAGGAAAGAAATCAAGTTGTTAGGTTGGTATCTCAAGCCTCTTCCTTCTTCAATTCCCCTATAGATGACACGACCTCCCCATAGCTCTTCTTCCATTGGTGAGAACCGATGCTTCAGATTTGGGCCGTGGGTCAGGTTTTGGATCTGATCGGTTGATGACCAGTGTGAGCTATCCTCATTGCAGTTTACAAAGAAGCATGGGTTTATGTGGCTGTGATTGGACGGGTGGTCAGCTGGAAGGATGATGTTGAGATGGATACCTAAGGTGATTCATGGACAAGCTGGATGCTACTTCAGTAGCACACTGCAGTGTGAATTTCAGGATATGGTGATGGAAAACCTCTCAAATTTGTCAGGGAAGTCTTTGTACAGGAGATTAACGGCCAAACATCTTAAGAAGTCATCAGTTCAGGTTGTTAAACTATATGACGCCCAGCAGTGCCTCAGGTTATTGCTTTTTAATTGGACTGCATATGCTTGGGTCAATTATTGACAGTGGCTAATCTTGTCAGCCATAACTTTGCTTTTGTAAAAAGATCACCAGTGGTTTAAAGAGGATGTGACCAATCATCTGCTTATCAAGAGTAAAGGAGCATCTAAGATTATAACTCCATTGATGTAGGACAGTATGCAATAGATCAGAATTAACTTAAATAAGAAAACATAAATTAAACTATGACGAGCACTTTAACATGCAGAAAATCAATCTTAATTACCATAAATAGCCTAGAATGAGTTACAGGATCTGCAGACTACCCCAGATCTCTACTGATTAAGGTAAGGTCAAAGTTCCAATTCAGGATAAGAATTCTATATTATTGCTGACTCATATCACGTAACCACACTTATCTCAAAAATCATCCATCAAAAGACAAGGTAGAAAAGTACTGACTTATAGAAAAGGATGAAACAACAATAATTCAGCCTAGTACCGAACACAGCTTGATGCCCATGCAAAGGAAGCTAGAACAAGGAATCCACCAAGTCTAACAAAATTTTCATTCATTATTCATCAAAAACTACTTATATAAAAGAGAAAAAGATCTTCAATAGGGGGCATCCAACCCTAATCTAGGAAAAAGACAAAATT
Source organism: Warburgia ugandensis (assembly GCA_035236585.1). Taxonomy (NCBI): domain Eukaryota; kingdom Viridiplantae; phylum Streptophyta; class Magnoliopsida; order Canellales; family Canellaceae; genus Warburgia; species Warburgia ugandensis. Next base: position 47,622,933 of record CP141138.1, on the reverse strand, counting down.
GCCCCTGCTTATGTCACAAAACACTAAGAAACCTAATACCCTTAGTGGTAAATACCCAAAGTAAAATAAACTATAACATAACATTAAAAAAAAGTAGGATGATGGTCCCCATCATCCATCCTAGCTGGATTCACGTTTACCCTGTTACTACCTACGTTTGAGAAGACATTGGTAGCTCCTTGGATTGCTTTCCCTAGTGGAAACAGGAGCAAGCTGTGGCAGTTCTTACCTTCCTTTGCAGAAGTGTAGGTTCAATGACAGGAGAAGTTAATCAAATCTTAGAGGAGCTGCCTGCTTGGCTGTTGATTTATGATAGCTGTCCTCTGCTTAATCATTTAGAAGGGGTTTCTGGTTGGTTCATTGCTGTTGCAGCTTAGGGCATGAGAAGATGTTGGAATATCTTTAGCATTTAATAGTTGAGGAAGGATAAGCCTCCTCCTAGATGGAACCCTCCGAGATGGATCCTACCAAGGTTGGCAGTCTGGTCTGAGATCACGGCATGTTGACTCTTGTTTCTTTCTTGGGGCTGCATTATGTCACATATTTTAACCAGATGGAGGTTTGGCAGTAAGAGTTGTTATTGGGCTTGGGATGAACTAATGAAGCAGCCCTTCTGGTGGAGGGAGATTCCAGAAAGGTGATACGGTGTTCCATAAGGACCAGTACTGGGGGGTGCTTTTTTCTTTTTTTAAGCATAAGCATACTTGTATTACTAGTAGCACTTATATAAGTAGGCAGTCGACTGCCATTTACATCTTCCAATGATGGATAATGCTCCATAAAAAGCCTGGAGCCCAAAATAATAAAGACTGACTAGATTTCATCAAGGCAGCTTCAGTGACATGTTGCTTGCAGCTGCATTGCCTTTGGGGTATGTAAGGGATATGGAAAACAATGATAGTATCCACAACCATGAAACACATTCCTTTGAGTTTCAATCGTCCTTAGCTGATGCAATTAAGGAGAGCTTACTCCATATTGATGGGAAAGAAATCTGTCTCCTTCTCCCATGTTTGGAGACCTGCTAATGGAGAGGAAAATTGTTTGGCCAAAGGCAGAATCAGTTGACATTCATTTCAGTGCTAGAGGACTCAATCCCCATGTAGCCGAACCATCAACAAAATCATTTTAGGCCATCTTAGCAGAAAAAAGTCAAGCATTTCACTTGGAAAATGTTTACTAGGTGGTACCATCTGATTTTCTGGCGAGAAACTATTCATTCTTTGCAGGGATTTTTAAAGAAAGTATCTCAAAGATCCCTTTGTCAAACTATCTGGAGTTTATGAGCAAGACCTAATAGAGAATGCAAATGAGACATTTTAAGAACTAGGAAGAAAGCCAATGCAGAGAAGATATCTAGTTTCTCATTGTTTACACTTTCAGGTAAACATAATTCTGAATCAAAAACATATGCGCCTGAACTTCCATGTAGCTAATTGGGAAACATTCCAAAGATATGCTTGCATAAGTTGAGAACCGTTAGTCCTTGTTAGAGCCTACTGAAGGGCAAATAGAGTTGCAGAATCTGGGCAGCTCCAGGGGTACAAGAGACGTTACAGAGGGCCTCTCTATTTCCGACCAGAAAGATAATCTGGCACTATTGGTCAAATGACTTTGTTGCCGGAGAGAGAACATGCCACTTCTGTTGCCTGTTGCTCCCACCCAGTTGCTATTAAGTGTGTCCGCAATCACACTTGCATCTCAAGTTTATGGCAACAGTCAGTTATAACTTAATAATTCTTTTGAACCTTTACAGCCCTTCCCTAATTCATTCAATAACCTCCCCCGACCAACTGACTGCAACAAACAGATATTCTTCAAGATATGTGATAATACAAATTTAACAATCGGTCCATAGTCTGAATTGAAGCAGCAACAACAAAATATAAAATATAATGACATCTAAGACATCAAACTTTTGTGCATTTTTTTCAAAGTTAACAGCTAGGTTCTTACCCTATGACCCCCAATACTAGTTTTGCCAAGTAGCCAAGAACAGTAAAAGCCCAAGAAGCCTCAGCCTGGATAAATAATGATGAAGCATGATTAGATAAGAAAACAGAGCAACACCATTTGTCAGGTCAGTATAACTTAATGATGACGCAATCACCTTTTCTCCTTGCGGATACATCTCCTCCAAAGCCTTGACATCTTCTTCCAGCAGAAGCAATTCCTGCAGGATAAAGGTAGCTGCAATAAAATTCTTACAAACACTGCAGAAAAAACTAACCAGAAAAACCAACAGACAAACTATGTCTATTAACTGGCTGCGAGATTTTCCAACAAACCTTGGGTGGACAGAATTAAAGCACTTCTAATATAATACCATCTATTCTGGAATTCACACTTGTAACAGACTACCATCCAGGTGCAGAAATCGCAAAGGCCATATGTTGGTTAATTAAATTGAGTGGCAGAAAACTGGAAATGGAGATTATTGTAAGGAAATGTTTAAGAACCATACAGATACTCAGGCAGACATCTACACCAGGGTGATTCACAAACCAGATCTACAATTGATTATGATTAATTACAAACATAATTCGCAAAATTACAGCATGCAGAAAAACATCAGCCAAAAGAAAAGTTAATTATTCTTGAAAAACAGGACTGCCATCTAGATGAAATTTCACTCTGAGGCAACTTGCATTTTCTAGACATTTTTAATTTCTGGCTTTGAAGAACAATCAACACAAATGCAATTCCAGGAATTTAACATCCATAATCATCATCTGAGAGTTACAAGCCATCCTACTGCAGTTCACAACTCGCTGATGAGCTTGTTGGATCAATTTGAGCAAATAAACAATTAAAACCAAAGTCTTTGTATTTTTGTCCCGCTATGTGCCTCTACCTGTAAATGAGAGAGAGAGAGAGAGAGAGAGAGAGAGAGAGAGAGAGAGAGAGAGAGAGAGAGAGAGAGAGAGAGAGAGAGAGCAAGGGAGATCTTATATGCTGGATATACATATTACTCCCACCAAATTATGAGCAAGATGCTCTAGGAGATTCCATCCATCTGCGCACTTAATGTCCAGGGTATCTAGCACAAGACCACTATCTCATTACCACTAAACAGCAACAGGCAACTGCAACACCAAACCTTTACAACTTCTAAAATTTCCCTGGATTTTGCAGTAAGAGGCTCTTTTCAGCAGTCAATGTACATTTAACCAGATTTTGGAAGCCGAGTTTTCTTTGAGGCAGTGAATCATCTGAGTGGCTTAGGTTTTTATTGGGACTGTACGGACCAAGTTCCAATAAATTGTATGAACTGTAAATTACATGCTTTCTGCAGCAAAATAAAGAGAACCTGGAAGAAGATGGGAACTTCTTACACTTAGTGACAGTCAGTTTGCATTAACTTGTTTGCCTCTTCTTCTACGTTTAGACATTTCATGATTTATAATTCTCAGAGGTTTGAACCATAGAATAGAAACTCAAAATGTGGACTCAATGCAGACTATGCCAAAAGGAGTCAACATGGCTTAACATAGCAAGTCACTCATCTGACGCAGACAAAAATGGCTGCATTTTTCACATGATCCTATTTTACCAGCAGATTACTGGCAGATATTTATGCAGGATAAGGTCTTTTCTCACACTTGGCAAATGCAGAAAGTTTAAAAATGACTCCGCCAAGTTCCAATTTGATGTGACAAGTTTCAATGCCATGGTTTCAACAGAATTTGTAAATAAGGCACACAAAATAATATCAAAGCACATCAATCTTAAGGCTCCAAGACTAAAATCAAATAATATGAGTCTTAAGGCTCAAAAATCACAACTTTGCTTCCTCAGCACATCAGACCGCAGTCATCAACCATTGTAAAAGAACTCTGCACAACAAAGCGAAAACTTAATGAGCAAAAGAAAGCCTTCCTCACCGAGCAAGTGAGCTCTTTGATTCAACACAAGGCCCCACCAAAGTTTAGTGACCCAGGATGTCCTACAATCACTTGCCTCATTAAAGATCATGTTATAGATAGAGCACTTCTTGACTTAGGAGCTAGTATTAATTTGTTGCCATACTTTGTCTATGAGCAACTAAAACTCGGTAAGTAAAAACCAACCACTACCACGTTGCAATTAGCTGATAGATATGTCAAGATTCCTCGTAGTATGGTTAAAGATGTGTTAATACAGGTGGACAAGCTTTATTTCCTGTCAATTTCATTGTCCTAGATACCCAGCCTGTAGCAGACCCCACTAGTCAAATCCCAACGATTCTTGGACGTCCATTCCTAACAACGTCCAATGCAATCATAAATTGTAGAAATGGTGTACTACAATTATCCTTTGGCAATATGAAAGTTGAGCTTAATGTCTTTAACGCTAGCAATCACCAATTAGATCTTGATGATTCTTGCAACATGATTGAAGATTTAATTCTAGAAGTTCTCCCACCATTGTCTAACTTTGATCCACTAGGGGCCTGTCTTACACATTGTCAAATTAATTGTTAACATCTGACTGCAGACGTTAAGCTTAGCGCTTACTAGGAGGCAACCCAGGGGTTTAGAGTCTACATCACTCAACTTCCATATAGGATCCTATGTTTTCAAACATTGGGGACAATGTTTCTTTTAGATGGGGGGTGTAGATGCACATAGAGATTTTGAATTTTCTTGAGTTTTCTTTTGAAAAAAAGAAAAAAAGGGTTTTTAAAGTAGAGTTCCCTCACTATGATGAGAACTGGATATTCAGAATTTAATACTTCCACTATTTTCACCTCTTAATGGGAATGCATATGATTAATTTTGCATATCATTCATGTATTGAAGCATTTTATTAAAGTTAATTCTCAGAAACCATTTACACACAGCACACAATCAAGACTAATATAGAGGTATGACTTAGAGACCCTGAGAAAAATCAGTGGAGACCTACAACCTAGTGAGTTTAGAGACTATTTTTTTTCTGAGAGTTATAAGTAATTCCAAAATTTCTTCAACATACATACATTAGTGTGATCCTATTATCCTTGTTTTGGTTAAATATCAAGAATAAATAGGAGTAATAGCTTTAATTCTAGAAAATTTATTGAATCTAATAGACTTTAGCAAACCTAAGAAAAGATATAAGCCATCCTTACTCAGCCCAGAGACATAAAGCCTAACCAGTATATTATACCACTAGGTAACTCCTTTTGAGCCTATTATTAAGCCTTTTCTTTCTTAACCCCATTCACCTTAAACCACAATAACCCAATAAAATAAATAGCCACTACCCATCTTCAAAATGAGTAGAGTTAGTAGAAAAAGTTGAAAAATAGGACAAAAAGTCAAAGAAGTGTGAAAATTAGCCGTCTTTCTTCCAAAAAAAAAAATTGAAAGAGAAAGATAAAGACCAAAATCTAAAAGAGAAATTCAATTCAAGTACAAACCCAAAAGAAAAATTGTCTTCAGTGAAGAGCTCTACTCAATTTTGAACTTATACCCTTCTTTTCTAAACCTGTCCTAAGCTTACATTGCGTCCTAGTTAAAGACCTATTGATCTTAAGTGGATATAGCCTTAAAGAGAAGATAAAAAGAAGGAATAAAGGTAAAAGACCCCTAATATTCTTGGTGATAACATCCACTCGTATGAATCACTTTCATTTGTCTCATGAGTTTTTAAAAGAATTATGTGAACCATTAGCTAATTGGATTCGGTCACATAATAAGAGATATATGTTTAAACCCCTTATCTGAGAGTTTTATTTCTAAGCGTATACTTGTGAGGATTTGAGGTCAAGACATATTTCTAATAAAATTTAAGCATATCTAATTAGAAGTCAAGATTTATGTGGTTGTACACACACATATGCACTCTGAGAAATAGCTCAAATAAAATGCCTTTAATATGTGTAAGATATGTCAAATTGTCAAATCCTCTTTATTAAGTTGTGAAAAACTAGTAAATTGCTAATGAATGAGGATTCGTTGAGATAAAATAGGGAACTTAACCTTATTAAATTTTGTAGGTATATTCACTGCAAACCTTCACGAGGCCTAACTCGTCCACTAGAGGTAACCTAAGGGTTCAAGGGCTTGTTGCATATGCTAAATGCAATCGTGAGTACCTACGTAAGTAGCACCTTGTACCAAATTTTGTAAAATAGTTTTCAGCATGTTTTGCTCTGAACTAACAAAATGCTGGTTGGGGTGTGTTAAGTGTTTAATTTTGGCCCAAAGACCCTAGTTTAGCATTTAATTAGACCATCTTAATCATTAATTTGATAATTTTTTGATAAAAAATAAAATTTAGCTCAAATTGACCATCCAACAATAAATTGTCAAAATTAATGGTCAAATGATCAATTGAGCTAAGTGGATGCTTAATATACGTTTTAGATTATGCTAATCTAGTCTTTGGCCTTGCAGATCAACCAAAGGAGGGCTGGATTGTTCATATTGATATTCAACGGTGTAGATCAACCAAAAGAGGCATGGATGGATCAGAGTGAATTTCAACGGTGTAGATGAGTCAAGAGAGCAATGAATGGACCAGATCTCTAACAAAGCAGAATTTGAAGGTTTCTTAATAGAAGAAGAGTCCTAATTTAGAAGAAGAGAAAGTTTCCTAATAGGAAACTAACTCTTAAAGGAAAGAGGAGGAGAATTAGGAAGGAGGGAAAGCTGTAAAAAGGGGGAAGCCATAGGGAGTTGAGAGTTTTTGGGTTTTGTTCTCCTTTGCTTTCCTTATTCATAGTTTTTTTTCTACTTCCATAGGGCTTTCATTGATCATCTGTCTTTGATATTAGTTTATTCTTCCCCCTTCTCTCAATCTCCCTTCTCTATCTCTCACGCACCTAACTTCTATCTCCCTCTCGTAGCTATTTTTTTGTGTTTTTTGTCACAACTGGAAAGGTCGTCTTACATGGTGATTCCCCCCTCCACCGAACTCTCTGCCCAGGTCTTCATCGGCCCAACACTCATCACCCAAGTCCCCTGTTCCAGCACCTACATCCCCAATCTTCCATTGCACCAGGCGTCGTTTTCCCTTTTTCCAGATTTCCTCTTTACGCACCACTACTCTCCCCTGCTTGTTACGCCCAATCTTTGTTGCCGGTCCAGGACGTCCAGAAGGCCCAGGCTCCTCTGCTCCAAATGAACCAAAACAAGATGACGTCGCCTCTGGGTTTTCCTTCAACGCCCAACCATGTGACGCCTCATCCCTCTCCCCTCGGTTCATCTAATTTCCATAAGAGAGTCGTCTGCCACGCTTTGCTTTCTTTCCCCAACCTCCAGCAGCTTTCATTGCTTGGCCAGTGGACGACGCACAGAGTCCCTTGTTTTTCCACGCTCCACTACCATCTCATCTGCTTAGGCTACCTCCAAAAGCCGTGCAATGATCTGCACCAAACAACGCCCAACTGCCTGGTCCCATCTGCTCCATCCTCTGGAGGTAGCATGAGCAAATGAGATGGCAATGGAGCATGGAAAAACAAGGGACTCTGTGCGTTGTCCACTGGCCAAGCATTGGAAGCTACTGGAGGTCGGGGAAGAAAGCAAAGCGTGGCAAACGACTCTCTCCTGGAAATTAGAGAACAAGGGAGAGGGATAAGGCGTCGCACAGCTGGGCATTGAAGGAAAACCTAGAGGCGACGTCGTCTTGTTCTGGTTCGTCTAGAGCAGAGGTGCCTGGGCTTTCTAGATGTCCTGGACTGGCGACAAAGATTGGGCTGGCCTAGGCGTAACAAGCAGGGGAGAGCAATGGTGCTTAAAGAGGAAATCTGAGAAAAGGAAAAACGTTGCCTGGTGCAATGGAAGATTGGGGATGTCAGTGCTGGAAAAGGGGACTTGGGTGATGAGTGTTGGGCCAGTGAAGACCTGGGCAAAGAATCCAGTGGAGGGAGAAATCGTCGTGTCAGACGAGCTTTCCAATTGTGACAAAAAACACAAAAAAATAGCTACAAGAGGGAGATGGAAGCTAGGTGCGTGAGAGACAGAGAAGGGATATTGAGAAAAGGGGGAAGAATAAACTCATATCAAAGACAGATGATCAACGAAAGCCCTATGGAAGCAGAAAAAAACTATGAATATGGAAAGCAAAGGAAAACAAAACCCAAAAACTCTAAACTTCCAAAAAACTCCCAACTCCCCACGCCTTCCCCCTTTTTACAACTTTCCCTCCTTCCTAATTCTCCTCCTCTTTCCTTTAAGAGTTAGTTTCCTATTAGGAAACTTTCTCCTCTTCTAAATTAGGACTCTTCTTCTATTAAAAAACCTTCAAATTCTGCTTTGTTAGAGATCTGGTCCATTCATTGCTCTCTTGACTCATCTACACCGTTGAAATTCACTCTGATCCATCCATGCCTCTTTTGGTTGATCTACACCATTGAATATCAATCTGAACAATCCAGCCCTCCTTTGGTTGATCTGCAAGGCCAAAGACTATATTAGAGCCATCTAAACCATACATTAAGCATCCACTTAGCTCAATTGATCATCTGACCGTTAATTTTGACAATTTAGTGTTTGATGGTCAATTTGAGCTAAATTTTATTTTTTATCCAAAAATTATCAAATTAATTATTTAGATGGTATAATTAAATGCTAAACTAGGGGTCTTTTGGCCAAAATTAAAAACTTAACAAATTGCATTCTTGGTTTGAAGAAATAGCTCTTTATGAATGGTATACTTTATGGTACTCTACGGAGTAACAGGACTAAATGTTAGGTGTCTTGAGAATTGCATGGTGGGTCCACTTTGTTTTTCTTTTCAGAGATACAAGCAGTTCTTCTTATTTGGACTACCCCAAATGGCACAGGTACCAAAAACCTCATCTGCCAAATACCTTGAAGACCTTGTTTCTTGGACCTTTTGTGGTTCTACAATAGACAATGTCCTATGCTTTTGAGCTCTTTTTTATTTCCCACCATCTCTTTTACAGCCACAAGAGATCCTAGAAACAATGTCCAGAAGTACCCAATAGATGAGATTCTTTAAGTTGAAAACCATGACCAATGAACCTTTAGAAAATTATTCAAAACACAAAAAAAGTAGTTAGAATCTTCTAAATACATAGATTTCTCATGGGTTACCTAATTTTTGTATGCAAAACGTGATGTACGGCTTAGATCTTCCAAATAAAAAAGCTCAAGGCTGGTGTGTACTTCTTCAAATGCCCCTTGAGGGTGAACTCCTATATACAGTAGAACACACTTAAGTTAACAGCCTTGGGAGATGAGATTTTCTATTTATTTAGTGCAGTTTTAGTTTATTGGATAACCCCGTTAAACCAATATATATGGGATGCCAATTATTTCTATTAATTTAATGGAAATTTATTTCTCTTTCACTTTCTCTAAATGCTTTTCTTTTTTATGTTTGACAATTAATAAAATTTATCTCTTTCTTGTGTAAACACTCTTTTCCATTTATCTCTTCTTATTGTTTGTCCAATCTTTCCAAACTTCTACCTAATAGATTAAAAAATTATGTCAAACATCTCCCCTTTCCAATTTTCTCCAGCGATAAACAAAGATCTCTTCTTTTCAAATTTCTTTCTAATAAACTGAGCCTCAACTACAACCCTGTCTCTCTCTCACGTGCGCACACACATGCACCTTTGTTTCTTGCTATCCATACTTTTCCTTCAACTTTAAGCTGAAGCAGTAAATGATTAGCTACTTCTAACAGAAATAAGTCCTCAAACTTGAGAATGTGAATTCATACCTCAAGAAAATTCTAAAAAAATATTATACTATTAGTTTAGCAATTTACTGTGTTAACCCAAATTGGGACAGCACACTTTCTATTAGCTTAATGGGATAATTAATTTCTCAGATATTAATTTAAGGGTGTTCCACTTGTGTGTGCCTGTGTGCAACATCAATAAGCTACATAAAAACGACAAAGAAAACTAGCAGACTGAAGAGACTGGGAGAATTCACTGCAGCCAAATATAGATCTCAAATCTGAACAGTCAAAAGTGACACCCAACCTTTTCAACTGCTTTAACATTTTTGCGCCATTTTCTCCCCTTTGCACCACTTCTCTCTTCCTGATGAAGTGCATCAGCTGCCTTCTTCAATTCTTTAGCTTTCTTCCCTAGTTCAGTTGCCTCCTGCAACATTCCATTAACAATGCCCACATTAATCTATTACATCTAGCAATCTACATGCAAATGAAAAGAATGTAGGAGAGGATTTTAAAGTAAGTAACAAAGTATATATTTGCAAGGAGCACCTTGATATACTGTGAGCGAGTAATGACAGCTTTGGGGCGCCGAATAAATGAAAATATGAGTCCCAAAGGCAAGCAAGCAATCCCAACTCCTCCAAATATCTAAACGGAACATCATGGATCGAGTGGCTCAGATTGTATCATATAGAAAGTCGAATAGAAATATGCACACATTTATATTATAGAAGCCTGGAAGTAATAGTGAAAAAACATACAGAGAAAAGAACTGATCCAACGATAGTGGCAAGAGCAACCACATATTCTGGAAAGGTGGTCTGCATAGACCATGTCTTTTCTGATGAGGCACTGGCTGAGTATGCAGCACACTACAAAGGAGGAAATGGTTTTTCTTTTGTCAACAAGCAGGCTATGGTTAAACACCAAGAAAATCGAGCATTAATGCTGCCACAACAATCATAAATAAGCTTAAGAACCACCAGAGCTACTTGGATATATGTGAATAGCACCTGATGGGAACTACCGATGCATGGTCGAGGATTAGACAGTCCTGTCCAACTACTAGGGAAGACTGTTGTTGCTGAAGAAAGATGTCTAACTGTGAAGTCCACCTTCCCAACTAGCCCTGGTACCCACCAAACAGAAATCAATTAGCAACAATTGAAAAAAAAAAGGAATAAACTACAATCTATATCATATAGGTGGAAGCTCATGGTGTTCATTATCACAGCACAGCACTATGAACTAAAAGAAGCAAAATAAATGGAGATAGCAACATGAAGATAAAGAGGTAGCAACAAGCAGTCATTCATTGAGAAAGATCAGGGAGATCCAAGTTTGATGCGGGGAAAGAAAAAACTGAAATTAACTAATCAAGCAATTTCTGCAACAAATTATAACTATGAAAATTTAATGAATCATCCATTAATATAAACCATGATGAACCCCATACATATAAAGGCCAAATGCCTAATGTATGTTACAGCAAGGCAAACAGTACTAACTGACACAATTCAGCTTGAAACGGACACAATACCTCAGATAGACACATGCTAGCAAAATGATACCAGCTTCCTCCATATAACTACTCCCTAACACAATGAAACAACTTACAAGGAAGAGCTTAGTTGCCAGGTAATGACCCAAAACCACCAAAGTTTAGGGGTCGATTAGAAAGGCTTATATGATCTGGTTATAGGATTATGCCAGATTATTCCATATATAATTAGAATCCAACATAATCCAATAAGCGATTGTATAAGCCTTGCCAACCAGACCTTAGTTTTTCCCCATTATAATTTCAAGTCCGCAACTACTCTTCTCTTAAAAAATATTTGCTCAAGCTAACAACAAAGAGACTGAAATATCTCTGAAAGAATACAAATGAGAATCAAGCAGACCAAAACTGCAGCAATTAGCTAAATTTTGTGTAAACTTCAACCTATGGCTGAAGCATTTCATCAAATATATTATGAGGCATTATTAATAGAAACGAGCACTCAATAACAAAGGAAATGAACATCCTTGCAAGGGAAATTATAGAAAACCAACCGTATAAGATGCCGAGAACAAGAGCACAGACAACGGCAGTAGTCCCCACCCACAGCAAGGCGCTCTTTATCCGTTTCCCCGCGCTCCTGGAGGCGTACCATTACCAAAGAAACTTGCCACTTAGGTTTTCGTCTCCAAGTATAAACAACAATTACCAAAAGAATAGAAAGATTACAGAAACCCTAGGTCAGATTCGTACTTGTCCTGATCACCTTCGTAGTAGAACATTGCAAAGGGAATGATGAAAAAAACAAGAACAGCATCGACAATGTAAACTGCGAGCCAGAGATCCTTCATCGGTAGGGTTAGGGTACAGGCGCCGTTGTAAATGGCCCGCTGGCAAGCCTGCCGGTTTGCAACGTCGGCCGGAAGCATCAATATAGAGATTGCAGCGATCGAAAGGCCAAAAACAACGACGACCTTCGGAAAATACGCCTGATTGACATCATCCGGATGCTGATAGTTTACAAGCATATAGACATTGAAGATAAAAACCAGCACACACACCACTATCGCTACGATAACCAGAGCAAGATTGAAATCCCCCATTGTTGCTCGTTTCCGATCTCGATTTGCAGACCGAGATCGACCTCCGCTTCTTGTTTTTACACGAAAATCCGATGATTTCTCATCGGAATCACGATTTAATCCCTGCGCATCGGCAATTCTTCCGTAGATATCAAATATCTGGAGATGGAAGGGAATAAGGAGCAGAAAAGGGGGATTTTTCTTCTTTTTCGTTGTTCTTTTTGTTTCTGCGTCTGAAACCGAAGGCTCACTGGTTTTGTTATTTGCAATCGGGTAAGTCTGATGTGAGGTATTTTATTTCCGGAAATACCCCTGATTTCAAGTAAAAGTAAATTGGTATGCCGGGCTTGCGATGAGATTATGCAATAATTAGGGTTCATGTGGTGGGGGCATTTTCCGTCAATTTAAGCAGGTTACATAATTTAGACAACCTGTCAAGACGAGGCAAAGTGTTTTCTGGTTTTGACTCGTGTGTGCCCCTTTTCTGATATTTGCACCCCTCTCCTTTGTTTTCAATTAAGGAACGAGAATCCTTTGTGAAGCTAAAGACGCGTGAACGGCCGAAGCCAGTACGCCCGCGTATAGCCGGCCGTTTCATTTTCGTAAGCGCTTAAGAAGGTGTATATTTACGGCTATTACTTGAGTGGGGGTCTCGAGTTTAAAGTGTATAAATAGTCCAAGGTAAGGTTGCATATTATAGATCTTTGTTGTTCACCCTTTTTTTAATTTTGCATACGGCTGCCCTTTAGTTGAATTTGAGCTCGCCTTGCATTTATTTTCGGTACAAAACAAAAATTACAGAGCAAGTCACACGCGAGTGTGAATCCAATCTTAGGTTTTATGGGAAAGTGGTGTTTTGAACTTACGATACCTTATGGTTTGCCAGACTGCATCTGGCACAAAGGAAAAGGTTAAAATATTTTTTACTTAGTTATATCCAAAAACATGTCCTTAATTAAAGAGGTACTTCCTATTTACTTTGAACTTCGAAAGAGTTTTTTATTGATTTTTCCTAAGTTTTAGATGAGTTTATATTAGTAGTTTAGGGGTTTTTCAAACAAATTGGATGAGTTTCACGAAAATTTTGCTTTAGTTTAATGATGATTTTGTATTAGTATGTAAAATAAGTTTCTAAAGAAATGATTTTTAGCACAAGATCAAGAGGATTGCTAGTCCTAGGAGATAGAATACAAGTTGCATGTGCAACTCGTGATTTTTACTATGATGGGCTCTGCTTCTAGTTTATCAATCATATTCATCCTATTTTTCTAACTATCGACGACTAGTGGTCTTAAAATAATATGATTGGATAAGTAAATGAGGAGGTTTATAGTAGAAAAGGACCGGAATCAATGAGTAAAAGGTATATATTATATGCTAGAATTATCCAATCATGGTAATGTTTAGTATACAAGATATTAGAGGGGGGGGGGGGGGGGGGGGAAATCAAATGAATGTGAGAGTTGTTCGACAACTTGTATCCTATTATACAGAATTACGTCATTCTTTACGTTTTATGTAATTATGGTTTAATTAGTGAAGGAATGGATGCAGAGAAAGAAAGAACAGTAGGTATGAAGAAAATAGGGAGGAGTGAGGAGATCTAAAATATTTTTTTTCTTTGAAAACTGGTTAGCATGCAAACTAGAATTACTAATGTTGGAGTTCATGAAGCTTAGATTTATGAGAAAGAGGGTTGTTAATTGGAACAAATTATCTGCTATCGAGCTAATCAAAATGGATAGTGTATGAAATGAAATTTCCTATTTGTTGATGGATACTAAATTGATTTTAAATATTCACATTTTTCTATATAGATAAGGAATTTTATTATTCATTATCCAATCCAAAATATATTTTTCTAGAACTAAAGTACCCCTCAAATGTTTAGTAAAATGTAATATTTGTGAGGGGCAAATCAATCAATTTACATAAGTATATTACAAGATAGCCAAAAATTATAAGGCATTTTATATAGGTGTATTACATGGTATTATGATAACTCTTCTTTTTGTCTCTTTTTCTTTTCTTAAATGATGAGGGAGATTAGGAATTAGAACTATAAATGGCCCAAATAGCTCAGTCTATTGTGTTTATACCCAATCATACAGTGCTAAGATATCAAAATTAGCTTAAATTATTTCCTTGTGGTAGTTCAAGATGTGTACATTTGCACTTTATATTGTTGCATGAGGATTTATGATGAAAGTAAAAACTCTCTCTCTTCTATTGTCCATCCTCTTTTGAACCTCCTATGCTTCTTTTTGCTATGGTTTTACTTGTTGTGAATTATTGTTACTTTAAAATGTATTAACGAGACATATATTGCAAGAAAATTACTATATGCATTCTCTCTCTAATGCTACTTCCATTATATGCGATACACTTCTATGATTTGCTTTTTATGTTACTAGCTTTTAGTGTAAATGATAAATAATCCTAGTCATGTGTGATTGTACATGTCCAAAAGCAAGAAGTCATAGAATCTTGTTGGGTAAAGTGGCTATATATTGTATAATATGATTTATTCTATATAGATAAAGCTTCTCATGTTAAGTGCAAGCATTGCAGGATAAAAATTAAGTCTGAAACATTAGTAGAGGAGAATTAATGGTGTTCTCTTTTATTTTTATTTTTGAATCTAGTGGTTCACTTGTATAGCCCCTATAACATTATAGTAAATGTCCAATATCACAATTCAAATGACTAATTACACAATACAAAAACTTTAATAAAATATATTCTTGTGTACATCTTCTCTTGTCTATCTGTATCTAAGATATTATAAACATAAAATATTTACAATATCTCAACAAGCTATGCTTTATAGGAGAGTTTAAGAAGCGTGCTGAATCTAGAATATTTATTTTCATAGCAATTATATTGAATTGTATTTACTGTATGGTTCACATTTCAATAATCCATTTATAAACCAAATATCTACATGTTTCATAATCATCAACAATCTATTGATAAATTAATTATTAAAATGTTTTATAATTGTCAATATCTACATGTTTCATGATTATAAGTAATCCATTGATTTATCAAACATCTGTAATTATTATTTGTTATCTAAATAAACTAATTCAATTCCATAAACCATACTCTGCATAATAGTTCTACCTATTCATATACCCATATGAAATTACACCATCAATCATATACATATAGCAAGCATACACATATATGGAAATTGTTAAAAGACATAAAAAATTATGAATATAATCAATAAGTCTCATAATCTACATTTTCAAACTATACTGGGTTTCAAAATCATACCCCTTATCATGTGAGGTTCATAATTATCCAAGCTCTTCTAGTATATCAATATAATCCCCGTGCCCCTCATTATACGGGGTCCACAATCCTCCAGCCATCGCTGGGAAAACAATATAAGGCATATCATTATACCACATCATATAAGCACCGCAATGCATCAAATATAAGAACTATTATGCGTGCAGTCAAAATCTATACAGAGCTCGGATAACTGCTTAATAATCCACCTATACCATCCTCGATGGAAATCACAATATCCATATCTGTATGGGAAGAACACGACTGTCACAGTGGTGGCCTTCTCATAATTGGCCCACCCGCCTTTTAGCAATACATAGTGCTTGGTATCCATAACATAATAAATTTTGGAAAGCAAGTGATCAAACCCTCGTAACTCATAACATAACATCCCTAGGACTACGCTTGTCTAAAAGAAACTCTCAGGCCTCCATGCCCGAATATAAAATAATCATAATAGCAACACAATTTGCTTGTTCATATATTTCATAACAAGAATAACATCCTCGCTTATTTGGTGATAATCCACTAAGGATGTATCCTATAAACCTAGACTCATGCATCATCAATACTGACATGGTACCCATCATTATAATTTAAAGCATTTCCAATATCAATCATATAATTTAAATGTTATAACATGTATAATCAGAAATAAGATCATGTTTAGAACATGCATCTTATCATTTAGACATGCTGTCTTAAATTTTCACCGACCTCGCGTGTTGTGTCCTTCAATTCCACTAGCATGGGTCGCCATCCCTTCATGCTAATCAAATCCTCATTTTCACCTGGACCCTCCAAATCAAACAATCAATTATTAATTTCTAACTGAATGATCTAATTGAATAGGCAGAATTGACCAGGATCATAGAGCTTGATCAATTTCTATACCTGGATTCTCGATTGATCTCGGTCGTTGATTAAGATAGGAGAAATCTTCTCAAATCGAGCTTTCGATCCTAAATCTCTCATCAAATTCTTGATCTACACTTCCTAATGGTCATGATAGACTATTTGGATTGGAAAAACGAATTCAGATGGTCACAGATCAAACAATTTGACCTCTAATAAAAAAGTTTGGCAAATTCAATAAGCCAATCTTCCTAGATCAAAAATTGAGAAGATGGGTTTTGTTCCTCACGTCCCAAGGATCTCGAGGGTACTCTTGGATTTCCAAAGCTCTTCCTAGATTGATCAAAATCCATGTTTGAAGATCAAGAGTTAAACATGAGGTTCACTAAGTCAACTCAGTTTACCATAAACGAGTTGACTGGGTGAGTTGACTCAACCCTAACTTGCATGAATAACGAACATAGAGGAAGGATGGGAGTGTGACAGTGGTTTTGGGTGATGGTTCTGTCACCGCTCGGAGCTGAGACACCCAAAAAATGTAGGAGAAAAGGGGTCTGAAACCTGGGCACAGCGACCTTCTTAGGCCTGGTTATGCCCTGCTGTGGAGGAACAGAGGAGAAGGGTGATCCTGGGCCCATCAGCCATCTTAGAGGCTTAGCCGTGCCGTGTTGTGAAGAATAGCAGAGGGAAAAATCAACGGGTGGGAGGGGTTGTACACCGAAGATCTGGGCATGCTGCCCAACAGATTTGACTTGTCGGTGATAAGGAATGGAGAGGGAGAGAAAGTTGTGCACCAGTGACAAAGGGGAAAAATGGGTTTGCTGTCATTGGAAAAACAAAGGGGGAAGATGGGTTTGGGATGCAGTTTGCCGGAGACAGATCGTCAATAGGCAATCACACAGGGAGATGGGTTTTAGGTTTTTAAGCTATCGATTATCGGCCTTTGGAAACGGGGTTTGGAGATTTCCTAGCTTACCGATCATGGGGAAGGAGATCGGAGGGAGAGAGAAGTACAGAGAAAGGTTTCGTTGTGACTTGGACATGTCAGTGATCAAAATTTTCTGCAAGTCACTGATGAAAGGGAAGAAGGTCAACATGGGGGGTTTTGGGTTTGCAATTTCACCGGTGAACGGTGATCGCATTTGGGCAATTGAGTGTAGGGGAAACCTAGGTTTCTAGGGTTTGGAATGTCAGGTCTGTTCTGTTAGAGAATAGATTGTGTGATAGGGGAAGGGGTGCCATTATCAAAATGGCCCCCTCCTTTTAATTATTTTATTATATTTTTAGTTAACTAATGTGGGTTATAATTATGATGTTTTCAATATATTAAACATCAAAATTTTTAGTCAAAAAGGTGTGCACACCACCAATGATGAAATTCCAACGTCTATTGCCTATTGGGCCCATATTTTTGGTAGGTGAGGCCCACTAGTGAAATGACTAAAATACCCTTTCTAAGAAAATTACTATTTATTAATCCGAATTCTGATTTCAGCAAACTTAGTGTCATTGAATTTGTATCGATTAGTATAATTCAGATTTGATAATTTTAAATTCAAGTTTTAAGGATTTTTTTACTTTTAATTACTAAAATATCCCTGGCTTTGAAGTCCCATCCATAACTTCCTCATATATACTTCATTTTCAGCATTCTTTGGGTCATTGAATTTTATTTTTTAAGTATAATCTAACTATTTATGTTTTAGTTCCTGATTCTAATTCCATAAAAACTTCCTATAAAACTTATACCTTAATCATGCAATAGTAGAATTTTGGGATTATTACACCATTAAACTAGTTAAAGAACATACTCCTACTTGAGGGATAAGAAAACACTTGTTATTTGGTTATTTTCAATTATTTTGGGTCATTTGTCTTAAAAAAAAAAAGTTTTGGAATATCTCAGAAAACACCTATTAACTAAACTTGCTCCATGATGTGTCTATGTATGAACAAATATATAAAAAGTTAAACATTTACATGTGAAGCCAAAGGCATGTGACATCTGGGGCTAAGATGCTAGGTGATCCGATCACTTATTTTTCTTGTTCGCATCTCAGATAGACATACACCAAAAGTTTTTCACATTGGATAATTTTGAACATTATTATTCCACCGTGAAAAATGGGCCTCTCTATGTTAACAATGTTTATGAATTTGTTATAATAGAATCATCCATAGCCCTTTAATCTATGAAGTCGTGATTACGAAGGTTGATCTTTGTTGGATTACATCTTAATGATGGATATCTAAATTATTCCCCTATGAATGATTCACAAACTGGAACACTCTTGATCACAAACACTTTCCCCACTTATGCAAAGGGCCCTTCTAGCGGAGTGTTAGAAAGAGTATTGTTTGAGGATGTCACCTAGTTAGGACCCACCTTTGGATGATATAATTTTTTCATCTTCTTCCCTCTCCTCCTATTTAGGTCACCTGTGAAAATTTATGTCCAGTAGAAGTACACATTTTTAGTTAAAATTTTGATAGTCATTATTTAAAAGTAAAAAATTAAGTACATCTAAAATCATCCAAAGGTCCTGAAGTTTGGTGGCTCGATCTAACATAGTCATTCTTGCTAACAAATTGCCTGAGCAATGCCCATGAATACATAAAACACATATACATGTGACATATAAAGGTTTGGAGATTGTATTATGAATGGATAAGATCTACCATCATAAATCTTGGTAGGAGTCTGTGGACTAATTGTTTATATTTGTAGAGGTCGTATGAGATTTGAAGCAAAACTTGTAAAGGTCATATGTAATTGGAAGAAACTAGGAGAAACTAGAGATTTGGGTGAAAGTTCATCTATAAATGGGGTGGCGACGTTAGAAAGCAAGTTGAAGGAATAGAAGTCTTTAGGAATCAAAAGGATTAGCTAATGTGGGCCTCAAATAAACATGGAACTTTAATAGTCAAGAGTTTGGTCAATTTGATGCAGAACTAGCAAGAAGGAAACTCAAACATAAAAAGGGCTCTGCACATGCGGGGTTTAGGGAAGGGGAGAGCCATAAGGGTTTATAGTAGGCAGTCTTACCTTGCATTTTTTGTAAGAGGCTGTTTCTACCCCTTAAGGTCACACGACGACAATTCTATCGTTGTGCCAAGGCTCCCCTTTTAAGAAAACTCAAACATATAGGGTAAAATATGGAACTCCAATCATGACAAGGGTGAAATTCTTTATGTGGCTAACAAGGAGAGGTCTTACGTCCTAGAATGACAATGCAAATGAGTCATATCCAACTCGTAACCAACAAAGGGAAACTATCATAGGCTTCTTTTTCTCATGCCTGGAGTCATGAAAAGTTTTGCCCATCACTTCTTCCATGCTAGCAGTCACACACATAAACTACTACTCTATCCACGAAGTGGTTGGATCATGGTGTAGAACTTCCAACTATAAGGATTGACAACTGCAACCTAGCATTAATACTCTGAAATGCCAATAATATTATGTCCACAAAGGCAAAAAGATTTATATAAAAGGGATAGCCTCGGTGCATGAAGCTCCCACCTATGTAGGGTTTAGAGAAGGGACAGATCACAAAGGTCTGTAGTATACAGCCTTATCTTGCATCTTTGCAAGAGGTTGTTTTTACACCTTAAACTTATGACCCCAAGGTCACATGTCGGCAACTTTACTATTGCGCCAAGATTTTCCTTCAAGGCAAATAGATTTAAATCCCTTCTATAATTGCAAAGTCGAGAGTACTAGTTATAAAAAAGGCAAAGGCAATGCAAACACCGGATAGATTGGAACCGCAATTTGAATAACTGATGAACCAGCAAAAACAACCATCTACCCTGCTGCTCTAACATTAAGGTTAATTTAGTGAAAAAGGTCCACCCAAGAGTTATCATTATCATCAAAACCTTATTTCGATTAAGGCTCAATGACATTGAATCTTAATCCTCCATTTTTTCTACTTGGTGTCATAACTTTGTTTAGTTCTAAAGTTTAAATCTTTTATATTCATCTTCTTTTAAGCCACACTACTGTTCTTAACCGGTGCCCTTTTTTTATCTCCCATGTCTGTGACGTACACTATTCTTTTACTTTCACGTCAACAAACTAAACCTAGGACACAAATGCCCCAAAAAACACGTCTATTTTGAGGTGTGAGCAAGATACAGTTAAAGACTTTTCCAACTCCACATCCAATCGAACGGCTAAGAGAAAACCATAGCGGGGCCCAACTTACCTGGTTGGCTGATTGCGGTACATGGTCTCACTCGCCTATTTGGTAAGTTGTGCTGATTCCAACGGTACGATCGATGTCCACCGTTTTTTCCGTCTGCCCGTACTTTTTTCTTATCCATTTTCAATTCACGGCGTCCGAGATGCTGGCGTGAACGCGTATTTGGAGTCCAACTTGACTTCGTAGCGGGCTGGACCCATCAAACACGACAGTTGTCCCCCAAACACGGAAACGAAGCCCTCGCCCAACGCACAGCAAAATGGGAGTTTTCCAAACCCGGACTGCGACTCCGGCCGGCCTTGTTAACGCCTCTCTCTCCTCCTCCTCCTCCTCCCAATTTTCACGTTCTCCCCCCGTTGCTGCTCTTCTTCTATTCCTCCCCCCTTCATCTCTCTTGAAATCGATCTCCTTTTTCTGTCTTCTAGGGTTAGGGTTTTAGACAACGCTTTCCTGTGTAATTCCGATCTTTCGATTCTCCTTGTTTATGCGGTGGTGGCGGAGGAAGAATGGGACATTCGATGAAGAGGAAGAAGAAGAAGGCGCCTGCTTCCGCCAAGGTAGCAACATCTACCGATCGCGTTGTTGTAGAGGAAAAGGATGAGGGGAAAAGAGAATTGGAATCTTTGCTCCAAGCTTTCCCTTCTTACTCTCCAGCTGAGGTTGAATCGGCTTATCGAGCCGCGTCCGGAGATGTAAATAAGGCGGCGGAGATTCTTGGAGGAATTTCGGACGGTGGTGATGTGCGTGAAGCGCCTCCCGAGTTAGAAGTGTTGCAGAAGAAGAAGCAAACTGTGGTGGAGAGTGTTAAATGCCGTAAGCAGAAGAAGGTTGCTGCTTCTACTGGCACGGTTTCGAGTATGATAGGGAAGGGTTATATGAAATACAATTCTGCAAATGGTTCTGCTAAGTCAAAGGAGCTGAGCAAATATTCTATCAGGAATGAAGATGCGGAGGATTTATTGTGCTCGATGCTCGGGGATGATTGTGCGCTTCACATGGGCGTGATCAGGGACGTATTATGTATGTTTTCTATTCTAGTATTTGACATGCTTTATATGTTGTGTTTTATTGTGACATTTCTAAGAAGGTTTCCTTACCGATGGTCCAAAATGGTATGTTGGGTGAATTACTACCAATTGGCTTTAGTCCCTGTATATTTGAATAGTTTATTGCTTTGAAATGGGGAAATTAGAGTGTTATTGTTCCTCTTTATGCAGATTGAGTGTATTTCAGTTTTAGTATAACGGTACTTGTGCTTGTTGGTCTTATGACTCTCATTAAGGAGTATGAAATATTGAGGAGTTTATGGAGGTAACTGAGTAGGGGTCGTGTTCGTGGTTTGATTTTGGATTCTTGCTTTTCATTGTCTGTGGTTGGTGTGGTTTAGAAATCTTGCTTTGTTAGATAGTCCGTTGAAGTTATATCATCTACCAATACCATTAAGGGGGGCAAAAAATATTCCAGATTGAAGGGCCTCAATAGGAGTTCAACATGCTATTTTCCGGTTTACAACCTTTGCACAGCATCCGCAAAGTGATCACCTTGTTCTGTGGACCGTTCAACTTGTTACTAAACTAGGACTTGTGGCTTATAATTGTCATTTCCTGGAGGTTCTAAAATCCATTTGGTCTTCCTGTTTAGAAGTTCCAAGAACAGGTAGCGGCCAATTTGGATTGGATTTCTTCTCTTGGTGATGCTTAGCAGCCATATGTCGAAGGAACAAATCATGTAAGTGCTAGTACATTGGTCTGGTTCACAGCCTGGAGATACCATACATGAGGATGTCTGTAGGCTTCAAGAATGACAACCTGATTTGTAGCTTTGAGAACAAGGTTTTATTTTATGGTGGTCGAGTGTTATGACTCTGTATAGGAATTTTATACATTGAGGAGCAAATGGTAGGAGTTGAATAGGTTGAGGAGATTTATGAATTTAAGAAGCTTTACATGATTTGCTTTACATATTATGACTTTAGGAAGCTTTATCTTTCTAACACCGTCTCGTGGGAGAAGAGCACCATGTCAGGGCCTGCAATGAATATGAATATGAGACACATAAAACAAGAATGCTCTACTAGGCTTGCTCGCTTAGCCGTGCTAGTTGTTGCTTCATATGTCATCCTTGACTGCCTTTGGGAGTTTCATTTCCTGCACCAAGAAGTGTGAAATGTCAAGAAAATCAATCTTGCAGTGCTATGTAGTCATGTACGGTGGATGTATGTGTTGGGTACAAAGATTCTGTGAAGGGTGTATGATTTGTGTGACTGTATAGGTTGGATGTCAGGTGGTAGACTGAGGTTTGATGGGTTAGTTTGGTTTAATTGTTGGAACCGTGCATCATATATGTGAGGCAGTGACCATGTGAAAACCTAAACTTTTACTGAGACATGTGAAAGAAAAAATAAATTAACTGGATCCTATGTGGTGCAATACACCTGATGAATGAATTTAAACATTTCACAATTCAATAATTATGAAAATTGCATCCTGCAACAACCTTAGCTGGTGTTATGAATGACATGGGTCCTCTGATGAAACTCAGGCATGTACCCCAATGTTGTAAATACCTTAGCCTGTAGTCAAAGTTAGTGAGTTTGTTATCATTTTAGTCACGTTCAGGAATGTCATGTTCATATTTCAACTGTCTTGTTTAGTTCTAAAACCTTTCTGGCTATAGCAACTTTCTCTATGCACAGATCCAAAAGGAAACAGGAAAAGAAAAGAAGTTTTCTGTGATTCCATTTGATCTTATGAAATCATCAAATGAGGTGGTTTCAGAATAAGCTTCCTGTCAGCAGGCAAATCCACTCAGATAATTCATCCAAAACAAAATTATTGAAACTACTTATCCTGTAGCAAGGAATCAGTTAGATTAAGGTGCTTCAGTCCTAATGAAAATGTTTATTTAAAAAAAAAAATAGTACTTGAATATGAAGGGGAGCCTTGGCGCAACGGTATAGTTGTTATTGCGTGACCTTGAGGTCATGGATTCAAGGCGTGGAAACAGCCTCTTGCAAAATGCAAGTTAAGGCTCTGTACTATTGACACTGTGGTCCACCACTTCCCCAAACCCTGCATACGCGGGAGCTTCGTGCACCAAGGCTGCGCTTTTAGTACTTGAATATATAACATTTAGTACTTGAATGCAGCTACATAATATTGATTTTTTTGCATTTTTATTTTTTGTTTTAATTTCCATTGAAAAGATGGGGCTGATTTGATTAGCAGTTGCTCTTAAACTTCTGCTCTGTGTTCATCAGAATTAGAACCTGTCAGAACTAAATTCGTGAAGAAGTCATCAGTTGGTAAAGTAGTTAGCTTTGGTTATCCAAACATATGTAGAAGAGCCAAGGGAGGGGTAAAGACTGCTTTTTGACTTGTTTGGCATCCATGTGTTTTTTGAACCCAATTTTGTGATAGCCACTGAAAAGGTGAAGCGGTGGTAATGATGCAAGCTTGATGCTGGTTCTGTCCATTTTGCTAGCCACTCTGATATTGAATGTCTCTTGCATGGTCCAACTCATTTTGGGATTGAAACTGATATGGCACTGTTTAGTTCCTTTCTTTGGCTGTCTTTACTATTTTACTGCTCTATGTTTGAACATCTTAAGAGTTATAATCGGCACCCATGATATTTTGAGTTGTTTTCATCTTTAATTCCTCTTAAAAAGTAGTTGGTAATTGTGTTTATGAATCATACTTTTCTTTCCTCTCACATGCTCTATGCATCTGCAATATTTTTGTGATTTCCTTTGATGCTTCCTAATACAATTAGTTCGCACATGTGCATGTATGCTCATGGTTAAGTGGATATTTACACCTCTCATGCTTGTCCCAGTCTAGTGCTGTGTTCTCGTGACTTAATATCATAGAGTGTTTCTTATGTGAGTAGGAACTTCATCTGTACTACCATAAGTAACCTGAAAATTTGTCTTTGCAGGTCATTGTGGATATGATATTGAAAAGGTATTCTAAGTCTTCCACCTGATCTGACAGTCCTTTCACTTTTTGATGAGGAATTTTAGACATCTTTCTTGTCAAAGTGCCTGACAATTTAGTCATGTAGATGTAAAACAGACAAATAGTGCACCTAATCTCCCCAAAAAAGAAAGGTTTATGTATCTAGAGATTTTGATGTCTCTCACAAATAAACATCTTTAACAGACAGGAATGAACCAACAATGGAGCTAGTTTCCTGACCCCCCAGAGAATGAAGAGGATTTATTATCTAGCAAGTGAAATAACATTTCGACTGTGTGCTTACTGTCCCTATTGGTACTGGATTCAAGTGAAGTTCATAGGATATAACTAACCTGGTCTGATACTTTAAATCGGGAAAATAAGTGTGAAGGGGGAGGAAAGGCCTCATTTAATCATCAAATAGTTACAAACCTTTGAACTAATGCTGCCTTATGCCTTCTAAAGGAATTATTTGACTAGGATTTTGATGCTGTTCTGTGGAAGCTAATAGTTCTGAGTCAGGTGCTTGTATTAGCCATTTTGTGATGCAGGATCATAGAAACAGGTAAAAGTACAAGTCTCCAACACTAGAAATAAAAGAATTCCAAGTTAAAAATAGCAATTAGTATTGATGCTTTCTACTGCAACTGTGACAAATAGCAGGTTTTTGGCAGGAAACTAAGTAGTTGCAGGGTTTTTTAACAAACTGAAAGTCCTGCAAGTTTTAACAGCAAAAGGAATTCATGTATAAAAACTGTTACTTCCTCTAATGGCAGTCTGCAAATCTGATTAAAAGATTCATTCTTCATGGTATGCAATTCAAATCTGAAGTAGAATCTCTAGATTGACTTTGAGGATGGTAACATGATCCACCATCTGATGTGCTCTCAATGGTCTGCTAACGTTTCCTTGATCTTACATGTCAAGTGCTGCACCATAGAATGTTGTGAAATATCGTGAGAGTTTGTTTTATGTGATGTCTCCAATAGAAGCGCATATAGAGAAACTAAAGAGCTTGATTGAAAAGGTAGCAGTGGAAGCAGTATGAAGTGTTAACATATTGACAAATGTTTGAAGATAGGTTTATTCTTTTAGCAATGTCTTTAGAAAATATCATGTGTGTGGATGAATGCATGTGGAATTGAGCGAGGATAATTAACATAATCTTGTCAAAGCATTGTCAACCTTCTTCTAACTGGTGAAACAGATAAAATTCCAAGTATTGCCAACTTGTAGATTATCTATTTCTTACTTGACGATGTTCTATTTTCTTTGTTTTCTCCAAAGAATATAGGATTTATGTTGTATTACACCTTTTTCTCTGTGACATAAAAGTATTTGTTACTAATACTTGTCAACACTGTTTCAGCAGTTACCTTTCCCCCAAAATAATGTTTCGGTGTTTCTTTGACTGTGGGATTTGTAGCTAATAAATGGAGAACAACATCTCAGGGCAAGATCTTCTGTTTCAGGAAAGAATACCATATTTAACGTTAGAGAAAGAAATACATCTGTTTGCCAAACCTTCTCCTGCTGATACTGATATTCCTTTTGATATGGCAATGGAAGGACAAAAATGCTGCAGAATCTTTTTGTTCTTCTATTGGTTGGTATCCGAATATGAAGAACTATGAGATCAGTGAGCATCTACTGGAGAGTAATATGAATTGTGCATTTGTATTTAGTTATAAGTGTACCAGATAAACCAATTTAATGGATCTGCTTATAAAAGCATGGTTTTAGTTGTTACCTAATCAGTAGGAAACATCTAAAGCTACAATTAGCACAAGATTGAGGGAACAGTAATTTGCCTTGACAAGTTATGATAACAACTGATGGTAAGATGAATAAGTAATAGTTGAGGGATTTAAAAATATGCTTTTTAACAAGAGGCTGATGATGAATCCATTTGTTATGTACGATAAAACTGAAAACAAATAAACAAGAAAAAGGGGTCTCTTCAGAACTGCCTAAATTTTGTGCCTGCCCATCAATTCCAGTTCCCTTTGATGATATATTTGGCAATCTCCTTGGCATCCTTGTATTCGGTCCCTTAATATGTGAGCAAGCATACTTGATGCCAATGAAGGGCTCCTTTTTGCACTTTGACTGTCGACCTGTTTAGAGGAATTTGTACTTAGTCACATTTCTTCCATTTCAGGCTTTGGATGCGTTGCTTGAGCTATCAGTTCCTTCCCACGATCAGTTCAAGGATGGGGAATGTGGTAGTTCAAGTTCGAGCAGTGGAGAAGTCCCTGAAGAGTATGGCAATGACCTTGTACAAGGAATAATAAGGAAATGCCAGGTACTTTCTCAATCCTGAATATGTGAACTGTGTGCATTTGGATACTTCATTCCAATTAAACATTACTCTATGGCTTCAAATGTCAGATCAGTTTCACTGCCAAAAGCACTGAGAGATTGAAACTTTGCAAATAGATACGCAGAAAACCATAATTTACATATTCATTATCACGTATGAAGCTTATTTCAGCTGCTCGTTGGGCACGCCATATAGTTTATTTTTCTCATCTGTGATTATTTAAATGGTTTCATGAGACCGCTTCCACCTTTTATGAATTGTATGTGACCTGTCCTGTTAGCTGCTGTGGTCAATGAAAGCAAATGGGACTGAGTTTAACAATATAACTATGCCACCATTTCAATCTCATAATATGTGGTATTTAACAGTAGTGTGTGACATGGACATGCGAAACCTGTGTTCAGGTTTCATGTGTGTGTCGTGCATATAATGTGCATATTCACATGTATACGTCTTAGTTGTGAATTGCATTCCAGAACAGAAACCAGAAAGAAAATTGTAGCTAAAAATTCAGGCCCATGCTTCGGTCAATTCTTGTGCCAGCTTTTTCAGATCTTTCTGGTTTCTTCCAGTATGTTGTGGTCACTACTTATTAGAATTTCTTTTATCTTTTTATATTTTTCCTAGAGAAGTAGATGTCTTATGGGCCTCTACAATTGAAAATCATCTCCTAGCAAATAAAGGACGTCAGCATTACCAAGAACCTTTCCATGTTTTACATATCATCTGATTTTTATATGGCATTAGGAAGTATTGGACTGAACAAAATATACAGTCATGCATTAGTCCTTACTATTTCTTAAAACTTTTCTTTTTTCTTTTTCTAATTTAATATCTTTAACTTCTGAAAAACTTTTGCTCTAGGCTTTTCTGTAACTGAATGCCATAGCATTGAATAGTACATTCCAGAAAAACTAACTGATCTTTGGCACATAATTCAGAACAAGAAGTGAACGTGCGGTATTCTTAGGTCTATGGTTCATTAATAACCATTGTGGAAACTATACTTTGAGCATGGCTCCTTCTTAAACTTTCATGAAACAGAGTTCTTATGCTAGGACAGATTCCTCTCTGCCTTATCACATTTTCTCAGAGCTTCTAGATGATTTCTTAACTCTAGGATACAATGGATATGGTTGGAGTATTATTTTGGCATTTTTCATGCTGACTAGGAAATCCTATTAACGTTGTTAAAATTCCTGGAATTGTATTCTCTGTTATGGGAGTTGTCCTTGACACTGAAAAGTTTCACAGTTGGCAGATAAAGTTTCAAACACAACACTTGGTATGTCTGGAAAACAACTTCATCAAGTTGTAGAGTCAGCAGGATATGTATGCAGGTAAACAGATTTCATTTGGCATTTTTCATTCTCTCTCTCTCTCTCTCTTCACCCTCTCTTCTGAGTTTCTCCTGTCCAAATGAGATTTAAGTGTTGTGTTAATTATCACTGATCATGATGTCAGGTACAATTGTCACCAAGAAAGCATAAACATTTACAGTTTATAATGAAGATTTACAACCAGAGTTTTGGTAAACATGAAACCATACAACACAGCGTGATAGACCGAGCAAGCAAGAACACTTGGAAAAAATGTGGAGAATGTGATTATTACTTTTCAGCATTGCAAATAATAACAGGAAATTTATGAAATTTGATTAGATTGTCCTGTTTTTCTTTGGAAAGATCAATATATGCAGTTTTTATTTTCATATTGTACTGTTATGTTCTTATTTGTGTAACTTTCAGGGTACTTTAATTTGAATGATACAAGTGCTTTTTTTGAAGGCTTGAACTGTACAAGTGCTAAGAGTTAAAAACTCTACATGGTAGCTGGTGTGAGGGAAATAATGTATTTAAGTCATGTAGAAATATTTCTTGTGGCTGGGATTTTTTCACCTTTTATTCAGTATGAAAATCCTATTGAAACATTGGTATGTAATTCTTCTTCCTTGTGATTTCTTTGCTTTTGCATGAATATGCTGCTTACTAGAACATCTGAGGGAAGAACAAGGAAAGGAAAGAGAAGCATATGGATTCAACTATTTTAGATGAAAGCATTCAGAATATCTTCTTCTAAATGATACTTCATTTGTCTCATATGATGGCATTGGCGGGGAATTGACATATGTTGCACAGTTGAAATGTTCAATGGTTCACTTGGAAACAAATAATGCTTTGTGAGAGTAGATAT
Source organism: Warburgia ugandensis (assembly GCA_035236585.1). NCBI lineage: Eukaryota > Viridiplantae > Streptophyta > Magnoliopsida > Canellales > Canellaceae > Warburgia > Warburgia ugandensis. The sequence goes on along the minus strand of CP141138.1, from coordinate 47,593,888 downwards.
AATCCCACATTGACCTAGTTAATTGCATTTTATTGATTTTGAATACCGGCTTGAAGCAACCATATTTGCTGATTGAGCCACACTGTCTTACATATGTTACATCTAGCAGCGTATAAGTGAATAGGCAGGAATCTCAGTAGCAAATATTTTTTACCACTAATTAATCTTTGTTCTCTTATTTAGCAAATTAGAACAGTATCATCAATTTAAAAAACAACCACTTCATAATCAGGGACTTGAGATTGGAAACTCAGTAGGCACCTGGATCAATGACCTATATTTATACAAAATATGAATATTACGTCCCTGTTCTGGGAAAGCATCTACAATCAGGACATGCAGTGACAGGAAGACAACACTATCATATGGAATATCAAATACCTATCGAGCACCATCAACTTCTGGTGCACACCAGTGTCACCTTTTGTCCTTGTTAACACAGTCTCTCATATATGTGGGGTCGCAACTTGGTGAAAAACATCTCTTACTGTCTAGGAGGAAGATAATAGGATATTCTCCACGAGCACTTTGGATGACCTCTAGATCAAGAAGGGAATATGAGATGAATTCATCTCATCATCTTAGCAAAATATTTTGCTGGTGAATGAGTGCAGCATTTGGATCTGGCACCCCACCCTTAATTTACTTCCATGAGCCTTTGTCCTCGAACACGAAGGTAAGCCTAGTTGAACTCGTGATGCTTTCTGTCATGGCATTCAGTTTCCTGTTCTTGGAGTGAGTCTAATTTCTTTTAGTGTTGGTTCTGCTGCTTATAATCCAATTGACATATTTGTTCTTACAGCCTAGTGATATATCACACCTCATGAGGTAGCCAGAAGAGAATCATGTAGCCTATAAAAAGCAGAATATAGTTGGTAATACAGTGAATCAACTGTGTGGTATAGGCATCTCTCTCTCTCCTGCTCCCTCTTTTCTTTTAAGAAATCTACTTCTTCCTGATTTTGGGATGGTGCATTTACATGGATTTACATCTTGTATTCACTGCCAATAACTCTAGTGGGCAAGTACTCAATCTCATGACATGTACTTTTAATGGATAGATAGTCTTCTTGTGCTGAAACAATTTTTATGTTGTTTGGCAGCTTATTAGATGCCTGATGAAATTTCTTGTTATGTTATACACTTCAAAATTTTTATTTTTTTGTACAAAACGATGCAGTTCAATCTGACCTTTTTAACAACTGGCATACTTATCGTTCACGCATACAGGCCATATTGAAAATGAAAAATGAACTGGTTCCTTGTGGAATTTTTCCACTGATTTATCTGAAGGAAAGATGTCATGGATTCTTGTTGACAATCTTCTGTCAATTTTAGGCTTCTATCTAACATGCACTTCTTCTAATTTCTACTTGTATCGCTGCAGGGATGATTCCAAGTTTCTTTTCAGTTCTGAAAAGAATCCATCTTTGTTGTCAGAAATGAAAAAATCAGATATCCAGCTAAAGGTGCTGCAATCTTTATATAGTCTCCCTGACATTTCTGAACATAAACCCAACTCTATGGACTGGAAGAAGGTGGTAAAGAAAATGGAGCCATTTGGACAAGGGTGGCAGCTTCGCTCTTCTGGTGTTGCAGAAACTCATCAGAACTTTGGACATAGTATGTTTAACATAAGTTAGCATCTTGCTCACCATCTTATTCTTGGCTTCTTTTGTTCGTTGTATTTCTTTTTTCAAATTGAGCTCTTTATGTTTGCTAGGTGCTTTGAGTAGTGAGCCTTAATTGCAGACTGGATGCTATCTGATTGTCTTATTTCCTCCTTGCCCTCTTTTTTAATAAATTCTTTTTCATGCACTTCTTTGTTTCCTGGAATCTTGCCATGTATAGTGCAAGGAACTTAGGAATAAGAATTCCTTAATGTCTTTCACAAGAACAAAAAGGAAAACTTTAACTTGACTTTGCTTTGGGTAAATGAGAAGTGTCTGAGATTGTCATCTATCTTTTGGAACTGGAAAAGCTGAGAGAGATCCTCATGTCAGGATGTGACATAGGGCATACTTGCTGTTTGGCTGACCAACTAATGTACTTGCATTGGCAACTTGTTGGTTTCAATTCGGCAAAATTCTAATCTTATCCATTCACGTGGCAAGATTTTTTTTCACGAATTCTCTAGCAATATATCACTCAAAAGAAGTAAGAAAGAGCTTTGAAACTAATTCTAGATTTTCAGTTTCTTAGATGTATCTCTTCTTTTTCCATTTTCGTATTTATCAGCTGTAGTTTCACAGTCTTTTTTGCTTCTCTTTGAACTTGTAGCTGAAGGAGATGACTATCAGGTGATTCGGAGACCTGCCAGCCAGCACTGGGATACAATGAAATCGTACTATCAGAAAGTAAGATGGTTTTGTGGAATACATAAAGTTTTATGCTCTACCTATGTAGTGAATCATCTTAATTAAACATGAGTGTGCTTCTTAGTAATTTGGAATTTTGAATGCACTTGCAGGCTGCTGTGGCATATGCTAGGGGAGAAAGGGGTAATGCAGCTTACTATTCAGACCAAGTATGCTTTCCACCTGCAAAAAGAACTAGATTTTCATGTCCAGAAATAGGGTCCATTACACTGGGTATCTTTCATAATGTCAAATAATAATTCCTTCCATAATTAATTTCAATATTTTGGCATCTTATGTTAATAGGAAAGTTAATTTCACTGGGAGCTAACAATCAAATTCAAACCAAACACGACATGAAATATCAGATTTTTCTGTGCTGATGACGTCCTAGGTACATGGTTACTTCCAAAAAAGGATCAAAATTGTTCGTTTCCTTTATGAATAATTTCAAGAAGAAAGAATTCTACACAAAACAAAGGCTTGAAAAGGGATTGCCCCACTGTTAACCTACTATCTTTCTAGATCTTCTTTGGTTAAAAAGTTTGCTTTATTATGAGCCTCTCTAAGTGCATTGAAAAAATGTACTTCTTACCATGAGACTAACATTTCTCCGGCAACGTGTATGTATCACCAAGAAATTGCATTGGATGAATTGTCATCTACCATAAACTCCCACAAACTCTCCCTATAAATTCTATAATGGGAAGAGAGCATGCATTGCTTGATGCTCATTGTGTGTTCCATCCTTCACAATCTCACCTTTCTTGCTCCAAAATGCTCCAATCACCCAGCCTTGTACTTCCTAATCAAGACTAGTAAAGTTCAAGTCAATGATGCAAAATGGGGACAAAAGTCATTCCTTTGGATTTCTTCCATATATAAGGTCTTATCCTTTACCAGAAATGTTGCGAGAAGAATATCCCCAATTACAACTCATCATGCTTTAGTATCACGAAAGTTCTTAGCTACAATAGAAGTTTATCTAAAAGAAGATCAGTTCCTCTCAATCCAGATTTCACTGTACAATGACGTGGATTATCTTACACAGGATTTGACCTTGTTCACCAAGACTCTGGCACGACTATTTATCTACTAGATGACAAAAGGAATGTAAGATGATGGAGAAAACTGCAAGCTACTTAGGACTGAACGGCAAACCTTTGAATTATTTTACAATGTATAAAACATGGTTACATAACTACTTGATCTTCACGTATCCATTGCCAGTAGTGTCTTCTTCTTTTCAACATGTTGATTGTGTTTGTCTTTTGTTTTCTTCACGAAAAAGACAAGAAAAAGGGAAGTATTTTATCTTCTGTGGACCTGCTGACAAACAAAATCCTTATGCCCAAAGGGACAGGAGCATCCAGATGTGATCCAGCAGACAAGTTGATTTCCCTCCATTAATAAGGCCTCTATAGTACATTCATAACTAAAAGGAAGCCTCAAAGAATGGGACACGCCCACACATAATAAAACATAGTGGAAACAAAGAAGTCTTTAAGCAAACCAAAAGCTCAATATTATAGAAAAACTCTTGCTTCCAGTTGTACTGTTGCAGTAAAAGACTTTCCTTGCAACTCTTATGACAATTGGTATTCAACATACTTTACTAACCTACAGAGAGTTGGTGGGCATGGTATACAAACAACCAACTTGCTAACTTCCCCTAACCAAAAAATTAACCTATTCTAATGAGAATTCCACCTGCCCTCTTCCATGACTCCTCCATATCTTGCCATATTGATTGATCTCAGAGGAGATTAATTTTCATTGAATTTCCTTGTCTTTGTTCCTGAGAGAGTTTTCTTCCTTAAGCAGAAACTGCCAACAGGCAAGCCTTTCAACATTGTCTCTTGTTCTTGACCATCTTTGAAGTCCTAATGAAGTCTAAACTTTCTTAAGTGCCTTGACTATATTTATGGTCATCACCATATGCTCTTCTAAGTGGGTTGTGGTTCATCACTGGTTATTTTGTCCATATTAGTCGTATTACTGGAGCAGCCATTGACAAAGGGTAGCATCTTTGTGTTCTGTTTATAGGCTTCTTTGACCTTGCAACAAATGAGGCTAGGGCTTAATCTGAGTGGTTCTTTTGGTCCATCAGTGCCTTTACATTGTCTGCAGTAGCAGTTCACAAGCCACCGATGCTGTCATCTGTTTATTGTATTAGGTCTCTTTGTGATGAGTTGGGGGAGAACTTTATTTGTATTGCAATGTGAAGTCTTTCTTTTTGAGTTTGAAGAAATGATATATGTTTCATTTTTAGGGAAAGTTATTCAACAGAAAGGCTCGTGAAGCGGATGACAAAGCTAGTCAGGAGATTTTTGAAGCCAGGTTGTTTGCATGTTGTACTAAGTAGATTTGGTTTCCTTTGTCTTTTTCTCTTTCTTCATTGTTAAATTATGTGCCAAACATGACCCTGAGCTTCTGTTGTATGCAGAAATAAGAACATAAATAATTCAATAACAATTGACTTACATGGTCAACATGTCAAAGAAGCGATTAAGCTTTTGAAGGCTCACCTAATGCTATTGGCTTGTGTACCTTGTAAGTATTCATTTTACCCTGATGTGATTTACCTCATTCGTCTTTCCTAGCAAATCCTTTTCTTATCGACATTGGTCATATCTGTGAAGTTTGATTCCAAGAACCAATATATTTGTTGTAGCTATTCAAATTCTCACTGTTATCACTGGTTGTGGTACACACGGTGTTGGCAAGGGCAAACTGAAACAGTCGGTATGTACTCCAATCAGTTTGTGTCATTTTAATAATTTTATTTATGAAATATGTACTGCAATCAGATCATGTCATTTTAATAATTTTATTGTTGATTCACCATTCACATATCTTCATCTTGGATTCAAAGAAACCAGATCTCTAAACACTAAAGATAAAAGTACTAGGCGAACCAACGAGGGTGAATCTCCTTTCAGTCCCTCCTTTTTATCTTGTGTTTGGTGTGCTATTGTGTCAAATAGGATCCAACTCGAATTCTCATTCAAACCAGCGGGTTTGACCTGGACTATTATTTGTAGGATTTGAAATTTATTGGTCTGTGTTAAAAAGGGAAGGAAATATGAACAACAATTAGAGTATTTAATATCAGACCGTTTGTCATTGTCTCTTACAACCTTTCATGAGCTTCTCTTATTATAGTTTATTTGCACATGCTTCTCATGGTATGCACTTTGAAGGAGAATTCAGAAGAGGGTACTGGTAGTCCCCTATGTTTCTCTTTTATTGGACGATGTGTTATATGTAGGCCCGTCAATTGGTCAAGTTCGGTTGGATTCTACCATAATCATACCCTAACCATTAGGATTCTTGCAGGTTTGCATTTGGTTCAGTTTTTACTTAGATCCTGTCTTCAATAACCAAAACCTAACCATTCAGGTTTCTTTATGTTTTGGATCTAATTGACAAAAAATAAAATATAAAATTTTTACTAAAGGAAGCATAAAATGAAAAATTCCTTACTGATTAAGTATCTTGATACATACAGCAATCTATTTTCACATATTTACTCCCAGTGTCTAACAAAATCACTGCCTACTCTCTTAAAAATCTTATTTCTCTAAAACATTTCCTTTCTCCTAAAAAGAAGAAAAAAGAAAGAAATTAAAATTAGCTTTTTGGCCTTCTATGTAGCTAACACAAAATTATTTTATCATTCTAGTAAAAGGGTATTTTAGTCCACATGAAAACAATATCTGGTTATTGGCACCTTTTTTGAGGGGGCAAAACCATACCTTTTATCTGAATTTTTTTGGATATTTAAAATGACATCCGAAAATTAACCATTGGATCTAATTTGATAACCACATACTAAATTCCCAGTTCGGTAGGATTGGATTTTCAGATAGTCCCAATCAATTGACAGCCCTAGTTCTATGCAGTACTCCCATGTATAAGGATTGATGTGCCAATTATGTTGGTCATACATCATAATTGCTGTTGGAATCTCTTTTTGGCTATGATGTGGTTCTGGTTTTTATAATTCAAAAGTGGGAGAAGGCTTCTTACTAATAAATCAATATTCAAAACCGTTCCATTTGGAATCTTTTCTTTTAAGAGTTTCTTGATTCAGTTTGACTCCTATGAGAAGGTATCCTAATACATTTGCTTTAGGAAAGTCTCTCAGTTATTTAAGTTTCTTGTTTTATGTTCTATTTTGAATAGGTGACTTGAGAGTTGCTTAATTTTGAAGTTTATATTTCTTTGAGAAGAAGTCTTATAAGTTAGAGCTCTGTGTAATGGTTATAAAGACATATTCTGAATTTAGTGAATGATATTCTGATATGTGTTTCTTTTCTTCTCTCCTTTCTTTCTTTTTGGTTTTCTCTGCAAACTGCTCTTGGACAGACATGTGGGTTTCAGTTGGAAATTTCTTGGTGATTTTTCTGTTAACAGACACCCTTTTAACTCTATTTTCCTCTCCTGGATTTTAGATTTTATCCCTGCATCAAATAGAAGGGGAGCCTTGGCGCAACGGTAAAAGTTGTCGTCATGTGACCTTGAGGTCACGGGTTCAAGGTGTGAATCAGCCTCTTGCAAAAATGCAAGGTAAGGCTGCCTACTTTAGGCCATTGTGGCCCGCCCCTTCTCCTGACCCTGCATAGGCGGGAGCTTTGTGCACCGGGGCTGCCCTTATCCCTGCATCAAATACCTTCTAGAGCCTGTTGAAGGATTTTATTGGATTTTGTCATTTCAATGATTCGTACTAAATAACTAGCTAACGAGTCTCCTCCTTTTGGCATTTAGGAGAGTGAAGCATGGCTTGATTGGTCACTGAACTAGTTTGGTTGCTCTTTTTGGCTCCAATTGGCAGTTCTTTATTTTTAGGTGAATGATTATAGAAAAATAGGGGAAAATGCTTCGAATCAAATTTAGATTTTAATGGCATATTCACTTATTAGTGACTGTAAACTGTCTTGCTTGCTTCAGGCAATGGAAAAGCTGTCTTATGCTTGCAGAGTTCTGTGTATTGATATCATAAATGTCACTTTAATCTCATGATTTCATTGGACTTTATGTATCAAAGGTCATCAACCTCGTGGAGAAGGAAGGTATTGAATGGTCTGAAGGTAATAAAGGAACAGTGGTTATCCGGCTTGATGGGCCTAAAAAGTTCAGCTTTTTGAACTCTGATGATGATGATAGTGACTCTGAGTGAACATTGAGCCCGGTTGGGTTTGCCTGGTGGATGTACTAAACGGGTTGGTGAAGTCCGCTACCTTGCTAGCTAGCTGGATTGCCATGCCAACATTTAGGACTTAGTTTTAGTCTCAGTAGAATCCTAAAGCTGTCTTTTAGCACCATATTTAGTTCTAGTCCCCTGACCTTAAATTATGCACTCTTTCCATTTCATCCTTTCGTTTGTGTTAGCATTTTGTAAAGGCTGCTCCCTTTGTTTGAGAATGTTCACAGAGCAGGTTCATAGCCTTAGGCTATAGTCTCTGTAAATGTATCATGTATATTTATTCAAATCTAATCTAATTGCCAGAACCCATGTCTGTTATTGGTCACATGGATCATACAACAAATGTAGGATCGATTATGAGTTCTCTGCTGACAACTCAAAGGAACTGAGTGGACTGATGATATATTGAATTGGTTCTCTTCCTCCCAACATATGCTATAACAACATACAAGTGATCCAAAATGAGGGGTGGAATGTCAAGGGTCCAAGACTGCTTGTGGTGTTTACAAGTCTACCGTTCCGTAAAAAGGAAAAAGAAAAAAGGGTATACAAGTGATTCAGCGGGCATCTCTGGGTTTGGTGAAAGACCTTGCACTTCTTGAGATCTATGCAAAGATGACTTTGCTTGCGTAAGGAATGTTGGCTGTCTAATGACTTTACTTGCATAAGAGGGAACGTTGGCTGTACGAACAATTGGCACAGATGTCAAATCTTCCTTTGGATGAGTATATTGTGACATAGAAGGGGAGTTTTGGCACAATGGTAGAGTTGTTGTTGTTGCGCGATCTTAAGGTTCGAGTTTAAGGCGTGGAAATAGCTCTTTGCAAAAAATGCAAGATAATGTTGTGTACTATAGATCTTGGTGGTCTACTCTTTTGTTGACCTTGAATATGCAGCAGATTCGTGTATAAGGCTGCCCTTTATGAGTATATTTGATATGTACATCAATGTGATCTCGAAATTGAAAAATTTAAGCAATTTCAAATTTGGATGAACCCACAGTAATAGTACTTATAGGGAGATTATATCAGCATCCCCTGTTTTCCAATTGTCACTTAAGTTTGCCTTTTAGCGATGGGGATGTCAATTTGGCAGGTGAGGTGGAATGGCCAAGATATGGAGCCAACTGCAGCTGCTGCACAGTGGTTTTGACCTTGTGGCTGGTGTCTATTGAGTAGATGCAATTACTGATTGCATGCAGGATTTACAATGTAGCTGAACTCAAATTGAAGTGTAAAAAAATTGAAGGGAGAATGATCCAATCGATCAGTGTACAGGCACGTGATAATGGGGCCATATCTACCCAACAGTGGGTGTTTAAAATGATTCCCTCTTGTAAAATCGGATTAGATAGGCGTTTAATCCTAATTAGAAATATCTAATATGATGTTACCTTCATTGACCAATCCATCCGCAATTGGAAAATCAAGGCTTTACTTTTGTTATATCGTCCGAATTGTGGGCCCTATTATGCAATTGATTATTATATGATCAAATTTTTTAGCCACTGTATTTTCGTTTGCTCTATGCCATTTGTTGACTAATCCGTCCCCAGCCATTGGCTTGTAGTTGCAAGTTCCATGTGAAAATAAAATGTAAAAGCATAAGTTCCAAAAAGCCGAATCTAGACAGTCAGGATTGTTTGTCAGCGGAATCTAGATAGTACCCTTAGCGGACAGTCTGGATTGTTTGGTTGATTTTGGCTCTCTCTAGCACCTAACCACCCCATGGCAGGATTGGATCAAATTGATTATGTTCGTGATGCGGCCATAACCTACCAACTTTACTTAACTTTTTGGTGTTTGACGGTACGTCTATGCGATATATACGCGGAACCACTAGGACGAGTTGCGAGACCAAAACGAGTGACGAGGTTGTCAATATCAAAAAGGAAGGAATAGAAAAATACCGGACCAGTTGACGTCACGTTGTAGGAGAGAGTCTCTCTCATCTGCCGCTGCACCTGAAGGGAGCTGCTCCTCTTATATCATATGCTATGATGGGGTCTTGCAACTCAATTCAACTCAGCTAGTGCTAAAAGTACACGGGGGTCTGGCTTATTGATGAGATCAGCCCTTCAAAGTTACTCGTGCTTCAGGTGAGATTTTTTAGCTTATTTTTAGTGTAGTTAGAGATAATATGAGAAATTTCAATCTCATCTCATTTCAGTGTAGTTGGTTTACATATTACTTTCATCTCAAGCCATCTTGTCTATCTAATTTCGTTCTTAGTTTAAAAGAGAGTTATTTCTTCTCATTCTAAAATTTGGTTCCACCTCATATTTTGCTTGAGATAAAAATAAGCAATATCATACATTATCTTATATTATCCAACTCATCTCAGCCTAAATTAAGTGATATTATTAGTCATATTACTTCATCTAATCATCTTAGTTAGGTTAAAGGTCAATTTCATCTCATATCATTTCAACTCAACTCAACTCATTTCAAGCACCATGTAAAATTGTGAGCTTTTTGTCCTATGTATAACAGCCAGGGAAGAATTGTATTACACGAGCATGCGTAAATAGGAAGGTATATATTTCAAGTGGTCGCCTCTTTATTTTGTCGTTTTCTGCCTGCATGCATGAGAACGGGCAACCCCTTCTGCTTCGTGGGTTGTCGTTTGTAAAATGGAAGGGCTCTTAATTTGGTAGACCGAACTTTTTCTAACATGGAACTCGGACTACCTGGATACGTGCAAGAAATCTCTCTCTCTCTTCGTCTGTCCGTCTGTCTGTCGCGGAGGAGAGAGAATAGAATTGGGGAGGGAGAAGTAGGCAAGGCAGTTCTTCTTCTTCTTCCATTTATGCTGAATGAGAGCAATTCAGGAGCGCTCGATTCTTCGTCCGCCGCAGAATCGGGTCACACTAGCATGGGAGAGAGCCCTCCCGACCAATCCAGACTGCCCGATTGTCCCCAGAACAAACTCTCTCTCCTTCGCCGCCGTCGCCGACGCGATTTTGATGGTGTAGACGATGAAGAGGATGGCGATGGCAGTGAAGATGCACGAGGAGAAGAAGTTAAGGGAAGTAAGATTTGGGAGGCATTCAATGACAATTTCTGGGAGGTACAAGATGTGTTGGAGCAGAACAGAGTTTTGATTCGGCAGGTGAACGACAATCACCTGTCCAAAATCCCTGTTAATTTGACGAAGAATGTTGCCCTAATTCGAGAAATCAATGGCAATGTCGCCAAGGTTGTTTCTCTCTACTCTCATCTCTCTGCTCATTTCTCCGATGTGTTTCATCCGGGCCGTGCCGCTAGTGACGACGACAATGACAACAAGGCTTGATCTGTCTCGTCGCTCTTCCTTATTGCCCTAGTAATCTCGCTTTCTCTTCCCAGTCGTCACCGGTTTGAAATAGAGTCGTTTCTTTCTGAAGAAAGAAAAATCAGTGATTTCCGTGTTAGCTGTTTGATCGCGTGTTTCTGTGTCCAACTCTCTGGTTTCGTGATTGCATCTGTGTATGTGGTGTCAGTGCTAGATGTGGTGGTTGTTTGTGGTGTGGATGAATTTGGTAAGGATGCTTATGCGCGGTAATTGTTTTGTGGTGTTATAAGAATGATGATCTTGCGTGATTCCCCGTCTTGCTGCTATGGGAATTCTCATTTTCCTTGCCTTAATTGAGGTGCTTATGTCCTTTTTCGATTATTTTGGCTCTTAATCTCCAATTATTTATTTTTTCAAGCATGTATTATTGAACAAGGGTACGGGGTTTCTTGAGTTTAATTCTTGGGCATTCGCCATACACTTGATGAGGAAAAAAGAAGATACAAGTGACAGTATGTGATCTCAATTTTCAACCTGGAAATTAGAATGTAGAGCATGAAGAACCGTGGAAACAGTTTACATGATATTTCATCCACCCAAATTTCAACATATTCCAATTGCTAATATATTGGTACCAGCCCTTTTATCTACAACATTTGTTTCAACTAGTAATCGCTTGTTGTAAAATTTAGTTATGTTAGTCACGTTTCGTGCTCATCTTTGGAGGTGATTGGATTTTAATGCATTTGATATGGAAGGCGAGATAACCAAGAACTCTTGGTCAGGTATCTAGTAGTGTTAGTGACTGTATGCTAGTTCATGCATTAAATAGTCTCTTTTTGGGGTTAAGCCTAGTGAAAATTATTGGTGTTTTTAGCCCCACTCAGGATAATGCACCCACACAAACTCACGCACAAGAATACTGGTTTAACGTGGTTTGGCAAAAAATGCCTACCTCCACGGGGATGCAGAGCAATTTTATTATAAAATAAAGTGATACACGGGAAGAATTACATCGAGTATTTATAAGTAGAGAAGATAGGGAATGGGTTGTTATTAATCGATCTTTAGCTCCTCCATATTTATAGGGTTTTTAGAGTTTAATTTTTAACATATTGTTCACAAAAGTCTTAGGCGGTGGCCGACAGCGGTAGTCGTCACAGTTGACGTCGGCAGCCATCACATTTGATGTCGGCGTCGGTGGCAGCTGAAAAATGGGATTGGACCAACAAATCTCTCCCTCCAGGCCTATTAATTGAAGGAGGTTTTTTCACGTATGGACTTCTAGTAGAAGTCCATTCTGGCCAATTCCTTACAAATCTCGAACTTGCTTCGAGATAATGCTTTTGTCATCATATCTGAACTATTATCCTTAGTATGAATCTTCTTAAGTTCTAATGACTTCGAGTTCAAAATATTACGTATTCAATGATACCAAATATCAATATGCTTCGACCTTCCGTGAAAGGTAGAATTCTTACTAAGGTATATAGTACTTTGACTATAACAAAATAACACATACCTTTTCTGTATAAAGTCAAGTTTATTTATGAACTTCTTCATCCATAATAACTCTTTGCATACTTCTGCCATAGCAATAAACTCAGCCTCCGTCGTAGATAAGGTAACACACTTCTATAACTTCGATTGCCATGACATTACTCTCTCTACAAAAATAATCAAGTAGCCTGAAGTAGACTTTCTTGTGTCAATATCACCTGCCATATCTAAATTAGTGTAGCCCTCAAGCATGGGCTTGCCAGTGCCAAATCCCAAACACAACTTGGAAGTACCATGTAAATATCTCAATATCCACTTCACTGCATTCCAAAGCTCTTTTCCTAAATTTGATAGAAACCAACAGCACATGCAATGTCTGGTTTGGTGCATATCATGGCATACATAAGACTGTCAACAGCTGAAACATAAGGAACATCTTATATGTATTCCTTCTCAGCATCACTCATTGGAACTTAATTCTTACTAAGGTTAAAATGAGTAGCAAAAGGCGTACTAATCACTTTAGCTTTATTTATGTGAAATCTTTGAAGCACCTTTTTTATGTGCTTTTCCTGAGACAGCTATAACTGCTTATTTCTCTTGTCGCGAACGATAAAAATTTTGAGAATTTGTTTCGCAGGTTCCAACTCTTTCATAGCAAAAACTTTGTTCAACTCCTTTAGCTGACTGATCCTTGAAGAGTTGCTTCCAACAATAAGTATATTGGTGACAAAGAGTAGCAAGATGACAAAATCATCCTCTGAGAATCTCTGCACAAACACACAGTGATTTGAAGTAGTCTTTCTATAACCCTGTTGGGCTATGAACTGCTCGAACTCCTTGTACCATTGTCTGGGAGCCTGTTTCAAGCCATACAGACTCTTCTTCAGCTTACAGACATACTTCTCTTTGCCTATAACAACAAAACCTTATGGCTGCTTCATATATATCTCCTCCTCTAAGTCACTATGGAGGAACGCTGTCTTCACATTCATCTACTCAACCTCCAGATTAAGGTTTGCAGCCAAACCCAATACAATTCGGATTGAAGACATTTTTACCGCAGGAGAAAATATCTCCTCGAAATCAACACCTTTTCTTTGACTAAAGCTTTTTATCACAAGTTTAGCTTTGTATCATGTTCGTGAAGTGTTACTCTTGTACTTCACCCTGTAAATCCACCGATTCTTCAAATTTTGTCTGCCCTTAGGCAATCTTACAAGCTCAAAAGTGTGGTTGTCTTGCAAGGATTTCATATCATCCTTCATAACTGCAATCCACTCTGCATTCTCTTTACTTTCAACTACCTCTGTGTATCTCTCAGGCTCTCCCTCGTCAGTGAGAAGCGCATACTCATCTAGTGAATACCGAGTGGAGGGTTGATGATCTCTTAAACTCCGTTTCAATGAAACTGCTGACTCCTCGGTAGGAACCTCCTGCTGAATATCATCAGTCTCTGACGAAACATCCATGTCTTTAGCAGCTTCATGCTTACCCTCAGCCTGATCATCTTGAACATCAACTGTCGCACCACTATGGTCATTGGCGCCATCTACACTTGGTATATGTGAAATAAGAATTGGATCCAAATTGGTCAGAGTATCAGAACTCCGAGTTTCTAATCCTTCGGCTTTGTCAATGTGTTCAATGGTTTGGTCTTCCATAAAGACCACATCACAGCTTCTAACCAGCTTCTTTGCAATAGGATCATATAGCCTGTAGCCAAACTCATCTTGCCCGTAGCCGATGAAAATACATTGTTTGGTTTTGACGTCTAGTTTGGGCCTCTCATCTTTGGGTATATGTACAAACGCCTTGCCCCCAAATACCCGCAAGTGATCATAAGAGACATCTTTTCCATCCCATAGCTTGTCAGAAACATTTGCATTCAAGGCAAAAATTGGAGGTAGGTTAATAACATGGGCTGCTGTGTATAGCGCCTCACCTTAAGAAGAACCGGCAGCTTAGCTTCAGAAAGCAAGCATCTGACCCTCTGCATCAATGTGCTGTTCATCCTCTTTACTAAACCATTTAGTTGAGTCTTCAGAGGAGTTCTTTGATGTCTAATCCCCTGCTACTTACAAGAAGCATCAAATGGTCTACGGTACTCACCACCATTGTCTGTGTGAATACATTTTAGCTTCTTCCTTGTTTGACGCTCAATAGAAGCTTAAAACTCTTTAAACTTGTCAAGCATCTGATCCTTAGATTTCAAAACATATATCCAGAGTTTTCTGGAATAATCATCAATAAAGGTGACAAAATATAATGCAACACCAAGTGTTCGTACCTTCATAGGATTGCATACATATGAATGTATCAATTCAAGCACGCCTGGCTTTCTGGAAGAAGGATGACTTTTGAAGGAAACCCGTTACTGCTTCCCGACAAGACAATGAGCACACTTACTCAACTTTGTAGCTTTGAGCCCTAAAAGCAAATTCTTCTTGATGAAACAACCTAGTCTTTTCTCACTCATGTGACTGAGCCGCTTGTGCCACAACTCTGAAGAATCAGTAACATCAACCGCGTTCACAGAGTTAATAGGAATTGAAGTTTGCATCACATACAAGCTAGATGGTTTCTTTCCTCTAGCAACCACAAGCGATCCCTTAGAGAGCTTCCACTGGCCATCACAAAAGGTACTACAGTACTCATCATCATCATCATCAAGCTTTTGGGCTAATATTAAGTTCAATTGGATATCTGGTACATGTCGAACTTCCTTGAGAATCAACCTCGTCCTATTGTTGGTGTCCAAACAGACAAATCCGATACCAACAACCTTTGACAGCCCGTCGTTACTCATCTTCAATACTTAAAAGTCACTAGGAGTGTACGAGGTGAAAAACTCGCTCCTGGAGGTAACGTGGAAAGAAGAATCACTGTCAACGATCCATCCAATCTCACTGGAGGCTAGGCTGATCTCATTTTCATCACAGACCATAATAAGGCCTGAAGTGGTGGTGGCCACATGATTATTCCCAT
Source organism: Warburgia ugandensis (assembly GCA_035236585.1). Taxonomy (NCBI): domain Eukaryota; kingdom Viridiplantae; phylum Streptophyta; class Magnoliopsida; order Canellales; family Canellaceae; genus Warburgia; species Warburgia ugandensis. Next base: position 47,578,561 of record CP141138.1, on the reverse strand, counting down.
CATCATTGCTTCTCTCCTGTTTGGCATTCTCTGTCTTATTCTCAGTTTTTCACTTGTAACACTGTTTTTGATGTGACCCTTCTTGCCACAATAATTGTACTTCAGATTCTTATGTCTAGACTTAGATTTACTCCTGCCTCTGTTATTTTTCTCCTGACCTTTGATCTTGCTTCTCTCCTTGTTTTCTGAGATCAAAATCTCAGATTGTGATGTGGTGGCAACTTGAGCTCATCGCCTCATTTCTTCATTTAGAACTGTGCTTCTCACAGATTCCCACGTCATAGCGCCACCTGGAGCAAAATTGGCTAGAGAAACACGAATTTTTTTTCATGAGTTAGGCAAACATAAAGCTAGAGTTATGGAGAGAAGCATTAGAATCGGAAGAATTTAAAATTAGCCGAACTAAGACAGAATATATGGAATGTAATTTTAATAAGGAGAGTAGGAGTGGAGCACCAGTTAAGATTGATAACCAAGAGGTCCCCATGAGAGACTACTTCCGATACTTAGGATCATTGATCCATGAGAGTGGAGAGATTGAGAGGGAGGTTACCTAGATAATCCAAGCGGGTTGGAACAAATGGAGATGTGCATTGGGTGTTTTATATGATCGGCGGGTGCCACTCAAACTAAAGGAAAAATTCTATAGGATGGCTATTAGGCCGGCCATGCTCTATGGATCAGAGTGTTGGGCAGTTAAGGAACATCATACTCATAGGCTGAGTGTCGCAGAAATGAGGATGTTGAGATGGATGAGTGGTAAGACAAGAAAGGATAGAATTAGAAATGAAAATATTAGAGGAAATTTAGGGATACTACCAATAGGTAACAAGATGAGGGAGATTAGACTTAGATGGTTTGGACATGTTCAAAGGAGGCCACCAACAGCACCAGTTAGAAGGAGTGAGGCAATACAGGTTGAAGGTTCTAAAAGGGCAAGGGGAAGGCCCAAAAGAATGTGGATAGAAGTGGTGAGGAAAGATTTAAAAACTTTGGGACTAAATGAAACCATGGTATTTAATAGAGTGGGATGGAGGAATAAGATTCATGTGGCCGACCCCTAATTGGGATAAGGTCTTGATGATGATGATGATGATGAGGCAAAGTATTTAAAAGCCATAAACCCATGATATCATCGTCAAATCTAACGCCTCGGATAGTTGCTGAAAGCATCCGGTCAACTCGTTCAAGTGGTCGGAAATAGAACTCCCTTCCTTGTATCTCAAGTGTATCACTTGATTAAGTAGGAATAATTTATTATTCCTAGTTCTTGACATGTACAAAGTTTTTAATTTGATCCATGGAGTTCTAGCATATGTTTCATTTTGAATATGATTCAAAACATTATCTTCTACCCACTGTCGAATGAAACCACATACCTATTCATGTTCAAAAACCCACTTATCTTCGGACTTATCATCCGGTTTTTGAGTAGTAAAGACAGATAGATGTAATTTCTTCACAAAAAGAAGATCTTTTATTTTTCCCTTACACTTGTGATAGTTAGTACCATTTAAGTAAAGCATTTTGCTCATGTTTGCCTTCATAGCTAAAGATAGAGTACTTACAGCAATTTCAAGAGAGAATCTCGCAAATTTGATAACACCATTGTGTCCGGAACGCTCGATTTAGCCAAGAACCAGTCTATCCCCCTCGAATACCAGTAAAAAATAGGCCTGCCTCAATCTAATTACTGTTGCAACTCTGCTATTGTTGAACTCGAACTGTTGCAACTCTGCTACTGCTGTAACGCGTACTGTTTCAACTCTATTATTGGGCAATGCGTTCCTGTTTGCACTCGTATTGCTACAACTCTGCACTATTATAACTCGTACCTGTTGAAACTGGGACTGTTGTAACCCGCCTCTGGGCACTGTGACAACTCAGTACTGTAGCAGTACTGTAGTGATCACTATAGCCGACAGATGACGCTTTTATTGTAGTAGAATAATGTCGCCTTTCACTGTAGCAGCAATGATGATGTTTTACTGTAGCTGACTGTAGCAGAATGATAATGTTTTCACTGTAGTTGATTGTAGCAAAAACAATTTGCTTCTCCCTTTGGCTTGCCGGTGCTACAACTCCGTTTTCTGCATCTATTTTGTGGTAGAACCTCACTCTGATACCACTTATTGGGGTTTTTAGCCCCGCCCAAGATAATGCACCCACACAAACTCACGCACAAGAATGCCGGTTTAATGTGGTTTGGCCAAAAATGCCTACGTCTATGGAGATGTAGAGCAATTTCACTATAAAATTAAATGATACACGTGAAGAATTATAGGGAGTATTTACAAGTAGAGAAGACAGGGAATGGGTTGTTATTAATCGATCTTTAGCTCCTCCCTATTTATAGGGTTTTTAGAGCTTAATTTTCAACATATTGTTAACAAAAGTCTTAAGCGGTGGCTAACGGCGGCGGCCATCACAATTGATGTTGGCGATCGACGGCAGCGCCCGCTACAGTTGACGTTGGCGTCGGTGGCGGCTGAAAAATGGGACTAAACCAACAAAAATAACAACTGTAGGAAGGATCTCTTTACCCGGTGATGATTCTTAGTTGATGCCTAAAACTAAACTTAGGAGAGCTGGAAACTCTATACACATAGAACTTAAGAAGCGTCGGTTTTCTTCTTATGTTTCTTTCTTATTAGGTTTTCTTTCCTATTGAGTCTTCATTTCGCCTTTGAGCTCTGACTACTCTGCTTTGGTTCTTATTTAGTAGTTTTGTATCATAGGATTTATTCCATATTTAAATCAATTGCTTTACAATCTACACTACTTTTAATCTTTTCCAATAAAAGTTAAGAGGCTTCTCTCTTCGTCTGGATTAAAGGTAAAATTTGAAAGTAGATGATGGGATTCTTCTCCTTGATGTTTCCTTTATGCTGCCAGTTGTAGCAGTTGTAGACATTGGTCACAAGAAGTTGGAACATATGCAGCCAGTACACCAGCAGTTGGACCAACGTGCCTTTTAGGGCCAATGTTAGTGGCTTCATTTAAGACATTGATTCTTTTCTCTAGATTCACCATGTGATACTCACATGTTGTAGTTCCTTGTCCTGGAATTGGATACCAACTGCCTATCAGTGATGAATGGACATGGGAGCGTGGAGGCTTTAGAGAAGGTATGGCATACATCAACATAGTTGCTTGCTGGACATATAATAAAATGACATATCTTGGCAGTTCTTGGCTTGGTAGAAGCTGATAGGAAAGGCAATCATTTGCTGGTTAGGTTAGCAATTGACAGCTACTGCCGATAATGGTCTGGTTCAAGATCAAGTGCCAAGCCTTGATACCAGGACAAATTGCAGAATGGGTGAAACTGATCAGGGCCAGTACTTATGTTGGCTGGTAAATAGTCACACTTGCTGGTCTAAATCCTGATAATGTTGTGCTTCTTGTGCCTTTTTTATGATCTCGGTCATGATGGGGATTCCCAGATCTCTGAAATTTTCTGCATCATGTTCTTTCTGTAATAAAATCTCCAAACATTTATTGTCATGATTATCAACAGTAAATATGAAAAGATATGTAAATATGCTTTCAAAAGGGATGAACTCTTACAATTTTGGAGTAAAAAAACATGCCCAGAAGTCAAATGATATCAAGGAATATTAGCAACTGTAGCAAAACCTAATATCTTGACTTCATTCTCTACTTATTAGCCAAATTCTGTGCTGATGAGTAGCTGGAAGAGAATTGGGTTAACACGTAGAGAAGTGGAGCAGCTTCCATGAAAAACTCAGTGGCTGAGTTCACCAGCTGACACATTTTTAGGAATAGTAGATTTTCTTTAAGCCAGGAAACATATAAGGAGATCGAAGAGCATCTGTTACAGTCACACAACTTACCTCATGCCAAGATCTGATGAAGTCCATGGCACTGTCGGCTTCTCTCACTATGTGCCAGAAAGATATATCTCATTAATCATATATGGCAAGTAGCTTCCATGTGCAGATTGCCCATTCTATGCAGTACCACCAAGGGTGTTAAACCCAATCATAAAAGTTCTTAGGGTTAGAATAGGATGAAATTATCTTCCCCTGTGAACTCCAACTGCCCTTCTAGTGCCAACAAGATTAGGGCTGCTGGGAGCTGAAGTCAAGTTTGGGATGATCAATTGGAATGGTTACCATGATATGAAATGCCTCATTGCTAGTGAAGTCCTAAATCATTGCCAGCATCTTTTGCAATGACAATCAATCCATGTGAAAATTCTTCCACTGAATTGTGAATGCTTTTCCAATATGCCCAGTTCAATTAGAATGTTGAGAGGGACGGCTGCTAGTTCAAATGCTATTATTTCATCCAAGAACCGGTAGCGCTCATCTGGATTATCTTGATAACTTCTAGTGTCAGTTCTGCTAAGTTCCAAGTGTACCTGTTATATGTTAGAAAACAAGACCCTGGCTGGACAATCTGTTTGTGCTGCATCTTTCTGATTTTAGCACCTTGTTCCCCAAAAGCAAGCTTCCTATCCCCGTCTACCGTGAGTGTCAGGGCCTAAAATCTTGCATGTTCTACAGACTGGCTCTTTTTTCCAGTTTTGTGTGTATTATGTGAGCTCGTGTGTGCAACTGTCCATGCATTCACGTTTGTGTAATAGCATGAATAGGGTCGGCTTGCCACTAAAACATCACTATGTTATCCTTAGATATGAGTAGCAGTTTATCTTTCCTTTTTGTTCTTGATGCATGCATAAGATTGGTCATTTTGCAACCATGTACGTATACAGAGGCCCATCAGCCTTTCATGTTGATCAAAGAAATTACTGTATACTTGTGTTGCATGAGATTTTGTTCTCTTGTTTATGTGGCACCACCTATAGTAGCAAATAGAGCAGAAGACTCACCTTTTTGGCCGAAGAAGTCCGGCTGATTATCATGTTAACATTCACACTGAGCATCGATTTTATCATTAAATCGATTTACATAATTTATTCTTTTGTACCTTAGCTTTTTCATGGGTTATTCTCTAACATAAATATTCAAGCTGCAAACTGCAGTTGTTGCTAAATTAGCAAAAATCACTGCCTTCTCATGATTGATATGCCCCTTGCGAGGTTGGAACCTGCAATCTGAAGTAATCCATGACCCATGGTTTGTACCCCCCATCCATCTCGTGCTGGATCATTGTGTCATAGGGTTCAGTAGTGAGTAAAAACCATAGTTAAAGGGTACTTTGCTACGACTATTGCAGGGTTTACTTGCTTCCAGTGTTCTACCCCTTCTGATATGTCTGAAGTTCGACAAAATGGCATGCTGGTGTGGAAACATGTTCCCGAACAGTATGTAGTTTTATAATCCGAAGCAATGTTGGGTGGTTGTTGTCTTTGGTTCTAGGAAAGTCGAGTAATACTATGGATGGTATATCAAATTTCTTGCTGCCTTTTACTGTAACCATCCATTAAATGTGAACTTACTTGGCAAACTGTTTGCCTGAAAATTTTCCAAGAATTTGCCGAGATGATTCCATGTAGATTTAACCATGTACCGCACAAGCATGACTACACAATGATCCAACTGGAGTACACCACTGACGCATTGACTGAGTTTCATATGTTCATGTTCCAACTCGTATTTGTAAAGTGAAATCCATGATGTAAATCTGAAGTAACTTCTCTGTTAAGTCTCTGACAAGCTCTTCATTCTATTAGTGAAGGTAGATCTTACCTTTGCGTTCCATACTTCCATTCCTGCAGACAAAACTACAAACTCCGGCTTTGATGACCAATAGTAATATGTGAACATGGTGCATAAAGCACTGGACGCTGGGAGAGGTTCAAATAAGTTCTCCACATTGATTTAATCTTAACTCCTATATTGCGAGATGGGAATCAGAAATTCATTATGTTTTCTTTTGTGCAACTTTCATCCGTCATGTGGAGTGGGAAAAGAGAGAGATAAAGAATCAAATGGATCCAGCACACAAGGGTAGGGAAAAAAGGAACCAAATGAGTCCCTATTCTGTTTTCAGAAAGGGCAGCTCTGGTGGGTGCACGAAGCTCCTGCATTTGCGGGGTTCAGGGAAAGGGCAGACCACAAGAATTAATAGTACACTGTCTTATCTTGCATTTTGCAAGAGGCTGTTTTCATGCCTTGAACCCGTGACCTCAAGGTCATACGACGACAACTCTACCATTAAGGAAGCAGAAACAATTTTCCATTGTAATTAAGACCTACTCTATGTAGAGAAGGAGAAAGGTGTGGTGATCTCTATAATACCATTTGTAATTGCATCCATCATTTCAGCTTACAAAATCCAAATTCACTAGTTGAATGCCTCTTCCTCTTGGAAGATCGTAATTGGTTGAGATTTTGCCTGTGGAAAGATCATGATGATTCTATTTAGTATCAACCAGCAAAGGATATGGGCAGCCCCGATGCATGACGCTCCCACCTATGTAGGGTCGGGGGAAGGGGTGAGCCACAATGGCCTAAAGTAGGCAGTCTTACCTTGCATTTTTGCAAGAGGCTGATTCTATGTCTTGAACCTGTAACCTCAAGGTCACATGACAACAACTTTTACCGTTGTGCCAAGGCTCCCCTTCTATCAACCAGCAAAGGATATCATAATCAAAATGTAGAGCTCGTAGAAGAGGTAAATTATAGGGATATTTGTAAAAGGAGGCATCTACTTGGACATATTTGTCAGAGAGGCTTAGCTTTTTACAAATTTGTAAAGAAAATCTTGTAGCTTGGAGATGATAAGGAAAGAAGGCTCTCCGTTAATTCTTCAAAGGCAACTCTCTTTTTAATGCAAAATGAATAGACACATTATTGATACAAAATCAATGTACAGAACGGATATGTGCACCCTCCAAAAAGGCAGCCTCGGTGCACGAAGCTTCCTCCTATGTTGGGTCAGGGGAAGGGGTGGACCACAAGGGCCTATAGTAAGCAGCTTTACTTTGCATTTTGTAAGAGGCTGATTCCACGCCTTGAACTAGTGACCTTAAGGTCACATGACGACAACTTTTACCTTTGCCAAAACAGAAAAACTCTCTGGAACAAAAAAGATAAACTCTCTCCTTCTCTCTCATGTACGATTTGGGAGCTGGCGCTTTCCCCATAGCTATCCTCTTCTCTCCTCTATTTCAACAAAGAAAATATTGAGTGTGAAGAAGATGTTTCTTGCACAGAGAAGGTGAAGAATTTGATCATCAGTTAAGGGTTCTTTTTGCTAGAATCTTGCAAATAATTGTGTTGTTTAATCTAGCTAGGTGAAGAAACTCAATTTAAGAATTTTTCTTGGTAGTTCTAATTTCATTAGCTATTTTCAGTTAAATGAGCTTTATTTTGGTGGAGATATGACACCATCCAGATCGTACTAAGTGGATGTGATTTTGGATTAATTAGTACACATTCTGGATCCACATGAAGAAATCTATAGATAGATCATACCAACATGTTTATTCATGGATAACAAGCTTATTACGTCCCACAAATAGGCTGATTTAGGTATGTTCTTTTGTGACTTATTTAAAGAGGGGCCCCACATGAGTGTAGCTGATACATTCGGTTCTAGTTGGTAGGAGGCCCATAATAGGTTGATAGGTACTTGTGATTATGAGAGTGTTGTTTGTGCAATAATTAGGCACAATTGTACGGCTAGATTATATTAGCCTTGCCGCTTTACCTAATTGATGACATGTAAATGCTAATTGCTTGTATATGAAGTTAGCGAGCCAAAAGTAGGCCTGCTGAAGTGTATGTAACGGACGCTAATTCCTCGTGTTTTCACATTTGAGAGGTGGGGTAAATATGATATTTTATAAAAAAGTATTACTTGGGCGTTGAAGCCAATAAAGAATTGACGATGAGTGAGTTTCTACCAATTATCTCCGCATTATGAACTCCATTATATACAAATTTAAAAAAAATAGGCCTTTCTTTACATATATGTCGAAGTAGAACCCTCTTTTATAAATACCCCTCAATTATACCTCTCGAGAAAAATTGAATTACATATTTTCTGTTCTCGTCGTCTACGTTTAGTTAATCCAAGGGATTGGTAGGAAAACTTGGTGCTTCCCGGTGGAAGAGACATGAAAGTGGCACGCCCGTTGCTGGGGTAGTCCCTAACTTGGGTGTCCAGACTAGGCCTGGCAATTCTAGTTGACGGATCGTGTTCGTGTCTTGTCGAGACTGACCCATTATAGTATATGAGTCGACACGAATACGACCTACTTAATAATCGTGTCAAGAGACCGTGATTCAAACACGACACGATTATTAAACGAGTAACACTACACGACTCGTGTAACACGATTAAATAAATATAAAATAACTAATATATGACGGTTTTTCATGCAAGAATATAGGAGGCTAGTTTTTCAAAAACCATAAAAATATATGACAGTTTTTGAAAACCTGTCCAATGACGGTTTTTATATTGATGATTTTTTTTTAAAATCATAAAAATATAGGACTGATAATATTGAAAAACCATCCTATATTACTAATATAGGACGGTTTTTTAATAACCATCCTATATATTGATGGTTTTTTAAAAACTATAAAAATATATGATGGTTTTTGAAAAACTATCATATATTTTCAACTTGATTGGTTAATAGGTTGCGGATCAGATGGGTCAACACGACAAATTAATAGGTCAAGTGTCAAACAGGTTAACATTGATTGACCCGAACACGACATGATTTTTGGCGTGCCATTTTTGGGTTAACCTGAAAATGTCATGAACACTAAGACTCAACCTTAACTGGCTAAATTCATGTCAGGTTCGAGTCGTGTTATATTTTGCCATGCCTAGTCTAGACCCAGATTCCAACTCAGAAATGTTGTTACAAAGTCTCATCATTTGTCCATCCGAACAAGAGTCTAATAGAGAATTGAAGCTGTTTGTCCGTCTGCAGAAAAATTCTGCCACTGGCATCAGTGTGAGGATTTCTGCCCTGGAAGAAAAGGTCAACAGCGAGAGAATGTTGGCAGTTTCTACTTTTCTCTAATTTCATTGGTCTCCAAAGACTGATCAGTCACAGGAACTGTGCAATTCTTTAACAGGTGATTTTGTCCAAAGTTGAATGAAAAGTGAGTTTTCCTGAGCTTCATCGGTTGGCTTTGTCATTAAACTGTGGTGTTATATCATTTACTTCCCTCTTTCTTATTTTGTGTCATTTTGCTGGTAGAAACTACTGTGATTTCTGCGCGCGTTAGCCGCTCTTGGTAGAAAGTTCCTCTTGACACCTGAACTTGTGGGGATCTCGCAGATATGAAATTTGCTAGTTGGAGTCATGTGCCTTTGTTTGATGCCTGTAAGAGCAACTTTGAAAATGGAGCAGACCACCCTATGTTTACGTCCACCAAATCCGTAGTTTAAAAGATCAAAACAAAAGATTGAAAAATGATAAGAAAAGTGCTCTTTTTTGCGCAAGGAAGTACACGTTAAGGGCCACATGCACCATGTTGGAAAGATCCAATTCGTTAACGTGCAAGTTAATGACAACCTCATTCGAATTACAATGATTATCTTAATTGGACATTCCAAACCACCCAAAAACCCTTTTCAGGGTTCAAGATTCAAGAAAATGTGAACTACTGATTTTTGGCGAGCTGTAGAATGAAAAAGCCTTTGGGACTGAGGCTACGTTAACTAAGTATAGATGGTGTGAGAATTCATTGGTTGGATCCACTCATAGATTTCCCATATACGACCACAAAGCACACTTCTTCCATGATCAAGTATAGATTTTACTAGGACTCTTAAGAGATGGATGCATGCATTTCAAACAAAGCAACTACCTACATCATAACATTGCCAACTTCTAGCCCAGATGCTAGTGCCAATTACTGGCGTCATTACCACTGCCAATAGTCCATCAATATGGGACATAAATGTCTTCAAGTCCAGGAACCCCAGTACATTTGTACGGCCAGCCCCAAACCATGCGTTCATCTCTCACAGAACTTTCGATATCCTTTGGTCCAATAATCATGCCAAGAGAGACCCAGTGGCATGAGTTTTAGTTTGTTGAATGTTCACGTGCTGCTGCGCACTTTCGGTGCTGGCAACATGTAAGCACCTTTTCTTGGATGATGCTAGAGGTGCCTTTTGTACCACTAGACATCGAGAGCTATAGAAATCAATGGCATGGATCAATCGTATGTGGGGCTTACCGGACAGAAGTCTAGGAGGGGCACAGCCCTTGGGGTGTCGTCGGGCTCTACACTAGCTGGACGCTTGACCGAAGCATCCCACCACATTTCAACCTGATGTTCGAAAGAAGACGACCAAAGTAATTCCTCTCTTGTAATAGTAATATCCTCCAGTTGCATAAAGGGATTTGTGATTTGTTATCTGACCATGAATAGTAGCTGAAACCTAAATACTTTCCAGTAACTGCGCGTGTTATAAAGGAAATTACAGATTCCGTATCTTAGTGGCTAAAACCTTATTCCTCAGACTGATAGAAGATGATCACAAAGGCAGTTCACCACTGTCTGCAATGACGACTTTGCTTTTGGGGGTACCATTTTGCTTGCCTTCAGCTTCAATCTTGTATAATACATCCATTCCAGAGAGCACCTTGCCAAAAACAACGTGTTTGCCATCCAACCTAATAAAAGATGAACACTAGCAAGTTAAGACGTTGGCCGATTCAACAAAAGAATATCCAAATGGCAGATAGAGAGGAAAGTTACCAGCCAGTGGTTACAGTGGTGATGAAGAACTGTGATCCATTTGTGTCCTTACCAGCATTTGCCATTGAGAGCAGTCCTGCACCAGGAAAAACGTATTCACCTCCCAGTTGGATATCAGCATGGATGCTAATCCAACTTGTATCACATGTTACTTATTTCTTTAGCTCAAGTCTTGTGAACCTCCCTAACTGCAATGGTAAGCTTACCTGGCCCAGTGTGCTTCAGCTTGAAGTTCTCATCAGAGAACTTGGTGCCATATATTGACTCTCCACCCCTTCCATCACCAAGAGTAAAATCTCCTCCCTGGATCATAAAGCTGGGAATGATTCTATGAAATGAGCTTCCCTTATAGTGGAGTGGCTTTCCACTCTTTCCAACACCTTTTTCTCCTGTGAAAGTAAAACAACGATACCAAATGGTGTGATAACTTGTCAATATACCTTACCATCTGACTTGTCCTGCTTGTATTTTATTTTCTTCTTTTCTGGGTAGTAAAAAGTTATTTGTCTGTTTATCGAACAGCAAAATAGGCTGATTGTTTTAACAAAAACCTCAGAGAAAATAAGGATCAGATGCAGGTCCTACTATGACAGCCAAGGGAAAGAAAATTGAACATTAACGATCATTTTATCAAAGAAAATGTGAACTGCAACTTCTAGAGAGCTTCCACTACTGTGAAATCAAATCAAACATTCCATAGAATATTAGCAGAGGTTACATTTTTGTAGCAAATATAAAATGACAGATATTTGGTACCTCAACCGGGGCCATTAAAGCAACATAAATCCATAATCCTGGCCGATTAAAATGGTGTAAGCCAATGGCCCCACATTCATGTAAAAAATGCATAGCTGACTGCACTTATAGTGCAAAACACATCAGGGTATGTCAACGGTCAATACTGATGATGCACCAGATTTACTATTTTTTTTTTTAAGACAACGAAACTTGAAACTCAGACTTGAAAGGCATTTCAATTAGAAACTAGCAAATCCCGGATTGAAATTGCAGGACAGTCCTGCGTTCTATTTACTTGCGAGGTTTTAGCTACTCTTCATATATCAACATCTTGTTTTTATCAAAAGTAAATTTCTACAGAAGCAAGATCTAAACTAAGTATCTGCTTAACTCAGCAAAGAATTCAAGATAACATAGACATGTCACTGGCATACCCGTGCAGAGTGCTCGGAAGTTTTCTGCATGAACAATGGAAAAGAAAAACCAATCAGACAGCTATTCAAGACCAACAAAATGCACCAGGGCTTGATGTTTTATTGAAATGGAATCCAAAATATAAGAATAAAGGATAAACTTGGTAAAGCCCAAAAGCTTGATTTATATACAGTTGACACATCAGGATGGTAACTGAAAAATGCTAGTGTACCTGCTGTCTTTGGCACAGTTTTGCCAAAGAGTCCCATCTCGATCCGACCTGCAAGCCAAGCAGAACAGCAAGAGGCACCATTATTAGTATAACAAATAGAAAAAGCCAAAGCACCCAAGCTTCCTTAATTACACAAGGTTGGTTTACACAATGGCACAAAAACTCGGTTTAAATGACCAGGGAGGTAAAGAAACAATTTCATTTCAGGTGCGGCTTGACTGACCATGTCGAAAGAACTTGAAGACAAATCAGTAGAGATAGAATAAATAGAATAAAATTCAAAAACTTTTAAATGAACTTGGGAAAACATGTTAATGAGCATAAGTTGTTTTCATATTGACCGTCAGGCTGCAGTGAATGTGTTACAAACAGGACATGATGTCTCTATTCTACATAGGCTCGTAACTTATATTTGCAAAGTATCAAAGCAAGAAATTAGAATTGAAACCATAATAAAAAGTTAATGGAACATTAGTAATGGTTGAATTATCAGAGTAATAGCTGTGTTATCCAGTGCAACCTATGCATCTTTTGTGGTTCTTATAAAACATAAGATTCGCATCGCTACATGGAATATAGGGACATTGACAGGTAAGAGTTTGGAGTTAGTAGACACGATAAAACGTAGGAGAGTCAACATCGCTTGTATCCAAGAAACCAAGTGGAAAGGGGCTAAAGCTAGAGAAATAGATGGGTATAAATTATGGTACGTAGGAAAGGAAAATAATAGAAATGGCGTAGGAATAATAGTGGATAAGGAATTAAAGGATAAAGTTGTGGACGTTAAAAGAATCAGTGATAGAATAATAATAATAAAAATGATTCTAGGAGAGCAGATTATAAATATTATAAGTGCATATGCACCACAAGTAGGGCTACAAGATATAATTAAGAGACAGTTTTGGGAAGATATGGAGGGAGTCATGCAAGAAATTCCCAACTCTGAGGGAATATTTATAGGAGCGGACTTGAATGGCCATGTAGGAAAAGATAAGGAAGGATATGATAGAATACACGGAGGGTATGGTATAGGTGAACGAAACGAGATGGGGGAGAATATCCTCGATTTTGCTTTGTCATATAACCTATCCATTGCAAATACACTCTTTAAGAAGAGGGATGAACACTTAATAACCTTTAAAAGTGGACTTCATAAAAGCCAAATAGACTTTTTTCTACTTAGGAATAATGAACGATCTATATGTAAGGATTGTAAGGTGATACCGGTATGAGAGTTTAACCTCACAACATAGGTTAATGGTTATGGATATTCATATCAAAAGATGGAGTAAAAGAACCGAACTTAATACACATCCAAAAACTAAGTGGTGGAACTTAAAAGGAGAGAAAATAACCTCATTCAAAAATAAGTTGATGGTAGAAGGAAATTGGAATTATGAAGCAGTAAATACCATGTGGACTAATATGGTGAGTCCATTAAGAAAGTGGCAAAAGATGTCTTAGGAGTATCTAAAGGTAAAAGGCTATTAACAAAGGAAACATGGTGGTGGAATGAAATAGTGCAAAAAGCTATTAAAGAAAAACGAATGCATTTTAAAGCATGGCAGAAGATTAGAAATAATGAAAACTATGAACAATATAAGAATGCTAAAAACGTTGCTAAGAGAATAGTAAGTGAGGCTAAACTTAAAGCATATGATGAGCTCTATAATAGACTAGGAACAAGAGAAGGTGAGAAAGATGTGTTTAAACTTGCAAAGGTAAGAGAAACGAGAAGAGTAAGGACTTAGAGCATGTTAGGTGCATTAGAAGCGATGATCAAAGGGTATTAGTCAAAGACGCTGAGATCAAACAAAGGTGGGAAATCTACTTCCAAAAATTGCTAAATGACAATGGCCCTGAGAATAGAGGAATTGAAAATACTATAAATCTAAATAACACTGGATATTATAGATATGAACGTAGGATTAAAATGCTTGAAGTAAAAGAGGCCTTGAGAAAGATGAAATCAGGAAAGGCCATGGGGCTTGATGGTATACCAATAGAGGTTTGGAAGCATATGGGAGATATTGGGGTAGTTTGGTTGACCAAGTTGTTTAACAAGATTATAAAATCAAAGAAAATGCGATGAGTGGAGGAAAAGCTCTATTGTACCAATCTATAAGAATAAAGGAGACATTCAGAGTTGCACTAATTATCGAGGGATCAAACTTATGAGCCACACCATGAAACTTTTTGAAAGAGTCATTGAGAAGAGGCTACGACATGAAACAAGTGTATCGGAGAATCAGTTTGGTTTCATGCACAGGAGGTCTACCATGGAAGCTATTTTCTTACTAAGACAATTAGTAGAGAAATATAGGGAGAGGAGAAAAGACCTACACATGGTCTTTATTGACTTAGAGAAGGCTTATGATAGAGTCCCTAGAGAGTTAATATGGAGGGTGTTAGGTGTTAAAGGGGTTTCTCAGGGGTATATAGACATAATTAAAGATATGTATGAGGGAGCAGTAACAAATGTTAAGACCACTAGTGGCGTGGTCGGTGATTTTCCTGTCCTTTGTCGGATTGCACCAAGGATCGGCATTAAGTCCATACCTTTTCACATTAGTTATGGATGAGTTAACAAAACAACAGCATGAGGAGATTCCCTGGTGCATGCTATTTGCAGACGATATAGTCCTACTTGATGAGACAAGGGAGGGTGTCAACATAAAGCTAGAGCTATGGAGAGAAGCAGTAGAATCGAAAGGATTTAAAATTAGCCGAACTAAGACGAGAATATATGGAATGTAATTTTAGCAAGGAGAGTAGGAGTGGAGCACCGGTCAAGATTGATAACCAAGAGGTCCCCATGAGAGACCACTTCCGATACTTAGGATCATTGATCCATGAGAGTGGAGAGATTGAGAGGGAGGTTACCCAGAGAATCCAAGCGGGTTGGAACAAATGGAGATGTGCATCGGGGTTTTATGTGATCGGCGGGTGCCACTCAAACTAAAGGGAAAATTCTATAGGATGGCTATAAGGCCGGCCATGCTCTATGGATCGAGTGTTGGGCGGTTAAGGAACATCATACTCATAGAGGTGAGTGTTGCGAGAAATGAGGATGTTGAGATGGATGAGTGGTAAGACAAGAAAGGATAGAATTAGAAATGAAAATATTAGAAGAAATTTAGGGATAGCACCAATAGGTAACAGGATGAGGGAGATTAGACTTAGATGGTTTGGACATGTTCAAAGGAGGCCAACAACGGCACCAGTTAGAAGGAGTGAGGCAATACAAGTTGAAGGTTCTAAAAGGGCAAGGGGAAGGCCCAAAAGAACGTGGATAGAAGTGGTGAGGAAAGATTTAAAAACTTTGGGACTAAATGAAGCCATGGTATTTAATAGAGTGGAATGGAGGAATAAGATTCATGTGGCCGACCCCTAATTGGGATAAGGTCTTGATGATGATGATGATGATAATTTATCAGAAAATGAAAGACAACAATTCCATTAGAAAAAGAGTTTACTAACATATCACTAGCTAACAAGAGAGAGACCACAGATCAATAAATCTGCAGTCTTATCACAGACTTACATCTTGGCCGCAAAGAATAAGCCCATCAATAAAAAAGACATACCTCTAAAGCAAAACCCTGAAATTTGGTCTTGATGAATAGAGATACTCATCAATCCACATTGAATGATTTAATCTAAGTAGCAAGCTGCAGACCGAAACGTTTTAAAAGTGCAGTTCAGAATGGTTCTTTTAGTCCAAAGTTCAGTTGCAAGAAACAGCCGCCTCATCTACACCTCCTATATGTAGATGATCTCATGGCCTTTGCAAAAGCATCATTCCAAAATTGTAGGACTACTAGCAACATTCGAATCGGGCCTGTCTATTTCATATGGCAAATCTGCACTGCTCTTTAGCTCTGAAATTCATCACAAGGCTATTCAGAAGGCATTTCATATTAACAAGACATTGACAAATGATTGCCACCTGGGTATTCTGATGTTCTTCAAACAAACCAAGGCTAAAGACTTCCAGTTCCTTATTGATTGGGTAGAAAGAAAGTTGATGGATGGAAAAATCCTCCTATCCTGTGCAAGGTCGTGCCATCTAAAAACGACAAAGAAGCTTCATTTGGAATCACTACTCAGATAAAAATAGTATTCACTTAGTTAGTTGGGATCACATCATGCGTTCGACACTGAATAATTTCATTGATTTTAAGTCACATCATGCGTTTAGAGAGGCCAATTGTTCTGCAGACTGTCCAGCTAAGAAGGCCTCTTGTGCATCAATGAGTCATGGTTTCTAGATCCTTGCAGGTCGATTTGCTTAGATATGACAATCAAGGTCTAGGTACTAATAGGAAGCTTAACTAGTTTGTCTATTTACAATTCCGTTGAATGTAATGTGCTTATTGACCAATGAATTTTCACATATGTAAAAAAAGATACAGACCAAGACCAACCATGGTTAGAATAAACTACTTAACTCAGTTCACCTATGCTTCCAATGACTTGGCCAATTCAACTTGAGTCCTAGTGAATTTGGCATGGTGCAAACTCAAAAAAATGGACAAAAAACGTGGTTGTGGATAAGAGTCTAATCACTGAAGTAGACCATTGAATTTTAAATAGCTTTTTCTTTTATGATTTAACATAAATTGGATCAGTTTGCATAGTTTTGAAGACAGTGGAGGGCTTCACTAAATGTTTTCCAACTCAAAAGTTAGAATGCCAATTTGAATTTGAATGCTTCGTCTGAAACAACCTAATGCCTGAAGCAAGACAGCCAAATAACTATGAATGAATTCAAACAACTATATGAGACAATTATTGTTTTCGATTGGTATAAGACAATACCAAGGTGTTTCAGTCAAATTCATAACTTATGGAGTAAAAAATCCTTTAGTAATGCTGCACAAGCAGGATAAGTTGCAATAGAGGGTCTAGTAGAAGCGAGGCCATAACAAACAATTTGCTTCCACTTGGATAGAGTTGATGTGATTGCCCTTGCAATTGCAGACGCATTTGCACAAGCAAAGATTTCTCATGTAGATGTGTTGCTTATTAACGATGACGTACTCAGTTTAGGAATTCTTTGTGTATCAGCAACCTCTGCAACCCTTAAAGTGGCAGTGTCATTTTTGCTTCCTTTCAAGAAAATGGTCACCATTTCTCAAACCAAAAATCTTTACTTTGAGGGGAAAAAGGACAACAAAAACAAGAATTGACATCTACAAAAATCTAGCCAAATTGCATGATTGGTTGAAGCTATAGACAAGAATAACAGAAATACACTAACCAAATTGCACAATACAGTTGCAGGTATGGCCAAGATTAACAGTAATACACCTTAAAAAACATGAAAGAAGTCATTAATCCACTTCATCTCAATGTAAACAAAGAAAAGTGACTTTAGACTAACAAATGCCAGACCTCACTCACTAATATAACACAAAACGTGTTTATATGAATCAAGCAGTAGAAGTCCTATACTTTGTAGTTACACTGAAATTACATTTGGAAACAAACAGAAAATCAAGTCCCTCATAATGTTAACAAATCGATTAGCAATTCGTAGACTGACTGAGAAGAAGCTAAAACAGAAGAAAGTGGAACCATTTATCTCAATAGGAGAATCAAATGAAACCTGAACCAAAAAATCCTCAAAATTTTAAAATAAATTTGCCAATTTGTTTTTCAATTGAATTGGACACACGAAGTTTACTCTAAGAAGCAGAAATACAACAAAGAGAAAGTTTACCAGCAGGCTTGCCGCCGATTTCAACATCAAAGTAAACCTTGTGTGTCACTTCCTTCAGATCTCCCCCTTCCTTGTTTGCCTAAAATTGTTAAATAAAGAACTAACTTAGCATTTCAATCCTATCAGTCGATATTGATGATCCAAAAGAGAAGAATATAAGCAACAGAAAAACGCAAATTTTCAATGACAATTTTTTTTTATTAAAAAAGGAGTTAAAAAGAGCCGATGATGAAGAGGTCAAAGTATTCAGCGAATCGACTTCAGAACTTCAAGATAGCGATATATTATCAGTAAGAGATGCAACACAATTGAACAGGAATCTAGATTGTGTTCGGATCCCACACAAAAGGGAAAGGCAAATACCACCCCGAGCGAAGAGATTTTATCAGAAGCACGAGAGACAGTAAGAGATGGCGAGATGAGAAGATCGCCGGAATAGCGAAGGTTTTCTCACCTGGGAATCATCGCCCTCGGTGTCATTTGGATCGGAGGAAGAAACTGCAACCTCGCCCAATCGATTCTGAGAAAAACCGATTCTGACAAGAGCACATCAAAATGAAAGAATAAAGGGCAGATTGACGAGAGGAAAACGAAGGAGAGTTCAAATTCAGAAACTCGGAGAATGAAGACTTGTTCGTGATCTGGAAACAAGAGGTCGTCGGTGGGAAAACCCAAGAAAAGGCGATGATGAGAGAGGAGAAATCGAAGAGAGGGAGAGAAGGTATTACCTGAATGAGAGCAAGAGTAGCGAACAAGACGAGAACCCAAAGGAGTGCCACGGCGAGCAGTTTGGAGGGGGCCATTGTTGCTCTGCGAGGTTGCTGACCGATCCCTTCCTAGATCTCTTCCTCCACGGTAGGAAGGAGGGCAACCTACTATATATAGACACGCGTGACCCACTTTTGCATCATGGGTCCCATCTTTAGTTCATCCTACCCGTCCATCTGATTTTTCTGCCAAGGATTGGATGATTTTGGAGTCTGGACACTATAAAAGATTTCCTACCTTTCATCTCAACGCATCTACGGTCAAGAACATTGTTTGTCAGCAATCAACGAGCAAGGAAACAGCTTTCCAATGTTTAAAATCTCACCTTCATGCTTGAGATACATAAATTACAAATTACAAAAATAGGAGAAATTAGATAGACGGGTTGGTCAACTAAAGTGGCCCCCGGGACCCATCAGACAAAAATGGGCGCACTACAGCAACTTGTTAGTGTATGGCAATGTATCTTTAATCCACCTGATGGGCCCATTTTGACCCTACCCGATTAGTGATAAATATGAGCTATTGAATGTTAGCAAAAACTAGCAAATAATCTAATCCGTTAAATCTGTAACCTGCACATATTTATCTGTGTATATTTGTTTAATAGGGCAAACTTGAAAAAAAGTTTGAATAAAAAGAAAAGAATATAATATAGTCTCTTTTTTTTCTTTTTTCTTTTTAATAAATAGATGTTACGGACTATCATTTTGCTGGTAGAGTTGCTGTCATGTGACGTTAAGGTCACGGGTTCAAGGTGTAGAAATAGCCTCTAGCGAAATAAAAGATAAGGCTATGTACTATTGACCCTTGTGATTCGCTCCTTCCTAGACCCCACATGTGTGAGAGCTTAGTTCACTAGGGCTGCGCTTTTACACAGAGCTACATATGTAGCTTTCTCTATCTCATCAATGTATACCTCCATCCACCATAATTGGATGACACTTCTTCTCTATTGATTTTGCCTTTCACAAAGAGAGGACAGATAGTTATGGTTGACTATTTTAGCCTAGAAATGTGTCTTCAAAGGTGACAATGCTTAGACACTGTGACATCACCTTTCAAACTTGATCCCTAAAGAGATTGAAAGATGTGGGTAGCAACTTTGAGTTCTTTTTTTATTTTTGTTCATTATCCATTTTGGTACATCCTGTGCTTCCATCTTCAACCTTTGCCCTCAGCCTAGTCCCACAAACAAGCCCACCTTGAAGTTTTTATGGACTTTAAGACAAACCACTTGGTTAAAGGGAAAGCTTGTTCTTTATTTGAGTAGATAGGCTATGCTAGAGTAGAAGGGGAGCCTTGGTGCAACAGTAAAAGTTGTCGGCATGTAACCTTGAGGTCACGGGTTCAAGGCGTAGAATCAGCCTCTTGCAAAATGCAAGGTAAGGCTGCCTACTATAAGCCCTTGTGGTCTACCCCTTCCCCGAACCCTGCATAGGCCGTAGCTTCGTGCACTGGAGCTGCCCTTAGGCTACGCTAGAGTGTTTACTTGTTTTGTTAGCTTTACTATTACTTAGTATTCTTATTGTTGTTCTTATGCCTTGTTTCATTAGCTTAGATCAACCTCTTCAACCCAAGATGATGAAGCAAGAAGCAAGTTTCTATTTGGTTTGAAGTTCTATTTCGTGTTCTTGATTTATGTATATTTTTGTCATGAAGGGAGTCTTGGCACAATAGTAAAGTTGTCGTCTTGTGACCATGAGATTACTGATTCAAGGCGTGGAACAGCCTCTTAAAAAATGCAAGGTAAGGCTGTGTACTATAGACCCTTATGGTCTACTCCTTCCTCTGATGTGCATAGGTGGGAGCTTCGTGCACGAAAACTGTCCTTTTTATTCGAAAAAACCTATATGTGGATCAATACCAATAAAACTGCACAAGCTGAGAGGCCAATCAACATGGGTTTGGTCCCATGACAAACTGATACCTCATCAGGAGGGGTTTGTAAGTGTGACGAGTTTGAGGATACTCAGTGGGGTGTGTAAGGATGTAACAGATTTATTTAAGAATGTCAGAAAATGTGTATCATTTAATCCAAAACTAATTGTTTACATTTTTCCAGCACCACCTGAACGTTGCTTTAGGGATGAAGAGTCTAAGAACTTCCAGTTAAGAAAGAACTAGGACCAATGAGATGGGTTTGTCATCGATAGTGTGACACATGTGAGTTCCAAAATGTGTACTTTTTCCTTTGTTTCCCAAACCATCTCCAATATCTCATCCTTGAGACAAAGTTAGGATTCAATAGAACAGGCTAAAAGGGTAGCCCTAGTGTACGAAGATCCAGCCTATGCAGGGTCCGGAGAATGGGCTGACTACAAGGGCCTATAGTAGGCAGCTTTACCTTTCATTTTGCAAGAGACTGATTCCATGCCTTGAACCTGTGACCTTAAGGTCATATGACAACAACTTTTACTGTTGCAATAGGCTAAAAGGTCAATAGAATAGGCTGAAAACTCCAAATCAAAGGGGTTTATCATTGGGTATAATGTACTTGAAGATGTGGTCAACATCCATCTAAACCTGGCTTCAACCTCTTTTGGGTCTTTGATTTTTTTCATTTTCTTTTTGTAAACTATGATTGGTATTTTAAACTCAGAAAAACATAAGCTGATATCTAACTTATTATGCCCTATGAAATGATGGATAACTTTTCTTTTTCTCAAGCGAAGAATTACAAACGAAACCACTCACTATTCATCTCCTAATGAAATAGAAGGTGCCAATCTCAAACCTACAATTTAACCAAAGAGGCACTTCTTTTCACCAAACTATGGGGCTACTAGGCATTTTGGTAAAGTGATGAATAGTTAGAAGTAAGCAGTAAAAAAAAGAAAAAAGAAGAAGAAGAATTTCTCTAGCTGGATGGGAGAGAGAGAGAGAGAAAGAGGGTACATAGCCCTCAAATTTGGGTAATATTTGGCCTGTACTAATTGGGCTTTGTATTGAAATGGCCATCTAAAGCTTCTAACTAAGATTTTTTGGCCAAAAATTTCAATCAACTTGATTTAAAAATAAAAAGGGCAGTCCAGTGCATGAAGCTCTTGTATATGCAAGGTCTAGAGAAGGGGCAGACCACTAAAGATTTATAACATGTAGTCTTACCTTATATTTTTATAAAAGACTATTTTCATGTCTCTGACCTGTGACCTCCAAGTCAAATGGCGACAACTCAATCGCTAGCATTTTCCTAAAAGAGAAGGGAATTCAAAGATGTTACAGGCAAGGACTGTGGTGCAGGGGCTTTCATGTCTCCCTCTCGGCAGCAGGCGGTTAGTCGTGGGGTCACGCCAGGTTGAAACAAAACGCTCTTGCATGTGGAAACGACCAACTACCGTTCCGGAACCTACCATTCCCCTTGCGACCGCTCGGTGACCAGCATCCATTCCTTATTCATTCCCAATGTGTGTCCGCTGGCCAATTGCTCTGTCTGTCGCTGCCCATTTCCACTTTGGCAATGGAGGAATCGAGTGGCACCTTAACTTCCACTGCAGCAGCAGCCTCATCTTCTTCAACTCACTCTCGTCCTCCTTCCTTTATGCACAGGGAGGAACAGCAACAACAAGAACAGCAGCAACAGCAAGAACAGCAGCAGCAGCAGGGGTCAAACATATCTTATCGTGTTAACATCTCAATTTCAGACGGTGATGCTGCCGAAATGAGAGATGACGCATGGTCCTGCCTCGTTGTTCTAGTTACCTTCTGGTTCTTTGGTCAGTATCCCTTCAAACTCTTTCTGTTCTTCTCTCTTTTCCCCCAGCTTGCTTCTCACATGGGTGTTTCAAAGGAAGAAAAAGGAATGAATTTTCGCGTGATATACCCAGATACTCATTCCACACTAGCCGAGTTGTTCTGTCCCATTTTTTTCTGGGTTTTTTTTAACGTTAATTTTATATTCATCTATCATCATCAGCAGCATCAATGACTTTGATTCTCCGCTTCTATGGCTCTGTTAATCTGGAATTGGGTCCCAACAGCTCCCGCATTTTGCAGGCAAACTCCTTCCTTGTGCAGGAGATCAGGGTAAATTGTACAATTTCAAATCCCCGTTGCTCTTCCTCCTCGTATTTTCAGTTACCTTCTGATTGAGTGTTGTTTTCCAGGTGAAAGCAGGTGCCAAAACCCAGCAAGGACCAACGCTTTACGGGTTTTACAAACCACCTCCTCTCGATGTCAAAACCACTTGGTCAGAAAGACATAATGCAACTGTACCGGGGAATTTTCACAAGGTAAGGTCTAATCCGCCTCCCTCCCCTGTTTTTGCTAATCTCCACTTTCTGCAGTTATTTACATGAACTCTGATTTGAAGGGTTAAGTAGCTCATTTACTCCGCTGTAGGAATGGGTATATTATCTGAACGAGGGGTCTGAAGTAAATGTTTCTTACAGCATGAGATCTGAAAACTCCTCCCCTTCATTTCTCATAATTGCTCGAGGCATGTTCTCTTCTTGCGAGCTAAATTTTCTATTTGGTTGTTTTCATTTAGTTTCCTTTTTCTTGTTTGACATCTGGTATTTGTGCTGATTTGATCCATGGAGAAAGTTGATGATAATGTAATTCTTGGTTCTCCATGAAAATGACGAATTTACAGAGAACTTTCATAATTGATATGTCAATTGATAGTCTTTGTATACAAAATCTTTTTTGCTGAATTATATATCAGATCGTGCTTCCTAAAACCCCCTTGTATACAAGAGAACTGAGGGCTTAGAGTTGGGTAAAATGTAATTCGGATTATATATATCATTTGATGAAAGTCGTCGGCACCTTCTGAACATAATCCATGCTTATTTTTAAAAGAGGAACCTTCACAGCATCTCCAAACACTATGGACAATCATGGATGGCTCACAATTGGGTAGATAGCCATCTGCAAAAATCTTTTGGATCTACCACATTCATTTGTAGATTGATGTGAACATAAGGAGTATTATTTTGGATTATACAGAAGGCATGGTGGATAGTTCATTTGCTTGGTAGGAAAATTGACTGTAGGGAGCAATCATTTAAGAATGTCCTATGACTAGTCAAAACTTTGGTGAGGCAACTATGGGCATCATAAACAAATTGACTCTTCAGGTTCATAATATATTTGTTGTAATTAACCTATGTTCTACCAAGCAACAGGATCTCATCAGATTGATTGGTGCCTTCCACACACTTACGATCATCTTACTGTTAATTCGCTTGATTTCCTTTTTCCTGTATGGAAAACTATCTATATGATAGTGCATGGCAACTTTTGCAGTCAAAACGGTAAGTGAGAATCTTTATGATTGCTAAAGATACAATTCTGATCATTAAGCTTGTGGGAAGAGGGTGGAACGGGAGGAGCTACACTAAAAATCTAAATCAAACTCATGAAATATATTTCAGGAAAACCAATTCTTGGGTAGGGATATCTAATTGCGGGGAATCAGAAGTAGCTCCTAGAACCACTTGTTTTGAGCTATACCTAGAACCTAGCCATGGTAGTGGAAAGTTCAAATATGTGACAATCAAGTGCCAGTTGAGACAATACCTACTGGTATGTTTCACTATCTCACTAGCTCAAATATTATAAGAAGCAGTTCAAGGGCCAGTAATTGAAATGTCTGGATTAGGATACTTGCATAACTAAACCATCTCCATCTTAATGCTTTCCTTTAATTGTAGGATGTTCAACTTTCCTCTTGAATGTTACTCCTACCTGCATACCACATTATACCATCCACCTTATGTTATCTTTTATAATAGGAACACAAATATCCATTTTTTTGGGATCAGTTCAGTAGTTGTAGTTAACTTGCATGATATAATATTTATTATTATTATTATTTCATTGAAAGCACTATTTATTGCCAACACCTAATCAGAATGAGGCTTTGATGATGATGATCAAAAGTACTATTTATAAATTTCACTCAGGTATTCTAAGAAGAGTATGAACATTATAGGATATGTTACAGTATTTCCATCTAATATTTGCCCTAGACTTATTGTATAATTATGTCTGAGAGGTCAAATAGGTAGCCTCCTGGTCTTTCTTTATGTCGATACAGTAAAAAGCTGCTTTGGGACAAGATTTTGATGGAAAATCCATGTCTCAGCTCTGAAACCATCAACCTAGCCAATGAACCATGCATATCATCCATGTATTATGTTGTACCTTTGTCTTGATTTTCACAATCTTAAACTGGATCTGTTTCATGATTTTACCATACGCATTCAGCAATAACTTTATAGCTTATGTGGCTATGTATGATTATTAGCACTCTAGTAAGGGGGAATTTCAATTAATATGGCATGAAAAATTATGGCTGCTTGTATAGGTTTAACATAGCTGGAAGACAATCAATGTCAACTAATATGAATTCTTTCACATATTATTGAGGACATTGGTTATGGTCATTGAAGATTAGCTAAACTTGTTTCTCGGTGTCTAAAGTATCAATGTGCACCTGCAGGTAAAGAAAGCCTTACTGAGTGGATTGAGGACATGTCATATCCCAATACCACATTGTCATGGAATATTATTCAGGGTATAAATGTCTAACTTTACAAACTTATGAATATTGCTAGTTTGGTGAAGCTGTTCTAAGTTCCAAGACAGCAACTTTACATTTTCAGGAAGTGGTTTGATCCAGCAGAAAATTTCAGAGGCATCAAATTACTATATTGCAGTTGGCAACTTGAATCAACAAATAGTGGAGGTAATCATAATCTTGTACCAATTATTACTCAGTTGCATCTTGTATAAAGATACACATCTCATTCTGCAGAATCAAGTATCCAACACAGCAAATCTCTGTTCTGAAACCAGTTATATCTTCTGGGAAGTTATGAGTTAATTCAAGAAGGGAAAATAACTTGGATCAGTGAATTTATACATGATTTTCACTCAGATGATTGGATCTGATGCAGATTTAAGTTTCAAACACGATACATATTTCTTGTGTTTTATGCTTGTGCCAATTCTGTTGCCCGATCCATGCTTTCTTTTTATTTTATTCTGTGAAGCTATACAAGAACAAAAGGCCTAATCAGATTTTAGCTATGCTTTATTCAAGTTCTGAATCTATCATCTTCTCATGTTGGAAAATACCTCAGTCAGTTTATATTAAACACTTCTGTATCGACAATTATATCCCTCTTACTCATGCCAACCCTTCTGGAAAAAACAGGTAGAGTTGAACTTCAGCATACAGGCTGTCCTGTATAATACAACGGGTGCATATTACAAGTGTTCACTCAATCACAACCTTTGCAGTGTGAAGCTGTTCATTTTCGGGGCAAATGCTGCAGTCCTAGCCACTCCAGGTCCAGAGCAGGTACTCATTTAACATGTTTTAGATATTCATCAGATATTGTGGAGTGTGGTGGTGATGATAAATTCAGAAATGGGGAAGTGCACTAGCAATGACCAATTCAGAAATATGGAGTTTCTTATGGTTGTCTATCATATAATCTTAGCAGGATACCTTTATTTGTTTTGAAATAGGCCTAGACAGTGACAGTTAGACCAAAATGTTTCAGATCCCTCCGTGTTTATTATGCTGTTTTTGTCACCATCATGTAGTCGTTCATTCATCAACTAAGTAGCAGAATCCTACACCACTTCTTTTGCTCAATGATTTAGCTTTCAACAATTATATAACTGTCTCTACCAGAATATTGACATTCTCGTTTATGAGGATATAACAGAATGAACTGTGTTGTTGACAGAGTTTAGCGTGTATGAAATTCATAGTTTGGCATCAAAGCTTAATGTTTGAAGATATGGTTGAATGATAAAACTATATTTTATCATTCAAAAAAGAGGATAAGTATTAAAAAAGCATCACCTTGAGGTTGCTTGGTAACACCACCATTTAGTTTGTGCTTCATGGTCAACAATGTCCTCCAAATGCAATCTTTGTGGTCTGGACTTCAAGAATATTTGGTGCTAATAATATCAACATTGATGGAACATTTTGTTATAAGAAAGCAACAATGTCTGTACACATTCAAACTGAAATTTCCTTTCAGATGTACTGCTTGTTTAAGGCATTTGTTTCCAGGGAGGAAACAGTAACTCAAGCATCAGGCCAAACTTTTATTGACATTTCAAAACTCTGTTTTGTGTCTTAAGGGTGCAGAACGTGACAGCTGGAATGTTAAACTGTCATATGGACCACGATGGATCACATATTTTATTGGATCAGGTAGTCCCTTCCGTTTCGTCCAATTAGTTTCTCTCTCAGTTAAGTACAGAGTCCTTAACTTGTTTTTTACATCTAGGTGTGATGACTACTGTTATCTTTTTGGCCTTCAAGATCTTTAGCAAATTCCAAAATTACACGCAGTTTCAGCAAGGAGAGGGAGCAACAGAGAGAACTCCTCTGCTTTTGCACAAAGAAGATGATGACTTAAGTTGGGGTTCATCCTATGAATCCGTTTCAAATGATGAGGAGGATCTTGAAGATTGTCCTGTAGCGGGTTCCATTGAAGCTAAGTCACTAAAAGATGGTGAAAACAATAATCCCCAGCGTCTATGCGTGATTTGCTTTGATGCTCCAAGGGACTGCTTCTTCCTTCCATGTGGGCACTGCGCAGCATGTTTTACTTGTGGAATGAGGTGACTCCATCACTCAAATTCGGATGACTCTCGTCTTTTCATTTACTCCCTCTATGTTAAATTTGAGAAATCTATCACAATGACGATCACGATACTGACACCTAAATAATTATAATTAACTGTGCAGGATCGCAGAGGAGGCTGGTACTTGTCCCATTTGCAGAAGGAAGATGAAGAAAGTGAGGAAGATACTTGCAGTCTGAGAATGTTATACAACACCATTTCGCATTCTGCAATACATCATTGCTGGAGCAAGTGCCACCTCTAACTTCAAGGCGTGCATTGTTTATGTGGTTGAAAACCTTCAAATAGCTCTGACTGATGTAGATGGGTTCCATAGCTCTTGATCTTCATGACCCACTCTGTTTCTCTTGTGGATATAAGATGAGTTTGTAGGTACAGAGGAGTTGTTGCACTAATTGATCAGGCCTAGATTTTTCAACAAGGTTCCTACCATATGGCTGTGATTGGATTCAAGGATAAAATTTTACTTACATGCATATATGATTATTGATCAACTGTAAGGGTTTGATCCTGCTCTCCATCTTTTCTTACTGTTCAGATATATAAACATGTGCAGGCTGTTAGTATGATGTGCTTCAAGACCAATGTTGGGAAGAGGTGGTTGTAAGCTACACGTTCAAAGCAAGCATGCCCTCAACTGTAGAGTACCTGCGTCGCTTTCTGGGCCCATTTGTGCCACATGAATGTCATTCTCTTTGTGGTTGATCCTAGCTTCTCGATTCAACGGTCATTATAGATTTTATGTTCTCGTGTTGGACTTGGTCTGACCAACAAGATGTGCATTCTGTGTGAAACAAAGACCATGTGGACCATCTCTTGATGGAGCATTAAAGGGTTTTGGCTTAGCAATTGATCAATAGGCTTGATTCCAGGGAACTGTCTGTAATGTCCTACTAAGACAAGTCTTAAAAGTACTGGGGCCAAGTGAGTACAATGGTTAAAAAAGGGCAACCCTGGTGCATGAAGCTCCCAGTATGTGGAGTCCATGAAAGGGGCGGACCACAAGGGTCAATAGTATGCGGCTTTGCTTTGCATTTTGAAAGAGGATATTTCCATGCCTTGAACCTATGACCTCAAGGTCGCGCGGCAACAACTCTACTGTTGCACCAAGGCTCTCCTTCTAAAGCGAGTACAATGGCTGATGATTAAAAATCTTTAACTTTTGTGCACATCTTAGCCCTCCGTTAGTCAATATAAAAGATAATATTGCCCACTAGTTAAGTTTGAGGCGCCTCTCCTGTTAGTAAATTCTGGGTTTGAGATAGTGTATAGTATTCTTTTAGAGAATGTAAGAATGGGTACGAGGAGAGGTGTTCCGATGATACGTTTGGGAAGGGTGCATGCATGTAAAGACCTGTGCAGTGCATATTACCAATTGTTAGAAAAAAGAAAAAGAAAAAAACCCTCCTTGTTAAAAAATTATAGAACCTGTTTGTGACAAACCTTGCTGATCCATCCAATTTTAAAATCTAGAGTTATTTATGGTGGATTGGTTAAAGATGTTCAGTGGAGATTGCCTATCTATGACATGTGGGCCCAGTACTTTTAACCATGGATATAAATTGTAGATATGTACACGCTAGCACGTAGAAGTTCAACATTGTTTGACGGTTAATGATGATTTGGATCATAATATCTCCTGTTGTATTGCTGATAAAAGGTATCCCCCGCCTCTTGCTCTTCTTCCTCTTGCTGCTGAGATTTAAGGGATATTAGCTGTAGAGGCAGCTTGTGCCACATATCACATACAACTTTATCAACCCCTGGAATCGTAAATGGATGCATTTGCACGTTGCAAAGTCGCTAATGGCAGAAGCTCTTTAACTTACCCTTTTCTATTGGAATTTTGATATGTTTAGGACAGGTGGTTTTATAGAATCGCATAAACAGAAAAAGGAGAAGACAAGACAAAGTTTGAGGGATGATCCACAGAGTTTGGTAGGTGGGTTGAAAATTTGCATGGAGATCATGCCAGACTGACAAGACAAAGTTTGCATTTTCTGTTTCTACACATGGTGTAGATGAAATTAAATGAGGGCTGGGGACCTGAAATAGTTGCAGCAGAAGAAAAGTTTGTTTTTGAGAAGAGGAGATGGGCATCAGAAACCTTGTACGCCTACCCAGAAACAACATTACACTGCACATTAGTAGTAGAAGCAGCAGAAGCCCAAGAAATAGCAGTAACATAAGCAGCAGTTCTTCATTTTCGTTGTCTACCCTGAAACAACATCAAACTGCACATTAGTAGTAGAAGCAGCGGAAGCCCAAGAAATAGCAGTAACATAACCAGCAATTCTTCATTTTCATTGTCTTCTTCGCCAATTTTTCAATGCGTTGCTCTCTTGGCCCTCTTCTCACTAGCTGCCGTCCTTTCCTTTCAAAAGGTTTACCTCTCCTTCTCTCTCTCCCTCTAACAGATTGAGTTTAATAAATTGATTATGGTAGTCTAAGTTGGTTGATTTGAATTTCTGGGATTGTTTGGATTTAGTGTGAAGCCCAAATAGAGGTAGACAAGAGGGATCCTTGTCTTGCTATCTCACTTTATGCTGTATTATTCATTTCTTTTTTAACTATTTATAGATTAGTAATTTGAGAAATGGCATGTAATCTCTATTTGGCTTATTTTTCTTTGTGGGTTTCTTTGAATTTTATGTGAAAAATCAAAACAAAGGCTGCTCTCTCTCTCTCTCTCTCTCTCTCTCCCCCCTTGTTGTCTTTCTTCCACAGCTAATTGTTCAGTGAATTGATGGTTAATTTCTCTTTCTGCGTTGTTCCATCTAGTCTCGCTATCGCTCTCTTCCATCTTCTTATTGTAACAAGTCTTACTTCACTCAATTGATAAGTTGCATGTGATCTGATTTTGCTTGATTTCTCTCTGGGTCTGGTTAATTTGATTTTATGGTGGTGGAACCAAAAAGAAGGTAAACAGAGTGATTCCACAAACGAAGATCTTGGGCCAAATCTGGAATTTCCATCTCCAATTTGATGGAAGCTCAGAACATGCTGCATTTCGTATCATCATCTATGGGGCTGCCTCTATGCCGATTTCTACTATGCCTGCGTGCAGAGCAGGGCAATGTTCACAATTTGGGGCCTTTTGCAGCTCTTACGAATGTATCCCGGGATGATCCTAGATGTCGACTTGACCTTTGATCAAATGGACAAACCTGTTGCCGGAATGCCTGAATACAGCAGGCAAAAGAAGCCGGCGCCACCACTTTTGCGGTATTGCACCACCAAGCATTATTTTAACATCCCATTTCCAAACTGGTCTTTTTGGGGTTGGTAATAGTTTAGGACTTCATTTAATTGCATATCCATTCCACCCATGTATTGAGTGTTCTCCTTGCTTTTGTGGTGTTATTGATGTTTCTGTTGGTTAATTGATTGATTGTTTGCTCAAATCACTTATCACCTCTGTCATTAATGGAAGAAAGGAAAAGATGATGTTGTTGTATACAGCGCTTGAGTGAAGACGGGAATGGGGGGTGCAAACGGACAATTAATGTACATAGACAATTTTTTTGCACTTTCAGATGGAAATCTTGCTGACATGTTGTAACTATCAGAATTCAATAACCCATCAAGGTTGTTTGGAGTCAATTTCCTCTCTCTCTCTCTCTCTCTCGCTACACCTAATCAAGCAAAGTTCTCTTTACACCTAAGATTGGAACTTGTCAGTGGAACTGAACGCTAATTTTGTCTTTTGGGTGGACTGCATCAATACCAATATCATTGTACCTATTCAGAGATGCAGCTTGATGGAATATGAACTTTATATTGTCTTCTGATTCTCAAAGTAGCATGTTCCACATGGTGAAAATGGCACTTGACTTGGTGGCTTACTTCATTTTCTTGGTTGGTTTTTCACTCCAACAAAGAGAAGCCTTTTAACCTGTATTCTTTAGTGAACATGCATTTGATCCTACAGGCAATGAAGGTAGCAACATATAAACAAATTTTACATTCAGGCCTGAGGTAATCATTGGATCCTGAGATGAGGAATTCAGATGCATCAAGTTAGGTTCTCAATCTCTTAATTGGACAATGAAACATGACACTGCATATTGAAAGGGAACCCTGGTGTTCAATCTCCTATACGTGTGGAATTACTGAAATGTAATGATACAAGGACATGGGGAGCCCAGATTATGCATCTAGTTAGGTATTTTTAACAGCTTCTGCTAGTTGTTTACTTGGATGTACTGTCATGCTGATTGTATTGCTGTTAGTGTTGGTTCTCTCTCAAGAGATCAATGTATAAAAATTGCATCAAAGATTGTTGTATTGAGTGTATTGACAGAGATGTTTCTCCTTGCATCATAGGATTAGATTGAAGAAGCAAAAACTTGTTTTCAACAGTCCAAGCTAGCAAACCAGTGCAATCATCGGCAACTAACTACAATTCATTTGCTGTAGGTGTAGCACTGCATACCATAGATCCATCAGGTGGGAAATGTATGTGTGTCCAAGTATTTCCTGTTTAAAATACCATTCACGAATATTAAAAAAAGGGGCAGCCTGGGACATGAAACTCTAGGGAAGAGGCAGACCACAAAGGGTCTATAGTATGCAGCCTTACCTTGCATTTTTGCAAGAGGCTGTTTTCTTGCCTCAAACTCGTGACCTCCAAGTCACACAACGACAACTCTACCATTGCGCCAAGGCTCCCCTTCTATAACATTCATGCATATGCGTATATAATATATTTGTTGAAGGCTATGCTTGTTCAGTGAGCTTGAAGTATATTATGTCACGTGGTTCTCTTGCACTGATAATAGATCCACAGTATGAAGATTTCTTTAGTCGTGGTCTCATTCCAAAGAAAAGCTATTGGTGTAATTCTATCAACTTATGTCTGTCTATAAAGCACGCTGTTGACTGGGACAATGAGCATCCACTCGAGGTACCTTTTCTCCTCCTCTTGTCTTTAACATTTCTT
The DNA here is from genome assembly GCA_035236585.1 of Warburgia ugandensis. Taxonomy (NCBI): domain Eukaryota; kingdom Viridiplantae; phylum Streptophyta; class Magnoliopsida; order Canellales; family Canellaceae; genus Warburgia; species Warburgia ugandensis. Next base: position 47,546,450 of record CP141138.1, on the reverse strand, counting down.
TTGATTCAATCTGGCAGACCTATTAGTACAACTTGTTTCTCTGAAGGTTGGGCAAATATTTTCAGTGTACCAAATGGAATAGAACTCTAGAGGACTTCTAATTCCAGATTCTCTTGTCAGATCGTGTTTCTTAAGTCACCAATTTTATCACTGAGGATAAGCATTGCTTATAATCCAACACATATTTCCATGGGAGTTTCATTGAAGTTCTCACCTCAGTATCTCAATCTGTTGATAAATAGCATGAAGCTATTGTTTGTGATCTGCAATATCTTATGTTTTTACGTGTTCCTTCAGACAACCGAGTTGCTTTTTCTTTTCTTACCTTTCATCGGTCTCACTCCTTCGATAAATACTACAAAGTTTTCAAATCCAGAACATCATGTTTTTATTTTATTTTGCTTATTCTTTAGCCTAACCGTAGAGTTGTCGCTGTGTGACCTTGAGGTCATGGGTTCGAGACGTGGAAACAGCCTCTTGCAAAATGCAAGGTAAAGCTGCATACTATTGATCCTTGTGGTTCTCCCCTTCCCTGGACCCTGCATATGCAGGGGCTTCATACACCAGGCTGCCCTTTTATTCCTGTGTGTGTGGATGTAAAAAGGAACATATGTTTTCCTAGATTCTGTTCTAACAATTGATTGCTTTCTGTGCCTTGTGGTTTTTCTGTTCTTCTTTAATGCAGGCAGAAACTGTAGGAAGAGGAGGAGAAGATTACAAGTAAGATATTTACATGCAATGGATATACGATTATATGTATCATCTTGTGTGCTCTAAACTACTGGACTTCAAGCCAGCTCCACCTTCCATCTGTTCAGGAAGTCTGCGCTCAGTACCTTCTCTGTTTCTCAGATCCAGTGCAGAATGATTCCTAGAAAGGTCATTTACTTCCCCCTGATCATCTCTACCATGCACCCCTCGGACTCCCAAAAACAAGAAAAGGAAGAATCAAAAGCTGAATAGATGATAAGTACAGAATACTAAGTCATCATCATTGTCGTCGTCAAGACCTTATACCAATTATGGGTCAGCCACATGAATCTTATTCCTTCATTCCTCTCTATTAAGTACCATGGCTTCATTTAGTCCCAAAGTTTTTAAATCATTCTTTACCACTTCTATCCATGTTCTTTTGGGCCTTTCCCTTGCCCTTTGAGAACCTTCTATTTGCATTGCCTTACTACTTCTAACTGGTGTCGTTTTCGGTTTCATTTGGACATGTCCAAGCCATCTAAGTCTCATCTCCCTCATCTTGTTGCCTATTGGTGCTACCCTTAAATTTCTTCTAATATTTTCATTCCTAATTCTATCCTTTCCTGTCTTACCACTCATCTATCTCAACATCCTCATTTTTACGACACTCATCCTATGAGCATGATGTTCCTTAACTTTCCAATACTCCGATCCACAGAACATGGTCTACCTTATGGCCATCCTATAGAATTTTTCTTTTAGTTTGAGTGGCACCCGTTGATCACACAAAACTCCAAATTCACTTCTCCATTTGTTCCAACCAGCTTGGATTCTCTGGGTAACCTCCCTCTCAATCTCTCCACTCTTATGAATCATTGATTCTAAGTACCAAAAGTGGTCTTTTATAAGGATTTCTTGGTTATCAATCTTAACTGGTGTTCCACTCCTACTCCTCTCCTTGCTAAAATTGCATGCCATATACCTTGTCTTAGTTCGGCTGATTTTAAATCCTTTAGATTCTAATGCTTTTCTCCATAACTTTAGCTTTGTGTTTACACCCTCTCTTGTCTCATCAAATAAGACTATATCATCTGTAAATAGCATGCACCAGGGAATCTCTTCGTGTAGATGTTTTGTTAACTAGGTGATATAGAAATTTCTAAGACAATCAAGGAAGAAAACAATAGCCAAAGATGAGTTGCAGAGTGATTCATGTGATCCTCAGGACAGGGAAATACAGCACTGACACTGGAGGTAATACTCCATGACCCATTAATGTAATGCTTTCCTCCTGAAAGATCACAGTAGTAGAGTTATTCCCTTACTGAAGACCAGTTAACAGGTGACAAGTTAGGAAGCTAGCACACTGAGCGTACTGGCACTTCAAAATGGTTTGAATAATTCTTCTGAGTGTTGTTTATCGCCCTCTCTTGGCTGAGTATCCTAGTGATTGGTTGTAGAGAACTTAAACTTTCTTGTAGACACAGCTTGTAAGAATATAAGACTCCTCTTAGTGATAATAATAAAACTATTATTCCTCTCTTGTTCCTTGTGCATAGGATCTGTACCTAATGATTTTTTTAAATGGACTATAAATGGATTTAGGTCACTGGAAGCCATATGCAGACATGATCATATGAAAATAAGTCATAGTTGTTAGAGGATGTCAGTATAAGCCCTCAAATATTTGGAGAAACATTCAACCCCTCCTCTCTCTAGTGATCTCTCTGTCCTTCTACCTTCATATGATTTCCTCTCGGAATTTTAGTCTTATGTTATCATCTGTGTTTGGAGTTCTTTGCAAAAAGCATGTGTTGCACTGCTTGGATGGACAATCTATTCCATTCGAATTGTAACCAGCTAAAACAGACAACCATGCTGCAACTATTTAAGCAACGCACTATCAACAAACCTTCTGTTATGATTTCATGGCAGGAGAATCTAGAATCTGTTGCCATGGAATCATAACAGAAGGCACATAGGACTGACCGAGTCCAGCTAAGGCAAGGGGCCGAGTGGATTCTAGATTGGATGAGCAAAAAATGCTGCTCTCCTTTGGGTAGGATGTATTGCAATTAGGCAACAGTTCATCAAGTGTAGATCTAACAAGGTCAACAGTTTGATTAATTTTGCTGTATGCAGGAATTAGGATGAGAATTTTATCAAGAATTATCAGCTAGTTCCTATTGACGAGCTTCTTTTGCATCGTCAACGTGATTTGGGTTTGGGGAAGAACCTATCTAGGATCAGGTTCCTTTTCCTGGCTGACTCACCAGGAGTCCAGCTTAATGTCTCCTGCTCTACAACATCAGATATATCTATAATCCCTTGATCCAAAGATATTCTTTTAATGTTTCCTTAAGAAGCATTAACTGTATAGCCCCTTGATGCTATTAACAGATGAGATCAATATTCAGTTCATAGATCGAAAGTGGGGCCATCAGATCACTGGTCCCGTTTATCAAATCAAGCGGCATGCTTGTTCAATGAGTAATACCCATCTCAGACTCTTGGTAAGTTGAAGGTATTTCTAATGGTGGATTGGTTACTTTTCTATTCCTTGTGGAGCATTCATCACTTTTTCTTCAGATAGGGAATGAAGAGCCGCACTACACTTTGCAGAACGAGTCCTCTATACTTTGATGCCCACTTCTCTGCTTGGCTGTTGAGTCTTTTTCTTTGATTAAGAATTAGTTGAAGAGGTGTCTACCATTAGAACAGGTAATGGATGAGTCTTCTATGGCAAGCATCATTTTACTAACTTATGCCATGTTAGACTGATAGGATCCGTAACCATGTGATATGTTGCAGACAAGGAAAGAGAAATTCTGTTGGAGGTTTGGCGCTGTACTCCATTTTTCTTTGAATAATCAACTCGCTCAGTTGTAATTTTCTCGTTGTAAACTTGCCAGGGAATATTATCCAACTACCGACGCCATCTATTATGCACTCGGTATGCAACAGAAAAATATGTTATACCCCATCAAAATCAAATTGCAAATGCTGCGGCAATTTCATTATTAAGCACAAGGGTTGGGTTCACACTGCAGTCTTTCATTTCTTCTACCATATTATGGCTTAGTTAAATCATTTTGCTAAGATCAATATTGCGGTTGTTCATTCTTCTGTGTTGTTTAAAGGATTTAGCTTTCAGCTCCCTATGGCCTTGAGTATTTATTAAAGTTTGTACAGCAGGTGTTAGAGTAAAACCTTCACATCCTTGTTTACAATCTCAGAAGGAACAACCTAAGAAATGAGCTATCTAGAAGAAGAAAAAGGCTGGAGCCAGAGCCGCCTGGAATACATCAACAGCCAATGGGGTTTGGCTTATGGAGGGTCTGGACTTGGATAAAATTCAAGAGATATGAAGGTCTTCTGTAATAAGAATGGTTGTATAAATTAGATAGGCAATCTGCAGAATCTTAAAACGGAATGACCCAGCTTTAGCTCTTCTCCATCAATTCCAACCAAAATGGATTACTTCGTAGGCTAGTAGCAGTTACTGATGAGTTGATTAACTTGATACCACTGGTTTCCTCTGGAAATTCTGAAACCACCTCCTGTTAAAGTCTTTAATATGATCTATGCAGAATAGCCAATTTTGAATTCTTATGAAGAATTTGATTACAGATAATCATCCTCAAAGAGCCATTTGACAACTAACTATTGCTACTGATCTTACACCTTTGATATTAGCAGCCAAAACACAGATGTGAAATTATCCAACCACAGTTAAACGAGCCTTAAAAACACAAAATCAGCAAGGGATAGTTCTGCATAAACAATACACCTCGTATTGGGTTCTCAATGTTTCTTTTGATTTAAGGTGGTACAGGTTTCGATGGGGTTTGTTTAGGGGATTGGGGGGATCCTGAGTGACAGTAATAGGATTGTCAAAATAGCCTTTGCTGGCTCACAGCGTTTTCATCTGCAGAGACTTGGGTTTTAGTAACATTTTTTAAGTGAAGAACATTCTGCAAACGCTATTAGGTGGCTTTTGAACAGAACGGATCCACCTTGAAGATTCTGGACTTTTATCGCTACGAATGGACTCGATCATGACGACAGGACAGCCAACCCAGATACTGGTTCGTTAGCAAGGAAGGGTACTCAACTTCTCCATGTTAGAGAGAGATTCTTTTAGAACTTTGTTTCTTCTCTTTGATGCCTAGTTCACGGGGAACCGACGATTGGGTCTTTGTTTGGAGCTTTTACCAGCGACTCTTTATTGGTTCTGGATAGGGGCCATCTTGTGTTGCCTCTGCAAGTCATGGAATTTTGTCTTACATGAATGTTGTTGTACTTTGATAAACTCGATCAGGATTTTGGAATAAACGACCATTAAAAAACAAAAGGAGGTACGGATGCTTTGGCTGATGGACATTTGCTCCAATCTATGTTTTCATTTCTTGAACTTTCTTGGACAATCGAATTTAGCCGCCTTGACGTCATTACTTGGCAGATGTAATGGACGTGTACTACTGATAGTTGAAATACACTTGATAAGCACTCCCTCACTAGCACACAGCAAAAAGACAGCAGAAAATATGTAGTTCATCTCTCACACTGATAGGAATTGGTCAGAAATATAGAGCCTCAACATGTTCCCAAGAACTTCTAATGGAGAAGACCAGTTGTACTCAGTCGAGTTTAACTTTTGGATTTGGTATGATTATGATGTTATGTTAATTGATTTTTTATTTTTATTTTGGTTACAAGCGAAAAAGAAAGCAGTTGATAAAGGGCAACTCGCAGTTCGGGCCTTGACTGCGTCTGTCCCTCAACAATTGGAGAAGAAACCTGGTAGAAAACCAAAGTTCATCAGCAGAGAGCAGAATAACTGGGACATGGAGGGTTCCAGCTAGTAGGAGAATCGATTCATCAACAAATCCCCCACGATCGAAACAGTGGAAGAAGCACGCAAGAAACCATACTGACACCACACCTCATCAGCATCACCAGCAGAGATACCAAAAATAAGCCACTGCAAAGCCCCTCCAAGTGCACAGGCAGCTTCAGAAATAGGGTGGCAATCTATGTAATCACAGGGGCGACTAGTCACAAGGCGCATGACATACCCCAGGCGCAGCGACTTGACTTACCCCAGGCGCAGCGACTAGTCGCGGGCCTGGATGCGACTTGCACCTAATGCGTCCCCGACTCCAGGCGCATTGACAGTCTTAAAAATAAAACCCTAGTTACGGGTTTTTTTTTTTCATTCTTCTTTTTCTCCACTCGAATACTTCCTTTGTAAACCTTTGATCTTCCATCCAACTCTAAGTAATTGAGGTAAGAATCGTAAGATTGTAATTTCTATTTAGTATTTACTTTCATTGTTTTATTTTTTTGTTTTTCTATAAAAAAAAAACGGTAAAACCAGTATCGTTTTTTCTTTTTTTTGCATAATGCTTCTTTTTTATTTGAAAACTTAACATATGTATACTCTAAAGGTAAAAACAAAAACTCCATTTCATTCTTTCCATCTGTTTTCATTGATTTAGTGTAATATGCAGTAAATTTCTAGTTTTCTAAAAAATTTTACCCGAAAATGAAAAATACATCAGTAATCTGTATTTTTTTCATTTTTTTAAAGCAAATATGCATATCCTCACTATCATAATGCTAAAAACGATTGACCCATGAGCTTAATTGACTTTCTTTTTTTTTACTTTTTTTTTTTTTAATAGAAACCAATAAAAAACAGCAAGGGGTTTTTTTTTATTTTTTTCATCTTTGTAACAAATGTGTAAGTGTCATCAGAGGATGATACTAGGAATGCTAAAAACAACTTATTAATACAATGTTTTGATGTTTTTTCTTGTTGTTTTTTTTTTTTTTCACTAACAATAGTATTTTTTTAATTTTGTACTGTTAATTATTTTATTATGTTGTCATTTTTTTCTTTTTTCTTTTCCATTTGTTTGCAGGTTTTCTCTTTTAAATATCTGATTGCTTGATTTGATTCCACTCTAAAGTCTCCAATAGTTCCCCGTATTCCTATTGATACATCAAGTCTACAATATGTCATCATTAAGGGGCTCCAGCAATGCTTCTTCTAGATTTATGGATTCAGGGTGGGAATATGCAGAGGCATGGGATCTAAATGATAAAAATTTGGAATGGTGTAAGCTATGTAGAAATAGATATAGTGGAGGAATTTTTAGATTAAAGCAATATTTGACAGGTGGGCATAGGAATGCCAAGAAATGCTCTCTAGTCACTCCTAAAATATCTAAAAAAAATTTAGATTATATATGAAACAAAGAAGAAGAAAGAGACTAGAGAGAGAAAAACAAGGGAGATGGAACAGCCAGAAAATTTGTTTAGCTTGAATGATGATGATGGGGAGGAAGATGTGCAGGAGATTGATAGCACCAGGCCTGCTAGTATTTCTATTGGGGGGATTAGGTATGCGTTTAGTGTCCTTTTTTACAACCTTGTATATATTACTTCTAAGTCTTAAGGTGACACTGATACTAACAACAAGAGTGCTCCATAGTATTATTCCTTTATAGGTATGGGTGCTCCATCGTGTCAGATTGGTGAACTTATGGCTAAGGTCACACCCTTGTCAACTTTTTGGTGAACTGTCCAACTGAGACAATATTTTTGAAATCTATTGATGAGTCTGCACATGTCAAAAGTGCAAGCCTAATACTTGACATGTTGACGGAGGTGATTGATGAAGTTAGAGAGAACAATATGGTTCAGGTAATAGTTGTTAAGTATTTTAAATTGCTTATAAGCATATAGTGCAAGTTCATCTTATATAATTTGACCTTTTTTGTATTTTAGGTCATAACTGACAATGCCTCCAACTACGTTGCTACGGGAAGGGAGTTGATGGTGAGGAGGCCGCATTTATATTGAACCTCATTGCAGCGCACTGCATTGATTTGATGTTAGAGGACATAAGAAAATTATCAATTATGAAAAAAACTATGGCAGAAGCTACGGAGTTGACGGTTTTTATATATAGCCACACACATGTCCTTCATCTTATGAGGAGGTTTACAAAAAAAAGAGATTTGGTCAGGCTTGCAGTAACGTGCTTTGCCACTAACTTCTTAAGCCTAGAGAGCATCCACAATTTCAAGATAGAGCTGAGGGCAATGTTTCACTCTTCAGAGTGGATGAACAGTAAATGGCCAAAAAGACCTGAGGATAGAAGAACTGAAAAGATTGTATTACGCACTAGCTTCTGGAACCACATCCTATTCTGTTTGAAGATTATGGCTCCACTCGCAGAGGTGTTGAGGGTGGTGGATAGTGAGGAGACGCCAGCGATTGGATACATCTTTGAGGCTATAGTCAAGGCTAAAGTCAAGATTCAAGCCAATCTAGTATGGGATGAGCACCATGCCACTCATGTTTGGGGGATTATCAGCAATAGATGGAGTTCTCAGCTTCACTAGCATTTGCATGTAGCGGGATATTACCTCAACCCGTCCATCTATTATGACCATGACATTGAAATTGAGTGTAATAGTGATATCAAGAATGGTCTAATGCATGCCATTAGTAGGTTATATGATGAAGATGAGGCTAAAATGGTAATAGATCAGATACCTCTTTATAGACATGTTAGAGGCTTGTTTGGCAATGACCTGATAATACGCAAAAGAAAAACCTTAGCCCATTGTAAGTATTTTATGTTATCCTATGTTTTAAGTTTTATTTTTATTTTTAACTTTAATTTTTTTTCCAAAATGTAGGTGAGTGGTGGATTACCTTTGAAATTTGAAGTTCTCTGACTTCAAATATTCACCATTAAGGTCCTTTCCCAGATATGCAGTGCATCTCCTTGCGAGCGCAACTGGAGTGTCTTCGAGAATGTAAGCTACTTAGATATTAAAATGTAGTACAGTACTAGTAATTAGTTATTAGTATTCTAGTATAGCATTCATTGTATTCTAAACTTATATTTACTTCTTTTTTTTCTTTTTTCTTTTTTTTCATATCTACAATAAGAAGAGGAATAGGCTGTGCACTAAGAAATTGAACGATCTAGTATTCGTTCAATATAATCAGCGCCTTCGTCGTCGACATGAGGATCGTTTGAAAATGCAAACGTATACAGATCCTATTTTGTTAAGAGAGGTCAACGAAAGTGATGAATGGATTGTTCCAGAAGTTGCTGGAGATGATCTGGTGCATCAAGGTGATGACCTCACCTGGTTAGATATTGAGCTTGCTGAAGGATCAAGTGAACATGATGCTCCATCTACTAGGCAATACCAGAGGCGAGGGAGGGGGCAGAGGGGGAACCACATTTTCCAATCTCAAGCTCATGCTCATCAAGAACCAGATCAGGATATTGGAGAAGAGCAGGGCGATGAGGAGACTGGGGAGGAGGATGTCAACATCTCTCAGGGAGATGATTCTGATGATGGTTTTAATCTTCCTGATGAAGACGAAGAAGTGTAGGAAAATAACTATTAAGTCTTAATAGGTAACTTTAACATTTGCTTTATTGTATTTACAAAACTATTTTTTGATTGTTTATTGTTCCTGGATTTACAGGAAGATGGCGATGATGATGAGCATGAGACCACAACATGACAGCAGATTGAGGGAGTAATCCCTCTCTGGCTGCTAGTGCTACTCCCTGTTATTTCATTGTTTATTGTATTTATATGTTTCTCAAGACTCAACTTACTTCTATGTATATAAGTGTATGATTGATTGTTTGATTTAACCTTTAGCTCATTACTCCTTAGGTTGTTAGCTTGTTTATTATTATTGTATTGTTGACAAGTATTTATTCATATCTTTATATTTCTATGCTTTTTAATTTTTTTAGATTTTTTTTACAATTTTTTAGATTTATTCTGATTTTTATCTTTTTTTAAATATTTAAAATTCTTATTTTTGCGCCTTGATGCCTAGGCGCATGACTAGGTGCGCCTAGTCCCTCTTGGCGCAAGGCACACCCCTTGCGCCTGTGACTACATAGGGTGGCAATCAAGTGCCAAGAGACCCCAATGACTGTTAAACCAGTGATTCAAGCACCATCTTTGTTTCTCCACCTTTTCAAGACCAATGGTGCCTTAAACCTATATCATGTCTTATGTTCAACATATTGTCATTTGGTCTTTCAGAAGGATGTGGAGAAAATCAGAGAAACAGGAAGGCCTTCCTAAAAACTACAGAATGGGGAAGCAGAACAAGAAAATATTTCTGAAGGAAAATAACTTGTTATTGTCCAGTTCTCATGAAGACCCAAACATGATTAAACATGAAATTCAAACCAATGTAGACAAAACCTGCAACACAACTTCTGGGAAACAAACTAGAGCTGGAAAAAAAGAAAAAGGACTTAAAAAACGATTCCACAACTTAACTGCTTTTCTAGACCTCTATCACGCAAAATAATTAAGACTGTTGTTTAAGCTTGCTTCCAGACCCATTACAACAGAAAAGATTGACAATGGCAATACTGTCTACTGAAATGCATAATAACAATTACGACCATCATGCCAATATACTTAGGTACAACAGGAACTGGAACTCCAATAATCTAACGCTTAGCCTCTTTTGAGCTCTAGGAACTCAGAGTTGATGCGTTTTTGGCTAATACAACCATTCGGCAAGACAAATAACATTATTTATCCCCCATAAACAGGGATCAATTGAAGTAACTTAAACATCAAAGAGATCAAAATCTGACAAGAGGCAGTCAATTTCCTCCTAAAAACAATAACTCGCAACGATCTAGTCACTCAAAGAGTTAGGGTCAACCTCTCAGCAATATGGCCAAGAAAACATCCTCAACCATTAGTCTTTATCATGTATAAACAGAAACACTCCTTACTACTAGCTCTTACCCCGTTGCAATAAAAATTTCACAAAGCAAGACTCTTCACCAAGCAGTAGCATCATGAATCATCGACCATCTGCAAGAGGAACATGCATACAATGTGTACCTTACAACAAATTCTACAGAATCTACCTGTTGGATTGCCGTCAACATACAATCATTTTCAGTAGCATTTGATAAGCACATGATTTGGTTGGTGACTAAAAGCTAATTCCTTCATAAGATAAATCTTGAAATATAATATCTGAAGATAAGATGCATTACCTTGACCAAAGGGCCTGCTCTCCCAATTGATCGACCCAATCTCGTTATACTTACACCTGGAATAAAAGCACAAAATCTCAAACATAAAACATGACTTATCCTGGATCCAATATACACTCTTGGGACATGACTTGGGGTTGCTAACTACTATTCTTGGATACATGATTATAACTGCTCAGCAGTTGGCATAAACACATAAAACATGAGCTTAGTTGCTAACTGCTATTCATGAATATTCCAGGTCAAGAAGGAGATCAAGTATGCTTACTCAAGTTCCTGAACTTCACAGTTCCTCTAAAAGTGCATGCCAATCCATCCACTGAAAGTTATATCCTCCACCAAGTTATGTAAAGATTTTTGTGGAACATTAGTGCGCATGAAAGCTAACTTCAAGAATACCACGCAATCAATACCGCAAGCCCTAAGCACAATTCAGAACAAGCTCTTATTGCCACATTATCCCCACAAAGTGGCAGAGGATGAATATGAGTGACCCTGCATGCTGCACCAATTTTGCAAATCACTTGCCAACAGAAGCATAGGGATTCAAGATAACAACTGGACAGCCTAACACAGTACAACCACAGTCCAAGGGAGGATATTCTCGTGTCATATTGTCAGGGGCTCATGAACTAACTGTCATATTCTCCATCTCATTAGCAATAAAACAAACCAACAAAATTACAACAAGGACACAACACCTCAAGCTAAAATCCCCATGCTACTTCTAACATCAATCTATCAGGATTTACGAGGCTGTTCAAACCCAAACCAATCAACCATTTCAAAAGCCCAGATAAGCACTCTTCAGAAAAAGAAAACTGATGTCCGAAAGGCACTCCTACAGCTTCTACAGCTGCTTTCAAACTCTGATGTCGTTCTATTGGAGCTGATACTGCATTCAAGAAAATCCCATTCATTGAAGTGAATACATGTGAAGTACCAAGGAGTTAGGTGAACGGAGGCAAAGTGGACGCAACATGAAAGGCTTAACATAATCCTCATTCAAAGCATGTTGTATTTACTGCACTTATGATGAAGCTAGATGCTAAAGGATGTAAAACAGCTCAGGGAGGTCAATTTTGGCCACAACAGACATCCACTAAATAGAAAACGAGCTAAAGAAGATGAAGAGATCTGCTACAATAAGACCGACTTCTTCAGTGTAAACAAGAACAAACTAAACCAAATTCCACTTGATTGACAGCACCTTCTCAATATTCTGCACTCCCTAAATCAGAACGCAACTACCTAGCATTGGAAACAAATATACATTACAGCATCAACCTAGATCCAAAGCAACTCCTCTACACCTAATCCCTTCGCACACAAAGTGCATAGTTCATAATGCACAGTTCAGTACATTAAATTATTGTCCCCAACATGAAGAAATAATGATTTTCTAACTACATCAGTGAATTAGAACTCATCATGGAGATGAAGAATGCAAGTAATACCACAAACGACTTGGACAAATCAAAAAGACCATTTTATTGTTCCAATAGGACACCACCGGCTCAGAAGAGAGCTCAGATAAGGCCACCTTAGATCATATGGCAAGTTGACAACTGAGTCAGGGAGTTTTGAAGCCATTCTCCAATCAAGTCATTGCTCATGCTAAAGTGGAATACTAGACAAACCAATAGCTACTTGTTACTCTGAGTTTTATTAATAGTGACATAATTCACAGCAGGACAAAAGGTGATACCTGCAATGGCACTGCAACTTTTCCTCATAGGGAATTCTCAGGATAAGAAACTAGAGAAGAAGTAAATAAAAGAAGAGGACAAGATGGTAAGAAAGAGAAATCAGGTTATTAAGCTACCAAGAATCTGCCCATATCTTAAAATGAAAACTTATGATACAAACTCTAAAGACTATAATTACTTGGCTAATTCGAGAGAGTAATTTCCTGACTCCCGGTCCTACAAGGGGCTGGCCTGCAACCTTCATTGAAGCAATTCCACATCTCGCATGCCCCACAATGCAGTGCTGCATATTTGCAATCTACATGCTGGCCAAACTCCACTTACCGAACTTCTCAGAAGACCTGTATGGAACGCTAATAACACTCTTGATAACTAGAACAAATCATATAAAAACAGAAACATTCAAATGTAGCTTTGCCTTTACTTATAAAAGACACAAGCCTTAACATCTCGGAAGAAAGAAGGTTGCTACTTATTATGCCATGAAAACGTAAGCATAATTAGATTGTTGTTCTAGCATGATTAGCAGTATCTTCATAGCGCACAAACAGGAATGAGAAACCAATTTCTGTGGCTATTTCAATGCCAACAAAAAGACAGAAGTATCTGCATAGATCATATTTTTTAAATAAGACAAAGTCATTATCCAATATGAAAATCATCCTATCAACAACCTTCATATACTTCATGTGATAATTGAAACAACATAACAAGCTCATACCAGATGCCGGCAGGGACTCTTTGCCATGGCATGTTTGAGGCCCAAATTTCTAGGAAATGAATCCCCTTCAAATGCCAGATGCAAGCATACATACAGATGAAAAGAGGAACCAACATATTCATGCAAACAGATAATTAATTCATATTGAACAGGCCGTAAATATATTACTAAGAAACCAGAAACTCTATTAACCTCCATAACCTATGATTCTGTCAATCAGAAGAATCAGAGCTAAGAACAAGATGTATGAAAATTAATACGGATCCAGACAAAAAAAAAAAAGACCGTAAAGTTCGGATTTCCTTTTTTCCGTTTTTATTGTCTCAAAGGAGACGAATTTTGGATTATCAAAACCTTCGAAAACAAACACCCTTCCCTTCCTCCGCTTATTCCGAGCGATTGGCGTACCTCTCCACCTTGTCATCCTTCAAATTAAGCCCTACCATCGCCTCCCCCAATCCGCAGCTCACATCTGCCAGAATCTCCGGATCACTGTAATGCGTCACGGCCTGAACAATCGCCCTAGCACGACGCACAGGGTCACCACTCTTAAAAACTCCAGATCCAACAAAAACACCGTCACATCCCAACTGCATCATCAACGCTGCATCAGCGGGCGTCGCAACACCACCAGCTGCGAAATGCACAACCGGAAGCCTTCCCAGCTGCTTCGTCTGCATAACAAGATCGTATGGCGCAGCGATCTTCTTCGCAAAGGTGAAAACCTCATCGTCGTCCATGTTCCTCAGCACACGAATGTCATCCATCACAGATCGAACGTGACGGACGGCCTCGATTATGTTTCCGGTGCCGGCCTCGCCCTTAGTCCTGATCATCGCCGCACCTTCACGGATCCGCCGGAGAGCCTCGCCGAGGTTTCTGCAGCCGCAGACGAACGGGATGCGGAAATTGTGCTTGTTAATGTGATGTTCATCATCTGCAACGGTGAGAACTTCACTCTCGTCAACGTAATCGATCCCGATGGCTTCGAGGATTTGCGCCTCCACAAAGTGACCGATTCGAGCTTTGGCCATGACAGGAATAGTAACGGCCTGCTTGATTTCTTTGATGAGGCCCGGATCAGACATGCGAGCGACACCGCCTTGCGCTCTGATGTCGGCGGGGACTCGTTCTAAGGCCATAACGGCACATGCGCCGGCTTCTTCGGCAATCCTGGCCTGTTCCGCGTTCACAACGTCCATGATTACTCCGCCTCGGAGCATCTGCGCAAGGCCAACTTTGACGGAGAAGGGCGATTTCTTGGCTTCGGTTATGGCGCCATTGCCGTAGACTGTCACGACTCCGGTTCCAGCCATCGGTGATTGTCTTCTCTGCTTGTTTTTTCAATCGGTACGCGCGAATATGAAATAAAAACCGCGAGCTTTGCAGAATTTCCTGTGACGCAAAACAAGAATCAGTGGCAAAGAAACAAGGATAATGAGGTTTCTGGAGAGATCTAGAAAAATAAAACCCTAGAAGTTTGACAGAGAGATTGACTGGTTATGGAGAGAGATAAACACGCATCCCTTACCTCGTAGAGAATGAGCAACGAAGAACGTCGCCAAGGAAGTAAAAATATTAATGACCGAAGATGAGGATGCGGAGGAATATATATAGAGAGAGTGAGAGAACTTAGAGAGAGAGCGACCGAAGAAGATTTGGTTCGTGCGGACGGCTGCTGAAGGGCTTTAAAGCTTCCAACTGATTGCAAATTGATTTTCGGTGATTGATTTGCCGTGGACCGACTGTCGTCCTCGTAATAATAATAATAATAATAATAATAATAATAGTAAAGAAAATAAACATAGGAGGAAAGTGATATCGCCACCCCTGTATCTATTCTTTCCTTCTTTGTTTGCTTCTCGAGACAAACAAGTGGTAAATTCGCGAAGGTGTAGTAGTAGGTTGGTCCAAATCTCGCTTGTTTGGGAAATCACATTGGACCTAAATGGTCAATGACGCGGAAAATTGTTTTAAACGGACTCCGCATACTACAGGCCTCGTAGTGTGCCCCTTCCTTGCACCTTTGATAGACGCGAACTTCGTGCATTTGCCCTTATTTTTTTAACCGGAATTTTTTGGTAGACTTAGATAGCCCTTAATCTGTCATCCAACCATTACAAAGATTATAATAAAGTAAAGCAAGAATCTTGGCACACGGTATAGTTGTCTTGTGAGTTGGAGGTCACGAGTTTGAGGTGTAAAAATAAAGTTTGAGAATGCAAGTTAAGGCTACGTACTATTGACCCAAGTACTAAGTGAGATGTTTTTCTCCCCTTCTTTTTTTTGTTGTAATGGTACAAACATGTATGCACAAATCCGAGCACAGTCTCGAACCATGGTCACCACAGGAAACTAAAGATAATTCCTTGCACCACTACACTTAGAAGGCTTTGGTCCTACTTGAGATGTTTCTTAACTTCATATTCTATATCAATATATAGATGAATGAGAGAAGCTGAGAAAGAGAGATAATAGGGCTAGTAACTGTAGCTGAATATGCAAATTCAAGATGGGTGATTTGGAGGGGGACTAAGAAGATTAAGATCTTGTGTTTAAGGACTTGTGCGGTTTGTCATATACTTGCATCGCAAGGCTTGCGACCAAAATGTACAGACTAAAAGGAAGGCCTGTTTAACTTGTAGACGTAGTCCAAGGAGCTTTAGGACTATGACCCCTGGACAGGCTGCTTTGAACTTGCAGAGTCCACGTGATATAGACTGAATGATGACCAAATTCACACTTTGTCTTGATTTAGAAGCCAATGCGCCAAGAGCATCCACACTTTTAGAGGCGTAGCGTAATTGATTGTCTCTTTATATGACCTACCCTTAGACATGCTTTTGTCTTGCTCAGTTTTTATTTGAAAGATATGTAATACTTTAACAATGGTCTACATTTTTTATTACAACAATTGAAAAGTGTACTCAAAATCAATATAATGGTGGAATCCCATTGACGAGGCTTATTTAAATCTGGTGTATTTGGTTATGTTTTAGAAGGGAGCCTGGCGCAACGATAAAAGTTGTCGTCATGTGATGTTGAGGTTAAGGGTTTAAGACATGGAAATAACCTCTTGTAAAATACAGGATAAGGCTATCTACTATAGGCCCTTGTGATCTGCCCCTTTTCTGGACCTAGTATAGGTGGGAGCTTCGTGCACCGTGGCTGCCCCTTTATGTGATTATGCTTTAGATTCTGAGATCTACCTTCCTATGGTTGGATGATTCTAACATAAAGCCAAATACACCCCCCCACCCCACACACACACGACATGTTTTACCAAAGAAAGATGTGATATTTTCATTGATTTGATTTGATTAGCCAAATAAAGTTTTCTTGTATATTGGTGTAAAATGATTTTGAAAGGAAGCCAACATACAACGATAGAGTTGTGACTGTATGACTTGGAGGATACAGGTTGTAAACATGGAAACAGTCTCTTGCAAAATGCAAAGTAAAGCTGTGCATTATAGACTCTTTGTAGTCTGCCCTTTTCTCAAACCTCACGTACATACGAGTTTCATGCACCAGACTGCTCTTTTATTGGTATAGAATGACTGATGTATTGGCCGCGATTGATGTATTAACTAAAATATCAATTATGTTGGCTGATATATCTAAATTTTAAATATTTGAATTTAAATCTTAATTTAAAAAATAATAAAAAACTATGTAATCTAATAAAGGATTTAAGTTGACATAATCTTTGAGACCAAAAAAGAGCAGTCCTGGTGCACAAAGCCCCCGCATATGCAGGGTTTGGAGAAGGGGTCGATCACAAGGGTCTGTTGTATACCACCGTATCTTGCATATTTACAGGAAGCTGTTTCTATGCCTTGAACCCGCGACCTCAAGATCACACCACAACAACTTTATCATTGCAACCAACATAGCCAAAACATGACTCGCTTATGAAAGTTTTTGGCTCTTCCGGATATGTTATGATTAATACTTGCTGCTTTATTTCTTGGGTTCTGGCATCTTAGGACAGTCTTTTTCATCGTAGGAAAGATATTGACCAAAATATTAGAGTTTGTGGAAACAAAGGTGTGAATACAGGGAGACCGAAATGCAGGAGTTTTAGAGTGCCAGAACTGTCCAAATATGGTGCTGATTTTGGGTTGATTAAACAGCCAAAGACAGGACAACAATCCAATGAATAGCTAGGTTGGATCATCCAAAGGCCATGCAAAGGATGGCTCTTTGGATTATTAAGCCCTGTGGTCCCTTGGTTAAGCTCCACGAGCCAAAGGACAAGGTAAGAAACAGGGGGGTCAACATCTCGATGGACAGTGATTGGTGGTCCCCTGGCATGCCTGCACCCAGGCTTGCATTCTGTCTGGCACATTCACGGGTACATTTTTCTTATTAAATCTTAAGAAAATGCCAAGCATGCGTTAACTTTTGGGAGGATTTAGGCAGGGAATCTCCTGTTTATGAGGCAGGCATCTGATGAGTTCAGACTGCCTCTCATTTCCCATCCCTACCCCTTCCACAACTTTGCAGTCTTGCCCATTCAAAGAATTGTAAGTGGCTTACACA
Organism: Warburgia ugandensis; assembly: GCA_035236585.1. Taxonomy (NCBI): domain Eukaryota; kingdom Viridiplantae; phylum Streptophyta; class Magnoliopsida; order Canellales; family Canellaceae; genus Warburgia; species Warburgia ugandensis. The sequence continues at coordinate 47,528,698 of CP141138.1, read as the reverse complement.
CTGACCACATATATGCATCCCACATCACATAGTAAGTGCTCTCCACCTGTACTGTTCTTTCTGGCTTCTCTCTTGTTGAGTCATTGGTGTGGCCACAAAGGAACCAAAACAACGATTTTCTGCCACAGTATTCACTTATGGAGCTTCATAAGAAATGAGTCATCTTGTAGGCATACATTCGACCACGTCTTAGTTTGACTACTGGTGGCCCCATTCTAATTCAGTGGTCACAAGGATACACTGTGGGCTACAGTTCAAAGTTCATATTATTTTGAAATAGCCAAGCTGCTTATGTTGTTCAGGTTGGATAGGGAGAGCCCACAAAACCTACATGCTCTAAACCTTTTTCTTTTTTTTTTTGGTCTTTGAGAAAACCTTTAAAAAATAATGATTATAAAATGGTTCATAAATATTCAATTATCTTAAAATTTGGTATCCGGCCTATCCAAGCCATTATGAACAAGATGAACAGCTTAATTCTTTCAAAATAAGTTATATTAACCTAAGCTTAAAACCTAATAGAAGCATCTTCTAGTTAGAAAATGTTTCTAAATAGGTATCTAGGAGTTCAATTGTGCACAGTACTCTTAGGAAGTTCCCCAAAATGTGTAGAACTTTTATTTGAACGGGGTTTCTTTTCACCTAGATCTAGTATTAACCTAATGATCTATGCTTAAGATCACTCCAATTTAGATGTTTACTGATGATCCTAGTTTGAAAATGCTAAATTAGTTAAAGGATGATAGAATCCGACGATTAGATGTTTCATTATATGACAAATCATAAGTCACCTGCAAAGATCTGAACCCCAATGTCACGATCAAACGTCAGCTCTATGAAAAAAACTACAAATATGTAAAATATGATGCTAGTAACTTAGAATCCAATTGATGAATTATCAAGAAATTGGAAATTTGATCACTAACAACCGTTGATCACATGTACATTAAAGATCTGACAATCCAAAATGAGATATGGAGTCATGAATTGATAGCTCAAGCTGCTAATTTGTGAGAACATTAACCTGTTTATGACTTATCTGAATTGTTGATCAATATCCAATGGTGCAAATTAGATGATCCAAGGCCTAGACGTTTAATCGATTATTTATGGTCGGAAATGTAGACCAATAGCTTAAACTACTGACATCACAAGATCTAAGGGTATATTAAAGATGGAATTATAGAAATCTAATGGTTTGATGATCTAAAATAATTTGGACTGTTAGATAATAATTAAATTTAAAATCTAAGTGTGTGTGTGTGTGTGTGTGTGTGTGTGTGTGTGTGTGTGTGTGTGTATATATGCATTGAAATATAACTTTATGCATCATACAGATTTAGATGTGGTTGGACTTACTTGGAATTGAGTTTATGGCTAAAGGTAAGGAAAATTCTTGTGGAAATGGATAAATTATCCACAATAGGTAGGTTGTTCTGACATCTTTAAATTATCATTATATTTTTATTATGACTAGATTTTTGATCTAGTCAAATACATGTTATGATAGGTTTTTTAATAAATTGATGGATAACATGATTATAAATTGTGAATGCATCACTCTTTATGGACGAAATATATTATATATATTCCCCTTATGATGATGTCATTAGATATTATTAATTATCGAGACATATAAATGATAATAATAGATATATGATATTCCTATTTTTATTTGAGAATATGAAGGATAATTTATTAAGCAAATCCCATTGCATGTGTGAAATGCATAAGTCCAAAACCATAGAGAAGACTCTATCGAATTTTCAGTGGAAATGAATGATTCATTTCATTGTTAAATCCTTTGTTTATAAATACTAACATTTAATATACGTATTTTGTGGATTTGATATCACATTTCAACCTGAGAGGGCAATTAATGATGGGGGTCAAATGAAGATAGGTGTAAGAGGTAGTAGCAGGCTTCTATATGCTTATGGTATAGTTATGATTAGGCTGACATGATTATGAGATATTTTTGCATGCATTATTTGATTCAAGATTTAGTTTTGGTATAGATTTATGTATGGTGAGCTAATATGCGCAAATGTGTATTTGGCATGGATTTGGTATTGGTGAGCTAATATACGCTGATTTTGATATTGCTTGGATTTGCCTATTATTAAATCAAAAAGTAATTTAATTGTTTTATTATTTTATTACTGATTTATGCATACTGATAGTGTGGATTATACTTTACATGAATATTTTGTGATTTTACTCATACTAATATTATACATTAATAGATTAAATCTTGGGTGGGATTTATGTTATGCTAATTAGATTATATATGCTTATAGCATGCCCTAAGTAGATTATAAGCCGTTAGATTTTAATATAATTTGACATAGATCTGTCTACATCATTATTTGATATCTGATGGGATGATGTAATATGGATTTATTTATATTATGTATTGATATAATATTACGAGATGATATGATATAAAATTACTTGAACTAAATTGAGATGTGTGTGATATGAATTTTATCACATGGTTAAGACTATATGAATGTATATTGTTCCTTAGAATAAAGGGCCTAGATATCTAATTTGTAATTGGCCTTATTTAAATTGCCAAAGTGATGTACAAAACACTTATTAAGCATATGCTTGCTAAGACACTGTAATATGTTTACAATGTTTTAGATTTGAAGAAATTGACTTGAAGGAAAAACAACTCAAGGTAGATGAAACCTTGAATAAGAACATTAATAGTGTGAGCTTGTGCTGACAATATAAGTATATGACTTCGATTTGATCTTGTGGACATATATATGGGGTGGTTATATAGTTGGACTGTAGCTATGACTTGATAAAATCTTGAAAAATGTTAAATATAAATTCATTGCATTTTTAAATCTCTGAAATGTATTTTTGTTGTAGAGATGATACTCAAGTTTTGTGAATAAATCTATATTGAATAATTTCTTTAGAATGTTCTCGAGGTGTCACACATTATGATACCATTAGATATAAGCCCCATGCCCTCCTGATGTTAACCAGTCAATGGGAACACATAAATTCTTCTCCAACATTGAACATCTGAAAGGACGCAAAATTTATATCCTATGCTGCTAAGCATATTCTACAGACATAGATATTATTATGCACTTGAAGCTATGATAAATATACATACACCTAAATAATAAAAAAGAGATCATGCTAACATTATACCTAATACTAAATTAAGAGGCTCCAAAGGCTGTATTTTTATCAAGTCTATACAACACTTTGAAAGACATACAAATATTAGTTATCAACTTGCTCGCATCATATAATTGAGTTAACAACCTAATTATGTTGAAAAACTAACCTGGATAAGCACTTGACAATTAAAGTCACAAATAATTGTATATTGGTTGTAGTCAGTCAAGCTCTAATCAATGGTATTTTCTTTTCATATTTGTTAATTTCTTATAATCGAATGTTTTCTACATATATCCAATAGTCAATGGTTACATTTATGTATTCAATCATCAAAGAAATATAATTAATGGCCACAAGTAATTGCATCTATAAATCAAACACTTGATTTAACTAGAGGAATGTATCCTACAATTACTTAATAGATAGTAAAGTACAAAAATTCCTTTCCCCACAAAAAAAATTAGTGCCCTCATTTTTTCCTTGTATTGTTGCATGCACAAATGCAAAAACCCAGAGTGGACATGAATCTAAAATTTATGCATTTTTAGGTGATGGTTTACTACTTTAACAATATGGATCCATACAAAAAAATTTCCATGTAGCACTACAAAGTGCCTTGCTGATTTATAACTAGATTTACAAATATAACTGGGAATTTGCATTTTACTTGGTAAATTTGTATCCATTTCAATTGAGTTAAATTTTAAAAATAACAAGCATGTAAATTATTTGGCAATATGGAAGGTATGCTTAGCTTATGATCGAAAAAAGACAGCTACTAATGGAACTAAGAAGTTGCCTAAATGACTACCTTTCATTCCAATTTATTTTTTAAAAATCTCAGTAGCAGGAAATATAATGAGGGCTTTACTGCCTACCAACCAACAAGCAATTTTTTTTTCTTCAAAAAATTCAATTATCATTATGTAACTATCATTTTAGGCGATGCTATATTCCAAGATGAGTCTCCATAGGTGTAGATGCTTTTAAACAACCTAAGGAGTAGCGGCCCCAGAGCATTTTTTTGAAAGATCTAGCCGTTCATAGTACACAAAAATTAGGTGATTATTTAGAAATCATCACATTTGAACAATCCTATCTACTTGTTTTAGGTATTTAAAACTTTAAAGAAAAATAAATGATCATAATTGCTGACCAAAAGTAAGGTAAAATAAAAGTATCTGATACTGATAAAATTAAAATTTGATTTCTAACCTATCCAAATTATTCTAAACATGACACTGACACATGACTTAGATCTAAAAAACTTAGTCGCCATGATTGAGAAAAGGCAACGTCTCCTTACAGCGTCTACACTTAGTGGAACTCCAGGAAGATTAGTTCCCACAGTTTTAGCTGGCTAGTTAGAGACGCGGGTGCTAGAGCAAGGCATCGTCTTGTTGTAGTTATGAGCTTCATAAAGTAACCGACAGGATCTCGTCAGCAAGGTGGGACTCCAAGACAAATCTATATTTCCCTCTGACAGTTCTATTGATTGATGCGATGCGAAATCTGTTTTGCATTAATCATTTGAATCCAAGACGATTCCGCGCTCATAGGCGTGGAAGGGTCACGTATCCTGCTATTTTTAAGATAAATTTCATTCATCTTATTTTGCATACAAAAATTAGATAAAATATGAAAAATCAATGAATTTACGTGATCCTAATCACTTATTTTTGTCTTTAAATTTTTTTTCAACGTAAAAAAAACATAGGATGAAAGCATCGAATGAGTATGAGATTTCATAGAGAAAAAGGAAGTACCAAGCATACAAATCCATCAATATGCATGAGAAAAAGGAAGTACCAAATTTTTTTTTTCCAAAATTACAAAGTAGGCTCACTTAATGGATTTTTTTATGATCCAAGCTGTTTATGGGTTTCACCCTCTCTCAAGATGGGAGACGCCAAAAATTCCATCCAACAAGATGCCCATAATACCCGAAACGTGAATTGGACTGTGTTTTAAGACACCTGAAATAAAACAGTTTACATTTCAGCTGTTATAGGGACACTATAGAAATGGCAGTTGGATGAACCTTTGGTATCCTCCTATCTTGAAGGAAGGCTAATCAGATGAAGGGCTTGGATGAAAAAAATTTCATGAAAGGAACTCGCTTTATAATTATTTTCTTTTTGGGGTTCAGAGAGAGAGAGAGAGTTACTTGTACTTTCAGTACCCAAAATTCACATACATGGAAGAACACACTCAATGGACACAAATGATCACCCTCCCCATTTAAAAACTCAGGAGAAAACACCTAATGCTTCCGGTTACAACCATTTGAGGGCATCTCAGATACAAGCAGCAGCTAAAAACAATCTAGTGTTTCATTGGATCTTCTAGGGATGCCTTAAATTTTATTAGCTATTAAAGGTTAGCCTCAGTGCATAAAGCTCCCACCTATGGAAGGCTTGAGGGGAAGCAGATCACAAGGGTCTACAGTACACTACCTCGTCTTGTATTTTGAAACCATGACCTCAAGGTCCCACAATGACAATTTTATCATTGTGCAAGGCTATTTTATGAGCTATTCATAAAACATAATAACAGTGACTAGGATCCATTAAATGTTGTTGGATGCTCATTTATGTGCACTTTAGGGTCATGATTTGGACCTCTTATTTCCTGCACTCACTTTATAAAAAGAACGGATGCCTAAAGCAGAAAATGTGCATAATTTCATACTGCATTTCAATATTGATGCCTTTTGTCCATAGCTTGTTTTTAGATTCAAGCTATGCTGAATGAGTAATCTTCGACAATGAACCAATCTTATGGATCTGTCCATTTCCATTTCAAAACTAACATGGATGCCTTGATGATTTATCCTGTTCCATCTCCCTCTGCATTTCTTGACAGTGATGAGAATAGTTAGGATGAAAAATCTAAAAACAGTCACACCAGTCTTTTCATTAAGAGACTCCTTCTACATAGGCATACATACAAGGAAAGGTGGAGGAACCTTTCATACAGGGAAGTAGCCAACCATTACAAACCCCCCAGTCAAACTACAGATAGGTAGCCATAATATTATGCAGTCAAACTACGTAAAACAGAAGGTAACGGTAAGCTCGGTGAATATACACGTTACTACCAGTCAGTGATTTACAGATACATGTCATTGTGATTTACAGATCCATGTCATTGAAAATGTTGCCGTCGTCATCCCCGCTGAACATCTCATCTGCCAGGAAACCCTCAGCTGCCAAATTGCTGATCAACAAAAAGCCAACCAAACATAACTCTTTAAGTGATTGTCAAAATTTCAAGGATACAAAATCGCCTCGCAACAGATCCACGATATAACAATCCTTCCGGGACCAGGTATAGATTGCATAACAAAAATTTGACTCAAACAGCATCATGTCACTCACCTTAAACAGCAGCAGCGAAAACTGACAACACGCTTAAGCTTCCGATTGTAGAAGAAGAAATTGAATGACCATCTGCAAACACACATTTTTGAACCATACTGTAGCTACAGAGGAACAAAGACTTGAAATGGCAAGGGTCTTACATGGCTCCCTTCTCCAAAAAGGGATCTCCTTCAAAATCGGGATTATAGCTATAAATTTCACATTCTGCTAGGTTTACAACCTGCACCATCAGATACCATGAGTGAGATGAAGAACAGCTAATTGCTTCCACAACTGTAACACACAACTCAGACAATCACACAGACATAAATGTTAATACACTATGACGTGATATGTAACTGGTCAGAGTGCTCACCTCATCGATAGCTTTTGCTATGCACTCCAGAAGGGGAGAATCCCCATTAGCTATGGACCATTCCTGACATCAAATTCATATTACTTTGGAACACAGATGAAAGCTAACAGCTAAGTAGAGACAGATAGGATACCAAGGACCCTGGTTTGGTTGATTGAGATGTAGAAACCCTCAAAAGCACACCACATCTTCAGGCAATTTAATACCATAAACAACAAGCAAATGTAGCATACCCTAGCTGCTTCGAACATGTAGGTGTCAAATATCTGCTTGAAACTGTCCCATCCTTCCTCTCTAAAAAAATGGTGAGCTTGCAGAGCACTGATGAACCAACACATATTCACAAAGCACTGTTACATGAATACTGACAACATCGACGGTGTACCAAAGAAAGCGGTTTAGTCAAGTCTAAGAAGAAGACACTGACTGCACCAGCTATGGTCACTCATATAGGGAAATGGAGAGACTTGAACTCTCAGCTCCATTAGAGCAACAGTTCTTAGAACCGTCTGTCAAACCTTTTGACAACATTCCCGACCCTAGTAAGAGAGGACAAAAAGCGGGTTGCCATGCCGCCAACAAGCTGACATTGACATTACCCAAGATCCTCCTTTCCAGTGACTTTCATTTATTGCATTCATTGGAGTAGAGATACCTGAAGTCATAGTCTGGATACATGTGACTGAGTGTAAGAATCAGGTAAATCAATGTTTTTCGGCTGGAATAAACAAAGACAGAAAAAAATAAAAATAATCAGCTCCAAGAGTGTGGAATGACATAAACTTTCCTAAATGGATGTAGGCATTGTTGACCACCTTGATCTATTGGATAAGAAGTCTGTTGGCGATGAAGAGTCACTGTCTGAAGATTGTCCAAGATATTCAAGAATCTGGAAAAAAGACAGGTTTCCAAACGCTGCAATTAAGAAAATAAAATAGTGACATATAAACTGCATATGCACTATAAAACTCATAAAGAGGCGGAGCAAATAACTCCTATTAACTACTATTGGAATTATACTCTCCATCTAACTTCTGGTTCAAGTAGAACAGGGACAGATCATGCAAAGTATTATACTTCACAATTAGGTACAGAATCTTGGTAGTATAGCATGTATCTATGCACTTCAAGACCATGTGTTGTCAATCCACTAGAACTACCTAATGGGCCACCCAGTGAAGTGATAATTGTTCAGTTCAGAAGATCAAAAGGTTGAAAAGTTTTCAAAGATAAGTTTTTGCAGGAAGTTAAGCAAATTGCATGATTCAGTCACAAGTCTGACAGGAATATTGAGTAATGGACTCTAAAAACCCAAGAGAATCAAACAAAATATAAATCAGATACCGCATATGTTCAAAGATGAAAACAAGCAAATGAAAGTGAACAGATAAGACGAAATGCAAAAAACACCAGCAGAAACATTTTCCTGTGAACTCGTTCAAGAAACAACCTAGTTGACCAGCTTGAATCAGAGTTGACAATGTGTATTGATCACTAGCTTGGGCAAGGCAAAGAAGTTTCCAATTGAGTCTACAAGGAAGCACTTAGACTCAAACATGTACCCCCAAGGTAAAACAAACAGATTCAGATGAATAGAAGATTACCCTGGGAGACTCAAGAGAGTGTTAGAAGGGCAGCCCCAGTGCACGAAGCTTCTGCATATGCAGAGTCTGGGGAAGGGGCAAACCACGAGGGTCTATAGTATGCAGCTTACCTTGCATTTTTTCAAGAGGCTGTTTCCATGCCTTGAACCCATGAACTCAAGGTTACACGACGACAACTTTGCCATTGCACCAAGGCTTCCCTTTAGATTCAAGAGAGCGTTATATGGGAAAAAATCCCCAATTTCATGCATCCAGCTTTAATCCATCAGTTGCAGTTCAGATTATAACTCTGACGTGTGGTCTTATAAAGTCCATATGGACTTAGTCATATAGATCTCAGCCACAGTGAGGCAACTAAAAACACCACAGAAAGAGAAAAGACAGAAATTCTTGTTTCATCTTTATAAATATCCAACCTCTGAAATCAAGTGACATCAAGTCATTCAAAAACTAATATAACACAGTGCAAGAACCAATAGTAGGGAGCCTAAACCTTAATAGAGTCAGTGAACTGGAGAAAAATGACTGCTTCAAACATATTGACCAATACATAAACCAATGACAGCAATATTAAAGGAAGTTACATCTAGTGTCATTATCTAGCACATTACAAGTTAATTATCCATTTTTTATACAAAAACATCACTCAAAGTTTCTTGTTAGAATTCTTTAGTACTTTCCATTCTAACTTTCCAACGTTTCCTTACCTGTCATGGTTGTTTGAGTCCCAAGAAAACATTTAGCTTTGGTGGGCGCATATCATTTCAACAACTGATTCTGCTTTCAGATCTGCTCTAGTTAGCTTATGAACATAATTCCTCAACCTTGAAATAAAGAAATTTTCGTGCTTCCCACATGGTGAATGCATGAGAATAATAATCAGAATTTCAATTTGGAGCCTATGTTTACAAATCAATCATACTGGTAAATTAACAACAAGAGATGAAGGCCACCAAAGAAGCAGCAGCTTATAAAGAGAATAGAGAAGAAATGAGAACAGCGGAATAAAATGAAGATACAGAACACCGTAAATATATCCTTTTCACATTTACATATGTTTAGTGTACGGGACTTCTGGCAAAGCAAGGAGTATTTACCATCTTGCATGACCAATATGAACCAAAAAGAGCATTTGAAGAGTAGATGCAAAGTTTTACAAACTTTTAAGTTACCTCATGCTCCAAGCTGAGAGACAGTTTCCTATCTGGTCCTGTATGTTTGCCTAAATATACCAGGGAATCATTAGCGTATTACTTTATCAGACAGTACAAAGACATTAGATATAGTAGAGTAAATTTTGTGCTCACATGAGTAAGCTTCCAAGTTTCCTTTTAGGGTACATTCTCCCAGGTTGACATGGCTCAGGAAATAGTTTATGCTGCACAAAGTGGACAATCACCTCAGCATTAACTTTAAATTGATGCCATTCTGATAACAATAACAAATAAAAGATCACTTGCTAATGTAACCCTTAGCTAATTGTAGACTACCTGTCCAGGGGAGTGTATTCTAGAAACTTCATACTGAGTATCCCTCTGATACATAAAAGTTTCTAAATCCAGCTGTCTATCCTGTCAAAAGCATGTGATCAAGAAATGATAAAATTCAACTGAGACTATAAAAGTGGGACATTATATTGATAAATTTTAGCTAGCTAAACAATTAAACTGCAAGCAACTCATAATGGTAACTGGATCAGCTCCTTGTGAATTTCTAAGAGAACCCTCTTTATCAACTTGGATCAGTATGATGATTAAGGTCTCCCCTCATTGTTTCACCTTGCTCATTACTTCATATTTGGTGACATTTAGATCTGCTTGGATGTAAATTTATACAAAACTATAATTATTATGACAAAAGGTTACTTGAAGTATCCATAGGCCGGTTGTTCGGAAGAGCCTACTTAAATGAAAATACATAAATAAAATCTTTCAAATCTTATGCCCATATGACTTGTCACCAAGAACCACTAACTAAATAACCAAGGTCTAGAAGGTAGATACAACAGTCATTTTAATCATGTCTCATTGAAAAATATAAATTCAGCGCGACAAAGAAGTGTGACTGTTAATGTATGCATGCACCTAGAGGAGATGGATGCATCATCGGGGATGGATTCACCAATGCAACTTACTTCACTCTCAACAAAAGGGACATGTTCCCCACCTTATGATATGAGGTGATGCAGGAACCTAATTCATGATCAGCACCAGGTCTTGAACAGACATGTCAGAAGATTGGTGCAAAGAGGATATGGCCAGATGACAGGGGGTGTTTCAGAGATGAAGGCTACAAGGAAGGCAAGCAATGTCACATCCCTCATATATCTCAGGAAACATATGAACACAGAACTCAAGGAACAAGGATTTTGAATGTCTAGCAGAGACTCTGAGAGAGAAAGAGAGAGAGGAAGGAAGTAATTTGCTTTATTTTGTGTGGGTAGTGGAGGATATGAAGCCTTTCCATGGTGCCTGTGTGTGTTACATCCAAGAATTTCCATGCGCAGCCAAAAGCACATGGTTTTCTATGATAGAAGACGTTCACTTTCTCATACCAGATAGGCCATACCCCCAGAACTGTTGTCCATTGAATTACTTATTAAGTTCAAGACAATAGTAATCAAATATTAACTTGTTAGAAAATTATAATTGTCTAAACATGAGGACCTGATCCTATACCATTTTACATGGGTCTATCAGATGAACTATATCGATCTCCAAAATCTGGACCCTTATGGTCACACATAAAAATCTTTGGATTAACATGTGCAAACACCAGAGAATTTCTCACTGCCACAATGGAAGCAGAAGTGCTTTAGGAATCAGGAATTTTACAACTGCTATATTGCAAATAGATCTGGAAACATTCATGATTAATGTGGGATATTCAAAAATGCCACTTCGGTAATCCAAATTCCAAGCATATAAATTCCAGAACTCAAGTGAGTACTTCCAAAAAAAAGGGCAGCCCCTGTGCACAAAGCTCCCGCCTATGCGGGATCCAGGGAAGGGGCGGACCACAGTACACTGTATCCTTCTCTAACAAAAAAATCATCATCAAAGCCTTATCCCAATTAGGAGTCGGCAAAAGAAAAGATTTTGAGGAAAATGTCCAGCAAAAGGAATACATGATTATAAAATGTATTTTGTTACTCCATCTACCTTGTGATATGTGGATATTAGCAAGAGAATCAATTTAGACACACACTACTCCAATTAACTTATGATGTGCAGATATTAGTGAGAGAATTAATTTATACACACATACATGCATGCATAGAGAGACGGGGGGATAACAAGAGATCGCCTACGTTCATAACTACAGAGTTTGAATTCAGGATTAAGACGCAAGGCAAAATTTTGTGATATGCGAGATACAATTTGGAACAAAGTCAAGGAAAGGCAATGGCATCAACAAGAATCAAAGAACCAAAGAGAATCAAACCAAATAATTAGGTTTTGCTCCTTCAATTAGAAATCATGGTCAGATGCAATTCTTTGTCAATAGAACCAAACTAAATTTTGTTTGGTTCCAATTTCATTCCAAAAGAATTGTACCTAAACTGAAAACCAAATCATTAAACTATAGTACCCTTGTTAATCTGTATTTACCTTTAGACTAATTAAGGATATAAAACATCAACGACCCTCTTTTTACTCTTTGCCTATCTGTGTTGTTGATTTTTGTTCTGCATATTAACTAGTTAAAATGATGAAACTCATGTAGTTTGTTGCCTTACAAGAGTGCTAGCATAAGGTGACAAAGCATGCAGAACTAGATTGTTATCCTCATGATTCACTAAATAAAGGTTCTTCACAACTCAGAACCTTTTATTCTGGTCTTTTTATGCCTAAATTTAAAGGTTGGACATTCTTTTTCTATCCTAACCCATAATAGTAGTTTGATTGCTGAGATTGGCGACTTACTTTCATTATATTTTATGTACCATGCTTTGATGAATGATGGCACTACTTAATTTGTTTATACTTCCTTAATTGACTGATGGTTGTTATGGAAAATTGTAACTTGTCTTTGTTGATACGGTCAAAGTATGAGTTTCCAGGACCATGTACAGTTAAGGAACTAAAGTTCAACTTTTCAAGTGTTCATTCTTTATACTGGTCAGTGATTGTGCAAGAATAATATATTATCTCAAATAACCATAGGCAAAAACAAGGAACATATTACGTGAGTATGCCTGAGATGCATACAGGTTTTTGAATAATTATCATAGACAAAGATACATTTTGTTTGGCATGTGATACTTTGAATGAGTTCATAGGAGCAACCTACATTTTTGTTGTACTAGTTGTTACCATGACCGCTTTTACTTAACTTTAAGAAACATTCTAGAATTAGTTTAGGATGCAAGACCAACGAGGACTAAAGAGCCAAAACCGAACAGCTTGATTGTGGTCCTTCAAGCTAGAACCAAACTCTAGAATAGTCTGGTCCCAATCCTACTAAATTTTCTATGGTACAATTTTGGGTGAAACTGAACCGGAGCCAGACAGTTGACACACCTAAAAAGCAGTACAAGGATGTGAATTCAATCTCTAATTACATCTGTAACTCGGTTTACATATACTAATGAAGAATTTCACATATTATTCTTTAAATTTGAGTTCAATTTCATAAGTTTATGCTTATTTTAAGAAATCTGCATTATAGTCCCGTTTTATTGAAGTAAAAATTGGAGATGAAAATTTTAGATCTTTCTTGAAAAAGAAAAAATCATTTGGAGAATTCTATAACTACGCCTGTGTGTACCTCTATCCTAGTTTAACCAAACCCACCCAGAAAAATAAAAGAAAGCACAATGTTTTCGGACTTCTACACAGGATATACAAAAAGTTCCACCTTTTCACCACAAAAGAGATATGAAATCTCGCGCCGTTCAACTCAAATAAAGCAATATGAAATTTTCACAAAAAGTGATCAGGATCCGCTGCTCTTAATTTATTAGGACCCAAAAATTCAAATACAGAATTCGCATGAGGAAAAATAACAGAACTGACGATAACAAAAATAAAACAGAAAAACAAAGGTAATAGAACACGAAAATCAGAGAGGGGAAACAAAGATCCAAATCATAACATCAAACAAAAGCATTATCAACCATGAATGTTCAAGGAAGAACGAGATTCATACCAAAGGCCGATCCGCTAGAGCTCCACGATTCACAGCAGAATCGAAACCGCAACTAGAATTTCTCCTGATTCTTAGAATGGATTTCGAGAGAACCCGAGCGATAATTAGGATTAGGGTTTGAGAAAGCGAGCGACAGAGCAAATGGAGAGGAATAGCCGAATCTAGAGAAGTGTCGGATCAGAGAAAGGGAACGCGGTAAAAGAAATGTATGGAACGTTCCTCAAAAGACTTTTGACCGAAGAAGATAAGAACGAACGTTCAAATTTGAGGTAGAAAGTTATCATCGAGCGCGAGCACATCCAGGTTCTCGTGCTCTCCCAATCCTAAGGCTAAACCCCTCCCCCTTCATCGATCCAAACCGTTCATCCGATCTCTTCCAAAATTCAGGTGGCTCCTTTCTTTATACCACCTTTCTTGCCACATGCACCTACGTTCGTGTTACTAAATGTGCATTTCTTCATACGGTCGACTCCTCCGGAAGCGCAGATATCAGATTAAGGGATCGGACCGATTAAACGTCGGGCCGATCATGTACGAGTGGGATGTGACATGAAACTTACCCTGTAGTCGCGTTCCCTGATAGCATTCCTACTTAATTAAATTACTTATCAGGCGTCCCATCCGCTGGGATAGACCGTAGCAACACCCTAACGGGGGGCAACACTCTTGCTTTTGTACGATAGTCCTGCATGCATAGATCCAGACCGTCCATCTGACTCACACCTGAAATCGTGATTGTATCTTGCTGGTTCGAAGCACTACATAATCAACGGTATGCATTCAATGATTAAAATACAATTTAAATTATTTGAGTCACCAGGTATCCGAAGTTCGAGGAGTCAGATTAACAGCATATATCAATGGCTTGTAAAGCCAGCCACGTGAAAGTGGACGAGTTGCACTGTCATTGGGTGGTGTCGCGATCTATACAGTATGCCGCGATTTCTTTATTTCTTTAATTAGAAGAAGGCGGGTTGGTGAACCTACCAGCTCCCAGTTTTTGCCTTAAAAGGCTTTTAGGCATGAAAATAATATCTTGAAAAATATAAAGTAAGGTTGAATATTATAGGCCTTTGTAGTTTGACCCTTTTCTAAGTTTTGCATAGCAAAAGCTTCATGCACCGAATCTACCCTTTATTTTGTTTAAAGAAAGATAGAGGAAAGTGAAGAGATAGAAACTATGAGGAGAATTGCCAAACTTTTCATCCAGTGCTCTCACTCTCACATGGTGGGTCTCACCTTTGTTGATCAAGCCCGCTCATATCATTACTAGGAATCATCACATTGATTGGATGATGGTCTATTTTGGTTGATCATATTAGTCAATCTGATTTCCTTATGAATCAAAGGCAGAGCAATAACTATTCCTTTTTCTTTTGATGAAACAACTTCTAAATGATGTATTGTTTGTTGGCAAATCAGGGACCGTTCTTTAATCAGTTAATTTAGGCAGTGATATATGCCTCCCTTAATTTTCCTCTTGCTTCTTTTAATAAATGATACAAATTGTCATAATTTCATATGGGTTCAGAAGGTCTATACAATTGGCAATATTTTCTATGGCCTAATAGATCATGTTTTAAAATTCTCACTCGTTGGATGATCCCAGACTCTATTTTCTTAAGTTGAAAAACAAAAGGTAAAAAGTGTTACCATCTATTTTTCAACTGGAATAGTAATTGATAGGATCATCTAATGGATTAAAATTTCAAAGCAGAGTCCGTAGAAGACAAAGGCAACATTATAAACCGTTTGGATCTTTATAAATCTAATCTCACATGAATATATAGATATTCATATTACTGTATAGTTGTCCATGACAATTGTTGAAACTGCACCTTTTTTGAGCACCAAATTCAATCAATCCCATCAAGAGCGGTCAAATATATGGATAAAGGCCTATTTTAGCTTTCTCTATTTTCGGTCGTTGAATTTAGAACATTGTTTATCCAAAAGAATCTTGGAAAGAGTCAGCACTATAAAGCATCTATAAGAAGTTACACTTTATTTTCTGGTGGAATGTCATTTCTTTTAAGAGATCTAAGCCATTCATCTTGTTTGACATTCCATAATTAGAGAACCCACGAAAAATCGAATTAGTTGGATGATTCTAACCTCATTTTTAGTATTTAGAAAAAAAAAAAAAAAAATAGTGGTTGTGATTTCAAGTGCACCAAGATAGGCTACATACATCCAATGGTTGTGAACTCTAGTGTGCAACCTATCCAAGTCATTGTAAATAAGATGAGAGGATTAGATCTTCCAAAAAAAAAAAATGATGCACCATCACAAAATCAAGCTATAAATACTCTTACTAACCATGACCAGGATTAGAGTTCCCTTAGATGCTAGAATCATCCAATTCAGTTGCTTTCTAAGCAAATATAAATCCAAGGCTAGAGAAATAAGATGGATGGGTTGAAGTTCGAACCCTTTCATACAAAAGTGCAGGCTCCATGGTTTGTTGTCAATGGGTTTGGGGCCAGCAAGACGCTTAGAGATGGTATTTACCCACTCTAGTAGGTATTTTCAGCAGAGAAAGGAAAAGAGGATGTTAATATAATATAAATTTCTATACAGCTTAAATAAGGAGAAAGGGTTCCAATGTCAATATATAGCCTTTTCTTCAAAAACTAAGGAAAAAAGTGCCCTTATCAAATGCCTTAGAATTTTTCTAGGGCGCCAAAGAAAGTAAAAGGTGCCCTACAACCATGTACCAATGGGTAAAAAAAGAAGGCAAGAAATAGAAGTTTATCGCTAAAAAGGCTGGAGGGCACAGGCCGGGGCAGCCCAATGTGAGCTCCTGCCTATGCAGGGTCCAGGGAAGAGGTGGACCATGAATTAGAATAAGAAAAGAGGAAGAAGGGAGAAATCATGGTCCATGTGCATTATTTTTGGTGAATTAGTGTTGCAATTGTTTTTGAAGTTGAAAGGGGACTATGGTCGCACATTGATTCTATTGAGAGAATGGGAGAGGAAAGTACCCTAAATAAGGGCTTGCCACTCATCACTTTGAGATAACACAGAGAGTTTCTCCTAATTCTAGGCTTATGGGGGTACATGTTTTTGTGGGATTGCTTGGGTGCTTGTGTGTGCATATAGTTGCACATGCATGTTATTTGAGTCTGCCATCTTTGGAATAAGTGCAGTAATCCAACTAGGTAGGTCCATTTGCCTTTAAAGTTATTTTGTATTCCTAAGTTGTTTAGGGAACTAGAGAAGTGTTTATTTCATATTACTCTTTTTTTCCTCTTAGAAACCACTCTTATGGGTCTTATTGGGCCTTCTTCTTGATTTAAGAAGTAGAGAAGGTCCCCTGAGTTGATTACTCTTCTTTCCTTTCTTTACGAACACTTGTTCTCTTTCTTATGGATTCTGTTATCCTTGAAATTCAAAGCTTCTAGTGCTTTTCTCTGCAATTTTGAGGTTTGTTGGTTACCCTAAACAGGGAAACTTTAGCTTCATGAATGGATTAGTTATTTAAAGAGATTTGATTATCTTTCTTCCTTCGGACTTGATGAAGGCTAAGAATGATACATTTGTTATTTTAAAGAGATATATTTATTATTTATGATTATTGAAGTCATTCATTACTGAAGATAAAAATATGGAGCAATTTTGATCGTGAAAATGAATTGAGGTACAAATTAAGTCTGTCTTGGTTTCCTGCAAAATGAGCTTTGGCACAACGGTAGAGTTGTCATTGTATGACCTAGAGGTCATAAGTTTGAGGCATGGAAATAACTTCTTGCAAAAATGCAAGGTAAGATTATGTACAATAGACCCTTGTAGTCTACCCCTTCCCAAGACCTTGCATATATGGGAGCTTTATGCACTAGCTTCAGTTTCTTAATTTCCCATTGATAGAGTTGTTGTGTTCTTGCATAATTTGGAGGCTTCAACTATCTTCAAGGAGTGTATTTTCTCTCATGCCTCTAAGCTAAGATTCATTCAAATCGGTTTCTACAAGATTTCTAGCATTTTAGTACTCTGGCCAATACATTAAAATTGGCCCCATGATATTCTAGCATTTCATCATTATTTACCGGTATTTGACCAAATTCAAAATCATGATCTTGTTATGTCATTTTTTTCAACCAACATATAAAAATATTGATATATCGGAAGGTATAGTAAGGCATTAACAAGAATGATTTATACTATAAGTAAAGAGTGCCAGGAATGTATGCCTTCGTAGACCCATAATTGTATTTTATTAATTCATCCAGTATTTGAGTAATGAATAATATTCATTATAAGGTCAGTTCTAAAATAAAATAATTATTGTTATAGTTAATTGTTAGTCATGAGATGATAATTGAATATTTATAAAACATTATAGGAATTTAACACCGAGGCGATGGATATTCATAGGACATTGAGAAATGAAATTCTAGAGCATTGTAGATCTAACAATATGTTGAAGTGGGAATCTAGATGAACACTTGTTAAATATGATGTTGCCAATAAGATTGGAAATAATCGTGCTCAATTATCTAGCTAGAGACTCCAGGCATACATAATGGTGCATAGAAATATATTTATATACAGGGCATGATCTTCATATGTTAGAATATTTGGTGAACATGGTTCAAGAAATGTTTTAGACATATCGCAACCACTCACTCCCTTTGACACGAGTGGTTCATAACTAAAAATAGGTGTGGTATTTATTCTTGAGGTATCAAGAGGTGGAATCTATCTATAGGCGATATATGAATACCTTGGGATAGTTATTAGACTCATTGAGAGCATGTGACAATCAATATAAGACCCACACTACCATGGGAAAAGATATTCATGTATGGGTCATTAAACAATTGATTTCAAGAATTCATATATAGTATTTGATAAAAGATTTTATCAAATTGATTTTGTAGAGTCACTAATGATTGATAGGGTCTACATGAGCTTGTGTATTTGGGGCATCCAGTAAAAGTAATTCATATGCCTCACATGGATACATAAGTAAATATAAAAATGTGAAAGGGCAATTTTGTAAAATAACTAAAAAAAAGTAATGCAAGGTTAAGATAATAATTTTCTTAATAAGCAGCCTATGTAATATAATTAGTGGTGGAATACTTAATTATATTATTAAATCTCTTAACATTAACTATGACATCATTAGTGAGGCCGACATATGTGTCACCTCTTTAAGGGTCTGGTGATTATTTGAGTGTAACTTGGAAAGTCATAGCTTGATTCAGGTTGCTATATTTGAAGCTATGATGGTTAGAACCCACTTAGCTAGATATTAGCAAGTCAATACATTATTCACAGTTGGGAAATAAAGAAATCACACCTTAACTTGTTGTAGCTTGAATTACAAAGTCATATGAAGAGAAGAGAGCAAAGGCATTTTCAAATTTGAGTTAGACTCAAATTTGAAAAGTGTTACAATGAGTTTCTAATTTAGAAACTTGCATATATAACTACACCCATGGTGGCAAAACCTTAGAGCCACTCCAAAGAAAGTCTAGAGCAGGGCTAAGGTTTGTCCAAAGTGAAATAATGTACTGTCACGACCCGAGTTTTCATAACACTTTTTAAATTCAAAAGACTTTAACTTAGCGAGATTGATCTCTAATAAAATTATTTTTTTAAAGAGTAAACAATAGCGGAAGAATCTTTTCTTTTAAATTCACTTTGAAATCAAACCCGAGTGTCATTTTTCTTTCTCAAAAACAGGGATTCTTGATGAAATGAGTGCTTATTTCTATTGAAAATTCGACAGAGTTTTCTTTGTTTTTTGGATATATAACATTTAATGTATGTCATTGCGAAGTACTTGATAAACATTCATTGACATTTTGAAACATAAATGGAGACTATCTTCTTTTCATAATCTAACAAAATAAAAACAATTTATATCAATAAAACACACTCAGAATCTCCACAGCATAGCCTAGTCACATAAGTCTTCTAATTCCCATTATTACATACAATGCAATCTCTTTCTCATTGGATACCACAACTTTAATTTAAAAACTAATTCTTGCTTGTCCTTTTCCAAAGTTCTTGCTAGCACGCAAATAGCTCTTATTCCTTATGAGTCTTCTGTTCTAAAATAATATCAACATACGAGACCTGCTACAATTCTCTATATTTGAGGTATTGCAAATCAAAGCAATGCCTTAGCAAGCAATCTCTTGTGTAGGTGAAATAAGATGCAATTATATATAAAGAATTTATATTTTACCCTATAGATCAATGGTTCATATTGCATCATGCAAAACTTCAGACATCTATAATGCATAATATAGGAAAATTATTATTTGAACAAATCGATATCAACCTGAGCATTATGGCATGCAAGGCATGAAAATGTATGAATACACATACATCAAAGTAACAAAAGTATGTGTCCACAGAACAACATAATGCATGTCATGATCTAGGAATGCCTTGCACAATCAAAACCTACGAGTGCCTCAACTACACTCATGGCGATGGTAATGAGTACTCATTCCAACCGTTGGTCCCTCACTTGCAGCCCACATCAGTCTATTTCTTGACAGAAGCCTGTTAGCCAAAACTACCAGCCCGCCCTCAAATCGATACAATCCGACCTTGGGTCCCTCACACACAACCCGCATCAATCTATTTCCAGACGGTAGCCTGTTAGCCAAAATTATCGACCTGCCCTCAAATTGGTACAAGACCTTACTTACCCTGCTTCACCCAATGGTCTCAATTAAGGTCCATGATAAGGTGTAATCCATCACATATCAAAATATGGATAATCATGTAATCAAATGTCATGATATCAAACATGAAGTACTAAAGGCATTTCAATAAATCACAATAACGCATGAAATACATTCCTCAAGATTTCAAATAACAAGTCATAAATAAACAATGAACTGAAGTATCATAATATAAAATATGTGCTTCAACATGAGCAGTTTAAACATGATTCAATTTTAACATGCACATTCATCTTATTTTTTGCATAATTAAAAATACTTGTTTCAGTACTTGAAATTCATATATAAATACATATATAGAAAAAATCTTAGCAATCTTAATTCGACCTACCACAATAGAGATTTTCAGGTTCTCTGAGACAAATAATCTATTTAGTTTGCATACGCGCTCCCAATCAGTCACACCTTTGCAGCAATACAAACACATATTCAGTTATACAATTCCAAGACTTCTCTTGGCTTTTCTAATATGAAAGCTCCCTCTAAGTTAGTCCCTGGCACTAGTCATCACAAGGAAAAGTGATAGTGCTTATTTCTATGCTCAAGACGTGTCATTAGCTATTGGTTGGTAACTAATTGAATGACAACTAGTTACTGGATTTCCAATCCACGTCATTGGCCCTAGATTGGTTATCCACCATTCATCTTACGTAACTGTAGGTTGTTTTCATTGTTCAGTGGTCTCATCTTAAAATTTTCCAAGTATATTAACTTATTAAAGGTTAGGGTACACTATGGTAGCGTCTGATCATCAATTAGAAGTATTAGGTCCGTATTACTCTACTGTTCCATCGGACGGTATAGATTTCTCGATAAATTTTAGTCCAGATTCTTCAATTCATGCCATGTACTAGCAATTCAATACTCTAAGACTCATCCGTGGTGTCTGATCATAATTCTAACTTAGATCGACAATCTCAATCAATTTCAAGCTTTATCAAGTGCTTGCGTACCCTATCGTAGGTTTAGATATAAAAAAATGGACGGTTCAATCATCTTTAAACTTAGATCTAGCATAAAACTATACGAATCTAGCCAAAAATAAAAAATCAATGGTTGGGTTTTGTAAATCTTACCTCCTAAGAGTGTTTTCGTGTGTTTTCCACCATTGGACTTGCTGGATTGCTAACTATTTGCTTAGAACCTTTAAATCTCTTTGTACACACTGTTTTCACTCCAATCAATGGTCTAGACCATCTTGGAATCCCCAACAATCTTAGGGGTTTTGTTCGTCTCACCGTGTTGGACTAAATGATGGGCTCAGATTGATGATCCGAGGGGTCATCTTCTCCGGTGACGACTTGGAAATCCAGCAAACCTGAAACCCCTTTTTTTCTTCTCTGACGTTGGTGTGGGTGGGGTTTCCAGCATGCAAATCAGAGCTCCCACCCTCTTCTCTCCTCCCTTCTCTTCTCTTCTCTTTCTTTTTCCTTCTTCTCCTCTCTCATTCCCTCCCATTCGTCGGTTTGTTCATTCAATTAAGTGTGGGGGGGGGGGGGGGGGGGATTTGACCCCCTCCTTTAATAATGTTTTAATCTCTTTCTTTTTTTCCTGGGATGTTGTAGCTTGAATTACAAAGTCATATGAAGAGAATAAAGCAAAGGAATTTTCAAATTTGAGTTAGAGTCAAATTTGAAAAGTGTTACAAGGAGTTTCTAATTTAGAAACTTACATATATAACTTCACAACCTAAACAAGGTGCCCCATCCATGGTGGGAAAACCCTGGAGCCACTCCAAAGAAGGTCTAGAGTAGGGCTGACGTTTGTCCAAAGTGAAAAGATGTACACTCAAAAGTAGAAGATTTGGAGTTTGGAGAAGCTTCTGATCAAAATCAAAGAGGATCAACAAGATCTTTCATAGTTTTGGGAGTTGAGTTAGTGACCCAATAATCTCTACCTAATCTGGGGTTCTTATGTTATGATGATCTTGGATGGAGAAAATTAAAATTGATCAGAAAAAATTTATTTTTGACTAAAGGGCTTTGACATTTTGCTAAGGCTTGACAAAGAAGACAGTCATGCTAGATCATTAAGTGAAAAATGGACTTCTTTATCTTAAAAGTACTCATAAAACAAAACAAAAAAAATTCATTTACAAAATAGAGGGGTTATTTTGAATTAAAAGAGATAGACCAAGATTAGCAATATGTGCTCTTAATTATGAAGGGAGACTACTTATTTTTATTGTTGGAAAGGTCTGCCTTCAAAGCCATCATATGACATTTACAATAATTTTACATTGATTATTTCAATGAATAAATTCATTTTATATAATCACAATATGCTAATTCTAAAAATTGGGGTACTAAAAATAGAAGTCAATCATATAATGATAATACATTTATAGGTAGTTATGAGATCACATTTTGGTTGAAAATTATAATCAAAGAGAAATGAAAATTTACTCCTTTGTAAATAGATCTAAAGTCAAATGGGATGTTACCATAAGATAAAGATGATCAATTCTTAGGTCATCTAATGTAGAAACCTTGAACATATAAAGTGTGTGAAAGTGTTTCACATATAAGACGTTACTTACTTGTCTAGAACATAAAGTACTCAAAGCATTACTCGATAAACATTACCATAACCACTCTTGGATTTAGGGAATCCATATTTCTAATGAGATCTGACAATTTTCTTTTATGTATTTAATGATGAAACCTATTCAAGATTGATTGCAAGTGCACTATGACATTTACAAACTCATAAATGATATAAGATGACCCACATGGAAGAGATTCATTACTTGTCATCTTATAAATAAACTTGGTAAAATCTAAGGCCCTAGTGATGTTTGATAAAATATTTATCAAATTGATTTTGTATATATACTTAAGATCCAACCTAAAAGCTTAAAGTGATAGCAAGTGGGGCAATAATAGTTGTATATCTAATGTATCCATCCACTGGAAGGCCATTTTGGGCTTTTGGACGTAGATTTAATAAATGGGAGGTTTTAGGACTTGAACTCATGACTTCTTGATTAATAAAGCTCCATAACATGTTAGATTGATTACCATTCGACCAAAAAGCTTAAGCTGATACAAAGTTGCTAACAATAGTGTATGTCTAACACATCCCATCATGTGGAACACACTTTTGGGTTATTGCACATTGATTTACTAAATAGGATGTCTTGGGATTCAAACTTAGATATTTTCAAAAGTCAATTTTGAAAAAAAAAAATTTGTAGTTCATTAAGATGGTGTCTGTGACACCCCGGGTTTTTATAAACTTTTCCTCATAAATATAAAAATAATAATACGTTTTAAGAAAAATAGACGGGATCCCTAAAAATTAAAATTTTAAATTATAGAACTTTTAGCGTAGCTTTAAAAAGAATTGATTGAAAGAAAAAACCTCGGGGTCAACCACATTCGAAAACTACAATCATAAATGGTATTAAAACCTTGATACTATGAGCATGCTCAATCCAAAACCACAATAAATACACGGTTTAATTAAATATGATAATAAATCAGGTCAAATGTCACCAGGTTCCATCCATAATCACCACAATATTTTCATCTAAACTTTAACATCCTTCATACAATAATATGAGTCCAATCTATAAAAATATCTCCACATCTAAGAAAGTCTCAAAAGTCTAGTCCAAGAAACATACTCTAATATATGTTCGAATAAGAAAATAAAATGGAATGTCTTCAAGTCTCCTTCCAAATCCCCGCTACTCCGCCTTCTTTTCATAAAGGAAGCATACTCAATACATGTCAAACAACTGAATGCTTGCAATTACAACTTTTACAAAACAGATGTCGAGTTAAATCAGTATAGCATGCAAGGTCTAATCAAAATACAAGGTAAGTACATCAAAACCATATTAGTATATATCCATGGGATAATATACATGCAATCATGGATAACAAAACACTGTATCAAAACTATACCAAAATGCTCCAATATACTCAATCACTGGTGATGTGTACTCATACTAATTTTGGTCCCTCTTGTGCAGCCCGCATCAGCCCCCAGAGTCTCTCACGGCCTAGGCCCGGCTTGCCCCAGTTCACATAACATATAAAAGCCATATGAACATGCACAATAACTATATGGGTTACTATGCTGCAGTGGCAACCCCATCAAGATCTGAACCACTGCTGCTCCCTGTCGACACCAAACGAGAGACTTTCTCCATCCCCATGAGAAGGAATGGACCCGTAGGGGGACTACCCATGATACCAACCCTACGTACCTGGCCCTGTATCACTCTAGGGCGGTGTCTAATCATCATCATCATCACAAAATCAGAGGGCGGGTGGCCAACCCTACAACCCTTATAGCATAGTACGTACCGGGTGAAAGCACCCGTCATAAATCATCGACAAGATATAAATCTTATAAACCATTTAAATGCGCTATAAATAATCCCAATAACACAATGAAAGCCCAACATACATTGTTATTATCAAATTGAAAAGTCATGTTACAACACGAAAATAAGGATCTAATTATGTGCATGAGAAGACATAAAACCCGTGTCTCAAAGATTTAAAAATCCACTCATGGTTACTGAAATCATGAAATAATTGAATGAAATCTCCTACCTTAGTAAATGCAGTGCTCAAATCAAGCGCGTGGAAGTATCACGTTGCACACCTGTTACATTATAAATCTTCCATCGTTTGGCAATTCAATAATGTTTAACCCTCTAATCCCCTAGATCATCTCACATTTGATGTATACCATCAAGATCTAAGGCTTGATCATCCATTGATCAGCCTGATTGAGATTATCTCACAACATTCAGTGGTTTAATGTAATGAACCCAATTTTTGTAATATTAAAATCCCATGAAAAGTTCAGTTTTAAAGATAAGGGCATTTTGGTCATTTCACTAGTTTGCTTGACTAAACCCAAAAACTTGGTCCTAAAAATGGTACCATTAGATGCGTCTCGGAAAAAGGAATCCAACAAGACCAAAATCACCCAAAACGGAGTTAAAATGAGCAAGATATGGCCCTTTGAAGTTTAGGAGCAAAACTATAAATTTTACAAAAACGACTTAACCTGAAAAACGCAGGGGCCCGTTTTGATACGGGCACCCCGTTGTCTTCAACCTCTAGAGGGTTCTAGAACGGCGGTGATTGGAGGAGAAATCACTGTCATTCTAGAGGTTTCTCCACTGCCATTCAAAGGCGGTGAGAGCCCCCTCCAGAACCCTCTCTTAGCTCTATAAATAGAGCTCTTGGGTGCCTCTAATGGTAGCCCAAAACATTGGAGAAAACCCATCGTGGACCAGTGACCTAGAGGGGAAAACAAGGAGAAAAACCCAGCAACGAGCCAGGTATGTCCGAGATCGCTCAAAACCCATCTCCCCCATAGTTCCAAGGTCAATTTTCCTAAGTTTTTACATGAAAAACCATGCAAAACGGAGCCCAGGAGAGCCACCAAGGACCTAGGGACGTTCCTTGGGCCGCACTGGTTCAACAGGGGTCGAACCAGGGTGTCCTGAGGACGCCCCGGTCCCCCAGACAACGGAACGTTCAAGTCTGAATGTTCCACGTCGTCTCCGTTTGAAAAACCAAACGGGCGCGTCCAGGGATGCGCCCGCTAAAGAGGAAAATGGGCGGAATGCACCGCGCGTCTGCAGACGCGCCTGCTGAGGCGCACACCGCAGACGCGCAGCGCGCTAGCAGCGCGTTGACTTTTGGTTATTTAAGGAAGCTGGGGCGCACGTCGCAGACGCGCAGCGCCCTAGCATTCCGTCTTTTTGTCTTTAAGACTCTATGTACATACAACACTAAAATGCTTATAACTTGAGATCTAGAGCTCCGATTGAGGTGCCGCAAAAGGTGTTGTGTCCGTGACGATGACACGGACACATCCAAACTATAAAATCCCTGATCAAGACCCAATCAAAGGTGGGCATGACCCTTAGAATAGGATGGTGGCACGTGGCCACTAGAACGTTGGGAAACTGAGGATACCAAGGCCCAATTAGGACCTTAGGACACCCATAGGCATAGGGATGGACCCCTAATGCCTAAGTAAAAAGACCAATTGCTCTAAAACCTATAAAAGATAGGTCAAACTAACCTTGATTCCCCAAACCATGATAAGGAGCGTCCGAGGATAAAAGGGTTAGCGCGATCTAGCCAGGTAGGTGCTCTATCACTATTAAATTCTTTTAAAAGAACTATTATTGTTTGAGAACATATGTTTTAAATATATGACTTGATTTGCATGACTTAATTCAGCATGCATGATAAATGCTTTGTACATAGCCATGTTTTGTAAATGATTGCATATACATTATGCACATATGTGTTTTGCAAACAAGTGTATACATTGCATGATTTAAGTACTTGCAAAGATTGCATATCCTTGAGGGTTGCCAAAAGACGCTGGAGTGCCGAGGGCCAGGCAGTTGAGAGAGACCCAAAGAGGACAGGTTTTGAAAAGAGGTTTTGGCTTATTTGATCTTATGTGATTTGGGCTAGAAAGCCCGTGGGTGCTATGCTGAGGGGTCTGGGTTGGCCACCCGGCCTCTACCACTATTAGGTGGATGGGTACCACGCCCAAAAAGAGGCAAGTCCCTACGTCGATTGCATGTGGTACAGGAGGCTATCACTGGTGTCACGGCACTGGGTCGACGTGTCATAGGCCCCGTGGAGGCTATGACCGAGTGTCCTCAAGTACCCGGGGACCACACGGCGAGGAAGTCGTGGGCATAGTGGACCCTATGGTTTGATGATTTATGTGCATTGCATATGGCATGATATGAGGTTGGTCAACCATACCATACTAGAGATCCATGAGTTGGGTTCCATGAAGCATTTTATGCATATCATAATGCTATACTTTCGATTTTAGATTATATGATCCTTTAAGTCGTTAGTATTTCAATTTGACAATGGATTTTTATATCGATATTAAACTTGAGTATTTAGACATGCACATGTTTTGAAAAGAGCATATGATTTTAAAACATCACATGCATTATAAAACTAGTAGTGATAGACTCCTACTGAGTATAGTATATACTCACCCTATCCTTAACATTTTTCAGGATAATTCCATCTACGAGTAGAGGACATCTATATTAGTGCTACAAACAAGTAAATCAAAAAGAGAACAATCATACATGTAAGTAAACTCTCTACCCTTTGGACATGTATTTATATTTAATTACAGTTGGGCTGTGTATTGTGACTGGATAAACCTAGGGAAAAACATTTATGATTTCTGAAGTTTTTTCAAAAACCACTTTGGTTGTTGTGAAGGCAAATGACACTCGGGATTTTCAAAATGAGTTTAAAACTAAAAGGTTTTCCGCTGCATTGCATGGTTTCTATGAAATGGTTTTCAAATAGGGATGCATCCCGCCTTAGAAAATTAGGTATTGTATTTAAAAATGCATGAGAAAACCCGGGTCGTTACATTTAACTCTTAAAAAGAAATTCATAGCTAGCTTTTCAAGTCAAATTTAGGTCCGCGCCGTCGATACGGTTGCAACGCCTCTTTCGGATCGTAATTTAGACCTCTGTAGCTCCTAAAAATCAAGTTTTTATAAATTGATGGGTCAAAGGACCATAAAAAAATTAATCCAAAAATCATGCGTCGCACGTGCGCGCGTGCATCGATTTTGTGCGAGTGCGTGCATGGATGCGCTACGCGTGTATGCACCCTGTCTTCCTGTGGGCGCATGCACACATGCGTTCTGCGTGCGTCGACTTTGTGCAGCGCGTGCGTCGTCTCGTGTGTGTGCGTGTACCGAAATGTGCACGGGCGTTCGTTGGAGTGTTATGCGCGCGTGTACATCTGGCGTGCGTTAGTGCGCTGCCCGCGTGGCGCGTGGTGCCACGTGTAGCCTGCGTGGGACGCGTGGCGTGCGGGTGCTGCGCGTGTGACGTTGTGCGTCAGGCGCGTGGCGTCTGCATGCGTGGCACTTACGTGGTGTCTACGTGGCGTGCGACAGGGGGGTGACACGTGTCACCAACGGTTGCCGTCGCCGGAGAAGACGACCGGACTCCAGTTGCTGCCGGCGACGCTCAGGTGTCCAAATGGTGTGATTTTTGCACCGTTTCACTCAGTTTTTAACGTATATTCCATTTTCAAGCACCTTTTCAACCAACTCTGTCATTTTCTAATGTTTTTACATGATTTTTGTCACGTCCCTAAAATTTCTCTTTCTACTGTTTTATGAGTTTTCTAGCATCCCCAGCCGTCCGATCACTATGAAAATTCATGGGATTGTTTTTCATATTACAACGCACTAACGCCTACTCATTCACCAGAAAACAGCAATCCACACTATTTTTCGGCGTTAAAACAACAGAAACTATAGGAAAAACAAGGGAAATGGTGGAGGGTGGCCTACCGTGGTTAAATCGCCAATGCGTGCGCCTGTTAGGGGAGTTCCACATCGTTGCCCTGCATCGTCAACACGGAATCCGAGGTGAATAGTTTGGTCGTACAAAAGATAGGGCAGGCTTTTATAGCCTCATCGTGGGTCCCACGCCCTGTAGGCCCACGTGTGTTTACCAATTTACCCCTCTTATTATTATTATTATTATTAAATTCTTAATTGTTTAGGGTTATTACAGTCTCACTACATTTAATTACGCAAACGTGACAAACAAGGGATAACTTCATCTACACACCCCATATAGTTAAGTATAAGAGTACAATAGTAATCATCCATAATAGTATAATTAAAATTTACTCATAAAGATATTTATGTAATTAATATTCTAATATGAGCCATATGTGGTTGCATTTGCTTGATACAACATTGTCATCTCTAACATGAAAAACATGCCCCAAGGTATAGAGTTTGTATCAAATTAGGATAAGCTCAAGATTGCAACAAAGTGCTTCTCTTAGGTTAGTAAAGAAAAAGCATGGCCTATCTAGTAATTTTGAGGAGAAGAGTAGTTTTACGACCATTCTAATCCTCCCTTGTACCTCTTACATAGTAAAAACAAAGATGCTTCAATTATTTTTGCAAAATAAAAAAAGAAAAGTTAAAGGAATGTGCATTATTGGGATGGGTTGTGATATTGCCATTGTGAAAAGCAATAAGCTTTGGGAGGAAACAAGTTGCATCTCCTTGCGTTGTGGTTCTATTCATTTTATCTCTCTCTCTCTCTCTCTCTCTCTCTCTCTCTCTCTCTCTCTCTCTCTCTCTCTCTCTCTCTCATGTGTTTGTTATATGGTTCCTTTACGTTAGGCAACACTAAGCTTTATTTCCATAGCATATAGTATTAAACAATTATTGACAACAATGATTTATATTATAAATGAGGAGTGCTGGGAAAGTACACCTTCACAATCTAATAATTATTTTTATTAATTTATTAGATATTTGAGCAATGAATAAGATTCACTAGCATTTTAATTGTATAACAAAGGTATTATTTTATAGTTATTGTGTTTTATTATTGTTACACCAAACAATTGAAGTCTTAGTAAATATTGTAGGAATTCATGTCAAGGTGATGGAATCCACATTCTAGAACACTTGTTAAGTATGATGCTATGAATAAGATTGGAAATAATCATGCTCAATCATCTAGGTAGAGACTCAAGGCACACATCATAATGTACGAAAGTTTATTTGAACATAGGACGATCTCAACATGTTAAAATATTTTGTGGACATGAGTAAAGAAATGTTTCAAATAGAGCATAGCAATTTGTGCCCTTAGACTTAGTTCATAGTTCAGGGCATGGTATTTATTCTTGAGGTATCAAGAGGTATAATCTATCTATAGATGATACATTAATACTTTCAAATAAGTATTAGACTTAGTAAGAGTATGTGATGCTTAATATGGGACCCACGTCCTTATTCAATTAGGTGCCCTTATACAATTGACTTGAACAAATCCATGCATGGTATTTGATAAAAGATTTTATCAAATTGATTTGGTAGAGCCACTAATGAATGATGGGATCTACATGAGCTTATGCATCTTGAGGCATCCAATAAAAGTAATTCATATAGCTCAATGGATACATAAGTGAATATAAAAATGTGGAGGATAATTTCATAAATAACTCAAAAAGTAATGCAAGGTCGAGATATTATTTTTCTTAATCAATGGCCCATTTAATGTAATTGGTGCCACACATATATGTCTACACATAGTTAAACATTATAAATGCCACGAACACCTTTTACATATATATTGCATGATAATGAATAATCAGTTAGGAATAGTAAAAATGTTACACACACACACTCTCTCTCTCTCTCTCTCAAGAACTTTAATAGGTCTTGCAAATGAGGGCTTAAAGTTCCTACTCCAAACTGTTTCTTCAAAGCTTTCACATTGATATCAGTGCATCACAATTTTTATTAATGTAAATATTTAGTGCTTTTCTCAAGATTGCAATACAGTGCTTATCTCATGCTAGTAACAACAAATCACGGCTTATCTAGTAATATTGAGGAGGAAAGTAGTTTTATGATCATTCTAATCTTTGTTCCTCTTACATAGTAAAAAGAAAGATGCGTACTTTGTGGTTCTATTCATTTTTACCTCCTACTCTCTCTCTCTCTCTCTCTCTCTCTCTCTCTCTCTCTCTCTCTCTCTCTCTCTCTCTCTCTCTCTCTCTCTCTCTCTCTCTCTCTCTCTCTCTTGTGTTTGTTATGTGGTTCCTTTTCATTAGGTGACACTAGAATTTATTTCCATTCCATATAGCAAGCATTAACCCTTGCTTTGTAAGTATGGTTTTTCTTTAACTCCTTTTTATTATTCTTTGAAAAGAAGAAACAATGTTTAGCCAGAGAGAGAGAGAGAGAGAGTGCGCGATCGCGTGTGTGTGTGTGTGTGTGTGTGTGTGTGTGTGTGAATGAGTGAGTGAATTCTATGTTGTCAAAAGTAGCAGACTAGTCTATGACTCTATCTAAAGGCTAGGGTCCCTTACATTTCCTTGTTTGCCATTCTCAAAGGGTCCTTAGGTGGTGTATTTACTCAGCACTAAAATTGACTCATTTGTTAGTAGCACTACTAATAATCATGATCTAACTCTCTCATCCCTTGCAAGGAATGTCTTTGTTTCAGAACCACTACAAAAAGGAGTTGTTTCTATGACTCTATCCCTAATCCATTTGAATGGTTATTACTCTTACCTTGCTTCACATATCTTCTCAAATTTTTATTTATGAAATTTTGAATCAATCATAATATAAAAAAATCCCACCAAGCTAGATCATTCAATGCATCTTTCACTAAATCTTATACTTAGTAGCTACCTTATTAAATCCTTGATTGTGATTATTATCAAAGCATTTACGAATTATATACTTGAAAAGTAACACACTTGAAAAAAATGACTTCCCCTACTCTCTTTAAATAAGTATGGGCACATGTCCCTATCATCTTAACACATGTAGTTGTGCTATTTAAAGATCAAAATGTAGTCTAATCAATAAAAGCAAATAGCCATTGCTAAGTGTTCAATTTTGGTCAAAATAGCCCTAATTTAGTATTCAATTAGAGCATTCAGGGCATCAATTTCAAGATTTTACATAAAATATCTCATTTTAGCTTTAATTGGCCATCCAACCATTGAATTGCAAAATTAACGGTTAGATGATCATCAAAGCTAATTAGAGGAATAATAAACAGTTCAGATGATTCTACTTGGGTCCTGTGCATTGCAGATCAATCAATACAGCTTGGATGATCCAGATCAAATCACGGAGATCAGACGAGGATGATGAAGCTTCCTAGAAAGAGAAGACTTTGAAGACTCCTAGGACAGAAGAAATTTAAAGAATTACAGAGTTATAGCAAGACTGTGATGTTGGTGGACCCCACCCCTCTTATCTCTCTCTCTCTCTCTCTCTCTCTCTCTCTCTCTCTCTCTCTCTCTCTCTCTCTCTCTCTCTCTCTCTCTCGTTTTCTTCATATACCCCTCTTCTCTCTACGTTTTTTTTTTACTTCTTCACCTCCTTGGGCTGGTGGATTTTCTCCCTTCTTCTCTCCACTCTCTTCTCGTCTACTCTCTCATTTCCCTCTCTTTAGGCTGGTCGGCTATCCTTCTCCCTTCCCTTCTTTATCTCTCAACCTCTCCCTTCCATTCTTCTTCTCATCTTAACTTCCTCTTCTCCTCCATTTTCCACCTAAACGCACGACACCCCCCCTTTTCTCCCAACTCTTCTTCTCTTTCCCATATCTCTCTCTCAAAACCACACTCTCCCACCTCCTATTTCTATTTCTATATCTCGTTCTTCTCTCTTCATCACACCTCTCTTATCACCCTTCCACTTCCCTTCTTCTTCTTTCATTCTCAATCTCTCTCGCCTTCTTCCTATCCCCATCGGCCCTGTTGCATCCCTCTCTTTTTTGGCTAACATTCCTCCTCCTCTCTCTTCCCAACGATCAAATTGCAGATCCAGCACCACTAGCTACTCTATCGTTTCCCTCATGTCATCAGACCCAGACCGTCGTCTTCCCCATCTCTGGCCAAGCTTCACCAGCCCAGCACTGGCTCTATCTTTCTCTCGTTCCTCTTCCCTCGTTTCGTTGGTTTCTAGTTCAGATGCAGGCAATCACCTTCTCCAGTGTTTTTTTGGTCGCCGAATGTTCCAAGGAAGGAAACCCAAATTGTGTTTCCCTCCTTGTCTCTTTTCTCCCCTTCCTTCTTCCCCATATCCTCCGGCTACTCCTCTTTCTATAGGGGATCATCTGTATTTTTTCGTTAAAATTTTTTTTTTCAAGAAATTTCAATCTTGCCCTTGGCAAATATGATTAATTACACCTATGTCCTCTTTTTATTTCCGTCTGAGTCCTCAATTTTATTTACTTCTGTGTCCCTGAATATTTTGATTTTTTCTTGTCCTTATTATGCCTATCCAGGGACAGTGTTATCCAAGAATGCTTATTTAGTTTTATTTTTTATTTTTTAATTAAAAAGTTTGTAAATTGCAGTAGTTGAATAAATTTGAAAATTTATTTTATTGTTAGTTTATTTCTGTTATATTCTTTGTTTTTTATTTATTTTTATTTATTAATTGAATTTTATTTAAAACTCCAACGTTTAAAGTGAGTACCTGTGAGATCAACCCATATTTGCATAGTTATACTGCAATAGCCCACACACTTGTGGTTAAACAACAACTCCTACCTACTTGTAATTGTACAAGGAGGAATGGTACACAAACACACCATACAAGAGTGTCAATAAACAATAAATGATGATAGGATTATATTTGGATGGTCTGATTCATTCATCTAATTACTCCAACTGCGGATGTCTAGTAGTACAAAAAGTGTTTGAATCGGATTGCTTTATTGACTCAATTTCACTTTGCTCCTAGGAAAAACATTTGTATGACAATGGTTTGAATTAAACTCCCAAAAGCATAGTTCTTACGATCTTATAATTATCAAATCATCATGATCCTTTTGTACACAAGACATTCAATGCTAGAGCAATCAGATGAATGGATCAACCATTCAAACTTGGACTCCTATCATGAGAAGGTAATTTGAAAGGGCGCTCCTTATATGGAGGTTTGTCTAGCACTCCTCTTATTCCATTATAGCATGTGAGTGATGCTTTGGACTATCCATCTTTGGGACTGCCTTTCCGATGTCTAGATAACCTAGCTTCTCATGCCAAATCAAGAACCTATTCATTTGATCAAGACCTCTGGACACATTTCAAACACATGCAACATCAACCTACATGTCTCACTTGAATTCCTTACATGTTCAAGTAAATTGCCCCTCAATAATGGCTAAGGTCATGTCATATCACTTCAAAGATTGATAGAATCATAAACCAAATTTTTGGTGCATAAGTTCCTTCATAGACCACCTAGGCCCAAAATAACTTTCCTAGCAAAAAACATTGAACCTCACCATGAATAGAAATCCACCCAAGTTTATGTGAACTTGACTAATACATGAACCAAAAAGTGGTACCCACTACCTTGACTAATACAAAGAAGATTTCATCAGAGAAATAAAGGGGTTATTTTGATTTAAAAGGAAGGAAAGAGAGAGACTTGGAATATGTACCATTAATTAAAAAGAGAGACTATTTACATTCTGTGACATCCTCTAAAAGTTTCACTCATTGTACTACTATCTTCCTTGCATCTCTCTCTCTCTCTCTCTCTCTCTCTCTCTCTCTAAAGCTTTCAGAATGATGCCACTTCAACAACTCACAAGCTTAAAAAATTCATATATTAGACTTGGAGTGCTTTCTCAAGGCGGTAATGACAAATTAAGACTTATTACATTCAAGGAGAAAGTAGTTTGGGAACAATTCCAATCCTCCCTTGAGGCGAATGATATTTCAAATTATTTATTTATTTATTTATTTTAAGCAAAGGAATATGCTGTAGTAGAGATGAGCTAAGATATTGCCACTATAAAAAACAATAAGGTTTGGGAGAAAACAAGTTGAACCCACGTTACTTCTCTACTTTGTGCTTCAATTCATTTTTGGCCTACCATCGCTTTTGTTTTTGCATGATGTGTGTGTGTGTGTGTGTGTGTGTGTGTGTGTGTGTGTGTGTGTGTGTGTGTGTGTGTGTGTGTGTGGATAGCTTTGAGATATCTAGATAAACTAGCTAGATCTCATGCTAAATCTAGACCACTATTGATCAAGACCTCAAGACAAGGTCAAACACATGCATTAAAAGCCTACATACAATAACTCAATTCCATTCCTTATAGGTTTAGCAAGTCAACTGTCCCTTGATAAGGGGTAAGATCATGTCACTTCAAAGATTAATAGAATTAGAAAGCAAGTTTGATGGAAACTTACCACACCCATCATCTAGTTACCTAACACAGCCAGATTTCCAGTGCATATGTTCCTTCACAGACAACCTAGGCCCAAAATGACTTTCTTGGCAAAAACATTGAACCTCGCCATGAATAAAAACACAGCCAAGTTTAGGTAACCTTGACTAATACATGAAATGAAAAGTGGTATCCACTATCTTGACTAATGCAAATGAAAATTTCATCTAAGAAGTAGGGTTAGTTTG
This sequence comes from Warburgia ugandensis, assembly GCA_035236585.1. NCBI lineage: Eukaryota > Viridiplantae > Streptophyta > Magnoliopsida > Canellales > Canellaceae > Warburgia > Warburgia ugandensis. The sequence goes on along the minus strand of CP141138.1, from coordinate 47,493,362 downwards.
ATCTGAGAGAGAGAGAGAGAGAGAGAGAGAGAGAGAGAGAGAGAGAGAGAGAGAGAGAGAGAGAGAGAGAGAGAGAGAGAGACTTGGAATGTATGACATTAATTAACAATGAAGATTAATTACATTAGATGGCATCCACTATAAATTTCTCTCCTCATACTACTCTCTTACTCATATCTCTCTCGTGAACTAACACCACACATGCATGTCTGCTCATGCACAATAATGAATAGTTAGTTAGGGATAATAAAAATGTTATCAACAATTCCTCTTTATACATACATATAAAAGAACTTTAATTAGTCTTGCAAATGAGGGCTTAAATTCCCATTCTAAATTGTTCCACTAAAGCTTTTACAATGATATCACTTCAAAAATGCACAAGCGTCAAAATTTCATTTATTTAGACATGAAGCCCTTTCTCAAGATTGCAACAAAATGCTTATCTCAAGGTAGTGACAACAAATCAAGACTTATCAAGAAAGTTCGAGATGAATTAGTTGGACAGCCATTCCAATCCTTGTTCCTCCCTTGAGGTGAAAGATGCTTCAAGTGTTTTCTAAAAGAATAAGAATAGCCAAAGGAATATGCAATACTAGAGATAAGCTAAGATATTGCCACGGACAAAATCAATAAGGTTTGGGAGGAAACAAGTTGCTCCTGTGTTCTATATTATTTTTTGATCTGCTATTTATTTTATTTTTGTGATCTCTCTCTCTCTCTCTCTCTCTCTCTCTCTCTCTCTCTCTCTCTCTCTCTCTCTCTCTCTCTCTCTCTCTCTCTCTCTCTCTCTCACACACACACACACACACACACACACATTTATGGTTTTGTTGCATTGCATTGTTCATTTCCATTAGGTGACATTAGGCTTTATTTCCATTGCATATCACACCAACCCATTATTTGTAAGTATGTGTTCTTTTTATAATTAGATTTTGCTTACCATTCTTATAAAAGAAATAAAATTTGATTGAGAGAGAGAGAGAGAGAGAGAGAGAGAGAGAGAGAGAGAGAGAGAGAGAGAGAGAGAGAGAGAGAGAGAGAGAGAGAGAGAGTTCTATACTCTAATAAATAACAACTTGTTACTACAACTATATCCAAAGGTGAGCGTGAGATGGAAATCAATGGACAACTAGGTCAAACTTATGATAAGAGGGCCAATACGTGATGTATTCACCATGATACTAAAATTGACTAATTAGTTAGTACCATTGTTGATAGTCATAATTTGACTCTTTTATCCTCTTATGAAAGGATTGCATTTGTCCTAGAGCCTCTACACAAAGAAGATTTATGTCTATGACTTTGTGCTTGATCCTTTTGAATAGTTATAACTCTTATTTTGCATAGTAAATCTTCTCAATCTCTTCTTTGATAAATTTTACATGAATTGTAAGGACAAAATTCCACCAAGAGCACTCGATGCATATTTCTTTAAATAATATACTTTGAAATAACTTTATGTTGGTATTGACTAAATCCTTGATTGCGATTATGACTGAAGCATGTATGGATTATACACTTCAACAGTATCCCAATTGAAAACAATGACTTCCCCTGCTCTCTTAAAGAGATCTTGACCCATGTCCTTATCATCTTGGTTTGTGTGGTTGTCCTGTTTAGGGATCCAAGGGTGGCCTAATCAATACAAGCTGCCACCTATTTGTTGTTATACAAAGAGGAATGCTACTAAGATGCTCCACATAAGAGTGGCAATTTGCCATAGATGATTATGACCTACATTTATATAGTCTAATTCGTTCATATGATTTTTCTTGCTTTGGATGTCCAGTAGTTCAAAAAGCATTTGAATTAGATTGTTTACTATCTCAAAAGCTCACTTCGTTCACTGAAAAAATGATTGAAAACTTTGTATAATAATGATTTAAAATGAACTCCCAAAACCATGGTTTTTAGGATCTTAGAATTGTGCAATCATTGTACCCTTTTTTTAAATATATATATACAAGATATCTAATGCTGGAGCAATCAGATGAAAGGGTTAGTCATCCAAAAGTGGGAACCCATCATGAAAACATAATTTGAAGTGTCTGCAATTCGTAGACAAACCTTAGATGGTGATTTGTTTAGTTGTAACACGTGAATGATGTTTTAGATTGTCTATCTTTGGTGCTAACCTTTGAGATATCTAGATAACCTAGCTAGATCTCATGCCAAATCAAGACCCATTTATTCTATTGATCAAGACTCAGACAAATGTCAAACACGTGCACCAAGAACCTATATTCAATATCTCTATTCAAATCCCTATGTGTTTGGCAAGTAAACTAACCCTTAATAAGGGGTAATATCATATCATATCACTTCATAGACTAGTAGAATAAAAAAAGGATATTTAGTGACAACTTGCAACACCCATAATCTAGATTATCAAACACAACTAGATTCCCAATGCATATGTTCCTTCGTAGAACACCGAGGCCCAAAATGACTTTTTTGGCTGAAAACATTGAACCTCACCATGAATATAAAACCACTCAATTTTAGGTGGCCTTGACTAATACATGAAATGAAAAGTGTTATTCACTATCTTGACTACTAAGAAATAAAAGGGGGTTATTTTGACCTCTCTCTCTCTCTCTCTCTCTCTCTCTCTCTCTCTCTCTCTCTCACACACACACACACACACACACACACACACACACACATGTCCACACATGCACAATAATGAACAATTACTTAGGGATAATAAAAATGTTAACTACACCTGTCTTTACACACTCATATACAAGAACTTTGATTGATCTTGCTAAGGAGGGCTTAAATTCAAATTCTAAATTGTTCCTCGAAGCTTTCATAATGAAATCACTTCAAAATTCACAAGCATCAAATTTTCATTTATATAGACATGGAGTACTTTTATCAAGATTGCAACAGAGTGCTTATTCTCAAGGCAGTATTAAGAAATAAAGACTTATTAAGTAAGATTGAGAAGAAAGTATTTTTACAAACATTCAAATCCTTGTTCCCCCCTTGAGGTGAAAGATGCTTCAAGTGTTTTCTAAAAGAATAAGAAAAAATAAAGGAATATGAAGTACTAGAGATAAGTTGAGATATTGCCACTGTTAAAAGTAATAGGGTTTGGGAGGTAACAAGTTGCTCCCAGGTTACTACTCCCTTATTTTATGCTTCTGCAAATTTTTGGTCTACCATCTGGTTTTTGTCCTACATGATTTCTCTCTCTGTCTCTTAGTTATGTTTTTGTTGTGTGGTTCTTTTTCATTAGGTGACACTAGGCTTTATTTCCATGCATATAGCACTAACCTATGATTGTAAATGTGTCTTTTCTATAATTGGACTTTGCTTACCGTTCCTAGAAAAGAAACAAACTTAGCCTTGCCTATGACTCTACCAAAGGTGAGAGGAAGATGGAAATCAAAAAGCAACTAGGCCCCACTTGTGCTAAGAGGGACTCTGGTTGAGGTATTCACCATGATATTAGAATTGACTAATTAGTTAGTAGCATTGTTGACAATCATAACTTTGACTCTTTCATCCCCTTACAAAAGGATTGTCTTTGTCCTTGAGCCACTGTAAAAAACAAGATTTGTCTCCATCCTTGATCTTTTTTAATGGTTATAACTCTTATCATGCACCACAAATATTCTCAATCTCTTCTTTAATAGAATTTGCATCACCCCACCAAAAAAAATATCCCACCAAACTAGAACATTCAATGCATCTTTCATGAAATCTTATACTTTGAAACAAACTTATGTTAGAATATAATAAATCATTGATTGCATTTATGGTCAAAGCATGTAAAGGTTGTACACTTCAACAACAACCAATTGAAGACAATGACTTTCCCTGTTCTCTTTAAAGAAATATTGACCCATGTCCCTATCGTCTTAATTTGTGTGGATGTCATGTTTAGGGATCCAAAAGTTTTCTAATCAATATATGTAAACTGCCACCCATTTGCTATTGTACAAGGAGGAATGCTACATAGACTCTCCATATAAGAGCATTAATTAGCCACAAATGGTGATGGGCCTACATTAGGATGTCTAGTAGTTGAAAATGTATTTGAATTGAATGATTTTATCATCTCAAAAGCTCAATTTGCTCCCCAGAAAAATGGTTGGAAACTTTGTATAACAATGGCTTAAATTCAACTCCCCAAAGCATACTTCTTAGGATCTTAGAATTGTCCAATCAATGTGGCTTCTTTTTTTTTCCTTTTTTTTTGTATATAAGACTTCCAATGCCAGAGCAATCAGATGAATGGATTAGTCATCCAAATATAGTGACCCAACATGAAAAGGCAATTTGAATGATCATAAAAACACAGTATATGGTGATTGGTTTAGTTGAAACATGTGAGTGGTGTTTTAAATTGTCTATCTTTAGGGCTAACCTTTGGAATATCTACATAACCGGGCTAGATCTCATCCCAAATCAAGACCCATGTTTTCTAATGATCAAGACCTCAGACAACCTTCAAATACATGAACCAAAAACCTGTATTCACTATCTCAATTCAATCCCCTAAGTTTACCAAGTAAACTGCCCCTTAATAAGGGGCAAGATCATATCACATCACATCACCTTAAAGACTGATAGAATCAAAAAAACAAATTTATGACAGCTTGCCGCACCCATAGTCTAGACTACCAAACGCATCAAGATTTTTGGTTGTGTTCCTTCGTAGACCAACTGAGCCTAAAATGACTTTCCTAGCAGAAAACATTGAACCTCACCATGAAAAGAAAATCATCCAAAGTTTTGTTGGAGGCCTTGACTAATACATACAACAGAAAGTGGCAGTCGCTGCCTCTGTCTACCTCACGGGTCCCCTAAAACTCGTGACCAAACACCAGTTTTTGTTACGAGACATGTGATTCCACCCAACACGGACGTGTACAGTCCACAATCAGACCCGTTCTCGTTCAATGTCAACTTGGTCGTTTGGAAGCCATTACTGCATTGCATGCCCAATGTCACCGTCCACTGAGCAACCAGATCAACGACCATAACGACGTCAATGCGGACCCCACAATGATTTGAATGATGGATGAAAACGTTAGAAAAAGATTGCCTTTTAGTCTCCCGCTTAGATAGACACCTGTCCAATCACAACACGTGTCATGCGGAATTGAACGTAGGCCGATGATGTTTCCTGCCACAATTTCCGCAGCATTGACTTTGGTGGGCCCCTATTCTCGTACATCACGTGAATCGTTTCACATGAGAACACGTAGATGGTTAAGTAATGACGGTGCGGGGTCCTGTTTAAGAGAAATCAACGGTTTGATGGGATCCTGAATGAAGATTCATTGATGCGATCAGCGGCGACGAGATGACTCATTGATTTTGAGAGAAACTAGATGACGGAGCGGGCGGGAATCTCTGATTGTAGGCCCCATAGGTCCCATGCCCAAATTATCTCACCCGTTTGATGATCCCGGTCGTCGATTTTTTTAATTGTAAAATTGATGGCGATTGCATGCATCTGCCTAGTTTGATGGATGATGGTTCGGACACCAAGAAAAACTGACTCATTATTCGACAGGATAATGAAGGTTTGTAGTAAGGTTACGGGAATGCTATCGGCATGGCCCTCCTCTTTCGTTGATCTTGGCCGTCCAACCGATTTTCATCGTCAAGGTCTTATTCTAATTAGGAGTTGGCCATGTACAAAAAAAATTCTTCATTCCTAACACAATTTTATATGATTTTAAACTTTTTAATTTTTTTTCACCATTTCAATCAATATTTATTTGTATAATTTTCTTGTCTTTTTAGAATCTTCGACTTGCATTGCCCCCCAATTCTTCTAACCTATAAAGTTTTTGGTCCAAGTTGAACACTTTAAAACCATCTAAATCTAATCTCTCTTGTCTTGTTACATATCGGCCTTTCACCTAAGTTTCTTTTAATGTTCTCGCTCCTATTTCTATCCTTTGGATTAAATTGGATAATATTGAATATGTAGTAATGCTAATTCGGAAAAATTAGACGAAGAGCCTGGACAAACCAAGAGGGTCCCGCTCTATGTGTATCATGGATTCATGGTTATTTCTCAGTTAGATTAACGGTCTTGATCATCCATCGTAGATTTATGAGATTTGGTGAGGGTTAGGATTTAATGGGAACAGCAACCGTATCCTAGATGGACCGCAAAGCCGAAGAGAGAAGACCCGCCAACGCAAGAAGGTGGCGGGTTAAAGTTAAACTCGCGGTCACGTCAGCGGATGCCGGGTGAAAGTCCGACTGACTTGGGAACCGGTTCGGACAAGGGAGACTAGATCGTACGGCGGTCGGTGTGGCTTTTTGTCCGATTTTTCCCGTAAAATCGTTTATTTATTTAAACAACCGTTCCAAGCTTCTCCTTCTTCTTCTCCGCTTCTTCGAAAGAGCGAACAAACAAGACAAAAACAGCTGCTGCTTCTTCTTCTTCTTCTTCTTCCACCTTACCCCGAAACCCGCCACACTTTACTCTTGTCCGATTACAACCTCCTCCCGGAATCCGGCGGATATCCGATCGTCAACCAGGTTCGTTCCTTGTCCTGTTTTATTGATCCTCTGCTTCTTGATGATGTCAGTTGTTTTATAGCAAATGAGATGAAATAGACTGAGAATGGCGATCGCGGAATTCGATTGGGATTACTGTGAGTAAAAAATGAGAAATCTCTGGAACTGTCAAACACACAACTTCTTCCCAGAGTGACTTGAGGCTGAAGCCTCGCAGCCTTTTCTTCGTTGTGTTTGGCTTAACGTGATAATAAGATTCAATACATTGACCTGCATTTCTCTTTTCGGAGTCGATGCATGTTGTGTAAATCTGCGACAAGTTGTTGCTCGATATCACAGATCATACTCAAATAGATTGGATATGATAGCTGCATTTTATTGTTTTTTTCTTCCTTTTTGTTTAGGTTGTGATATCTACTTGCTCATGGCAGATTCGGATATTTGTGGAAAGATGAAAATTTGCAACTGCATTGAGTCACAATGGTCGCCTGATGAGCTTCTGGTGAAGTACCAGTACATTTCGGACTTCTTTATCGCGCTTGCTTATTTTTCTATCCCTCTCGAGCTAATATATTTCGTAAAGAAATCGGCTGTTTTTCCGTATAGATGGGTACTTGTTCAGTTTGGAGGTTTCATTATTCTTTGTGGGGCGACACATCTGATTAACTTGTGGACTTTTAGTATGCATTCGAGCACTGTGGCAGTTGTTATGGCCAGCGCGAAGATTTTGACCGCGCTCGTGTCATGTGCCACAGCTCTGATGCTTGTCCATATAATTCCTGATTTGTTGAGTGTGAAAACGAGGGAGTTGTTTCTGAAAAATAAGGCTGCAGAGCTTGATAAAGAGATGGGCATTATTCGTAGGCAAGAAGAAACAGGGCGGCATGTGAGAATGCTGACCCATGAAATTAGGAGCACTCTTGATAGACATACAATACTGAAGACAACACTTGTGGAATTGGGTAGTACTTTGGCTTTGGAGGAGTGTGCACTGTGGATGCCAACACGTAACGGATTAGAGCTTCAGCTTTCTCACACTCTCCATCATCAAAATGCTGTTGGATGTGCCGTACCTATTCAGCTTCCTGTAATCGATCAAGTCTTCAGTAGCAACAGGGCAATAACAATTTCACCAAACTCTCCAGTGGCAAGATTTCGACCTCTTGTGGGGAAGTATGTGCCAGGGGAGGTTGTTGCTGTCCGTGTCCCACTTCTGCACCTGACAAATTTCCAGATTAATGACTGGCCAGAGCTTTCCACAAAACGATATGCACTGATGGTTTTGATGCTACCTTCAAACAGTTCAAGGCAGTGGCACACTCACGAGTTGGAGCTTGTTGAAGTGGTTGCAGATCAGGTTTGAATGAACTCTTTCTTAGTGTGGAGTAACTTTGCTTATCACAATGAGTGCTAGAGCTTGATTATGTCTAGGCTTGCTTGAATAGTAGTAATTAATTTACTCAATGAAATGCAACCATGTCGAGTATAGCATCTGAACAAAGATATTATCATGTGCATAAAGTTCTACTAACTTCTGTTTCAAATTTTATTAGTAACTGGTCTTAGGTAATTATTTCTGTTTCTAGGTTTGGCAACATGATGTTTGCTTGTGATGACTTGCCAGATTTTGTTGAAAAGAAAATTTCTTGACCCACAATTGGAAAGAATGAATCATGGGATGAGAATGGTATCCTGTTCGCAAAAGGCTTCATATTTCTTGTTCCATAACTTTTCCCCCGTGTTAGTATAGCATGGAGTACCTTCATTAACCATCTAACTTCTCAAATCATCACCAAATAAACTTCACAAGAATGAACTATCACCATTTGCCTGTGGGGTTGCATTCAGCAGGTCACCTTCAACAAACAATGGGCTAGAGATATGAAATGGAAGGTCCCGTGAATAAGCACAAATCCTGGGTGCCCTAGAGCCTCAGAACCTGCTGGGCACAAATGTTCTAATAACATGCAATGTTTACTTCCTGCCCAGGTTGGTGATAGAAAATTACACAAATTCTTTTTCTGTAAAGATGCTAAAGGATTAGACTCATGTACACCAGGCCATAACATTGGGCAAAAAATAATGTGTATATTATCAGGCTCTTACCTTGACCCATTCAATTTGAACCTTGCTTCAATTCTAGTGGCTTTATGGTATCTGAAAGTCTCAGTGCTCCAAGTTGATTGGCAGCAGATAACATTAAACTTGCCTCATTGGAGTCAGAGAATCCCAGACCTATACCTTTTTACAAGGAGCAGGAGATTCTCCTCTCTTTTTCCACTTGATCGCAAATACTTAATTTAATTATGCCCTGCCTGGATCTATTGGGAAATAGTGGTTGATGCAACTAATTAAATCATAGTCAATCACCTTCCAGTTTGGGTTGTCAAGTCTCTCCTCACATCCTAGATCTAATTTTCCCTGTGACCTTGCACAGGCACATTAAGTAAAAAACTTCTGAAATTTAAGTCATCATGCCTTGCATCCTTCACCGTCCACTTGCAAGATTTTAAAACAAGAAGAAGAAGAATGGAGACAAGAAAAAAGCATGGACAACAACTGAAATGCTCTTTAATGGGCATTGCATACTAAGAATTGAATGCGAGAGGACTTTGAACCCTGACTTTCATTCTTAGTCTTGATTTGGAATTATGTGTCTCTGGGATCTCATTTGATAGATTTATGTGGGTTTAAAAACCAAGAATCTAAGAGAAGCATCCAAACGAAAAGGATTGTGGACTACTGGTTTTGTGTTCTGACATGACCATTGGTTTGGCTGCATATTTTGCTAGGTTTTGCCAGAGGTACACCTAGATCCTGGATATATCTTGTTTATTGCAGTTCAGTAATTTAAATATATAATGTCATTACCTCCATACGAAAGGCATCGAGTCTTGCTTATTCTTCTCATAAAAGTTCCTTCTACTTGTACCATGCCTTTGTAACACTTGATGGAAGAAGATTTTACATGGTGTCAAAGCAAGGTTGTACTTGTACACCTCAAGTTTAATTTCATCCACAAGGTTCCTACTATCTAATTTCTGTAAACCTCTGTTTTCTCTTTGTTGTTGTTTTCTCTGTAGAAACCTAATTACCAGAAATCCTAATATGCTTCTCTTCTCCATGAATCCCTTCAAACCCTAGGCCCATTGATTTGAACTTTGCATTACTAAGATCAAATCCGTCCATGACTATTTTGTGAATTTCTAATTTCTTCTCTAAATGAATACTTCTATCATCAGTGATCCCATGCCTCTGACCAAAGGGCAGCTGGGTGCACGGAGCTCCCGCATTTGCGGGGTCCAGGAAAGGGCAGACCACAAAGTGTCTATAGGATGCAGCCTTACCTTGCATTTTTGTGAGAGGCTGTTTCACGCATCAAACCCGTGACCTCTAAGTCACATGATGACTCAACTGTTGGGCCAAGGCTCCCCTTTCATTCCATACCTCTAACCCAAAACCCTAAACATCCTCCTTTTGTTTACCTATCTTCACAACCTCAAAATCCAATAACCATATCCTTTCCTATGTATATCCTGATCTTCCTCATCTTGAGCCTAACCCACCTACTCTTTTTTCTTCTCTCTCAGTAGATCAATACTGGGCCTCTTTTCTTTTTCTCACTTGCCCTGCCTAGTTTGTCCTTCGTTGTCATTCTCTCTATCAATCTCCTCTATCTCATCCCCTTTCTTGTTGCATCTCCTTCAAACTTCCAGCCTTTCATTGTGTCCTTTGGACTTTCCCCTGACAACTTTCAATTTCTAAAAGGTAAGTGTCTCCCTGTTGATTGTGCTCACGAACTCTTTGAGTGTCTTCCAATTCCTGTCAAGAGTATGGAGAAATTGAAAGGAAAAGTGATGAGAGTGATGGTAGCTTAGGAATTTATTGCCTCCTTGTGAGAATGTATCCTGAAAATGGTTCATGGTAAGTATTTGTTATGAAATAATTCCATACTTTCACCTTTCATCCTACCACAGATTCTTGAAGTAACTTAAGGACCTGTTGGAGGAGGCACTTCATTTTTAAAAAAAATTCTCTACAATCTGAAATGTATGTCACGCAACTGCAAGTGGAGATGCGAACATTCATAAGGAGAGGCTTTATTATTGTTGTTGTTTTTATCTCCTGGACAATCTGAGATGTATATCATACAACTGCAAGTTGAGATGCAAAACAGCCATAAGGAGAAACCTTCACAAAAAGAGTGCTTCTTACAGATTAAAAGTGGTGTTTAATGAACTTGCTGCTATTCAACAGACACTTGAGTAGAAGGACAGGTAAAAGAGATACATGGTCTTGTTAATGAATGTTCAGTGTCGATTACATCTATTCTCATTTCTCACTCATCAGGTGGCAAATCAAACTATTTTATAGATTTTAGGATTGTGTCAAGGTTTGTCTTATTCCTATTCACCCCAATAAGGGGTCAAATTTGAAGGATATGCAAATTGGACCATCTAGATACTAGATCCATGGTACGGTTCTGTCCACTGGTGAATAATTTATTGTTTATCTGGAGTTCTAAGAAGCAACATGTACTTTCAAGATTTCAAGTGTGAAAGCTAGAGACTTAGGGTTGTTTCTACCACTGTCAAGTTGGTTTATATGTATATCTCAATAATTTATATGGTTCACACCCCACACAACATTTTTTTTTTGTTGCAATAATCAAGTGCCATTTTACTGTCACAACCACTTTATCATGTCGAAAAGGTAAAAAACCCATTTGAAATAATTAAACACTTTGCTAGGGAAAAGATGGGGAGCAGTTAGGTACTTGCTCTATTTGTTTTAAGCAAAGATAAGGTTGCAGAGGAAGTTTGTTTTATCATGAAAACCAAAAGAAAAGACGAGATCGAGAGAAGGAAAAATTCTGCAAGGATGTCTATGGAAGGGCTTATTGGGCACAAATATCTATCTTCAATTTACAAGCTTCATATGTCCAAGGACAGCATCTGCTTGAAGAGGAAATATTAGAAATACACCTAGCTGTTATATATCGCACTAGAAGTTTTCTAGGATAAGATATGCAATTTATATCTTATCAATTTCAATTCGTCCAAATTCCTTTATGACTAATTATATATAAGACAATACAAAAAAAACTTTAGAAAAAAGCCTTCACCCTCCTAGTCAACAGGGCTATTAGAGAAGCAAGAACTTGGCCCAACCTTCCTTGCTCCTAGTCAATGGGACCTACTGATCAGGCAAAATGTGACATTGATTTTTGCAGCGCCTACAACCTGAGTCACCTTCCTTCTACTTGTTCGTTTAAGCTTCTGCCTATTCCTCTAAGGATGGACATTTTTATGGTGATACATAGTGGTATGTGCTTAGAAGTGGATTTGAACCACTTGCAGGGATTTTCAATCCTTTGCTTTGACCAGCTGAGCTACCTGAATCACTTTCCTAGAGTGTGTTTTCTTCATTGCCAGAAGGAGGAACGTCGCTTGATGAACTGAGAGCTTAGGAGGTCTCGGCTACCTTAGGAGCTGCTACAAAGTTCAATTTGGATAGAATTGCTGGCGGCTTTCCATCTTTCAATAAACATAAATTGAATAGCACTTCTGTGGCAATCAAATTCTAATTTCTGAACATTTTGACTCTTATTTACTCGAGCTTTGGAAGTTCTTTTAGAACTTCTAATAGCTGTCATGAGTTAGCTTAATATACCAATTTTGAATTAACACTTACTACTAGCAATAACTGAAGGATATATGAAGCTTATGAAATGATCTGGTTATTTGCATATTTCATTATAGAGTTGTGTGCCATGTATATTACTTGCCATATATGTACTTCTAAGGATATTTTGGATTGATATGGCCGACTATTCCTTTTCTTGTAGCTGTACCTTAGAACAGATTTTTTACAAACATCTTCTTGTCAGAGATCCACACTCTTCAACTCCCTGATTTAGTTTTATAAAGGGCAGATTGAATCAGATTGTTAGCTCTGTCATGTCAGTGATTGTGTACTTTTTTCCACTTTATTTGATCAAACTCTACTTCATTAGAACCTTCAAACGGTGGGTTTCACACTACTTTTGGCTATCTCATTTTAATATCAGTCCCCAATTTTTGGCTCCTGGTTCTGACTCCAGTCTGATTGCAAAACCATGAAATGTCAATTCCCTGAGGTCTCGGCTCTACGGCATGTACAACTATAAATGTAGTCCCTTTTATAAACTCGACCCATACAATACTAACCATGTACCAATCTTGAATCCCCTGCTTGGTATGTCCCTATTTCTAGGTAATGAGTTCTTTCATAGATGTTCCAAAATCCATGTCAGACATGATCTTGATCGGGTCATGAAGCATATCTGATTGCCTGAGCTACTAACATTTCTGATGCTTGACCTGACCATGCAAACATAGGAGCTTACTCGTCCACATCAAAAGTTTCTGTTGCCTTAAAAACATTGATTTGTTTGAATAAAATAGCACAAATTGAAAAACATATGTGCCCATTGACATCTATAAAATGAAAAACATCTGTTTTTCATATTTCACCACAGCTCATGTTAGCATATTACTTTGAGAAGATTTTAGTTGCATGCTAGTGTAGTTGGAAAAATTAGTACAAGAACATGTTTAGCAATTTTATTAGAACTCATTCAGATAGCACTCATATTGGTCATTTGCTTGATATTTTGCATGATCCTGAAAGTAACCTTCCACATCACATGTGTATGTCTCATTATATAATATTGAAATTAATTTTTGACCTTGAACATTAGTCATGTGATATTTGTGCTGTTTTGATTTTCATTGTCAGCGAGTCTGTTTCACTGCCCCGGTTACAAAGTTACAAACTAAAGAATATCTGCCAAGCTGTATTGTGACCAGCAGCTCTTCTGATCATGACAACAGGATATGCATGCTGATTCTTTTTGCTTATTCTTGGCCCAGGTTGCTGTTGCTCTTTCACATGCTGCGATCTTGGAGGAATCAATGAGGGCAAGGGATCTACTTATGGAGCAAAATGTTGCACTTGATATGGCAAGGAGAGAAGCAGAAACTGCCATTCGTGCTCGTAATGATTTTCTGGCAGTTATGAACCATGAAATGCGAACTCCTATGCATGCAATTATTGCTCTTTCCTCTCTACTACAAGAAACTCAGTTGACTCCTGAACAGCGTCTGATGGTGGAGACTATCCTAAAAAGCAGTAACCTTTTGGCAACACTAATTAATGACGTTTTAGATCTTTCAAAGCTTGAAGATGGAAGCCTTAAACTTGACGTTGCAAAGTTTAACCTTCATGCTGTTTTTAGACAGGTGTCTTTTTGTTCTTGTAATGGTTAAAGGCATTTCAGCCTTCTTCTCTATTAGGTTATTAATGATTGTGAACGATGCTATTCTTTGTTGTTGATAAAACTGCTGTTCATGCTTGTAGGTTGTTAATTTGATTAAGCCCATCGCATCCGTCAAAAAGCTGCTGATGTCACTTTCTTTAGCCTCAGATTTGCCAATGTATGCTGTTGGTGACGAAAAACGTCTCATGCAAACCATTTTAAACGTTGCTGGTAATGCTGTAAAATTCTCGAAGGAGGGCAGCATTTCGATCACAGCTTCTATTGCCAAACCAGAGTGTCTAAGAAGGGCTCCCAACTTCTATCCAGTTTTAAGTGATGACCAGTTTTACCTTAGAGTGCAGGTTGGTATATGGTAGTGATATTCCCTCTGACTAAGCAGGTGCTTGAGTGGTTAATTGAGATGCACCATGTCCTTTCGTGGATATGAAGTAGTCCTCATTACTTGAGAGAGTAAAGAGAGCTAAAGAACTTGCAACTGAACATGCTTCCAACTTCATTCAGGATATGTGCTAACATATTTGTCTAAACAGGTGAAGGATGCAGGTTCAGGACTCAATTCACAAGATATTCCAAAGCTGTTTACCAAGTTCACACAAAATCAATCCCTGGAAAGTAAAAGTTCTGGTGGCACTGGACTTGGTCTAGCTATTTGCAAGAGGTATAAAATGGTTGATTTCTTTTCTGCACAACTTTGACTTTCTATCTCAACTTCATGCACTCATCATTTTTTCTTCTTAGTTTCTTAGTCTTGAATTTGATATGAGGACAAGCTCATCCGACTAATGGATCTGTAAGATATGACTATTATCATTGCATCATTCTTACATTTTTAATGTCTGACATGTCATTCATGAACTATTGTTGTATGGTCAGGTTTGTAACTCTTATGGAGGGAACTATATGGATTGAAAGTGATGGAGTGGGCAAAGGGTGTACTGCTATATTTATTGTGAAGCTTGGACTTGTAGAATGTTCAAATGATCCAAAGCACAGTTTTCTACCTAAAGCACAAGCAAATCGTGGCCAGGCTATTTTTCCAGGAATTAAAGTTCTTCTCGTAGATGATAACGGGTCAGTATCTAACAATATGGTCTAATAATTCTAGCTGCAAAGTTCTTTTTGTTTGTTTATTCCTGATTTTGAGAGCTTCACCTTTTTCCAGTCATATCTGTTTCGTCATTTTGGTTGTGATGAGTGTCCATTGGGTTCTATCTCCACCTTTCCTTATATTGAGTTGAATCAAGGTTTCTTGACTTCTAGTAGAAGTAACTACTTAGTGCTCACTTATGCTGTTTTGCAAGTTACCATTTTCACAAGTTGAGTTTATCAATTTAGTTCTCTCCATACTACACACTATTCGATGATAATGGAGTGCCCACAACCAAAGAAAAAAATTGTATTTGTCCATGTAAGTAAGTAGCCAGAAGCAAGAATATTTATGACTTTGTTATGGTTTCACAGGTTTACTTTTGTAGGCAATCTTTTTATTCTTGTGTCCAAATTGGGTTAAGTTTCTAATGGAAGACTTGCATGCTATAGGCTGCCCTACATATGGAACTACATCTCAAAGTAATTGTGTTTCAGTTCGGTGCCATTTTGACAGCCCAGTATAACAGACTAGAAATCCTCTTTCTGGTCTTTTACTCAGTAAAACTCTTGTAATTCTCAGCAAGTTATGTGCAGATTTGTGTCTATTGTTACATCAATTTGCATTGTCAGTCAAAAGGAAGTTATTCATACTTAATGTAGCATCAATTCTCTCGGTTGTTCGTACTTAATGTAGTTATTATTCTTTTGTATAAGCTAGTTGGGACCCACACATACCTGATGAAGCAAACAAGAGATACAGGAGAATTCTAACCACAAATACATAGTAATAAACAAAACTATAACAGCAGTTATGATATATATGTTCAATCCTTATAGTTCTTAAATTTATTTGAAGGGGTTTTATTCAAGAAGTTAACCATAAGCTACTAGATAACCTTTCGAGAAAATGGGGGTTGAAAGCTGTGCTTGTTCCTTCCAGGTAATTTTGAAATTACAGGGAGGTTGAAAAGCTGATAAGGGTAAAGGACTCATTGTAATAAAAAGGTACAGAAAACCACATCTATTAGAAAGTTTGTTTACTTGGAGAGGCAGGTAATAAAGGAAAATGATATTCAAATCCAAATACTACATTAGTTGCTGAGAGAGGTACACATAGTGGAGAGTCTTGTCTATAGTATTTTGTGGATAAGCCATTTAATTAGTTCAAGAAGTTGAGATAAAATTTGGAAAGAAGCATGATGTGGGTAGACTGATAACCTTCGGGATTAAAATTTACCAAATAAGCAGATTCTGTTTTAAATAAAAAGAGCAGCCTGGTGCACGAAGCTCCAGTGTATGCAGGGTCCAGGGAAGGGTCGGACCACAAGGGTCTATAGTATTGTAATTAAAAATAATGGGATTGACCTTTGAAACCTTCACTTTTCTTATATGTTAGGGTCCACATATTGTTCATTTATAACATTTCTGTGACAAAACACTCAAGAATTTCTTCTAGTATATGTTTACTGTTTTAATTTTGAATTAGGAAAAGAAAGCTGAAAGAGCAGACAATGTGATTAAACATGTGCATTAAAACTAATCCGGTAAAAAATTTGCTATTCTTTCAATTATGAATGAGCAAGGTAGTTAAAGAAATTACTTGTATTAATATTAAAGCTAGACATGTTCACCTTGTTTGGATAGCATCTCTCCTCACTTCATTATATATTTTCCTTTTCGGGCTGTGGAATTTGAATTGCCTCTTCATAGCTAATTCCAGTGTAAATCAAGGAGTGCCTACTCAAAATACAAGACTAGTGATTCATTTCCGGCTAAAAGTCACTTTACATATTTTTGAGGTTGGGAATGATCTAGTGGGGCTTAATTATATGCCTCATCTGGATGGCTTACAGCTGAAATTTGCTCTTGAATGGTCTGAACAGTTAATGAAAGAATCTATACTTGAGTCTAGGCATCGCCATGTTGAATTTGGATGTGGCAACAAATGTGGGACCTACCCACTGAAGGTTTCATGTGAATTGTGTTCACCTACCTAATACATACACTGGCCAATATTTGGTAGGTCCTCAATCTGGTGGATTGCCTATGATCCAATGGAAATAGAGACTGCAGTTTCTTGGTTGGGCTTGTTTTCTCTCATCATCATCATCATCATCAAGACCTTATCCCTATCAGCGGTTAGTCACATGAATCTTGTTCCTCCATTCCCTCTATTAAATGTCATAGCTTCATTTAGTCCCAAAGTTTTTGAATATTTTTCTGGACCTTCCCATTGCCCTTTTAGAACCTTCGACTTGGATCACCTCACTCAAATTTCCTTGTTTAACCAAGTTATTACTTAAATTAATGGAAGAATCGTAGAGCATGAACAAGAATGGCAGTCCCTGTTATGAATAAGGTAAACCCATTTCCATTCTCTAGAATATGAAGTAGGATAGCATAGAGGAAGGATTTTTCTTCCCTGTTCCCCTATAGAAGAAAAAGAAGGGAATTAAATAGTTGGAAAATATCCTGTATCCCAAAAGAAAAACAAGGAAAAGATAGGCCACCGCTTCCAAGTAAAATGCAGGATATTCCCTTTTTTTTGCAAAATACAGGATATATTCCTCTCTCTACAGTTTTTTTTCTTTTGGAAAATATCTTGTACCCTAAAAAAACAAAAGAGGAACTATCATTATGTAATTGCATAACTAATCTAATTTTTTATGAAGAATGATGGAAAAAGAGTGAGTCAAGGATTTGCCTTGCAATGCTTCCATGTAAAAACTTTCTGCCTCAAAATTGAAAAGAAATCCTAGTTTGGAAAAATAAGCAATCCTTATTAAATCAAGAAATCCTACACATAGAAAGTGATATAGACTTAATAAGGAAGAGTATATGAAGGTTCAAGTCCACTGCTTATCAGTCTGGAAAAGAAAAATGAGGGGAGTATATGAAGGTCCCAGCACTGATGTGCTTGACAAACTTTAATAAAATCTAATGAGGAAAAAGGAGGGAAAGAACTTTAGCACTTAAATCTTTGATAAACAAAATAGTTGAAACTGATTTCTATGATAAATCTGATGAAGCTAAAGAATATGCCTCTTGCCATGCAGTTAATCCTATTACGTATGGGTCTGTGTCCTATTTACATGAGAGGGGGAGAATTTGATAAATCAGGCAATATCCTTGAACTGTATCAAGCTTTATGTGCACTAAAAGTTATTGACACAATCAAATTGGATGGTGGGTAGGTTGAGAGATACGATGTACTATTTTGGTTGTAAATCTGATACAGGACAAATTTTGTCTGAACTGATATGTATAATGAATTCTAATAAACTCAAATGATATCCTTCTATGTTATTAGAGTGCTGCAGATGTTGCCAATGGTATGATTCAGTGACAAACTGACCCCAATATGTTAAAGTACTGTTTCCTTGAAGCATGAGACAAATAAAGCAAGGAAACAGTAGTTCTCGTCTGGCTCTATCTGCGTTTGATGTGCTGGATATGTTCTAGGTTTTGTTCTAGGTGCCCATAGTGTCATTATAGCTACACTGTACATAAGAAATACCACCATTCTACCTTTTTCTTTTTGAGGTGGGGTGGGGGTAGTGGTTGTACTTGAAACTAAACCCAAAAGTTTTGCATGAATTTGTCTGCGCCCAACAGACAAACAAGAAAAGGTGAAGGCTTTTCCTTATTTTCTCTATATTAACTGCCAAATTGTGCCCTGACATGTATATCCAGTCCCTGCTAGTCCTCTCCAGCAACCAACGCCCTTCAAAAAAAACAAAAAACAAAATCTCTCTCTCTCTCTCTCTCTCTCTCTCTCTCTCTCTCTCTCTCTCTCTCTCTCTTGTGTGCATATTAACGTGTGGTAATCTTGAAATATGAAGCATCCTCATCTGATATATACACATGGATATGCGAACACCCTAAGTAAGAGACATATTTATGCCAGACTGAACTGGTTTTCATGCTTCTTGTAGTGTTTTTCCTTAGCATGCTCTGGCAACTTGGTTAGGAAATGGTGTCCGGATGTGATAATTGCCCAGAAAAAGAATTTGGCAGTATTATGCGGATATAGCATGGCTTACATTGGTCATCACATAACTTGCTTTGTTTCTTAATTTGGTGCAGGGTTAGCAGAATGGTGACCAAGGGACTTCTTGTGCATCTGGGTTGTGAGGTCACAGTTGTTAGTTCTGGAGAAGAATGCTTATGTGTTGTTTCTGAGGATCATAAAGTGGTTTTATTGGATGTAGGCATACCTGGAATGAATGGTTATGAAGTGGTGTCCAGGATACAGGATAGATTTCTTGTGCGCCATACAAGGCCTCTAATTGTAGCACTTACAGGGGTTACAGATAGGATAACAAGAGAGAATTGCTTGAGGATGGGAATGGATGGTGTAATCCTCAAACCTGTGTCTCTTGAGAAGATGAGAAGTGTTTTATTGGAGCTCTTAGAGCGTGGGTCTCCAGGCGAGACCTTCTAAAACTGGAAAGAATTCTGTTGAAAAAGAGGAAAAAGCTACCACTGATTATCCATGTACATAATACTTGCAATGAGCCTGGAAGTTCGTACGATCAACAGAATGACCAACAGTTGTTTGCAGTATGTCATTGCCACTGAAGTGAACATACTTCAAATGGAAGATAAACTTAAGCTGGTGTGTGGTTCATTTGCAGCATGACTTGGGCTCTAAATTAGGTTGGACGCATTGCATGTATGTTTGCAGTTTGTTCCTGAAACCATTCCTTGGGCACAACAATCTTGAGCAGCCAAAGTCTCAGGCTACATGTTACAGCGTGCACGGAACTTTCTTAACCAGTTTAGACTGCTGATTAATGAATGTAACCAGTGCCTGACTGAGTTTCTACAGAGCAGTACTCTGTAACTATTCATCAGAAGTGTGCTTAAGAATGTTTAAGAAAGAAAAATGGAACAGGAATCCGAAGTTTCCCTCCTTATCAATATATCAGTGAGATGAAAGATGCTTTCCATTGCTAGATAATGTCTATTTTTGGTTTCTTATTCTTCTTTTAAGGGATTAATGACATGTTACTTGTGCAGGTTTCCTAGCCGGTGGGGCACTTGTTTAATGATCTTTAACTGTTTGATTGGTAAGTTCCTTTATCAAGAGACCTTGTGGCCAAAATTTCCCCTATTGTATGTTCCTCTGTCCCATTTTCCGTCACAGGGGTAAGAAAAATGAAAGAAACCAGCCCATCCTGGGAAAGATCTCCATAAATTGAGGGCTAGGATTATCCATGTGCGAGGACCCTATGAGATGCTGCACGGATTGTCACATGTTATTACTGAGGGCCCTGCAAAAGGGATGCAATAGCTCTAGTATCCTTCTCATGTGGCAATCCGCCTAAATCTAATCTCAAGCCAAGGAAGAAAGCAGCAACTCGAACCTGCTACCAAGTGTATTTAAGGGGAGATGTCTTTTTTCTCTGCGACCACCTATCTATCTGTTGCTCTCTCAGACTTCGGGCTTTTCCAGTAAGTAAAGTGAGTGGGTCTTTTGGAATGTCATTACATGTTGAAGGAGAGCCTTGGCACAACAGTAAAAGTTGTCATTGTGTGACCTTGAGGTCACGGATTTAAAGTCTAGAAACAGCCTCTTGTAAAAATACAAGGTAAGGCTGCATATTATGGATCCTTGTAGTCTGCTCCTTTCCCGGACCCCACATAGGCGAGAGCTTTGTACACTGAGACTGCCCTTTTTATGAGGCTGAGTTGATCGATCCAGCTATAACATGCAGTGCTTCCCAGTTTCCTGATTAGCCACAGCCAGCAAATCTATTCAATGAAGTGCTTTATGGTTCAGTTAACCGGTGCTGAAGTCGTTCCAATTGTGCCACCCGGAGCAGAAATTACACTAACTTAATTTAATTGGTTATCCAAAATAACCCTTCTTTGACAATTGATTGCTGGTTAGTAGAATTCTCATTTTTGGCAAGCTGATTGGTAGAATTCATGCCCTTGAAATTTTCATGTTCTTCAAATGATTGTGCCCAAAAATAAGTTGCCAGGTAAAATAATGAATTACGGTTTGTGTCGTATATCATGTGGCCAACCATTGGAATTTTTTACTCACAGAATCTTTGGGCCCATCTAAATGGTCAGATACTCCAATATACTGGATCCGCTTGTGCTTCCGAATGCTAGAAGAAGCTCTTATTATAATCATCGCGTCGTCATTAAGATCTTATTTTGATTAGGGTGGACACATGAATCTTGCTCTTTCATTGTTAAGTATCATGATTTTATTTAGTTTTAAAGTTTTTAAATCTTTTCTCATCACTTTTATCTATTGTATTTATGACAGTTCAGTAAATTACGCACTCCAATTTTTGTATATTAACGTGTCTTTTTCTTCAATTTTTATACAATAACATAATATGAAGACTTCTTTATCTTTTGAGTCATGAACAACTTAACGTTTATCTTTTGAATTATTCTACGGATGGTCGTCAGATCTTTAGTCTAACATGACCCAATGAAAAAAATTGGACCACTTCTTATAAATTCATTGAGAATGATTCTGATACAGTAGATTGAACCCACAACATGAAGGTAGTATTCTGTGTCTCAGCCGTTGGACCACAGGTCCAATCCACTCACGAGATGTGAGAGAGGATGGTTCAAGTCCCGAAAAGGAGAGGGAGGGTGGGTCTGACCCAGATTGACAGAAACAGTATCACAAACGCCTGAAATATTTATTGAATAACACTAACTGTAATCATTAACAGCCGTTGCACTTGCCCCTCTGAGTTCCCCACCCCCCTCTCTCTCTCTCTCTCTCTCTCTCTCTCTCTCTCTCTCTCTTGCTGCGACTCCTTTTGAGGCTTCCCTCCCATTTCCATTCACAAAATCACACATTAATTTATAACAACTTTCCACGCACTCTCCACGCTTCCCATGCACTACCCTCTCCCTCTCTCTTCCTCCTCAATTTCGAAACGCTTACCTCTCTCTCTCTCTCTCTCTCTCTCTCTCTCTCTCACACACACACACAACGCCATGTCTCCTTCCTAATATGGCTCTCTCCTTCTCAATACAAAGACAGAAACCGATGTAACCAGAGAGAGAAGCAACAAAACAGCCTTTTTTCATTTCCTCACTGAGAAGAAATGAGTGGAGTTCTTGGAACTCTCGGAATCGGTCTGACCGTTGCATTTGCGGTGTTTGGGATTTTCCTTCTCTTAGACCTCCTCTACTATTACTATTACTCAGCATCCCACCATAACCACATCCCCACCAGAAAATCACCATCCTTGCAAGCCACAAGAGAAGAAGAAGAACAAGAAGAGTTTGCAAGAGAAGCCTCCCTCGTGGGCTCTTTCGGTGGTTACTCCCTCAACATCACTGACCCAAAATCAGACCAGCCCAATACCAGCGAACAGAACGCCGCCAGCCATGGTGGGTTTCTGGTGAGCATCAAAGAAGAGACCAAGGAGGAAATGATGGAGCTTTTGACTGACGTGGGTGACGAAGAAAACCTAAGACAAGACTTGAATCGGGTTTTGGTTTCTTCTCCTTGTTCTTCTACTACGTTTGCTACTCCGGCGGTTTCTCCTTCTTTCATGTCGCCTTACCCCAGCTCCGACGGAGAGACTCCGACGATGTCGCCCTTGGGGAGAGAGCCCCCTACGCGTGGAGGTTACAGTACGGCACCGACGACGCCGTTGCCATATTCTTCGCCGGACGGTTACGTCCGGCCGGGCTCGTTGAGTTATTTATTATTAATAAAGTAGTCCGTTAGTGAGTAATTGTTGCCTTTTGTTTCTCTTATTTATTTGATTTAATTATTCTTTTTCTTTGTAACAGAAGATATGTTAATTAAACACGAAAAAAAAAAAAACCCAGAGAAGTAGCAAGGAAAGTTGGATCTCTTTTTCTTAACTTTCAACGGCTGTGATCTAGACACCGATACGTCGACGTCTTAAGTTTTAACGGCCGTGATTGATAGTCCAATTTGCCTCTTGTGGATTTTGTAGATTTGGTAGAGAGATGAGTTTGTTGGCATGTTGTGTTTGTTAGAGAAGTGGAATGTGGATACCAACTACGGAGATTCTTTAGAATATGAGCTGTTTGTTTAGTTTAATGTGGACGGCTCGCCCCTTCACATGGCTACCCTCAAAATGATCTGGACCCTCCATACAATAGGCCAAATTGAGTAGATTTTTTAACTTTTTTGTTGTCTTGGAACATTCAAGAAGAAAGTTGACAACAGTTGATCTATCAATCGCGCATTAAATGGATGGTCTAGATTGCATCTGCCTTTGCTCATCTTGTTTGGCGTATGAAAATTAGAAAACTCCCAAAAAATCGATGCATTTTGGATGATTTTAACTGCTTGTCCCGGGCCTTTGAAAAAGAAACTTAAAAATCAGTGTTTGTGATTTTAATTTAGTCTCTATGCATATTCAAGGCTTAGATCTTCCGATAAAAGTCACCATCTTTTAACTTGTGGCTTTTTGGTTATCCATTATAGGCTCTCGTCTCAAGAGGAAAGGAAGGAGTTCATACCCTTTTTTCATGTACGGTACAATATTTTTTTGCAAATCCAAGCCTTTGAGAAAGCAATGCCTCTGGACAATCCTAACCACTTGTTTTAGATCTTTCAAAAACTTAACAAAAATGAATGGTCATGATTTTTTACCCAAAAAAACATAGGCTAGATATATCCTACGTTCCTGAAATTTCACGTCTAGCCTATCTAATTCATTTCAACATAAGGAATGAATTTGATATGATAAAAATAATTTTACTGTGTATGAAAATTGGGGCATGTACTACTTCCTCTCCTCTTGGCCGGAGGCCGCATAACAAACATGATTCTTCAAGGAAACATCAGCATGAAGTGGGTGTGGTTTGAGTTAATATATGGGCTTCTTGAACCATGTTGGCTAGGAAAATCTTGGTGTTGTCTATTAACAATGTGTCAAGTTAGAGAGTCAATTGCACCAAACTTAGGTTTATATGACAGGCAAGGCTCGGCAATTCAGGTTGGTGGATCATGTTCATGCCGTGTTGAGACTAACCCATTATAGTGTATGGGTCAACACGAACACGACTTGCTTAATAATCATATCAATAACCCATGACTCGAATACGACACTATTATTGAACGAGTTGACATGACACGACTCGGGTAACACAATTAAATAAATATAAAACAACTAATATAAGACAGTTTCTGAAGAATCGTCCTATATTAATATAATAATATATTACTATTTTTGAAGAACCGTCTTATATTTTCAACCAAACTAGTTAACAACTTGCAGGTTAGATAGGTCAACACGACAAATTAATAGGTCGCATATCAAATAGGTCAACACGGCGAGTTAACATTGATTGACCCTAACATGACACGATTTTTGGCCTGTTATTTTCGGGTTTCGAAAATGACACAAACACGATAAGACTCAATCCTAACCCGCTAAATCTGTGTGGAGTTCAAGTCGTGTTATCGTGTCATGTCATATTTTGCCACCCCTAAGTATGCCTGACCCTGAGGTGAATGTTCTTACCAAGTTTGAACTTATTTTTTTCTTTTCTAACGTTCTTTCTTTCAATTCAAGAATAGCAAAGGTTCTGAAGGGGAGCCTTGGTGCAACGGTAGAGTTGTTGTCATGTGACCTTGAAATCACAGGTTCAAGGTCTGGAAATAGCCTTTTACAAAATGCAAGTTAAGGCTGCATACTATTGACTCTTGTGCTCTGCCCCTTCAACTGTTAGAGAGAGAAAAGATAATCCAACACGTTCATAGAATTGTCTAGCTCTCAATATTTATTTGTTTGGAAAGCATGTAAATATGATGATTCTTCGGCTCTATATAAACAACGGTCTAAATTCAATTCCCAAAAATAGAGTTTCTAGGATGGTGGAATCATCATCATCGTGAGTTTTCACTTAGAAGACATCCAAAATCCAAGCAATCAGATGGATGGGTTGGATCACCCAACAATAGTGCCCATCATTGGAAAGTGATTTCAAAATGTTTACATGTGAGCCCTCTATTTTTTATAATTATACCATTCATCATCTAGCCCTTATTTTGTATGGGCCGTCCACAAAAATCTCATCGAGGGATGATCCTGACCTTTCAATGGATGGAGCATGATACTTCAATTCTTCTATTTTCCTGTTCCTCGCATATGGAAACCTAGTGTCTTTCTTTTCCGAACATGGCTGCGTTCCCAAATCCCTTTTCTTGATTTTTATTGAAATAAATTTCCTTTTAGGAAAAGAAAAAAGAGGAAGAAGAGTCTTGGCATAATGGTAAAGTTGTCGTGTGACTTGAAGTCACAGGTTCAAGACATGAAAACAGCCTCTTGCAAAATACAAGGTAAAGCTGTGTACTATTGACCTTTGTGGTCTGCTTCTTCCCCAAACCCTGCATATGCGAGGCTGCTCTCAATCTAGAATATGACAATTGGACAGTGCAGTGGTGATATTTGTCAAATAGAGCACAATTACAAAGGCGTACCCTCTGAATAAGCAGGCACGGTTTTGCTGTACAAAATATGAATACAGTAAAATCATGCTTTGTTTCGAAACTTCCGCTTACAAGGGGTCCAAAAAAGGGACGGACTACAAAGGGCCTATAGTAGGCATTCTTATCTTGCATTTCCTAAGAAGCTGCTTTTTGGATATATAAAGGGGGTAGCCTTGGTGCACGAAGCTCTCGCCTATGAAGGATCAAGGAAAGGGGCAGACCACAAGAGTTTATAGTAAACAGCCTTAACTTGCATTTTGCTAGAAGCTGTTTTTATGCCTTGAACCCGCAACCTCACTGTCACACGACGACAACTTTTACCGTTGCACCAAAGCCCTCCTTTTTAAAGCAATGTCGCAGCTAGTGAGGTCATAACCGAGGTGCATGAATTGCTGGTTGAAAACTATTTTTGGATATATATCAACTAAAATTAAGGCCATCCTATTACTCAGAATGTCTAATTCAGAGGCTGGTACTGCTTTCAGCACTTGAGATGGCTTTTGTTATCCTCTGGCTGCAATTTCAGACTGTATCCCGTCAATGCTCTAGATACCATCCCATTGTCTTACGTATATAATGAAGATGGCGCCACTGCTATGGCTCACAAATAGGGCAGTTCGGTGCACGACATTCCTGCGTATGCAGGGTCTCAAGAAGGGGCAGACCACAAGGGTCTATAGTACGCAGTTTTACCTGTATTTTTTTCAAGAGGTTGTTTCCACACTTTGAACCTATAACCTTAAGACACCACGACAACTCCACCATTGCACCAAGACTCCCCTTCACTGCTATGGCTCACAAGAGTGGTTATAAAGCAAACCCACGTGAGTATGATCTGATGGATCCTAAGCTTACTTTCACGAGCAGATATACATCTTCATTCGAAGCAAGAACTGGTTATAGTTCTATTAACAGCTAGATTCAAGCAACCTAGATGAAGCAAATCTATCTCATAAATGGATTGGCAGGCTCCAGGAATAACTATTAAGTTTAAAGTTCAAACTCACTATATAAACCAGTCCAGTAGGCCTTCTGATTGATAATTCACACATTCCCAACTTGTTCAAGGGGCTGTTCATAGAGAAATAATGAGATGGAAGGTGGAGTCAGAACTTCCCAGCCATCTGCAACTATCATGAATCTGATACAACTTTCACATCTGTTTTCAGGAATGTCTAACATGGAGTTTTAAGTGGCTCTCGATCCATATGGCTTCAGTCAAAACTATCAATTGCCTCATTACCAAACAGGTTTAATAGAAGATAATTCAGATTAGATGAATGCTTCAAACTTAAGAGAACAAGATAAAAACAGGTGAAACAAGAACAATGTTCATGCTGAAAGGAGACAGGAGAGTAGCAACAAGAACCAATCTGCTCAGACTGGAAAAAGTGCAAATTAAACTTATATGATATAATAATAGTCTTGCAGAAACAAAATCACCAAAACAAGCATCAAGAGAACTGGAATTGAAAGGATTCAAAGTAGGCCTGTCTGGTGGGCTCTTAATTCGTATTTAGCATGTAACTTGATTGCTACAACTGCATTCCCACTATTATCCTAGTTGTTTCTACAATAAAATGGAAGATAGATGCAAGATGAAAGAAGGGGAGCCTTGGCCCAACGGTAAAGTTGTCGTCGTGTGACTTTAAGGTCACGGGTTCAAGGTGTGAAAACAGCCTCTTACAAAATGCAAGATAAGGCTGGGTACTATTGACCCTTGGGGTCCGCCTCTTCCCTGGATGCCACATATGAAAGAGCTTCGTGCACCAGGGCTGCCCTTTTTTTTGAGATACAGCAATCATAAGAATCTTTGCCATACAAACCCTGTTTACACATCAATGTTATGGATGCTTTTAGTGCATGACTTTCCATGCTTTGAAAAGTTTATAAGCTGGATGCTTGTTATTGATATGTCCAGCATTAAGAAACATATGGACTAACACTTTCTAACTGGTTAATTGTAATATTTGGAGTATTAGAATCAGCAACACCTATCAAAAACTAAGTTATCATCCAACTGACGTACAGGGTCTGGAAGAACCATCTTTCAAAGAACGCAATGCAAATTTCAAAGACAACTATGAGATAGCCACAATGAAGGAATGAATTAAGGACCCAAATCCTACCTATCATTGCTATATGCTTCCAAACTCAAATGAAAGGCAAAATTAATGGCAAGGCACGAGATAAGCAACTGAATTGTCGCTTAAATGAACAGCACAAAGGCTCAAACAAAATTTGATCGAGTAAAAAACCAGAAGGTTAATCATATCAATAACAGTAGCAACAATATAACATAGATGCAGCAAAACAAGGCAAAACAGGTTGGAGATGAACACTGCAGCAAATTACCGAGTAGTGTAACCCACAGTTAGATATAAACCAGAAAGACATACTCTCTTAACACAAATAGAAACATCTAAATAAAAGAAAATTTTCCAAGGAAGAAACATCAACAGAAATAGAAAAACCTATAAATAAAAAATATTAAAGAATTCCAACTCATGAGTGAAATCCTGCTGGGACTATTCATGAGTGAACAGTGTTACTATTCATGAATTTGCAATTCATGCAAGTACTAGCCGTGAACAGTAATTTCTGTATCTTCTTCTTCCTTCTTTTGTAGTTTTTGAGGGGCTTTAGAAATGGCAAAAATGGTTCTGCATTAGTTCTCCTTAAGAAATTCGTGTATCTGAAAATATGCAGGTTATCCATTCCCAATGTCCTCATTCTTAAGTTGGATATAAGAGATGCAACAAGGCCCATGAAGTTTAATGCTCTAGTGGCTTCCACTTTGAGAGCATGGTCACCACAAATTAAATCATTCATACAGATGATGCAACTCTTCTATATATTGTGATCTTCTTTTCTCTTTTGTTGGTCCCATTTGGAAATTTCATGGAATATGATTACTATTGTATTTTTTTTTCGAGTTGGTAGTTGCATGTAATATTTGCTTTTTAGTTGAAAAATATAAGCAGAAGGAGAGCCTTAGCGCAGAAGTAGAGTTGTCACCATGTGACTTTGGTCACCGGTTCAAGGGATGGTAACAGTCTCTTGTAAAGCTGCATACTATTGACCCTTGTGGTCAGCCCCTTCTCCGAACCCTGCATACACAGGAGTTTCGTGCACCGGAGCTGCCCTTCAGTTGAAAAATATAAGCACAACTTTTCTTATCAATTATTGGAGAAGATAGTGGAACTAATCCAATCGTACTCCAACAGAAGACATGAAACCAAGAGATAATTGTCCAACAAAAGTTATAAAAAGGAGACTAGCAGAAGATTGGGAACTTGGTATTCTTAAAATTGAAAACAGATTAGAACTCAATTATACAAAATGATGGAACAAAGCCTAGTAGAAGAGTGTCAAACTAATAAATCAGATTCCTCAAAATTGATAGAAAACAGAGGCTAACAGAAGATTGTAGAACCAAAAGAATGGAATTCCCAAAGAATGCAGAAACAGAAAGGGTACCATATCGTCGATGGCTCCCAATGCCATTGAGAGGAGAAATCAACTCCAAACCATAGAGTTGCTTCACCATCTTGGTATCAGCATTCAAACTCTTGAAACCCAGGTCCCATCCAACCGCAGCTCCTCCCGTTTTTCCACCAAGAGCGAGATCCAGAATCTGCTATGTCAAGCAAAACAGATCAATAAGATCATGAAAAACCATTGCTTTCAGCTACCAATTTCAGAAATCTAATCATCAAAATCAGGTATGCTACCTGCTGACCGAAACATAGCCGAAGCGTCTTCTTCTTGCTCTCATGCGAGTCGGAAATATGATCAACGTCGGCATGAGCATTGCAAGCGCTTCCGGTGATGATGAATCCATCTGAATTTGAGTTTCGAAAGTGAAATCACCGTCAATGACCGAGAAAATGTCCCAGAGCTCTTCCTCATCTTTCAAGAGGCTTTTCAACTTGTTTCCGTAACCTCCGTGGGTTTTCTCATTACGGGGGGGTGCATGGCCTGTACGGAGCACGCATGGCGTCGTCGTTGCGACATTTTTGCATCGAGGCTGCAGGTTGCTGCTGCTGTAGAAGAAGAAGAAGAAGAAGAGAGGTGGAAAATGGAGTTTGGTGGTGTGTTTAGAGAGAGGGAGTGGATTGCCATGGGAGGATTCTAGCGATGGAATTTGGTGCAGATTTTCCGTCTCCAGCATCTGCTGTTGCAGTTAGGATTATTGCATGCAAGTATAATATAAACACAAGTACGATTATTGCATGCACGTGTAATATAAACACAAGTATTAAAGTGAGAAATGGAAGCTTGTTCAGAATCCTACATGTATAGTAATTAGGGAAAATGGACGGTTATAAATTGAGAAATGCTGAAAGGGGCCGTCTTTGGATGATCCGCTCAGTTCATCTGATTGTTCTGGTTTTGGATAGCATAGTGATTTGGATGATTTTAGCATCTAAAATGGTTCCATTTTGCTTTATCAATCGTCTAAAATCAAAGACAGAATTTTTAGGATTCTCGACTTCTTCGATCTACGTTATTTTTTTATACAAGAAATCTAGTTCCTCATAAATCAAATGGATAGTCAGATCACCTAAAGGTGAGTCGCATACCCTCGAGTAACTGGCCGCAATGTCTCTGCATAAGGAGCAAATCAGGCCCTGCAAATGCATGGCTAAATATTAAATAAATAAAATTATACATTTGTTTTATTTATTACCAAAATATACATGTATATTTATAATAATAAATTGAGAGATGTCAATAGAGTGGGAGAGCGAGCTAGAGAGAGTTAAGGAGGAAATAAAGCTAGGAAGTTAGGCAAAGAGTAAAAGAATTCTGTCAATTTCCTTTAAGATTAATATCAATAGAATAATCTAAAATAAAGGAGATAAGAACTAAGAAGGAAACAGAACTCCTAAATTTGGAAAGAGAGAGTATAATAAAAAAGGGTTGTATTTAACTTAGTATTTGGGAAAAAATCCAGTCAATATATATGGACCTTGTATTATTTTGGATTGGTTATAATGCAAAACATAGATTCTTTTCTATTTCTTTTTGCTCCTTTTTTTAGGATTAGATTTGAGCCTTTTTCTTTAAAAAAAAAGAAGAAGAAGAACTTTTTAGACTTGATATACTTACATGTAGAAATTAATAAATAGATAAATACAGATGTATGTATCAAGCCTACTTTTTATTAAATAAATTGGAAAAGTAGATGAAAATTAAGTTGAAAGTAGAGAAGAAAACTAATTTAAAGGCATTTTATGAGGCTCTATATGGAAAGTAATAAGCAATGCTGAGTACAGTTACATCATTGAATAATATCCAAATGTTCTCCAGTTTTGGCTAATTTTGAACCTTTGATTTTTAGAAGAATGATAGTTAATTATCAATTTTACAAATTTACCACTTGACACACAATCAAAGAAAAAAGTAGTAAATCAATGTTCTTTGCCGCTAAAAGTTGTCATCATGTGACCTTGAGGTCACGGGTTCAAGGCATGGAAACAGCCTATTGCAAAAACACAAGGTAAGGCTGAGTACTATAGGCCCTTGTAGTCTCCTCCTTCCCCATAGGCGGGAGCTTCATGCACCGGGGCTGCCCTGTTAGTCCATCTTATTGTCCTTGAGTGTAACCCTCAATGGCCTTCTTCATAGAAAATTTTTTCTTTCCACAACATAGGCTTATGCTCTCTTTTCTAACACATTTCTCAGGGACCAAGAACCACTTACCTTGATCAGGTGAGACTTTACGGGTGGATCATAGATCACATAAGTCAAAGGCAATATTTTCAATGACTTGGATCTTCACAAGACTAAGCACACAAGTTATAGCATCCAAAATATTAGTAAGGCTTAAGTTTATCAAAACTAGTGGTGATTACAGCACGTCCTATTAGTTACACATGTCACACCCGCTAATGGGATGGCTGCCAACCTCGAACCTGCAACCTAATGTACACACGAGGAGAGAGACTCTTCTTGTCTGCAACCAACTGTACTAGATGGCTTTCCGTGTAAAAGTACATCACCTACTGTGATCGGTTTAAACTAGCCGGTCATGTTGCTGGGACGTCACAGGACCTGAGGGGCCTTGTATGAACTTTCAGCTGGTGGACACTCCATGCAGCTGCTGAATTGTAAGTTGAAGAAAAGAAGGCTGCACTCTTCTTGCAGACCTGTGTCTTTTAAGAAAGAAGAGGCCGTATTCTAATTTTCACGTTCTTTGGTCTTTCACTCTTGCTGTTCATGATGCTGCAATTCTCACTCTTGCCTTCCATGATGCTGCACCCTCTCTCTCTCTCTCTCTCTCTCTCTCTCTCTCTCTCTCTCTCTCTCTCTCTTCTCCAACTAACAGACTTACCATGTCTTCATACTCAAAGTGCCTTGGGAGGTCACATTTATTGACACCTTTATCTACCCCATATGGTTCACTTACCTTCTACTCTCCTCTTATAATGACCTCTTCTTCCCCATCAACTACTCAGAAAGCCTCCCCATTTCCAACAACCTCCCTTGGATCCTTCTCTCTTTTCTGATGGAGACCAACTTCTTAGGAGCTAGTTTACTTCTTTTCTTCTTCTTCCACAATTCCACTGCAGCTCAGTTTGTGACAGCTTTCACAGAGACACCTTTAGCAGAATATAAACAGTGGAATGGCCGTCGCGAGTTCAATGTCGAATCTTACGGTGCAATAGGAGATGGAGTCACTGATGACACCCAGGTTTCAACGTTTATGTTGAAATATTGCTGTTTTGTTAGTCAATACTCATGTTCTTCAATGACATCTGATAAGGCCCTGTTCAATGTACATGTTCTTAAGATAAACCAAGTCCTCAGCATTCCAGTTTTCTAGTTTTAAGATTTTGATGGTGACCGTTTCCTTTTGTAATGCTTTTAGTTTCGGCATTCTTCTGAGTGTAACTATCAAGAAATTTTTAAATAAGAGGCGGGATCGGCACAAAAACAGAGGTTTCCATGGCCTTGAGAACCAGTATCATCAGGTCTCTGTGTTTATATTGAAATATGCTGGTTCACAGTCAATAGTCGGTGTATTTCAATAACAAGCCATATTCAAATTTACAGAATTTAACAAGGTAAAGCAACCCCAGCACCCCATTTTCCTCATTGTATGAGATTTATTGTGATTAATTTTTCTTTATTAATTACAGCTTTCAAGTAAAACTCAAAGATAAGGGTGCTAACAGGGGAACAGGGGTGCCTGTAGCCCTTAGCTACTGCACTGTTAATGTCAACATACCAAGAGGTATATGAAGATCACGACTGCCCCTAACTGAAAGGGATCGATTCCACTTGGCTCTGCTTGTACAGGAATGATCCTGATTCATGTAAATCAAAAACTGGTGGTAGAGTTGGTAGGAAAAACCTCAGTCATGATCTAAAATTTGACCAAGGACAAAAGTGGTAAAAATCGGTGAATCGAGCACTTACTGCAACTTTAAGAGGGTTTCCAAAATTGGTTAAATTACAACAAACTTAATTTTTTTCTTAAAGAAATACATAATGATCTTGTGCAATACTCTTCTGTTTTTTTATATGAATTGGAGTATATAGATGCTTCTTTGCAGGGCAAATCTAAAGGTAACCATATATCCTTACGTCTTTTTTTTTCTATTGAAAGTTAGATGAACAGAAGGGGAGCCTTGGCGCAATGGTAAAAGTTGTCGTCTTGTGACCTTGAGGTCACGGGTTCAAGGCATAGAAACAGCCTCTTGCAAAAATGTAAGGTAAGGCTGTGTACTATAGGCCCTTGTGGTCCGCCCCTTCTCCGGACCCCGCATAGGCGGGAGCTTCGTGCACCGGGGCTGCCCTTAAAGTTAGACGAACACATACCCATGCACAGCTACCAACCCTGGTCACTCACATGAGAGACTCCTCCTTCAGCCACTGTGCTAGAAGGCTTTGGTGCTGCTGATTGTTTTGTTTAGAAATGTCTCATCTCTTTATGCATTATCTTGGATTTTTCTGAAGCTGTTAGTTGATTTATTTGGAGCCTCCAGGCCTTCAAAAATGCTTGGAAAGCAGCATGCAAGGTGAAATCAGCTATACTGAGGGTGCCTCATAACAGAACTTTCTTGCTCAAACCATACACGTTTCAAGGCCCCTGCAAGCCCTATCTGAATCTAAGGGTAATGCTAAGGCTCATCCTATCAACCATGAACTGACAAGATATACAAGAGTTGTATGATGGCAAGGATCTGCAATGTCATGAGTTTATATCTGCTCTTCTTTTGATTTTTCCTACCACTCTCTCGTAGATGACTGCTGCTTCACTTTAGTTCATGATCCTGGTGTCTCTGATTTTCTTTTGAGTAACTACCATCTTAACTTCAAATAAGCAGTAAAAGTGGTTAGAACACTTAGAGGGGAGGGGGGAAGTAGTCAAAGAAAGGGATAAGCGGTGCATTATCTGATAACTATACACTTTGTCATCTGTAAGGTGGATGGAACTTTAATTGCTCCAGAGGATCCAAAGAGCTGGAAAACAGAGAACAGCTGGTTGAGATTTGCTGATCACAAGCATTTCACTCTTCACGGCCGAGGTACTATTAATGCAAGAGGACATCGATGGTGGGAGACATTATGCTACATTGTTAATCAAAAGGTAAAGAGATGAACTGTTGCATGTGAAACTCGTTCTCAAATTCCAAAATTGCTACATGAAAAGGACGCATGTGGTTGAATTGATGTCATGATTTTCCTTGCAGAGAGTTTGTTCTGCCAAGCCTGCTGTGAGTATTCAATGTCACTTCTCCTCTTCTAGTAGCGGTTATTATAGTTCTGATGTGCAAGACCATAATTCATTTATTTCCTGTTTATCTGTTTCCACTCTAGTCTGTCTGCTTCGAGAATGGTCACCACATAAAGGTAAAGGGGGTCAAGATCCTGAACAGCCCGCATTTCCACTTGCAATTTCTCCATTGCCATCAAGTCAATGTGATAACAGTCCAAATAAGTGCCCCGCCACATAGTCCTCAAACGGATGGTATTCACCTTGATCATTCTAGGCGCATCCACATTGTAGACTCTGATGTGGGAGTAGGTCTGAACCTGGAAACTTTGTTAAGCCTGTCTTCGATTGCAGATTTGTGATTTGGTTGTTGTTACTGTTGCTTTTGTGCATTCATGTAGTTAATAAGATGAGGTTCTGTGGTTTTAGGGGATGACTGTATATCAGTAGGGCATGGATCTTATAATGTATCTATACGGGGACTTACTTGTGGGCCTGGACATGGAATAAGGTTTGATCACTTTTCTGGATGCATAGAAGTGTACAGAGATTTACATTCTTTCAGTGAATGAAGCAGTCTGTTAATACAGCGCCTTCATATGGTGCAGTGTAGGAAGCCTTGGGAAAGGTAACTCGCATGCACAAGTACATGACATCTTGGTGGATGGAGCTAGAATCAATGCAACAGAAAATGGTTTACGGATTAAAACATGGCAGGTTAGACTTATTCATGACTTCCTCTTCTTGCATCTCTTGGGAATAAGCAAAATGTAATAAAATGGCAATTTATTGAACACACAAGAAAATGGGATTAAAAGAAATTACCAACTCTTAGTTGATCGTTTTCATTGTTAACTGTGGTTTTAAATCTTAGGGAGGATATGGATGGGCAAGGAATATAGTGTTCAGGAACATACAGATGACTGATGTTTCAAACCCAATTGTCATTGATCAATACTACTGTGATTCCCCTAAACCGTGTCCTAATCAGGTAAGCAAGATCTCACAAGGTTTATTAAGCATGATCTATCCCAATTACTAATTAAATACCATCCTACTTGTAACTAACATCTACTTACTGCTTACAATATATCTTGTTCAGACATCAGCTGTGGCAGTCTCAGATGTAACTTTCGAGAATATTGCTGGAACTTCACGAACCAATGTAGCTGTGAGGCTCATTTGCAGCATTAATATCCCTTGCCAGCAGATCTTGCTCCACAACATCTCACTAAAGCCATCAAGCAGAGGAGAGATGGTTTCCTCTTATTGCCATTATGCCTATGGACAGACAAAAGGTCCTGTTAAGCCACCTAGCTGTCTAAGCTAGCTTTAGCTGAATACTCTACCTTCATGCGTTTTCTTAAAATCCTGTGACATTGATATATGCATCTAATTCCATCTTTCCCAGTTACTCTTTTCTCCTCCATAATTTGAACTCTCAAAGTCATCTGCTTCATCTCATTCTCCCGTAAAATGAGAGTATACAGGAGAGGTGAATTAATCATTCAAAGGGTAAAATATTGTATCCTAGCTTGCATCGTAGGGTTTTATCATTTGAGGAATAAAATATATTCAATCTTCACGTGGGGTGGGGGGCCTGTGTTTATGAAGAAAGACATGTGGGTTAAGCCAGAAGCATGTCAAATGATTGGTTGAAAATGAAAAAGCAGCCCCCTGTTACCTAGTCCTTGTTTCTAGTGCACCAATTAGGCCTTTGATGTGGAACAGTCTTCAAAATAACAAGGGTACTAGTTTCTTGCTTTGGTTTAGCTAAATGTCTAAGGATTGGGTCATGTGCAAGCAATTCTGCTTATTTGCACCAGTATAACTTATTCCATGGATCTTGTGGAGTTTCTTTTCAGCTTCTGGATTGCAGGAGTCTCTTTGTTAAGCTTCCTTTACCAGCTGATTTGGGTTACTGAAACAATGGGGAAATAGCAGACATCTCTGGTGTGGAAAATGATGTGTTGGACACTGTTGATCTCCGTAGGAACCAAAGGGGCATGCGGCTAAAGTAAGCTGGACATCATTTAAGAAGCACAATGGTTCATCTAAGAAAGTAGCTGTAAAGAGTGAACCAAATGACTTTAGCTAAGAATGTAGAGTTAATTGAATGACACAAACGTGTTTACCGCTAAAGGATGTCAAATCTCCACATTTGCAGCACCTATCTTCTTTTTCTAGGAGAAGACAATACATCCTAATCAAAGGCATGTTGTCGAAACATACTTGAAATACAAGAGCTATCTCCACCAGACTCCTAAAGGAGTTTGTCTGACCTTGGGCGCTGCAAAATCCACAGTACAATTTTACATAAATAAGGGGAACCTTGGAGTAACGGTAGGGTAGAGTTATCATTGAGTGAACTTGAGGTCACAGGTTAGATGCGTGGAAACAGCCTCTTGCAAAGGCTGCGTACTATAGACCCTTGTGGTCTGCCACTTCCCTGGCCCCTGCATTTGTGGGAGCTGCATGCACCAGGCTTTCCTGTCATTTATATAGCTGAACAGCAACACTCCAAGTCGTGTTAGTCTCAACCATCTACCAGAAATCATGTGAGATGATGCATGAAATTTTCATCTATAATTCTATCCATACGACCACATTTTGGTATCAGCGTTTAGAACAAATTTAGAACAGGGCCCTTGTCAGCCAACTTCAATGATCACGATGGGTTTGCCAAGAATTTGAAGCTGTTTACTCAAATGAGATAGACCAGACAGGCAAACACTGTGCTGAGAAATGGGGATCAAACGATGCTAACACAGCCTTGGCAGATCCGGCCCTTTCAAATGCAGTACTTTAATTTTTAAGGGACAAGGCTATTACTAAAAGGATCCATAGTTTCCCGGCTAATGTAGCAATCAAAGTTTTGTCCGTCTCCTTCTACACAGAATTAACTCCAACAGAACTGGCCACACATGAAAGGAGTTCGTATTTTGAACTTACCAAGTGCGTCCACAAACTGCCAAATTTAGTTGCAGCCAAAAAAATTAAAGCATGGGAACAATTAGTTATCTAGAAACATCTTCACTGAACATCCTTTTTGCCACCGTCTATCAAGATGCTGAGATCATTCAATGTGATACGAGCAAGAGCAATGAATCGTACCTGTACTCGGACAAAAACAATCGTACACCCAATCATGTATAAATAGCTGTTAATCCCATTCTCAAGCAACCACATCCCAAAAGATCATTTTTCTTTACCAAAAGATTAGAGATGAATCTCAGCCATTTGAGTATGAGAGCAGCTTCATTTCTAAATATTTCAGTGAAAAGAGGAAAATAAGGTACTTGTTACACTTGCGGGCCACCACCAAGTATAGAAGAAAAACTAAGCCCAACACAAGTTTCCCAATCACCTGTGTAGGCTTCAGGTTCATGAGTAATCGTACAAGGAGATGCTCTTGTCATCTGACACACTTGCAAGCCGACCCGCTCGGACTCCAGTCCCTCCAGGTGGGCGGAATGCCACCCCCCAGACCTGGTCGTGGTGATTGCTCATTGTCTGGACAGCAGCCCTCATGCCAACATCCCAAAGTCGCACAGTCCTATCACTTGATCCTGTTGCAATAGCAGCCCCATCTGGGCTAGCGTCCACACTTAAGACCCAGCTTTCATGGCCTGACATTGCCCCCACCAAGCTTTTCCCCTCTGTGTCGTACATGTGCACGTGCCCATCATCTGAAGCTGTGAAGAGCACTCGTGGATCTACTGGAGAGTAGACGAGTGACCTTACTGGCATGAAGTGACCTTCTAGGTGGTGAAGGAACTTTGCACGGGCTACATCAAATACACAAATGGTTCCATCCATGGACCCACAAGCCAAACGCTTTCCATCAGGACTCCATGCAACTGAAAGAACAAACTTCCCACTGCCGGCTTTATTGGAAGGTTTGGATCCTCCTTCGGGCCGTGGGACAGCTAAGGTAGCAATCAGCTGCCATGTGGCAGTATCCCATAGCTTGACTGAGGCACTTCCTCCACCAGCAACTGCTAGAATAGTACCCTGAAAGCAGCGTTATACCTGTCAATTTTGTCAAGCATATGATTTGCTTAATTTCAGCATACGTACCACAGGATGTATGACAGGGTGATGTGAGTGTCATGTACTATGTTCAAGACAAACGGTCACTTAAAAATTTAAATTCTAGAACTAGGGACTCTGAATCTCAAAATAATCAGCAATTAATCACTATCTTACTTCCACAAATTGGTCGGTTAAGAGCCTGAGGAGTCTTGTCATCTAATCCATGGTAGCCTCAATTAAAATTAAAAATAGGCGTACAGAAAGGAAAACCTAGTGAGAGACCAGAAATAAATCACTAGCCGAATTATATTGTGGAACCACGTGTGCTAGCAACTAAGTAGACAAAACCTTATGTAGGTTGGGACTGGAAACTGGGTGTATCAGGTGCTGGAAGCCTCAAGCTCAATGTGGATAGACTCTAATGAAGCACAACCTTAGTGCTAACCCTAATAGTAGGGCCTTAAGGTAATCAAATTGTTCAGTCAATAAGCAGCAACTGGCAAAGTAATTGTTTGCTCCACAAAGTTCAAGCCTCAAAGGTCTAATAGGAACTATTAACCTTACTGCTAAGTATTGGGTTATGATAATATAAATTGCCAGGATCAGACCATAGAAAACAGTAGAATATAATCAGGCCACAAATAACATAAACATACATGTCATGCTTGAATATATCATAGAAGAAAGTTGATCCAGTTTATCCAACGAAATTCCTATCTTAAGCAATAAAAGAATCTGGTTCACTTTTTAGTCTCTAAGCAGTAACAGAAAATTTATTGCCGCCGCAGAATAGAAGAAAGGGAAACAAAGGACATCAGGAAGACAAGGGGCAGCTACACATTGTTAAAGATCGTAGTGATCTCACAAAATTAGTAAATGTCTGCCTCTCAGATTGTTAGCAATCCCAGGAAAATGACCTTGAAGTTGGTGCTTATGGATCTTACTCAAAGATGGATGATGAAGGAAAAATGATTGTGAGAATGCAGACAGAAAAAAGAAGAAGAAGAAGGGGCAATTATGTCACTCCAAATCTCATGCATGGTTCATTGGTCAGCACAGATTACAAAGTTGCCGCTTGTGAATCATAAATCAAATAAGAATTACAGCAAACAGACATACACAGAAAAGATTTGACTAATGGAAAGTCCAACAACTCTAAATTACCAAAAACCACCAACTACAAATCCATTTACAAGTACAGAACATTTCCCACAAGAAGATCAATACTTCCAAATCCCACAACACCGTTTTGTACCATAGATATTCTTACAGACAGGTTGCAGACCTAGACAATGGAAACAATCTGGAAACAGCACTGGCTACTAGCAGAAGCCTGTGTTTAAATCTGCTGCCAAAGCAGTAGATTATTATGGCATCAGCATTAATAGCAGGTTCAGAAATAGTTTCTCAAATAAACAAAGGCAGGTTAAGGTTGCAAGATTTCACGTTAAAGAGGTATGCCTTCATGGCTCATTGCCCAAAGAAGGCTTTGACAACCTCATCTAGATTGCCTAACCACCCTTTCAGCCAGTATTGTACGGTCACAACAACACAATGAGCTATAGAGATCACATATCACAGTTAATTCCCAAGCAAAGATGTGATTGGCTCCAGGATCCTTCTTTTTCCTTCAGTCCATAAATCCATCTGCACAAGGAGTCATCCACAATAGGAAAGAAGGTGTGCCCCAATTTAAGAAGGAAACAAGACATTCAAGACAATTAAAAACCAAGAATTTGAAAACTCAAGTTCATATAGTTCGAACAGCAAAGATTGAAAATCATGCCCATCCACGTCCCCGTCTCAATATTCTTTTTATGTGATTCAGAAACAGAGATCAAACTTCAAGAAGAAGATAAGAAGGAAACAAGATGCTCAGAACAATTAAAAACCAAGAATTTGTAAACTCGAGCTCGAGTTAATAAGCTTTGAAACAGCAAAGACTGAAACTCATACCCGTCCACCTCCACATCTCAATATTCTTTTTATGTGAATCAGAAACAGAGATCAAACTTCAAGAAAAGAAGAAGAAAGTGTCCTGAACTCAATGAAGTACTTATCAAGTCAAATTAAATTCAGATAAGTCACTCTAGACATACTCTCTCTCTAGACTGTCAGCTTCCTGATGGAATGGAGAACTGTAGAAGCAATTTGCCACCTCGTGCAACGTGCCAAGGAACCTCTGAGGTAAAAAACCAACATTTTTCAGTGAGTAACAATGTAGGAATCACCACCAAGGAGCATCTACAACCACAGCTTCATACCAGCTCTAAAGTGCCTCACTGGGATGCTTGAGGCAAAGGTCCAGCCAAGCATGATTGCCTGATAAGATAGTCAATGCCAGCAGGACCAAGATTAGCCAAGCTCAGCCATCAAAGTTGAGCTATTCCCAAATTCCACCACATAAGAAAAATTAGCCATCAAGTAATTCACACCATGGGTTGAAGCAAAGGTCAGGACCCATGACATATCAAATAAGGATGATCAACAAGTAGCTTCCTGGCAATGGAGCAAATGTGATCAACAAGCTCCCACTAGTACTATGCAGCTCTTAGGCGAATCAGGTAATCCAAAGTCAAAATTTTACACCCAATCCCTTCTATAATAAGTTTCTCTCTTAGGCACGACCTAACAGTAGGGATCTTATACTTCACAGTGTCTCTTGCTCCCCAATACTCACTTTTGCTTCCAGGAATACTAATGCTCCTACAGCTATCCATCAAAATCGTGAGTAGGCAAACCAACTTCAAGAAAATCAACTGAATACTAGCTTTAGTTCTTTATTACATATACAAATAATATGACTAAATAGAACAAGCATATACTTAGCTTATCATATATAAGTGCATACCTCGAAACCATTAAATATTTACATGTGAATAATTTTTTCACTTTGATCGTTTCCAGCAACATTCTTTTCCTAATCCAGCATCCTCTATGTGCAGCCAAGAGCAAAGTTTGGAGTACTGATTAGATCTTGAGTTTCCAATATTATATCTACTGAGTGCCGTTATCAGGAAACAATTTTCTCAAGCCACACCAACGGCTTCATAGATGGGTTAGGAAACACCACTAAGATACAGTCTAGAGTGCATAATGTCTTTTGACTTACTTGAACGACTACCAGTCATGGAATTTTCTCATCAGTCCTCGTTAATCTTTCTAGTTGCATGAAGCACTAAATTTCTAAACTGGATCGAGATCAAACAACCAGAAACACAACCGCACCAGAACAACACCTATGTGAACCCTTTAGATCAAACATAACAAACCAAAACAGAAGCAATCCTAAGAAAGCGTGACTGTGAAAACAATATCCACTGTTTTTCACCGTAGCCTGTCCAAGAATCCATCATTCCAACATTAAATAGCGGAAGCAGGAAATAACAGAGCGGGAAAAGAGAAGCATAAGAAAGAAAAACTAACCTTGGGATCGAACTGCATATTCCAGACTTCGGAAGGAGGCGCCTCGAGGGTGGAAATGGTAGCGTTCGTATCCACGTCAAAAACGCGAACAAAACTATCCAAAGAAGCGGAAGCTGCAATCACTCCCGAAGGATGGGCAGCCACTGAAACAACACCGAGACAATGCCCAGTATTAGTCCCCTCGCAAACTAGCTCATCTGGGCGCCATAGCTTCACCGATTCATCCAGAGACCCTGTTAGCAGAAGTGCAGGCCTTGCATCCGTAGCAGGAACCCATACGACAGCCCAGATCGACTCTTCGTGGGCATTCTCCACGGATTTCAACCCAGCAAGCTTCATCACATCCGCAAATCTTCTATACCGCAAACAAAAACAGATCTTTTGAAAACTGAGAAACCAATCCTAACCTAATCTCCTCTGCTTCTGACAAAAGAATTCAACTCCACTGTCGTCACAAGATCTGTTGAATTTCACTCTCAAACACAAAAGCAATCGCCTTCAGCAAGAACACGCAACCAATGACCGAATTTATTCGCGCAGAGAGAGAGAGAGAGTTTGGGTTTCTAGGGTTTATTATGTTTCCGTTTTTTCTTTCTTTGTAGGTTTTACCTCGAGTCAAGTGTATTTGTGTTTTAATACGCGCGAGTATTTGTACCTTGTTTATGAAAAAATTTTGCTGCAGCCGAAAAACGCAAAGATTCCGACTGCGAGTGACAGTAGCGTTTGCAAATTGTGTTTCCTCCACCATCGGAACACCAGCAACTCTTGGTGCAGAGGAATCCTAAGTCGACGCTCCATATGTGATGGTCCGTGGACCGCCCTTTCTAGAGCTGACCCATGCATGATCCAACTCATTCGCGCGAGAGCTTCAGTTCGTATGATTATAACAGGTCAAAGAGCATGAGGATTGCATTATCCTAGCATATGAAAAGGCATATTTTAAAAATCACGGCTCACATAGTTTGATTAAGACAAGTCACGCTTACAATAATCC
Organism: Warburgia ugandensis; assembly: GCA_035236585.1. Classification (NCBI taxonomy): domain Eukaryota; kingdom Viridiplantae; phylum Streptophyta; class Magnoliopsida; order Canellales; family Canellaceae; genus Warburgia; species Warburgia ugandensis. The sequence goes on along the minus strand of CP141138.1, from coordinate 47,450,803 downwards.
AATCTACATGTTTTTTACTTGTTAGACATCTGGAGCTGAATTAATTAACTCCTTCTCCAAATCCTGTAGAGGCGAGAGTTTCGTGCACCGAGGCTGTCCTTTTTAGACATCCGGAGCTGAATTAATTGCATACATAAGTAATAAGTTGAATTATGCAAAATATGAGCTTCACAAAAAGCATTCTATGGACACTCTCGTATGGGGCATCTATTTAGCATTCTTCTTCTGTGTACCTTTATCACTTTGTTAAAGATGCAAATTCTCTTGTCAACACAGTGCTTGATTATTGAGAAAATTAATTAGAAAATGATAATTGGGTGCTCAAAAATACATTGCATATCTCATATTCCTACATGCTTTTAGGCTAATGAATGAGAAAAAAAGTTGGCACTTGGTCAAGTGTACCTTGAGTATTATGATCAGCATTTTTTTTATAAACAATTTCCTCAATGAGTTTGAAAAAATTATCTAGAAACAGAATTGATAGCGTGTACTTCTGTTGTATTAATCATCATTTTAACAATCATAAGATGACAGTTTCTAAGTTTTCTTCTTGGGAAACACTATATATGTGTCCATGCAATGTCAAACAAATTAAGTGAATACATAAATATAGTCTTATTCACCATCTTTATTGGTATTCTCTTAATATCTTGATTGCCATCATTAAATACAATACAAAACATAAACTCTAGTAATCGAGTAGTTCGTGTTGAAAGAATAACCAAAAATGAAATCTAGCAATTTCTATATTAAAACAATTTGTAGGATAAGTTTGCATGTGAATATTGTCACATTATTTAAACATGATGTGATTTTTTCTTTTACAACCATGACCTAGATTATCAAAACTAACATTATTAGGCACTCTCTCTCTCTCTCTCTCTCTCTCTCTCTCTCTCTCTCTCTCTCTCTCTCTCTCTCTCTCTCTCTGTGGATGTGTACTTATACGACGTGGGTACACATGTTAGAAATGCACTTCTTGAAAATAATTGAATCCTCTCAAATTATGGAAAGGAAAAAAACAGCTCCATTCTAGGAATAAACTAAGCCAGACTCTAGTACATACCTCAATTGCTTTGTATAATTAGAATCAATTCATACTTTTATCACTAATAAAGAATGCCGTCAAATAGAAAGTCCTAAATCTATTGACATCTTGTTCCTGAAAACCATCAAACTTATCTGTTTTAATAACAATCACAGTTACTTCTTAGTTCTCTTTATCAGTAATCAATGAAGTACAAATGCAAGTCGTGAAATCTTAGGGAGAGATAAATACAGTCAGCACATGAATTTTTTCAAAAATAAGATTAAAATATTAAGAATCCAAAGTTTCAATGAAAAACTAAAAGATTGAGTCTCAAAGAGAATCAACTAGAACGAGAATGATAAGATTAAATAAACTCTAATAAATAATAAGAACTTCACATGATCATAAACTCTATGAACTATAGTACTAGAAGAGTAATGTACTCAGATCTCATATTTCTCACTACAACTCTAGAAACTAGAGAACTTTACAAGTAGAAGAATCTATGAAAGAGAATGAGCAAAATGATTGCTCTTAAAGGCACAAAATAAATAATGCTTAAATCTATAGACTCTAAAGAACCAAAAATCAAACACTTGAGAGCTTTAGGAAGAGAATAGTAGAAAGTGCAAGGAGAACTAGTTATGGCTAGTTGCCCCTTAAAACAAAAAATCGTTACAAAGCATAAAATGGCTAAATAACAAAACCAAAGTCGTTACTAGAGAAAATAATGAGAAATACTTAATATTTCTCGACAAATATGTATAATGGCCATATATAATGCATAACAGTTCAAACATTAAAAACTCTTAGTTATTTTTAACTTAAATTTTTTTTTAATAATTGTTAAGTGCTCAATTTCAACTAAAATACCCTTAATTTAGCATTTAATTAGATTATCTAATGAATCAATTTAAAAAGTTTGTATTTTAGCTCTAATTGACCATCTAACCATTGAGTTGCAAAATTTAACGGTCAGATGATCATTAAAGTTAATCAAAGGTGTAATGTACAGTTAGATGATTCTACTTTAGTCTTATATTTTGCAGATTAGCCAAATTGAAGTCAAACGAATCAGATTGAAAAGAAAGAAATTGCTTAGAAATAAGAGAAGTTGGAGATAATTAGGAAATAAAGCTGGATAAGTGTGACACCCCAGGTTTTTACACAACATATAATACCAATTTTTAAAAGGTTGAGATCCCTGTTTCAAGAATTTTGATTTTTAAATGGACTGAAAACAAAAACTAGAATAAAAAATGTTCATTTCAAAACCCAAAGAGTCATACAACCATAACATTACAAATTTAATAGTGAAATGACATTCTCATTTCTATCAAAAATTCGACAGTCTCCTCTATATTTTGGACCATCACATGTAACGCATGCTATACAGCAACACTTGATATACAATAAACATAAATACAAAACTTGGGAGACTTAGTCTTCATACCCATCCATCAAATAAATTATAAATCTTCAATAAAACCAAATACCTCAACGGTAAAGTAAAAAATAAAAATAAAATAAAATAGATAACAACATTGCCTAGGGTCTGTCCATGCATAGTCATCACATCCAACATAAATACACCTATATATCCAAGTCACAATGTAAAATATATGCATATATAGTCCATAAATAATAACCAAGGCAAGGTTCTGAACAAACCATGTCCATTTCTGAAATCTCCTCTCTGCATCGTTGAAGGTTGTCGACGCCTTCGTCACTCTGTCAGCATGTCAAACCTGCTATCTCTCTATGTATTTGAGGCATTATAAACACATCACAATGCCTCAACAAGTTATGCTTGTGTAGGTGACGACAATAATAATAAATTCTCATGATATTTAGTATAAAATGAATAGTTTATGAAATCAATCTCAAGGCATGCAACATCAACTTTCCTAATGCAAACAAGTATAATATAATCTCAATAACGAGAGCAAATAATGATGGTATAGGGCATAAATGATACACAAAATCAATCAAATCATTGTGATATAGCAAAGGCATCATAGTTAGTTGTCTGTGTACAACTTTAGTACAGGTAAAATCACCATATCAATAAAAATCGGAGCATTTCAGCTCACATATACATAAATCTACCCACAATTCTATACTAAAGCACATTACTCTACCAATAGGCAATGTATGCTAATCAAAACTAGAGCATATCTGCTCACCAACAGGCAATCCTATGTCAAACAAAACCAAAGCATATATGCTCATCAATAGGCAATCTGTGACAATCAAAATCAGAGCATATCTGCTCACCAATAGGCAATCTATGCCAAACAAAACCAAAGCATATCTACTCATCAATAGGCAATCTATGCCAATCAAAACCAGAGCACATCTGCTCATTAACAAGCAATATATGTCAATCAAAGCCAAAGCATATTTGCTCATTAATGGGCAATATATGCCAATCAAAGCCAAAGCACATATACCATGAGAACTTAGAAGCCAACTACCTAGAAGTTTGCCAGCTAAAAGCCTACCAGTGCCTCTTGCACCTGCATCGTTGCCCGCCCTCATTTGCTACTCACAAGTATAAGTAATAAATAAAATTCTGATTACACATAAGAAAATGATTTTGTACAAAACATAAATCACTGTCATACCTCTCATATAGTGAGAAATCAAGTTTATATATGTAATATAAAAACAACATCTATATCACTGTTGTCCTGGGAGAACTCAAGAACCCAACTATAACAGTTCGTCAAACTAAGGAAACTATCAACCTTAGTCACCAATTTGGGCTAATCCTAGCCCATCACAATCTTAATAAACTGCATCTCTATCAATAGAGGTATCATGGTCAAGGAAATTCACCTTCTTCGACCATAACTCATACTTACATAAATTCACAACAAGAGATGAGTCTTTAAGGTACTCAAAATAATGCACAGGGATTTCTTGTGCTCCGCCATACTATAGAGTATACAAGAACCTCATCCAATAACATAATCATGACTTATCCAAGTAACATTTGAAAATTCAGCTCATCATATCCCTACATACTATCAATATATTGGTTCCATCAATTAGTATCAGCCAGAACTCGTAATAATCATATTAAGGTCTAAAAATTGTCTTAAAGACATCTTACTCACCATCATCGGCTGGTGATAACCAGACCTCAAATCAATCTCCAAAAATACCATGCACCATCTAGAGTTAATCAAGTATTTCATTAATACACAATAGAGAATATCAGTTCTCTACTGTGGTGCTAAAGCGATAATCCGTGCATAGCAATAAGGATTCTATCTCTCTTTCTCATGAAGATGACTAATGCATCCTCTGAAGATCCACTAGATCTGATAAACCCTCATCAAGTAACTCATGTAGTTGGATTTCTCCAGCTAAGCTGGGGCCATCTTGTATGGCATCTTAGAAAATGGCACTATGTCTAATGCCAAATCAATATTAAAATCAATCTCCCACGATGAAAAACAATCCTCGAACCTCCTCAGGAAAGACTAAGAACTCTTGCACATCATCTATGTGCTCAATCTGTGTCCTCTTACTATCCTCCACTTGCCACACACAAGGAGAATTCAGCACCCTATGTAAAGATAAAGCACAGCCCTCAAGGTAGAGATAAAATAACCTCAGTGATGTCCCTTACTACACAGGAACAAGGTCAATAATTATTCCAAGTATATAGAATTCATCCCAAGATGATATCATAATTAATCATATCCAGTAAGATGAGATCAATAACCATTATCTCACTCATTACCTCTACCAATATCCTCTAGAAGTATTACAAGTTTCAATTATTCTCTCATCCAACCCATAGACTATCATATATACATGCATATTCATTAGGGTGCCAACACATAAATGCAAGAATAACTAGATCATAGATCAAAGAGGACCCTAACATGCTTGCTCGCAATTAGGAAATTATTTTCCACCACCCAGTTTAAGGCTCGTGCTTACCTCCAAGTAATGGCAAAAACTCATCACAACCAATGTAGGGCCATCTCTGCCCTGTCTCCAATATCAGTCTATCTAGCTCGTTGTCCTGTAGGATAGTCTCTAAATAAATGCCCCAACTCTCTATACTCAAAACATCTAAAGGATCATTGTTGTAAGCAACTATTGATGCTATTACCATTGCCGCGGTAGTATACCACCTCTATGACATAACTGTTTAAGTGCCTATCCTTACACTAGTGCACTTGCTCTGATACCAAACTGCAACACCCCGAGTTTTTACACAATATATAATACCAATTTTTAAAAAGTCAGGATCCCTGTTTTAAGAATTTTGATTTTAAAATTGACTAAAAATGAAAACTCAAACAAAAAGCATTCATTTCAAAATCCCTAGAGTCATATAACCACAACATCATGGATTTAATGGCGAAATGGCATTCCCATTTCTACCGAAGATCCGATAGAGTCTCTTCTGTATTTTAGACCATCACATATAACGCATGCGATACAATAATACCTCATCATCATCATCATCAAGACCTTATCCCAATTAGGGGTCAGCTATATGAATCTTATTCCTCCATTCCACTCTATTAAATACCATGGCTTCATTTCGTCCCAAAGTTTTTAAATCTTTCCTCACCACTTCTATCCACGTTCTTTTGGGCCTTCCCCTTGCCCTTTTAGAACCTTCAACTTGTATTGTCTCACTCCTTCTAACTGGTGCCGTTATTGGCCTCTTTTGAACATGTCCAAACCATCTAAGTCTAATCTCCCTCATCTTGTTACCTATTGGTGCTATCCCTAAATTTCTTTTAATATTTTCATTTCTAATTTTATCCTCTATTGTCTTACCACTCATCCATCTCAACATACTCATTTCTACAACACTCAGCCTATGAGTATAATGTTCCTTAACGGCCCAACACTCTGATCCATAGAGCATGGTCGGCCTTATAGCCATCCTATAGAATTTTTCCTTTAGTTTGAGTGGCACCCGCCGATCACATAAAACACCCGATGCACATCTCCATTTGTTCCAACCCGCTTGGATTCTCTAGGTAACCTCCCTCTCAATCTCTCCACTCTCACGGATTAATGATCCTAAGTATCGGAAGTGGTCTCTCATGAGGACCTCTTGGTTATCAATCTTAACTGGTGCTCCACTCCTACTCTCCTTGCTAAAATTACATTCCATATATTCTGTCTTAGTTCGGCTAATTTTAAATCCTTTCGATTCTAATGCTTCTCTCCATAGCTCTAGCTTTATGTTGACACCCCTCCCTTGTCTCATCAAGTAGGACTATATCGTCTGCAAATAGCATGCACCAGGGAATCTCCTCATGCAGATGTTTTGTTAACTCATCCATAACTAATGTAAAAAGGTATGGACTCAATGCCGATCATTGGTGCAATCCGACAGTAACAGGAAAATCACCAGTCATGCCACTAGTGGTCTTAAAATTTGTTACTGCTCCCTCATACATATCTTTAATTATGTCTATATACCCCTGAGAAACCCCTTTAACACCCAACACCCTTCATATTAACTCTCTAGGGATTCAATCATAAGCTTTCTCTAAGTCAATAAAGATAATGTGTAGGTCTTTTCTCCTCTCCCTATATTTCTCTACTAATTGTCTTAGTAAGAAAATAGCTTCCATGGTAGACCTCCCAGGCATGAAACCAAACTGATTCTCCGATACACTTGTTTTATGTCGTAGCCTCTTCTCAATCACTCTTTCAAAAAGTTTCATGGTGTGGCTCATAAGTTTGATCCCTCGATAATTAGTGCAGCTCTGAATGTCTCCTTTATTCTTATAGATTGGTACAATAGAGCTTTTCCTTCACTCATCAGGCATTTTCTTTGATTTTATAATCTTGTTAAACAACTTGGTCAACCAAACTACCCCAATATTTGCCATATGCTTTCAAACCTCCATTGGTATACCATCAGGCCCCATGGCCTTTCCTGATTTCATCTTTCTCAAGGCCTCTTTTACTTCAAGCATTCTAATCATACGTTCATATCTATAATATCCAATGTTATTTAGATTTATAGTATTTTCAATCCCTATATTCTCAGGGCCATTGTCATTTAACAATTTTTGAAAGTATATTTCCCACCTTTGTTTGATCTCAGCATCTTTGACTAATACCCTTTGATCATCGCTTCTAATGCACCTAACATGCTCTAAGTCCTTACTCTTCCGTTCTCTTACTTTTGCAAGTGTAAACACATCTTTCTCACCTTCTCTTGTTCCTAGTCTATTATAGAGCTCATCATATGCTTTAAGTTTAGCCTCACTTACTATTCTCTTAGCAACATTTTTAGCATTCTTATATTGTTCATAGTTTTCATTATTTCTAATCTTCTGTCATGCTTTAAAATGCATTAGTTTTTCTTTAATAGCTTTTTGCACTGTTTCATTCCACCACCATGCTTCCTTTTCTAATAGCCTTTTACCTTTAGATACTCCTAAGAGACTCAGTCTTCATACTCATCCATCAGATAAATTACAAATCTTCAATAAAACCATATACCTCAACGTTAAAGTAAATTTTTTTAAAGAGATAACAACATTGCCCAAGGTGTGTCCATGCATAGCCATCACATTCAATGTAAATACACCCATATATCCAAGTCACAATGTAAACCATACACATATATAGTTCATAAAATAATAACCAAAGTAAGGTTATGAACAAACCATGTCCATTTCTGAAATCTTCTATATGCATCACTAAAGGCTGCTAACACCCTCGTTATGTTGTCAGCACGTCAAACCTGCTATCTCTCTCTGTATTTGAGGCATACAAACACATCACAATGCCTCAGCAAGCTATGCTTGTGTAGGTGACGACAATAATAATAAATTCTCATGATATTTAGCATAAAATGAATAATTTATGAAATCAATCTCAGGCCATGCAACATCAACTTTCCCAATGCAAACAACTATAATATAATCTCGAAAATGACAGCAAATAATGATGGTATAGTGCATAAATGATATGCAAAATCAATCAAATCATTGTGCTATAACAAGGGCATCAAACCTTAAGGTTATCGAAAACATAGCAATGCATTGACGCGTACATTCCAAATTTGATAGTTTCAAGTCCTAATTTAAAGTTTCAAAGGGGTCACTTTCATAGAATTTCATTTCTAAGGAATTCAATTCCTGATTTTATTTTCATTTAAAACATAATATAATACATAGAAAATGACTCAAAATTGAGGGTTGTTACAATAAGAAAGAAGAAGAAGAGTTTGAATCAAAATCAAACTCCTCTGAAATATTTATAAAAGGGGTAGAAGTTTGACAAAAAAGGCTGGTGGATCTCTCTCTCTCTCTTTCCCTCACTTCTCCCTTCTCTCTCTCTCTCTCTCCTCCCACATGTACCCATCACTGCTCTCGCTTCTCTGCCAGATCGTCCATGTTGCTGGAACCCCATATCTCTCTTTCTCTATACTCTCTCTCCTCTTTCCCTCTCTGCAAGCCAAATTACCACACAAGGCTGAAACACTCTACTCCTCCCATGTTCCCATCTCCTTCTCATCTCCCCAATCACAACTAAATGAAGCACCATATAAGCAACAAGCACCTGATGCCATCTTTCTCTTTCCCTCACTGTCTCCATAGCAGCTGGCTCCTCTTTGTGCTTCCTGCACTGGCCAGAAACGCTCTGCAATCGACTAGTGAATCCTCCTTTCTTCTCCTCTCTCACCGATGCACCCCCAGTCTCCACTATCTCTCTTTTTCGACTGGAATATCCCGGTCCATCACCCACATATGGCAACCACCTATTGGCGACCTCATCACTGCACCCGACACACACCGCCCTTCTCTGTCTCTCTCTTTGTCACTCTCCTCTCTTCAATAGCAAGCTCGATCTGTCACCACTCTCCTCTCTTCTTCTTGTCTCCATCTAACGCATCAACCTGGCTGGCATCCCTTTTTCACTAGCCAACGAGTTTTTTTTCTCCTTCATTGTTCTCTCTCGCCCAGGTCGCATCACGCCTCACCGACAAAAACTAACACCCCCATTTTCCCTCTCTTCCTTCTTCTTTCCCTCGCCTCTCTTCTCCCCCTTGCTGCTCCTGCTTCCCCCTTCATCATCTTCTCCATCGGGTTTCTCTGTTTTTTGGTTAAAAAAAATAAAAATAAAAATGGAGAAATTACAGTTTTACCCTGGAGCTTTTAAATTTAATTCCTTATGTGTACCTAATTTAATTATATTTGTGTCCCTATTTTTATTTCAATTTTCTTTATCCATGTTCTACTTATCCAAGAATTGCATAATCCATATCTGTTTGATTAAGGCTTAACCCAATCAACAATTTAGCCATAACAAACAAGATTTCTCTATTTCCTTATATGTTTCTCATTAGGTTTTCAATTAGTTTTTAGATCTTGATCTTAGGACATCTTGTAGCTTATCCAATAATTCTAATCTTCAATGTGAAATCCAAAAATTAGATCTAAGCTATCCAAAATCCAAAATCACTCTTAAGCCCAGATCATTTAAATTTTGAGGAATTTGCTTAATCTGGCCATCAGATCTTTAATTAGAAGTACCTGTGAGAGATTGATGAAGGCCGTTGAATTTTATGATATCAGGTTTGAAGAAATTGGTTGTGATCAAGCTAGGGAAGTAGATTTTATGTGTTTTTTTAGTTAATTTTTTTGTCTTTTTGAATTTGAAAATTTTGTATTTTCATTAGTTAAATAGATATAAATTTTTATTTCACTGTTAGTTAATTTTTGTTCAACTAAATTTTATTTAAACTCTACCTTTTCAAGTCGAGTCCCTATGGGATTGACCCGTACTTGCATCATCTACACTACAGTAACCCAGGCACTTGTAGTAAAACAATCAATAATAATCTACCACTTGCTTTAAGCTTTTGTTAGGTTAAAATTAGCTCTCAACATTCATCCACATTTTTTACCAAGTTAAAACATTATATATATATATATATATAAAGCAATAAGGAAATGAAGACATTCAACAAGATTTGTGTATCATAAAAAGTGAACGGAGTATTGAACTTCCTCCATGTGTGTGTGTATTGTCCAACAATTGTCTAGATATATAGTGAAACAAGTCTTGAACCACTTCTTGAGTAATAGTTGTAATTCACACTTATCTTGAGAAGACAATAGTATGCAAAGTTGGGTGCTTTTTGTTATTTGTTGTGTGCTAATCTCATAATTCACGAAGTGCTACAGTGATCAATTTCAGTCACATTAAGAGGCGACTCCACCTATAATACTTGGATTATGTGAGTCTATTAATGGTGTACTTATATGCACCGCAATCCAATGATCTATAGACCCATGAAGACACAAATTATCATAAAATATTATAGGCCATACTGCACGCACCATAAGAATGTGCAATAAACTATTGCAATACATCTTAAAATATTTAAATAGCTTGTTTGTCCCTTTGAACCTATTTAGTAACACAAGGTAGGATTATCAATTTTTTTACAATTGGTCTTTGGGCACATTCCCATGATGTCTTATCAATCAAGTCTCATCCCAAGCCTTGGAGAGAGAAATGGTTAGCACATTTGTGATCATCATAGTTTGGCTCCACCTATCAATGTGCATACCAATGAGTTTCTCAACCACACAACTTCAAAATGAAACTCATCATTCATCTAGAAGGATGTTATCACACACCTCCAAACAAAACTTTGCTTTTGTTAGATCTCCTAAATGGAGGTATCGATTCTCTAGGAACACTATTTGCTCTGATGCATGGTCATCTCAAATATTGCTTGCTCATGTTGAGTGTTATCATAGCCAGCAATGTAGAGTCATTATCAAACTATCATAAAATCTATTCAGTGTTATTAATTAGATACTTACTTAGCTACCATCCTACAATTATAATATTTGGTATTAAACCAACAAGTTAAACTAAATTATTAGACTTCTATCATGATTTAACAAAGATTTTGCTCAAATTAATCAAGGTTTTTATCATTTGTTAATTAACTAAACCTTATGAGAATCTTCTCATAGTAGTTAGATAGTGTATGAACTAGCCATTATTATATCTTATATTCTTGATTCATAGGATCACATTAGTTACACCTAGATTCATTTAATAAACTGCTATTGATCAAAGATGCTTTGTAAATCTATCTTGATGGATCAATGAAAATATACAAATCCACCTCAAATACATACTAATATGGTGCTTGACTAATGGTGAAACTGTTTAAACAATAATAATTAGGTACACTAAAATTCATTTCATATCTCATAATTCTATATGCATTTGGGCTAATGAATGATGAGAAAAATAGGCACTTAGTGAAGTACATTTTGCACATTATGATCAGTATTTCATAGATACGTAATTTTCTTGGTGGATTTGGAAAAAATAGCAAGATGACAATTTCTCAATTTTGTAATTTAGAAACACTATATACATTTCCATTAATGTCAAACCAGTTAAGTGACTCTACAAATATAGTCAAATTCACTATCTATGTTAGAATTCCCTTAAGAGAAAAATACAATTTACTACCCTTAACTATGATTTTCTTACACTTTAGTCCCATAACTTTTATTTTTCTATATTAATCCCTCAACTATTGAGAATTTTTTTAACCTAAGTCCTCCCATAGAACATCCATCAATGGATATCAATAGATGTTAACTGATGTCTAATGTAGACCCCACTAAAAACATTTTAATTTTTTTAAAATATTTTTTTTATAGGATTTGCCTAAGGACTAATGAAAAGAATAGTTTATAAACTAAATTGTTAGTTGTAGATGGTTATATATCTCGCACAAAGAAGATGATCTAAGCTTTTCATCAGCGAGATTTAAAATCTTCATATGATAGCCTTTTTCTTAGAGTTGTGGAAAATGATATTTAGTCTAGAATTTAGAGGTCTTGATTTATAAATACATACAATTTGGATGATTTTCAATTAAAAATATATTCAAAACTCATCTGAGGAAATGATCAGAATTTTTGTTGTTGTGGCATTAACAGAAGTCCACTATGGACATCTGACTCGTCATTTGACTTATGCTCAGCTTTGAAAAAATTACTTGGCAGCTAACTTAATTTACACCTGAATTTACCCATCGTTAAAACAAACAAATTAAAGGGGGGAAAAGGTATTATTGCCCAACCACTATTATAGAAGCCCAGATCTATTGCAAGGTATGGATCTGTCTCTGTCTGCATACATCCTCCAATGGATATGTTGTCCAGTTTCATTTGGAATGTCAACCATATTCATTTCCAAGCAAAAGAAGTATTCCATTTGATTCATAAGGTAACCCTACTCCATTATTGATCTGATCATGAACTAAAAGCAATTGGCTAACTTCCATGTGTAGGAAGCATTTGGCTATTTTCTCAGTTCAAGTGGCATGATGTGAAGGTCCATAAGCACCGAGAAAACTATCTTGGCCAAAGCATCAAGGCTCTTGTTGGAAGATGGCAGAAAGGGTAGGACCTAGATTGGTACAGTAGGGAATAGAGAGTTCCCTTAAGTCAAATATGAAAACTAGGTAGACGGAGATGAAACCCAAGATTCAAAGGATCAAGGAAGAGCTAAACCGACGGTCCCATGATTCAGATGGCAAGAGGCAATGATTCTCATTGATCTTATCATTGTCATCAAGACATTATCTCAATTAGGGGTCGGCTACATGAATCACGTTCCTCCATTCCCCTCTATCAAGGCTTCATTTAATCCCAAAGTTTTTAAATTTTTTCTTGCCACTTCTATCTACGGTCTTTTAAGCCTTCCCCTTGTTCTTTTAGAACCTTCTATTTACATTGCCTCACTCCTTTTAATTGGTGCCATTTTCAGGCTTCATTAGACATGTCCAAATCATCTAAGTCTAATCTCCATCATCTTGTTACCTATTAGTGCTAGTCCTAAGTTTCCTATCATTTATTGTCTTATCACTCATCCATCTCAACGTCCTCATTTCTGCTATGCTCAGCCTATGAACATGATGTTTTTTATTAGAGGCCCCAATTATCTCGTGCCCCCGCATTGTTATTCATCAATAATAGTGACGGAAAATGGATTGCCTTTACATGTCTTAAGTCTTTTGAAGCACAAACGCTCTCTCTCTCTCTCTCTCTCTCTCTCTCTCTCTCTCTCTCTCTCTCTCTCTCTCTCTCTCTCTCTCAAAAGAAGGCACATACTGTGACTGTTTTTTGGTTCAAATGGAGATGCTTAAATTGAAATTCTTGTACCAGCAGCTTATTTGCATCTTACCAACAACCATAGCAAATCTGATGCCAAAGAAGCAGGGTACGACTCAATGCATGCAGTCTAGAATTGGTCTCAACTGCCACACCAGTCACACATAATTGCTTATGTTTTGGTTCCCAGAAAGAGTAAAGAGTTTCCTGTTAGGACAGAAGAACACCCAAAACCTTCTGATATTTCACCTTCAGTTTTGCTCTACTCACCCTCTGCTACGATTTCCACCGGAAATATGAAGTTGTCAACGTTTTTCTCTTGATTTTCTCCCTGCCCATCACTCACCACCTACGGTTTTACATCCAAAAGCAGCCACGGCACTCTCTCGATTTTCTCTTTTGGGTAGGAATGGATTTCCTGACGATTTTCCAAGACCCAGACCTCTCACTCACCCCTCCCCTCCCCGCCCCTCCTCCGCCTTTACATTCCAAAACAGTCACCAAATTCTCCATGATTTTCTTCTCCGGCAAGAGAAAGTTTTCTTTTTTCACTTGCTCCCATGCCCTCAAACCAAGTGTAAATCTCATCAGCTGCTAGATCAAACAGTCAATGCCCAGCATGCAAGTTGAAGAACAAATCAGTTGTCCATGGTGGGCTGGTCAAAATTTGGGTACGATTGATAAAGGGTGTTAAGTACATGGTGGAGTTGCTGCTTATTTTTAGGTGCTAGTTCATGTTCAATGTATCACCTTTCATTGCAAAGTGGGTGCCTTCGTGAGAGCATCGAAACATACTACAAGCTAAGGTTTTGAAGATAAGTTGCTATTGGCAAAAGCCATCTAGCATAGTTGGTCATAGATAAGAGGTGCCTCTACCATTTGTACAGTAGGTTGCGGTTTGGAGGTAGGCAGCCATCCCATTAGGGGGTGTAATGTCTATCCAACGACGAATGTGGCTGTGTGTGTAGAATTTATTGTAACCATAAAATAATAATAATAATAATAATAATAATAATAATAAATGATAACTTGCCATTGCTCTACCGAAAGAAGGGTGTCACCGTCTCACACAAGTCATGTAAGTGGACATCTCCTTGTTAGAATATACAATGAGTATTTTACACACCTAAAATATTTGGCAATAGGGAACATTTATGAGTCAATATATGATTTCATTACTTAATTGGCACTATAATACATACAAAAACAATATTTTTCTATGGATTCGCTTTTGATCGCACAATAGTGTTGGTGTTCTAACATGAACATTACTGAAAAGGTCATTTTCACCATATAACAAACATAATAGTACAATTATCTTCTCCCATTTTTTTATCTTCACATGATTTGGACCTTCTCAAGTTCAAGGCGTGGTGAAATCAGCCTCTTGCAAAATGCAAGGTAAGCCTGCCTACTATAGGCCCTTGTAGTCCACCCCTTCCCCGGACTCTGCATAGGCGGGAGCTTTGTGCACCAGGGCTACCCCTTTACATGATTTGGACCTTCATATTATATAGAAATTAAATGCATGTGCATTTATCCCATAAATCTTTCAAGAAAAATAATTATATGTTAGAGGAAAGATATAGCTAGTCATCCTTGCATGAAAAATGAGAAGAGAAAACCTCTGTCCTAGCCCTTCCTTGTGGAGAAAAATAAAAGTTTCAAAAGGACATGTCCCCCAAACACCCCCCCCCCCCCCCAACGCCCCTTCTCTCTCTGTTTTTTTTAGTGAAACCATCTCTCCTCTCTCTTGTTCTCTTTTGACTCCTTCAACATGAAGTATTGTGATCAAAACATTTGATATGGATTGAATAGGCCAATGAGAGGCTTCTTTCTTACTTGTAACATAGCTTTTAAGAGTCACTTTATGTACCTCGCCATACTACATTTATGGGTGGCTACATTTCTCATTGTGATGGTCTCCCTTTTAATTGCAATGAAAAGGTCTTGCAGATGGATAGATGCTGTAATATTTCTTGTAGCAATAATTGTACAATAAAACCATTACAAGCAAAATGGTAGGATATAAATGAGAGTGAAATAGTATGGAGCAGCCAGAGTAGGAAGGAACATCATGAAAAATGCTTTTGTGTGTCTATTATATTGTTTGAGAGACAGAAAAAACCATATTCTCCATAAGAAGTTACCAACTTAAAAGTAAAACATATTCATTAAACCAAAAGATGTGATTAGTTTGTTCAGAACTAACATATGTTGACTGAAGGGGACCAAATTTTGGACAAGTACAGATGATTCAATTGGCCTAGTTTGGATGCTTCCTTAAATTATGTTGACCAATCAAAAGTTGCTAACCACATTATATTTGCGGACTCATTAATCTAATTTCCCTTGCCATGCTTCAATTGTCAGGTTTCATGTCAATGTTGCCAAGTAGAAGTCACAAAATATTCTTAGTGTCATTAATTAACTGCACTTGATCTCCCCCATAAAAACAAAGAACTATATATTCCAAAGATGTTGCCTGTTTAAGCAGATAAATAAATTTACTAATCAAACCAAAAGATTTGATTAATTTTCACATAACCAATGTGTCTTGATTGAACCAAACCAAAGCATGAACAAGTGTTGTTGATCCAATTGGCCTAGTTTGGTGCCTTTTCAATTTATGTTAACAAATAGAAAGTTGCTAACCACATCGCATTAATGTCATCAACAGTATGACAATTGATCTGGTGCTATATATCAAACTTCTCGTTACTCTAATTAAATTACTGGGTTTCACCTCAACACTAAGTAGACTTCACCAAATATTCTTGTGCCATCAAATGTCTAGCTTCGTTGGAAGCAAACAACACAAAATATCCCATTGAAATATACTTGGTCACATGTTTGAGTGCTTTTTCCTTTGACAAGGATTAGATTTAGAATTATATGTGAGTGGTTTGCTTTATAATTCTTCACTTATTAGGAAATGAGAAAGATCTTCCTCATAGATGCCCGAGATTGTGAATTACATTGTACACGTGTTGCTATTCAATACAAATCCATATTCAAGTCAAATCAAAAAGCCTACAAGAAGATTAGAGAGAGTACACAAAAAGGGCAGTCCTAGTGCACAAAGCTCTCACCTATGCAGAGTCGAGGAAGGGACGGACCACCGGGAGCCTATGGTACACAGCCTAAAACATTCTACAACACATCATGTACAGCCACCTCTCATTTTCGTCAACTAGTAGTAGCAAAAGAGATGGTAAAATGAATGCCTAATAAAACGTGCCCCCTTGACTATATTTCTCATATACACTAGATCACATCCGGCCCTGCCTGAATCTGAGACAGGAATACATTTGGAAGACAGGAATACCCCCTTGCCACGACACAGCCGTCGAGGCAATTGGAGGGCATTCTCGACATTTTCTGGAACCCGCGGGGCGGTTTCGGGCTTGTACGCATGTCCACGTTTACTATCGTCGTCCTCGTCCTCGTCCTCAAGAATACCTTGCCCAAAAACCCAAACGGAAAAAAAGTTACGGGTTTAAACGGCGATGCCCCGGCAAATTGAAACCCACCCCCAATTTGGTTTCTTAATTTGTTTCCCCTTTTTTAATTTTCTTTATTGCCTCTATCTGAAATTGCGATTATCTGAAGTGATACAGGAAGAAAGTGTTCACTTGTCGTAATTTCTGGATTCCTGGTTCATGCGAATTTCGCACTTTGATCGCCTGAAATTCTAGTAGGCAATCGGAACTTCGATCGAGCTCCGGCGATCGCTTTTCTTAACTTCCCGAATCGTCTGTCGCAGGTTTGTTTCCAAAGAAGGTCTTTTTTTCTAGGGTTTGTAATCGTGTTCGCTGCACTCTAGGGTTTGTTAGGGTTTCAACTTGGATTGAAATTGGGAGGTTGGTTGAATCGTTAATCTGCTATTCTTTCCCGTTTTCGATGGTGTTAGGGTTGAGTTTGTGGGGATTTTAAGCTTTCCGTGGAAAGTTAGTGGTTTGAGGGTGAATTCGATCTGAAGAGTGGTGTTTTTATTGAATTTGTGTTTGGTTAACTGATTATGCAGGTAATTTGGTGGCAGTGGAGTATAAGTTGAACGAGGTTGATTGGTGTGTGAGAAGATTACTTTAGAGAGGTAGAATGTGGTTTTGTGTCGGCAATGTCTGAATTTTGTGATTGTCTTGGTGGATTCAGTATGATTGTTGTTTTGATGTTTAATTTGAGATCTTATTGGATTTTCGGTTCGTGTTTATGCATTTCTTAGGTGATATATGATCTATGTATCATTCATGGTTAGCCTAAGCTCTGATCACTTGGTTTGTGTCATTTGTTGATTGCGTGTAGTTGATTTTGAGATTTTTGTTTTGCGTTATCTTTCTTTTTTTTCACAATTCGGATATGGCTACTGTTTCATGGTTTGAGCATTATAGAATCACGTGATCGTCGGATTTCTGAGAAGCTTGTTTTGATTATAGTTCCATAATTATACATTTTACAACTTTTCTATTGTCTAATGTGCATGTGCACCCGATTCCTTTGGAAGCTTCCTGCTGGCTTATCTTGTTCAGTGGAGCTGAAAGGGTGATGGTGTGGTCATTTAATCATTTAATTTCTGTCCTTCATACCATATGTTTGTTTGATAAATGGATGTTAAGGTCTTAAAACTCGATAGAAATGCTTTGGAGGTTTTCCCATTTTTCTTTTTGCTTTATGAGAGGTGAATGTGGCAATGTTACTTGCAAAACACAAAGATGGGTGTAGTGTCCTAAATTTTCCAAGCCAGCTCAAGGGTTCAAAAGTTGTGCTGTATGGATTGGGTCAGGAAATCGTTCTCATGTGCTCCTTCTGATATTCATCTTGGAATTGTCTCAGGGATTGCCTTTATTATTGTTGGTACCTTCTGTAGTCTAGCATATTGTGCTAGGCAGGGAAAATATTTCCTTCCATGAACTCAGATTCAAATAAAAAAATTTGCATTAAGGGGCTGATTCTTTCAATTAAGTGACCAGAAAGGCATTGCACATCAGATGTCTATTTCTTGAAGGCCTGTGAATAGCATCATTTGTTCTTATCTATGCTGCATCTTGAAATTGGTGATTTCCCTTTTCTTCTTTTCTTTTTCTATTGCATTGGTAACACCTACAGTATGAACATTCAATGTTCTTTCTTTGATTTCTCAGAGGTTCTTTTATATGGATTGTCTCTCTGTATTTATAATGCAGTTGTTATAGTGTCATGCATAACTTTGGGAATAGACGTAGAAAACGAGGTTGACTTTGTGTTGCATTCTCTCATAGGTGGCAGTGATCTTATGGTTGACAATTAATATAATTATGTGGCCCCTTTGGGCATCAAGCAATGATGATTGCAAGGAAGCTTTGTTGGTGATATGAAGATGGGGCCCATGGTATTGCCTGTTGGGTTTCTGTCTTCCTGCTGTTTTAGACTACTCTGTTCCGACGATATAGTAAATTTTGGTTGGTGCTGGAGGTTCTGGTGCTGGAACTCTGCAACTCTAAATCTTGATGTACTTTATATTTAGAAGTCAACAGAGGAAAGATGCATGTGCAGGCACATATGTCGGGACAGATTTCTGGACAAATACCTAATCAAGCTGGCCCGCAGTTGCCTGGTCTACCCCAGCAGAATGGTAATTCTCTGCCTTCCCAGATGCAGAACATAGCTGGTCTCCGTGGTACATGCAATATGGACCCGGATCTTGAAGTGGCACGGGAACGTATCAGGGAAAGAATGTAAGTTTTCCAGTTGCGGATCTTCTTTCAGTTACTTATATCTGAGAGGATTCTAACGCATTTGCTTGTTATTACATATCAATTGTGTACTTATGCAATCTTTCTATTTCTACATCTTTAGTCAGCTTGGGTGTTCTCTATACAAATTTAAACAGAGCCAGCATTGTAGCTATATTTCTCTGGAATATACCTTGTTATTGATGGTCTTTTATGTCACAGATTATTCTTTTCTGTACCTTTAGGTTATCTTTTTCTGTCATCCAATGGTGCCTTCTTTGAATACTGGGTAGGTCACTAATGGTGAAGACCACCAACTGCATAGTCCAATTGAGCCAGAGGAACTCTGGATATTCTAACAGTATAGTTAATTATTTACTTGCTGTGTGTGGATATTTCTTTAACCGAAACATGATGCATTTATGGTGAAAACTGCAAACTGTGTGGTCCAAGCTAGAGAATTTAATGTGGATCTGCTATCGGTATGGTTAATTCTTTACCTGCTATACTTGTTATAGTGCACCGATGCACCTGGATACATCTTTTACCCAAAACGTGATGCAGGTGGTTAGGTGTTTTCGATTTTGAATATTTTGTTAGGTCACGTTTACATGCTAACACCTGCTTCTGACATTGTGTTTGTGATGACATTAGCATAAGATTTACACCAATCCATATTATTATCATTTTAACTGTATCTTTAGAAGGGGAGCTTTGGTACAGCAGTTGAGTTGTCATCGTGTGACCTTGAGGTCACGGGTTTGGGGTATGGAAACAGCCTTTTGTAAAAATGCAAGGTAAGGTTGTGTACTATAGACCCTTTGTGGTCTGCTCCTACCCTGGAAGCCTCATATGTGGGAGCTTAGGGCTTGCCATTTTTATATTAACTGTATCAAAATATTTGATGTTTATATTGCAATGTTTAGGCTTCCATAATGGGTTAAATATTTTGGCAGTGCTCAACTTTTCCAGCGGCGGCAACCATCTAATGAATGGAAGTATAGATTGCGAGATGTTGTAACACGCTTGGAGGAATGTCTGTTCAAAAGTGCTGCTTCAAAGGTTTGCTATGCACTTCTGTTTGTTATATTCTTCTGCATATGGCCTATCAAGTATTTGCTGCAGAATGTGTAAGGATGTTTATTGTTAAATGTTCTATTCAAAGCGGCTATTTATTCCTGGAAAAACAATATGAATTTCAATTTTATGTTTGTGCTTTTCTAAATGATTAATCTATTTCGTCTGTATAGCTTACATTTCTCTGAGTTAAAGTGATGTACCTATATTTGCTATCAGGAGGATTATACGAACATGGATACTTTGGAGCAGAGATTGCAAACTTTGGTTAAACGTATACCTCCCAGTAATCACAATCAACAATTACCCCACATTATGTCTTCTTCGTCATCTGTTAGTACAATGATCCCAACCCCTGGCATGCAACAAAGTGGTACAAACTTGTCTGTTCCTTCTTCTGGGGACAATTCAGTAAGTGGTAGCACAATGGCAGCAAATCCAGTCAATGCAGGGAACTTGTTACCAACTTCCAATGGCTCTGGTGGCATGCATGGCAGTTCCTTTAATGCATCTGATGGTAATGTGAAACTAGATTTCTTTCCAGGTGTTATTTTGACTTCTTTAAATTTTGCTGACATTTATCAACTTATGTAGGTCCTCTGCCTAATGGCTATCAGCAGTCACATGCCAATATATCTATTAGCTCAGGCGGGAATATGATGTCATCAATGGGTGTGTCAAGAATGGGAAGCCAGATGATTCCTACTCCTGGATTGAATAATCCTCAATCAATGCCCATGAGTTCCAGGGGCAGTTGCTTTTCTAGTGTTGACTCCACAATGGTTTCACAACAGCAACCAAAGCCGTATATCGGAGGTCAAAATAGCCGTATCTTGCGTAGTGTTGGTGGCCAGATGGGAATTGGAATGAGGTCTAGCTTGCAGCAAAAGCCCTCTTATGGTTTTTCAAATGGGAGCTTGAATGGTGGGATGACATTAATTGGGAACCACATGCAAATGATGAATGGGCCACCAGCCTCTGAGGGATACCTGAGTTCTTCGTCCTTTGGTAATTCTGCAAAGCCTTTACAGCAGCACTTTGATCAGCAGTCTCAGCAACAATTTGTGCAATGTAATCCCTCCTCTCTCTCTCTCTCTCTCTCTCTCTCTCTCTCTCTCTCTCTCTCTCTCTCTAGTCATTTCTATTCACCTTATTACGTTAGTTGTCAGAATCTGAGCGGATATTTTACTGTTTTAATACACAGCAACACTGCCCCAGCAAATGGTTCCTTCGACAGGTGATGTATATGGGATGAATGCCAGTGATCTGTCTGGTTCAGGAAGCATGTACAGCCCTGCCACAACTGTTGGATCTACAATGAACCATAATTCAAATCCTGTTGGCATGCAGTCCAAATCAAAATCAAATCCATTGCTTGTTCATCAGCCAAGTATGCAGACAATACAACAGACAAAATTTATGAAACCTCAAGTGAGTGATCATTCAGCAAAGATGAATTTCCAGACAACACAGTCAAGTCGAGAACATTTGTTGCAATCTCAGCAACAGATGCAGAGGTTTCAACAACAGCAAATCCAGCAACAGCCTCATCAACCTTATTCGCACTATGTGCAGCAGCAGCATCAGCAGCAGCAGAAGCAACAAAATCAGCAACATGAACAGCTTTTGCTGAAAAATGACATTTTAAGGCAGTCACAAATGGCACCCAATTTAGGGGGTCAAATGATGCCTGAGCATGGAATGGAGTCTCATAACGAACCTATGCAAACACAAGTATCTGAACATTTTCATCTTTCTGAGTTGCAAAACCAGTACCAGCAGAAAAATGCTGCTGAAGATCGTCCCAAAGGTGCACAGATGCTTGGTCATTCATCTGGACACCAGGATTTCCGTCCTGCAATGTCCCAAACTTCACCGCAAATGCCTCAAATGCTGCAACCAAATCAACATAATGTGGAGTCTCAAAATGATTTCAGTTCTATTTCTGCTGGATCACAACCTGAGGCACTTCTGCAGGAACAGTGGCATCCACCAGTACAAGAGAAGCCTCATATGTCGGATCAGACCTCAATTGACCATAATGTGCAAGAGGAGTTTCTCCAAAGAATAACAGGACAAGATGAGGCTCAGCGACCTCACACCTCTTTAGAAGGACCTGTCACTGGTTGGAATTCTGCATCAAAGAGTGCTGCAATGGCCCAAGTTTCAAGTGGATCGGCCTCTGGACCTGGAAATGTGACACGAGAAAGGCAATTTCTTGATCAGCGAAGATGGTTGCTTTTTTTGTGTCATGCTCGTAAATGTTCTGCTCCAGAAGGAAGATGCGCAGAAGCTAACTGTGTAAAAGTTCAGAAGTTGTGGATACACATGGATAGGTGTAATGTAGACCAGTGCCAGTATCCTCGCTGTCGTGCTTCCAGGGAATTGATTAAGCATAACAGGAGTTGCCGGGGTACAGATTGTCCTGTTTGCATTCCAGTAAATAATTATATTGCACAACAACGTAAGGCACAAATGCGTCCTCCAGCAGATACTGGGTCAGCAAATGCCATAAACGGACTCAGGAAAACTCATGATGCTGGTGCTGCTGCTAGAATGGCATTAAAAACTGGGGCATCAACCCCTGAAGCTTCAGATGGAATGCAATCTTCAATTAAACGGATGAAGCTGGAGCATCCCTCTCCCTGCCATATGCCCAAGAGTGAAAGTTCTCCAGGATTAGTTCTTCCTATGAATCAGCCTAATTCTTTGCCAGAAGAGAAGCCCCAAATATGCCAACAGATTGAAGTGCCTCCTTCATCGAAGACCGAGCCTATGGAAGTCAAAATTGAATCATCTGTCCGTTCAGGACGTTCTGGTACTCCTAATTATAATGAAGTGAAGATAGATGACCCAGAGGATGTACATGCCAAATGCCCCATTGTTGAGACTATTACTCTAAACGAACCTACTGTTCATGCTAAGAAAGAAAATATGCCGGTTGAGAAGGACATTGATCAGCCTAAGGTGGAAACGAAGCAGGAGATGACTGCACCATCAACTGATAATGTGTCTGGAACTAAATCAGGGAAACCAAAGATAAAAGGTGTATCATTGACTGAATTGTTCACACCAGAGCAAATTAGGGAGCATATTACAGGTCTCAGGCAATGGGTTGGTCAGGTTAGTTACAAATTCTTCTATTCATGTTTATTCTTTCCTAATTTTCTTTCCGAATTGTTTTGGTATTTGTAACTGTAATTCTCTTAGTTGCGTAGTTCATTTGCTGTGAATGGTTTTGCCTCAAATCTTGTTTCAAAGTTCAACCTTTTGACAGTCACCTTCATGACATCTTAGCTGTAGTTCTGCACTTCATATTTTGTATAGACTTTTCTGTTTAAGTGGAGTCTGAATTGAATATTGAACTGTTTGTCTTAGATTGCTGCTGTTACTGTATTAGTTTCAAAATTTTCAAATGTATTATTGTTCAAAGCATAAAAGAAAATTACCTACCAAAAGAGAGAAACAAACAAAGATTTTTGAAAGCTATTCTTTTCAACAACTGATAAGAAACGTATAAGACTAGTAGGGTTCTGAGTCAGCCAGTAATGGACGTATATATCTTTCCGCTGGACCAAAATTTTACAGAAAGTTAGCATGAGGACCTAGCCTAGTTGTGAAAGGTGTCTTCCCTGAATTTTAGTTGTGGCTTCAAGTGAGCTCAGCCATCGACTTTCATTGTTAAGTTAAAAACTTCAGGAGCTGATAACTGATGAGCAAACCCCAGGCAGGGCTTCCGCAAGAGCCTCCCTCCTCTTCCCAGTCAAGTTAGATGGCAAGGAGATGGACATAACCAGCCTTCCGTGTTAATCATCATCATCATCAAGATCTTATCCCAGTTAGGGGTCGGCCCAGCCTTCCCTGTTAATGCTTTTTTATTTTGACTGTGACCAGCCTCATTGTTGTGTTTTTTATGGTAACGTTCTTAGCCAAGGTTCTATGAAAGTTGCTAATTAGGCTCTCAATTACTGCTTTCTTTTAGATTACTTAAGTTTTTAAAGGAATCTGTAATTCATGTTGCTTATTAGTTCAATGGTTTGAATTTTCCTCGTACAGATCCCTTAAAAGATTTATTGTGCAACATTTGAAATAATAAAAAGCAGAACTTTTGTTTCACATAAAAGAATTATAAAGAAATGCAGTTTTTATTGTTATTTTTGTTTATTTTATAATGTGTTACTGTTATACTGGTTCAATATTGTGGTTTTTGCTGCGTCCTTGATATCCATTTAAGATTATCTTTCAGTGTATTTCGTTCAGTTTTCTGGTTTAGGAGTTAAAAGCACCATTGAACCACAATTTATCCTACAATAGTGAAGGAGAATTTTTAACCACCACTTAGTACTTCTACACGAGACCAGATGTTGCTTAGTATTGTTCAAGGGATCATATGTTCTTTGGTAGTCATGATCCCTAACCTCAAAAGGCAAAGAGGTGTATTCTGTCATGGAATGGACGGAATCATTTTTATTGTTATTTTAATTAGATTAAAAACAATAAAATATACTGTGTGTTAATGATAATTAATGGCATATTTCCTGAGAACTGTATCTCATCAGAAATTGAGAATTTCGTGATGATTTTGTCAAGTTGGACTCTCAAAATATTCTAGAATTTTGTGCAGAATCTATTTGTGTTGAGAAAGATATTGGTAGATTTCTGTCCTTTACTTTTCTGTTGATCCTTTTGCAATATATGTCCATGTTGCTTTCAAGGCTAAAAAATCCAAAGTTTCTGTTGTAAGAAGACAAACTCTCTGGATGAGTCATTTGTCAACCCATATTACTGCTTGGGTACTATTATCTGAGTACTCAGTTCACAAAAGTTAGCGAATGTAATTCTTCTTGGTGTGACATCTCTCTCTTGTATATTGGAACAACTTGTTCTCTATGTGTTTTTGCCTTGTGGGTCTTATACATATGAACCTGTATCAATAGGAAAGAGTTGTCTGACATCTCATGTTGAGACAAGTTCTGCTCTTCTCCACAGCCTTTTCTTGTTCCCTGAAACATTTCACAAGATTCCCCTGCATAATTTATGTATTTATCTTTACAGGCATCTCAATTGAATCTAGGATGGAGATCCAATTGAGTTCATTGTGCCTTATTGGCATTCACAATACCTTACCTACCTAACAAAGGCTAGGGCCTCTCTGAACCCCCAATCCCCAAGAAGTTGCTGACTTGTTTTTCTTTCTACTGCTATCATTACAGTTAGTCTTCAGTCAGCTTTGCTATAAGGCTGATACAAAACCTTTCTGAAGTCTGCTGTACTATCTGATCCATTCTAGGGCCCATTATCCTGTGAAACAAAAGTTGGAGTCAGATGCTGGAAGAAGAGACTCTGGTACATGTGTTGAGTGTTTTCCGCAAGTGCACGGCTGTTGTAGTCTAGCTAGTGCAAGTCCAAGTCGATTTTCACGGGGACTCGACTTAAATATTGAAGTTTACATAAAATTTAATTAATAAAAATAAAAATAACAGAAATAAACTAACAATAAAAGAAAATTTTGGTCACGGGTTCAAGGCGTGGAATCAGCCTCTTGCAAAAATGCAAGGTAAGGCTGCCTACTTTAGGCCATTGTGGCCCGCCCCTTCCCCGGACCCCGCATAGGCGGGAGCTTTGTGCACCGGGGCTGCCCTAATAAAAGAAAATTTTGGATTTATTTAACTGCTGGAATGTACAGACTTATTTATTCTATAAAAAAAACAGAAAATAAAACTAAATAACAGTCCTGGACAACACTGTCCCTGGATAGGCAAAATAAGGATAAAGTAAAAACCATATTAGTCAGGGATACAGATGGAAATAAAATAAGGACTCAAACGGAATTAAAACGAGAACACAAATGGTATTAAAATGAAGACAGAGTTGGTATTAATCAGATCTGAAGAGGGCATGATTGGAAGTTCACTGGATTTATGGTTTTAATCGAAAAAACCAGAAACCGGTGGAGGAGAAAACCGGAGAAGGAAGGAGGAAGAGAGGAAGGAGGAAGAAGAAGGAAGGCATGGGAGTGGAAAGGGGAGACAGGAGGGAACTCGACTTGGGTTTTCCTTCTCCTATCTGTGCGGCTACGCAGAGACAGTGGATGCGAGAGAAGAGGGAGCTAGAGGAGAGAGAAGAGAAGAAATGAAGGGGAAGAGGAGGTCTTGGGGGAAAACCTGATCTTGGTTTTGCTAGAAAATGGGAAAACGGGAAATGGGCTTGCTGGAGAACGGGAAATCTGGTGAGGGAGTGAACGAGGGAGCAAGAGAGATGAGATGGGGGTTTTGGGTGTTGGTATGTCACGCACGAGAAAGAAGGAGAGAGCAGAGGCGGGAGAGGTGCTAGAAATCTGGGCTCCTCCCGGTTCTAGAAGTGGAGGCACAACGATGGGGCTTGAGTGGTGGGAAATCTGAAACGAGAGAGGTTGAGGGCGAAGCTGCAGAGTAAAACAAGAGAGAGAGAGAGAGAGAGAGAGAGAGAGAGAGAGAGAGAGAGAGAGAGAGAGAGAGAGAGAGAGAGAGAGAGAGAGAGAGAGAGAGAGAGTCCTCCCACCCCTCCTCCAAGGAGAAAAACGAAAAAGAAAAACCATGGGAAGAAGAGCGAGAGAAAGAAAATCCAAGAGAGAGAGAGAGAGAGAGAGGTGAGGAACCGTCCTCCTACCTCTCCTCCCTCAAAAGGAGGAAAGAAGGGAGAAGCATAAGGGGAGGAAAAGAAGAGGAAGAGAGATGGGAGAGAGAGAAGAACAAGAGGTGGAGAGGAATAGTCCTTCCACCTCTCTCCTCAAGGAGGAAGAGTGAAAAAGAAGAGAAGACCCCCTAATCCAGCCCCTCCTTCCTTTATAAGGGGATTTGCCATCATTGGTCAACTTTGCCTAGATTTGCCATCATTGGTCAACTTTGCCTAGATTTGCCATCATTGCCCAGATTTGCCCAGATTTGTGGCGTGGGACCCATCAAAATAAGCTAATATGAACCGTCCAACGTACTTTGGCTTATCTGCAAAAACAAAATATAAGATTAGAATTATCTTATATGGATAATTAGCTATAATGATCATCCAATAGTTAACTTTTCAAATTAACGGTTGGATGATTGATTATAGTTAAAATTGATTTAAAATCACAAAATTACCTTATTAAATGATGTAATAAAATGGTAATCTAAGGTTATTTTAGGCAAAATTAAGTACTCAACAACATGCCTCATATTGTCTCTTTCCTTAAAATAGAGATAGTTATATCTAGCACCGCTCCAACAGAAATAGCAAGGCCCCAATCAAAGTGGAAAAAAAAGAAGCAATGCTGTTGCCTTACCCTCCTAGTAAATGGTCTTCTTTTGCTTAGGATACTATTGCAAATGAAAACAGCATTTAACTTGGTGCTATTCACACTTTTGGATAGAACTGATTGCATCTGCATATGCTGTTCTATGTGAGAAATTTAGGATATTAGTACTAGAAAGCCTACCTTTTTATACGGTCTGTTGGGCATACTTACTATTATGTTACGGTTCCTTCCAAATTGTTGTTTCTCTATAGTGTCAGATGTCACTGGTCTTTGTGTTTCATATATGATATGCTATTACTCCTCAGATGATGTTTTGATTTTAGCTGGACTTTCTTTCTTAGAGTAAAGCGAAGGCTGAAAAAAACCAAGCTATGGAGCGTTCAATGAGCGAGAATTCATGTCAGTTGTGTGCCGTAGAGAAGCTTACCTTTGAACCACCACCAATATACTGTACACCATGTGGTGCTCGTATCAAGCGTAATGCAATGTATTATACCATGGCAACTGGGGACACGCGACACTACTTCTGTATACCATGCTACAACGAGGTGAAGAGTGACACCATTGAGGTCGAGGGAGCTGCTATTCCCAAGTCAAGGCTGGAGAAGAAGAGGAATGATGAGGAAACTGAAGAATGGGCAAGTTGTTTTATCATTTTATTCTCACAATTTGCATTTGATGCTTGTGAAGAGTTTTACTTACTGTTTTCTACATTTTTCTGCAGTGGGTTCAATGTGATAAATGTGAAGCTTGGCAACATCAGATATGTGCACTGTTTAATGGTAGACGAAATGATGGAGGGCAAGCTGAATACACTTGCCCTAATTGCTATGTAGCTGAGATAGAAAGGGGAGAACGTAAGCCATTACCACAGAGTGCTGTTCTTGGTGCGAAAGATTTGCCGAGAACAATCCTTAGTGACCACATAGAGCAACGACTCTCTAGGAGACTGAGGCAGGAGAAACTAGAGAGGGCAAGAATTCTGGGAAAGCATGTTGATGAGGTAATGCTTCTGTGCCAGACACATGATATTTTTGGGTACATTGGATGGAAGCCTATAACTAGCCCTTGAAAAGTATCGGTTGTCTATTGATTATGAGAAGTATTGAGTAACATACATCTTTTTAACTGTCCAGAAGCCGCTGCTTTCTTAAGAATAGCTAAAATTCTCTGCTTCTGCCTGAATGCACTATACAGAAGTTGGGACTCAGTAGCAGATCAAATATTTGAGAACTTTTGCTATGTTTTGTAAGGGTATTCTGAAATTTAAGGAGATGAGATCCATCCTTCTATTTAAACATGTATAACTTTCCAGATCTCTCTGAGTTGTACAAAGAACGAAACATGGTCTGATATCTAATCTGATGTGGTCTCTAGACTAGGATGTGAGCTCAGGTTCCTTGTGTTTTTTAATTTTGACTTTCTTTTGGGGGGCGTAAACAACATATGAGATTCTGATAAACTGCTTGAGTTTTCATGCTTAGTTTGGAAAAGTTAGTGGATAAGTGGTTCCTGAGTTGGAACTCCCAGACTTCTAACAGAATGTAAAAGATTTAAGTACTAAAAGAATGTTTCAACTGTCAGGAAAACATTTGTTACTAGTAGATGCTCATTTGCTACCAGCCATGACTTTCACACTTTCTTGCTGGTGGCTTCATTTTAATGTTTCCAACATATAGATGTTGAAAGAAATTATGATACTCATTTGATATTGAGTATTCCCGCTCAAAAGTGAAATTGCTGTCGTAAAATACAGTTTAAGAACACTTTTATTCGATGCTCAAATCCTGAGATTCACTCCTTGCCCTTGGTGGCCTGGTTTGTGTTGAAGTTTTGTCAGATATCTGGGAGACTACCATTATCTGGGAAAAGCTGCTACCTTGATTCAGCCTTTTCCCTAGCATGTAAATCCTGTAAATGGCTTGTTGTCAGAAGAAAAAGATGCAATAGATGGTTGCTATTTTAGTGGCGAATTTTACATGGATATGTCTATTACTGTGAGTTGGCTGGTCTTGATTATGATATCACAATACTAGTTCTGAGGTGATAAAACCAGCAGTGATTAATTATAGTTTCTTATAATCTTGTATCTTTTGCCTTGTCCAAATATCATTTTATCAATGTTGGGAAGTTAAATATTTGTTACCAATTAGCATCATGTTTGCCTGATTTGAGTAGAGTAAGTTTCTTGAGTGATCATGTGAAGATGCAAAGAGCACAAACCCTCTGGTTGATTAACTTATGGTTTCCAGAAAAGCCTACTTCATACTACTAGAAGGACCCATGGTCCTATTTTTGAAATGGCAGCTAAAATGCATTGGGAAAGATTAAGATGGTCTATGAAAAACGGCAGCCACCAACACATAACTTATTTCCCCATTCTATCTCAGAAAATGATGCTACGATGTGCTAATTCCTTGTGTTTGATGGCTACTTATATGTGCTTGCCGAGTTCTCCTATATTCTACAAAGTATCCGCTAATATTCCAACGCTGAAAGCTGACTGCTAGTTGCTATTGCCAGGTACCAGGAGCTGAATCACTTGTAATCAGAGTTGTGTCTTCAGTTGACAAAAAATTGGAAGTGAAGCAGCGGTTCTTGGAGATCTTTCAAGAGGACAATTATCCAATGGAGTTTCCATACAAATCCAAGGTGCTGAGCTCAAATGGTCACTAATAAACTCAAATGACTTTAACTACTAGCTATACTATGGGGAGCTATAACTGTTGATGTATGTGTTCATGCATGTGATGTGCATTGTGATTGTTTTTCCACTTTCAAAGTATTATTCCAAACCATTTAAGTAAATTGCCTCTTTTTGCTATTGGGGTAGTGTTTTAGAATCATCAAATGCAATTCAGAAAAGATTCATTCTGCCTTCTATTCTATTTATCTTTTGTTATTTTGTTGATTCTGATATTGATCCATTAATCTATTGGTTTATTCTGTAAACAGTTCTGAATTCTATTAATTTTTCTCCTTCAGGTTATTTTGTTGTTTCAGAAGATTGAGGGTGTAGAAGTATGCCTTTTTGGAATGTACGTCCAGGAATTTGGTTCAGAATGCCAATTTCCAAATCAAAGACGTGTTTATCTTTCATATCTGGACTCCGTGAAGTACTTCAGGCCTGATATAAAGACAGTGACTGGGGAAGCTCTTCGCACATTTGTTTACCATGAAATTCTGGTACTTGTTAGGAAATTTCTTCAGACAGCAGGTTTTGGTTGTGATTTTCAGATTGGGTACCAATTGTCTTGGATTTTTTTAATTACTGTACCATATTAAAAACCAACTGTCCATGTTTTAAAAAATTTCTGAGTGATACTTATCTTTACTGGATTGAGTACTGCTGTCAAAAAGAGAGTTCAGAGACCCAATAATAAAGGAATTTTTTTCTTTTTTCTGAATACCTATTGATCATCATCATCATTAAGACTTCTCTTAATTAGGGGTCGGCCACATGAATCTTGTTCCTCCATTCCCCTCTATTAAGTACCATTGCTTCTGAATACCTATTGATATGAAGAAATATTCGAAGAAGTTTTGGTGTTGGCTTCTCATCATGATTTTTCAAGTAGAGTACCAGTGTTTTTGAGAATTATCTAACAGCAGTTGTTGAGCTCTTTTGGTAATTATATATAAAAACAAATGTAGTAAATTTCTTTCGTGCATTTTTCAAATTTGTTTGCAGATTGGTTACCTTGAGTATTGCAAGCAACGTGGGTTTACGAGCTGCTACATATGGGCTTGCCCACCATTGAAGGGCGAAGATTATATTCTATATTGCCACCCTGAGATACAGAAGACACCTAAATCCGATAAACTTCGGGAGTGGTGAGATAACATAACCAAAATGATATTGTACAAAAATACTGGCATTGTAAATTTTGTACTGACAATATGTAATTTTGTTTTTGCACATGCATATATCAGGTATTTAGCCATGCTGAGGAAAGCTGCCAAGGAAAATATCGTGGTCGATCTAATTAATTTATATGATCATTTCTTTGTATCTACTGGTGATTGTAAGGCTAAGGTAACTGCAGCACGTTTGCCATATTTTGATGGTGACTACTGGCCTGGTGCTGCTGAAGATATGATCAATCAACTTCGTCAAGAAGAGGACGGTAGAAAGCAGCAAAAGAAAGGGAAAACAAAAAAAACTATAACAAAAAGAGCTTTAAAAGCTGCTGGTCAATCTGATCTCTCTGGCAATGCCTCGAAGGATGCTCTACTAATGCAGAAGGTAATTTCTCTTTACCAAGAGCTTCTCATGCCGGAGCTACCTTTAACACATGGAATAACTGGCAGAAGATCTCGTGAACTAGAGGGATGACATCAAGTCCATGAATGTCTGTGAAGGAGAAAGAATCGGCCAGCTTAGAAGGGTGGAACGAGGGAGTGAGAAGACATATCTTTTCCTAGAAAATAACGGACATGTCAATATCCTTTTAGTGGCGTCTTTTAAAGTTTTTGTGTACATGTGATTTCAAACCAGAGTCAGATTCAGGTGTTTTTCTATAATTGGAGTCCTAGTGAAACGTGTTTTGGTGAGTAAGACGTGTTTTATTTTTCCTCAGGAGTCTTAGTAAGTTCTAAATTTGTTTGGAGATATGTTTAGTGGATTGCTTCATAGAGAAGCTACTTAATTGGAAATTGCTTGGGGATGAATAGGGTTTGCTAATTTTTTCTTGCTCTCTCAATATTTCTGCAGTTTGTTTGAATTTTGTTCCTCAATACACCACTGGACGAATCTGTGTGTTCAAGAATAAGAATTCTAGGTGTTTGTTCTCAACCAGAGAGATAGCCATTCCTGTTCTCTGAGTTCTCCCCTGAACTATGAGTTCTTTTAGAACCCAGGTAGAAGTGTTCTGGGGTTAATCAGCCTTGGGTTCTTTTGATGGTGCTACATCAGCTTCTTTCTTGGTCATTTTGTTTTTACTACTTATAGCAAGATTTGACTTTCTGAAATTAACTTAATCCAAGAAATAGTTTGTGCAATTCATTGTAGAGTATTTAATCATGGAGTGAGGGAAGATCGGCATGTCCAAGTGCAACTAATTAGCATGTTATTTTCCCTGTTTCATGACTGTTTGGTGGCCCATATTTCTGTTCTTCCACACATTTTTCTATTGTTTGTTGTGATTTATTATTTCTCACATCTCTTTGATATGCAGCTTGGTGAAACCATCTGTCCAATGAAGGAAGATTTTATCATGGTTCATTTGCAACATGCCTGCAACCACTGTTGTATTCTAATGGTGTCCGGAATGCGTTGGGTTTGCAACCAGTGCAAATATTTTCAGCTATGTGAAAAGTGAGCATTCTCTTATCAAACTATGTGCCTTCTGAGATACCTTAGATGTCAGTCATTTTGTTTGGAGATTCTTTGGCATACATTGTGGATCCTGGAAAAATATTGCAGTATAATTGCAAATTGATGTTGTTAAGTAGCTTATTGATTGGCAGTATTCTTTTTCTTGTCTATGATGTTTTCACACCATTATATCTTTTCTTAGAATTGAAATTGAGCTTCTCGTTTGAATTTTGTGGTATCAGAAGTTTCCTGTGCTTGCACTTTTTATGAACTTTCTTGTGTGACATTACTATTTCTCTCAATTTGTTCATAACCTCTAAATATTTTCAAGGGACCAGCCCTATGGTAGAGTTGTTGTTGTGTGACCTTGAGATCACAGGTTTGAGGTGTGGAAACAGCCTCTTGCAAAATGCAAGGTAAGGCTGCATACTATTGACCCTTGTGGTCCACCCCTTCCTGGGTCCCCGCATATGCAGGAGCTTCGTGCACCAGGCTGCCCTTAGCCCTATGGTAAACTTGTACTGGATTTTGCATTCAACAACCATTTGCTGACTTGTATAAGTCTGTCATTTATGTCATCCTAGGTATTTTGTCTCTCGTGTGTGTGGGTGAGTTATGGGGGGTTTTAGATTTCTGGGAATTGACATATATTCCAATGTAGGTGTAACTGTAGATCTAATAGTTTTAAGAATTCATATATACTACTGACGGTTACACTCTAGTTTTAAGAATTCATGTACACTCCTGACGGTGTCACTCTTCCCCTTTTCTTTACGCTCTTGTAATGGGCTCTTGGGTGCTACTTTTTCTTTTGCTTCTTTTCTGTCTTCTCTGTGATTCTTTCCCTCTTTTACATACATCTGTGCTCTATTTTTGAAAGATCAAATACATATGTAATTATTTAAAGAATTGATGTATGCACTCCCATCCTCTTATGGATGAGGGCTGTTATAATCCCTAAAGTTCTACTCCCCAGCCGGCCAGAGAAATATTAAACCAAAGGAGCAAGCAACACATAAGATTATTGGCTATGTCATTAGCCTCATGTTTCCTTTTGCATATACAAAGGTCAGGTAATGATGTTATTGATGCCTTTGACGATGAGGTGCCTCTGCTTTATATCTGTATCTGGGTCAATCTCAACCACCCTGTATTCTTTTTTTCCATCTAGAATCATGTTACCTTTTCAAGGAAAAAAAAAGAAGGTATTGGTGTTGCAATCAATTTAATCAAATGTCTAGCAGAAAATAATGTTGAGGAATATATTCAATTTTCCTTTTTGTTCATTTATGGAATTTGTTGAAGAATAACTTTCATATACTAAAATGATTCTCTTGCAAGGATCTAACATTGTTGGCTCTTGTCTTATTATAGGTGTCACGACACAGAGCAAAAAGCTGAAGAGAGGGAAAGACATCCCATCAATAGTAGGGAGAAACATACTTTCACTCCAGTGAGTTATCTAATCCAGAATATTCCAGTCTACTGCCACTTTTATCGTCCATGTATCAGAACAATGTTTTCTCTGTCATTAACACCTATTTTATGCCGGGCCTAATTGGAACTAAGATGTTCTTTAATTGAGTGAATTTCCTTGCAGCTTGAAGTGAATGATGTGTCGACAGATACAAAGGATAGGGATGAAATTCTGGAAAGTGAGTTCTTTGATACTAGGCAAGCTTTTCTGAGCCTGTGTCAAGGGAATCACTATCAGTATGATACTCTGCGACGGGCTAAGCATTCCTCAATGATGGTCCTATATCATCTCCACAATCCAACTGCACCTGCATTTGTTACAACATGCAATGTTTGCCATCATGACATAGAAACTGGTCAGGGATGGCGTTGTGAAATCTGCCCTGATTTTGATGTATGCAATACTTGCTTCCAGAAGGATAGTGGTGTCGATCATCCTCACAAGCTTACAAATCATCCATCACTGGCTGATCGTGATGCCCAGAACAAAGAAGCTCGGCAAAAACGAGTTTTGCAGGTTTTTTCTCTACCTATAGCCGCATGCATATGCTAGTAAGATGTAGTGTTGATCTTATAATGAACTCAGCATCTACCTATGCAATATGTTGGAAACTTTTATATTAGATTTAGCATGCTTAAGCTCCTTTCTACCGATGCTTTTTAGATTACGTATTTTGATGGCTGCATGTATAAGCGGTATATTTTAGTTTCTATCCTAATGTTACTCAATTTGTTCAGCTCCGGAAAATGCTGGATCTTTTGGTTCATGCTTCTCAATGTCGCTTTCCCCATTGCCAATATCCAAATTGCCGCAAAGTCAAGGGGCTCTTCCGCCATGGGATACAGTGCAGAACACGTGCTTCTGGAGGTTGCCTTCTGTGTAAGAAGATGTGGTATCTCCTTCAACTGCATGCCCGAGCTTGCAAAGAATCGAAATGCTATGTACCTCGCTGCAAGTATGGCTTTTGCATTTGATAAGCACGCTGTTCCACGGTGGTTGCATCATTACCTATTGGAATGGACTAACCTATGTATTTGTGTCATATATCCAGGGATTTGAGAGAACATTTGAGGAGGCTGCAGCAGCAATCTGATTCTCGTAGGAGGGCTGCGGTAATGGAGATGATGAGACAACGAGCTGCAGAAGTTGCAGGAAATACTGGGTAACCAATTGTACAGCTAGGCATTAGGAGAAGCTATATGAGGAGCGGCTGCCGCCTTTGAATTACTCCAACAAAAGACTTTTGTAAGCAGCAGCTGGACCACCTTGTCTTGGGTAACCGAGTTGGCAGATCTAGTAAAGCTGGGAACCTCAGAGGGTGCATAATATCAGAACTATGCACCCCCAGTCCAATCACATGGCCGATTGTCTTCGTCGGCTTTCTCCCATCAGAGAAGAGGGGGGTCATCAGCCAAATTCCTCTGCAATGCTAACATGTCCTACCGGCCTGCTAGGCGTACGTGTTCTTTGGTTTTGACCCTGCTGTGGTGATTCTTTGATTTATCCTCTTATTCTGGTGCCATCCATGGGTGGCGGGTGTACTATAGATGTGCTAATTTGTCTGTCTTCCTTCAACGAAAATTTGGGGGGTCTGTCCTTTTCCTTTTCCTTTACCTTCTCTTTTTCCTCTTTCCTTTTTGTTCTTTCTTTTGGAGGGGGGAAGGGCAGCCCCAGCATTTGTTTCATCCTGTCCTTTTTGTAGAATGTTTTCTATTTAAAGGTGAAAAAATAAGTATCATTCTTGTGTTGTTATCTATATCCCTTTTATACTTTTATGGGCGACCAGGGCTTCCTTTATTTTTGTTGGGATAATCAACAACAGCAAAACAAGATCCAACAGAACCTGAAAAAATAGAAGATCCCCATAATATAACCTAATCGACACATTGTAGAAAACAAACTGATCGAGACATTGTCCAAAGCAAAAGAAAACGAACTCCAAATTTGGAGCTCCAAGGAATACAGCGTCATTCCACCGTGATCTGTGTTTTAAGTGAAAGGGAAAAACATTCTTTCAGCCTCAGATCTTCCTATAGCAGCAGCTCTAGAGGTGAGTTCCTCTGCAGCCTAATTCTTTTTCCTGTGGCGGGAGGGAGTGTAGAAAATTTTCTTTTCAAATCAATGATGCTCCCAAGGCTAATGAAGCGTCCAGCAAACCCTCCTCATTTGCTGCCTGAATTACGCATGGTGAATCTCACTCCAGCTGCACTTGATTAATACCAAAATCAATAATTTCAATCCCATGCTAAGAGACATTTTTGCAAAATTTTTAGTTTTCTTGCCGCCCTCCTCTTGCTGCCTGGATTACCCAAATCTCACTCCAGCTGCACTTGATTAATATCTATGTAATTTTAATCCCATGATAAGAGAGAACATTTGTGCAAAATTGTCAGCTTTCCTGCCCAAATAGGTCAAGAAAGAGGCATAACTGTTGTTTTTATCTCTAACAATCTAACCAGCATTACACCTGCAAGATTTCTCTGAGCAGTACCATCAGAATTCAATTTAAATCAACCATGAACGGGACATTTCTGCAGAAAATTCATTGTGTATTTCTTCTGAAAATCTGACTACTAATCAATGCACTTTCTTGATTAAGAAATAAGTACACTTTTAGGCCCACATGGAAAGTCTGTGCGGATTCATGCGGATAAACTTTCACACCATCAGCAGCTAAAACACATGGCTTCATCTCATGTCAAAACTGATATGCACCAAAAACCATTAGTATTCCTATTCAACCTAAAAGAATAAGTTGATAGAAAGTGCCCAACAATATGTAAATGCCCAAGACAATCCCTCACCTAGAAGGCCCTTCTTCTTTTGCTCTTACACATGAAACCAAGCACAGGCTCATCTACCTTGCTTATATGTCAGTCAATAAGGCTTTGATATCATGTTGAATTACCATTCAACCTAAAAGCTTAAGCTAATAGGAATAGGAATAGGATGTCAACTGTCCAGTTCCATCCAAAAAAACTAGACCCTATTGAAGTTTAGTTCCAACTTTAAAGACCAGGACCAACTGTGCGGTTCAGGTCCGATTCTCGGTCCTTGTTGGTCTTGTAAGTAATTCTAGCATCTTAGGAAGATGAAATGATAGGTGTTGAGAGAGCAAAAAATTGAGATTACAAAGTCTCGTAGAGATCTATTGCAAGAACATATGATGTGATTGGTTATTCAACACTAGGGAGTTTTGTTTTTTTTTTTAATGTCAAAGAGCTTCTAAGTAGAAGCTGTATTGCATGTAACGGAACAAACTAGTATATGATTATTAAAGACAGTTTTGCAAATACATCTCAAATTTCAACCTAGCATAAGATGTGCAAAGCAATAACAACAAGTGAAAACAAATACAGATAATAGTATCTCCAATTTATTTGACCGTAAAAGAAAATGAATGTAGATAATAGTTTTTCTATTTTGTACATTGCAAATATGTTTCTGCATTATTTAAGATAAATGTCTAATATACCATTATTTGTTTATGGAGCCATTATATTTAAGCTAAATGTTTAATACAGTAATATACTCTTATTTATATGTAATGTAACAAAATTAGTGTATTTTTAGTCTTGCAAACTTTAAGATACAAAGACTAAATTACTATTAATTAAACTCAAGTTAAGTATAATCTAATACGAGTATTATAGTATTATAGTCTAATTATCTGGTCATTGGTTTTGCTCCAGTTCTTCTTGTAGAAATGAACTAAAATTAATTTGGCTCCACAGGCAAAAAAGACCAAAAGTGGACCACTAGTTCCAACTAAGGACCAGAACTTAATTTTTGGGTTCACTTTAGTTCAATTCTCTAGTTATCCTTGACACCCCTAAATAGGAAGTAGGACAACAATATCTATATGTCTAATACTGAGAAAACCCTAAATAGGGCTTCTTTGAGAAGGGACCTAGGAATGTCCAATTAAGATAAATAACTTTTGATGCACCGGTCTCATCACTCCTGTCGGCTTAGTAACAAATACTGTGGCGCATGTAGGTCCCAAAAAGTCTTTTTGTTGAGCAAGCAAGTGCCCATCTCCTCATCCTTTTTCCTTTTTGAAGTGCACCCTGTTTTTCCTTTTTCTCATTACCTACACTTAGATTCACATTAAAAAGAAGAGAATCGGTCCTCATTGGCAACTTCACTAGCTAAAATCTTACACTCAGTCCAGATCTCTAAGGGGTTTGGAGTGAACAAATTTATTCTTGGCCTGCCAGATGCACCAAGGAAGTAGCAATAGCATAAACTATAAATAACTTAGATTACACTTCTTGCCTTGCCACAGAATTACATGGTCATCAGATTGCTCATTGTTACAAAGAGGGCAAATCTTAAAAGAGAGACTAGATAAAGGTAACTGACCATGAACAGCTAACTACGAATTGAGCATCCCTCTTTACAGCCAATCAAATGCATCTCTTCTTCTTGGCGCTTGCAGCAGCAGTGGAGGTCCTACTACAGCTACCACTACTCTGTTTGTAGTAGAAACAGTGTCCTGTCTTGCAGGATTCTGTAATGGTCTGTAACTTCGGAAGAACAAGAGTAAATCAAACTGTCGCATAGCTGAAAAGGTTGTGGCCTGACATTTCTCACACACTCCATTTGATGCATGTGTCTCTGCGAATATAGTAAATCCTGTGCGGTTTGCCTACACGCCAGTGAACATTTGAAGGGTGCCGGCCTATTCAGTCATATGCTGAACTATCATTTCACCTACTGATTGAAACTATGAAGGAGAACCTTGGCGTAACAGTAGAGTTGCCGTTGTGTGACTTTGAGGTCATGGGTTCAAGGCGTGGAAACAGCCTCTTGCAAAATGGAAGGTGAGGTTGCATACTATTAACCCTTGTGATCCACCCCTTCCCCAGACCCCAACTGCCGTTTTTTTGTACTGATTCAAAGGATGGAGATCTTATCTCAATCTGCTCCAGGAATTCGAGCAGATTTGATAACTGGTTCAGCATTTTGACTCAACATTTCACTGGCAACTCTTCATTAGTTATGAGATGCACCAGCTTAGGATGCCCTTAAGAGCGTCTCTCTCTCTCTCTCTCTGGCTTTCTATATATCAAACAAACATGCATTCTTTGGCCATTACTTGTTAACATTTCTAAGTTGGCAGGGCACAGCACTAAATTCCTGGCCCTTTGTGTCGGAGAAAGAAGAGGCCAACAGGTTAAGCTCTTGAAGCAAAATATAATATCTGTACACGACATAATATCCTTAATGGTAAAGACCACCTGTGATAGCCGAATATGTCTTGTGTTTTAGCTCTACTAGTAAGTGACATGCCTTTCCTTAGACTAAGCGTCAGGATAACATTTTTATTGGGGTTTTATAGGCAGTGCGTTCAGCCCATAAAACATCATTGAGTCTCACAGACCAGTCTTTCTTACTTGGATTGACTGTCTTCTTTAGAATACACTCAATTTGGTCGTATAGATATAGCTTTAAGAGATAAAACGAAACTTAAGACAGAACAGGACTTGGTCTTAGAGAATAAATATGCATTTCAAGTTGTTATAATAAAAAGATAAATAGAGAAAGGAAGATAGAAAGAAATAAATAGGCAAAACAGAAAAATTCTTTAAAAGCCTCCTTTGTGAGGCTACATGTCTTGATAATAAGAGAAAGATGAGCCTTGGTACAACGGTAAAAGTTGTCCTCATGTGAACTTGAGGTCACTGGCTCAAGGCGTGGAAACAACCTCTTGCAAAATGCAAGGTAAAGCTGTGTACTTTAGGCCCTTGTGGTTGGGCCCTTCCCAGGACCCTGCATAGGTGGGAGCTTGGTGCACCGGGGCTGCCCTTTATGTTCTTGATAATAAGAGATTGGTGGGGGAGCCAAACAAATTATTAATCTGGAATTTATGGGCCAGTTAGTTTGGGCATCTTTGCAACCCCAGGCAGCTGTTCATGCCTATATAAAAACACAAATGCCGCATTTTGAAGGTAGATGAACTCTCCATATTATGTAAGTTAACTCGTCATCAAGACCTTATCTCGATTAGAGATCAGCCACATATTATGCAAGTTAACTATTTTCTAATAAAATATTGAAATAAATATTTCTAGGGAAAGGTCATCCTATAGGCAAGTCAATCCAAAAGTTACTCAAACTAGGGACAAGACAAGAATTGTGGGATCTCCACAAAAATCACCTCATGTACATACATACTCAGTACAATTATGAGCATGGATAAAAAAGAAAAGAAAAGAAAATACAGAAGAATCATGAAATAAAATTCTATATTTATTGGGCAATCATATTTGCAAAAGCTTTGTATCGACCTTTCAAAATATAAATGAAAGAAGAAAAAGAATAGCCCCGGTGCACGAAGTTCCTACGTATGCAAGGTCCATGACCACAAGGGTCAATAGTACACATTAATTTTCATGAAAGATTTTCATGAAAATTCTATTTTCCATGCATTTCTTAAAAGCCCAATCAGCGAGTAATTCCTTTGCACACATTAATTTTCATTTTAGAAATAAGTTAGAAGTAATTCAAACATCCATTTCTGCATGCATCCATATCTAAATATAAAGGGCAACCTTGGTGCACAAAGCTCCTACCTATGCAGGGTTTGGGGAAGGGACGTACCACAAGAGCCTATACTACGCAGCCTTACCTTGTATTTTTACAAGAGGCTGTCACCTCAAGGTCACGCTACGACAACTTTTACCATTGTGCCAAGGCTCCCCTTCCATCATCTCGAAATATATAACAGGAAAACTTGCCTTCTTGTAGTGTGTGTGTGGACATGGCTCATTTTCAAATTGCCAAGAGAACATGCTTAGTTATCCAGTGATCGTATCCTTTGATCAGGTTGTTGATGGACGACTGCAGCCGTCGATGATGCTGTACTTGGGTGTAGCCTTTTCAAGAAGATATTTTCTTGTTTTTTATTATCTTAATACGAGTTTAGGCAGTAATGTGCGACAGCTCTTCTTTGTAAGGACTGTTTCAAATACAACTATCCTGGTGCTGGCCCATCCGTCCGTCCGTTTCATTGTGTCTGTTTGTCGGGAGGATCATCACTTGTTTTGTTGTCCGTAAAAAGGATAAAGGATGACAGTCAATTGCCTAAGAGGCATGTTTTGGGACACCATCGGATGCCCACAGGGCTATTTAGTTGCCTAGTTCTGAGGGTGCAACCACACCAACACTAATGTACCATATTTCATCAGAACTTTACAGTTAAGCGTAACTGTGCTAGATTAGTACTAGGATGGAGAACCCTTCAAGGAAGTCCGTGTTACACCTCTCATTTTGCTTTTTCTGGATATTTATTTTAAAAGGGTTATTTCTAAATCACTCCCACCTGAAATGGACTAAGGCATGCTTTGTACGGTTAGAGCCCGCTGAGCGGCTTTGTTCTTTTTTTCTTCAGCCATATAACCCAACCGTTATACTCATTCAAGGTGCAAAATCAGCGCACGTTAATGTCGGCATTGGCCGTAGCATAATTATAGACATTTACCTTAATTCAAGCTCTGTAAAATCTATATAAGACCACTGAACAAGAAAGTAAGAAAAACAAACATCTTATATTTCTCCTCGATTCTTCAGACCGATGGTCTCATTTATATAAAATTGTGGGTTTTCGTTGGACTTCATCTTGATTATGGGAGGGTACGTTCATGTCGTGACCAGGGCTACGGGTTGAACAGTCTCAGCAGTCACATAAGTGAGCCCGAGCTAATGCATTCCATCACACAGCCAGTCATGGCAGTCCATACTGATTTGGCAGGCAGGGAACCCAATGCTGTGTTATCAGAACAATAAATGATGTGAAAAGTGAATGGGTTACTAGCAAGGGAAAGTAAAGTATTAGTCATAAGCCAAGGAGCATGGTCCATGCTGCATGATGGTGGGAAGTTATGGGAGAAAAAGTGAAAAGATAAAGGCAAGGAGAGCATGAGGGGAAGGTAGTTTTAGCAGACACCTTTCATGAGTTTGCTGGTCATGTGTGCCAAACCGCCAAATACCATGCCCCCTTCAATGCCAACATCGATCGATCGATCGAGAGAGAGAGAGAGAGAGAGAGAGAGAGAGAGAGGTGGGTTCTCTCCATGATGTCCCAGGATTTGCAGCAAATGGGAGGGTGTACTGGTTTTCGACGTTGAAAAGAAAAAGAGAGGGAAGAAAGAGGAGTCTTTGATTTCTCACGGGCACAGATTCACGAGGGAAACTTACCACTCACGTGCACTCGCTTTATTTATTTCATTTTTTGGTGGGAGCTTAAGAAGAATGAAGGGAGTCTTGGCGCTGTCGTCGTGTGATCTTGAGGTCATGGGTTCAAGACGTGGAAACAGCCTCTTACAAATGCAAGGTAAGGCTGTGTACTTTAGGCCCTTATGGTCCACCCCTTCCCTAGACCTTGCATAGGCTGGAGCTTCGTGCACTAGGACTGCCTTTTAAGAAGAATGAACCACACTTGCTTGCTTGCTTGCTTAAGGGAGAAGTATAAACCAACGAGTTCCTCCTAGCAAATTTTCATAACTGAGTTGAGAAAAACTAATTCAAGCAAAAAGTTCCACGTGACACTCATTGATTTTTATGTTTCTCTATATGAACTGAATTCTGTGAGTCACCCAAGGTACTTCGACTCTGATCAATCTTAAAGACATACTCGCTTCGATCACTTAAGTGATCAGGGTTCAAGACTGCTCATGGGTGCGTGTCTAACTTAAAAAAAAAAAAAACATGTGATAAGATTAAAGAGACTGAAAAAGACTCAAAATATCAACTTGTTCGTCCATGTTCATGCCATCTTTCTCGTTATAAGACTGCTCATGGGTGTGTGTCTAACTTAAAAAAAAAACATGTGATAAGATTAAAGAGACTGAAAAAGACTCAAAATATCAACTTGTTCGTCCATGTTCATGCTATCTTTCTCGTTATGAGACTGCTCCTTAGGCTGTTTCTACCATCAAGAATTAGTCTGGCTTATTTTGTTTTGATGGCGATAACATATAAATAGAGATAAATATAGATAGAGATGCACATTGCCAAATATCAGAGCCACTGATCCTTTTCTTTTTCTTTTTCTTTTTTTTCTTTTTTTTTAAGGTTGATGTGACAATTTAGGTTATCAGTTTTACAAGTGTTGTTGATGAATGTGGACCCTCTTCCATTTATTTTCTAGCTATTATTTTGGAAGCAAGAAATGGGAGGCTTAAGTTCTTTGAATAGGTGATGCATATCTTGCCTACAGTAGGGCTAATAGACATATGTCTAGGATTTGTTACACAGGTAGCCCCCACTTATAATTTCAGCGTCTATCCTGGGTGTTTATGGTGCTTGAGATGAAATGAGATTGGTCATATGTATTATTGTTTGTGGTGCTTGAGCTGAGATGGGATGCCATGAAAACCATCTCATCACAAGTCACTGTTATTGGTTTGCATATCACTTCCATCTCAAAGTCGTAAAAGAGAGTCATGTCTTGTCATCCGAAAATTTAGGCTCATTCTTGTGTTTTGCTGGAGATGGAACTAATCAGATTGTGTCATTCCGGCCATCCGCTCCAACTCATCTAAACCAGCCTGAGCATATTTTCTGTCATCTCAGTTCATCTCATGCCAAATTTAAATAATTTTAACTTAGCTTAAATCATCTCAATCCAGATTCATCTCAAGTCATCTCATCTCATCTTAATAAAAAGAGAAGTTCGGTGAATGAGAAAGGAGTTCGGATATCAATTTAATATCTTTTTCCAGTGTAATTAATTCTTAAGTCAAAAAGAAAAAAAGATGAAATAATGGCACAGTTTAAATATTGATAGGAAGTTTCGATGGCAGGCCCCATCATCAAGCATCCAACTTTTGCAGTTGTCTCCCCAAACTTGCTTTCTGTGAAAAACAATCACTTACTTGCAACAATTCCTATAAAAAAAATACAAAAAACTAAATGGTACATCTGCTAGTGGTGCATTTGGCTGGCAAAGGTTTCGAAGGGTTAAAGGGGAGCCTTAGTACAACAGTAGAGTTGTCGTTACGTGACTTTGAGGTCATGGGTTCAATGCATGAAAATAGCCTCTTACAAAATGCAAAATAAGACTGCATACTATTGACCCTTGTGATTTGCTCCTTCCCTAAACCCCACCAAGGCTGCCCTTAGGTTTCGAAGGATCTTTAAGTGTGGCAAATGACGGAAGAATAAACTTCAATGGTGTAGGTCAAGAGTTTAAGTCCGGTGAAGGGAGGGTGGCCTCTCTTGTGTATGGATATTTACCATGTTTGAACACTTATGATTGGTCACAATTCATTCTAGTCAGCAAAATCCTCTCAATGATTGACTTTTGAAAAAATCTCTTGACTTCTTGATGTGCTGATTTAAACTTCAAGAAGCATGAACAATTCAAAAGTTCTTCCCTCTAAAAGAAAAAAAAGAAGAAGTAAAAATAATCATAAGTAATTGCATTTCTCAAATTAAGTGGGAACTCACCTTATTTAAATATAATTTAAACAAATTTCATGAATAATTCATTAAATTCTCAATTTTGTTTTTCATTTTTCACCAAAATGTTTCCCACTCTTTTCAAATGTTTGCCTTGCCAAGAGCTAATCCCCCAAACATAAGGTTACAGGATTAAAAACCCTTTCTTTACAAGAGTCCAACTACTAAACAAGGCACTTTCTGATCAAAGGAGCGAGTATACTTCATGAGCTGCATGAGAAACTCTATGTGTGGAAAGAACCACTAAACTTGCATATTATCAACAGCTAACCAAAATGGCTTAAATCTCATTGACACGGTATAATATATCAAAA
This sequence comes from Warburgia ugandensis, assembly GCA_035236585.1. Classification (NCBI taxonomy): domain Eukaryota; kingdom Viridiplantae; phylum Streptophyta; class Magnoliopsida; order Canellales; family Canellaceae; genus Warburgia; species Warburgia ugandensis. The sequence continues at coordinate 47,405,973 of CP141138.1, read as the reverse complement.
GCTAGTCATGTTTTTGTGGCAAAAGTATAGAGGATTATGGGTTTAGGAATATCCAATCAAGATAAAGTCAGTGTCCATGAGATAGAATTGTCCTTAAGGGGCAACTCTGGTGCACAAAGCTCCAACTTATGTAGGGTTTAAGGAAGGGTTGAACCATAAAAGTCTATAATACACAATCTTATCTTGCATTTTTGTAGGAGACTATTTTTACACTTTTAACCCGTGACCTTAAGGTTACATGAAGACAACTTTACCGTTGCTCGAAGACTCTGAGCATCAGATAGAATTGTCCTTCTCTACAATAATTAATGGATTGGATCCAAGAAGTGCACTTCTTCCTCGAGAAAGCAAGGGTGCTTCTCCTATTCATTTTTCATACATATTCCCTCCAAGCGAAGCACAGTAGCCCATCCCCAAATCCTAAATCAAATACCATTAGAGGACACTAAGACAAAATCAAATTTGAAAGAATCCTGCAAAGCACTTTTGAATCCGGCCCCGCCAAAGCGGCATTTTGGTTCCTTCTCCGTCTTTTAGCGCTTGTAGGCTTGGTTTGTTGTTAAAGGAGCTCAGCTCGTGATGGCTCCAAGACGGCCACTGCCAGCTCTCACACTCTCTCCCCCACTTCTTCTCTGTCAGAAGACAAAAGGAGAAAACACAGACAAACTCTGCCTTCCCTTTGATAAAACCAAAGCCCAAACCCATCATCCTCTCCCTAAAAAATGAAACCCAAACCCCATTCTCTCTTTTTCATTTCATCATCTGTTTGGTTTGGGCATATTCACAAGTAGTGGAAGGCAAGAGAGAAATGGGTCAGGGGCTTTCTTCTGCTGTTGATGATGGAAAAACCAGTAAGTGGGAGTGGAAGGGGGATGGCGGAAACCTAACCCTAGCATTACCAGATGAATGCCTTTCTTCTGTCTTTGCTAAACTGGGTTGTCATGATAGAAATGCTTGTTCTTTGGTTTGTAAGAGATGGAACTTCGTAGATTCCAAAACCCGCCAGCGTTTGGTGCTTGTTGCTCGTTCTGATCTTTCTCCCGTTCTTTCGGGTTTGCTTTCTCGCTTTGATTCTGTTTCTGTACTTTCTTTGAAGTGTTCTAGGAAGCTCGTTAGCATCGATGATGAAGGGCTTACCCAGATTGGAAGAAGCTTGAAGTTGCTTAAAAAGCTTAAGCTTAAGGGCTGTGTGGATATTACTGATAATGGGCTTTGTGCTTTTTCTCTTTTATCCCCTTCACTTTCCAAGCTTTCTTGTGCTTCTTGTAGTTTTGGTGCTAAGGGGCTCAATGCTGTTCTAGCTAACTGTGCCCGGCTTCAGGATCTTACTTTGAAGAGGCTGAGGAAGTTGGATGCGCAGAATACGCTGTTGGGGGAGTTTGAGATTAATGATTTTAATGAAGGGAATGTCGCCCAGAAGAAGAAAGATTGTGAGAGAGGGTTGTATGGCGGTTCCGATGGTAACCTCGAGAGGTTATGTTTGAAGGACCTGCATAATGCTCGGCTTTTCGCTCCACTGTTTCGTTCTTCTAAGGGATTAAAGACACTTATTGTGTGTCGGAGTTCCGGGAACTGGGATCTTGTTTTGGAGAATTTGGGAAGTAGTTTGGTTGAGATTCAGATGGAGAATATGCAACTTACTGATGCTGGGTTGTTTGCTATTTCAGCTTCTTGTGTGGGTCTTGAAGTGCTTTATGTTAGCCGGGTTTCAGACTGTACCGATGCGGGGTTCTCGGCTGTTGCAGGGTCTTGTAGGAAGCTAAGGAAGCTGCATATAGATGCCTGTAGCAAGTTCGGTAATCGGAATTTCGTTGGAGATGAAGGGATTATGGCCATGGCTACAAAGTGTTCGCAGTTGCAGGAGGTAGTGCTGATGGGTGTTCCTATCTCAGTTGTCTCACTTAATGCCCTCGCATTAAATTGCGCAGTACTTGAGCGGATGGCGCTTTGCAATACGGAGTCTATAGGAGACTCGGAGATGGGTTTTGTGGCTGCCAAATTTTCTTCATTGAAGAAGCTCTGTGTTAAGAATTGCCCTGTATCTGATGCTGGAATAGAAGCTCTTGCTGCAGGATGCCCCAATTTGGTGAAGTTGAAGGTGAAGAGGTGCAGGGGGGTGACACAGGAGACTGTGTGTCGGTTGAGGCTGCACAGGAAGTCTTTAGTTGTTTCGGTGGATGCTGGGTCTATCGCTTTGGAGGAGGAAGAAATGGCAGGTGAGGAAGAAGCTGCAGCTGGGTTGAATGAAGGTCATCAGAATTATCGTCGGCGCCCTACCACGAGCACCAGGACACATGTTGTTTGTGGGAGCAGAAGTGCTAGTCTTCTCAGATCCAAATTCACCACAGGAATGCTACTTAGAAGGCCTAGTTTCCCTTCTGCTTCACGGGCTAGTGCTTCTCATAGATGATCATCTGGGTGGTTCTGTTTGTGCTGCTTGTTTGTATGAGAGGTGTTACTACATGGGTTTCACACTTTAAAGAGAGTGGATGGTAATGGTTATGGTTGTGATGGGATGGGATGGGATTGGATCAATACCATTGAAGGACTCTCATGTTGTTGGGATGATGTAGCACCTTTTGCTTTAGCAACGAGAAATTTAAACCACATTTCTGGATGAAATTTTGTTTTTAGATAGTTTAGTGTGTGTAAAATCCTCCCAATGTGCTTCTTCAATGTGACTGTTTAAGCCAATACAGTTTGCTTATATCCATGATTTGTTGTACAAGGAAGAAAGGCAATGTGGGACATAAGCTGTTTCATTTTGTTATTGCTCGTCTTGTTACAGGAGGAGAACTGGGGCATGTTGTTGTTCTTGCTGTGCTTGAGCACAGTAAGGTGAAAATTTGCCACTCACTTTGTTTCTATTTTTATATATTTCTTGAACGCAAGGATTCTTTGGCTTCTGAATCTTCAAGTCCATTGACTAATCTTGTCAGCACAGTTTCTGGACAGAACTTTGAAAATCTACTATATATGAAGGTCGAATATTAGAGGCTGATAACTGTGGTTCAAGCATCCCCTGATGCAGGCAGGCAAAGACTGGGGCTTGTATTCTACAGACCCGTTTCAGATTAGTCTGCAGAGTTCCGAAAAATAATCTTTGATATGCTTTAACTACCAAACAACCATCTCAGCCAGTAGAGTTTATGATTATGTATAAAGTAGATAACAGGATGCTTTTGTGAGCAAACACATAGCTGATCAACGTGATTTTTCACCAGCAAACATGAGACTTTTTCAATTTGTTTTAGATATAGTATCGTTCAGGGCTATTTCACTATGCACTGGTCTCCTTCAGAATAATCATCCTATGGATCAAGAAACTCAACTCACAACTTGTTTTAGTCACTTGGACTAGAAATGCATGCAATCATATACTTCACTCATGCTATTGATGCATGTGCATAGATGTTTTGGATTCATCTACTTCTCAAAAGTATACTTGGTTGGATCTGCTAAATTCATGCTAATAGTTCTTAAAAGAAGCTGCCTCGACTAAACATGAGTATATTTGTCTGTACTGTTGATTTCATTTCATTCGCGGATGTTTTTTTTTTTTTTTCTTTTTGTATCAATTAAGTCTGTTTAGACAAAATTTTCCTATATTAATTCTCAGCAAGCCTATTTTATACCTCTTTAGCCCTACTATATCGTCTGCCTATGAGAATGGCAAAGGCTTTCCCCTGATCCTGTTCATATATTCTCTAGTTGGCCGGTATTCACACTGACTTGGAATTTCCACCTTTTTCAATCTGCCATGCCTTATATATCTCTCTCTGTTTAGGCATGGAAGAACCTGATATGGGTTGCATAATGACATTTAAGGCTGGCTATACTGGCCACCTTTAAATCTCAAAAGAATAGCACATGCCCTTGTGACAAGAATGTAATGCTGTAAACATGGAGTGTTACTATGGATTGCATTTTTCAGTCAGTTACTTGACTTGGTTCACTTGTGGTAATTAATTAGGCTTTGTTGGCAACTAGATGATCGGCAGCATTGATCAAGTCAAAATCAAGTCCATCCTCATTAGGTATGCATGATCCAGTGCTAGAAAGTTATACTTCTCCATTCTTAATATTTATACCTTCTCAGAAAAATCTCTAGTAGAGAACATCATAGATCATGTGAATTCTACATAGCCGACTAGTTCTGATAAATTTTCTTTTACTGAAGTTGCTCATCTTTAAAGAAATATGTTCCTGTTTCAGTTATGTTACAGAGATGGATATCAAAGTTATCTACCAAAATGGAGATACCAACGGCATAACTCTTTGTTCCCATCGAAGATGCTGTGCACAGTACAATTGCAGTTTGGAAATATCCTAGTTTGGTCTTACCTCTAACGCATTTCTAGTTCATCTAATTGTTAATTCCCTCTAATCTAATAACGAGGCAATGAGTCACATTAGTTTCAAAGAAATGTTTTAGTAGATTCTGCGGTGGATTACCCCTAAATGTAATATACGCAGCACCTTTGAGCAAGTTCTCATGGCAACCAGAGAACATCTGTTCAGCATTTCATGCTTGTTGTTAGATGTATAGACTACTCAACCACTACATGCTGCCAATACCTGATACATGTGCCAATGAGCAGCCCGTATATCTAATTAACTCCTGTGCATCACATAGCTAATATGTCATGCTTACCTTGTCCTCATTAGTAAACCACCGCTCATGGTTGCAATACTTCAAGCAACTCTAAATACTCCAGTTCCCACTGAAGCATGGAGAACTTGTGACACTTGAAAGCTCCTAACCAGGTAAAATTGGCTCATTAAAGATGATATGTAGAGCTAAGCTACCATCTTCTGCAATTCTTCCGTACAGTATATACTTCAATCAATAGTCAAGGAAGCACAGAAATATATGATTTCACGCTTGCTCACTACCTATTTCTTCTGGTAAGTGGTTGTAAGAGATATTTTGTTTTCTGTGCTGTTGGAATTTTTTATTCATTATTTTCTTTTGAGAAGCAACTGTTGGAATGAATTTACCTAAATGGATTAAATGTTAATGTTCATGAAATGTCCTGCTACTAATTTATTCGTTTCCATTAATCTGTTCTTGGATTTACAAGCTTCTTGTATGAAATATGCCAAAGCCAAAGCAAGAAATAAATGTGTTGCCAAGATCTGGGATAGTCCAAACTCACAAAGAGGTTCGCATAGGCTTATCGCAGAATATATCAAAGAATATTTCAAGCTTCGATGAACCCAATGCCAGTATGAATTGAAAATATCCTTGCCTACTGATGTTTTTATGGAATTCGTACAGAATGTTTTGACATGTTTTTCCTCGTTCCTGCTGAATGATTTCATTGCCTTCTGTCCTATCAAGTTGGTCATTTTTATTGTTCTACTTGCCACTCATTTGTATCTAAAAGGGCAGCCCTGTGCACAAAGCTGCCACATATGTGGAGTTCAGGGAAGGGGCAAACCACAAGGGTTAATAGTATGCAACTTTATCTTACATTTTGCAAGAGGCTATTTTCATGCGTTGAATCAGTGACCTCAAGGTAACACATCCTGCTTAGCTGCATCTAATCCAGATATTCTCTATTAAAGTATTACTCGGCACGACTTCCTCATTATTGGTCAACAGAATCTGGTCAATTGAAGATTATGGCAATGTGTCAATTAGCAAGTTCACGGATATGGATCCACAAATCCTCTGAAAACGTTAAGTTGACTCTCTTTGGTGATGCAAACCACACTGTTGTTCCTTGTCTTAGACTGGCCATGATCCAAAAGTCTCATGCATCAGAAAATCATAATCCTCAAACCTTTAAGATTTTAGTTCTCTCACTTTTGCGAGGATCATCCCATGGAGAGGAATTCGAAGCATATTAGGACTGCACGGAATCCACAATTATTTCTGCTGGAATCCTCCTAATATACTTGTCAAACTCATAATTAACTTGTATAATTAGCAGTAAAATTCCTTAATGATATGTTAGAAAGAAAAGTGGATTGGACTTGACCTGTCGATAAGAATGTCCACAGGGACAATCAATGACATGAAGAACCGTTAAGGTTTGAGTAAATATCAGGATTAGTTCTAACAACTGAGCGTGAGGATGCTGCTATTTGGGGGGTTGTTGACTGATGGCTTAAGAGCAAATGGTTTTGGTAATTCTTCAAATGTCATTGCTTGGCTCACTGCCGATTATGAAAGCTTGTTCATTCTCCTTAATGAGATTTGTATTCTTGGGAGAGGTATTCTTCATTGAGGCACGATGTCCTCGCATACAATGAGGCACATTGAATTGATGGTGTGATTGTGAGATACAGCGTTGAATGTTTGTATGGCTAGTGTTGATGCTAATGCTGCTTTCAGGCCTTCTGAATTACTCTAAGCTTTGCACTTCTAGATCTGCGGTTTAATCTCTCTTCCTCTTCAGAGGGTGTTATTGGTCGTTTTGTGAGGATGGTCCCATTCTTCCCTCTCACTCTTTGTTTACTCCAATGTTCTTCCTCACAGCAATCACTATCCTTCAGACATTGAAACCTCTCCTTGTCCACATTGTTCTCCCCCTTGTTAATGATGTCAAGAAAGGTCTGTTTCACAATCCTGTCTTCCAAACTGTGGAAAGAGATAACAGCCAGCCGACCGCTGGAAGAGAGGCAATCGAAACAAGCATAAAGCGCTTTCTCCAGTGTATTGAGTTCATCATTAACTGCTATCCTTAATGCTTGGAATACACGTGTTGCAGTCTTGATCCAACCCTGCCGCCCTGCACATCATTTTACAAAGTGAACTATTCAATTAATTTCTGATCTGCCTTATTGACTGGTAGTCAGGACTAAGCAAAATTTTCAACGGTAAATACATACTGATATGAGAAAGAAACCAAAAACAACATGCAGTCGGTGGTATTTTGTAAATCCTGAACAACCAAGGAGACAGAAGACTTCAAGACATCCTATGTGTGTGCGTGGGTGTGAAAAAAAGAATGGTGAGTACATACCTCCCGACTTGGCAGATGTTCTTCGTATAAGATGAACTACGTCACTAGTCGAATGCAATCCCCCATCAGAACGGGCCTTCACAATCTTGGTCTGAAGACTATACCAGTTGCTTTCCTCTCCATATTCTTTTAGAATTCGACCTACTTCAGCCTCTGGCCAAGAATTCAAGATGTCTTCTGCTTTCAAACTTGCCTGTCATAAACCAGTTCAATCAGTCAAATTAGAGCAAGAACTATTGTGATTCCGTGCTAAAAGGCATAACTGGCCTATGATATTCCAAGCCATTCAGTGATTCCCCACAGTTCTTTGCAGCATTAGCACAGTTCTAAGGCATGTTATCAACAAAGAAAATTGAAGAGGAACATGGTAATCTGTCCCAAAAGCTCAGCAAAAGAAGTAAGCTATCACGCTGAAAAGATAATACAGGATAAACATCGGTATAGATATAATAAGATGAAGGTTTCAAATGCTGCTCACAAATAACTTAGACAATGAATAGAAAGCAGCAGGGTTAGCAGTGATCAGACACTCAATTATAGCCAAGAGCTCGTTTCATTTTATATTTAATTCCTTCTTTAAACTTGACTTCAGATGGACTGATCTGTCTGCTATCTACAGATCAAACAATCCTAGTATCATGGACCACAGTACAGAACGCTTAACTGGCAAAGGTATTGACCGTAGTTGTTTGACTTAATTGGACACCTACACAATATTGTCAGTGAAATTTTCACAACTGCAGAAATGAAAAGGAGACGGCACATGGAATCAGAAATGACGAACAAAGGCTGCAGCTCTTACCCTAGGATTCATCCGCATATCAAGAGGTCCCTCATTGAGCACACTGAAACCTCTTCTGGAGTTGTTCACCTGTGAGAATGAACATGAGGCGTCAATAGAGTTCCATTACAGATGTAGACTTTAGAGTTCCCAAATGAGGTACAGACAAGTCCCTTTCTTACAGTAGAATAAAGCCTCCAAAAACTTCTACAACCATAAAGTTCAAGCATGTTCTCCATCAAAATAAACACCATTCAGATTCATTAGGAACTTCATATGTGCTTAAGGACTTCATATAATAAAAATTCCACAGGGGATTCAAAATAGGATTTATTAAAGCTGCCTTTAGTTTTTGCAAAAGGTAGATGAAAAAAAAAAAAAAAAAAGGAGCAACATCATAATATCATATATTTTTATTATATACAGAAATAGGTAAGAGTAAACCTGCATAGATGACATTCCCAGGTCCATCAAGATTCCATCCACTCCATCATCTATGAGTTTGCTGTCAACCTCATGAAGTGCAGATTTTATATCTTTATAATTCTTCAAAAGGTTATGAGCCCTCAGCTCTGAACCTATACTGTGTACATCATCATTCAGTATAGAGTTTATCTGGGCTTGAGCCTTTTCATGTGCTGCAGGATCAACATCCAACCCAATAAATAGCTGCAATTCAGGATGAGCTCGAATCATCTGTTTGAAGAAATGGGAAAAAGATTATAAAATGCAAGACCAGAGTTTTGCAATCAAATTTATCCAAAGCAAGTTTATGCAGAAATATGGAAAAAGAAAGGAGCCCATAAACAACTGAAGATAAATGAACTGTAATCATTCTTGATACTTAAGCTTCTTGGAAGAAAGTGGAGTGGTTTGATGAAAAAGTAGCTCCTGTTTTATTCGGCATTGGGTGCTATATGTTTACATCTATGCTGATCAGGCTTGTAATTAGGCTTAAAAATGAGGCTCCATACAAACTGATAAGAACACACTTTATAAGACTGAGACAACAGGTTCAATCACCCAGAGTATGATTATCTTAAACCTTCACTGATGATTAGAAGCGGGGAAGTGAAATTCTCAAAACTGTACCAATTTAGTAATGCAGGGAACGTATTGTTATTTAACAGAACTATTACACCATCGTTTAAAAATTTAGATGTTCAATAAAATTATATTCCAAAAATTAGTACAGCATGGTGATGCACAAGGTTTTCTAGATATAATCCTGATAAAAATGACAAGTGAAAGACGGATAGGTATTTCTGAAGTGGGACTAAGAGAAAGATGGTAGATCAGGAGTGACACAAATGTTAATCATAGAAATCTCCTGGTACTAAATGTCACACCCATGGACATGATGATTGTGCCCACTGCAGCTAACCTGACACTACAATTACTTAATGTGAAAACAAAATGCAAAAGACCGTATCCAGTCTCCTATTTCTTAAAGAAGTGGTCCATGCTTTCGCATGCTTATAAGCCATTTGCTTGACATCAATCGTCAAGATCAATCATAGAGCTTGAGCACTTATCCAAGCGAAACGGCTGAACTGAATAATGAAAAACAGATAACATGGGCACTGAAAACCCATTAATTATTGTGCGACTAAGCTTCATTGCAATGTAGTTTGAATCACTCCTTTCTTCCAAGCATGTTTTATGAGCATCTTGATTGGAATTTCCAACATTTAGAACAGTATGGTAACGCCAGTCTCTTGGAAGTTTAGTCGTAGTGACTTCGACCGCTCATTGGACTTGAGAGAAAACATGGAATAAAAGAAGGGGCAAAATGAGAGGGTTGTTACTACCACCTTTCCTGTAACACATAAAGGTTTCTGCTTTCTTCATCATTCACGTCCTGCGATTCCTAAAACCTGGACCCAATTAAATGGTTCATTCGGCATACAAGGAATCCCCCCACGTATAGGCCATTTTACATTGGATTATCTAAAAGACGAAACTGAACCAAAGAAATCAAGACTGACCGCAGAAGAATGCCCAGCAGCTCCGACTGTACAATCAACGAAGGAGCGAAGTCTCAGCCTGCTGAAAACTTCCAAGACTTCCCCAAGCATAACAGGAATGTGACCACCTTCCGACACAAATTGCTGGACATGTTCTCCGTCGAATTCCTTCTCGGAACGAGTCCTTCTCTTCAGCTGGGAATCCAAAGTAGCAGAAGCAGCTTTCGTCTTCTTCTTCCGATCTGCCAGCCGAGAACATTGAGCTAGCCCTCGACGGATGCTATTGGGACTGAAATTAGTCGTAAATGCTGCGGGAGGATGGCATAATAGCTTCCCTGCTGCTCCCGCCATTACCGGCCGCGATCGGTACTGCTTGCGTAGGGTTTTAGGGGCTAGCTTTTAGGGTTCTAGAGCCTGCTATCAGTCCAACCAGATGGCAGCGCGCCATCGCTGAGATTGAGACGGGACGAGGATGTCCTTATTATAAAGCGTAGGATACAGAAGGAATAATGAATTCGTTGGAGGGTAAATTTAGGTATTGATTGTGAAAGTGGATAATCTGTACAAGCAGGAGTGTAGAACGAGAGAAAGCTGGTTTATCCAATTATCTTCGCAAATAAATCGCGATCTAGCGTCAATCGCGGCTGACTCACATCTTTTCTGTAGTGCCGCTTGTGTGAAGGTTACCTATTTGGTGAATCCGACTGATAAGCTGCTGCCAAATCTTACAAGCCCATGCTAAGGTATTCCCATGAGGTTGTATACATTGAAGGTCTATGTTCTATGATATTTTTCACATGGGGACTTTAGAATGTGAATTTTTTTTTATTGTGAAAAGCACGGTTGTCTTGTCCATAGAGACAAGCTTTTTCGTTAGGATTAATCTTGGTTCCAATATCTAAGACAATTGTAATCAAACTGTTGGTTTGGTATATCATCAAAATAACTAGATAAAGGGCAGCCTTGGTGCATGAAACTCCGGCATATGCAGGTCCGGGGAAGGGGCAGACTACAAGCATCTATAGTATGCAGTCTTACGTTGCATTTTTGCAAAAGGTTGTTTCCACGCCTTGAATTTGTGATGTCAAAGTTACACCATGACAACTTTACTGTTGCGCCAAGGCTCCCATTCAGTCAAAATAACTAGATGATCCTTTGATATTTTCTTAGGAAGGATACAAATAAACCTTTAAATTTCTTTTCAAATCTCACAAATAAAATCTTATGGATCAAGGTTCCATGATCCTCTCATCTAGGTTTTCTCAAAGAGAATGCTCCAATCATAGCCACATAAGAAACTTCCTTCTTCTTTTTTCTTCTTTTTTTTGTGTTTAAAGGATGAAGATTCGTAAAAGGAAAATAGACATAACATCAATGTTCAACAAGTTCTATTATTTTTACATCTCCCTTCATAATCAATCCCTTTGGCATCATTTAGAAGTCATATAATACCAGAGAAGTCTGTCCTTCCCATGTCTTTGAGCTCTGCATTGTAGAAGCTCTTTTCACCAAAAAGTCAACAAGCTCATTTGCTTCCCGATATATGAGCTTGAATTCAATTTGCTTTCCCTGTAGTTTCTTCAAGCATTCCCCTCAAATTTACAATTTATCAAAACCCTAGCTATTGTAATCCCCTTTCCACAGAGCATGCTATTAAGCCTCGATATTTGTTTTTATGTCTATATAATTGTTAAAAGTTATTATACATCTCCCTTCAGCATCCCTCAATATTCCACCAACTCTAGCCTATCTGAGGTTGTTCAACGAAGACCTGTCAAAACTAAGTTGAATCTAACCATATTTTATGTAACAGCCTGAGGGCTCACACATGCAACGATATTGTCCGCTTTAGCAGACTGGCTGCCCATACAACTAGCCCCCTCATGGTTTTGTTCTTCTCCCTTTTCGTCACCTTTCCCCCTTAGGGGACACACATCCCCACGTGTCTACCTCATTCAGCAATCTAACTGCGGTATCCCACGTGCGGCTAGCCATCCACACCCAGTTAGGAGTTGGCTCTGGTACCATTGTAATAACTCGAGGGCGTACACATGCAACGATATTGTTTGCTTTGACAGACTAGGCGTCCATACAACAAGCCCCCTCATAGTTTTGTTCTTCCTCTTTAGGGGAAAACTGGTCATTGTAAGGAAAGTCCTCACTACTCTTATCAACAGCCCAGCAACTTTTTCCTTAGCGATTGTAATCCCCTTTCCACAGAGTATGCTGGGGAGAAGTAATGGTCAGATCGTCGAATGAGGCAGGCCTAGGGTCTGAGAGTTAGTCCCACATTGCTAAGGGAAAAGTTGTTGGGCTGTTGATAAGAGTAGTGAGGACTTTTCTTGCAACGACCGGTTTCCCTCTAAGTAAGAAGAACAAAACTATGAGGGGGCTAGTTGTATGGGCAGTCAGTTTGCCAAAGCAAACAATATCGTTGCATGTGTGAGCCCTCAGGCTATTACATTTTGGAACCATTTAACTTTAAACATGTTCCTTTTATCCTAAACAAGATTAATTTGATATCATTTCTTCAGAGAGGGTAAGTGTTGAGCAAAAAAGAGTGGGCAATTAGCACTTGAATAAATTGCTCAATCATATCTTGCCTTCCAACACGTAAAGTTATCTTTCCAATGTGTATATCCCTCATTGAGAATTTTGTTTCTTTCAAACTAAATTGTATAAGAAAAATGAAAGCATTTGCTATAGTCTAAAGGGAATTACTCCTAAATTTTCAAATTCTTTCTCCAAGACAAGTATTCAGTGCATCCTTGATAGAATTACATGCTAAACAATTAATGCCAAACCCCTGTTCAATGATTTTAAAAAATCAAAACTACATGACAATACAAGTTAGATGCTTTTATGGTTTGCTCATGCTACATACATGGTGGATAAATTTTATGGTCATCTTGAAGCCAACTAACCCTACCTTTAACATGTAGGTCATTTAGTGCGATATGCAATAGTAAACATTTGACTCCAAGCTATAGATTAGCATTCTAGATTTTTCTCTGAAGTACATAGTTCATAAAATCATAAGAACACAAGGAATTATTCTCATATTGAACTGAAAATTTATTATTTTTAGCAAGATTTCATACAATTATCTTGTATACGAGGAAATATAATAATGTGCTGGATACATTGTTTGATTTTCTCAAGTGCAACCCGACATTATCCAAGTTCTACAAACCAGCATTAATGACAACTTTCTAATCTAGAGAGCAAGATGACCATCTAGATAGAGAAATTAATCACATAATGCACCTTTTATCAGTTAAGTTGTCATTCCAAAGCGAGGTATTCTTATCATTAAAAATCATCATGGAGGTTATGAGAGAGAACTCTTAGCAAACTTCCACACTAAAAATGGAAAAACATACTTGGACGAGTATTTAGATTAAACAAGTTTAGTAAAAATAGATTTTGATTTATAAATAAGGTTCTACGTGAATTTCAAGACCAATTGCCATTGAATATCAGGACCATTGACATTGGGAGCCAATGCTCTATATTGAATCATGAGAAATTAATCAGACTTCCTCATCCAATGAGACTTTCTACTGCTGCTCATGGTCCCTTCCCAACACAAAAAGAGGAGTCAGGCGCGAGTGACCTTAGACCTTGTACAACTCAACTCTGCCGTTGGACGCCGTGATAGGTGATCTCAACCACTACGTGGCACGTTTTCTGACTCACCTGTCCGTTTGGATGCCATTGGCTTAGAACTTTTTTGTGGTCGTGGTAAAATAGCCGAGTCACTGAGTCCGCTTCCGCTCTAAATTCCTTCCTCGTTCTTCCATACAACCGTCAGAACTGTAGCCGTTAGAACAAAGTTCCACTCCCCTGCTTTCATGGCTCTCACGAGCAAAATCCCTCCGTCCCCTCCAAAAAGCCTAAACAATCCATACCAGAAATGGAATTTACCCTCCTCCTCGTCCAAACTTCTGGGTCGATCTCTTGCCAACCCCAACTCGCGCAATCTTCATTTGGGTACTCGCCGTGATCCTTACAAGCGACGGATTCCGCTAGCTCTTCCGAGAAGTGAACTCGATGGCAAGGAGAATAAAGAAGAGGAGATCAAACAGCAACAACAGCCATCTGTTCCACTGACCCTTGATGATGTCAATCCAGTTGGACTTGGACGGAAATCTCGTCAGGTATTTGATGAGGTTTGGAGGAAGTTTTCTGGGTTGGGTCAGATTTCTAGGACGCGTACAAATGACAGATTCGATGGGGTTCTTATCGGGGGGCCTATGTGTGAGTTTACCACACCTGGGTCGGAGGATACAACCGTGCTTGTAGTTGGAGCAACAAGCAGAATTGGACGCATTGTTGTGAGGAAGTTGATGCTGAGAGGGTACAAGGTCAAGGTAATCTTCTCTCTGTCTTAACTGTTTTTTCAGTTTCCGATTTGTGTTTATTAGGATGATTCATTGTAATACTATTTTCAGATGGTCCTGATTTCATAAAATTCTGATAGATAGAGTATGACCCAATTTCAGATATAACCGAATCCACCTCTTCTACTGAGGTTCACGACATTATAGATTCAGTAATGGAATGAAACATATTCAATTAGTGAATTATGTATATGAGTAAAGGCCTTCTAGCATAGTGATGTTAGAAGGGCCCCCTCTGGTAGTAGGTCGCGGGCTCTAGGCTGTTCGTGGTTGCTTGTGTCATCACTGAAAAGGAAAAAAAAAAGGAGAAATCAATTTTCTGATTATTAATTTCAATTTCTATATAAATCACATACTGTCTTATAATGAACTTAGATAATTCCATTGTCTGATCCTATTTCAATTTCCTAACCGAATCCTCAGGGTGCATTTGGCAGCTCTCCAAAACCAAGCCTGAATCTCTCTTTTCAGGCCACATTTGCATCGAATTTTTGGCTCCAAAGAGTTCATTCTGCCAGCAAAGCGGGTCCCAAGAATGGGGAGAACAGGAGTTGTTACCAGAGAGGCTCTTACTATTAATCAATCTCAAGCTGCAACTATACAAATTTGATGTGCAGCACTAGCTGCTGTTAAACTCAAAGAATTATATGCAGTTGTAATATTTTCAGAATGTAACCACTCCAATGTGAATAAACTAGAGGGAATATTGTTGGATAAAAAAGGGCAGCCCTGGCGCACAAAGCTCCCTCATATGTGAGGTCCGGGGAAGGGGCGGACCACAAGGGTCAATAGTATGCAGCCTTACCATGCATTTTGCAGAGGCTGTTTCCTTGCCTTGAACCCATGGCCTCAAGGTCACACGACGACAGTTCTACCATTGCACCAAGGCTCCCCTTCAAATATTGTTGGGTGCAAATAGAAAATGTGACTTTGGACATACTTAGTAGAAGCTCCATGGTTTTCCATGCAACAAATCATGTGCCAGTATCTTTTCACATATCAACTAGACTGAATTGTTTGATTTGTTGAATCAGGCTCTAGTAAGGAGAACTGATCAGGAAGTCATAGATATGCTGCCAAGATCGGTATCTGTAGTGGTTGGTGATGTGGGTGAACCTTCAACACTCAAGACTGCGGTTGAAGGTTGCAATAAGATCATCTATTGTGCCACTGCTCGTTCCACTATCACTGGGGATCTGTACAGGGTTGATTATCAAGGCGTATACAATATGACCAAAGCATTTCAGGTCTGTTCTGGGAAACTTCACTTATTGCCTTTGTATTGAGTACACTGGTTGTTTGTATTTCTCGTCAAGGCAACAGGTTTTTTGCTGTTGAAAATTGAAATGAAGAATCTGCAGTCTACCTTCCACAGGACTACAACAATAAACTTGCACAGCTACGGGCTGGAAAAAGTAGCAAAAGCAAGCTATTGCTTGCAAAGTTCAAATCCGAGAAATCATTGGACGGGTGGGAAGTTCGACAAGGAACTTACTTTCAGGATGTTGTTGCTGCCAAGTATGATGGAGGAATGGATGCTAAGTTTGAGTTCACAGAAACTGGAAATGCTGTCTTCTCTGGTGAGTTTTGTGCTTCTTAATCGTAATTGCTTACTGTTGGGAATGTTCCACCAGTAAGGGTGGATTTAATAAAACCTTTTGAAATGTTTGGCTCACTCTACACGACCAAAAAAGTTTCTGTAGCACTTCTTTTTCAAGGCAACTTGCTTGGGTGAAGTTTCAGAACTTCAAAAGAGGATATTTTTTTCATTTCTCTATCCTTGCCGAATCCTCCCAGAGATTGGAGATATCAGCAACAATATTGAATAAACATATTAAGAAAATAACCTCCAGCTGTTAGATTGTAAAATTCCTAACGAGAGGCATTGTTTGTAAATTCCAAACAACATTTACATTTACTAGAAATAGAAGAACTAGTGTAAACAAGGCAAATCTTTTAATTTCTGTTGCATTATTTCAGGCTATGTTTTTACAAGAGGAGGATATGTGGAGCTGTCTAAAAAGCTCTCCCTTCCACTAGGATCCACCCTAGATAGGTATGGATGCCTGTACGAGATATAGAATTTTCTTTTGTTACAATTGCTGGAGTGGAGACTGATACCACACCCATATAATGTCATAATCAGAAATGTTCTATTTAACAGACCATTTACAATATCAATTTGATGTGGCATTCAGGTATGATGGCTTGGTTCTTTCTGTTGGAGGGAATGGAAGATCATACATTTTAATTCTTGAAGCTGGTCCATCAGCTGATACATCTCAGAGCAAACTGTATTTTGCTCGAATGATCACAAAAGTTGGATTCTGCAGGGTAAGGAATTTATCATCATAGTGACAGCCCACAATTAATTTGGTGTGATCACTAAGTGTTCCACCAGTCAGTTGCATTATGCTAATTCTTTATCTTTCTTTTCTGTGTTCCCAGGTTAGAGTACCATTTTCATCTTTCCGGCCTGTGAAACCAGAGGACCCACCATTGGATCCTTTCCTTGTACATACCTTAACTGTTCGTTTTGAACCAAGAAGACAGGTGTGTCCTGTAAGGTTATACCCAATGCATATAGATGGATGAATTGTGTATCCAAAGTCTAGCCATCGTATTTGTAAGGACTTCCATCTTTTTGAGTCCACTGATTCCATATTATCTATGCCTCTTGTTGCAGAGGCTCATTGAAGGACCTGATGGATCCAAGCAGGACCTTAGAAGCTTCAAACTGATAATGGAATATATAAAAGCCTTACCGGTAAGCTTTAACCACGTTTCCCTGATTTTGCTTGTGCATGACATAATTTTTTCTTTTAACTGAAAGTTGATATATGAAAATTTTTGTACTCTTACGAAGAACTCATGCTAGGTAAAACTCAGTTGACCCAGGCAAATCATCATTAATTCGGCAGGTCTTCTATTTGTGAGTCAAAGCAGTTTTTGTTTGGTAAAAGCAGAAAGAAGTTGATTAAATCAAGAAATGAATTAGGACCGCTACCTATGGTTGAAGACTCCGTTGACTGCCAAAAACTTCAATGATTTTTGTGTGTGTATGCACACTTGGATTTATCTTAGGGCAAGTTTGCTTTAGTTGCCTCTTTTCTAAATCTAAGCCATTCATTGTGATGGGAATGGCTTAGACAAGCTAAGTACCAAATTTCATATCCATTGGATACTTCATCCTTTTTTCTTTTGTTTGGCTATGATTTTTCACTAGAAGAAACATAGGATAAAAGTTGTCGTCATGTGACCTTGAGGTCACGGGTTCAAGGCGTGGAATCAGCCTCTTGCAAAAATGTAAGGTAAGGTTGCCTACTTTAGGCTATTGTGGCCCGCCCTTCCCCAGACCCCGCATAGGCGGGAGCTTTGTGCACCGGGGCTGCCCTTTTTAAACATAGGATAAAGTATGGCTGTAATTTTCAACTTAAAAAATATGGTATAAATTATCTAATGGGCATGAGGTTTTCTACTTAGCTTATATAAGCCATTTACTACCTAGAGATGGCATAGAACTACAAAAGAGGGTAAGACACACTTGGCCTATGATAAATCCAAGTGCCCACTTGGATTTATCATTCCTCTCATGACTTGTCCTAAAAGTAAAAGGTCCAAATGCATGACTGGAAAAATGACAAGTCGTGACAATTTGACCATTTGAATGCAGTTTAAGTATTGGTACTTCAGATAGCAACCTTGTAAGGTTGCCATACACAACTATCCTGTATCCTAGATTCAATAATGCTTCTTGTGATTGCTCATTATTCAGCTTTAGTCAAAGTTCTCAATTTTGATTTCATTGGTCAGAATCAGATAAATTTGGTTCCTCTGTGCCTCGCCCAAGAGTTAAGATTTTTCGAGTAGTGAACTTTCTTTGGGAGAACTTCCAAGAATTTATTTTGTACGAGCAGAATATTTACCCTTCAATTATATAGAAATGGTTATTAGCACATAATGGTAGACTGTTTTAGGAGTTGGATGAAGCAATTGCATTGTGTCATACGACACCGTTGGGTTTTTCAGCTAAAAATTCCATGGTGCTTTAAGCAGACAAAATAGTATTTTGTTAATCAATGCTATGTTGGACAGATTCTCTAATCATGTATGGATGCATAATACAGTCGAAGCTGCTTGGTTAAATGTACACTAGCTTGCAAACTTTGAGGAAAACTCTGGAGCAATCATATCCAATGTGGTATACTGAACCAACAAGCTTTCTGACCTTCAATTACAAATGGGTTTGGA
Source organism: Warburgia ugandensis (assembly GCA_035236585.1). Lineage (NCBI taxonomy): Eukaryota > Viridiplantae > Streptophyta > Magnoliopsida > Canellales > Canellaceae > Warburgia > Warburgia ugandensis. The sequence goes on along the minus strand of CP141138.1, from coordinate 47,387,597 downwards.
TTAACAAGGTCAAGTCAAAATTACTTTTGTTAATTCAAGGTCTTGAACAAAATGCATTTGGCATCAAATTTGTTGAGAAATTTGCAACTTGGATCCCATGACAGAATCCTTTTCCTATTTTTGTTGGTTCGCTGAGAACAATATGCTTCATACTCCATGAATATTTATATTGTGAACCTGTGGCTTACTAGAAATCGAGTTCCATTGACAATACCCTCCTGATGCTTGTTTCCATTAATTATTTTCATTCCTGAGGTCTCTATTTTGATTTTTCCTTCTACATGAACAAATTTATTATGTAACGTCCACTTCTCTCATGCTCTATGGGCAGCCCCAATGCACAAACTGCCTGCCCATGCAGGGTCAGGGGAAGGGGCAGACCACAAGGGTTTATAGTACGCAGCCTTACCTTGCATCTTTGCAAGAGGCTGTTTCCACGCCTTGAACCTGTGACCTCAAGGTCACATGACGACAACTTTACCATTGCACCAAGGCTCCCCTTCTCTCATGCTCTATGTCAGCTGATATCTTTTCAGTGTTTGTAGTTCTTCTCTAGCATTCACTGCTATTCTAAAATTTTCTTTGCATTTTCTTTTTGTTCTCTCTTTTGATATCTGAGTGAGATACTGCATGTTTGCAGACTGGCCAGGAAACAGATTTCATTCTAGTCTCATGTACAGGATCAGGACTTGAACCAAACAGAAGGGAGCAGGTTCTGAAAGCCAAGAGGGTTAGTATTTTTACTCAAAATTAGTTTTTGAAGATTGTAAAGTTTCCACGTATCTTCAATATGAGTTCCTAATAATTTGAGTTGATGACAACCATTTGGTTCCTTCTTCCAGGCTGGAGAGGAGTCTTTAAGAAGATCAGGCCTTGGATACACAATTATTCGTCCTGGTCCTTTGCAGGTAATATCTTAAAGAGCAATTTATGTACATCATGGTTGCATAGCTTGGAAATGGGTAGATCAATTTGAAAATCATGGACTTAGTTAGAATTTGGTATCTTTTATTTCTGATTTTGACTTGATGCAACCATGCTGTAAAATTTGAAAAATTGTTTTCCAAATACAAATGTATTGTCTTTAGAAGTATTTCCCATTGAGCACTAATTCTGCTGATAGAAAATGAAGTCTTTGATTTGGTTTTTAGAGCCTGATAGAAACCAGGCCACTTGGATTCTTTCTGGTGTCTATCACCCATCATTTTAATTGGATTATATTTGACTGCTGAGTAACTGCTGCTTCATGCATGCCTAACAAAGTTGCTACTCCAGGAGGAACCTGGTGGACAACGTGCACTTATTTTTGATCAAGGGAACAGGATTTCTCAGGTATAACACGAGACAGTTCCACCCACTACATGTTATGGTTCCATTATGCTCCAAACTCATCACCACTTGTTTAATGTAGGGCATCAGCTGTGCTGATGTGGCTGATATCTGTGTGAAGGCATTGCATGATTCAACTGCAAGAAACAAGAGTTTTGATGTGAGCATTTCTGGTTTTCAGTTTCTTTCTGTTTTTTATATTTTTGCCAGGGAGTAGGACTTACATAGTTTGGATGTGTGTTCAGGTATGTTATGAATATGTCACAGAGCAAGGGAAGGAACTTTATGAACTGGTAAGGAATGGAATGAATATTTGGAGAAAGAGGTGGAGAAATAGTTGTGCTGTACTTGCATTTTTCAGACTAAGTGTTAACTGCTGTATCTTCTTATTGAACCAGGTGGCTCATTTGCCTGACAAAGCAAATAACTACTTGACCCCAGCTCTCTCTGTTCTGGAGAACAATACCTGATCTATGCTACATATGCTGCCTTCTTTAGTGTTTTGTGACCTCAAACGAGGCCTCCCTTGTAAGTAGATCACATTTTTGGGCTCATCCTGCAGCTAATCATGTATAAGTTTTAGAAGTCTCTATTTTCGGCAGTCCTCGAAAGTGTAAATGGCCAATTCTGTGATAATATAAATGCCTTCTCTCTGATTTCTTATCCGTTTTACATATACCCACTTAAAAAAGGTATGAGTTATACTCTTCTTGTAAGGCTTCCTTGGCAGTGTTTTAAGATGATGTTAAATCAATCTTCTCAGATGGTTGATATTTATCGGTTTAACGAGGCAAGCAAAGCAAATATCGGTTTCCAATTGATCAGAGATTAGATCTGATAGCAATGCAATTCTTCTGACTTATATATGCCTTTCTTAACATACATGTGTCAGCACAAGATAATGAGGAAATGCTATTTGCTACATGTCCATACCTTAGAAAACCCCCAGTGGAAATCTTCCTTGAGTCTTTTGTTTGGAACTTGGGAAGTAGAGGGTACTACTAACAGGTTACACTTTGACAGTAGTCACCCTTTAATATTGCTGTAAATTTTATTTGTCGATGGAAGCTACAGCTCTCAATTTTGTGCTTGAAAGGATTAAAGTCATAATGGCCTTCATTGTCTGCTCTGGACATTAGGTAAGTCAACTACAGAAACAGGACAATGTTAGCACTGACTAGAACCACAAGAAATCAGGAAACATGTCCAGTGGCATATGTTCTGTATGCATGCTTATAAGCAGTGGTATACATATTTTTCTCTATAGCGATGTTGTAATATTGATTGGAAACCGTCCAATAATCCCCGTTGCAATCAAGCAGACGGACTATGAAATAAACAGTGCACCCAATGAGAGTGAAATTCAGCATAAACCCCCATTCTTATAATTAAGCATAATAAGGATGAAATACACTTCCAAGAGCGCAACAAAAGTAATAGGAACATGAACGCATATCCTTCACAAACTAATCAGAAAGTCTAAAATAAGCATGTTCTCTGTCTTATTGATCTGAAGATATTATGTTGGTACTTATTTGATCACTGAAATTGTATGCTACACGCAGCAAATCTACAGCTAATTCTGGCTACAAATCTTTTTCCACATTCCTCTTATTTGTGTTCTTTCGTCGTCATAATGTAAATGTTTAAGTGTTATCTAACCCAAGAGAATCAATGTTGACAAAATGTTATTGGTGTATTTGATTTATTTGGTGACTTTCTATACCTGAAACTGTATTGTTAATAAGTTTGAATCTACAGCTCTGAAATGAACCAATAGCAGATCAGGACATCTTGTGTACACAGAAGAAACCAGAAAGTAACTGAACAATAATCAAGACCAGAAAGAGGCAGCTCAAGAAACAAAGAACTAAGTCATCAGGATGACGGATAAAAAGGAAACTCCTCCCTGTGGCTATATATTACTTAAGACTTTATATGGATTAACAGTGGCTAGCATTACTGTAATGTAATGGTTTGGCATGGGGCAGGGCCTTTACATAGCCAAAGCCTATGAAGGCCCTGCAAGAAATGTAGCCATCTGAACTCCAATAATATGTTATCATTTTCTCTCTCATGTTTTAGGCTCTCTTTTCTTGGCACAACGGTAAAGTTGTTGTCATGTGACCTTCAGGTCACGGGTTCAAGACGTGGAAACAGCCTCTTGCAAAGATGCAAGGTAAAGCTGCATACTATATACCCTTGTGGTCTGCCCTTCCCTGGACCCTGCATAGACGGGAGCTTCATGCACCAGGACTGCCCTTCCATGTTTTAGGCTCTCCTATTGTGGTTCTCTCAACATGAAAGCCAAAGTCGTCAGACGTTAGCTGACCAGTGACTGTCCATGGACAGAGTCAACATGAAGGAATGAGCAGTCCAGGTCATATTAACAAAGGAATCGTTCAGCTGGCAGGGCCTCATTTAATACAACACACACTATGCCGGGAAGCAAATGCCTTCTAGCACGGTGGCACAAGAAGTGCCTCACCCCTGGTACCTAGTAGATTATGGGTGCGTATGAATTGCACATGCTGCTACTAGAAGGGAGCAGCCTGGAGCACGAAGCTCCTGCATATGCTAGGTCCATGAAAGGGGTGGACCATAAGGGTCTATATTTTTGCAAGAGGTTATTTCCAAGCCTTGAACTCATGATCTCAAGGTCATGCAACAAAAACTCAACTGTTGTGCCAGGGCTCCTCTTCTACCGTGCTGTGATTGCATTGTGAAAACTTGGCTGATCCGACATCTGAAGAGCTTGACAAGAGGCTTTAAAGAACCTTAAAAGTCCACCTTATTAAATCCGTAGGATCATTTTATTTGTTGCAAGCGTAAAATCTTACAGGCATCACCAGGAACATGTCCCATGTGTTCACGGGGTCATAACCATTACTATCCTCTTATTTAAGCACACATAAACCTCTCTTGCTCGCCATATATCCTACAATTTATTGCAAGCGCATATAAATCTTTTTTACTCGTACTATAGATCCTTGTGGTTCGCCCGTTCTTCAAACCCTGCATAGGCAAGAGCTTCGTTTTGCCTTTTCATTTTGTTGATTTGGTGGGCTACTACAAGAGTTGCCTCTGATTCAATTGTGACAACATGATCTTAAGCTGCATTGTAATCTAGCCGCAATTAATATCTTCGAGTCATCTTATCATCATAAGCCAAGAGGTAAAGATTGGACTCCTGGTGGTCCCGCGATTGATGTAACAAATTCACGCCCAATTGAATGCTTTCTTTGCATTGAAAATCATGACCATCGAGAAAGAAGCAAAATAAGTGATCAGGATCATCCAAATTCATTGAATTCTCGCACGTTATCTAATTATTATTTATTTATATTTTTTTATGCTGAACATGACGAACCAACGGTTCAGATCCTCGGGAAAAGGCCCCGAGAGTGGGGTCCATTAGTCGTTCCCAAATTCAACCCATTGAGAATGCGTAGCCCTTAAATGGTCATTTCGTTACATGAAAAGAAAGCGCCAAACGAAGAGAGCGGAAAGCGGGGAAGCCATGGATTCTGCTTGGCGGCCAACGATCACCCAGATAGAGCAGTTGCGGGTGGAGCACAAAGTCTTTGATATCTTCAAGCTTCTCAATGACGTGCCACCGCATGCGCAATCTCTCATGTAACCTCGATTCCCTTCTTCATCATTTCATTCGCCAAATAATACCCGTATTATAATTCTGAGGTTTTCGTTTTCATTTCTCTGTTTGACTGACTGAGTGATCGATTATTACCTCCTAAGTTGGTGATACCTGCTCTTCTGCTTTAGATGCTTTCTGCCTTATCATTCTTACACTTTTCTTTTTCCGATCAGCTAGTTGATTTCTTAGGCTACACTGAGGTGCGACATTTTAGATTCGATTTATTGAAGTTATAATGGCAACAGAAACTGTGGCTTTCTATCAAATTTTCTTGGCTGCTGTTGAGCTGCCTGGAAACCTCGATTCCTGCATTTGAAGATCACTGCATCTTTCGGTTTGAATGATTGTATCCTGCTCAAACTATTCAACAAAAGGTTACCAAGAAACTATGTTTTGCATAGAGTGGTAGAAATAACTAAATTCTCATTTTAAACCACTCAGCTTTTTCTTGACTTATGGGAGACCTTATCTGGTTTGAGCATTTCATTGGACAATTGTGGGGATAACATGTCAATCGACGGCTCTTGAACTCATATTCATGAGAAATCAGATGAACCCTGATTGGTGTTTCTAGAAGTTGAATTAGTATCTTGAATCTGAGGAAAATGGTTTTTCACCTTGGTTATTCTTCTCAGTTACTTTTCCCCATCTTTGGCAGCCCAAAACTTATCCAGAATCACACCATCTGATAAACAGTGTTGAAAAAACAGTCAATAGCAGGAGCAGTTTCAAAAATTCTGTTTATCTTTCAATATTCTGGAATTGTAGCCATCATTGGACTGGAAGACAAACACTGTCTTATGGGAGTTGTTTCCGTCCATTTGCTTTTGGAGAGGCCTGCATATGTCTCTCATTCTTTAGTTCATTTGGTTGGAAGGTAAGAACGAATGAAACAAAAATGCACAGTTGGAAAGAAGGAGAATTCTGTTTTTCAGTCTTTACCTTGAGGTTCAAAGGTTCTAACAGATTATCTTGCTTAGGGATTGCGGTAGTTTGTTGCAGTTGATTGGGTTCCAAATTCTAGCAGGCTGGTACATAAATGGAAACACATCTTTCCTGGTACTTCCAATGGCTGATGTCAATTATCCTCTCTTGTGAGGCCAAATTGAAAGATTAAGACGGGAGATTGGTTGTGTTATGGATGCCGGAACAGGAAGATGGATGAAAATAGGATGCTTTTGAGGGTAGGATGCAGACATAACTCCCAAATAAAATGATCATAAGTATAATATCAAAACATTTGGTCAGAGATGAATTTATGGTGACAACAATTATATACGCTTCTTGATTTGTGACAAATTGCTGTAGGAGTCACTGGAACAAGTAAACATCTGTAGAATTTAGGAACTTACAAGAAAAAGTTATTTTGGATTCATTCAGATTTCAAATACATCTGTGGTCTTACATCGTTGATAAAATTTTGTTCATGAATTTAACTCTTTCGTTGTTTATCTTTTCCTTTTTCTTGTTGCATAACCAACACTGTGCTGCTACAGGCTGGAGGTTTGGCGTGACAAACATATTGAATTCTTAGTAGGAGGACTGAGGCAACTTGGACCAAATTTTCATGTGTTGGATTCCAAGTATGTTGCATGCTTCTTCTCTTCTTTTCTTCATTCTTCCTTTTAAGTTTGGCCTGGGATTCTGGTTAATATGCGCTGGATCTAGTGTTACATGTTTTAGTTAATTGCTCCTATTTGAAAGGACTGACAAGCCATTGGTCAGCTTCATAGCAAAGTCATGATCTTCACTTTTGCATATCTAATTTGATTACTGCTATACTTTCTCTCTTTTTTGATTATCTCTATATTATGATGGTATTTCATTCTTATTTTTTCTTTAGAAAAGTGATCTGCTATCAAACATGTGCTGTATCTTTCTTAGTTTATTTTATTGTATGAAACTTATTAACAAACCATTAGTGGAAGAAGTTACTGTACTAACATCATTTCTTATGCTTTTGATGGCTTCTGATTCTAGTCGTCCTTGGATTTGTTACTGGGTCCTTCATTCAATTGCTTTATTGGGAGAGTGTATTGAATGCGAACTCGAGAACAATGCAGTTGACTTTCTTTGCCGTTGTCAGGTTTGAAGTTTCAACTCAGCTTAGCTGCTTGTTCTTTACTTGGGATGATTTGATGATCTGACCTGACCTTAGGTTTCCTTGAAGGGATCAAATTTGTTATTCTGTGAAAGGCTATGCAATTACCTTTGTTGATCATATTGATTATTATGGGAATAAATGAGACAATTCAGTTGCTTTGGAAATGAGAAATATGTACTTGATGACCATTTCTGTAGTATGTTTTAGTATTATGTCATTTGTTGTTGTGGATCTACATGGAATTATATGTTTCTTTGAGCTTCAACCATTGGTAATACTTCTGTTATTGGGGTTGTATTTGAGGTTCAGACTAGTATGGATTTGTATCATTCCATTTGTTAGATCTAAATGCAATTATATGTCTTTTTGAGGTTCAGGCACTGCTATCACTTCCATTTTGGTGGTTTATTTATGTACTGATTGATTGTTTGTACTCTTCTTCTGTCTGTCATCATCTTTGAACATTATTAACTTTGTTATCTACAACATTTTTGTTACTTGGAAAGAAGTTGCTAATCTCAGTTAATTATGGTTGTTATTATACAGGATGTAAATGGTGGATATGGTGGTGGACCTGGACAGGTAAGTTTAGTCCCCTCATGTTCATCAAGAAGTGGATTGTAACTGGCACTGTCTTTGTAATATTTGAACATGTTGTAGGATTTCCTGGATCATCTAACTTAGATAGTTTCTCTTTATGGGGTCTTCTGGTCTCTTGGATGGTAACATACCACGATCACTTCCTTAACGTAAAATTGCCTTTTATTGTTTTTTGAATGGTGGACAAACGCACTCTCCCACACACCCTTGAGAGGAGCTTCGAACTCATGGCATTCGTGATTGAAACTCACTCTTGCGCCACTGCACAACACTCTGATGAAAGTTCACTTCAGATGTTAGACTGGAAGCTACCTCGGGCTGCTCACTGCAGAGCAGTAGAAGTTTTAAATAATTTCTTAGTTTTAAGTCGTAGCCAAGTTGGTTAAGTCCTTGTTTCACAACCTAGAGATTGTAGGTTCAAGTCCACTCTTATTTATGAAAAGATCATCTCTTCCTTCTCAAAGAGAAAAAATAGATTTTATTTTCAAAAAAAAAAAAATTGATGCTTTTAATCTCTCAGGAATATAGAGGAAAGGTGTTTTGCTGAGTTGTATGTCTAAGAGGTAGTTAAGATTTAATCTATATTGATGACCTGTACTAAAGCTTGCTGCTGAAAAGTTATTACAATATTGTAGCTCAGGGCACTTGAAACTATAGCTGCAGTAAGCGTAATGAAATTGAATAAATAGCTCCTGCTGTAAATGCAAAAGAGATGAAGGTATGGATCACATTATTGCCAATATATCTGAGGAACTCCTTCTGGACAGAGTGCCAGACAGAGAGAGATGGAAGGCCCAGTGGACAAGCATTCTTTTCATTTCATTGCTGTATTTATGTGGATGGTCATTGTTGACATTATTATTGTGTCTCTGCATATCATTTTCCTTGAAAATTGTCCCTTGTTTATGTCTTAAATTGCCCATAGCCTATGTCTTGTCTGTTTTGAAACATCACAAATCTAAATATAATCAACTAGTAGGATGTGGATGGATTTAATACTGACCAGATGGAAAAGCAGAAAGGAATAAGGTTTGTCGAGTTGTTGAAGGCTACTCAGACTTGTGGGATGGTTTACTCAGAGACATTTGCACCGATTGCCAAGCTGAACTCAATCTGTGTCATGCTTTTAATGGCAACAAATATCTAGATTAAGTCAGATGTCTAGAATGCCTTTCTGCGTGGTGAACTATAGGATGAACACCACATGATTCTGCTACCTAGTCTTTTTGCCTTAGGTAGAGAAGGGCAGGCATGCACAGTTGAACGTATCCATTTTTGGATGGAAGTTTTCTCCACAAGCTTGTTTTCAGAAGTTTAGCAATGGATTCATCCATACTGGACTTTTTGCTGCCGTGCAGATTATTCTCTTGAACTGTTGCTTAGGTTGATGAGACTATTATCTTGATAGGGATGATTCAGACGGGATTCCTAGTCTTAGAACATGCCTTAGTGATATGGATATGCTCTCTAATGATCTTTCTATCCCAACTGCCTAGAAAGTACCTTAGTGATCTTAATTATTAAACACTGCAATTGAGTTCCTCGTAGTGACAATAACCTATACCCTTAAACACTGCAATTGAGTTCAACCAACCATTATCTACCACTGTCGGTGAACCAATTAATAGCTCTGAATGTTATCAACAGTTAGTAACTTGGTTGCTAATTAGTTTACCTAGTAGTATCTGACCAGATTTGACACAGGCATCCTTTATTATACATAGATAATGGACATATGCAGTTATGCATTTTACATATGCATATTTTGCAGGAATCCCTGGTGACCTCTGCTCTGCTTGCTACTGATGTACATGTGAAGGTGGTAAAATTGTGACTTGGAAGAGTAAGAAATAGAATTTGGATGCTCGATCTAGTGCCAGTGCTGATTATATTGTCACAGCTAGTGCCAGTTTTGAATTAATTTGATAGAAGGAAGATTCTTGTGGAGCAAGGCATGGAGATTTCTCTACCTATTTCTATGATAATCAAGTGAGTGTCCATATTGCTTCTAATCATTCTTTATATGATTTGACAAAATTGAGGGACTGAGGCCTCATTCCACTATGGACAAGGTGGAAATGAATGAATTTATCATTCATTATGCAAGGACAATAGATAAGCTGGTGGATTTGTATACAAGACATTGCTCAACAGTTGACATCAATCCATCACAAGCAAGCTGGGAATGACTAGGTTTTGTTCACATATTAGAAAGAGTGTTTAAACTTTGCTCGTGCAATATTATGATCTGGCAGACAGTCCCAAGCCTGGATAAAGGAGGGTTGCATTAGGTGCCAACTGTGGAAAATTCTTCAGCAAATCTTATGAAATGAGTCTTGTTTCGACATTTCCTAAGGCTTGGGCGCTCCCCATAAGTTACGCGCTACATTGGGTCCTAGATGCAGTGAGAAATGGGCAAGGGCTACTAGGACGTTCCCCCATAAGCAATGCGCCACATTGGATCCTAGGTGCAGTGAGAAATGGGCGAGTGCTGCAGCATTCCCTTGGAAGCGGCGCATTGCATCAAAACCAAGCCGCAGTAGAAAGTATGCAAGAGTTCCTGCCCCATTCTAGATGTGCGCAGGTAAAGAGAGTAGTTGAGGTGAATGAGACTTATATGTCCACATGGAATATAGGCACATTAACTGGTATGAGTATAGAGTTAGTAGATATAATGAGATGTAGGAGAATCAACATTGCTTATGTCCAATAAACTAAGTGGAAAGGGGCTAAAACTAGAGAAATTAATGTGTATAAGCTTTGGCACGTAGGAAAGGACAATAATAGAAATGGTATATGGATAGTAGTTGATAAAGAATTAAAAAATAAAGTTGTTGACGTATGAAGACCCATTGATAGAATTCTACTAATAAAGCTTGTTTTAGGAAAGAAGGCCATAAATGTTGGAAGTGCATACGTCCCACTAGTAGGGCTATAAGATAGAATTAAGAGATAATTCTGGGAAGATATAGAGGGAGTATTGCAAGAAATCCCCAACATAGAGGGATATTTATAGGAGCAGACTTAAATGATCATGTAGGAAAAGGAAAGGAAGGATATGATGGGGTACATGGAGGATATGAGGTTGGGGAAAGCAATGAGATAGGGGAAGCTTTGCTAGATTTTGTTTTGGCATATAACCTAGCTTTAGCAAATACATGCTTTACAAAGAGGGATGAACACTTAATATCCTTTAAAAGTGAAATAGACTTTTTTTCTAGTTAGGAATATCGAAATCACAATGTGTAAGGATTATAAGGTGATACCCAATGAGAATTATAACCACACAACATAGGTTAATGGTTATGGATATGTATATTAAGAGATGGAAGAAAGGAAATTAACTTAATAGGCATCTAAAAACCAAGTGGTGCAACTTAAAGGGACAGAAGATAATATCATTCGTAAACAAGTTGATGGTATAAGGAAAGTAAAACAATAAAATAGAAATAAGCACAATGTGGAATAACATGGCTAAGTTTGTTAAGAAAGTGACAAAAGATGTTCTAGGAGTATGTAAAGGTAAAAGGCAACCATTAAAGGAAACTTGGTAGCAGAGTGAAAAAGTGTAAAAAGTTACTGAAGAGAAATGAATGTGCTTTAAAGCACGACAAAGGCCTAGAAATAACGAAAACTTGGAGCAATATAAGAATGCTAAATAAGTTGCTAAGACAGTAGTGAGTGAGGTTAAACTCAAGACGTATAATGATTTCTACAATAAATTAGGGTCAAGAGAAGATGAGAAAGATGTGTCCAAATTTGCAAAAGTAAGAGTAAGGACCTAACATGTTTAATGCATTAAAAGTGATGACAATAGGGTACTAGTCAAAGAGGACGATATTAATCAAAGGTGTGAACAACGGCCCTGAGAATATAGAGATTGAAAGAACCATAAACCCTAACACTGTTGGACTGTATGTAAGATTAGAATTCATGAAGTGAAAGATGCCTTGAAAAAGATAAAATCAGGAAAGGCCTTGGGCGAGAGGGTATACCAATAGAGGTTTGGAAATATATGGGAGATACTCGAGTAGTTTGATTGACAAATTTGTTTAACAAGATTTTAAAACCGAAAAAAATGCCAGATGAATGGAGAAAAGCTCTATTATACCCACCTATAAGAGTAAAGGAGACAAACAAAGTTGCACTTATTATCGTGGGATTAATCTTATGAGCCATACCATAAAACTTTGGGAAAGAGTTATTGAAAAAGGTTACAACATGGGACAAGTATATTGGAAACCAGTTTGGTCTCATGCTTGGGAGGTCTACAATGAAAATTATTTTCCTCCTCAGACAATTGATGGAGAAATATAGGGACAGGAGGAAGGACCTTTACATGCTCTTTATTGACTTGGAAAAAGCTTATGATAGGGTGTCTAGAGAGTTGATATAGTGGGTGTTGGGTGAGAAAAGGGTTTCACGGGGATACATAGACATAATTACGGTTATGTATGAGGGAGTGGTAACAAATGTTAGGACCTCTAGAGGAGAGATCAATGATTTCCCCATCACTTTAGGATTGCACTAAGGATTGGCATTGAACTCGTATCTCTTCACGTTGGTTATGGATGAGTTAACGAGACATCTGCATGAAATGATTCCGCGGTGCATGTTATTTGTGGATGACATAGTCTTGATTGATAAGACAAGGAAAGGCGTAAACACAAAGCTTGAGTTGTGGAGAGATGCTATAGAGTCTAAAGCATTTAAACAGAACTAAAACTGAGTATATGAAATTCCATTTTAGCAAGGAGAGGAATGGGAGGGAAGCGCCATTAAAGATTGATAATTAAGTACCCTAAAGTGGCCACTTTTGATATTTGAGATTGATAATTCATGAGAGAGATTGAGAGGGATGTCACCCAAAGCATCTAGGCGGCTTGGAACAAATGGAGATGTGCCTTTGGAGTTTTATGTGATTGGCAGGTGCCACTTAAAGTGAAAGGAAAATTTGTAAGGCTGGCTATGCTCTATGGATTGGACTGTTGGGAAGTTAAGGAACAATGTATACATAGGATGAGCATAGTTGAGATGAGGATGTTGAGATGGATGAGTAGCAAGGATAGAATTAAAAATGAAAACATTAGCTAAAACTTAAGAGTAGCACTAATAGGTAACAAGATGAGAGATGGTAGACTTAGATGGTTTGGACATGTCCAACGGAGACCAAAAACACTACCGGTTAGGACTAGTCGATCCAAGTTGAAGGATCTAAAAGGGCAAGACGAAGGCCCAAAAGGACATGGTTAGAAGTGGTGAGAAAAGATTTAAAAACTCTTGGATTTAATGAAACAATGACACTTGATAGAGGTGAATGGAGGAACAGGATTCATGTAGTGAATGGAGGAACAAGATTCATGTAGCCGACCCCTAATTGGGATAATTGGCATAATTTGTTAATTTTCTCAATTTTGGTTCATTAACATCATCATCATCATAATGAGGAAGTTGCCTCACTAATGACATAGTTGAAAATAGAGGATGAATGCTAATAAACACCGTTTTTCAATTGGGAGGTGTATTACCCTTTTTTGGTCTAAACCTTTCTCCTCTTTCTTCTTCTTTCGGACATATTCACTGATAGGGTTCATGCTACAAAATTTAATAAGGAAGCAAATTACCTGCAGATAATCTTGTGAACTACTGATTTCTTCCATCCTACCAAATTTTAGGGATGCTAATCAAGTTTAATAGCTAGAACCTGCTATTTACCTACTTTATTTCTTTGCTAGAAAAGATAAAGAAGTTACTAGAAAAGAAAGGTTAATGAAACTTTTAGAATGCACTCCCAGAAGAACATAGTTTTCTGATTCCTTACAAGTTAGCATTATAATAGCCATTGAGAATCTCAGTAGAATCTTTATTTAGCATCACCTACTAAAAACGTAGTGAATTGAACCGTAACTCTTGGACTTCTCACTATATCAAGAGCATGCTAGTCATTATTTTTCTCTTTCTATCAAGTTTTCTCTGTCCCTTGTTACCAACCTGTGTATGGTTGCTTTATTGAAACTTGTTACCCTGATCCATTTCATAAAAATACCAGCTCTTTTAGTTGGTTGTAACCTTTGTTCATGCTTTCAGTGGATCCTAACTGACATTTATTTCTTCCAGCTGCCTCATCTAGCAACGACATATGCTGCAGTAAACTCACTTATTACCTTGGGCAGCCAGAGGGCTTTTTCATCAATAAATAGGTGGTCAGTTTTTACCATATCGGTGACACTTTTTTTCATCTGGTTCTTCTTGATGCTTTTGAAAAGGAAATTCAGTTTGATAGCTCTTCAATATTTCAGAGATAAAATGCGTATATTCTTGCGGCGGATGAAGCATCCGTCAGGGGGATTCAGGTGTGACCTTCATCTCTCTCTTTGGCTTTTCATGGATGTAAATATATTCTTTAATGGCTTCCTAGAACTGTTTTCCATGATTCTGAACTCATAGTAAAGACATTTTCCTTTAACTTCTTAGTGGTCCTTGAGCACCAGTTGTTTCCTCAAGGTTGTCTAGAGTACATGAAATACGCAGGAAGGATTTGGGAAATCTGTTGATAGCATGCCTAATAGAGTTCTTCTAAAGAATTTAACCAGGCAAGCTGAAGTTATTACACATTTTGCTGGGAATATCCTCTCCCATGAAAAATAATAAGCTTACATTGGAACCTTAAGTACATCATTTGTTATGACTGAATGCTTGCCTGAGTTCAATCTCCTTTTGGAGGATTTTGGCTTGCTTCTGGGTAGAACTGATAAGAAACGGCTGTTACATATCATGCTGGGGATGCTTTTACTGAACCATCCTTTCCTGAAATTGCAATGCCTATCTAGAAAGAGTAGGTCACAATCATCTAGACTTTCAACTTTATGTTCATCATTTCTTCTAGCAGTGGTCCCTAGTTATTGCTTCAATCATCAGCCATGGTGCACCAATGCCTTCACTAGACTTATTGTGACATATTTTTCTTTCAACTTTAATAACAGTTACAACCAGAAAAGAAATAGTAGCACTTTTCTGGAAAGGATATATTGGTAGAGAATCCCTTGTTATTGCTTCAATCATCAGCCATGGTGCACCAATGCCTTCACTAGACTTATTGTGACATATTTTTCTTTCAACTTTAATAACAGTTACAACCAGAAAAGAAATAGTAGCACTTTTCTGGAAAGGATATATTGGTAGAGAATCTAGAGATTAGCATGATTTACAATGATTTAGCTGTATCTAATCTCCTAAAGTCTGATTATCCACAAAGATTCATCACTGTTGGAGCCACTTAATTTTTTGTCCGGTACCCTCTGTGGTCAGTATTAAAATATGGGGTCCACGACCTGGACACTTATACTTTGAATTGATTTGGATGTTTTGTCCATTGTACCTGTACTATATATGTTGGATGATCAAAACCATTGATGTGGTGCGCCCCCAGCTGGTGACACTATTGATATAAATTCAGTGTCAAAAGAAGATTCTTCTATCAGATAGATGGATGCCAAAGCCATTTTCTGGACTCTTCTTGAAAAGATTATGCCACATTTGGAGGTTTTTGGTATTTTAGTTACCTATATTGTCTTTTATCTCTGTACTTGTTCTTCCACTATAGATAGAAATGAACAGATAACGTATTAATTTAATTATGTACATTAATTTCTTTTCTCAAGTGGAATTTCACAAGACATCAGATTAGATGACCCACAACAATGGGTTGTATGAAGCATTAAACCTATGTTCTGAAATTGACTCCTTGTCTCCTCCTTCAGGATGCATGATGGAGGTGAAATGGATGTTCGGGCTTGCTACACTGCAATTTCTGTATGTTGCTTCTCAATTTTCTCCCTCCTCTCTGTCTTGATCAGCTAATCATCTATATATCTGATTATGTTCTTCACTTGGACAAATCAAACTGATAAATCATTCAAGGAGAAAGACAAAGGTCGAGAGTTGAAATTAGAATTATACTGCTGCACTCACTAGAAAGTATAAGGTGCTGACTTGCTTGAAGTCAAGAACTGAAATTTGTAGCTGTTATCTTTCCACAGAGATGTATTTTATTGAGATCCAGCAGAACTCCACTCAGACTTTCTTAAACCTAGATTGCTGATGCAATTACGTATATGTTACTCCAGAGTATATATTTTCCATTAATCCACAAAACAGGTCCATTCTCACAGTCAAACACAGTTAAATATAAGTTACAATCTAAGATACATAACTACCATGGACATTTAAATTTTTTGAGAATAACAGGATTCTGTAGGCTATCCTTGTGCATTTTGTTTCTCAAAGTGGGGGAACTTGTGGTTGGTTAACTTTAAAGAAGAAAGAGACAAATTTTGTGGTCAGATTAGGCAGAACTCTTCATTTGGGATCAATGCGTCCTGGTTTTAACAAATGGAGTAAGGCTGGATCAGAAAATCTCTTTCCTAGATTCTGTTCCTGCATTCCTTTGGAACTGATGCAATCACAGAAGGAGGTTATTTCTCCACTTCTTTGAGAGGTCCAAACTCTTCTTATTATGGGTGCATTAGGGGCTCATTTTACATGATTGTTTTCACCCTTATGCCACTAAGGAAGGTTTGCAGAACCATTCTCATTTCCAACAAGCTCAATCCTTCAAATGCTTATAGATTTTTATTTAGTAACATAAGATTGGTCACGACATATGTATTATGCAGTATACTTCTTACCCTTATGTTATATTAACCTGTATGTTTGGGACGTATCTTTCTTCTCTCAACCAGGTGGCAAGTGTCTTGAATATTTTGGACTCTGAGCTAGTGCAGAATGTTGGAAATTATATCTTAAGGTTGGTTAATAGTTCTTGATTGCGTGTTATTGGTAATGCAGTCAATATTCTATTGTGCATATATTTACTTTAAAGCGTCTTAAATGTTCTTCTTATACAACTTCGTTATTGGCAGTACGAGTTTATAGTCTACCATCTTCTCTGATTCGTGTATGTCACTCAGTGTTGAAACCCATGCTTCTTTCATCATATTTTTCTCCAGCATCTACTGTAATATTTACAAACCATGTTACAGATTTCTTCTGTTTTTACAGGCTGTACTATGACTAGTGAAGTTAATCTGCATTTGCAGATTGAGAACGTCCATCTCCTTTTCTTACAGCTATAAGAGAAGGGATAAATATGACTGAACAAAGCTAGGAAAAATATGAAATTACAGAGATGAAAGAAACCCATTTTAACATTGATGTACATGTTTGCCACTTATTACATACCCTACTACTTATGAAAGCTAAAGGAGTACTCCAACTACCAAGGAAGACCCTGAATGTCAAGTTTCCATTTGAGCTTCGTCATCATCCAGACCTTATCCCAATTAGGGGTCGGCCACATGAATCTTATTCATCCATTCCTCTCTATCAAGTGCCATGGCTTCATTTAGTCCCAAAGTTTTAAATGTTTTCTTACCACTTCTATCCACGTCCTTTTGGGCCTTCCCCTTACCCTTTTAGAACCTTCTACTCGCATTGCCTCACTCCTTCTAACCGGTGCCATTTTCAGTCTCTTTTGGACATGTCTAAATCATCTAAGTCTAATCTCCCTCATCTTGTTACCTATTGGTGCTATCCCTAAGTTTCCTCTAATATTTTCATTCTTAATTCTATCCTTTCTTGTCTTGCCACTCATCCATCTCTGTTCCTTAATGGTTTTATTATATGTGGAATGGTCAAAGTTGGTCTGCAATGTTCAGATCAAAGTGTCAAAACCCAAAATGCAGACACAATGTGGAGTTTGAAAAAACGAGTTGACTCGAAGTCAATGCGGCGGAGAGCTCAGATGTGGAAGATGTGGACATATAGAAAGTGTTTTTCATTTTATCGATAATCTGCCAGTAAAAGCATTTCTCCTTGACTCAGCAAAATGCGACGGAGCACAAGATGCAAAATGGGAAAAGTCTAAAATCACGTTGACTCGGCCGAGTTCTGAGTCAATGCAGTGCATTTGAGCATTTTGATACTTTGCTTCAAATTCTAAACAGTTAATTTTTTTTACTGATGTAATACTCAGGATCTTAGATTTTGAAAATACTTCTGAATTCGAATGGAGAACTGAAGACTCTACATTAGCTAATGGCTAAATATGGAAATTTAAAAGTCCAAGTCAATAATTGTAATATTCTTGTTCTCAAATTGCAATAAATGGTCCTATTTATGGTACGTGGAATTGTCAAAGTAGGTCTGGTATGTTCATATTACAAACAGTCAAGTTTTCTTAATTGTTGTAGTATGCATGGATCTGAAATTTGACGACACTTGTGAATTCTGATGGGGAACTGACTCAGGATCTTAGATTTTGAAAATACTTCTGAATTCTAATGGAGAACTGAGGACTCTACATTAGCTAATGGCTAAATATGGAAATTTAAAAGTCCAAGTCAATAATTGTAATATTCTTGGTCTCAAATTGCAATAAATGGTCCTATTTATGGTATGTGGAATTGTCAAAGTAGGTCTGGTATGTTCATATTTCAAACAGTCAAGTTTTTTTAATTGTTGTAGTACACATGGATCTGAAATTTGACGATACTTGTGAATTCTGATGGGGAACTGAGAACTATACATTAGCTAATGGCTAAATAAATGGAAATTTTTAAGTCATTCCAAGTTAATATTTGTAATACTTTCACAAAAATGTAATCTGTGCGGAACGACTATAATTGTTTGGGTACTGCTAATAAGCAATTAGCTGAGGATCTCTTTAATTTTGGAGATGATGGAAGCGACACTCCAGTGGTCCTTTTGCTATCACAATTTCGAGAAAGGATTCACTGAAGTTTGTTCAACATTGCAGTGGGTGCAATCTATCTACATGTTCTCAGTCTGTTATGACAGAAAAATAAATTGTGATTACTTTTCATTCAAGTCAGCTTCAAAAGTGAAAATATGCAGGAGAGTTCCAGCTTTTATTATCTTTTGGATCAAATCTTTCTTGAAGATCTTTGTTTGATAGATCTAACGTTTGTTGTGAGTTCTGATAATTATTTTTTTATTGAGTACATATTTCTAGCAGTTCACTCCAATCAAGCTGTGGAGGCATTTGTTTAAGCTGTAGGGGAAGTCTAAACTGTCAATTTGATGAAGCCTGCATAAATCACAGGAAAATGGCGGTACCTTCTGTCTATCCATGTTATATAAGTGCATGCCACATAATGGTAATTGGAATGTCATTTGCATTAAATGGCATCCAGTTTATCTGCGTCTTAAACTATGTCGGGCTCCTTTTTCTACCCTTTTGGGCCATAGCTGAAGTTGTTTTCCCAGTTATGATCATCATCATCATCATCAAGACCTTATCCCAATTAGCGGTCGGCCACATGAATCTTATTTCTCCATTCCACTCTATTAAATACCATGGCTTCATTTAGTCCCAAAGTTTTTAAATCTTTCCTCACCACTTCTATCCACGTTCTTTTGGGCCTTCCCCTTGCCCTTTTAGAACCTTCAACTTGTATTGCCTCACTCCTTCTAACTGGTGCCATTGTTGGCCTCCTTTGAACATGTCCAAACCATCTAAGTCTAATCTCCCTCATCTTGTTACCTATTGGTGCTATCCCTAAATTTCTTCTAATATTTTCATTTCTAATTCTATCCTTTCTTGTCTTACCACTCATCCATCTCAACATCCTCATTTCTGCAACACTCAGCCTATGAGTATGATGTTCCTTAACTGCCCAACACTCTGATCCATAGAGCATGGCCGGCCTTATAGCCATCCTATAGAATTTTCCCTTTAGTTTGAGTGGCACCCACCGATCACATAAAACACCCGATGCACATCTCCATTTGTTCCAACCCGCTTGGATTCTCTGGGTAACCTCCCTTTCAATCTCTCCACTCTCATGGATCAATGATCCTAAGTATCGGAAGTGGTCTCTCATGGGGACCTCTTGGTTATCAATCTTGACTGGTGCTCCACTCCTACTCTCCTTGCTAAAATTACATTCCATATATTCTGTCTTAGTTCGGCTAATTTTAAATCTTTTCGATTCTAATGCTTCTCTCCATAGCTCTAGCTTTATGTTGACACCCTCTCTTGTCTCATCAAGTAGGACTATATCGTTTGCAAATAGCATGCACCAGGGAATCTCCTCATGGAGATGTTTTGTTAACTCATCCATAACTAATGTGAAAAGGTATGGACTCAATGCCGATCCTTGGTGCAATCCGACAGTGACAGGAAAATCACCAGTCACGCCACTAGTGGTCTTAACATTTGTTATTGCTCCCTCATACATATCTTTAATTATGTCTATATACCCCTGAGAAACCCCTTTAACACCCAACACCCTCCATATTAACTCTCTAGGGACTCTATCATAAGCTTTCTCTAAGTCAATAAAGACCATGTGTAGGTCTTTTCTCCTCTCCCTATATTTCTCTACTAATTGTCTTAGTAAGAAAATAGCTTCCATGGTAGACCTCCCAGGCATGAAACCAAACTGATTCTCCGATACACTTGTTTCATGTCGTAGCCTCTTCTCAATCACTCTTTCAAAAAGTTTCATGGTGTAGCTCATAAGTTTGATCCCTCGATAATTAGTGCAGCTCTGAATGTCTCCTTTATTCTTATAGATTGGTACAATAGAGCTTTTCCTCCACTCGTCAGGCATTTTCTTTTATTTTATAATCTTGTGAAACAACTTGGTCAACCAAACTACCCCAATATTTTCCATATGCTTCCAAACCTCTATTGGTATACCATCAGGCCCCATGGCCTTTCCTGATTTCATCTTTCTCAAGGCCTCTTTTACTTCAAGCATTCTAATCCTACGTTCATATCTATAATATTCAGTGTTATTTAGATTTATAGTATTTTCAATCCCTATATTCTCAGGGCCATTGTCATTTAACAATTTTTGAAAGTATATTTCCCACCTTTGTTTAATCTCAGCATCTTTGATTAATACCCTTTGATCATCGCTTCTAATGCACCTAACATGCTCTAAGTCCTTACTCTTCTGTTCTCTTACTTTTGCAAGTTTAAACACATCTTTCTCACCTTCTCTTGTTCCTAGTCTATTATAGAGCTCATCATATGCTTTAAGTTTAGCCTCACTTACTATTCTCTTAGCAACGTTTTTAGCATTCTTATATTGTTCATAGTTTTCATTATTTCTAATCTTCTGCCATGCTTTAAAATGCATTCGTTTTTCTTTAATAGCTTTTGCCTTTGTTTCATTCCACCACCATGTTTCCTTTGCTAATAGCCTTTTACCTTTGGATACTCCTAAGACATCTTTTGCCACTTTCTTAATGGACTCAGCCATATTAGTCCACATGGTATTTACTTCTGTTTCATAATTCCAATTTCCTTCTACCATCAACTTATTTTTGAATGAGGTTATTTTCTCTCCTTTTAAGTTCCACCACTTAGTTTTTGGATGTGTATTAAGTTCAGTTCTTTTACTCCATCTTTTGATATGAATATTCATAACCATTAACCTATGTTGTGAGGTTAAACTCTTACCGGGTATCACCTTACAATCCTTACATATAGATCGTTCATTATTCCTAAGTAGAAAAAAGTCTATTTGGCTTTTATGAAGTCCACTTTTAAAGGTTATTAAGTGTTCATCCCTCTTCTTAAAGAGTGTATTTACAATGGATAGGTTATATGACAAAGCAAAATCGAGGATATTCTCCCCCATCTCGTTTCGTTCACCTATACCATACCCTCCGTGTATTCTATCATATCCTTCCTTATCTTTTCCTACATGGCCATTTAAGTCTGCTCCTATAAATATCCCCTCAGTATTGGGAATTTCTTGCATGACTCCCTCCATATCTTCCCAAAACTGTCTCTTAATTATATCTTGTAGCCCTACTTGTGGTGCATATGCACTTATAATATTTATAATCTGCTCTCCTAGAATCATTTTTATTATTATAATTCTATCACTGATTCTTTTAACGTCTACAACTTTATCCTTTAATTCCTTATCCACTATTATTCCTACGCCATTTCTATTATTTTTCTTTCCTACATACCATAATTTATACCCATCTATTTCTCTAGCTTTAGGCCCTTTCCACTTGGTTTTTTGGATACAAGCGATGTTGACTCTCCTACTTTTTATCGTGTCTACTAACTCCAAACTCTTACCTGTCAGTGTCCCTATATTCCATGTAGCGATGCGAATCTTATGTTTTGGAGATACCCTATTTACTATCGACTTTCTCGACCTCCATGGTATGAACCCATGTCCACTTTTCACTGCACCTGGGTTCTGATGCAGCACGTCGCTTCGGAGGGGACGCTCTAGCAGCCCTTGCCCATTTTTCACTACACCCGGGATCCGATGTAGCGTGTCGCTTCTGGGAGAATGCCCTAGCAACCCTTGCCTATTTTTCACCGTATCCGGGATCCGATGCAGCACGTCGCTTATGGGGAACGCCCTAGCTTGAGCGAATTTCAGATTTTGATTCATGTCATGTTGGGGTTGCCATAGTTTTTAAAAGCTGAAGATGATTTTCATTAAAATCATTAAAATCATCTTCAGCTTCACCCTTGCCGGCTGGCTACCTGATGCAAGGGTGGCCATATTTTAAGAAGTTGAAGATGATTTTCATTTCTCCCTCACAAACTAATATACAAATGCATATTTATTTGTAAAAAAGAAATAATAGAATCATCTTCAACTTCCCCCTTGCCGGCTGGCACCTGGCACCTGACGCAAGACCCTCCTTTTTTATCCGGGCTTGGGACTGGCATTGGCGGAGTTGTTTTCCCAGTTATGATAGTATGATCTTATCTTTTTCTAGATAGATGTGGCAATTAACTATGAACCATATATACATTGAAGATTCAGTTTTCACCTTAAACTTTGTTTGGCTCCTTTTTCTGGCCTTTTGGGCCATGGCTGATGTTGCTTTCCCAGTTACAACAGTATGATCTTGTAACACCCCGGGTTTTTTAATACATTTTTTTATTTTTTTTATAATAATAATAATAGCATTTTTAATAAGAGCATTTGGGATCCCATGAGAAAAGTTTTATTTATCATTTTACTAAAACATTTCTTAAAAACTCCGGGTGTTATTTTTTCTTTCTCAAAATGTCACATATATATAATTTAAAACATAAATAGAATTTTATGATAATAGATTTGAAACAATACTCATATCAATCAACGTCAAATGAATTGGCACCTTTATTTTGAATCAAATAAATATTCAAAACACAATAATAATATGGCCTAGGGTCTATCCATCATAACATCCCATATAAATGTCCAACATATGTCTAAACATCTCAATCAAATCCATAAAATAAAAGTATATAGTCCATAATTAAATTCAGATGGTAGTCCTGTTTATTAACTCATGTCACTGTCTAAATTTCTGGTAAAAGGATCTCCTGCAGCTCTCACGGTTTCTCAATGGCCTTGCCTTTCCTGTTATCGCGCTTGAGATCAAAGGCATTGCAAAACAAAGCAATGCCTCAGCAAGCTATCGCTTGTGTAGGTACATAGACAATTAATGTAATAAAAAGAAATAAACGAATAACAGTACTGATAAAATAAAAAGTCTATCATCTATGAAGATAAAAGTATCATAAGTCATGCTAACATAATGCCAATTTATCCCATATACTAAGACATGCATTTCACGGAGTTAAAACATAACATGAATCAATGTAAATGAGCATACAATAAGAATAAGGGCACTCTAAGGTAATGGGTCCCACAACATCACACTAATATTACTGATCATGAGTACTCATAGTCAATCTCTGAGTGTCGTCACACCCAGGCATACCATCCATAACCATGCTCATCATACACGCACACATAATAAGAATATGGATCGTCATGCTGCATTGGCAACCCTTCATAGGTCTCAACCACTACCGCTCCCTGTCGACATCATAACGGGAGACTTAGCGTCCGTCCCCATGGAAAGGCCCGGACCGGTAGTGTGGACTATCAATGTTACCAAACCCCTACCAAATGCCATCTACGGGCAGGTGTCTATCACATCACAATCTCATCACATCACAAATCTCGGAGGGTGGGTGGCCGGCTCTATCCCTCCTAGCATGACACCCACCGGGTGAGAGCACCCGTCATAAAACACAAAACATGGAAATCATATATATATGCCAAAACTCAAGAGTACTTGTAGCTCACAATCCCCAAGGCACGCCCCTCATCCTGGGGTTAGTCTATAAAAGGACTAGCTAACAAGCCTCTATTCTTATTTCCATGCTAATCCATGCATTTCCAATATATAATAAGAAAGAAGTCTCTATTTAAGCATAATTAATTAATATCATGCTCATAAAAGCATTTGTCATGGGTTTATTTAATAAAAAATTTTAATTTGTAATAATCATAATGTACTCTAAGTCTCATGAAATCAACGGCTAATAATAAATGCAATTTAAAACACAATCACTCATGATGCTATGTTTATGCATGGTTTTAAAATTAAGGCAAAGCATTAATTGTCGTTACCTACCTCAACGTGAGATCATTTAGCTTGCTAATAAATTCCCTTAACTGGTATGTTCAAGTGCACCTGTCCATGTCACATCACTATTTTAATTTTTTTAAAATTAAAAGTGGTCATTTATAAGTTTTTAAGCTAAGACTAGGTCCGCGTCGTCAATACGGTCACAACGCCTCTTTCAGATCTCGATTTGGACTCCTATAGCTCTTAGAAATCAAATTTTTGTGAAAATACAAAGAAATAGGGCTGATCGACCACCGCAGCTCTTTCTGCACCGGTAGCGAGGGTTTACACCGAGTTACACTGGCGCCCAGTTTACACTGGGTTACACGGGCGGCCTCGGTTTACACCGGGTTACACCGGCGCCCAGTTTACATTGGGTTACACGGGCGTCCCTGGTTTACATCGGCGACGCGGAAACCGGCGCTGGAGAAGACGACCGGCTTACGGTCATTTTCAGTGACCCTACAGGTGTTCAAATCACTTGGTTTTTGAGCCATTTTGTTCGAAATTTCGTCTAGTTTCCATTTCTACCATCCTTTTGCATTGATTTTTTTCCAAAAACTATGGTTTTTATGCGATTTTTCTCATGCTCCTAAAAACTTCCCTAGGTACTGTTCTTCACGTTTTTTGGAGAAACCAGCCGTTGGATCTCTCCCAAATTTAAAGGGTTTGTTCTTGGGTCTATCATGTACTAGATGGACGGTTCGATTTGCAAACAAATGTGGTTTCATCCATGAAATCACGCCCCAACAGTAGCGTGCATAGGGTTCCCAGGAAAAATTTTGTTTTTTCTGGATTTCCTGATTTCCATGCGTTTTCCTTTGCTATTTCCTTACACATGTAACATGAAAAGAAAAGGTTTATGGCTTACCTCTAATGTTGGGTGTCGCTTGATGTTTGCCGGAGCCGTACTCGCCGGAAGAACGCGGATTTACAGAGGCAAGGGTTTTGAGTGAAAATGGAGAAAGGTGGTGTGTTTTGGTGCATGAGGGGGGAAGATATAGGCTGTAGAGTATAAGAGAAAAGGAACTCTTTCCTTTCACGTCTCCTTCCAGCGATTTCTTCAGCGAAATCTCCAGATCTGGTAGAGACGTGTAGAAGAAGGGGGCTGCCGTTATCAATTCGGGCCCCTGTGTTTTACGTTTCTGCCAAATTACCAAATTACCCCTATAACTTCAACGGCTCATAACTCTTTCATTTGAGCTCCGTTTTCTGCGTTCTTTATGGCGTTGGAATCCTATTGACGAGCACTTTCAAATTCTTAAGTTTTCAGGATCAAATTCCATCTACAAATTTTTAATTTAATTGATTTAATAAATTCTTAATTTATCCAAAAATTAAGGATATTACAGATTTGATCTTTTTCTAGAGAGATGTGACAATTAACCTATGTAGTCGCTAGACGTAAGAAGGCACAGGGCATGCGACTCGACTTAGCCCAGGCGCAATGACTTAAGTCGCAGTGAGACTAGTTGTGCGCCTAGATGCGACTTGTGCCTAATGTGCCCTCGACTCCAGGCGCGCGCCACTTACCTGGTAATGTATAAACCTCTTCTTCTTTTTTCTTTTTTTTTTCGTTTTTCACCTTCCAACCCTAATTTCAATCTTCCAACCTACTAAGAAGGTGAAAACGACCATTCCTCTTCGATCTTTCACAGATCTAAGCAACAAAAGGTGTGGATTTACAAATTTTAGCATTTGTTTACAGTTTCTGTAAAAAAACATAAAAACTAGTACCGTTTTTTCAATTTTTTTGTTTTTTGTTAACTATTTTCCATGGTTCTTGATGGGTTTTAGTTATATATGTATAAGAAAACATTCCATTTGAGTTTTATACTTCTTTGCTCTAGATTTGAGTTTGTTTTTAGGTTTTTTACTGTTTTTCCAAAAAAATCAGTTACGGAAATATAAAGAAGTCTTCGTTTTTTCATATTTCTTCATTGCAACGTATTTCTATTCACATATATAGCTTTCCCATGCTTGTGTCTTCATGTGTGATAATTTTTTCATCTTTTTTTCTATAATTTAGGGTCATTTATTAAATTTTTACGAAAATAAAGGTTACAAAAATTAGAATTTTTTAATTTTTTAATTTATTAGTTAATACCTATTCTTATCCATGTATATAGCTTACCCATGCTTGTATCGTCATGTATGATGTATTTTTCATGCTTCTTTTTTTTTCAAAAATAAAAATTACGAAAATTAGAAAAATATAATTTTGCGCCTCATGTTTCAGGCGTGCGCCTAGGCACCTCAGGCTCCAGGCGCACCCCTTGCACCTGGGTGCGCCTTGCGCCTACAACTACATAGCAATTAACTATCAACCATATATACACTGAAGATTCAGTTTTCAAGTTTGCATACGAATAATGGTGTTAAGTATAATCTTGCATTTTATGTAAAGATTGACTAAACCTGAATGTTAAGTACTTCCTTTCACTCGCGCTCCCCTAGTTGCAAAAAAGCTAACAAGTCGATGACTAAATCTTCCTTTCAGCTGTCAAACATATGAAGGTGGTATTGCTGGGGAGCCTGGTTCTGAAGCACATGGTGGGTATGTTTCATTGACCTCTAGAAGCTCCTATGACTTCATTTTGTCTGTATTTGATTGTCAATGTCATGGGACGAACAAACTTATTGTTTTGCTCTCTCTGTGACCAATGTGAGACGTTACGTTTCTCCAACTGTGTTACTTTAGTCAGGATCTGCTAAATACTGATTCTATTATATTTATTAAGGTACACATTTTGTGGACTGGCGACAATGATTTTGATCAACGAGGCTCATCGATTGGACTTGATTGCATTAATTGTAAGAAAGTTGCTTTCTTGCTAGTTGCTAGTTGTTGTTTTTGTTTGAAGCATTTGGCCCTGTATGTTTTTCAGATGAAATGGTTGATTAGATGTTTTGCGTAGCTGCATTCTTCCTTCCATCTGCTTGTTTATGTTTGACCTTAACGGTTTGGTGTTTCAGTGGAATGGGAATGTCGAACATAGGAATATTACTTGATAAACTCTTCGTTTATTTGCTTAATGAAGTTTGCAACTCCAGTATATGCATCTCATTATGAATTCAATGTATATATATCAGTTTACCATCCCACCTGCTGCAGATGCTCTGAAATTTATATGGTGAATGTACCTTGCTGTATAAATGTGTTCTAAATTTTTAGAAGTGGATAATATGAGTTGTTCTCTCCTATGTTTTCTCCAGCTCATAGTGATCTTTTTGCTTTTTCGGATGTTGGACGCACAAGTCCATGAGCAGCCTTGAACCATTGACCTAGCATGGGAAAAGGCCCCTTTTAGTGCCTCTATGCTGGAAGGCCTTCGATCCAATTTATCTTTGATCAATGTGACTGTTTACCAATCCATGACTAGGAATGGGTGGCATTTCGTCAAGGAGTAGAGTGTGGATTCCAGGGCAGGACAAATAAACTGGTTGATGGCTGCTATTCCTTTTGGCAGGTAAATGTTCTTTCTTGTAATATGCATTGCTTGGAAGTTTCTTTAGATAGTGACGAACACTAAATTGGAACCAGGGAGGTGCTCTTGCACTGGTACAGAGGTTATCAGCAGCTGTTAATGAACAGATGAAGTTGTCATATGTTGGAGACGGGAAGGAGAACTTGAAGTCTACAGACACTTTGTTTGAAGTGGAATCTGGTTTGGCAGCAGGTTTGTGTCAAGCCAATGATATTTTCTCTTCCTAAATTTGAAGGTATTTACAGTAATGGCTGTGTTCTGTGCTTCATAATGATGCAGCAGCAAGTGGATTGACATAAGCACCCTCCTTATCTGAGCCCCTGGAAGTGGTAGCACTCTGCAAGCAAGCTTCTTCTTGCTTCAGACTGTTTTAGTGCCACTTGATTTATGCTTTGCTGTCCCATGTTATACTATTTGTCATTTCTTTTCCTCTCTTATTTCCTTGCCTTATCTTGACTGGTTATGTTCCGCATCCCTTCCCTTTGTTGGTGGGTTTCTCTACTACTCTGTTGCTAAGAAACAAAATGTTGCCAGAAGTGAAAGAATTAAAAGTATGATTTCAATGTAATGACAATTGTTCACTTCTATTGCAGGAAAACCTTCAGATATTGCGTTTTCTTTCCTCCAAGAACCAGCTGAATTGGATCCGTTATTTCACAGCTTAGCTCTACAGCAATATATAATCTTATGCTCACAGGTATACTTGATTTCAACCAAAAGCATGTAATTCTTATTAACATCACGGTTGGTAAAAGAAAAGGACAGCCTGGTGCACAAAGCTCCACATATGCAGGGTTCGGCAAAAAGGTGGACCACAAAAGGTCAATAATACGCAGCCTTACCTTGCATTGCAAGAGGCTGTTTCTACATCCTGAACCCGTGACCTCACGGTCACATAATGACATCTCTACCGTTGTTTGAAAGGCTCTCCTTCTTGTTAACATCACGGTTCGTGATATGAGAAAAAACTTATTGCTTCCCGCGGCTGGGTGCTTACTTCCTCTTAATCTATAGGTTTTACTGCCGCTGAACCTTACATTGACTCAGTAGTGGAAGCCAGTCATGCCTATGTTCAAACAGTTTTTCTCTTTACCTATGCGTGCAGTAGTTTTCTAATTCTGCTGGTTGGTGCAGGTATTGGAGGGCGGGTTTAAGGACAAGCCTGGAAAGTACAGAGACTTTTACCACACATGTTATTGTCTTAGTGGTCTCTCGGTGGCCCAATATGTCTGGTCAAAAGGAGCTGGTGAACACCCTCTGCGTAAAGCTGTACTAGGTCCATACTCCAACCTGTTGGAGCCCGTTCACCCTCTCATCAATGTGGTATTAGATGGATATTACGAGGCTTACGAGTTCTTCTCAAAGATATGAGTATGGCAAGAAAATTTCAGTATCATTGCGCGTAATTTGTTCTCACCTGCCTTTTGGATGTTTTATGGATGTCCATCATCTGTTCTCCTTCATTTTCTCCTCTGCCGATGTCTATGGAAAGGCAGACTCAATGACTAAGAACGTATTGTAAGATGGGAACTATACCATATGATCAATGTATACTGGAGTGTGTGGCACAAATTGATGGGACGACTCTTTGGCCGGTTAAAATTTTCCTAGTCTTTTTTGTGCACTCCGAGCCATTCATGTACGGTGGAACCATTGTAGTTAACTTAGTGTTATGACCATGGGATGTGCTTCTTTCGCATCTGCTGATTGACGTGCACAAACTCCACAATTGGAGGGGTCAAATGGGGATGAAATGAAGCGGGTCATCAAGGCATCAAGTCAACATAAACCAAAATATATGTAGGTAGAACATGACACCTGTTGAATTGATCTTAAATGGGCAGTTTGCGTGGTGTACCCCCTATTTTCCATGGTGTGGATTAACCAGCCAAGAAGAAAGATGCAAACAATGAATCAATGAGACCATGATTTGAAAATGCAACTAATTTTGATTGTATCCAAGGTTTTCCTTGAATGTAGCCAAGTGGTTGATTGTGGCCCAAAAGCCCTAATTTTTACATGTGAGATGATCACAGATATTATTTTCAGATACTAGAATCGTCCGAATAGGTATGATTTCTGCTCTTCAATACATCTAAAGCCAGAGAAATTAGATGAACGGACAAGATCAACTGAGGTGGGACTCGTTACGTAAAAGTGGAGTAACTCGTTGGCAACTTCCCGACCTGAGATCGGACCGGTTCAGTCGAGCATAAGAACTGGACCATTGGTTGGTGTTCTATAGAGTAGTTGCACAATGAAGTGCGTCCTGAAGACAAGGAGCACGCAGACGATGGAGCGTTTTCAGTTGGGTGGGACTTGCGCGTCCTAGACACGGTGGCTAAGTTCTTCATACAACTGGGTCAAGAGAAGAAAATCCCTTGGGCCGGTTTTCTCTCGCTCTCCTCCTCTCTGCCAGGACGGTGGAGTTCTTCGGTTTGCTTGGGGACCAGACGTCTCTCCTCTCTCTTTCGACCCTCGACTCCGACCAGGTACCCAATGTCTGCGTGTGTGTGTGTGTCTCTCTCTACGATTTTGAACGTGGGTCTGATTTCTGTAGCCCTAGATTCGTAGCATTATCAGTCCTTGTAGTAGTAGATTTTTTGTGCCCGATCTAACCAGAAAAATCCCTGCAACATCTCTCTTTTTTCTCTGTAAATTTCTATAAAAATCGATGGGCAGTAGTAGCAGATCGTTTGATTTTCGTACTCCGATTTCGAAGGGTTCATATTCTCATATGTTTTTTGGGGTTTAAGGGTTTATATTATTTCTGATTTTAGCCTACTGCTTTCTGATAAAGTAAAACGTCTTCTACAGAAACAGATCATTAGCTACTGTGGCAATGTAATGTAGTTGTCGGAATGATAATCGATGATAGGGGTTCTTCCAGACAAGCTTGTACCGGATAAATATTCCATTTCGATCATCAAGTCACCTCAGTTACACTGTCCGAGCAATGAGTCCTAGGCCAAGTTCAACTTCTTAACCATTATGCCGAATAAATTCTCAATAGATTGAATGACGGCCTCTGCTTTGCTTCCATCCCATTGAATGTGATTTAAAAAATTTCCAGCGAAGATTTTTAGAAGGATGAACACAAAAGCGGTGCAGTCCTGATTGTCTTGAGGTGATCTCTTCTTGCATGTATTGACCACCTTATCAACTCTTCTCTGTTGTGGCTAGCATGAGTTTCATGATACCCACAACCATGGTGCCATCTTTTCTGGTTTTTTCTCCAAGCAGCATGATATCGATGTCAATTGAAAACATAATTTATAAAACATGATTTGGGAGGTAAAGGCATTTACGGACATAACAAACACACTGTTATTCAAGGTTTGCAATTCCATATTTTTTTTTAACTAAGAAAGCAATAAATGAAGTATAAACCAATGTTCTACACTTATAGACATGCTTCATAACCCATCATCGGCTCTTTTAGTCAATACCTTAGTCATCATATGAGTAGCAATTCCAATTGGACAGAAAGGCAGGCATAAGGGAATTGAATGACTGGTCTCAACTTCATAGCTTGTGTTTATGCTTCTTTTGTTTTAATTTCTCCTTATAGCTATAGTTTTGCTAGAAGGGGAGCCTTGGTGCAACGGTAAAAGTTGTCGTCATGTGACCTTGAGGTCACGGGTTCAAGGTGTGGACTTAGCCTCTTGCAAAATGCAAAGTAAGGCTGTCTACTACAGGCCCTTGTGGTCTGCCCCTTCCCTAGACCCTGCATAGGCGGGAGCTTCGTGCACCGGGGCTGCCCCTTTTTTTAGCTATTGTTTTGCTATTGTAGCTACTGATTTTAGCTAATGTGTCCAAAGACTGCTTATTGTTTTGCTATTGTAGCTACTGATTCTTATCTCTATCCTAAGACTGCTATTGTTTTGCTAGTGTATCCACTGATTTTAGATACTTTTTAGTCATGTTCTTGGTCCCAATTTTAGCTACTATTTTTTCATAAAGCATGTTCAACATATTAAATTTACATGAGACAGCTCTCAAAAAACATGTGATTTTTGTAGGGCTCACCAAGACACAATTTGTATATGCTGTGGGGCCCAGTTAGATGTAATAGTTGGATTATAATGGTAACAGTGGGCTTTATGGTAGGATCTACAGTGTTAAGAGTGAGCTTTATGGTAGGAACTACAGTGCTGAGAAGGGGAGCCTTGGCACAATGGTAGAGTTATCTTCATGTGACCTTGAGGTCACAGTTTTGAGGTGTGGAAACAGCCTCTTGCGGAAATGCAAGGTAAGGCTGTGTACTATAAATCCATGTGGTCGGCCCTTTCCCTCAACCCTGCATATAGGCTGCCTTTCCCGCATATTGTCAAGGAACTGGTTGGTTCTCAAATTGAGAACTCATGGGTTCTAATTTCTAAATAAGTGACAGAACTGGCCAGTTCTATGTTAGAATTCATAAGCAGAACTGCCCAGTTCTTAGAACTGATCAGTTGTCAAGAACTGGCCAGTTCTATAAATCTACACCCACAAGCATCTTTGTGTCTTCCTAAAACTTTATCATGTCCTGCCTCTGTCCTTCCACAGAAATCAAGTTGTCCTCTCTCTAAAATTCAGATTTATGACTTGACATCTGCTGCTTCTAGGGTTTGTTTATCACTGTTCTGCACATTGATCTCGGATTAGAAAGTAACGAAATTTTACATTTAATCATAATTTTCTCTATTTTCACTTTCTTTTTTACATTTGAATCAATCCAATCATCAGAAAACTTGAATCCTGTACAACAACAATGGGGAAAGGAACAAAAGAGATTCAGCCATGTTGCAAGAACTATGGCTTGCCACTCTATTGTGCTTCTTGGGCTCCCATAAAAAAGATTGAGGAGAAACAACAACCAAAGGAAGAAGAACAAGGACAAGAAAATGAGAGCAATGCTTCTGTTGAGCAATTGGCATCTAAAGTTGGTCATTTGGTTCTTGGAGGTGGTGGCGGAGAAGGCCGAAGTGGAATCTCAAATGCACTGTTAGTTGTCCAATTTGACTTCTCCTCTGGTTCACTTTCTGATCAACCTGTAAGTTCTATTGTTTTCCCTTTCTGATCCTTTCTTTATTCAGTTCTCATGATTATTCATTGTTTTTATGCTCATTTTTTTCCATGTCAAGAATGTGCCTCCTATGGCTTTCTGTCCCGTGGATAAAAATCTAAACTTTTATTTTTAGTTTGAGGTACAGATGAATGGCTTTATCTATGACTAGTTTCTTCACAAGTTCTGTTTTTTGTTTTGCAATAATTTAGGACAAATCTGTTATTTGGCTTTGCATAGAATGAGTGTTTAAATTCGAAGATCTTCGAGAGTGTATGAGCTTGTGCTGTGATAGTTCCTAGGAATTGAGCTCTTGTATGCAGGGTTCGGGGAAGGGGTGGACCACAAAGAGTCTATAGTAAGCAGCCTTGCATTTTTTGCAAGAGACTGTTTCCACGCCTTGATCGTGTGACCCCTAGATCACATTATGATAACTCTAACATTGCTCCAAGGCTTCCCCTTTTGCTACTACCTCAGTCTAATAAATAAAAATCATCATTGCCTTTCAAGAAAAAAGTTACTAGAGGTTAACCTAATTACAATTTAGTTTAATAATGAAGAGAAATTTTGTGATATTGCACCATTTCATTTCAGAGTTTTTGTTAAAGAAACTCAACCAAGTCAACGTGATGGTTTAGTTTAGAGGGACGGCTATCTCTCATGTGAGGAATATGGTTAATATTCACACTAGAAGTTATGACGTTTTTTGGCATATATTTGATGTAGTAGTATAGCTATATACTTAGCTAAGTAGAAGATTGCATACACCTGATTTGTCTTTACTATTGAAGAAGGTTGCCCTTGATTCTGAGTTTTGTTGCTCACAATTGAGATGCTTGCTTTCGGTAAATAATCCCATCTTATTTTGGCTTCACTTTGTACAACCTGCTTGCTTCCAATAAAGCTCTTCTAAGTGGATCCTATTGTCATCTCCTATCTGGTAGTTTTTTGCGAAGTGTTCATGTCCTGCAGGATAGCTTCCTTTCACATGTCATTTTCAGTTGCATCTTCAATCTATCATGATTTTTTAATATGTGGAAATTCCAGAATTTGTTCTTATAAGGAATGGATTTGTTTATCATCTTATCCTATGACAAAAAATGAAGTTGCTGCTTAACTGTTTTTTCTTTTGGAATGTGGTGCTTCTGATATAGTTTCATCAATAACAGAAGTTAGTCTGGTTCCTAGTTTGCCAGAGCTGGTTTCCTTTTTTGAGATTTGAGGGTGATGACTTTCTTGATATTGAGGCTGGTTTAATCTTTTTCAAATTGTAGATACTTCCTTCCTTTTTTTTCTAGCTCCAATTACTATCATGATCAATATCTCTAACTTAATTATAGAGAATTGCAAATGGAATAATAAAACAAAATATTTCCTTATCTCAAGCTTGAGCTTTCTTGTAACCTGTCTTTTTCAATAATAAAACCCTCTTTACCATTTTAATGGGGATAATAGGCAGGGATCAGAAATTATATTTTCTGAAAGGCAGATATCGAGAACTGAAAAATTTTATTTGCAGAGAGCTAATAGTCTTGATCCTCTATGACATTACCACACCTAAAACATGGTTAGGATAGCTTTTGCCTAGTTACAACTAATACAGCAGAGAAGCAGAAAGAGTCACAGGAACTATGATCAGAAAAAACTCCTAACACCCTGCCAATAACTGAAATGGTTAGATATAATGTATTTGACTAGCATGAAGCCTACAAATGGCAAGATACAGATACAGAAGCTTTCTTTCAGATGTGTTTGGGAGGATCATTCTGGAAAAGGCACAAAACTTCAACTGCATTTTTATATCTATATTATCACTCAGTTATGCCCATTTTTGTGCTGGTATACAAGGATAAGAAATTGTCAAAATTTTGTAAATTGATTTTGATTAGAGAATATCATCATTGATCTCAAATTTTCTTGCTCAGCTGGTATTTTCTGTTCAGAATGCTATATCATTTTCTGCAATGTGATTATCAGTTCTTGTATCTGTTTGTTTCATCTTTCATGTGGTGTATTCACTGCGAGTCATCCTATTTGGATTGTTGTTTTAAAGATTGTTACTTTGTACAATTTGTTTAGTAATTCCAATAGGTTATTATCAGTCAACAAAAGAAACCAATCTTTGACACTTCATGTTTTTTTGTTCCTCACGAAACTACTGTTTTCTTTGGTAATGTATTATGATTCTATGCCACATATTGTAGTATAAATATTTATCATTTTATTCTTATTTAATATGCTTTTCTCTCTTTGGCTGATGTTCACCAATGTTTCAGCTACTTAGTAGTTTATTTAATTTGAATATTTTATTTTTTGTTTGAAAATGGATATTTTCACCTTGATTACATGAATGCAACTTTTCTCCAGGTGAATAAGCTTGGGACAGATGGTGATTTACCTTATAGGATGTCTGTGCATCCGGAAGGACAAGGGGCTATTTGTTCCTTCCCCAAAAGTTGCAGGTTATTTCTGCACTTCTTCTGTAACTGTAACACCGGGTCTATAAAAATGAAAATCATAAATAAGGAAACAAAAATTATTGATTCTTGGCTTAAAATTGTTAAATCCCTTTTACCATTTTTTAATTTTTTAAATGTAGTGAACTTTTGCATGTATTATGGGGAAAGGGTTCATTTTATCACTTGACAGAACAAATAGGTAGTAACTGGTGACAGCTATCAGGAGCAGTCCCTTGATATGACAAGAGATGGCTTGTCATAAGGGTCCAATGGTATCCAACAATATACAGGCTGGCATGTGCAGTAAGCAGGTGGCACAGAAGTCGCCCTTTATGTTTAAAATTCTTTTCATTTATATTTAACTTTAGAGGACCAGTTTGTTGATCCTTGGGATGTCTGAATGTGGAATTGGATAAATAACAGTAGTAAATCATATTACAAATCCTGGGATCTGCTCTGTTTCTTAAGAAATTGCAAACAACTATAGAAGTCAAAGGACAATAAGAAACTGGAAGTTGATATTTGCTCTAGTTTAAGTCAGTTGTACCATAGATGTTGGATCTTAGTCCTAGCCTCCTTGGCAAGTGAAAGAAAGAAATTGTCACATATGAATCACAGAAGTTGGCAGTTTCGGTTGAAACCATATTTAATCACTGGAGTTGGCAGTTTTGGTTGAAACCATATTGAAGAACCTTGGCCGATATATTGGAACAGTAATTCACTTCAGTAACATGACACCAGGTAGGTTCCTGTTTTCATTGGAATGAGGTACGTTGACAGCCTTACATCACAGTGCTAAAGAGAGGATCATCCAATCACCAGACTTGCTTCCATTAGTTGAATACAAGGGTCATCACTGTGTGGTTCATCATCTACTAAATGTGATATAGGTATTGCATGGGAATAAGGCACTGGATGTGTAGCATAATGGTTGAGTCACTTAACTAGATTAGCTCCAAAAATAAAGAAGACACTTAACTAGATGCTTTGGAACTTAAAGTTAACTGCAGGAGGACAAACCAAACAATATTGCCTACACATTTTTAACTAGTTCTTACATCAACTATATTTTAGCTATATTTAGTGAATGACATTGCTGTCATGTATCCATATTACATTTGCATGTCTTGGACTTGAGAGTAGTTGAAAGACCTAATTCGAATTTCAGTTTCATCTGTGCTTTTCACAACCTACTCATTTAATCTTATGACATACTCTTCAGAAAGTTAGATTTGGATTGTTTGAAAACCCAAGTTTAGTATTTAATATTCTGTTGGTGTCATTTACACAGTTGTGGAAGACACTCTTGTTTGAGTAGCGACCTCAGTTGTTGGTGTTTATCTTATCTTGTTCAATCTATGTTCCTGTGCTGATGAGTTGTAAAATATTATTTAACAATGTAGCAAGTTATAGGTTTTGTAAGTTTCTTCTCTTTCAATGTTTTTACAGATGGTTTGAATGGGATGTACCAAAGAGCACTGAAGGACATAAGATAATGTTAAAGTCTTCTGAGAAAGTATTGACACAGTTGGAAGATGTTGGATTGCAGCTGGCATTGTCCTTTAATGCAGAGGGTTCTATACTTGCTGCAGGTGGTGAGGTAGAAACTGTTCTCCATAATTACTTTTCCTGGTGATAATATTGATTCCTGCAGTTCTGTCTGCAAAAGCTGATATGGCATGTTGAAACTACAAGGTTCAGTGAAACATGGATAACAATTGTTTTTATTATATTAAAATTTTGATTGACATGCATGGATTGTGTTCTGCTGCTGTAATGTTCAAACAGGGAATCTATCCTTGTATGAATTGTCTTAGCCTATTTAGGGTTGTTCTAGACTTCAAACAACTCGTAAGTTTCGGTAGGGGTATCCTATTAAAAGAATCAAGGAAGTAAACTGATGTCTTAAGCGAAGATTCAAGATTGTTATGATTTCTTTATTATTATTATTATTATTATTATTATTATTATTATTATTATTATTATTATTAGATGTGGGCACGTGCTTCTCACATGATTAGGATGCTAAAATTCTTTATCCACAGGTAATTTTGTAGTAGTTCATTTAATATATATTTACCACTTGAGAGTTTTGAAAATATTAAATGTAGACAAATCAGAAAGACTTTTTTCAAGTGAAATAGGAATGATGAATTAGATGGAAATACACCATAGGCACCTATATGGTTCTCTTCAGCTATATTGGCTAGACTAATTACTATTGTCTCAAACTGCCAATAATTTATCTTCTTTTTACCTCCACAAAGTTAAATTCTTTAGTTAAACATCACCGTGAAATAATTGCTAAAAAGCACACAAACATGGGAAAAACAATCTGCCACTCCATAGCAGGTCTCACCAAATAAAATTATTGAATCAATGGAGCAATGGACCTAGGATGTACTTTTACCTGCTCATATTTTCCAAAGATATGGATTCTTCATATAATATGCCAAAGAGAGTGGTGATTTGTAGCCAGACTTTGAGACAAGGATTTGTGAACTTGGATAGACGTAGAGAGAAAGCTAAGTTATGTAGTTTCTTCACTTAAGCTGTCTACTCCTATCATTTGTATATAGTTATACTTGGTCGACTATTAATAATCCTCAAAGTTCCATCATTCAAAAGAGTATGTGTATGGAATTCCGGAGCTTACAACATTGAGATCATTCCTTTTGCTGTCCATTTTACAACTCAAGAAAATAGTGACCAGGATCATTAGTATTCGATGGATGAGAATTTCAAAGCATAGCTCATCTATGTCGAGGGCAACATTATGAACACTTTGGATCTTTAGAAATTTGAGCCCACCCATAGTTATTGCTATCTGTAAATATAGCCAGAGTCTAACAAAATCAAGGTTGGATATATTACCACCCTAACATTACTAATGATTGCATGGGAAGCTTGAGTATATATGGATTTTTGGGGTTTGGTGATCCTAACTGTTCATATATTGGCTCAAATCTAAGATGGGTTCGGATGCTAAGACCTTCACTAATTAGACAGTTAAATTGCATTACGTGCGAGATCTTTCAGCACGAAATTCTACTCCATGGATGAGGGGTTCGGATAATCAGATATGGAGCCATCTGCTTTATAGGGGATCCATTAGATTGAAAATGCTATATTGGATAGAAAGAAGCTTTCTTATTTTCTCTTCCATAGCAACTCCAAGCTTTTCTATTTTCTCCTCAATTACAACTCAGATTCCTGATACGGATGATGTTTGTTGGGTTTACATGCGGGACCAGCATAAACCATTGATTAGCATAATCCATCTTAGACAGGCCATGCCCCATACAACAAACAATCCTAACCGTCCATCTGGTCAATATTATTACCATTGCTTTTGGACTCTGTCAGACATCTAGTTGATACTCAGCCAATGGCAGTTGCCATCATCTAGTTGAGAAGATTTGTAGCTCAGGCCACAACAGAATATGGGATCCAATGGATGAATGGATTATATCATCAATGTCACAGTAGCCTCTACCAATGAAGACCCCTATCAGAAACCTTCGGATTGGGTCCAACAAAACCAGTGAACTCAGACAAAATTAGTTGCCTCAAGAGATGATGGTGATTGCAGAAGAGGGCTTTGAGTTGGAAGAAAAAGGACTGCTTACAGATTGATTGCAGGATGCTGGTTTGAATGCAAAAGATTTGAAAGGAACTACCGGGAAGCTTAAATAGAATGGTAGAGAGAGATTCCATGCTGCAGCTTCAAGTATGACACATTTGTATGTATAAATGTGTCTTATGAAATTTAAGTCAGTTAAGTTTCAGAAAATTCATCATATAAAATAACCTACTTATGTAACATAAATAAGAATTATACATGAAAGAATTATAACTTTATGAAGGTGCAAACATGGACAAAGAGCCGCCTTTCTTTCTGCTTGTAATAATATTAGCATTTTTTTGAAGAGAAGTCTCCTTATTGTATGTGTGCACATAATTAGCAAATTTCCATTTAGTGTGTATCTAAACAAAATTCAAAGTATCCATATCAATGATAGAACTATTGAATTGTTACATTTAGAGCACTCCTCTAAATGCATAATGTTGCTGTCAGTGAGCTGAGAACTTGTTTTTTTAATCTAAATGGAGTTGGAACCTGATAAAGAGTTAGTGTAACTCTTTGTTATGGAGTCAACAACATGATCGTGTTACTACACATGCCATTTTATTTTTCTAGCTCATCCTTATGCTTTACAACTCAGTACATGCAATTTTCATGATATTGACAATTAGGCTTTTTAATTCTCCCCATATGTTATTGAGTGATGTTCTTTGACATGACGTGTTATAAGTAGATGTTAAACATACCATTGTTCGAGGTGGTATCAAGTTTTATTTTATTCATTGTAGGATGGTCATTTAAGAGTTTTCAAATGGCCTACTATGCGAGTTGTTCTTGATCAATTTGATGCCCACTCATGTATCAAGGATTTGGACTTCAGGTACACAGAAGAACATTATTTTATGTGATTAGTTTCTGTAATACAGCTAAATATCTCATTAGTTAATATCTTGCAAAGAATTTTTAGATTTGTTGTAAGACTAGAGAACCATTTTCAACTCGGCCTACTTTTGATTTATTTGTTACCTATGTAGTTAAAGGCGCGAGGCACACCGAGGCGCAAAGGGGTGCGCCTAGGCACGCGCCTGGAGCCTGAGGTGCAAAAATATATTTTTCATAATTAAAAATTAGCTAAAAATCATTAATAAATTCTTAAAAAGCATTAAAACAACATAATTCTAATATGAAATATTATCTAAGCATGTAATTTTTTATGAACAAAATAATATAAGCATAATTAATCAAATAGAAGGGGAGCCTTGGCGCAACGGTAAAAGTTGTCGTCATGTGACCTTGAGGTCACGGGTTCAAGGCGTGGAATCAGCCTCTTACAAAAATACAAGGTAAGGCTGCCTACTTTAGGCCATTGTGGCCCGCCCCTTCTCCGGACCCTGCATAGGTGGGAGCTTTGTGCACCGGGGCTGCCCTTTTTATAATTAATCAAATAAAATAACTTTTAAGAGTTTAAGAATCAAGACTACTCATTTCAGTCATCTCTAGAGAGATCTTCAGGCTCAGGGTTTAAATAATCATTAGAGCTATCATAATCCTCGACATATCTAGGAGGACCACTACCCCTACCTTGCAACTCCTCAATGTCCTCCTCAGAACCAGTTTCCTCCTCTGGTTCTGTAAGTACCTGAGGTATGTTCCCCTGCCTCCTTTGCCTCTAGTACTGCCTAGTGGGAGGAGCAACACGTGAACTAGATCCCATAGCACGCTCAATGTCACCCCATGTGAGGCTATTATCTGGATGGACGAGGCTATCCTCAGCATCTGCTTCAATGATCCACTCGTCACTCTCGTCAACCTCAATACAATGGGATCTGTGTATGTCTGAGATCTCACACAATCTTCATGTCGATGGCAAAGACGTTGATTATATTGAACAAATACCAGATCGTTCAATGTTTTTGCGTATAATCTATTTCTCTTCTTTGTGTGAAGCTGCAATAAAATATCAAATTTTATAAGGTCGATTGTAAATTTAATTATATTGTTGAATGATCTATAAATTAGTGAAGTAATACTTACACTCTCAAAAACACTCTAGTTCTGCTCACAAGGAGATGCACTACAGGTCTGAGAGGGACTTTGATAGAAAGTTTTTGGAGAATTGGGCATTCAGCCCCAAAAGTAACCCACCACTCACCTATAAGAGTTAAATAACAATAAATTAAAAAAATTTAAGACAAATAAGATTTAAAATTGTAAGACTTACAAGGAGCCATTGTCTTCCTTTTCAATTTAGCCAAGTCATTTGCAAACAGGCCTGCCGCACGTTTATATGGGCTTAGCTCGTCAATCACCTTACTTGCATCATCTTGATTTGCATATAAGGTATTGAGAGTGTCAAATAGGCCTTGCTTGATAAATCTATCGGCCTCAATATCTTCTTACCTATCATAATAAAATGCAGAGTTAAGATAATAACTAGTTGCATGCAAAGGTTGACAAAGTTGATTCATCCATCTACTATCAACAATGCAACAAATATGGGCGGCCTGTGTTTCATTATCTTTAAGATTTGCCATAGTCTTTTCCCTGGCTCTTGTGATAGCCTCGTATATATAACCCATTGCAGGCTTCTCTTCAGTATCCACAAGCCTCAACACCTCCACAAGTGGTGCCATTATCTTCAAGAAAAATAAAATATTATTCCAAAAGGAACTACGACTAACAATATTCTATATTCTTTTTCCAACCAGAGTATTGCTCCATTTGCTGTTATTCCATACTTGATAGTGGAACATCTCCCTCAATTCCGTCCTAACATTGTAGATACTCTCTAAACTCAAAAAGTTAGTAGCGAAACGAGTGACTGCAAGCCTGACCAATTCTCTTTGCTTAGTCATCGTCCTCATCAAATGAAGGACATGAGTGTGATTGTATATGAAAACAGTTATTGCCTTGACTTGTTTCATAACATGCTCCACTTTTTGGCAATTTGCCAATATCTTCCAACATCAAGTTAACACAATGAGCTGCACAGGGTGACAAAAATAGATGCTTTCTTCTTATTTGCAAGTGCCTTTCTGCAGCTACATAATTTGACGCATTGTCCGTGATGATCTGTAATACGCAATCAAATTCATAAGTAAATATTAAAACTTTTAAATATTAAATTTTTTGATAAAAAACTTAACTAAAATTAAGAGTGGGGACTATCTGGACAATGTTTTCCTCTCCAACGTCATCTATCTGAGCTCTTTATATGCTCAGATCCATCAATTGATTTTAGAAAAATTGTCCCAGTTGGACAGTTTACCAAAAAATTGATTAAGGTGCGACCCTTGCCATCGGTCCACCAATCTGACATTATGGAGCACCCATATCGTGCCCAATCTTTTTTGCATCCTTGTACAAATTCATTCGTCCTTTCAACTTGTTTTTTGAGAAGAGACACCCTCAACTCATGGTAAGAGGGTGCCTTGAAACCTTAAGAAAGAAAGAAAGAAAACATAAGTTAAATACTCTTTAACTTAAAAATATGCATAAAAAGTACTTGTATATAAAGAAAAACAAAAGAAAACCATTTACCTGGTCCATGTTGTGCAGCCGCCTCAAGCATGGTCTGAAAAGACTAACACCGAGTGGCATTGAAGGCAATGCCATTCTCATAAAACCAGCTTGCAATGTAATCACATGCTCTGGTTCTGAGCTCCTTTTTATATGCATTATTTATTGTTGTTTGATGTAAAGGAGTCTTCTCAGGTTCAAGGGCAAAATGAATATCAAGAGGTCCTTTTATTCCACTCCTAGACCTCTTGCTACTCCCTATGCCAAATCCCCTAGAGCCTGGGCCACTACTACCACCAACCTGTCTCCCTCTATCGTCCACATCTCCCTCGACAACTTCAAGATCATCATGAATCCTAAACAAATTTTCTGGTCGTGTTTGCTCCATAATAATTCTCTTCCTTTCATCCTTCTTTTTTTTGACTCATTCATATAATCACTTTTTTTTTTTGATATATTAGGAGTCACCTTGCTGCATTTTTTAGCATTCTTATGCCCTCCAACTACATGTTGTTTTAGCCTATAAATTCCACCACTGTATTTGTTTTCGCACAATTTGCACAAAATTGTATTCTTATCACCTAGAATTCTCAAGTCTCCATACTCACACCTTGGGTTTGTAGATCTAGAAATAGCTGAAGTATCTGAAGTTGAACCCCTTGATGATGACATCTTTAAATTTTATGCCTAAAATATAAAAAGCATAAAAGAGTGAGTATTGTTATTTTGTAAAATTTGAAAAAAAAAATAACTCCGAAATAGAAAACAGCATGAAAAATACATCACACATGAAGACCCAAGCATGGAAAAGCTATATATGTGAATAGGAATACGTTTTAATTAATAAATATAAAAAAAATAAACTTTTTCCAATTTTTGTAACTGTTATTTTCAGAAAAGTTGAAAAAAACAAACACTAAAATACAAAAAAAGCATGAAAAATACAGCATGCATGAAGACACAAGCATGGGAAAGCTATATATGTATATTAGAATAGGTATTAACTAATAAATATAAATTTTTTTTTTTAAATTTTCGTAAGTTTTATTTTTGGAAAAATTAAACAAAATAACACTACAATACAAAAAAAGCATGAAAAGTACATCATCATGAAGATACAAGCATGAGTAAGCTATATATGTGGATAAGAATAGGTATTAACTAATAAATATAAAAAGAGAACAATTTTTTCCTAATTTTTGTAACTTTTAAATTACAAAAAAAAAAAAGAAAAAATTATCACACATGAAGACACAAACATGGGAAAGCTATATATGTGGATAGAAGTACGTTTCAATGAAGAAATACGAAAAAACGACGACTTTTTTTATTTCCATAACTGATTTTTTTGGAAAAACAGTAAAAAACCTAAAAACAAACTCAAATCTAGAGCAAAGAAGTATAAAACTCAAATGGAATGTTTTCTTATACATATAGAACTAAAATCCATCAAGATCTATGGAAAATAGTTAACAAAAAACAGAAAATTTGAAAAAATGGGATTGGTTTTTACATTTTTTTACAGAAACTGTATACACATGCCAAAATTCATAAATCCATACCTTTTTCTGCTTCGATCTGTGAAAGATCGAAGAGGAATGGTCATTTTCACCTTCTCAGGAGGTTGAAAGATTGAAATTAGGGTTGGAAGGTTAAAAATGAAAAAAAAAAAACGAGTTTTATACGTACCGGGTTAAGTGGTCTGCACCTGGAGTCGGGGGCACGCCTGAAAGGGGCACCCAGGCGCTCGCCTAGGGAACGGTGCCTCATTTCCTCTGCTCCTGGCCCCCTCCCAGGC
This sequence comes from Warburgia ugandensis, assembly GCA_035236585.1. NCBI lineage: Eukaryota > Viridiplantae > Streptophyta > Magnoliopsida > Canellales > Canellaceae > Warburgia > Warburgia ugandensis. The sequence continues at coordinate 47,343,533 of CP141138.1, read as the reverse complement.
GCTTACATGTCGACTAGTGCCTAGGCGCGCCTAGGCGCACCTTTAACTACATAGTTTGTTACATTGGATATGCTGATTGTTTACCAGATTTGTGATGCAGCTCCGATGGGAAGTTTCTTGTGTCACTGGGAAGTAGCGGGCCTTGCAGGGTTTGGGATCTTTCATCATCAAAGGCTGTAGCCAGTTTACCGAGAGAAAATGTGAGAGCACTGCATTATAATGACTTCCGAGCAACATTGTCTTGACTTTTTAGAGTAGGATTTTGATTCTAATCTGAAATTTTTCATCACATTCAGGGTGAGATTTTTGGTTTCTGCCGGTTTTCTCAAAGCAGTGTCCATGAATTTTTATATATTACTGCCATGAAAGGTGAATTTCTGAGGTGGATGTCAGATTTCCTGGACTATTACAGTTTAACTATTCTTACAAATTGGGTTCTGTTTTACAGGACAACAAAGTGGTATTGTGTCCTGGGACACTACCTCATGGAAGAGAGTTGGATCAAGGCAAATTGTCCGTGATCCAATTTCTGCATTCAGTTTATCTGCTGATGGAAGGCTCCTTGCCATGTAAATTCTTCAATCTTATTGTTTATCACCAATTTAATTTCTTCTGTGTGAAATGCTTTGCTGTTAATGCTGTATTCACCCATAACTATAACTTTACTCCCACTAGTTCAATTACGATCAAATGGATATTACTCCCACTAGTTCAATTGCGATCAAATGGATATCCTGATTGGGAATTTGTTTTCAGACTATCTGCTATTGTGATTTTACTAATATATAACTGTTTCTTTTCTGAGCCAATGATCTTTAATCCTTCTTTAAGTTTGCTGTTACCTTTAGATTACTGATTAAAATTTTAAATCAGCATTCATGAAGGAATACATATGATATTATGCTTGTTTTCTTATTTGGATCAAGCTTGTGCTCCCTGTTTATAGCACAGTATGTCAATAGTCCATTGACATTTCAAAATGCGTATCAAGTAGGAGGAAAACTAGGTGCATTTCTAGAAAATACATGGGAAAGTTGGTGCTTAAGTAGTGCAGCAAGGAGTTGAAGCTCCCTCACATGTAAAATCTCTACTACTGAGGTTTACTGATGTATATTGACTTCTCCAGCAAATATTGAAAGAAGTGTTTGAGTTGATGATTGCTAATGAAATGTCTTCTGGTTATATGCGAGCATATGCAAGTTGGTCACTGGATCGCTAACCTCATCAGTTGGCATCGTGGGTAACCGGTTATTTTATGCAGTTGTAGAGACATTGATGAAGAAAATTACAACCCATTGGTAGACACCCAATACTGTAGTGGCATCACTATGATCCTGGATGATATAGACTAGCAAAATGAACACATAAGTCGAGGTGCAATTTTGATGAACTTTGTAGTTCATACACAAATGAGTGCGTCCTGATACAAAACCAAGAGCTCTAGTCCCATACATTAACATATTAAACTAGTCTGCAAATCACTATTCTTCAAGGCTTTATATATGTGAGGTAGCTCAAAGTAAATTTGTGTTTCATGTACTTGGTTCGTTATTAAGAAAATCAGGAATCATGAGCAGTTCCCTGCTTGCATTAATTTATGATGCTGTACCTACTTAACTTTGTAATAGCACGATGTCACTGCTTGACCCAATGACACAATTAGCTGTAGAAGGGGTTCATTTACATGATCATGGTCAAAGTGAAGCTACAACTTGGGAGGGACTTGGAGAATAAGAAAGCTGTCAATTCATTTTGCATTTGATAGACCAAGCCCTTGTTAAGTACATTATGATAGAGGATGCAGACATCATCTCCCTAAATTATTTGTGTACACAGTGTCATGATCTTTTATGGTTGTTCTCATGTTTTGGAAACTTGTAACATCCACAAGAAGATGATGCTTGCAAGCTACTGCCAGTAACTGGACTTATGATTGATTATGGCAAGAGCAGCATAATTTTCTCTTCAATACCTCTGACCAATGCTTTTTCTTTGTTCTTGTTTTATTTTTACCATTTTGTATTCCACTTCTCCAACATGCCTAAAGTGTAGGTGACTTGACCATGTTTGAAAAATGGACTTCTTTATCGTTTGTTAGTGCTTTCTAAGAACACTGACTTTCTGAAAGTAAAACACTAACATTACTGTAGCTGCCTGTTACTTTTAGGCCTATCTCCATCTTCTAATCCTAGTGTACATCAGCTATGATTGGTAAACAGTTTCAGCCTCTTAAGCTTCTCTTCTGATCAATATGCAGTGGGACAATTGAAGGAGACATTGCTATAGTGAATTCTGCCAATATGCAGATGAGAACAAAGATAAAAAAATCGCATCTTGGAATTGTTACGGCAGTGATGTTCTCCCAAGATTCCAGGTTATTATTCTCAGCCTTCTATCTCATTTTAGATGGCTACTGAATTAGTTTGATATAAAATACTAGTTACACCTGCAATATACTGGTTCTTTTACATTTGAAAAGCATTACATGGTTGTTGATATCTTTTGCTATCCTTATTTCTTAGTTCAATGAAGTTCTAGGAAGAGATAAAATATGCTAATTTGGAAATGCACTAGTAGTTTTGAAGAACATTGATGTCTAATGGTAATTTATGGGAAAGGAGATTTTCACAATCTTTTCAGCCTATCCACATTCCTTTATTTGTTCCATTACGAGTGAGTTCTCTTTCCAATTATGACAAAAAAATCCCTCCTAAGTATATCACCATTTTGTCACTCTTTTTACTCACACCACAATATCTCTGTCTGTCTGTCTGTCTGTCTCTCTCTCTCTCTCTCTCTCTCTCTCTCTCTCTCTCTCTCTCTCTAACTTCCTGTATCTCTTTGTCTCTGTTCCTTTTCAAAGTAAATTACCGTGTAATGTCTAAGCACCAGTATATTAAGGCAAAATGGGACGTCTCCCTTGACGTACTTGATTGAATCTTCATTCCTCGTTATAACTTTTTCCAACTTCTTACATTTTACGTAGAGGTAACCATGAAGTTCTTGCAAAGTTCTCAAGGGTTGAGCTAAACCTTCCTCCTAGTGTAACTTGAGAATTCTTGTGGCTAAATGCTTCTGCAGCTCCTGTTCCCAGAAAGTAAACATCTTCTCTAGCTTCAATGGCACCATCTCTCTCTCTCTCTCTGACTGTATGTGTGTACTCACAGAAACTAATGTCATCTCTGAACTTGTAAAGAGAACTCCCGTGTCCTATCTGAACCTTAAATCAATGTACCTTTTCACGTCTACCTTTCATTGCTGGAGCATGATCTACTGGGAAGGACCTTAGCTAAAAAAGTTTCCATGGCTTCCTTTGCTTGATTCTAGTTGTGCTCTCCCATTTAGCGCTATATCAGTGCAATCCCATTCATAATTGCAATTCCCCTCACAGACAAGGATTAAGAATCCTGCTTCGCCTCACCCTACTCAGACAAAAATCCTGGTAGTGATGTGCTGTGGCTGACTCTGACCTTGATAGCTTCATTCTATACTGCCGTTCCCTCCATCTATGGATCTCTGGAAGGCTGTGGCAAAAATCTGTCCTTGTGCTGCAGCCTTCTGCTTTCTCATATGTTGCTGGCGACAATAGTCTAAAAGGGCAGCCCTGGTGCACAAAGCTCCTGCCTATGTAGGGTCTGGGGAAGGGTCAGGCCACAATGGCCTAAAGTAGGCAGCCTTACCTTGCATTTTTGCAAGAGGCTGATTCCACGCCTTGAACCCGTGACCTCAAGGTCACATGACCACAAATTTTACTGTTGCTGGTGACAATAGTCTGTGAGATCCAATCCCAAAAAACATGTCAGGATATAGCTCTGTTTAGGCAGTACCTTAAATGGTCGCCAAAATTTGTTACTCTGTTGATCATTATGTAATGGGCCAAATGAATTACTCTGCAGCCTTCTGTATTGTGCAATCAGAGTCTAATTAATTCTTCTTGGTTCGTAATGTAGTGCTTTGGTTTCTACATCCTTCGACTCAAGCGTGAGGGTGACAGTCATCAAAGACGAGAAAAAGAAAGGTTAGTATTATTATGGTTTCGGTTCTTTGCGATTTCGGCCCTCATGGTTTAGTTCTATATTAGACTGTTACTAAAACCAAAGTTTTTGCAGGCATGAGCATGTGGGTTATTGTTTTCATGGTTTTGATCGCCATCATAGCGTATTACGCAAGGCTAAAGGAAGCCTTCTTACGATCTCTACCTCTGTAATAAAGAACGGAACTTGCAAAGGTGTCAGTTTACCGTGTTGAAATGCTACAATTTTCGTTATGATGAAGAAAAATTTGTGCAGCTACAGTTTGTAATGTATTTATACAGTTATTTTATTGGAAAGGGTGCATGTCTTGGTACTGGTCTACAGATGGGCGTATATGCTAATAACAGGAATTACAGCAACAACTCTTATCCAAGTTGAGAGAGATTAAATTGCATATAGAATGAAGTATCCGAACATCTGAAAAAGATGAGATTGCAAGGCTTTGTAGAAAAGCCAGCGAACCCAACTGGTTACCTGAGGAACAGAGGTCAAGCCCGCCATACTTTTTTATTGCTATTACAGTCAGAATAACAACACAAACCTTCCACTCAAAAGGACTTGAATGCTTCTACTTGGTAGGTGGGGGTTGGAATGGAGTAAATAATCGGGTTGATGGTCACTATTTAGAAATTCACCTGAAGTCAGATCCATGCAGAAAAGTGTCTGCTGTGCACCAAAGCTTGCAGACCTACGTTGTTTCGGACATATGTATTTCCCTGTTCCTTACCCATTGTAGCCAAACATTTACAAGTCGCAACCAGCTGGCAAAGTCACTCACCCAGGAGCTACATACAACGTCAACCACTGGTTGCTGGAGTAATCTTTGTACCACCTGTGAATTCAGCTACCGGCATTAATAGCCATCTCTACATGAGAGGAGTTACCTTCAATTGAAGTTTTACTAAGAAGCAATGCAGTAGAAGCCTCTCTCTCTCTCTCTCTCTCTCTCTCTCTCTCTCTCTCTCTCTCTCTCTCTCTCTCTTAGTTGTCGGTGAAATGTCAGTACCATGTGTGGTAACTCCCTGTTTCTTCAGTTCCCATGGACAACTTCTTGGTCAAATACGATAAAAAAATGAAGTCTACCATTATATATAAATGAAAAGCTACCCGCCTGGATCCATCTTCAGAAGCAAACACAAATCAGAATTTGGCATCTCTTAATCAATTGCCTGTCTGTGGTAAACCAGAGCAGACTGAAAACGAAGGTTTGTTTGCCTTGGCCCAAGAAAAAGGTAAAATTCCATCATCCATATTTGTGGTATTTCTATCGTATTCCTACGCCACGTGTGAGTGCTCAAACCCACAACTGGAAGATAATAATAAAATTCCAATCCAAATTTCAGCCCCGATGAACAAAGCTCCCCCTATTCGGTGTCCGAAGAATCACCAATCCAAATGCTTTTTCCAATTATATTTGTTTACTGTATATGTAGTGGACTAGTGATAAGAATGTAATGGATGAGAAGGAAGCGTGGGTTTGTCGGTCGCCCAATACAATTATAAAGTCAACAGTTTGAATCTAGCTTTTCTTTTTCCATTGAAAATGACTAGATTGGGCCTTACGTGAACTGGAACTAACTGATGATCTGGGGGTATTCAAAGCCAAATCAACAGGACAGTTAAAGACTACCTCTCCCATCATCACCCCCCACCTTCTTCTCATCCAGTCCAATCCCTCCCCCCCTCTCTCACCACTGGTTACATGTCTGAAACATCTGAGGAGATGACTGAGGTGGGGTTGCCACCAAGCAGATTGGAGGCACGTCCCCTTCCCGGCCCCGAAGATTTTCTCGGCAAGCGTCGAATGGCAGCGGTTATAGATCATCTCAACCAGGAGATTCGATCCTTGGAGGTAAGTGTTCTTGAATTTCTTAATTCTCTTCCATTCTTTTATTTCCTTAAATGCATACGTTTAGTTTATGTGGCTCTTAGCAATCCAATACATATGAACAGTGAAAAGCCAAACCAACCTTTTCTGTTTGAAATCTTTTTTAACAGAGGCAGCTGTGGATTGATTGTTTTGCCTGCTCTGTCACATTTCTTGAGCTTGTTGCTTGGAAATTTAATCTTCACCTGCCACTTCTTTCCTCTTTAGGGTGCAGAATCTGGACGCATTGCTTGTTTTATTTCGATCCCATTTCCTTGCTCTTTTAAAACTGATACGGATAATTTCATACCAAGCACTGGAAAGCAATTTTTGAATCTGTATGAAACTTGCAATATGCTTCTCATTGGACAGTTCTGTTTTCATAACAAAAGGCAATTATCTGACAACTAGAAGTCAATATTATCTGCACTGTGGATAGTTAATTAACTTTCTCATTTCACATGAAGTTCTTACTTGAAAGCCTTAAGATAATGACTCAGTCGTCCTGCATGATTTCTTGTGCCATTGGTGATACCCCAGGATCATGGAGAGTTATATCATGAAAATATGTTGTATCTTTCACATTCTGCATTCAGTGAATGAGATTGCTCATGACCTACCTAAACAATGAGACAAACAAAAATAAATTTGGGGCTGCATTGCATATGGGTTGCCTTTTTGGTAGTGCTTTTATTGTTTTTCTGTTCCATTCTCGCATAATTTTTTATTCTTTAGCTTAATGGCAATCTTGGCATTTCTTCTTTAATAACCCATCTTTTTTACTTGAAAAGAAGTGTCCAAATTATATCAACCTATAGTGGCATATATACGAGATCAGATGAAGCCTTTGTGAAATCAAGAAAAGATTCAGTCATTTAAACTTCTAGCGTGTATCTATGGTGAAGCATATTTGCTCCTAACATAGTGAGAAATTCCTATGGAAAAGCATGATCTGATTGTGATACTACTCTCCATAAAATTGCATAGAATATTGTGTCTAAGCTGCACCTCTCTCTTGATTTAATTGACCATTAGAAGATGATCCACATCTGAAAGCCAATTTTATAGTCATGCTAAAGTGGGAATGAGTTGCGATCACTACCTGACATGACCGAGTATCCATGTCAAGTTTGTCTCATTTGCCTGCATATATTAACAGAGTCGAATATTTTCAAATAAGATGACGCTTGATTTCAGTGTTTGTATGGGGATACTGCCCCCATCAAGCCCTTTTGCATATGCAAAAATGCGAATATTTACAGTTAATTCTTTCTCAACTAGTAAGACTAGGATATATGTGAATGTTAGTCTGCCTTGTCTACTTCTCGTTCATGGCTGTTAACTCCTGGAATTTGCATTTGTTAATCATATCCTGTTGCTGCTAGTGTATGTGGAGCCAATCATGCATAGGGCAGTTGATCTATGCCCTTGACCATGTGATAGTCTATCTAGGACCCATTTCAGATGTTCTTCTGCTGAAAATCTAAACATAATACACTCTAGCTATATTGAAGCACTCAGCTAAAACATGCTTCTTTATACAGAATACCTACTTTATCTACTATGAGCATCTACCAGATGCTGTGCCTATTTAGTTGCTTAGAGCAAGAACCTACTTAAAATCATTTGGCAAAGGAATCAGAGGAGACATGCTTATTGATAAAGAACAAGTACTTTCCACTGTGCATGACTGGATACCATGGCTATTCCTTTATCAAAGAACTAAGAGAAAAATCCTTCTAGGCTCAAGAAGTCTTGTCTGTTGATGCCTAGCTGAGGCTCTCAAGTTTCAATGCTTCAATGTGATTTCCTTGCTGAACTAGGATCTTGTTTAATTTCACAGAACTTCTACCGTATACCATCAGTAGATCAATTGAACCCACTTAAAGAACTTCTGCCCATTCCATTGGCTGAAATTGTGCATAATAAAGGTTTCTATCTTATGCATGACTTAGTTCGTAACTGGGGAACTTGTACATCACCTCAAGTATGCATCAAATACTTAGCCAAATAAATCAGAACTTGGTCGAAGGGGCTGTTTCACCTACACCCATTGACCCGTATCCACCTGCCCAATTGGATATGTTGGCCACAAAAGAGAATTTCCCTGGTTTTATTGATAAAGAATAGGTCTAACATGAAGACAGGAAAACTCAATGCAAAAAGGACGTATCTGGGACAATAACGAACTGAATACTCAAGAAAGAGAGAGGAACTCTTGCAAATTGCTTCTTGGAAGATTTGAGATTTCCCAATTTGGAATATCTTTAACTAGGCATTGCTGTGCAGGAAGAGATACAAGAACTCGATGCCATGGACACATCATCAAGTACCTGTAAGGAGTAAGTTCACTGTCTAATCACCTCTGAGTAATCTTATGATTTTGCAATATCCCCATGTATATTGACCCTAGAATTGCTTTGGCAGAGTTCTTCAAACTGTTGACAGTATACCTGACGGCCTACTTCCTCTGTAAGATAACCACTCATTTTCATTTGCCTGTAAGTCACTGAATGGGAGTTTCGTCCCTTGTATGACATTGTCACATTTATTCAATCTTGGCCGATGATGTTTGCAGCACAAAAGGGCCAACCAATGCTGATTGGAATCGATGGTTCCAGGGTGGTCACTCGTCAAGTCAAAAACGGTGGATACAGAAGCAGTTTCACTTGTCTTAACCTTCCGGCAAGAAAATAATGGATCTCTGTGGTCTTCTTTGATTGCTTTTCTGTTTTAGTGAACAGTGTGAAACAAATTGTAGTTTGAGATTTAGTACAGTTCTCCCACTTCCGTCAATGTTCATCTCATTTGTTAGTCTCATTAGATATTGATTGGAAAAAAGAGAAGGAAATCATATAAAGAAGTTCCAGAGTCTGCACATATTCCATTAGAATGAGTCCTGGCCTTCTACACAGTGGCATAAGAAGGGGCTTGCAACGGTTTGGGGCTATTCATGAAAACCCTGCTTGCCTAAGAAAAAAAAAGGGCAGCCTGAGTGCACGAAGCTCTCACAGATGTGGGCTCCGGGGAAGAGGTGGACCACATGGGTCAATAGTACGCAGCCTTACCTTGCATTTTGCAAGAGGCTGTTTCCATGCCTTGAACCCTTAACTTCAAGGTCACACGACGACAACTCTACTGCTGCGCCAAGGCTCCTCTTCAAAAGGAAGAAAAGAAAAATCTGTTAGAATCAACGAATAGTGAATGAAGGTCATCTCTGATCATGTAATCATGGAAGATGCTTGATTGTATGAATGACAATGTTTAGAATATCTTCCATTATCTAAATGCCTGCCCTGCATCCAAATTTGCATAAGACAAAGCTCTAATCTTCAGACTTGTCAATTGGTGGTAATAGTAAGAGGTAATCTTTGACTTTCTTTTGCCATCAACTATCAATAACAACTTCGAGGTGTCCAAATTCTGATATCCGAGTTATGAACTGGTATTTACATCCTCTTTTTAGTACTTGCGTTCCCAGGGCTCCGCTTAATCCATGGAACAGGTTTGTGATCCGAACATGGCTTGATTGGGTGAGCTTCCATGGCTGCAATTCTCCGAGTATCACCCTACTCATATTCCATTCTTGACAGCCATGCCTCAATTGCATCTTCTGTACAGCCACCCTCTGATGATTTACTGAAAGTTTACATGCGCATGCGCACTGATAAGGATATTGGAGAATGGATTGGATACTGGATATCCATGAAGTCACTTGACGAAGAAGATATGATTTTCTTTGAGAAAGTTACCAAGTAAATATCATATCGTATCAGCGAAATTAATAGCCTTGCTTTATAAGGATTTTTGAGTAAATTCATTCCCCGAATCAATTGGAGGGAAATTTTGGTGACTGGAGCTCGATTCTAGGACTTTTCATTCATTGTTTTTCTCCCTTTTCTATCATGACAGAAGCCCAAAAACCTGCAAATCCCATCTCCAGAGATAAGATGATCATTCTCTCTCAAAAATCTCACTAAAGCCGTATACAACTTGTTCTAGATACAACGTGAAGGTGATTTCCTCTTCTTCTTCATTTTTTTTTAAGGCAAAGATAATGCTTACTTAGTCTTTTTCATATATATATATATATATATATATATATATATATATATATATATATATATATAGAGAGAGAGAGAGAGAGTTGTTGTCATGTGACCTTGAGGTCATAGGGTTTAAGGCATGAAAACAGCCTCTTGCAAGACAAGGTAAGACTCTGTACTATTGACCCATTGTGAAGGCGCTGCATTAGATCAGTAAACAGCTAAAAGAGGAAAACCATCCATTAGTTTAGTAAAGGCTGGAAAAGTAGAATATCAGCCTATCTTGGGATCTTGGGGTGATATTGGATCTACGCATTTGGTCTCTCTTATTTGGCATTGCAGCTGCAGAATAGGACTTTAACATGCTGGAGTGAATTGGGCAGGAAGTTCCTCTCGCTCTCTTTAATAGCTGCGGTTGTTCAACAAGGACGATGCCAGCAGTCGCGCATGGCCGGCCATTACCGATATGCCATGTGGATGAACTGGAACGCCGATCAATAGAAGACAATTGCAACAATGATATCGTAACCACGAAACAGATTTTACCACAACCTATCCAGCAGCTTTCTGGGCCTGGAAAAAACTTAATAGCTCTCATCTGACGTTGGAGACTACCCATCAACGTTTCGGTCCCAAAACCTGCTTTGCCCTCATGATTAGATTTAGGACCCAGCCTTGTATGTGTGTGTGTGTGTGAGAGAGAGAGAGAGAGAGGGAGAGATTTAGTGTAAAATAATGTTAACGCGTTGGCTCACAATATCTGACTTTGACCGAGGTCCACATCTTCCAACTAATGGACATACTCTTGTTATTAGAGTAGATACATAATGTAAAGGTTTTTTTTTTTTTTGGAATGGATTGGAATGGCCATATTAGCCTTTATTGACAAATTTGCCTGGTCTTGTAAACGGTAGTAGCACAACAATCCATCATTTGGGTCTTTAGAATTGACTGGTTTGCATTATCCCAAGTCTCGAGGTTGAAGTGGTCATTCTGGGTCTGTAAGAACTGTAACCCCAAAGTATTGATACAATGAAAACAATACGTTGTGATGAGAGTAATAATGGCGTGGAAGGAAACCCAAAGGTCGTGGAGGAATGGAAGTAGCTGACAGGCATCATCAAAGTCAAAGGTGTCCGGAAGGTTCAAAGAAGTAACAGAGAGTGGGACCTGCACGAAAAGACAAATGCATCCTTACAATTAACAATGCTATTATTCAACCCAGTCCTCTTGTTGAATTCTCTTCCTTCATTCTCCGCCGGCAATCTCATCTCTCTTACCTGGGTTCTTATTCATATTCATTCAATCCATCGGGCACAGTCCTGTTCTTATGATTCTAACATGGAGAAACAGTCCGTCGCCACCGGTTCTTCTAACACCAGAAAGACCACGGAGTTCCTTAACAAGATCAAGGTAACTAAGCTGCAACTTTTTCTCCCTCCATCTTTCCAAGTACATACTCGGTTTTTATGATTTTTCTTCTTGGGGTTTCAGTTTACATGTTTTATGATCTGGGTTTCTTTTGCCCGTTTATCTTTTTCATGTAATTGTCAAAATTTTCTAGGAAATTTGTGTCGCGAGTGTTTATTCCTTGAAGTCCATGATGATTTTGTTCTTGGGCTTTCTGGAGCAAGTGGATTTAATCCAAAGACGCTATTTCTTCTTGATTCTGTTGACCAATTTCAAGTTTTCACGATTTTGTTTCTGGGTTCGGTTAAATAGGTGGTTCTGCCCAAATCTTAGAAGCTTTTGATTATTTTCATTGATGTTTGTTTTTCTATCAGTTTATTTCTTTTTATTTCTCAGTTAAATAACTTTGTGTGATAGGCTGATAGCTTTTGGGTCATTGTTTTATGTGTAGGGGTTTAATTATTTTGGAAATATTTAGGGTTTCTCTGGCCGAGTAAGTTTTACTTCAGAAAAGTTTAGATGGTTAATTAGTTTGCAACGTTTTGATTTGTGTGCAACATATGGAATTAGATGATTCTGGCTGCCGGGATTTTGAATTTAGGATTTTAGTTAGAGGTCTCGTGAACTTTTGACAGCTGAGTTTGATTGATGGGGTTACTAAGAACTATACATGGCTGTGGTTTTCCTTGCTTTTTTTGCATCTTTTGAGAATCTGAATGGTGGCGCTTTTTTTTTATAAACTGAATCTTCGTTGTAATTGATTTTTATTGATCGAATACTTTGGTAAAAGAATTTGTTCTAATGGAATTCTGTTAAGGCTTAAGGTTGAGGAGATCTTGAACTTATCCTGATTTCTTTTATGTTTTTGTGTTTGTTGATGACTATAAAGAAAGTCACTTGCCTTAATTCATCATCTCCGGATACTGGAAAAGGGAGAAGTAAGTCATCAGGTAATAGAGTGACTCATGGATTCCACCTGGTGGAAGGGAAATCTGGTCATGACATGGAGGACTATCATGTTGCTGAGTACAGATTCGAGAAGAATCATGAGCTCGGTTTATTTGCCATTTTTGATGGGCATCTAGGGGATAGTGTTCCAAGTTACTTGAAAGACAACCTTTTCAGCAATATACTCAGGGAGGTAATAATTGTGTTCCTTTTGCTCTATTCTTTTTATTGCTAGTGTAGCGATCCTCCTGAGAAACAGTTGGTCTCTTAGTTTAAAGTTTAAAACCTGAAGCTCAATTCGGAGTATATAGAGAACCAAATTAGTTCAGAATTAGATCCATTGATCAATCAATCTTTTTCAAGTGTGAAAAGTTAAGTATATTGTCTGATTCTTTAAATCATTCAGTAGTTGATCGAGTTGTTTGAGTAGTCAGTTGAAACTCTCAAGCAACTGAAGAATGTCTTTTAATGCTTAATTGAGGATTTTGATGATTTAAGGACATTATATATTCCATTACCTGAATCCCTAGTGAATTTTCAAGTTCTGAAATCTGTTCTTACACACACACATATATATGTGTCATCATCATCATCATCATCATTCATCAAGACCTTATCCCAATTAGGGGTCAGCCACATGAATCTTATTCCTCCATTCCTCTCTATTAGGTATACATATAAATTCTTTTTGGGCCTTTAATAAGAATGATCACACATTTTAATTCACTATCCTTCTCACAGCCAAATTTCTGGATCGACCCCTCAACATCAATAAAAAATGCCTACCGCTCCACGGACAAATTCATTCTTGAAAATTGTACGCGGTTGGGGCCTGGTGGCTCGACAGCAGTTACTGCCATTGTTATTGATGGTAAAGACTTGTGGATGGCAAACGTAGGTGATTCAAGAGCTGTTCTGTGCGAGCGAGGCTCTGCTAATCAGATAACTGTTGACCATGAACCTCATTGTGAACGAAAAAGAATTGAAAAGCAGGGTGGCTTTGTGACAACTCTTCCAGGTTTGCCTATTTCCTGAATTATTTATAGTTAGTGATCTTAGAAGTACATGTGCTTCCGATGAATTGAGTTATATAAGTCATCTTTTCATTGACAAATTTCAGGAGACGTGCCCCGTGTAAATGGCCAACTTGCTGTTGCACGTGCATTTGGTGATCAAAGCCTCAAAGCTCATCTGAGTTCAGAACCTGATGTAAGACATGTACCAATAGACCCGTCTATAGAGTTTGTTATATTGGCCAGCGATGGCCTGTGGAAGGTCAGTCCTTTTACTTCCTTTGTGCCAGACTTTATTCTTGGAGCAATGCTTGTTTTCTGATTTGCCTTTTTGATGGTATTATTCATTGTCGAAATTCAATATTTTCAACTTTAGATGTCTATGTGGTTGGGATTTACGATTTAAAATTTATCAAATAGTATGTTCTTTAATATACTCGTAAGATTCATAACTACAGGGACTTCGGTTGCTTGCCAAGGCACCCATGTCTGAGTTCATATACTCATGTCCAAGTTATATGGTTACTTTTCTGAGAAAGGCTATGTAAGCTTGAATAACAATCTATATGACCACCTGAAATTTTGGCAGTATTTCTGGTTGGTATGTTATCAAGGGGGCCTCCATGTAATTCATAATGCACTAAAATGAACTGACATACTGAAATACTGGATCTTTTAGATAGATAAGAGCTTGGGGAAGTCAGTTTGTTAAAATTATCTAGATGCTTTTAATAATATCAATGATGTCCAGAGATGTTGGATTGTCAGAGGTCCCTGTGCCTGAGATGTCTAACACTATTTGTTTCTGTTACACAGTGTCGCTGTTGAGTATACTGCTCTCTATGCATATAAGTATCTCTAGCTATGTGATATTGGACATTAGAATGACTGAATTGATAATTATGGGGACCCTTTATAAGGAATCAAGTCAGCTGAATAATTGAAAATACTTGGTCTTTTAGATGTATTGGAAGCAGTTACTTGTCAGTCATACTTGAGAAGATCTAAACTCATAGTAGTGTAGTATGGCCTCGAGGCAACTAAAAACTTTTCAATTTTTGGTATTTGAGACTTGAACTTGTGAAGGGTTAGGCAGTAGATTACCTTTGTAGCTCTCTTCAACTGGGAGTGGTGCCAGTTTTATCAAGAGATGTGACTGTAGCCTAAATGGCAAGCTAGCTCCTTGGTTATATGTTCAGAATTTCAGAAAAGATTCCTCAACGGCACCTTGGGCTCAATTAAAGGATTTCTGAGTTCATGAATCCATACCCTTGCTTATTATTTCTCACTGGTTTGCTGTACTGTTTGTAGGCTCAAGCCTATTATTTCCTGTCCAGAACCAGTCTTACAACTTAACTATAACACAGTTAATTAGCACACGAGATGGATTTGAGTTTGGAAGAATAAGATATACCTCTAACACAGTTAATTGCATGAAAGATGCATTTGAGTTTGGAAGAAGAAGATAAAATTCTTCATCCTTGTACGGAACACTAGCTGATGGATATAGCTCATACATGTGATTTGAGTTTGGAAGAAGAAGATATAACTCTAACGCAGGTAATCGGCATGAAAGATGCATTTGAGTTTGGAAGAAGAAGATGTAACTCTAATGCAGGTAATTGGCATGAAAGATGCATTTGAGTTTGGAAGAAGAAGATAAAATTCTTCATCCATGCATGAACAGTTGCTGATACAAGGGTTTTGAACACTGGCTCATGGGATAAAATATTAATTCACTAACATAAATAATAATCTGACATATGGTTTTGTTCCATCCTTATTCATGTGGATATGCTTTTACATTTTTCTTCATACATGAAAGAATGGTGTGACTCCTATATTCCACATCTTCTTGATATATCATATGGCTGCATTGCTGTATCTGTTGTTGAAATTTTGACTTAAGTCGTATCTAATGCCTCATATCTATGTTTAACATGGGATACATGTCATGCTCTTGGATTCATGGAATCTCATAGTTGGGAAATGAATGAGATGTCATCAAAACCTAGATTTAGGATCTCGTTTTTAGGGCCAAAAGATTGGTATTTATTCATGGAGGGAGAGTTATGGGGAAAGAGTGGGTAACTGTGAAGGATATTTCTGTAAATGCAGGCTTTAGATGCTAAACTGGCTTATCTAAGTGGCTTTCCTTTCTGAGATGTTACTCTCATCTTTCTCCCCATTGGAGTTCGAATATATAGTAAGTGTGGGGTGCAGTTCTTGTACCAAGCACAACAGCTGCTTCTGTTAGCAGCTTTGTTAGATGATATCAGTACTTGTGACACTTTGAAACAAAATTCCATCTGTTTAGCATGCATTTACATATGGGAGTTCCAGAGTGTCTCTTCTTCTAGTTCACATTTGGCTTTTGGTATCAAAGTGGTTTTATACAAAGAGGATGCTTCGAAAGTGAGTCTCTGCTCAGAATGGGTTCCTGCATCATCTGAATACAAGCTATCCCTTCTGATGTATCATGGAACTCACCCTATGAATACAATGAAAATTGTATGAACTATATCTCTTCTGATGTATCATGGAGCTCACAGAGGAAGGAATAATAGGATGGTTTTAGAAAAGCCCACCATTGAGAGATTTTTTATTGGAGGAGAATTAGTTTTGGGCTGGATAGAATAGAAAGAGTTACTGTATGATGGGATATTGCCTTGAATTCCTTGAGGATCATACTTTTGTTGGTAGCACCTTCTGGTAATATGCTTCTTGAATATTGCAGCTGTATACGCCTTTGCCCAGAGAAAAATTAAAAATGAAAAAGGAATCATAATGTGATAATGTGTAGTGATAAGAATGCCTTCATGGAATGTGGAAAATAGAGAGGACAATGAAGAAAGATAGGTTTTACACATAACAACACAGATTTATTAAGAAATTTCTCAACAAAGGAAATTTCAGGAGCCAAACTTTTTATCTTACTATACTGAAAATATATACAGAATAAAAATATCAGATTATATCTATATATTTGTGTGTGTGTGTGTGTGTGTGTGTCTAAGCTAGTGCGGGAAATGGAAACAAGAAACAAGGTAAGTTGAATTGGTGAAACGAGTTTCCCCCAAAAGATAATAGTAAATTCAAAAACTTATTTTAGAAATATGAAAAAATTGCCAAAAAAGAAAATTTATAAATTTTTTTACAGAATTTCATAGATCGATTAGATATACAAGTCATCAATACAATTCTGAATGGAAAGTAAGATTCATAGAAGAGAATAAAAGATGCCATCCAACAAGCATATGCAACTTATACAATACAGATTAAAAGTTTAAGACAATTTAAAAGAAACAATCCATGTATGAATAACCAAATGTCAAGAATCAAGATTCTAAGTTTTAGTCTGGAATCCCCAAATTACTAATATTAAATGAGTTTATGCCAAAGTCTAAAGTAACTTAGGCTTAAGACAGAACAGATTAAATATCAGAGAGTGAATTAATATCCCCAAATCAGAATCAAAATCCACAAATTAATCAGAAATTCAAAATCAGATCTCCCAAATTATGGAAAAATTGAAAATCTAAATTCTAATATGAATGTCTGAAATAAAATCAGTTAATGAAGCAGGAAATAATCAAGAAAAATGGAAAAGAATCCTAACCTTAACCTGAATCTAACCTTAACCTGAAATCTTGCCGGGAAAAGTGGCTGCTGCTGGAAAATGCGCAGCTCATTTGAAACTCCATAGTTTGGGAGACATACAGCTGCTGAAAGGGGAATCTGAAATGGGTTTGGGGGAAATACAGCTGCTGCTGTTTTTTTGTGAGAAAGACAGCTGCGGTTCCTGTCGGAGATGAGATGGATTTGGGATTAGATGAAGGCTGTGACTCTTCGGCTTCTTCTTCTTCTTTGAAATACAGATGCTAAAAAGGAGATCTGAAATGGTTTTGGGGGAAATAATGTCTTCTTCTTCATCCAAATACAGCTGTTGCTAAGGAAATCTAAAATGGGATTAGGAGAAACAATACAGCTGCTGAAAAGGAAATCTGAATGAGTTTGGGAGAGATACAGCTGCTGCTATGTTTATTTATTTATTTTGGAGAAATAAAACTGCAGCTCTTCCTCTTCTTCTTCTTCTTCTGCTGCTGCTACTACTGTCGGATATGAGCTGGGATTGCGGGAAAGTTTGGCTGCTGCTGGGATAGTGCTGAGACAGTTCGGCTAAGTCTGATTTTGGGGGGAAATGAAAATCAAGTAAATTTCCCCACTAATCAGAATTAACTAGAAATATCTCTCAAGCTGCAATTATTTATGAGAAAGCCACAATGATTATCTTTTAAACAACTTGAACTTCAAACCCAAATGAAAATGAAGTAGAAAATGTTTTAAAAAGAGAAACACATTTCTTCAGACGAGGATACGAGTTTCCTCAATACAAAAACATGTTTCAAGCAACTGGGAAACCTGATTCTTTTGATTGGGAAACTTGATTCCCCAACAACTAAAACTCGTTTCCAGCATTTTTGGATACTCGTTTTCCCCTAGAAGGAAACGAGTTTCTCCACTGGGTATTAATGCATGCTGGCAAAACGGGCATTTCTCATTTCCAAATCGCATTTATCAGAAACGCATTTGCCCAACTGTTTATGTGTTTCCTGCAACTTAGGTGTGTATGTTTATGCAGCAAATGAAGTAAAAGAAACTTTCATGCAAAGGAAATATAACACATCAGTAGAAATTCAGAAGTATGACAAATGCAGGTGAAAGATCAAAAGCCAAACAACAGTAAAAATCAACAAAATCAAACAAAGAAAGAACGGGTTTGCAAAAACTGGAAAAGAGAAAAAAAAAATTGCCTCGAGTTATTACAGTGTTTTCAGAATTGTCACCATATTTCTCCCCTTGCATTGAGAATTTATCTTTTCAAAATAAAGTGTGAAATATTCTCAGGTTCTCAAAGTCATTTAAACTCTGATACCTCAGACTATGATTTGAAAAAGTTAAACATGAAAATGTATAGGGACTTGGCTGACTCAAGTCGAGAGTATGCATGTCGTTTCTCTTGTTTCAAGGCTATTTAGTCAACTCAGTATTTGTATGTTGAATGACTCATTGCTTCTTTCTGTTGTATTCGTCGCTTCCCTTTGCTTCTAATGATTTACCCTTGTGCATATTTGTAGAGGTAAATTCAACTTCTCTTCTTACCTATTCAGGTGATGAAAAATCAAGAGGCCGTTGATCTAGTGAGATCCATTAAAGATCCCCAAGCAGCAGCCAAGCGCTTGACCACTGAAGCATTGGCAAGAAAGAGCAAAGATGATATTTCCTGTATCGTCATTCGTTTCAGGTGCTGAAAATGCCCGTGTTTATCACATCCGTATACTGTGTAGTCTTTATATTCTTCTGTAAACACCACCCGTCGTCAACATCGCCCCGCATCATTTCTGTGGATGGTTTCATGGCGCTGTGCAGCTGCTCATTTTGAAGCAAGTTAAAGCAGTCAAAGTCAATCGTGAGAATGAACCCTTTAATCCACATGAGGAGCTGGGGTGTGATTAGTGGACTGATTCTTGTAGTGAACACATACAAAATTTGTTTGTAATGTCTGTATATATGTATGCATTTATATACAGGTTCCTGTTGAAGGCTGTTTGCATTCCAGTCATTTATATTCATGAGTGGGTTTGGTTCTTCCATGGTCTGATCTCTAGCATGTTGAGTGAGCGTGGTTCTTGAGGGGATATCGGCAATCCTCCACTGTTTGCTTCATTTCTTTTGGACCCAGATGATTGGATGATGCGAACTTGTTCATGTTTCCAAGATACCCGGAATATTTAAGTGTCTTTATTTTCATTCTTTCTGTGCAATCCATCTTTTGCTGCAGAACGCCAATGTTAAGATCATCCAATGGAAAAGATTTTGATCCATCGCCCGGCCTAGAAGATGACCAGTTTGGATCACCAAACAATCAGCGAGCTAGAATATGGGGGCGGTTATTGTTTTCTTGACCTTTCAGTTATAAAGATCACATCTATTATTTGGGATCAATTAAGGCATGAATAAAAATCTTCTCTCTTGTTGTTCACAGCCTAAATCATGGCTGTGAATATTAAAAGACAAATAATTTCGAAAACCTCGGGTGAAATTTGGCTAGCGGTCCTTTTACCGATCATGAGAGAGTACCTTCACAGCTGATTTTTTCACCGGAAAAAGAATTTCTGCATGGAAATTGTTCTGGGCCTTAAAACACAAATTTGGAATTGCTGGATATCAAATTTCATTCATTTCCTGCCAACCAAATGGGGAGAGAGGAAAACGGATCATCAATGGTTGAGGGCCGCGTTTCTCTTGACTAAATACAGGCCTTAGTCTTGGTTTTTCCCATATACTCCATGCCGTAATTTCTATTCTTTTTCTGGCTTTTTTTTTTTTTCTATAGATGCGATAAACTTGTTACACTTGATTTTTCTGTTGCTCCAGCTCGTATGGTCCTAAAATTTCCTCTAGAATGTTATCTATGAGGCTCTCCATGATTGTTGGATAAATATAAGCACCTAATATTTGACTAAAGGCATTTAAAGCTCCATGATATAATTTCTTTATTTGATTTCAAGGAGACTATTGTGAATTATCGATTATAACTTTAGTCAGTGTTGGCAAATTTATATTGTTACCTCTACATGCAGATGACGTCTTATTTGCACAGTACTTTACCATAGTGTCCCCATCTTTGGTTGACCAAACTCATTCATCTGATTTTTATAACAATTTTTATAACTTTTAATATATTATATACTAAACATCACCATGAATGAATGACCTTGTCATCCAAAATATGTGCTTACAAATTGTTGATTTTGGACGTCGCTTTAAAACAATAATTGTGACTCCATTCATATTTTTGTGATCGGAAGCCTACTCTCAAATGCAAGACTCGTTCAATCCACGTAATTTCAGATAAATCAAATGAATGGGTCTGATCAACCATAGGCTACGCCCACCATGGTCAAGTAGGGGCCCAACACCCTAATCTGTGTGCCCCGTGCAAGACTCAGCATTCTTCATGAACATTTGTTAACCTACCATGGAAGATAATTTTATTTGACTGAAGTTTCATAATTAGCAAAATAACGGAAGGGAAGGTTCTCAGCGAAGGCTAAGACTCTAATTGAAAAGGACGGAAAAATAAAGCATTCACACTGGAAATATCATTTGGAGAAGAGATTGCAAAGAAAATTAGAAGAGAGGAGGAATATAGGAAGCACAGAAACACAAGCTCGGGTGCTCATAAGGAAAGACATACCGACAGAAACCTTAAAGGAGATCCATTCAGACGGGCGAAGAAGAAAACTAAAATGTTGTTGATGCTCCAGAAGGCTAGAGAGGAGAGGAAAACTTCTGGTTTTTCATATTGGCTTTGTAGCAGATTTGAATTCCGTAACTTTAGTAGAAAATTAGAGTGTTGGATAATGGTGCAACCAAAGCTTTCAACAAACCACAGTCAATGGCAAGGAAAAAGTATCTAAAGAAGTTGGCAACACAGCATGGTGATGCGAAGATAAAGGAGAAGGAGACTTTTAAAGATCTGAGGGAAGTCATCAATGGAAGGAAGGCGGCATCTACAGCGACCGTGCAAGTTAATCCTCTTAAGTAAAAGTTCAGGTGAAACACAAAATTTTCAAGGAAGCTTTGGCTGGTGAACACAACGATGATTTTTCCTTTGAAGATTTTCCTAATGTGATAATCCCAGATCAGAATGTTGCACGTTAAACTGCTGGATAGAAGAGTTAAGGGTAGAATACTACTTCAGGGATGGGACGAAAACAAAATAACACAATGGGCAGAGGACTATTGGGACTTGAAAGGATGGGTGGAAATCTGGATGGCCGAAACCAAAAAAGAATTGCTCATTGTCCTACCATCCAAAGAGGCAGCAGGGATGGCAATTTCACCATGGAAGAACACCGATGCTAATCCTTTCAGATATCTTTCAGTTTGGTGGTGGAAAACCTTTATCCCATCGGGTCTCTTCAGGCCAAGTATTGGGGGAGTAGCTTTACGTGCATGGTGTGAAGAAAACTTGAAAGCTATTGCTATAGCTTTTGGTGACCTTGCATCAATTGAAAGTCGTAGCTTCTTTGGATCCGAGGTAAGAGAAGCTAAAATCATCGTAAGGGCTTACGGTAATCCTCCGATGGGTTTGAGAAATAAAATTAAAGTTAAGACAAAGTCCTTTCGGATTGACGTAGCTTCAGAGTGGATGGGAGAGGACCCATAATCAGACTCTCGGAGTGACAAGGTTTCACTTTCCGGCAATCCTAGCTCTACGGCCGATGGTTCTCAGGTGAGCATCGAGTCTCGAACTACTCATGCTTGCAGGCCTAACAACTCCCCAAGGAGAACGTTCAGTCTTCTTCAATTAATGGAGGGGTTTATTCAAATTTGGAAAACCCAAGGTTGGCTTAGCACAAAAATCACCAAATCTCTAGCTCGTTGGTATTACACTTAGATGGGTCCAAGGAAGTGCAGTTGGGTAAGGTTGTTTTTAAATCTCAGGTAACCCTCTTTTGAAACTTTCAGGCAAAACCGAAGACTCTCATTCTAACAAAAATAAAAGTCAGTCTCACCAGCAAGATTTTCTGGAGATAAATTCCAAAAATTGCAACTCAAATGTGGCAACCTTGGAGGCTGTCGGTCTCAATCCGTAGTACATAATGCTGAGCCTGTGGAGTGCACTGGAGACTTTCTATCTAAGAAGGATTGTGACTGCTTCGTTCGAGTATGCAAAACTATCGGTCTGCATTTCAAATGGGGGATGGGAAAGATTATATACGCTCTATAAACCGCTGCCTCATCCATTTAGAGTTGAGAGGGAAGCCCATATCAGGAATAATCAATGCCCTGAAAGAGAGGGCTCAGACTCCTTAAGCAAGGAAGGGGATGCCGTTGAAGGGAAAATTCCCATGAATTATTTATCGTTGGAATATATGTGGGATGAGCAAACACTGGAAAAGAGCCCAAATTCGAAACTTGATCAAGAAGAACAAACCATGGCCTATCTCGTTTGAAGAAACCAGGAGTGCAAACTGGTCCAAATTTGAGGCAAGGTCTCTTGGAATCCGTAAGGATTACAATTGGTTGCGTACAGACTCCATGGGTCTATCTGGTGGATTATTGATGGCTCGGAATGACTACCTTATCTGCATGAAGGAAAGGTATTTTGGAGCACATTCTATTTTGCTTTTGTTTAAAATTATCTCGTCTGGTGCTTATAGAATGTTTACCGGAATCTATACTCCCAACTAAGACGGAAAGAGAGAAGCCGTATGGCTCAAATTGGCTTTTATTATGCAGAAATGGAAGGCACCTTCGATCATGGGTGGCCACTTCAGTGTTATCAAATTTATCAAAGAAAGAAACACGGCTTGCTCACAGCTGCAATGAGCTCCTTTAATCAACTATGTACAAATGGTGGACGCTTCACTTGGAGTAACAAACAAACTTCATCTATCGTAAGTAAAATGGATAGATCTTGTGCAACATTGATTGGCTTGAGTAGTTTCACTATACTTCTAAAATCCTACTAGTTAGATCATCCGATCATAAGCCAAATTTTCCTTCAAACTGACACGGACCCAACACTAGTTAGATTCCACGTTCTCCTAGGCAAGGGTAAGAGGAGCCGAGATGGCAAATCAATTGTGCAGCCTATTGTGCTAATGGTAATGGATGAAAAGGAACAGGCATTTAGAACAAAAGGTGTTTACTTAAACGAGTTGAATATTCATGCATTCAGAAGTCTTCCTAGGAGCAACGCATGGGTAGAGGTGGGGATTGTGTTCTCGTTCAAGCTCAAGTAGCTCAGGGATCTAGTAGAGGATCAGACAGTCAAATCCAAAAATTGGACTAGTTTTTGCCCACCATAAATGTAAGGCCCCGTGAATTCTTTTGACAAGAATTTTCATTTCTTCATATTATGATATGGGGAAAGAGGGTTTTTGCTTTGAGTTGGCATGGTTGGAAGACAAAGGCCTTGTAGCAAAAATCAAAGAATGGTAGAATCTCAGTCAAGTGCCTAAACACATCAACGTGGAAAGAAAGCTGGCTCTCAAGTTAAAATTTGTGAAGCAAAAATTGAAGCACTAGGAGAAAAAATAATGATGAGTAGCTGAGGTCGCTTATTAAATCTCTAGAAGCTGCATTATTGGATCTTAATATCAAAGAAGAACGAGAACCACTCTCCCAAGAAGATAAGGAACATAGAGATTTGATTGAAGATCAACTTAGATCGTCGGAGTTGTCTGATGAAAAGAAGTGGAGACAAAGATCAAGAGCAAGGAAGGGGAGCCTTGGCCTAATGGTAGAGTTGTCGTCCTGTGATCTCGAGATCATAGATTTAAGGTGTGGAAATAGCCTCTTGCAAAATGCAAGGTAAGACTGCGTACTATTGACCCTCGTTGTCTGCCCCTTCCCCAGAACCCGCACACACAAAAACTTCGTGCACTGGGCTGTCCAAAGATTTAGAGTAAAATGGTTGGAGTGGGTGCGGGAGATTCGGAACACAAACTTTTTCATCTAACAGCTGGTGCACACAAAAGAGTGAACAAAATTTAGTCACTCGTTTTTCCGGGCTAGAGAGTGGAAGATCTACCGAGTTGGTTGAATACTATAAGAAACTCTACAAATTCAAAGACCTTGGATGTCCATTCTCAGACTTTTTGGACTTCAAAACCACTAACGAGGACTGCAAAAGAAGGCTTAAGGCTCCATTCTCGGTGACTGAGATTGAAGAAGCTCTATTCAAATGTGACAGGGACCAAAGTCCATCCCAAATGGTTTCTGTATCAAGTTTTTTCAGGTGTGTTGGAACTCTATGAAGTTGGATTTTTTCAAAATTTTTAATGATTTCTACAGAGAAAAAAGCCCATAGACATCTTTTGTGAAACAAACAAAGCTCTCTTGTGGCACTATCTTTTGAAGGAGAGGTATCGGTCTAACCATAGTTGGTGGATTAGACCAGGGAAAGTTATTAACTGATCCAGGATGCGACGTGACATCTCCAAACAGTACAAATTATTCTGGGTTAATGTCTAAATTGAAATAAACAAATTTACATATGTATATGTATTAATTTATATTGTGATTTATTGAATCTCGTTTGCATCTCAGTTCTTTATATTCATGAATGTGTATGGTTCTTCCATGGTCTAATTTCTTGCATCCTGCCGTTGAGAATCACTGTAGCATGTCTCTATGACCTTCCATTGTTTTGTTTGCTCCGAACTGTTCTTCTTGAGATTGAACGACCTTTAGTTTCATTATTTCTGAGATAGGTTAAGATCATTAAATCTAAGATCGCACCTAGAAGATAAATGGTTTGGATCATTGTTACAAAGTTTGGATTTGAAAATAAATCATGAGGGCAAATATTTGTAAATTTTGGTTATAAATTTACAAAAATGTTTCAGAAAAAAGAATTATTAGGATGTAAATTTCAGGAAGATTTGACGAAATATTCAATTCAGGAATAATGTAGTGGTGGATTGTCATTTCCATGCCAAACATCCCCAGACCCCACTAAGTGAAAATGTAAGTCAGGAAACTCGTTAATTTTACCATCCTTCAGTGATCACAGCCATACGCCAAGTCATGATATGGATGGGCTAGACAAGCACCAATTTTGGCTTTTAAAATGTCATAGTTCAAAAATGAAAGAAGCAATCATCGCTCATCATTATTGCCTCCACAAATCAAGGGCTTATAATTGTCCAACGATGAAGAATTATCTTCCCTGGTTTAAAGGCATGTGCCAAAAATTTAGGGTTTTGATCACCGAATAATTGAGGCCCAGCTGCACATTCATGGTTTAAATGCCATGTGCCACATGGGCGAATTGGTTCATTTCTCTGTGGGCAACCATAAAAGTTCATCTCATTGCCATGAGGTCCACCTGGTCGTATGATCCTGAATCTTCGTCCGTGATGCCTCGTTTAGGATAGGATCCTACCAAGAGATGCTAAACCATTGAGGCATTTATCTCGAAGACAAAATTATATAATCATACAATTTAGTTTTAAGTACAGATTGAGTCTAGCTTGGTTGAATTCTAAAGACAGAGCTGTCATTATTTTTCTTGCATAATTCAATTGAATAACTTTAATAACTATGTTTAAGGAGCACACTTTGATATGTGCCTCTAAACCATTGTACACTGACTTTAGTTTGTGCAAGATTTCTAATAAAAGACATTTTCATGAGGTGAATTAGTGCATTGAACATATCAACAAGACTGTTAATTTAGAGGCAAGCCTATTTGCCAAAGAAGGAACTCTTCTTGACTCCCTTAAAATCAAGAACCTCGATCTAGGCTAAGCAATGTGTTATTTTATGATCTTATGTTTCGTGGGCTTTGAGATGGTTCTTGTTTTTCTATTTGGTTAACTATGACAGAGCTTAGTGTTTTGGACTTGTTTTGCAAGGCACGTGACCAAGGCCTACAGGCTAAAAGAAAAGTCTATTTAGCTTGTGAATGTGGCCTAAGAGACTTAGACCTGTATTCCTGAACTTGTGAAACAAGGCTTGATTCTAAAAAGCCTAATTTCTGGAAGAAAAAAACTTTGTAAATATCTTAGACGTTCTGTAATAGTTTAAAATATTCTAAGAGAATGGTAGAGTAATCTAGAAAGAGTTTGAGAGTTCTAGAATACAATCTGGACTATTGATGTATTGACACTTGGAATAATCATAACCATTCATTGAGGAGGTGGATGAAGGTGAGCATATATTAGTAGAGGTTAGCTCTTAATTTGTAATCAGACCAACTAAGTGAAAGTTAACGGGTTTTCTTTGAGTTAGTCTCATTTCTGAGTTTTCTCATTGCTCTAACGAGCGAGTGAGTAAAAAGCTGACTTGTAATGTGCAAAGAAATTGAGCACAAATGCCGCAAGAATTTAGCATATGTGAAACTGCTACAGCATGACATTAACTATGGTGCAACCACGACCACCTCTATTTTAGGCCGAATGATTCATGTAGCAAACTAGCAATTCATTTCCTAAACCTCTTATTTTTGTCCGCCAACTGCAAGATAAGTGTTTTAAATCACCAAAATTTTGAGTCAACCACCTACAGTTCGACCACCCCGAGTAAAGAATACCTTCGGCGAACGAGTACCGTGTACAACTAAAGATGGCCTGGACTTTGGATCACCGAAAAGGTGGACCCCATTTTTGCTTTTTGGTTGGCTGACCAGCACCACATAACAGCTCATAAATCCTATGATTGGGGTTTGGTTTGGTTGTTCCTTGGGTAAGAGACAGCCCTTGGTTTGCTTTCGCGAATCTTATTCCCACATTATTATGCCTTCAAGTCAAAGGAAAAGATGTTTTCCTTGCATGGATTGCGTTCCACTTCCTAATCCTCCACCTGTAAAAGGCCCTGCCACTGAACCTGGCCTCCACTAATATTTTAGCCAGCTAGTACTTTCGCTTGCATCTCGTGGTTTTTCTCAGAAAATGTCGCCCTTTCGCCAATGTTATGGACCCACTACCAAATCCACAACAGAACTCAACCAATCCATTGAAAGAATAGATCAAAGCACACGTCATTGAAAGCTGTCCCAGAGCAACCCAGTGAATTCAATGTCAAAACCTAAAAACCTTTGTACAATGGCAGAGCTGTCGTCAAATGATTTTGAGTAATGAGTTTAAGGTGTAAAAACAGTCTCCTACAAAATGCCCTTATAATCTCCCCCTCCACTGAATCTCGAGCTTTCTGCAACTTGCTGCCATTGAGAAACCCTCGGGCAGATGGCCATTCGTCCATCGTCTTAATAATCCACGCCTTACTATGCAATCTAACGTAACATGAGAAAGCTAAACACGAAGAACAAGGGGTGTTCTTCTGATTCATCCCTGTGGGACATTTAAAACTAAGAAAATAGTACAAAAAGAGGAGCCAATTACAGCAGTGCAGGACAACTATCAACCGTGTCCGGGGGGCAAGCCATTTTCTCTTTTCAACTTGTACACCAACCCAATGAATAAAAAAGGCTTATACTACGACTACAATCGGATGCGCTTGCTTTCAATCGCTTTTATTAAATTCCGGACACTGTCACTGTCGCAATATCATCGCCTCAGGCAGCTAGTACTCCGCGTCGCAGATCGCTGCCGGCCTTATTTAATTCCCTTTTTTGATAATCACACCCATTCTTTGTTTTGTTTCGAATATAATGTCTTAACAGACCGGTTGATTTGTACAGGAAGACGGTCTTTGAGCATACTGTGCATTAAAGAGATGGATGGAATTGTATACATGGCAATGTCTGCTCTGAAAGTTTTATTAGACTTAACTATTGTCTCCCACGGATATTCGCAAGCAGGTGGGAACAAGGATGAGAGCTTTAATGGAGGATAGAAGAAATGCAGTACATGACAGGAGCAAGTTCAACACAGTAAACTGAAAATGCTCTTATTCAAGATAGAGACTTATAGTATTAACAGATAGCCACAAAATTGCTAAGTGCACCCACTGAACTTAAAGTGAGAAAAAAACCAACAAAAAGATGAGAAGAAATTACAGGAAGCAAGATATTGTCCTTTTTGCATTTGCATTGCGATAAAAGAATGTCAATAAATGAGGAGAGTGTGTGAAAGAGAGATTAAATTAAGCTCAGTAATATGGAATTACCGGTGGAGGTGGAGATGCATAAGCTACACCTACAACCGGCGGGAGCGGTACGTTGTCAAATTTGGGAGGAGGTGGCATTGCCGGTGGAGGAGGAGAAGGTGACGGTGGTGGTGGTGGTGGTGGAGATGAGTAATAATACTCTGTGGATGGTGGTAGTGGTGGTGGTGGAGATGAGTAATAATACTCTGTGGATGGTGGTGGGGAACTCTTCGTAGGAGATGGAGGTGGCGAGTGGTGGTAGACTGGTGGGGTTGGTGGCGATGGGGTAAATTCGCATGAAGATGGTGGTGGAGGTGATGGTGGAGAGTAATGGTGGGGTGGAATCGTCTCAGATTTTGGTGGTGGTGGAGATGAATAATGGTAAGGTGGTGGGTATATGTAGTGGTCAGTTGGTGGAGAAACCTTCACCGGTGGTGGAGGTGGTGGCGATGGATACTGGTAAGTTGGTGGAGTCACCTCTTTCGGTGGCGGAGGTGGCGATGAGTAATGATATGTAGGTGGGGCCACCACTTTTGGAGGCGGAGGTGGCGGGGATGAATAATGATATGTTGGCGGGGTCACTTCCTTCGGGGGGGGAGGTGGTGATGAGTTGTGATATTTGGGTGAGTCAGCCTGCTTTGGTGGGGGAGGTGGCGTTGAATGAGAGCACGACGGCGGGGAAACCTTCACCGGTGGCGGAGGTGGATGTGAATAATACTGGGTTGGTGGAGAAACACCGACCGGAGGTGGTGGAACATATTCAGTTGGCGGTGGTGGAGGAGGCGTATACGTAGAGTGGCCTTTTCCGGGTGGAGGAATGGAATAGTGTTCGTTTGACGGCGGTGGAAACTTCAACGGCGACTGAGAATGCTTTGGAGGTGGTGGCGCATAAACCCATGAAGGTGGCGGTGGCGAGTGGTAAGATATCGGCGGTGGGGATGGAGAAGGAGATTTCAATGGCGGGGATGGAGTATGAGATTTCGACGGCGGAGGAGAATGTTTCTTCGTCCCTGGCAATGTTTTAGAAGTTGGTGGCGGAGGAGACCCGATTAACGGCCTAGGGGGAAAGGAAGGTCTAGGTGATGGCGGCCTTGGTGCCGGTGATCGTCTCATAGGAGAACTGCCACGGGAACTACATCCAAACTTGCTACAGTCCACCGGCTTTGCAGCAGGGGAAGAACACTCTCTCGCAGACCTTTGATCAGCCTTCCCAGGAATACAATTCTGACTGCCGTTAAGCAACTTCCCTCCAGTACCGGCGACACACTGCGGCGCTTCTCCGGTGAAATAGTTGAACGAATAAGTGAAGTTCTGCAACCTCGGCAACCGACAAATACTGGCCGGAATAACTCCCGTCAACCGGTTATGCGCCACGTCAAGCTGCTCCAAACTCTTCATCTTTCCGACGTTCTCCTTCAATGGACCGGAAATGCTGTTAAAACTGACATCAAACACGGTTAGTTTCTTCAACTTACCGATCTCAGCTGGTAAACATCCGGTCAGATTGTCGTTCATGAGAATGATTTCATTCAAAGTCTTGCCCATCTTCCCGATGCTTCCCGGAATGCACCCACCGAGATTGTTGTTCGCGAAAACAACGACGGAAACCGGCGAGTTGCCGAGGTTTTCCGGTATTCCGAATCTGAACCTGTTATCATTGACAAAGATGGCATCGAGATCTTTGTCGAAGAGTTCCGACGGGATCGGGCCTTCGAACTCGTTAAACCGGAGATCTAGGTATTTCAACGAAGGAAGATCTAGAACGACTCTGGGAAACTTTCCGACGAAGCGATTGTTACTGATGTCGAACTCGTTGAGGAGTTTAAGTTTCCGGAAAGTCTTCGGAACTACCCCGCAGAAGCGGTTTGAGTTGATGTGGAAGAGTGCGAGGTCGGTGAGGAGACCGAGCTCTGGAGGGAGGTACCCGGCAATGTCGCCGTGGTTTAAATCGATTCCGGCTACGACTGTGATAGAAGGATCGGACAAAGAGCGAGTGCAGAAAACTCCGGCGTAGGAACAGACGTTAGGTCCGTTCCATGTGCCGGTGATGTTGAAGGGATCGGAAAAGATGGCGGTTTTCCAAGTTTGAAGGGCAATGTAGGCTTGCCGGAGCCTGGGGTTCGGGAATGTGAAGGAGGGATCGACGGTGACTGCGTCGGAAGATTCTCCTGCGGCGAGTATTTGCGGAACGGTGAGGAGGAGGAAGAAGAGGAGAGGGGGAGGCATGATGGGGATGAGAGACGCGGATTCACATGGGCTCAGAAGGGGTCTGCGAGCCTTGTTTATAGTCTCCTCTCTCTTTTTTTACTTTTTTATTTGTAATTGCATTTTTTAAAGATTTTTGGCTGAGAGTAGTGCGGGTGCTGTAATGTAATATAACGGGTTTTAGATTTTGAGTCAACCTGGTTTGGATGGAATGGAATTAGAGTAACTCGGCCGAGTCATTTATTTGTCCTTGTCGGTACTAAATATAAAATTAATTCCTTTTTTCTGAAAAATCTCGATCTTCACCTAGTTTGTCTGTTTGGGGTACGTTAATTTCAGCTTTTTCGTACAGGTGCAAAAAGTAGGTGATATTTGATTGGCTAAAAAAATAAAAAATAAAAAAATTAGAAAAAATTATAGTTAGAAACTTTTTCCTAGCCAATCAAATGACTTGCTACTCATGGTAAAAGGAATAAGTGACATTTTATTAGCTGAAAAAAATATAAAAAAAAAGTAGTTAAAAACTTTTTTTTGTCTAATCAAATGTCACCTGCACTTTACACCTGTAATTTCTTAATGAAATTATCTTTCTCTTATACTGACTTACACCTGAGGCTACACCCTTGTGGACCTTTGGTTCATATAGGAAAATAATTAGATACGAGCACAATAAGATTAAGCCTATCAAGTTCCACACTCACAATATATTCAAGAATAAATTGATAAAACAAATATTTGAAAATTTTAATAAGCATTTACATAATTTTTGAAAATGCATTTTTTGTATATGAATTTAAGTTTTTAATTTGGATTTAGCAAATCATTTAGAAGATAAAATCACTTTAATTTCTCGAAAATTACTTTGAATTTAAAAAATATATAGAAACTTACGATTCGTTTAGAAAAAAGTTGGACATCAAAATGTTAGAACTATTTTTTTTTAAATTTAGATTGTTGGGAGAATGTTTTCACCATGCAAGGCAAGAAAGCTAATTGAGTGATCCAAACCATTAATCTTAGGCCCCCACTCTTCAGATATTTTTCTACCCTATCATTTGTTATTTTAACGGACAATGTTGACGGTCAATAAAGATGGGATGAAAATCGCTGGATATCGGAGGGCTAAGATTTTAAGGCCCGTGGCTTCTCTAAGACAAGGTTTAGTAGATGGATGGTTTAGATTACCAATTAAGTGGGCCTCACTTTTTGCTTTAGAATTTAGCAACCAATGTCACTTTTAAGACTTTGGTCAACGTCCCATACAAATCAAACTTCTTATGTAAACCAATTTACCATTCATAAGTTTAGGAATTCAACTAGAATGGGAGCTTTGGCGGAAAGGTAAAAAATTGCCGTTGTGTGACCTTGAGGTCATCGGTTCAAGACGTAAAAACAGCTTTTTACGAATCTGCTGATAATTAGCAAGAAATTAGTAATTAAACATGTATTAGAAGGCCTAATAATCGTTGTCATGTACCTCGGTTGTGAACGGCGGATTATTAAAACCAAAAGGCAAAAACCTACACGGAATGTTCTTTTCTTCTATTTTATTACGAGAGAGAGTTTGTGGGAAGCAGGTTTGTTGGTCAATGAAGTAAAAATGGGGTCCACACAAATGTCCCGCCACGTTCTAGATTGACCCGTTCGAATTTTTAAAACGCGTACTAATAAAGTGGATGCCACGATGGTGGTAAACTGGGCCCCACAAGTTTTTTGTAATAACAAAATTGACGGTAAATAAAAGCCCAACTCTCAAAGATTGTAACTCAGAATTACAAATCAGTCTATCTCATTATTTTTCGTCATGCGACCTTGAGGTCACGGGTTCAAGACGTGAAAACAGTCACTTGCAAAATGCAAGTAAGACTGTGTATTTTAAGCCTTTATAGTTCACCCCTTACTCAGACCCCACATAGGCGGGAGTTTTGTGCACCGAAGCTGCCCCTTTTTATATATATATATATATATATATATATATATATATATTACCAAAAATGTACTTTGCTGGTTTTTATACATGCACCCTTTCCAAACATATAAAACACTATGTGAGACTGTCAATTGGATCACAATCCGAAGAGATTGGATTGGATTGGATTAGATTAGATTGGAAATATGAAAAGCCAAGGGAAATCTAAATCGAAACGGAAGAAATTGAATGGATTGGATTTGGATTGAGGATATATAAACCGAATCTGAACCATGAACAGTCCTAGACTTGAGAGGTACCTTGGCCTTACCACTAGATTATATTGACATTTGTACTAGGGCATGTTAATTGTAATTGGGATTTGTCTAATTTGTTAGATCTAAGTCTTTGCCTGTTCTTCACTTTGACATCTTATTGAATCCACTCGCCAAAGCTTTGAACATCATGCCAATTATATAATCTCTTTGACTTTCATTTTTTCCCTTTTTGGTAGGATGTGACGGTGTGTACAATGTGTTATCAGATAGAAGGCTCAGATCAAAGCCCCCAATGAAGGATGCGTTGGGGTGGGGTGTGCATGAAGCATTTATCTTCAATTATATATATATATATATATTTATTTATTTATTTAATTCATTTCATTTTCGCTGTTCCTAGTGAACCGGTCAAGGCTGTTATGATCAAAATATTTGAAAGACAGGCGGGAGTTTCGTTATCAAAACAAGGGATCCGGAAAACATACATATGATATCTCTGGAACTGACGGTAGCTGGCCTGAAACAAGCTGGTACGGGCCCACGCGTTTATAAAGAAATACCAAATAATATATTTGATTTTTTTTTTTAAATGTTAAATTAATAGATAAAAAGGGCAGCACCCACAAAGCTTCCGCCTATATCGGATTTGAAAAAAGGGCAGACTACAAGGGCTAAAGTACACAACCTTATCTTGCATTTGCAAGAGGCTGTTTCCACGATGTTAAATTAATAGATAAAAGAAATAAACAGGAGGAGAGGAAAATAGGGAGATGTAATGTTATTCCTGGTTAAAGAGCAAGGGGAAGGTTGGGGTCAGTCGAGGCCACGACGTGGTCTTTGGAATGATGCCTGCGTGCTGCTCCTTGCCTTTTCATTGTATTGCATTTATTTGGTAGAGTTTGTTGTCATGTTATGTTGAGGTTATGGGTTCAAGACGTGAATGTGTCCTTTCAAAATATAAGGTTAAAGCTAAAAAGGGCAGCTCCGGTGCACGACACTCTTGCCCATGCAAGGTTCGGAGAAGGGGCAGACCACAAGGAACTATAGTAAGGTAAAACCATATAGTATAAATCCTTGTGGTTCATTCCTTTATGGATCTTGTATCAGACTACTTTTTTGTTGTATTGCATTGCACTCAATGTTATTAGTGCGTGAAAAATAATGATAGCACCAAAACAACTCAATTTATTGGCCAGATGAT
The DNA here is from genome assembly GCA_035236585.1 of Warburgia ugandensis. Classification (NCBI taxonomy): domain Eukaryota; kingdom Viridiplantae; phylum Streptophyta; class Magnoliopsida; order Canellales; family Canellaceae; genus Warburgia; species Warburgia ugandensis. The sequence goes on along the minus strand of CP141138.1, from coordinate 47,309,994 downwards.
GGCTGAAACTTGAAAACAAGTGCAATCGCATGTGAGGGGCAGCCCTGGTCCACTAAGTTTTCACGTATGCAGGGTCTAAGGAAGGGTGGACCACAATAGTCAATGATACACAGCCTTGTTTTACATTTTGTAAGAGGCTATTTTCATGCCTTAAACCCATGACCTCAAGGTCATACAATAACAACTCTACCATTACACCAAGCTCCCTTCAAATGCAATTATAAGTCAAAGATAAAAATTCATATTCACACTACTTTGACATATTTTTCTTTTTTTAATCCTGACATTATTCGATAAATAATTACACATATAGTGGCAGACTCAAACTTTTGTAACCTGCGCGATTAAGACCGACTCCTGCACCACTCCGCCACAAGATAAAGGTTGGCTGGATACAACCATAAAAGGTGCCTGTACAAACAGGAAGGCATAATAGCACATATTGCAGAAGAGGGGCGGAATCTGGAGGTCTCAAAAATAAGAGATTTTAATTATTTGCAATTAGAAGGGAAGTCTTGGCGCAACAGTAAAAGTTGTTATAATGTGACTTTGAGGTCACGGGTTCAAGGCGTGGAATTAGCCTCTTGCAAAATACAAGGTAAGGCTGCCCACTATAGGCCCTTGTGGTCCACCCCTTCCCCTAACCTCACATAGGCGGGAGCTTCATGCACCGGAGCTGCCCAATGATTTGCAGTTAAAGAAAAAAGAGGAAAAAGAAAAAAAGGAGGAAATGTTATGTGATGGATGTCCGCATTTTACATGAAAAGAGACTTTGGGGTTCTCTCCTTTGTGGATCTAAGCAATTTATAGGTTGTGCAAGGGGATATCTTAGATCAATAACACGATTGTCTCCTTGCCTCCCTCCACTTCAACTTACGTTTATCCGTTTAGTGCAGTTGGCTATAGACAACCTGACATCTTCCTTGAAATACACTTGATTACATGTTCAAGTCGTTACTTTTTTCGTCGGCAGGTTAGATATAAGAGAGTGCGCGAGTAATTTACTTTATAATTTTTGCTTGTTTGAAAAAAAAAATAGATCATCAAAAGTTATTTTCATCATTAAACAAAACTAATTTTTTCTATGCCGCAAAAGAACTTTTATCATATAGCAGGCCAAGAATGTAGACTAATATTGTTCATTAGCTTGTCTTGCATGATTCATGCACATTTATCGAAGGAATCTTATTTATACTTTATCAGTTCACTCCATGTCGCAGTTCAAGCACGTCTCTTTTCAAATCGGCGACATGATTGATTGAGCTGTTAATCATATAGAGCATACTGCTAGTAGGAAGTAAAATTAATACAATGGATTCATAAGCTTCAAATCTCTAAGATATCAGCCAATCCCATGCTAGGGCCAGCCATACTTAATAATTAGGGATGCACATATTTTCACTTGAAAAGTATCAGCACTAGAGTGCAGCCTATTCTATGATCCAGACCATTTATCTAATAAATGCAGGCATGCCGTGGATCGCAGATGGATGATTCTAAGCTTTTGATTTGTGGAGGCTAGCCGAAAGATGATCGTTGGTGTAAGAAGCAAGATGACCCTGCCATTTGAGGGCAGGGCAAGACTAGGCAGAGAATATGCTTCGAGCCAATGTTTGAGTACTGCAGTGAAGTTACCCATGCCGTACTTCCAAACAAAGCTCGAATGATGGTAAATGAACTTGAACCCACAACCAGTTAGTTGTGAAATCTAGCATTTCATCCAACTTGGGCATCTTTTGCCTGCCTTATATTCTGACTATTCATTTAGAAGTCATATAATATTTTGTGATAGAGTTGAATTTTGGCGAAAGGGAGCTTTGGCACAAGAGCAAAGTTGTCATCGTGTGATCTAGAAGTCACAGGTTTGATGTGTAGAAACAGTCTCTTACAAAAATACAAAGTAAGACTTCATACTATAGATCCTTTGCGGTCTACGCTTTACCAAACCCCATATACATGGGAGCTTCGTGCACGGGCTGCCCTTGAGAGTTAAATTTTGGTAAATAGCTAATCCACAGCAATGGCTAAGGAATAAATGGGTTGGATCATTGCAGTATACAGCAACTATTCATTTGGAGAACTCCGTGCCGCAATCATGCTCTGAGAAGAACAAAGTCTTAAATGATCGGCAGGAGTGCAGCAAAGAGAACAAACGATGAAAAGGATATTCGGACCTGGACTTAATATCTTGCAATCACCAAACCATTGATCAGACTGTAGTTGTGCCATGCAGCAAATTAAAGGCTCAGACATTTGAACATCCACTGCCCGGGAAAGTAAACCACCAACTACCTAACATTAACTAGCCTTTTCTGCAACACCTGCATTTGATTGTTGCTATTGCAGAAGCTCATAACTCAAACTTTACCAAGGACTCCAACTTTTTGCAGCGTCCATTGCATATGTGGTTGGGAGCTGATTACATGTAAGATTTTACTACATCAGCAGTCCCCCAGCTGAACTCTTTATCTGCTTTTATGATTTTGGTAACAATTTCAAGGGAAGAATGCTAAGCGGACCACATGATTCATAATTATTGGGTGTGTATGTGGAACCACACCGGCTTATGCATGAAGGGATCTCACCTTTGGACGTCCAACTGCTTCGTCTGTTTGCGTGGCTTTCATTTCCTATTACCAGATCAAGGAGCATGCGGACAGGATGATTCTAGAATATAAAAAATGTGCTTATGATGACGAATTCTGCATAAACAATGGTCTAAATTCAACTTCTGAAAAGCACGTTTTTAGATGCTAGAATCATCGAATCATAGTATATTTTGTTTATGAGATATCAGAAGGCGGTGGAACCAGCCTCTTGCAAAATGGGGGTGACACTTGTGGTCCGCCCCTTCTCTGGACCCCACATATGCGGGAGCTTTGTGCACCAGGCTTGAAAGATATCGGAAGCCAGGGCAGTCAAATGAATGGGTCCGATCATCCAAAACTTGTGGCCCTGAGATAATTTTGGTTTGGTTTCATCGTCCATGATTTTTGAGAATTGAGTTTCTTCTGAACAAACTATGTCATTGTTATGAAGCATGTAACGGTGAAGGGGCGACAGCATCTTATCCAAGTCTTCCAATCCCATGTCCAACAACCATAGCAAAGGAAAGGGAGAAGAGAATGACAAATGCGATTTGTTAATCTTTGCATGCTTACATAAGTATTTCAGAACTGGAAGCCAATTCCTAAATCCTCTAGAACAAGTCATTGACCGTCCAAGATGCTGCTTTGGAACATTACATTAAACCAGTGTTGTAGACAGAAAAGACCGACTGGAAGGAATCAAGGTCTCTCATGACTTTGAGTCACATGATGGATCAACCTGTTACTTGCTCATCCAAGCTTTAGGTTTTCATGATTTTCAGTATTTTCCCTGTTCACAGCCTCTTGCAAAATGCAAGGTAAGGGTGCGTACTATAGACCCTTGTAGTCTGCCCTTCCCCGAACCCCGCATAGGCGGGAGCTTCATGCACCGGGACTGCCGTTCACAACCAACTCTTTTGCCTTTTCTCTTCCAATTCAAGTTGATGGACCTTTTGCCGCCAACAGAAGATTTGTCGTGACAGAAAAGAAGACCAGATGATTGGATTGCCTTTGAAAGGCAGGTTAGTTTTGCCAATGCCCGATGTGAGCTTCAGAGAGAGAATGCCTGTTAGGAACTGGCGCTGCAGCTGCACTGCTAGTTTAATGCCTCAGCAATGCCAAAATCACTAAATCAGCTGATGAAATTATACATGAGACAGAAACTTACATCCATGATGCTCATCATAATCACCCACTCTCTACTGTCAATGCTGCCCCAAAAATAATTCTCTGAATGGTCCTTGCTCAATTCAAGGACTTGCAGTATCTAAAGACTATAAACAACTTCTACGAGCATCCATGTCACCCAATTTTGAAGTTGAATATCCTTCCTTGGTCCACTTCCATTTTCCAAGAGAGACATGGAATGTTGTGCAATTCAACTTTTCAACACCTAAAACATGCTATGAACAAATGTACATTGTTGGTAATCTTTGATGTTCAGAGGCAAAGACAGATGCGCAGTTCAGGAAAATGCCTGATCTCATTGCGCCTACTTGGAGCTGCGTTTATGCTTTCATGGTAGTATTTGATGTCGAGATACGACACAGGTGTGCTATTCAGAAATAGTATGAGCTCATTGTGCCTACTTGGAGCTTTCTACATAGCTTCTTTGAAGTACTAAAGCTTCACAGAACTGAGCCTGGAGGTGCTTCTTCTGGAATCTGCAAAGGGAATACCAACATCCTAGCGTCAAGATTCATCTGCTCTGCAATTCTACAAATTAAAATTTAACTTGATGTGCCTAATGGCAGGTATAATGCAAATTTTCTAGCAGTGCAGCTGCTAATCTCAATATTTTTTCAAAAAACAAATATACAGAAACTATCTTTTATCAATAAAACATTGGTAAATTTGTTACTGATATGTCAGAGCTGCACTTCACAGATGATTTGTTAAGAGCCAATTTCAAGTTAGAAAAAAAAAAAAAGGCTTTGCAGCAAAAAGAAAGAAAACATAAAATAACAAAAAAAAAAAAAAATTGTCATACTTCAGATAGGTAAACTACAAAGAGGGTACTTTTGGAATGCAAATAAAAAAGAATAGTAGGAAGCTGGAGAGAAGCAAAAATTATATGGAGCATCTAAAACAGCTAGAGCATGGATGCATCCCAGATCCCCATATGGAGGCTTTATTGACACTGGAAAACATAGAAACATGAGTGGCACAATATATATAGAAAATACATATAGAGTGTGGGTTTCAAATTGACTAATATGAGCTTTTACCTCTCCCCGTTTCCATTCCTCCTTCAACCAAATGCTAAGATCTGTCGGAACTTCTGTACTCTTCTTAGCCCTGCAAAGAAAGGGAAATCAAATAAAAATGGATGATATCTTTAGCATCATTTCAAGATGATTGAATTTATATGATTTATCATCCATAGATCAGAAACTTCTGGTTAGATATTACATGCAAAGGAAAAAATGTCATGGGAAAGAAATGGACTAAATGAGAGACCTCAATTCAAGCTGGCTCAAACCATTGTTCAGTTGCCTTTATAAAGCTTAAGACCAGGTGGGAGCATTACCCAAGACGTTGAACATACACCATGTATCATCAATAGATCAGAGGCTTTTATGGTTAGATATTATAGCAAAGGGTTAAAGATCACAGAAAGCAATGAACTAAATGAGGGGTCTGAATTTGAGCTAGCTCAAAACTTGGTTGAGTACTTGCCTTGCTCCCCCCCAAATGCACTTATAAAACTAAAGACCATGACCATGTTGGAGAATTAACCGAAGGACTTCTAATCTGGACTTTGCTAGTCGAATAGGTTTTGCCTTTGCCAACTTGGTTGTCCAGACTTAGGCTTTGACTACCATGTCAACAAAATGAGAAGATCCTTGTGTTCACATGATTTAATGAAAAATTGGCCTTGTTAACTATTAAATCTGCCAAGCCTAACTCACTATTGCATTATGTCTCATGATCTCATCGACAGGTTTCTGTAGCTTTCTGTCCATGAAATGAATAGTTAGATAATCTCATTTTTGCATTTGGGCCAATGAAGATGTTTCTCCTACCAAAAAAAACTAGCCAAGATGTCATTCAAAAATTGGCTGTTGCAAAGATCCATGAAGTGCATGATTGTCCAGATAGGCCTTTATAGGTTCTTGTGCATGTTCCCATAGTACACAGTCTTTCGCAGGTATTAAGACTACCATCAGTCTTTCACAGGTATTAAGACAACCAAAGTTCCATACCCCAATTGACCCACCATTTAGAGGACTACAAAGTTCAAACAGGAATCTCATGCCTACCAAAGTGGAAAGTTTTTGTAGCACTTACGCTGGAGGAACATCCATGGTTGCTTGTCCAAGTGCATTAGATGCAAAACTAGGTACATTGAAAGTGCTGGGTGACTGACTACTTGCAGAACTTGTCAAATTTAAAGATGGTGCTGGAGAAAAGGAGAATGGATTGCTTCCAGTATTCATGATGCCATTCTGCAAGTTCTGAATATTGGGGTTTGGAGCACTTCCAAATTGTTGCATCGGTGGTTGGCCACTGAATGATCCTGCAACAAAAAGAATCCATAGTTGTCAACCTCTACACATGGTCTTCATTTGCAGTATATTTATGAGCGAGCAGTCAGCATGCAGTGACAAGTAGGAAAAGAAGAAAAAAAAATTCTGATGAAAATTAAGCTGAGTATTGCTGCAAGTAGTGACCTATGTATTTAAAAGTGCAACTTGAGGTATCAAACAAGGTAAATTCGTCTTAACAGAAACACCAGTGTTGAGTTAGATTAAAACTGCAAATAAGATTATGCACTTACAGATCTTAGATTGGGGGGGTGGCAGCCCAGGTGCACGAAGCTCCCACCTATGTGGGGTCTGGGGAAGGGGTGGACCACAAGGGAATATAGTAGACAGCCTTACCTTGTATTTTTACAAAAGGCTGTTTTCACACCTTGAACCCATGACCTTAAGGTCACATGACGACAACTTTTACTGTTGCGCCAAGGCTCCCCTTCACTTACAGATCTTAGATTGTGAAAAATATAAGTTAACTAAACCAGAAGATATAATATGTAACAAGCTATGTAACCATGCTTTGCTTGCATTCATCTCAACTTTCCTTCATTACATACTTCTCAACTGCTTCAAGAATCAATTTAAATCCCAAAGGTCTTATACTCTTTCCCACATTTCCGAAAATCCATGCTTTCATCTCCTTATTTATCCAAAACCCTTTTAGATTCCTTCAATTTGCTTTTTTGTGGAAACGAAAATGAATTAAGAGACGAAAATAAAAAACATATGAAACTAATAGAAAAGGCAACTGACATGAACTGAGCAGAACAAATTGGATAAAAAGAAATCACAAATGGTCTAGATATCCGGGATTGACCAGAACAAACTGGAAACCTTTGGTACCTTTCGCTCTCCTATTTCTTTACCAGAATGGAACTTTTCAGGATTTCTCCAAGGAAGGAACTGAATTGATGACAAATTCTGCAACTAATATGAACTTTATGAAAACAATTGTGGTTAACATAGAACTATAGATTGTGTTTGAGGAACATGATAATAAGGAGAAACCACGGAAAAAGAAAAAGTATGTATGCAGAAAAAGATAAAGCAATATCACATAGAAGGTACTCAAAAGAAAATTCTTGCACTCAGTTAACTATATAGCCATTTCACCCGAAGTTGTAAATGTTGAATTGCTTATCCCAAATGCACCTCGTGTTTGACTAGAAATTCCAAAAATACTTGGTTGTCCGAAAGCACTATTTGGTGCTGTATGAAACCTGCCAGATTAATCATGAAAACTCAGCAAAACTTTATATGCTCACAAAATAGAGTTAGCACTATCATGCAGCACCAAAAATGAGTGGTAATTGATCTTGCCTGGAGTCAAATCCTGAATTGACTGATGACCCAAGTTGACTAAAACTAGAAACTGATTTAGGCGCATTGTTCTGAACCACATTTGTTGCACTAGGAGTTGTTCCAGGAAACTGGCTTTTTAGAGAAGAACTCAGATTTGTAGGAATTACGTATGGATTCCGCAGTAAGTTCTCAAATTCAATTAACTTTGAATTGAGTAAATTTCTCTCTCTTTCAACCTGTCTCATAAAAGCAATAAAACAATCAACATTTTGATAATAGACAGATTAATTTGCCACATGCTAGAACATAGAGCATCTCAAGCTCCCCAAATATCCAGATCAACAAAATAGAAAATCATATTCATGCTAAAGATGTAACCTTAGCTAATCCTTTTTAGATATTAAATTAGGCATCTAGCAAAACATAACAAAGAATGAAAATAGCTGAAACTCAGAGGAATGGAACTGAGTGCCTACCCAAGGTAGTGCCAGTTGTAATCAAACCACAATGCTAAGCAGTTATGAATGAATTTGCCTCAAGATACTGGCTGAAAGATTCGAGGTTTATAGGATTCAGCCGTGAAGCATAGCACTGCTGATATATTTGACCTTAAATTGCTAGGAAACCAACAAGCTATGGACACTCAGAAGGCATAGCACAATCAGAGTGATAGACTGAAATAGAGCTTCTATGAACTTTAAGCTATACTCACCTACTTGCAGTAACTTGGTTAATATAGCAAGTAGCAAGCTAATGCTAAGATAAGCTATAAAACTCCACCTTGAAGGTGCATACCAAATTATATAAAGATGCTGGACCTGATGAATTGGGCTTGCAGAAAGTCATGCTCGTCTCAATGGCGCTCCAAATTTCCTGCTTAAGGAATTTCTAGCAAAGTTTACAACTCGTTTTAGGAACATATTAGAATGAAGGGATTTGTTTAGACTAAAACATCTCATTTTATTAGAATTTCTAGCAGAGGTTTGCAGTTGTTCTAGATGTAAATCCTTATGGTCATCACTAATTCATCAAGAACACATAGTACTTGTAAACAGTTATGTGTGTTTGGCAGCAGTCACCAATTGTATCTGAAAAAGCTTCTGATGCTAGTGCCCCTCAACTTGTACCTGCGTTATTGTATCTGAAATCCTAACACCAATTATCAGCACATTCATATATCCTTCAAATGACTGATTGAAGGATGGCCCTTGAAATATGAACTCTATGAATGTTAGTGAAAATTTAAGTTTCAGTCTACTTTTGTTGGTTGTTAGAAATGCCATGTTTCACAAGTAACGGGGCTGGTCTACCTTCTGGAATCTCCACTTTGAAAAAAGGAGGAATCTCAATTTGGAGGAGGAGGTTAAATTAGGGTTGATTTAGAGATAGAAATATTATACTTCTGGAAAAGATTGGACTAAATTTTGTCTGGACAGCTTCAGTCAATCTGGTCTTCTCTAGAGTTTGAAAGTGACACAGACTATGAGTACTAATTTGTGTAAGTTTTTCAAGTCACAAATATTAATCAAGTGCTATAACCTACATGGGTATTCTCCAAAGTACTAGATTCTACAAATAAAACGTGTACAATAGCTCAAGGTGGCAGTATTGAGATAATAAAAATACTGTAAAACAGTAAGAATTAATAGTATCTCTCCGTACATAAGCAAGAGCAACAAAAATATCTTAAAGTAGGTTTTACAAAAGGCACACTGATTCTTGCCTCCATCTTAGTTTATATATTTAAAGTAAGAAAGATGCATAAGCTTATTTTACAAGACTAATGATGTAACTTTTACAGTAATCTATCCAAGGAGATCATGTATCGAATCATATACTTACAATAGATTGCAAACTTAAACCATGCCTAGCATCTTCATATGCTGCTGCCTGCAATTCTTCGTAGCTTACATCACCAGAAATATCACAGGAGCCGCTGAAAACAAATAAAGTCAGAGCTCAGACCTTCTCATTAGATGAAGTTTAACGACTTAAACTACTCATGGCTTAATCAACCTTTTGTTTCATCTCAACTTTCAAAATCATAGGATATTTTCTCAACCAAATAGTTTTCTACAGCCCGGACTTTCTTGATGTTTTCAGAAAGGACTTAAAGACAGCAACCATGAAATTGGAGAACTTGTTTTTCTACGCTAGCATATAATGCTACAGACGAATATACAGAGAGGAGATTTGAATTGATTATTATTGTTTAATTTATCTTAGCACCACTTTCTCTAAGGAAAAACCATTGACTGAGATTTATAGAGAAATACCATCCTGCTTATATTAGTGTTCCCACCCGTAGTTGGATGTGTTCCCAAGGGGGTTCCCTTCAGGCAAGGGTATTGTCATTAATGTAGTTCTCTCTTCTAATTAGCATCCATAAAAGAAATCCAGGGAAGACACATCACCCTCTCCTGTTTTCCACTAAAAGTATTTATCCCCTTGTTTTGTTTCTCTTTGTTCTGAATTCTACTCTCTTTATGTTAGATTTTTATGGTAAATAATCAAAGACTGACTCGCTCCCGAAGAGAGAAACCTACAGCATATGGACCTCCTCGCAGGACACAGATTTAGCATAAGAAGCAACTTACTTTTTTCTATGGCCATAGCAAGTAAGCTTCCAAAGTGGTCTTTCATGTTCAAAATCTTCAGCAATTAGGCGCTTGCATGACTCAGGGTCAGTGCATCTGTATTTCAATCCAATGTACAATATATTAAATGAGTGCTCATTATATAGTGGGAACAGGAGAGAGAAAATAAAGGGAAACGACAAAATGGTATAGCACTTTCTAATAAAATGGATATTCAGCCAGTACAGAACTCACTTATGGTTTACCGCCTGCGGGTGAGAATCGCTCCTTTGTGATGGAGTGGAACTACGGGTCCACTTGTTCTCAAATGGCTGATCCAGATACAATTGTCAAAAAGGATAGCATATAATACGAACTCTTTTATGACAATAAGAAAAAGACAATCTTCAAAGTTATGCTAATATGAGGTATGTACACATATTGTATACATATAAGCTAGTACGAATGCTACTGCCATAACTTTCTTACAATGCACAAGGGCTCATTTACAGAGTAATCAAACCTTAGTTTGATTTTGATGTTTGGCACCAAAATCAGATCCACCTTTTGGAAGCGAATTGCCCTGAACACCAGATCCAAACAGATTTGGCTTTTGTTGTTGCTGACTTGTGTGAGGAAACTGTGAGCCATTTTGGACACCAAATCCATAAGGATTTGATTTTTGCTGTTGCTGACTTGTGTGAGCAAATGGCAAGCCATTTTGGACCCCAAATCCAAAAGCATTAGGTTTTGGTTGTTGCTGACTCACATGCAGAAATTTACAGTTTTCCCCATATCGGCAACTGCAAGGAACAAAAGGATAGCACATTAAAAAGTATATGATATAAAACTGGCAGACTGAAAGTAAAAGACTATCTTGTTTTGAGCTAAAGTAACCAATCCATTGATATTTACACACACACACGCACACATAAAGAAATAAAAGGTGAAAGGTGCATGGAGGCAACTGTTCAAAAAATCTACAGTGGATATTTTGACACATTTCCATCTGTGTATTTTGACACACATACAACCCGTTTCTTAATGATATAAGAAATGGGGAGAAAACTATACAACAACATGTGCAATCTATGGTGGGGTATATTAAACAAAAATGAAATCTCAGAGCACAACCAAAGGAGTATTTTTCCCAGTACAAAGAAAACAACTGTAATAACTCTAGAATCACAGAAAACAGACCCTAAATCAATATAGAGTCAATGGCTTAGATTTCTAAGATTATTTATTATAATTGTCAATTGCACTGGACAAACTATTTGTCTTTTGCCTATTAGGTCCTCTGTTCTTGCATTACATTTCAAAAGATAACACACAATTTTGAACAAAGAATGTAAATGAAAAAGAGTGGGGGGGGAAAAATAGTAAGTGAAAGGAAACAGGAAATAGTTACAACAACATTATTTAACAAAAGGACATACATTTACCAGTTAAAACATTAACACATGTATGTAGACCCTTGTGGTCCACCCCTTCCCTGGACTGCGCATACGTGGGAGCTTCGTGCACCGGGCTGCCCTTTATGTAACATGAAATTGGATCATAGGGAGCTAAATAAGGTGGTGCAAGGGCAAATACATTTTATTTGCACGAAGGAAGAGAAGGGGAAGATTTATTTTAAGTGCAGGAAAGCAGTGCTTCTCATAAAGCTAGCAAGCAGAACCACCAAGACACATGCAAAGCTACAGGAAAAAAGAATTATAATGAAGAAGTAAAAATGACCTACCAGGAAGAAAGTGTATGAAGGAAAAATGAAACAAGCAATGACGCTAATATTTTTATAACAATGAGGCTGAGAACTAACAGGAAACACATTGACACTCAAGTGATGTACTGGATGCTGCTAAGAACAATTTGATCTAAATCAGCTTTCCAGGTAAGAGAGAGTAACCATGAATGAATATAGCTATGTGGATCGAAGTGGATAGGTACCAGCTTGCTTTAATTCATGGTTCATACTTCATAATGATAATCCACAAAATACTCCCATTGGAGGAATTTGTGGAGGTAGTTCCAAAAGGAAGTTGTAAACAAAGGTTCATCATCATCAAACCTTATCCCAATTAGGGGTTAGCTACATGGATCTTGTTCCTCCATTCACCTCTATCAAGTGTCATTGTTTTATTAAGTCTAAGAGTTATTAAATCTTTGCTCACTACTTTTAACCACATCCCTTGGGCCTTCCCCTTGCCCTTTTAGAGGCTTCAACTTGGATCGACTTGCTCCTTCTAACTAGTGCCATTTTTGGTCTCTGCTAGACATGTCCAAACCATCTAAGTGTATCCTCCCTTATCTTGTTACCTATTGGTGCTATTCCTAACTTTCCTCTAATGTTTTCATTTCTAATTCTATCTTTAATTCTATCTTTTCTTGTCTTGCCACTTATCCATCCCAGCATCCTCATTTTGACTATGCTGATCCTATGTACATGTTGTTCCTTAACAACACAACACTCTGATACATAGAGCATGGCTAGCCTTACAGCCATCTTATAGAATTTTCCTTTCAGTTTGAATGGCACCCGCCGATCACATAAAACTTTAGAGGAACATCTCCATTTGTTTCAACCCGCTTGGATTCTTTGGGTAACATGCCTCTCAATCTCTCCGCTTTAATTAATTATTGATCCCAAATATCGAAAATGGTCCCTTTAGGGTACTTCTAAGTTATCAATCTTTACTAGTGCTTCCTTCTCACTCCTCTCTTAGCTATGCATACCACATACTCTGCCTTAGTTCAGCTAATTTTAAATCTTTAAAATCTATACCATCTCTCCAAAATGCAAGCTTTGTGTTTACAGCCTCCCTTGTCTTATCAATCAAAATTATGTTATCTTCAAATAACATGCACCATGGAATCTCTTCGTGTAGGTGTTTTGTTAACTCATCCATAACCAATGTGAAGAGGTATGAGCTTAATGCCGATCATTAGTGCAATTCTATGGTGATAGGAAAATCATCAATCTCTCCACTAATGGTCCTAACATTTGTTACCACTCCCTCGTACATATCGTTGATTCTGTCTGTGTATTCCCGTGAAACACCTTTCTCACCCAACATCCACCATATTAACTCTTTAGATACCCTATCATAAGCATTTTCTAAGTCAATAAAGACCCTGTGAAAGTCCTTCCTCCTCTCCCTATATTTCTCCATTAATTGCCTAAGGAGGAAAATAGCTTCCATGGTAAACCTCCCAGGCACAAAACCAAACTGGTTTTCTGACACACTCGTCTCATGTCTTAGCCTCTTCTCAATCACTCTTTTCCAAAGTTTCATGGTATGACTTATAAGTTTGATCTCACGATAATTAGTGCGACTCTATATGTCTCCTTTAGTCTTATAGATTGGTATGATAGAGCTTTTCCTCTATTCATCTTGCATTCTCTTTGATTTTAAAATTGTTAAACAACTTTATCAACCAAACTACTCTAGTATCTCCCATATATTTCCCAACCTCTATTGGTATGCTATCACATCCCAGAGCCTTTCCTAATTTCATCTTTTTCAAGGCCTCTTTCACTTCAAGGATCCTAATCTTACAATTGTATCTATATAGTCCAATTTTATTTGGGTTTACAGTCCTTTCAATCTCTACACTCAGGGTCATTGTCATTTAGTAATTTTTGAAAGTAACTTTCTCATATTTGATTGATCCCGTGATCTTTGACTGAAACCCTATGGTCATCACTTTTGATGCAGTTAACGCGTTTAAGTCCTTACTCTTCAGTTCTATTATTTCTGCAAGTTTGAACACATCTTTCTCACCTTCTCTTGACTCTAATATATTGTAGAGATCATCATATGCCTAGAGTTTAGCTTCACTCACTACTCTCTTAGCAACGTTTTTAGCATTCTTATATTGCTACAAGTGTGTGTTATTTTTAGTCCTTTGCCATGCTTTAAAGCATACCCTTTTCTCTTTAATATTTTTTTGCACTTCTTCACTCAACCATCAAGTTTCCTTGATTAGTTGCCGTTTACCTTTGAATACTCCTAAAACACCTTTTGCCACTTTTTTAATGGACTCAGCCATGTTAGTCCACATTGTGTTTACTAATGTTTCATTGTTTCACTTTCCTTCAATCATCAACTTGTTTATTAATGATGTTATCTTCTCTCCTTTTAAATTCCACCACTTAGTTTTTGGACACCTATTAAGTTCATTTCTTTTCTTCCATCTCTTAATGTACATATCGATAACCATTAACCTACATTGTGTGGTGGGTATCACCTTACAATCCTTATACATTGATCTTTTGGTATTCCTAATTAGAAAGAAGTCTAGTTGGCTTTTATATAGTCCACTTTTAAAGATTATTAAGAGTTCATCCCTCTTCTTAAAGCATGTATTTGTTAGAGCTAGGTTATATGTCAAAGCAAATCTAGGATAGCTTCTCCGATCTCATTTCTTTCTCAAACCCATATCCTCCATATATTCTATCATATCCTTTCTTTCCTTTTCCTATATGAACATTTAACTATGCTCCTATAATTACCCCCTGCCCATCATCATCATCATCACCATCACCATCAAGACCTTATCCCAACTAGGGGTCGGCCACATGAATCTTGTTCCTTCATTCCCCTCTATTAAGTATCGTGGCTTCATTTAGTCCCAAAGTTTTTAAATCTTTTCTCAACACTTCTATCCACATTCTTTTGGGCCTTCTCCTTGCCCTTTTAGAACCTTCGACTTGCATTGTCTCACTCTTAATCGGTGTCGTTTTCAGTCACCATTGGACATGTCCAAACCATCTAAGTCTAATCTTCATCATCTTGTTACCTATTGGTGCCACTCCCAAGTTTTCTCTAATGTTTTTATTCATAAGTCTATCCTTTCTTGTCTTGCTAATTATTCATCTCAAGATCCTCATTTCTACTACGTTCATCCTATGAACATAATGTTCTTTAACTGCCCAACATTCTGATCCATAGAGCATGGCCGGCCTTATAGCCATCCTATTAGAATTGTCGTTTCAGTTTGAGTGGCACCCGCCGATCATACAAAACTCTAGACGCACATCTATATTTGTTCCAACTCGCTTGGATTCTCTAGGTAAACTCCCTCTCAATCTCCCCACTCTCACGAATCATCAATTCTAAATACCAAAAGTGGTCTTTTACGAGGACTTTTTGGTTATCAATCTTTATTAGTGCTCCACTCCAGCTGCACTCCTTGCTAAAATTGCATTCCATATACTCTGTCTTAGTTTGGCTGATTTTAAATCCTTTAGATTATATTGCTTCTCTCTATAACTCTAGCTTTGTGTTTACACTCTCCCTTGTTTGATCAATTAAAGCTATATCATCTACAAATAGCATGCACCATGGAATCTCCTCATGCAAATGTTTGTTAACTTATCCATAACCAAGGTGAAAAGGTCAGAACTCAATGTCGATCCTTGATGCAATCCTATAATGATAGAAAAATCACTAATCTCTTCTCTAGAGGTCTTAACATTTGCTACTGCTCTCTCATACATATCTTTAATTATGCCTATATTCTTCTGCGAAACCCTTTACTCGCCCAACACCCTCCATATTAACTCTCTAGGAACCCTATCATAAGCTTTTTCTAAGTCAAAAAGGACCATGTGAAGGTCTTTCCTCCTTTCCTTATATTTCTCTATCCATTGTCTTGGTAACAAAATAGCTTCCCTAGTAGACCTCCCAAGTATGAAACCAAGCTGGTTCTTTTATACACTCATCTCATGCTGTAGCCTCTTTTCAATCATTCTTTCAAAAAGTTTCATATTGTGGCTTATAAGTTTAATCCCCCGATAATTAGTGCACCTCTATATGTCTCCTTTATTCTCATAAATTGGTACAACATTTTCTTTAATTTTATAATCTTGTTAAACAACTTTGTCAATGAAACTACTCCAATATCTCCCATATGCTTCCAAACCTCTATTGGTATACCATCGAGCTCCAAGGCCTTCCTGATTTTATCTTTTTCAAGACCTATTTCACTCCAGGTGTTCTAATCCTACGGTCATATCTATAATGTCCAATGTTATTTAGGTTTACAATTTCAATCCCCATATTTTTAGGGCAATTGTCATTTAACAATTTTTTAAATTAACTTTCCCACCTTTGTTTAATCCCATCATCTTTTACTAGTACCATTTGATCGTCACTTCTAATGCACTTAACGTGGTCTAATTTCTTACTCTTCTATTCCCTTATTTGTGCAAGTTTAAATACATCTTTCTTACTTTCTCTTGATCCTAGTCTATTATAGAGATCATAATATGCCTTAACTTTAGCCCCACTTACTATTCTTTTGGCAATCTTTTTAGCATTCTTATATAATTCACAGTTTTCATTATTTCTAATCTTCTGTCATGCTTTAAAACATACCTGTTTTTCTTTAATAACTTTTTGCACTATTTTACTCCACCACCAAGTTTCATTTACTAATTGCCTTTTACCTTTAGATACTCCTAAGACATCTTTTGCCACTTTCTTAATGGACTCGGTTATATCAATCAACATTCTATTTACTTCTGTTTCACTATTCCAGTTTCCTTCTGCTATCAACTTATTTGTGAGAGAGGTTCTTTTTTTCCTTTTTAAGTTATACCACTTAGTTTTTGGATACCTATTAATTTCATTTCTTTTCTTCCATCTTTTAATATAGATATCCATAACCATTAACCTATGTTGTAAGGTTAAACTCTCACCAGGTATCACCTTACAATCCTTACACATTGATCTTTCGGTATTCCTAAGTAAAAAAAGTTTATTTAGCTTTTATAGATTTCACTTTTAAAAGTTATTTAGTGTTCAGCCCTCTTCTTAAAGAATGTTTATCAGGGTCAGGTTACATACCAAAGCAAAATCAATTATAGCTTCCCCCATTTCATTTCTTTTTTCAATACCATACCCTCCATATACCTTATCATATCCTTTCATTTCTTTTCCTACATAACCATGTAAGTCTGCTCCTATAAATATCCCCTCTGTGTTGAAAATTTGTTACATGATTCCCGTCCATATCTTCCCAAAACTGTCTCTTAATTCAATCTTTTAACCATACTTGTAGTGCATATGCACTTCTAACATTTGTGATCTTGTCTACTAGAATAAGTTTTATTATTATAATTCTATCACCATTTCCTTTAATGTCTACAACTTTATCCTTTAATTCTTTATCCACTTTTATCTATACGTTATTTCAATTATTATTCATTCCTACGTACCAAAACTTATACTCATCGATTTCTCTAGTTTTAACCCCTTTCTACTTAGTTTATTAGATACAAGCGATGTTAACTATCCTACGTTTCATCGTATCTACTAACTCCAGAATTTTACCTGTCAATGTCTCTATATTTCATGTAGCGATACTAATCTTATGCTCTTGAGCTAGCTTATTTACCCACGCACTTCTCGACTCCCATAACATAAACCCATGTATACTTTCCATTGCATCCGGGTTATGATGCAACGTGTCGCTTCTAAGGGGACACTCTATCAGCCCTTGCCCATTTTCCACTTCCCCGGGGATCTGATGTAGCATGTCACTTCCAAGAGAATGCCTAGCAACCCTTGCCATTTTCTACTGCACCCGGGATCCAATGAGTGCGTCGCTTACGAGGGGCGCCTTAACTTGGGAATTTCTTGAATTGCTCCTTCCCTATCTTCCAAGAACTGCCTCTTAATTCTATATCTTCTAACCTTACTTGTAGGTCATATATACCTAAAACATTTATAATCTTTTCTCCTTAAACAAGCTTTATTACTAGAATTTTATCACTAGATCTTCTTACATCAACAACTTTATTTTTTATTATTTATCTACTAATATCCCTACATCATTTTTATTATTGTCCTTTCCTTCATATCAAAGTTTATACCCATTGGCTTCTTTAGTTTTAACCCCTTTTCACTTGGTTTCTTAGATGCAAGCTATATTGACTTTCCTACATCTCATTGTATCTACTAATTCCATACTTACCCCTATCAATGTGCTTACATTCCATGTGGCGATACAAATCTTATTCTTCGGAGCTAGTCTCTTCACCTAAGCACATCTAGAATGGTGCGGAAACTCCTAATTACTTTCAACTACACCTTGGTTCTAATGCGTCGTGCTGTTTCCGAGGAAATGCTCTAGCAGCCCTTGCCCATTTCTCACCACGCACAGAATCCCGCTGCAAAATGTCCCTTATAGGGGAATGCCATAAAAGCCCTTGCCCATTTCTCACTACATCCAATATCTGATGCAACAAGTCACTTATGGGAAATGCCCTAACCTTAAGGAATGTCAAAATAAGATTCATGTTATAAAGTTTGCCAAAGGATTTTTCTCCGGTTGCACTAGATACAACCCTCCTTTACTCGGGCTTGGGACTGGCAGTGATCATAAAATCACACAGGCTGGGTTTGTCAACGAAGGTTCTCAGCACTAATTCAACAAGTTCATGTATTTATTTTGGTAGCGTGTCCTCTAATATTATGGTGCATTATTTGTAGCACACGGGAGGACATTTGGCCATTCGAAATTGGCCACATCTTAGATTAATGCACCGAATTTTTTTTGTTGAATTACCTGAAGCACTAGCATACTATGACTTAAAATGTACGGGTAATAGAGTTTTGAAGCAGAGGTGGTAAAATAGACCATCCAGAGGGTTAAGAACATCTATTTTTTGGGCAATCACAGAGCCAGGATTTGTCCTATGAGGTTAATGGTTTGGATCACCATCCATCCATGCCCCGAGGATAGTATACAAAGCACTATAACTTAAATCGACAGTAACTCTAGAGTATAACTTCATAACAAAATCGGATTCCCCACTGTATATAAATAGTTATCAGACTTCCTCAGTAGGATACTATATAAATACATTGATAACTTACATTGACTGCAATGCTCTGATTATAACTTCCTAACTAATCTATGATTAGCACTGTGAGGCATTATCAGACTACCTCAGTTTTGGTAAACTTTGTTCTAAGTATATTTCTCTTTTCCTCGATTAAATTAAGCTCCATTGACAAAAACACAAGATAGTTAGTAAGTCACTGAGAAATGAGTTTGCCAAGGAGAACCAAGAATTAAGAACATTCTGTTCGTATCAAACAGCCGATTTGAATCGTGTAAGAACCCTAAATCAATAAAACGAACACTTTGTTTGTTACCAGTGACTAGTTAAAAGAAAGAAGAACAAACCCAAAAAATCCCCAAAATCGTCCATTTACATTACTACTGGATTAAAGGAAGGAGAAGGGAAAGTAAATTGATTTGATGGACTGCATATTGACTGTGAGAAGGGAAGCTCGTGGAGTTGGTAGGGGATTTCAGAGTATGAGATTGAAAAAACCATTTAGAGAAGAAGAAGAGGGGCTGATTACTCGGATTTCAGAGTATGAGATTGAAAAAACCGTTTAGAGAAGAAGAAGAGGGACTGATTACCTGCCGTTTTGAAAGTTTCTGCAGGGCTCTTTCTTTCGATTCATGGTGTTCTTGCACGCCCTGCCTTACCCAGTCTCTGAATGCATTGGCACCAGAAAGCCCACCGAACAAGTACACATGAGCAAGTCTGTCGGGAGGAAGGTTGCCGATAGGGTATGTAAAAAACCCTGGACTCTTCGGATTTTATCATTTGTACCCCAGATTCTAGTTTGGTGCAATTGCACCCCAAATTTAAAGACAATGCAATATCACCCTACCAGGTTAAGTAGTTTTTTTACGAGTTTAGTTTGCATCCCGTGTGGTTATAACTGCCAATGTGGAATCTACTTTTCAGACGTGGACTTTTGCTCTATGTTGGGAAATCTATGGGGTAATCTTCAAGCAAAAAACCGTAGCTTTCTACTATAGTTGTCAAGTAAAACTTGATGGAAGGGAATGGAAGAAGAAGATTCATGATAAGGCCTTGATGATGATGATGATGATGACGACGACTCTTGCTTGGGATAAGGCCTCGTTGATGATGATAATGCGAATGTTATGTTTGATTTGTATTGTTTGTTTAGCAGAGTTGTGTTCTTCTTTTTGGAATCAAATTGACCAATGTTTTAGGGTTTTTTATACGATGGTCATATGATAGGGATTTTGGGCACTTTCTATCTCCTATTGCATTGTTTTCGGTTGCCAATGAGAAGGATCACCATTAGCCACTCGGTTTTTCAGTTGTTCATGGAGTTTTTTGCCCAAAATAGGTGCTCTCTCTCTCTCTCTCTCTCTCTCTCTCTCTCTCTCTCTCTCTCTCTCTCTCTCTCTCTCTCTCTCTCTCTCTCTCTCTCTCTCTCCTATTATGTCGTTTTCCAATTGGCAATGGAGAAGAATCCTCGACCTAATGGTTGTGGGTTTTCAATCAAGATTTTGTAACTGGTATTTAGTAGACAACAATACTGGGAAGTTGGGTTTATTCAATGTATGAAATTTCTATGCTTTGTTTTAAACATGAGGTGGAGAATCTTAAGCTAAGGTTTAATGGAGATATTGGAATTTTTATTAGGAAGGAGGGGTTATAGACATAAAGATGGTTGATTGCTGAATTTTTTCCCTCTGCTTTTGTTGCAGTACTTGGTAATGGTTAGCTTGAAGGACTCTTTCAAGGTAAGAGATGAGTAGACAACTATAGCTTTTCTCTATGGTCTCCTCTTTAGAGAAAAAGACAATTGCAATATTCCAAAGTACCCTTAACACGTCCATATGTGAAACCAAGGCTAGGTATGCATGCCACCTCAATTACCAACTAACAACATTTGATAACTTAATGACGTAAGCTACTATTGCAATTTGTCTCTCAAATCTAGGGTGCATTTGCACCAAATCAGAATTGGGTGCAAATGATAAAATTTAAAGAATCTAGTGGTTTTTACATTTTATATCTTTCTAATATGCCCAAACCTCTATCCAAACTAACTTTAAGGGACGTAGCCTACACTAGATTGATCCCACCTTTAGATGCTCTGATCTAATCCATTCCATTGTTTGACCTCCCTTATTTGAGCAACATGCAAGAATTTATGTCTGTTAAGTGTTCAATTTTGGTCAAAATACCCCTAATTTAGCATTCAATTAGATCATCTAACTGTTCAATTTTACAAAACTTAGCTTGATTTTGAATTGAACTCCAATTGACCATCCAAACCTTAATTTTTCAAAATCAACAGTCAGATGATCATTAGAGTTAATTAAATAACTAATGTACGGTTCAGATGATTCTGATTTAGTTTTTTCTTTTGCAGATTAACCAAAAGAGGCGTTGATGGATACGATTAAAAGTTAACAGTGCATATCATCTTAAAGGAAAATGGATGGGCCAGATCACTCATGAAGATGGATGTGATAGTTTCCTAGAAGACAATGGAGCTAAATTTGGAATCATGGACAAAAAGGAAACCCCTTCCCCACTTTTCCTTTCTTTTCTTTTTCCTTCTTTCCTTCCTTTTCTTTTCTTTTCTTTTTTTTTCTTTTTTCCTTCCTTTTATTAACAGGTTTTTAATGTTTATAAACATTGTTTGAGTGTCAAGTGTACATATATAGGATGTTTGTTATTCAATTTTATCCAATTGGTGGAGCTGGAAAAAAAATTGAAAAAAATACTTTTAAAGTCATTTTTCTCTAAATGACTTCAAAATTAGAGATTTTTAAAGTCGTTTTGTGAAAAAATGGCTTTAAACCTCCAACAAAAAATGGGTTCTTTGAAGTCACTTTTAAAAAATGACTTTAAAAGTCACAGCTTTTAAAGCCATTTTTTTTAACTACTTTAAAAGTCCTTGAATTTCTAGGACTTTTAAAGTTGTTTTTCCAAAAACGACTTTAAAAACATGTGACTTTAAAGTTGCTTTAAAAAAAAAAACTTTAAAAGTCCTTGAATTTTTAAGACTTTTAAAGTTGTTTTTTAGAAAACGACTTCAAATCTTTATGACTTTTTAAGTCGTTTATTCTAAGCGACTTTAAAAGCTGGTGATTTCCAGAGTCGACTCGGTAGAAGTCACTTTCTAATAATTATTATCTTTTACCAACTTTAAAAGCCATCTGTCTAGCAGTGATATCTAAATAAGCAAGAAATTAAACTAGAAAACATTTTAAAACTACAATTAATAGAAAATAAAACTTCCTGAGATTACCATTAACTAGAAAATAAAACTTTCTAAAATTACAACTAAGGAAACTATCTAAGATTATCACTAACTAACAATTAAATTAACTTTCTAAAACAACCATTAACTAGGAAACGAATGTAAGGAACAAATTATCTAAAAATAAAGGAAAAAGAACAATTTTACTAATGGTGAAATTATAAGGACTTGTTGCATAAGCAAGGAAAAGAAAGAAAGTATATATCCATCAAATCCAGGCTTGAATTCCATTGTAGGACCGTCATGTTGTGTCACTCAACAGGAGCTTGTACACTTCTCTTCAACCCCAAATACACTAAATTATCACCAAGCTTTTCATCCTCATTATCCCAACATGCCACAAACCGACAAATCCCAACTATTGATCCTCAGGAATTATGTATCAGGGCAACTAAGGAATGATGATTCCTAACACTTTTCCTAAACAATTACCAACCAATAGGGAAAGAAGAATGATGGAAAATGAAATAAAAAGGTTATTGCATTTTTCCTAAGATAAGAACTCTTAAAAGAATGAGGATAACTTTAGAGAGTTTAGATAAAGAGGGGATTATAGGTTAATTATCTTTAAAGAAGTTTAACCATAGAGGAGGTTTCCTTCCTTAAACATGAAGTATAAGTAAAGAAAACAAATTGGTGACAATTGTCCATGTTTTACGACTCTCCCATTCATAGCCTTAGGATATAAAGCAATAACTAGGTACATGGTGTATTCCTACCCTCCAACATAAATCTTTTAGCTAGGAACCTAGGTGACTTATTGATGGGTTTGCGTGTTTCCCTTAACCTTAATTAAGAAATCAAAAAGTTTCCTTACTTCTAAAAATCCTTTCGTTTTCCTATCCAACTTCATAAAAAAGAAATTAGCAGGAGTGAAAGAGGAATGATGCATGAACTAACTAAAATGAAATATGCATGAGATCTAAAATTAGAAAGTGGGTGTGTGCATGGAAAGTATATGGAATTAGAAAGTGGAAAGATAAGAAAACATGGAAAGAGTTTGTGAGTGAAGGAAAATGAGATTGGAATAAGAAATAAAGTGAGATGCATGCAAATCTAGAATGGAATGATCCATGTGTGCAATTTAGAAAGTGTTTGTATCTTAAATTGAAAGTATAATGCTTACACTACATGCAACTAAAATACATGAACAAAATATGATATGTATGACTTTCTAAACTAAAAGTTCTTCCTAAGTCTAAGAATCTAATACGCATGAAGTTTCTAAACTAATCCACAAAGGTAAGCAATGGGAAATAGGAAGTCAAATATGTGTTTCTAAGATAGGAAAAAGCTACTTCTAAACTAAGAAAGTTCTAGATCTAAAAATCTATCATGCAAATACTTTCTAAAATGGATTTAAACTAATCTTAGATTCCTAAGATGAATCAAAAGCAAATTAGAAAGTTTCTAAAACTACAAAGCAAGGAAATATAAGATCTAAGCATGGACTCTAAAATTAGAAACTACCGACTTCTAAAATACAAAAGTACTTAAAAACATGGAAACTAAGCAAGCTAAATGGGAAAGTATGCCACAACCTAGATCTACAAAGAAAGCCTAACCTAAGGAAACAAAATTATCATGCAAATCTACCATGAATGTAACCTATGCAAGCTATTAAAGATGCCATGTAAGTGAATATGAAAAAGACACATCCACCAAAAGTTGGTGGAATGAGTTGAAATCCTTATGCTTGAATGCTTGTAAACCCTAATGGGATGGAGATATGGTATGTATCTACTCTAATCTATGATGGAAGGAATTGTCATGCAAAACATGAATTACAAAGTAAGTAAAGATGAGAAATTACTATGCAAAACTAAGGAAAATTGCAACTAATTCATGCATGCAAATCTAAGTAACATGAAGGATGATGCATGTAACTATGTTAGCAATCTAAATAAGCAAAACATAGATGAACACATGCTTGAAGAAGGAGAATTAAAAAGATAGAAGGTGGTAAAGAAAGCAACAAAAAAATAAGCAAAAAGAAACTAGATTACATTGAGACCCTACCTTTATCTCCAAGGAATTAGATCATGAAAGCTTAAAGGGAGCTTGGGCAAGTTGATTTTCCTCTCTCTATTTCTCCTTTGATTTAGTTTTGCACTCAAGGGAAAGTTGAAAGATAATAACCCTATTCACAACACCTTTGTTTTTATATTTCTAGTATAAGGATTAAGGAAATTCAAGGTGGAGATCAATCCATTTTAATTAGGAACCAAGCAAGGGCTAGATGGAGGGAGTGGAATTCAAATATAGGAATGGAAGATGAGAATGGAAGAAATAAGATGGGAAGGGAAGGGGAAAGGAATAAGAAATCCTAAGCAAAGAAGGGAATAAGTAGGAAAAAGAAAGAATTAGGAAGGAAAACTAAGGATGTGATTTCGAAGTGAAGGAAGGAAGTGAAATCAAATTAGAAAGTAGCTGTTGGAGGCGGAGGGGGCATGATTTTCATTAGAGGAAAGTGGGAGTGGAAAATGGGAGCAAATAAAAAGGAAAAATAATGTAAAAAGAAGGAAAAGAAATTGGGAGAAAAAAGAATGAAAGAAATGGAAAATTGGTTGGAAGATCTAATGTTTTTCACAATTAGAAAAGTCCTAAGGAGGGTGTGGCATAGAATGCCCACGGGTGTGGTTATGTATGTGTGAGTGATTTAGAAATCATAAGATATATAAACCCTTGGATGAGATTGGATGGTTGAGATCTTCCTTTCCTTAGGATTTTAGGTTGACTTTTTAACATGGGAAACATGGCTAGGGTTTTGCTCTTTTTCAATACAACATTCCTAGCCCTTGGATGATGCCTACCCTTAATTGAATGTTTGGGATCCATTTGTAGATGTAAACCTTCTTTAAACATCATTTCTTCTCCACCGTTGGATTAGATTTCCTTAGGATGAATGGCCTTTATTCTTGTAAATCTTCATATGCTCATGTGGATCAATTGTGCTTCAATATCTTATATGGAAAAGGCATCCACTCATTGGTTGATTCTTCATCCCTTTGGTTGAGTAGGAGAGAGAAAATAAGTGAAAAGTCTTCATGTGGTTCCATTCTTTTTTTATTGTTGAGAAGCTTTCATTGTATATGATTCCAATGTATGTGAATTGAGCTTATTTTATAAGCTTTAAAAGGTGGTGACATGTATGCATGCCCTTATGCATGGGAATTTGCCACTTTTTCACTTTTGACTTTGATAGTGATACACAATCTTTTTTTTAATATCCAGGACTTTATTTAGCATGTATGGCTCCTCAATGTAACTTGGTTTACAAAATTGCTCTTTCACAGATAAAGTAGTCATTTCTCATTTTTTCATTTATACCATGGACTTGTAAAATAGTAGAATTAACCCTAATTAGTGATAATTAAGTGCTTTTTAGGGTTAAAACCTTCCAAATATAAGGATATCTATGTAATAAATATGCATATATCAATCATCATCTCTTAGCCCACTTAGGTTAATCATCACCTTCTCTACAATCTTAACCTCTACAAATTAATTAAAACCAATTAGAAGAGACTTAGAGAAGCTTCTGAGCTTATAGGATCCTCTTGAAAAGAAGCAAGTTACTCTCACTCTAGTAGCTTAAAGGTAATAAACTACATTGGTATTTAAATGACCAGCACTATCATTCAATGAATCAGATTACCTATCGCCAACTAATGAGAGTGTGAAGTGGTTGATTAAGTAAGGATTTAACTGGTAAGCAATAAAACAAGTCTAAAAGAGAGGAGAAAATTAGGTTAGTAATAATCTAAAAGTTATTGCCAAGAGAGAATGAAGAAAAATAAAATACTTTTAACTTGTTTGCTTTTATGTTTAGAATTATTGTGTGTCCTTTGATTGCACATCATTTGCATATAGGATGCATCATTTAGCTTAGGTTTCTTAGTTTAGTTTGAAAAAGGCACTCTTTCATTGTACACAATTGACTTGTTTTTGCTGTATACAAATTTAAGTCCATTGTACCAATATTTTGGTGTCGATCATTGAATCTTAAGTTTAGCACAATTAAATCTTACGATCAAAAGGACTGCAAGGCGAGGGTTAAGAAATTAAGCAGATCTAATTAACCTCCAACAACATACATGGTAGACGAAGTAGTGGAAGTCAAGCTTCTTAGGGACTATTCTATTCCGATCCAATTTAACTCCCCTTAATGTATTGTATTACTTGCAACTATTGCATATCATTTTGAGTTAAAATTGAGTGTGATCTAACTTCCACCAATATTTTATAGTCTAGATACTATCAAATACAACAACTTCTCTGATAATTCAATTCATCTACAACAATTGTTCAAGAAATTCCTGAACAAATTTTTCCTTGTCCACAAACCAAAGCCCTCATGAGAGAAATCATTAACTTTCAATAGAAAGAGGATGAGCATCTTTATGAAAGTTGGGAATGGTGGAAGGATCTTTTACTTAAGTGTCCCCAACATGATTTTAAAAAATAGCAACATACTTAGCATTTCTACTAATGTTTGATACTATAGAACTGACATGTGATATATGCCACTAGTGGCAGGCCTTCATGACCAAGAGGGTTGTGGAGGCCTAGAATTTCTTCAAAACTTTATCTAAGAATACCCAGCCTTAGAAGAAAGATTGTTTTGTATGACATAATGGTAACTCCATATTTGTATAGTAAAATAGACATGTTGGTCTACAAAGTTGACAAGATAGATAATTTGTCACATCAATTAGAAGCTTTCATGGCTAATAGAACTTCTATTCATCACATACCACTACTCCTTGTCCATTAGGCTCTACTTTTCCTAAATATTTCTTAGAGCAAGTGAATGTAACAAATGCCTTTAGATATACTAGAAACAATAATCCTTATACTGAGATCTGTAATCTAGGATGGGCTAGGCATCCAAAATTTTCATGTTCAAAGAATAACCATCATGGGGGACCACTAACCCTTTCACAACATTTTCCTTGCTCCATAATTCCTTACTAGCATCAAAATCCTCAGCAGTTTTCATAATAACCAAGGAAACCATCTATTGAGGAGACCCTTAATTTGTTTATGCAAAATTCATTACAGTTCCAATAAAACAAAGCATGTTCTATTACTAAGTTGGAATATCAAATGGCTCAGCTTTTTGCTACATTGATTGAGGGAGAAAGAGGAAATTTTCCTAGTCAACCCAATCCAAACCCTAAGGGACAGTTAGAGATTGCTGCATCATTTAAAGATCAACAATTTCATGTGCGGGCCATATGGATCTCCACCCTCATAAGTGGTAAGCAAAAGATAAATAGATGGGCCAATGAGGAAATAGAGAAGCTTATAAAACTAAAGAAGGATAATGAGCAAACTCAACCATCCCCTAGTTCTCTTGGACCTCTTCTTGAAGCATGATATATGCCTAAGGCTCCTTATCCTCAGCATCTCAAAATGGCAAAGAAGGGCACAAATTTCTATGAGATATGGATATTTTAAAGCAAGTCAATATAAATATCTTATTACTCAATACCATCAAGGAGATACCCTCTTATGCTAAGTTGTTAAAAAATATTTGCACACAGAAGCAAAAGCTGAATATGCAAAAGAAAGCTTTTCTCTCTGAGTAGGTAAGTTCGATCATCCAACACAACACAATTCCAAAGTATAGAGATCCTAAATGTCCCCTAATATTATGTGTCATGGGGGAACACACCACTGATGAGGCCTTTACTTAACCTAAGGGTTAGTGTTATTGCCGTACTCCATCTATGTGCAACTAAGATTAGGTGAGATGAAAATGACTACCACCACACTAAAATCAGCAAATCAACTAGTAAAAATCCCACGTGGTTTGGTTGAGGATGCACTAGTGCAGGTTGACAAGTTTTTATTCCCTGTGGACTTCCTTATTCTAGATACCCAACCTGTATCTAATTTTGGTAGTCAGATCCATGTCATCACAAAATCATAAATTGTAGGAATGGAATCATGAAATTATCCTTTGGTAATATGAAGATTAAGCTCAATGTCTTTAATCCAGGACAACATCTCAACTCTATTGATTATTTTAAGATAAATATGATTGAGAGTCTTGTTCATGATACATTCCTCACATCCTCCAACTCTAATCCACTTATGGCACTTCTTGAGTCTGCATCATTGTTGTTTTTTATTTAAACTCATAAGTGCATAAATCAATGTAGTATTCTCATGCAAGCGAGCTCAATCCCCATGAGGAGTGAATTATTGTGATGCTAGTGGTTCCTACTTTAAACTATCTAACCTAGCCAAAATTCAAATAATTTTTTTAAACTTAAATTAAGAATGATAATTAAAACATGAAATTAGAAACTAAGTAAAAACAAGAAATAAAGACTAAACAAAAATAAGAAACATTCTAAACGGAAGACTTTCCTAAAACATGCACTTTCTAAAATTAAAAATTTTCTAAATTAAAAACTTCTAATTTTATAACTTTCCTAAAATGCACTTTAGAAACTTTCCTAAACTACCTTTCCTAACATGAAATTAACAACTAACCTAATGGAAGCATGCATTAACAAACTACTTTCCTAATTATACAAAACTAATAAAAGTAATCAACCAAATCAACTATTTTAACAAATAAGACAAATTTGATTACTTTTCGACTAACTAAGAGACAAACTAATGGAATCAAACTAGAAAAATAAATGAAAGCAATTACTAATAGCAATGAAATGAAAACTACCCAATTAACATACATGTAACCATATAATGGTATGCATGATTCATTGGATATGAGTGGATTTAATCAACTCTATTGAAAAGCTAAGCATGCAATTCTACTTCTAACATTAACTAAGCTATCTAATAATCTAATTGGCCTCTTGAAAAGTCAAGTGAACAAGATTGACATACACCATTCATGCAAGAAATTCTAGAAGTAATGTGATTGAAACATTCAATGACTATAACATGTAAAACATGGAATTAATCACTTATAATGCATTCAAACATTCAACAACAAACTTAACTTATTGCTAGACATAAGCATGAATTGAAAATTCCACTAATCTCATTAAATCACATCCAAAAAGTCATCAACATAATATTCCACACATGTAACCCAAGTCTAAAAATTAAATGCTATTACAATGATGTTCACTTAATCTAAATCACTCATCAATTACAAGCTAAACTCTTCTTTAATTGTTCCACATTCACTAATGAATAAGCGTGCTTGAAATCAAAGAAAAATCCTATGCAAATTTAAGGCAACAATCAATGGAACTTAAGCAATCAAATATGGAAATTCAAGAGGGCTAAAAGAGAAATAAGATGCAATGGAAGCTAAGGAACAAAAATAGATCCAAGATGACTTCCCTTGACTGTCACTCCAAGGGAAAACCAGACTTGAATCTTAGTTTAAAATCAAGAAAAACTAAGGGAAAACAAATCAAAAGATGGCATGAAAAGAAGAAATTTTAGCAAAGGCTAACCAACCTTTAAAGATGAATCAAAACTATACAAATCCTAGGTTGAACACTTGAAGAAGAAGTATGGACCTTGGAAGTTTGTAGCAGCACCAAAAAGCATCACAAAATATCAAGCAAAAAGAGTACAAAAGGCTGGAATGAAGTGGACATCTCCTTCCTAATGGAGGCGTCCTTTTACAATGGAGAAAAAAAGTCCTTTTGATTGGGTTTTGGGCTGATTTTATAATGATTGTCCTATTTTTCCTAGGATAACATAGTATTAAGGTGTGGTGGGAATTAAAGAAGATCAAATTGAAGGGCTAGGATGGGGGAAAGAGGGTAGACCTCAATTAGGAAAGTGGGTGGAGGAGGGTCGACTTAAGGGAGGGCAGTTAGGTGGGAGATGCCACCTTTTTAGGAAGGGGCATCTCCCCCCTTCCAAAAGTTGTTGAACTCCTATCTTTTAGGAAAGTAGGTGGGAATGAGATGGGAAAGGGATAAGAGGTGTTAGGTGGAGATACTTGGTTGGTTAGGACATTGCCTAAGAGGTGGAAGAAGTGAGGGTTTTGGAAATTTGTAGTGAATCTTAAGGGTGAGGTAGAAATTAAGGAAAACGTGAGCAAAACTCTAAAAATTGGTTGCTCTTATCCCATTGGTCCACGTGCCCTCTTATTTTAATAGATTTTTTCTTAATTATCTTCAAAATAACTCATGGATAACTCTCTTGAATCTCCTAAAGTCCTAGCCTTCCATTTAGCTTAGCTTGATGGTTTAGATGGTTAGCTTTGAAGGCTTCATTGGCTAAGCTCATGGCTAGCTTAGGAAGTTTCTTTAGCTTGTTTTCTTGGCTTCTACCCTTAACTTGAGTGGCTTGTGTCGTTTGTCTTGAATTCCTTAGCTTACCAACTTCTTTCATGACTTACATGACTAAGGTAGCTTAAAAGGCTTTCATGCAAAAACTGTGGGAATCCGTTGCTCACTTCATGGACCAACTTTGGCCATCTATAGCTCCTTTAATCATATCCATTACTAGTTCTTAAGATGATCTTACCCTTTATCTCATGTTGAAGTGATCAATTTAAAGCTTTGACTCGATCTTTTGATCTTGATCTTCAATTTCATCTCGATTGATCTCGGCCATTGGATCAACATCTTAATTATTACAAAAAGTGAAAATCCTAATTAAATTTTAGAAAAATATGATAAATTACATAATTACCTTGGACTATCTTTTGGACTTACAATATAACAAACTTTTGCTTCATTAGGTCAAGAATGCATGTGTTATGAATTTTGGTCTAAAAATCCTAATTTAATGCTATAAGTTATAACACATGGATACTAATTAGGTAGTTTTTAATGAAACATTATCTACTTATCAATCACCACTAAAAATTCCTAATTTGAAAGCATAAGATGAGCCCCTTACACTTCATGACTCCATTGATGTTCCATCTATTATGAAACCACCTCAATTAGACCTAAAAACTTTACCTAAAAGTTTGAAGTATGCCTTTTTAGTTCCATCTGAAACCCTGCCTATTATTATAGCCTCTAATCTTAATAAGGATTAGGAGGGTAAATTATTTGCTATTCTTTAAAAACATAAAATAGCTCTTGGGTAGTCAATAGCAGACATAAAAGGTACAAGCCCAACCATTTGCATGCATTATCTTGAGAAAATTACCAAACCTTCTAGCAAAATGCAAAGGCAGCTTAACCCTGATATGAAGGAAGTTGTAAGGGCAGAGGTGTTGAAATTGTTAGATGTTGGTATTATATACCCCATGTCTAACAGCTCTTGGGTCAATCTAGTTTAAGATTGTACCTAAGAAGTCTAGTGTCGCAGTAGTCAGAAATGATGACAACTAGTTAGTCACCACTCACATGACCATTGGGTAGTGAATTTGTATTGACCAAAAAATTGAACTTGGTCATGATGAAAGAACACTTTCCTCTTCCTTTTGTTGACCAAATACTAGAAAGATTAACCGATCATCAATTGTTTTCTTGATAGATATTCTAGCCATAACGAAACTCCAATAGCACCAAAGCACTAAGAGAATACTAGCCTTACTTGTCCTTTTGGAACTTTCTCTACTGTTACATGTTTGTTTAGGTTATGCAATGCACCTTCTACTTTCCAGAGGTGTATGATGAGCATCTTCTCTGACATGGTAAAGAATTTTCTAGAGGTGTATATGGATGATTTTTCAATGTTTAGATCATCTTTCCATGTGTGCTGGGCCAACCTAGCTTTTGTGTCAGCTAGTTGCCAAGAAAAGAACCTAGTACTCAATTGAAAAAATGCATTTTATGGTGAAAAGTGGTATGGTGCTATTGCACATAATATCTTAAAATGAAATTGAGGTTGATAAAGTAAAAGTAAATCTCATCTCTAATCTTCCACTACCTAGGACTGTGAAAGAGATTCAATCATTCTTAGGGAACGCTGGATTTTATTGTAGATTCATCAAAGATTTTAGTCTAAACCCCTTTGTAATTTATATGCAAAGGAGCCATCTTTTGACTTTGATGAACATTTATGAAAGCATTTGAGTTAGTGCCCATTATCGAATCTTTTCCAAATGAGCAATTATTGCACATTTCTCAGTTCCTATGGTTCGCAGATATTGTCAACTATCTCATTACTAATCAGATATCATCACATTGGTCAAAATAAGATAGGCCAAAATTGTTAGCTGAGGTTAAGTACTTTTTATAGGATGATCCATATTTATTTAAGTTCCATCCTGACCAGATCCTTAGGATATATGTTCCTAATAGTGACCAACAAAATATCATCTCTTTTTTCCATGATCTTGTAAGTAGAGGCCATTTCAATGCAAGAAAGACTGACGCAAAGGTTTTGTAGTGTGGATTTTTTTGGCCTACCATTTTCAAGTATTTTCATGCTTACTATATTGCATCTAACTGTTGTCAAAAGATAGAAAGCAATGGGACGTAGGAATATGATGCCCTTAAATACAATCTTAATTGTTAAACTTATTTATGTCTGGGGTATCGATTTCATGGCACTTTTTCCTAACTCCTTTGGAAATTTATACACTCTTGCTAGAGTAGGCTATGTGTCCAAGTGGGTAGAAGCTATACTGTGTAAAACAAATGACCACATGGTGGTGGTCCAATTTTTAAAAGATAATCTTTTTGCATGATTTGGTACTCCATATGCTATTATTAGTGATAGTGGAAAATATTTTTACAACTGGGTATTTGAATCATTATTGAAATGATATGGAGTAACCCATAAAGTTGTAATGTCCTACCATCTACAAACTAGTGGACAAGTAGAGGTGTCCAATAAGGAGATTAAGCACTTACTGACAATAATGGTAAATTCTAGTCAAAAGGATTGGTCCTTATAGCTTAGTGATGCACTATGGGCTTATCATACTACGTTCAAGACTCCCATTGGAATTTCACCCTACCATCTAGTTTAAGGAAAAACATGTCATTTTCCAGTTGAGTTAGAACATAAAGCTTACTGGGCAATGAAACAACTCAACTATGACTTAGACAAGATACGTACCCCCAGGAAGCTATAACTCCTAGAGTTGGAGAAAATTAAGAGAGATGCATACGATTATGCATCACAATACAAGGATCATATGATGGCAGTTCATGATAGACATATTTTGCAAAAATCCTTCATATTGAGTCAAAAGGTCCTTTTGTATAATTATAGATTGCATCTTTTTCTTAGTAAATTAAGATCTCAATGGACTGGCCCTTTCATGGGGTTGTAGAAATTGAGAAAAATGGAGTTGTGTCCAAGGTCAATGGTCAAAGAATAAAACCTTTCTTAAAGTTTAGAAACCTTGGGGGGGAGGAGGAAATCCATCTCATTGATCCTTTTTATCAAGATTGATTCTACTGCATATTTGTTGGATATTATTAAGTTAGTTCATATAGTTTGCATTTGGATATGCATTAGCATCATTGTACATTATTTTGCATAAGCTTATTCACATCATGAGATTAGTACATTATCATCACCACATAGGTACAATTCTCCTTATTCTCATCTCTTAGCTTTATTATTTCACTTGTCCATAATTAGAGTTCTAAACAATGAGAACAATGTTTAATTTAATTCTAGGGGTGGGATATTTCCAAAGTTGATGTGTTCAAAGCTAGATTTTCATAGGTTTTTTTAGTCTTTTTGAAGTTTTAAATAAATAAATAAGAAAATAATTTTTCTTTAGGTTTTTGTGGTAAGTCCCTTTACATGGATGAGAATTCAAAATTTTCAACAATTTAGTGTTATCCATTGGACTTTAGCTTATTAGTAGATGTGTATACAATTAGTTTACTATTTTGCTCTTTTTCTAAAGTTTTTCATGAAAATTAAACACAGAATATTCATTGCACAAAATATCCATATATATAGTTTAAGTTGAAGAGTAAGTATAACTCAGAGATCCTAAAGAAGATTAGTGGAGTCTTGTAACCCATGTGAGATTAGAGCCATTCTTTCCTTTTGAAGGTTATACATAAATTCCAAGTTTTATTCAGCAAACATTAATTCCTAATTGGTCTCATTATTCTTCATCTTGGTCAACTATTAATAAATAATATTAAAGACTATACCATATATCTCTTGAGTTTATGACCATTTTTAAGTCATATGAAACCTAGGAAATAACAGAGGTTATCTTTGTTAAACCGTAACTTTAAGCCCGCCCTATTCTATTTTTCATTAGTCAGCTTTTCTTGCCAAGTAATTCACCCTTACCCATATTCAACCCTAATAATATATCCATTACCTAATTTGTTTTGGACATATGTAGAGATAGTTGAAGAATTATCTTGATAAAAGTATAAGTAATACAAGTCAAGAGATGAACATCCAATAATGGAGGAAAACAGAAAAAATCAAAGAATGGTTATACTAAAAGTCAAGGAAAAAGAAGCAAATAAAAAAAGATAGCCAATGAAAAAGAGAAATGTTCACTCTTATTGGTAGAAAATAAAATTGTGAATACACTAGTGGAAGACCTTTACATATTTTTCAAAACACCCTTATGTAGCCTTATACCCATTCTTTTGATAGCCAGGTCGGAAGCCTATTTTTCATCCTATTAAAAGTCCTAAGTTGATCTTATTAGAAGTATGGCTTGGATATGGTTATGGATGAATAGAGAGTCTGGTAGAGTATAACACATTCTTCAATAGAGATATCCTTTCCATGAGACCATTTTTGATTTTTTAAAGTTATCATTCTTGGTATGAAAATATGTGAGAATTTGGCTTTGTTGAACATTATTCTACTCACATATTCAAGAGAGTGTAATCTACTTTTGTGAGACTTCTTGCTAAGTATTAAGTATATCATGTGAGATTTGAAGTCAAAGCATACTTTTGAATGGTAATACTTTATTCAGAGAACAATGATTATGCATATACTGGCTATCATCATACGCTCATATTTCAATGTTTAATGAAGTAATGAGATATTTTTAGCATATGGGTACAATTAAGAACTGTTCTTCCTTTTCACTAGTATACTAAAATTAGGAATTTATTGAATCTTAAATAGAAAAAAATTCTTTGAGAAAAAGAAACTTCCATATATGGTTTTTGAAATGTTTATGGGTGTCATTTCTAGAAACCCTTATGAGACTATAACTTGTCCACTAACGGTAACTTAGGACTTTAAAGGCTTTTTGCATATGCTAAATGCAGATGACAACATTTAAGAAAGTAGTTAGGATTTTTAGATTTTTATTTTATAGTTTTGTTCGAGAACTAGCAAAATCTAAGTCTGGGGCTATTTGATATATACAAAAATATTACATAGAATATACTTATATTTAGTAGTGATTTAACTTAAATATTACTAATTAGGGTCTATTTTACAATTTTGCAATTTCAAAGTACAAATGAGAAAAATGGATATTTTAGTAATTTTACCCTTAAAAGAGAAAATTTAGAAATTGAGCTTTATCATGAGCTCATATATTATAAAACATGAAATCTAGAAGTTTGGAAATGGGTGCTAATATTAACTTTAGAACAATCAAAAACCTTAAAGTGAAGATCAAACCTTATCCATACTAAAGAGAGTTTCATTATCGAAAGATAAGATGGTAGATTTCTCATAAATAAATGCTAAATTTCATCACCTTTGTAGAGTTTCTAAGTGAAGATTAAATATCACACATATTAGAACTACCAAACATGTGAAGCACTTAAAGTCAAGCCTGCAAAAGTATATTCCACTCACATTTTCTCTTTCATCACTTAAAGAATGACGAGAGAGAGAGAGAGAGAGAGAGAGAGAGAGAGAGAGAGAGAGAGAGAGAGAGAGAGAGAGAGAGAGAGAGAGAGAGAGAGAGAGAGAGAGAGAGAGAGAGATGGTGGAAAGATAAGATAAGATAAGGAGGAAAGGAGGGAGTTTCCTTAAGGAATCTTCCACCTCCTCTCAACTATTATTTATACACATAAAGTGAACGTGTTTTTCATATGGTGGTGGAGATTTCCAAAGTGCTTTCACTAATCTTCAAGGAGACAAGATAGTTCCCAACCTCTCTTCTTTTTGTCATCTTCAAGCACCTCTCTTCCTTTAACATCTTCAACACATTACTCTTCTCTCACCTCTCTAACCTCCACATCCTATCTATCCCACTATCTCCAACCTTCATATTCAACGTATAAAGCCACTTCTATCTCCCTTTCTCCTTAAATTCATAAAATCCATCTTTTTTATTTATTTTTTCTCCATCTCCCTCCATGGTTGGTTAAGTGTTTCTCTTTAAAGAAAAGTGGTTAGTAAGGAAATGGTCTATAGCTTAGTAGAGTGACATAACAAAAGCTAAGCCATTGTGTGGTGGAGGAAAGTAAGCTGGTAGCGTGGGTTGGGGGAGTTTATAAAGTGGTCTTGTTGAGTGACACGGCAAGAAAAGCAGTGAAATTCATTCCATTCCAAATGAATTCCTATAATTTGCTTTTATGTCTTATTCATGTAAACTTTTCCATTCATAGTGAAATAAAGTGTGCTTTTCATTCTTTAGTTAGTAAGTTGTTTATTTTACTTTACTTTTAATTTATTTTCTTTTAGCCTTAATATAGTTAAGATTAATTTTAAAATACTTAATAGTTGTCATAATCATAATAATAAGATTAGAATAATGTTTAATATGCTAGGCTAAATTTTCATTCTAGGGTTAGGATGAAACTATAATAAGTTTAAGTATATTCAGTTAAGCGATCTAATATAAAAGTGTGCTTAATTATTAATTTAGGAAATAGCAAATTGACTTATATATTTAGTAATTTTTTCATAGGTATGACATATATATCCTATAGTTTAGAAACTAAAAATGATAAGTTAATTAATTGGTTCAGAGAATCTTAGACAATTTGTGCCCTAAGAAGACAAGTTGTACTAGAAATAATAAACTTAATCAAGTAAAATTCTAAAATTGAGAACATATAGACTTTAAGTCTCTTTAATAGAAAAACCTAAGTTACTTGAATATGATATATCTAAATTGAATATAATGGATTCTAACTCCTAGACTTTAGTTAATTGGTTAACTTTATATCTCTTTAGTAATTAAGTTTAATTGATTATTTATTTCTTAATTCATTGGCTAGGTTTTAATTTAAATTTCTAAATTTGAATTCTCATAGGATCGACCCATACGTACACTATTCTATACTCCAATAGATCTGTGTACTTGCAGTCATAATTAGAATGTATCAAATGGCCATCACTCATGTTGATGTACAAACCAACTAAAGTGCAGTTTTTAAAAGAATTTCACCTTTTCTAACTGACTAGGTTGATTTATTAGTTGGTTGGATTGAAGCTCAAAACTTCAAAACCCTTTTTGGATAATATCAAGCAATTGGTTTAAGAAAATTCTTTAACCTACTAGTTGTGCTTGAATTATATAAGTACAATTATCATTTCCATTCTAGTCCATTAATAGCTATAGTGATCGATTGCCTTCATTCCTAGTGAAATTCTTTATATTCAAGTTCAAATCTTCAATTGAATCGATTGATCTAACCAATAACATATAAGTAACTCTCCACATTCTAAGTAGTAAGTTAAGGATATGCCAGTGATCAGTTGGATATTGCTCAAGCTGATTAGTTCTTCAAGGTTAGATATGCTTAGTTTATTTGAAGACATTTATTGATCGACTAATGGTACAAGAACCATTTTGAAAGAAAGTCAAATAAAGATGGTTGGACAATGTCCATTGACCTATTGATGGTATCTGAACCATTTTGCACTTTATCTAAGAGTTTTCATCAACTAGTTGAACTATGACTAGATCTATTGAGGATGTTTGAATACATGGAAATTAAGTTCAATTTCCTAACCATTGTTTCTTATCAGTGATTTGGGGTCCTTGCACATTCACAAATAGGGCTAGATCAACAATATTAATGTTTTTCATCAAAATAAAAATGGCCTAGGGCTTTCAAAAAATATTCTAAAGTAAGATGTTTAATAACCAATTACAAGGCTGTAGATTATATATTTGGAAACTCCACATCCAAGCAAAGTTTAAGGAAATAGTGAAAGTTGTACATAGGGGAAGGAATCTCCAATAGACCACTTTACTAAACCAAAGAAGTTTAAAGCTTGAAGGACCTAGGTCCAAAGTGTATTAGAGACAACTAGGGGTGACATGACATAACATGTTTTGCCTTCAAGTGCAATGTGCCAGCTGCAAATGGATATTTATAAAAGAAGTCTACGGATGGTACTATTGGTGAGTATAAAACAAGGATCATGAACACTAGGTTCAAACAAGAATAATTGGATTACCTATTTGTTGACAAAGGGTTGTTGAGTGTGATTCACTGGTAAAGATAAATGTGAAAACAACACTTCCAGACAAAGAGAAGATTATTAATATTCTAGTTATCAAAATCTTTGTCAAAAGATTTTTAGTCATTGTCTGCGTGTTGTTTAGGTGGCGTACAAGGACAAAATATGAAAGAATATTTTATAAGGTGGGATGATTACGTTATTATACAATTTAAAAGATGATCCAATGTAGTAGCTTGAGAAACTGAGAAAAGTAACTGTATCTAGTAAGATATAAAAAGGGATAGCGATACTTATCTGTACAGCAAGTTTTTTTCAAAGAACATGAGATGAGATCCTATGTAGTTTACTTGTTGATCTATGGTTGAATTTGGAAAGTATCTTAGATATAGAGAAGATTAGTAGTCAAATTTTGGTGTACTTGATATGAATATGTGAATAATTATCCTAATGAAAGTGAATGTGCTAATTCTTACATAGGCTAGATACTTCAAAAGTTTTAGGCTATTGATTGGTTTTGACATCCTAATTGACCTAAGTATGATGTTTTGTAGCATGATGGAAGTCTGATTGTTCAACTTAAAGTACCTAGGGTACTTAATAGTCTATTGACAGACAAAATCTCAAATTCAAGATTGGAGGTGGAAACAATAATCTCAATGATGAACAGTGAATAGATTCAATGAGAATAAAGTAGTGTCTCAAGATGACTTTGTAGTTCGAGTTGATTAGAGTAGTTGATGACTACGATGATGAGACTAGGAGGAGCCTAAGTCAATAATGGCATAGATTTATCCCAAGATTGGTGGCCCAAGAAGTGGAACCATTTATGATAATACATGACATGACAATGTGCTAAAAATTATGTAGCCATTCAATAGTAAAACTTCCAATGAGAGGAATATAGAACTTTGTCTATACCATCTGCCTCTTGATGGGATGAGCATGGTTCTATTTTGGGGCAAGACTCTATTTATTGAATATGGTGGCTAAAACCCTTTTAGTAGACATACTGATTGGGTGACACCAGAGACTTTGGGTGATTATTGTTTACAAGAAGTGACACCAAGAGGAATGTGAAAAAAACCTATTTGGATTTCTAATAGTGCCAACCCTACCTTATATTATTTACTCGATTCAAAGGGAATAACAAGCTATAAGACAATCAAGAGTGTACTACATTCCCATGCTTGGTAGTATTGTAATGGTGGTTGGCATTTGTGTTATAATGGATCTCTAGGTCTTCAAACTATGATTTTTATGCAAGGGGACATTGCTTTTGCTAATTCTAATTGAGGGCTATATCAAATTTGGTCTATTTTCGGCATCATATATTTAGTTAGCACATTTTTCACAGTTAGCAGCATAGTATCAAGGTCATCAATATCATACATCAATTCTCGAGCCCCGTTGTTGTCCAGTACATTCAAATGGGTTTGAGGTTGAATCATATCATTTTTATTTTTATTTTTGAATATGTTCTCACTAGGGATTTGAACCAATATGATCATCCACTTCCTATAGAACCTATCACTAAAAATACCCCCAGAAGGGGCTAGGTCTAAGCAGAGTGAAAAGGATTTTTGCAAAATGGCTAACCATCTATAGATTCACCTATTTCAAGTGTGGAGATGAGGCGGCTCCAATGAGATTAAAGGTTATCTCTGTAGTGCTTGGTGAAATGGGATTTACACATATAGCCTATCATAAAGGCACACAACTTAAGTACTCATATCTCCTTAAGAGAAGTGCGTGTTGTAGTTTTTGTTTATCAACAAGGTAACAATTTAAGACTTTGTGCCCTACTTCCCTAATACTTATTGAATTGTAAACACTAGGAGGAAGTTCAATACTTTTGTTTATTTTCTATAATGCATGGATCTTGTTGTATGCCTAAGTTATTAATTTGTATAGACATATACGTTTCTTTGTTGTTTTCTTGATTTTTAATTTAATAACAAGTGGAGAAATGTAGTTTAAGCTATTTTAACTTTAAAAAGAAGTGGGGATTGTTGAATTGGATTTAAAGTTTTTAGTGGGAACTACCAAATATGACTCACATTGTCAATGAGAAAGGGAGATGAGAAAAGGCGCCTCTTTACAAAGAATTGCTTCTCTTCATTTTTCTAACAAAAGGCTCTTTTAACGAGTGGGTCCATATGGATACTCTTGTGAGCCTACTTGTGTGCATGTGTGCTTCCCACATGCTTGCCATTAGGATGGAGCTCTTCACTAAACTAGGCTGGGCTATGGGCTTCTGATGATTTCTTGATAGTCATTTTGGTTTTTTATTCTTTTGAATTTTTAACAATGCTCTACCAAAGTTTTCTAAGATATTTGAAGTTGAAACTTTTTGGAATATTGTCCTTTTTCTGTTCAATCTAGGGTCTTTGAGACTCTTAGGAATATCCATGTTATCACACTCTTTGGGACTTTAAATTTAAAGATAAGTTTTAATACGTTTTGAAACTTGAAACTTATGATTACCTTATTATCTTAGTCTTTATGACTAGAAATTTGAAGACAAGTTTTTGCACTCTCTGAGACTTAGAAATTGTATTCTAGATTATCATATTCTCATGACTTGAGATATGGGGGTGTTTATATCTTTCAAAGGTTATATTGAACTAGCTGAATAGATATAAAGTAGAGGAGATTTGTTTTTTGGCACAGAAATGTTTTTTAAGCTTTCTGAGGCATTTGGTATTTTGTAAGGCATTTATTATCAGAAACCGAAGTACAACCTATTCTGAAAGTGCAAATTAGTTTCTGGATTAGTTTGGTTGAATCCTGAAGGCATCAACTATCATCAAGAATTTACTTTAAAAGGTAATCTCTAAGCTAAGGTTCAAAGGATTTAGTTTAGTTTCCAAAAAATAGTGGAAGGTACTACCCAGACTCGCTTGTTTTGTGCTGATAATATGATGGTAGTCTATTTGTTTGGATTTTTGTGGTGAGACGCCATATTTACTCCTTGAGTTGTTGTTGCTATTCAGTTTGTTCTTGGTATTATGCTCTCTACATAAATTAAAATGCGTTAAAATCCTCCATAGGATGATCATAAATCTGCCCCCATCTAGACCATGAACTTCCCCACAACTGCTTTTAGACAATGAATTTCCTTGGTTGCTAAAAGAGGCAGTCCTAACAAATTGTAGGTCAGACTCATCATCTCCCTTCCACAGGCCTATAACCAGCCAACCAGTAAGGTTTTTGAGAAAGTAAAAAGAGTCCATTGTCAATGAAAGCTAGACTCTTATTAACTTGTGCCTATCAGTCCATTCAGGCATAGAAAGAAACACAAAGCAGACCTCTACTTCTCATGACACGAAACTATATCCACAAGAGCCTCCACAAGAGCCTCCAAGTTCTTAGTAGAACTCCCTTCCTTTCCAACGGCAGCAATTGCAGCTTCTTTAAGCCCCATAATCCTCTCCCTCATTTTTCTCCCTTCCTCTTTACGCAAAACCAAATCAAAAGCCTTCACCACTCCTTCCTTAGTCAAAATTCCCCCTTCGACACCCACGCCAATCCCCCACACGTGTGACACCATCCGAGCGTTCAATTTCTGATCTCCAAGGATCGGACGGCAGATCATCGGTACCCCACCGCTAACACTCTCCATCACCGAGTTCCACCCACAGTGCGTCAAGAACGCACCCACTGCTCCATGTTCAAGCACCATAGTCTGTGGGACCCACGGCACCACCAATCCTCTGCCTTTAATCCTCTCCAGAAATCCCTTAGGAAGATTTGGTAAAAGGCTCTCTTTCAGTGACCAAATGAAGTAGGCCTCACTAGCCTCAAGTCCTTCTGCCAATGCTGCCAACTCAGTTGGTGGGGGCGACATTGCCGTGCCAAAGCTAACGTAAGCTACAGATGCTTGTTTCTCGCCCAGGCGATCCAGCCATGCGAGGCAATCGTGTACGTCAACTTTGGGAGCTTGTGGGACCGACAGGGTTAGTGGGCCCAGTGCGAGACACCGGCGGAATTTGGTTTTGAGATCGTCGATGATGGCACGTTCTAGGTCATCGACGGAGTTTAAGACGACAGCAGCGGCACGAGGCGCCTCCTTGGCCATTCGATGGAGAAGACACGAGAAGAGGGATTCCATGCGGCCGGCGACAATACCGTCGGGTAGATCTCGGACCCGGAAAAGAGAGAGGCCTGGAATGGAATCCAGCAGCTGGTCTTGTTTTGCAGGAATTGCTGCTCAAAAAGGAGAAGGAGTTACTCTCAGAAAAAAAAAGAAGAAAAAAGGACAGTTAGAATCTTGGCTACAAAGGCAGCCGAGATGCCTATGGAACTTATCAACCACTTCTGTTAGTCTTGATCTTGATTCTGATTTTATTCTGCATACAACAAATTCATAGTCTGTTACCCATTTAACCCTGGTAACCATAGTTGTCAATCCTGCCGCGGTGGCCCTTCCGGTTAGCTATTGGACTGGAATGATCCAGAATTCCTTAGTTCGGAACAAAATTTCGGTCACTGTTCCGTAATTTTTAAATTTTAAAACATAAAAAATAGTAAAAATAGGACTCAAAGTCCGGACTGGAATGACCGGGACGGGCGCAAACTCAATCGCAATCTCCGAATTCCGGCCATAACTGAGCTGAATTAACAACTGTGACGGTGATAGTTAGAAAGTTTGGATTCACGAAGAAGATGGATGGCGAGGCAAAAAATCATAAAATTTAGAAAGCATTTAGGTAAAAATAAAGATTTACATTTTTTTTTTACAAAGATATACATTTAATCTTTGATTTTAAATCAATTAGACTATTCGAGAATTCGATAAATTATTTT
Source organism: Warburgia ugandensis (assembly GCA_035236585.1). Classification (NCBI taxonomy): domain Eukaryota; kingdom Viridiplantae; phylum Streptophyta; class Magnoliopsida; order Canellales; family Canellaceae; genus Warburgia; species Warburgia ugandensis. The sequence continues at coordinate 47,266,819 of CP141138.1, read as the reverse complement.
ACAATTCTGAGTTTAATTTTATAAATTGATGTTTAATTTAGAAAATCTGCCCAAAATAAAAAACACATAAGAATTTACTAATTATTACGAAGAAGAAATCGAGAGCTGAAAAGTTTATTATTTTGATTTTAATTTTTTTTGAAATTGCACGGAGGACAAACAAGTGGGGTATTTAAGTTGGTTAGCTATACGAGTTCTTGCAAGATGGAATGTAATAGGCGCCGATGAAAACACCAGTGGGGAGACCCACCTACCGTATCATCTAAACCAGTCATCTACTGGACCCTACTTAGCATGCTAGTGTGCCAACCTTACAGTTCACTATGGGAAACGTTGGGAAATATGTGCTGGCCAGAATCCATACATATTTCTAATTATCCCAACCGTATATCTCGTCGGTAGTGGTAGGATGAGCCATGCGCTGAAAATGTCAAACCTTCTCAACATTCTAAGCCTCGGTTGGTAGACAAATAGGTAGGAAATCGAAATGTAATGGTGTGAATTCAATAAGAAATCCTCCAATAAACCAAAGGCGCAGAATCATCTAACGGTGGAATTTTCTATGCAGGGCTCGTCCTTAGCATTCTCCACCATGACAAACGGTTCGGATGATAGAATCATTGAACTAGGGTTATACCTTTGTCTTCTCATATTTTCAAAAGTATGGCATCGCCCATAAAAGCGGCCAAGAATAAAACCTATTTGATGCTTATAAACATCTCATTTTGTAATCTTAAATGACAGGTTAGGATACAAAAAATGGCAAACTTCCATAGGTCTAAGGCCGCCTAGAACCACTAAATGAGGGACAAATGCGGGATGCGAAGATTTGTATATCAACAATATAGGTCCAATTCCTCTGGATAAATGGTGCTCTAATTGTTCCTCCAGCCCACCACCCTCAACTCCTAAATCCCTCTTGAATCTTTCTTGACCACCATTGCTGTTATATGGTTAGGGAGCAAAAAATCCTATCCACACTAACTCCGTAGGCCCTCCTGTTGGATCATATAATCAAATATATCTTGTTGGGCTTCTCCTGTTTAGGCTACCTACATAACTCATGCACATTCCTACTGTCAACATTTAAAAATGCAAAACCAGATATAAGTAGTAGCTAAAAGCTTCTAATGGGCTTTAAGTCTTTGTTGGTAACCTAAATAGGAGAGTCCCAGCAAGATGAATTGATCGGATCATCTGAAGGTCAGCCTAGCTTGAAGGCTCTTGGAATCAGCCCCGAATATTTAGTTCCACTCTCATGATTAAAAATAGATCTTCCAGTGGCCATATTTTCTATTTTTACAACTACTTTATGGGTTTTTTAAATTTCCTCTTGAACATCTAGACCTGCCAATTGGAACGTCTTATCCACTATCTGAACTGATAGGATATGGAATAGAAAATCCTATCTATGAACGAATAAGAAATTAATTTTAACTATCTGTATTTTTCTGGAATGGATACACTAGGAATTATCCTATCTAAATATATATTTTTAGGAGTAAAATACTATGTTCATTAAACAATAATATTGAGTGGCAAATTAGTCAATTAACATAGGTGCACTACATGATAGCCATAAATTATAGAGTGCATTACATAGAATTACTGCAACTTGTTTTTTTTCCTTTTCTTTTCTTAAATGATGAGGGGATTAGAAGTTAGAATTCACAATTTTTGGGTGTAGAGATAGGCCATATAAGTTGCACTGTTACATTTATACTCAGCCATGTAGTGCTAAGATATCAAAATTAGCTTAACTTAGTTACTTATGGCATTTTTTGAGAGATGTATATTTGCACTCTATGTTGTCTCCTAAGGATTTATGATGAGTTTGGACCCTGTTTCTCTCTACCATGTTCTATCCATCATTCATTTTCCTTTTAGAGTTTCTATGCATATTTTTGCTTAAGAATTCAATGGTTCATGTAAAATGTATTAAAGAGATATCTACTATAAGGAAAGTGCAATATGTACTCAAAGTTTAATGGTACTTTCTTTGTTTGTAATACACTTCTGTAGTTTGTTTATGTATTCTTGCTTTTTAGATGTAAATGATAGATAATCCTAGTCATGGTGAGATTGTGCATGCCCAAGAGAAAGAAAATCTCATAGGAGAGAGATGATTTTTCATATGTCGATGAAACTTCTAGTGTTAAGTGCAAGTGTTGCAAAATACTTCTTTTCTAATTATTCTCACCAACTCCAAGTATGTCAATAGAAGACAAGAACTAACGATGTTCATTTCATTTTCATTTGTGAATCATATTGTTTTAGGATATGGGTTATTAAGAACATAAGAGGAAGATGATGGGAAAATGTATGGTTGTGGGCATGATGCCCATATGACTATGCTTCTTGGAGTTGCTAAGTTGTTGTATCAACTAAAAGATTAAGTTTAAGGAGAGAATGCTCTCAAACAATTCACAAACACTTGGTGAAAATTGGTAAAGTTTCATATGTTAGAGGTTGAAATCCTACTTTAAAGTTCAATGGAATAAAATTGCAGCACATCCTCTTTGGCTTTTCAACAAAGTTGTGGTCTTTAATAATTATTTTGAGTCTCCCATTCTCTAAAATAATTAGCAAAACCAAAAGGTACGGGTAACCACTATCTAAATGGAACTGCTTGAAATGCATATAAAATGGCATATTAATATTTAAACTACTTTTCGAATCCATATTTGTTCCAATGAAATGAAATTCAATGGAAAAGATACGGATTGATGGTGTTCAATCTGTATCCGACCCATTGGCAACCCTAAGAACGTCCATTTCAATCGAAGTATGTGAAATACTTGAAGAAGTGATCATTATCATCAAGACCTTATCTCAATTAGGGGTCAGCCAAATACTTGAAGAAGTGATAAATACTTGAATTTACATCAAAAAGTTGGTTTGTATCATTTTATTTGACAACTAATCAACCATAAAGAACATAAACAGGGGTGTAAATGGTCCAATTCTAGTTCTGCTCCTTGGAAAACAAGAACTGTACCATTAAGATTTTGCACTTCTTGGTACCATATGTTCCAGAGTTCATGTTCTAGTCTAAGAACCATTTTCATACCACTATTTTGTTTCTATCTTGGGTAATTAGTGGTTCTAATACATACAGGAAAAAAATAAAAAAAGTCAAACAATTGAGATGTGATAGTTTTGTGTTATTTTTGTTTATATAATAGTTTATATGCTAGGTAATCATGTATTTATTATTTAACTACTGTATAAGTAAGTAAATATACAACAAAAGAAATAATATAAAAGTTAAAAACACATGTCATGCTATTTGGGAGAGAGAGAGAGAGAGGCTCAAGGGCAGAGCTACCCGCAAGGGAGAGAGTGTTAGAGAGAAATAGCAAGGCAAGGACAAAAGTGGAAGAAGGATTTTCTATCTTGTTTCTAATTTTCTAATGAAAAAAGAAAATAAAAGTTTTTAGACTTTGTGTGGTTTTTGGCTCTTTTGGAAGGAATAATGTGGTTTTTAGACTTGGTTTTCCCCTTTGACATTAGTCACCATGCCTATTTAAAAGTTTATATTTAGAGATGAGTCACAATGGGTTATTTATAAATAATTTCCATATTAAATGCCAGTCTAAATTTAAATAAATTAAATATAAAAATAATATAAAAAGACAATAAATTAGTAATCATAATTATTAAATTTAAATTACTATATTTTTTAATACACTAAAATTTAAAACAAAATTACAGGGGCATTCATGTATACTAATTAATAACTTTTATTTTTGGTTCCGTTTAAATAACCATAACTTAATTTTTTGGTTTTGTTCCCGTCGATTTTGTGATTTCGTTCATACTATTTACGCTCTAAAGAAATAAAGATGACTGAAAGAGAGAGAAAATTACCATCGGGCCCAATCCCTACGGTGCGCCTTAAGTGATCCGTGTAAAAGTGCGCGGACATGCTACAAGCTCCAGCCGCCCAAAGCGACACCCAAGGCACGCCCATACTTTCCGCCATATCACCCGCGAACCACAGAAACGCATCGCTTAACACGCAGTTCACTTCCCCAACTTCCCCCAAACCCTTTTCGAAATTCCCCGGCGTAGCATTCATAAACAACTCAATATCCTCCTGCGGGACTCCCTTAAACACGTAGCCCTCGGGCACGCCGTTCCATACCTCATACAGCTTAACATTTACGGGACTTAAATCGGACGGCAGCAACGCGTTTGATTTTGCTGTGTTGAAAAAGGAGAATTTGACGCCGGGAGCTGATTCCGCGACTTTGCAGACGAGAGAGAAAAGCGGAGCAGCGTGAGTTCCGAAGGGAAAAGAGAAAACGGCGACGTGGGGTGTCTTACACATTTTTGGGGGGTACGGAGGATAGGAAAGAAACAGTTTTATTCGAGGACGGGGAAGCAAAGGTGGATTGTTTATAAAGGGGCGGGGGGTGTTTGAATGGGAGTTGGGCGTTCCCTACGGCCCTCGCTGATGCAGTCTCTGCCTGCCAATGGTGGGTTGATTGGGAGTTGAAGCGTTCCTCACAGTCCTCGCTGGTGGTAGCTCGACCGGGAGAATTGTGGGTACAGGTGCCTACATAATGAACGTACCTTTGTGGGGCAAAACTTAATTGAAGCTGTCCTTTCACTGCCAGGACTAGGGAAAACACGCCCAAGCAAAGCGTCGTAGTTGAGAGACTTACTTGTGTCACAGCACCACGAGGCTTTGGTGCATGCTTTGTCATTAAATATGACAGCTAATTTCTAATCCGATCAATATCCTATCATAAAAGAAAAAAACTTAATTGTGGGTACACGTGCCTACCTAATGAACGTACCGTTGTGGGCAAAACTTAATTGAAGCTGTCCTTTCACTGCCAGGACTAGGGAAAAACACGCCCAAGCAAAGCGTCGTAGCTGAGAGACTTACTTGTGTCACAGCATCACGAGGCTTTAGTGCATGCTTTGTCATTAAATATGACAGTTAATTTCTAATCCGATTAATATCTTATCATAAAAAAGAAAAACTTAATTGTAGGTACAGGCGCCTACCTAATGAACGTACCTTTGTGGGGCAAAACTTAATTGAAGCTGTCCTTTCACTGCAGGATTAGGGAAAAACACGGCCAAGCAAAGCTGTAGGTAGGAGACTTCATTTAATCGCGCATATTAGGCGTTTTTTAAATATGCTGATATATCTTAAATATGCACATTATTTAATTATAATATTTTAAATATATTTGAAATATTAAATTTATTTAATTAAGTTATCTTCGATACATTTAAGATATTAAATTTATTTAACTGTAATATAATTTTATTTAACTGTAATTTATTTGATATATTTAAGATATCAGCTTTATTTAACATATGAAAAAGCTGATATATTTGATATTTTTAAAATATGCCAAACTATATATGCAGTGTAAAATGCCTCTAATTTTAAAGAGAGAAAAATCAATTTCAAACCTATATTTTCTAGTGAGAGAGGAGAGTAAGGGAGAGTTCAACGCCTAACGCATTTTTTCGTTCTAAGCGAAACCTCGAATCCTGAAGAGAAAAAGGAAACCCTAGAACTCTGCTTCCACAAACAAAAGAGCTATAGGAATTTACCATTTCCCACCGCTACCTCGAAAATCTACCAGCATTCTTTGAACAGGTAAATAATGTCCCAAAACACACAACTCAAGAGAGGTCCACTTCACCCACTTTCCCCGCTTCTGTGAAAGACCAAACCAGAGGGAAGAAGAAGAAGGTACACTTTTTTCCCCCCAGTTTCTTCTGCTTCTCGGTGTCCGTATAAAACCTAATACTTGAATGTCTCTCCTAAAACTGATCAGTCTCTCTCTTGAACTGATATCTCTATCTAAAACACTCTTAGCTACACATTATTGTTCCTTTTCCATCAATCTCCAAATCCAAGACATGGGTCTTCCTCCCCGAATCAATCTCTACAAAACTCATGTTTTCTTTTCTCTTTCCCCTTTTAGTGTCTCCAGCTGAAAGGAAATCTTTCCTCACACTCTCTCCTCTCACCTCCATTACTTGTAGCCTTATTCTTGAAACCAGCGGCATGGGTTTTCTTTCCTGGCTTCTCTTCTTCAAAACCCATGTCTTATTTCCCCCATTTTCTCACCCTTTCTCACTCTAGAACAGCTCCTCTTTCTTTCCGTTCCCATTCTGGAACAGCTAGTCATGTATTTATCTGAGAAACCCCGACCAATTGATTTCTACAAGGAGGAAGGAAGAGATATGATGATGGAGGTGAATGGAAATGGTAGCTTGCAGCAGCAGCGACAACAGCAGCAGATGATTCTCGTTGAAAGTAGTGGAGAAGATCATGAAGTGAAAGCACCGAAGAAACGTGCAGAAACTTGGGTTCAGGATGAAACAAGAAGTCTTATAACCTTGAGGAGAGAAATGGATGAGCTTTTCAATACTTCAAAGTCAAATAAGCATCTGTGGGAACAAATTTCAGCAAAAATGAGGGATAAAGGATTTGACCGGTCGCCAACTATGTGCACCAATAAGTGGAGGAATCTGTTGAAGGAGTTCAAGAAGGCTAGGCATCAAGATAGACGGAGTGGATCAGCAAAAATGTCATATTATAAGGAGCTTGAGGATTTGATGAGGGAAAGGAATAAGAATGCTTCTTATAAGAGCCCAACACCTCCTAAAGCTGATACATATATGCAATTCTCAGATAAAGGTTTACACTGGGTGCTTTAACTTATAACTGAGCTCTTCTTGTTTGAGTTTGTGATGGATTCTTAGTTATAAATATAAAGTCTTTGATTCTTGAGTTTTCTGCTTTTTCATTTTGATATTGTAATTGATTGATTATGTTCGTTGTGTTATGACCAGCTTGAGAAACATTACTTGTTTGCATATGTCATTTTCGTAAAGTGGCCTCCAGTGATAAAACCGATGAGCTATTTGTCTGCAGCTGATGCATTTAGTTAACAAGGATGCCAATCTGTTTAAGTATTAAGTACTTGTTAATGACTTTTTTTTTGGGTGACATTTTGACGCTTTAGAAACTCGAAGTCCCAATTAAGATATTGATGAGATCCCAAAATACATAACTAGCCTCCTTTTCTCGCTCCCTTCTCAACAGATACATATGTAACTTATAAGGGATAGCACTGCTGGCCCATAATCCATATTCTGGCGGTTTAGCTACAAGGAAACAAAGAAGGCAACATATAATTTCAGCACTAGGAAGGGGGGATTTGGAACTTTCTACAAGGCTCAATTCAATAATGGTTTTGTGGCAGTTGTGAACGAATGAGTAAAGCTTCAAAACAAGGAGAGACATAAAGTCCAGCAATATTCTCCTGGATAAGAATTTTGTAGCAAAGGTATAACTTTTTCATTGGCTGTCAAACATTGTGATTTTTAACTCATAGGCTTGGATGGTCATTTCAGGTTGCAGATTTTGGCCTTGCTCATGCTTCGACAAGTGGTTCGATTTGCTTTCATAGAGTTGATGTTCTAAAACTTGAGAGTATCTTTTTGTGGAGCTTGACTGTGCTCGTGAAGAAATTACGCTAGGTAAAATAAGAAAGTTGTGTAGTGTTGTGTTGAACCATAACTAGTTATTTAGATGTTGGGAAAAAGTTATCTATAATGGTATGATTTCAGCCACTGCTTAGTTGGCCTGATCAATGCAATATAGTTTAAAAACAGCTTCTAATCATATTGATCGAAGATGTTCACAACATGTTTTGGTATCGGGATAACATTATGACTTCGTCTAGGACAGTTCCAAGCTGCTAAGCATCTGCACATTTTGATTTACTGTGGTGCAAATAACAGATGATATTTCTAGTATATTTTGTTCTAAGTACTCCACCGTCTATGTACCTAGTTTATTTTTCCAAAAAATTGTTTTTGTCTTTTGCTTTACTGCCATTCCTGTTCCAATAGTGATTGCAATTGTCTACTGTAATGGAACATTCTGGTTTTTCAGCTGTTTGACATGCCAATGGTGATTGCAATTGTCTTCTGTGCAAGAACTGCACCATCATTTACAGCAATTTATTCTTTCTCATCTTGCTTGGCATTAGAACTTGTTAGATTTGGAAGCAAACACTCTCAACGCCACATGGTCCTTTATGACATTGATTTACTCAATGCTGATGGAGTCCATTATATCTTCTATATGTTCTTGTTATGATATGATGGAAAATGCAAATTGTAATTTAAGTAGAGTGGAAAATTCTGGATAAGTATTAGATCATCCAACCTTTTACAGTGTAGTCTATTTCTTTTCATTGTGTAATTTGTTTGAAGATTCTTCTTTCTAACACATTTTATTGTGCTTTGATAAGAATACAAAGAGTAAACTTCTATTATCTAGGAAGAGTTTGCCCATCATATTTTTTTAGTAGGTAGGTGGTGACTTGAACTCCCTAAATCACTGGCTTCCCAAGGTTCTTTTGACATTTTCTTTAGACCTTCGTCTGACAGCAGTTTCTGATGCAGATGAAGAAAATCCACCAGGAAAAGAAGCTCAATGTGCACGAAATGAACAGATTTGTGTGGAAGATTACAAATGTAGAAATGCATTGCACTCCCCAGAATTTATTGTATTCATTGGACCATATGTTTGTACAAATGTATTGGAAGATTACAAATACATAGCTTTAGACCATTCATTTAGTTTATACAAATGCAGTGGAATATTGGATTATTGTATTATCCTTTTTCGAAAATGTTATCTTTGTTCTTGTTACAAAATTGAGTACTTGTTTAAATCAAACATTTAAATGGGATGTTTGTTCGTTTCTTTCTTGGAGCAAGCTCTCTCTCTCTCTCTCTCTCTCTCTCTCTCTCTCTCTCTCTCTCTCTCTCTCTCTGAGTTCACCATTCAAAATGATGTTTTCTTTGAATACTAGTTATATCTTTACATTTAATTAGATAGGTGGGATAACCATAAAGATCATCAAAGAATGGCCTATGCTAATATATTTTCAACTCAGCCTCTCCAAATTAGGAATTCTTGTAGTATCAGTCGGTTAACTAAATAAAGTTAAAAAGATCAACTAAGAAAGAGTGCCTTTTGTATACTTTGAATGCTTGTAAAATTAAATAAATATAAACTTACATGTGGGACTATCGTATCTAGTAATCCAAATAATTCACACAAAGGATGAAATTTATTCACCATGCTCTGGGATGTCAAATGGATGGCTTAAAAAGTTTAAAATATCTTTGTAATACTTGTGGACCATAACCTACCCAAACCAGGATCAAAAGATGACGTGTTATGCATAGTGCACATTGATGTAAGAAATCATTTTTAACTTTAGCACCCCTCAGTGAGAATTTTTGCATGTTAATTCTTTGCCTAGTCACATTTTCATAACATCTAAGAGTGGCTTTTCATGTTAAAACATTCTTCTAGATTTCCTCTAAAGAGCAAGAGTGTGTCATATGAGTATTTACATGATACATGTAAGGTTCATTAGCAGAGACTTTGACATGCAATTCACATACATATTTCAAATATAACCAAAGATATCACAGAATAAATGCAACATATCTAAGATATCACAGAACATATGACACATATCTTAGATATCACAGAAGATATCGCAGGAGATATCACAGGAGATGTGCCAACAAAAACGTCAAACATATGCCGTTAAATAAATCCCCCTTACTTATGTCACAACACCACGAGGCTTTGGTGCATGCTTTGTCATTAAATATGACAGCTAATTTCTAATCCAATCAATATCCTATCATTAAAAAAAGAAGAAGAAGCCATAGTTCAACTGATACTATAATCATCCAATCCTCAAAGGTTAATTTTCTACAATGATATCCCCATTCTAACAAATTAGATGCGTGGTCCTGTCAACAAGCGTAGATGTCACAACTTACTATAGGTTGCCGCAGGCCCAAGGATCAGCCCGAGGGTTCTTGGACTTGAAGCAGGGGATATGGCCAGTACCCAAGGATCACATTAATAGCCGACTCTGGAAGATCCAAGCCTTTAGAATTCTGTCAGGCTGTTGGAATTATGTAGAATATGTAGATCTTCTAGAGATGTTCTAGAGTAATCCATCTAAATATCTAACGATTAGGATTCTTCTAAATATCTAGAACAATTCCAATCGTTAGATGTTAGATGTGACATTTGTATTTCATCTTAATCATTGGTTGAGGAGGTGACAACTTATATCAAGAGGTGTCCATTTGCAAAATGCTTTAGAAGTTGTAAGCCATTTTTAGTGCAACAAAAGTTCTACATTCTCTCGAGCTCTCTTATGTCTTTTAAGTTTGAGTGAGTTATCTAGTGGTCTAAGGAGGTAGGTACTACTTGAGCAGGAAAACTCAAAGGCATGCATGGAGGTATAGCACGAGTGTCACATGATCAAAAGGCTTAGGAGAAGCAAGGTCATGACAATAGGTATCAGAGCAAGCTTGAAGGTTTAGGTAGAGGTGCATTAGGAGGCCTGGGGTCAAGCGAGGTTGTGGACACAAGCCTAGGTGGCAATGCTGGAGTACATAAAAGAAAAGCATAAGAAGCATGGTACTAGGTACTAGAGCCGAGATTGGAGCCTAAACCTTACCTTATAGGAGGAGCACTTTGCCAAGTTGGAGCTTAGCATGGCACAATATGTGAGAAATATTACACACATACCTCTATATTTAGATTATTTTAGTCCCTTAAAATTACTTAATTATAACTATTTAAGATTAATTGTACAATTTTACAAGTTTAGAGTGCAAATAAAAAATGCACAAGATTATTAATTTTACCCTTTAAAGAGCAAATTTACTTTCCAATCTAAACTGTGGACCAACACATGCCGATCATTAAATTAAGGAGTTCAGAATGATCATTGATATCAAAATCAAAGTTAGAGTAGTCAAAAATTCTAGATGAAGGATAAACCCTTATTCATTTAAAATAAGATATTCATATTAGAAGCAAAGTGACAGAACTTCTCATGCAAGCATATATGCATATTACTACCTTTAAAAGTTTTTAAAGAAAGCCCAAATCACATATATTAAAAACTTCTAAAATAAAATAAGTTAGAAGATTGGGGCTCATAGAAAACTTTTTCCTTACTTTCTCTCTCCTATTCAACTAATGGAATGAACCACTTAAGGGGTAGCATGAAATTTTCAAGGAAGAAAAAGTCCCTACTTTCAAGGAAAAAAGACTTCCCACCTATGTGGAATACTATTGAAAGTAAGAAAAACTTGGGAAACCTATAGTAGACAAGGAAATCTCTAAAGAATTTAGCAATCCAATCCAATGGTGGAGAGTAAAAGAAGACTTAAAATAAGATCTTTTGGGATAAGATTGCAATCAAATATTATTCATTCAAGATAAGATGATGATGATTTAAGGGAAAATAATAAAGCATTTAAAAGGTAAAAACCCTAACCACTTAGCCATTGTGGAAAACCAAATCAAGTTCTACAGTAAGAGAGATCTCCACCATTCATTATCATCCAATGATCCACATTCCTTACAAAATTTAGAAATCATATACAGTCCCATGAAAATCATGCCTCCCCCTATCCACTTTCTAATTTTAATCCAAATACCACCTAACCCCTAGATTCTCTCCTAATCTCATCTCTTCCTTCCCTCCTAAGCAATCACCTTTTGTATTCTAGAAAAACCTTCTTTCCTACCCAACCTGTCCCCTTTCTTCCTACTCCAACTCATTCCCAAACTCCATTCTAAGTCAAATGCCACTCCCACATACAATTCCATGCCTCCTCCTCTCTCTCATCTCCGTCTCATCATCCAAACCATCTCAACCTTCTATCCTTTCTTCCTTTAGACCCTAGCCATGCATTCCTAGGTCTTTCATTCTTAAAAGCTAAAACTAGGTGAAACAGATAGATGAAGATGAGCCTTATCCAAGCTCCCTTCAAGTATCAATGTTCAAATCCTTTGGAGATAAAGGTAGAGTGTTAACCCATTCCAATTCATTCTTGGTTATTCCCTTTTTCTTTCTCTTCTATCTTTTATCTCTCACATTCATCATACTCTAGCACACATTCACTTAGGATTTTGTTTTAATTAGATAGCTCATGCATGGCATGCACCATCCATCTTCCATTAGTATGCACGCATTTTACAATTTTACTTATTCCTCAAATTTTTATGCAATTTTCTCACATTTCCTTCCTTTGTAGTTCATGTATAACATCTTAGTTTCTTTCATCTTAGAGTAGTATATGTGCATATCCATGTTTCCTTTCCCATTAAGCTAGTTTTTCATTTACATAGGTCTCAGGAATTACACTCAATCCATCCAATTTGAAAGGATGTATGTTTTTTAAGTTTTACACACATGGAATAGTTTGTAGGATTATTAGGTTGCATCCATGGTAGTTTTGTAAAGTAGTTTAATTTATTTTTAAGTATTCTCTTCCATAGTATATTATGTTTTTAGCATAACATTCCATTTATCATCTCTACTTTCCATGTTTTAAGAAATTTCCTAATTTCCTAATTTAGAAGTTTAGTAGTTTTTAATTTTAAGATTTACATGTTTAGATATTAGATTCCTTCTTTTTAGCTTTGTAACTTTCCATTTTTCATTCCACTCATCTTAGGGTTACCTTAGGATCACTTTGGAATCATTTTAGAAATTAATTGCATGTTAGATTCTTAGATTTAGCACTTTCCTAATTTAGAAACTCACGCTTAGCTTAGTTGCACTTTCTAAATTTCTTTGCATTCATTCTAGGATCATTTATTAAACCCCATACATCTTAGTTTCTTAGATGTATCATGCATCATTGCTTTCTAAATCCATGCATAGCATCTTAGTTGCATGTGCCATAGTCCACATTAGTTGCACCCACCCACCACCTTCTATTTTTTTCACACACACACACACACACACACACACACACACACACACACACACACACACACGCACACACACTTGTTTAATTACATGCACCATGCTCTTCCATGTCACATTCAATGCATTGCCTTTCACTTACATCTCTTTCACTCTCACACACCCCATTACCATCTTTCTATTTCCATTCACTTTCTAATTTCATAATACACATGCATACTTTCTAAATTTAGATTGCTTGCACAGTTACATGCATAGTTAGATCAACCATTCATGCATCATTCTACTATATCTTCTTTCTAATTTCTTTTATGGAGTTGGAATAAGAAAAAGAAAAGGAATCTTATGTCTTTTTATGGAAATAAGGGGACTTTCTAATTTCTTAAGGTTGAGGAAACATCCAAATATATCCTTAAAGCCATCTATATTCCTAGTTAAGGGCTCCATGTTAAAGGGTAGGATTACACCATACACCTAATCCTTACTTCATCCCCTAAGACTGGAATTGGTGAGTCCTAATCTAAGGGCAGTTGTCTCGCCTTTCTTTTCTTTTTATTCTATTTCATGTTTAAGGTAGGAAGCCTCTTTTATGGTTCAACCATCCATAAAGGTGAAGGTCTTCTTATCTCCTCTCTTTGTAATTCCTTGAAGTTACCCTCTTTTTTACAGTTTCTTGCTTAAGAAAAATGTTATAACTTTTTTCTACTTCCATTTCCATCATCTTCTTTCTTTTTTAGGATGGTGATTGTTTGGTAAGGTGTTAGGCTTATCTTTTTTTGGCTGCCCTAATACATTATTCCTTAGGATCATTGGATGAGATTTGTTTTAGGTCATGGCATGTTGGCTTAAGGAGATGAGAAAAGCTTGGTGATAACTTTAGTATATTTTGGGTTGAAGTGATGTGTACAAGCTATTGTTGAGTGATACAATATGAGGGCCTACAATGGAGTTCAAGCTAGGATTTGAAAGACTTTTACTTGCTTTCTTTTCATTGCTTGAGTAATAAAATCTTGTAATTTCTCCATTAATTAAATAGTTCTTTTCTTTTCTTACTTACTTTAATTCTTAGTTAAATTGTAGTTTTAGAAAGTTTCCTTATTTATTTCCTTGCTTCTTTATTTAGATAGTCTTTTAGTTTTCTTAATTACTTTGTTTTTTAAAGAGGGTTTACTTTTTTGTTGCTTAGTTTAGTCCTTCCTTGCTAGTTAGTTACTTATTTCTTTCTTTTATTTACTTGTTTTATGTCTTTAATTCCTCTTTGCTTTCCTTATCATTAGTTTGAGTTAGAATTTGTCCTTCTTTTGAATGCTTGGCTAGGTTAAATTGAGAAAAACTAAATTCTAACTAGTTCTGTTTATTAAAGAGTCTTCATGGGATTAGCCCACATGTGGCGATTTTGTACTCCATTACAACCGTGTACTTGTGATAATTATTAAAGCACACCACCGAGTTGTAGAGGAAGTTGCACACCTATCATGTATGTATGACTGGCTTCCTATATGAGATGAGGGAGTCCATGTATGTGTTAATGGAACTACTTAAGGAATTCGTAGTTGCATATGTAAGAGATTACCTACACGAAGAAGGCAAGGAATATGAAGCATGGAATGAGTTGCAGACCATAAGACAGATAGAATCTATTCAAGACTATGTTACTAGGTTTATATCCCTCCTACTTGACCTTTCTAAATTAAGTGAGAAGGATAAGTTTTTCTCTTTATCAATGGCCTACAACAATGAGCCAAATAAGAGCAACAAAGATAGATGGTTAATGACCTAACATTGGCATTATCGATGATTGAGGGACTTACAGAGTTTTCCAAGAATGCAGAAGGGCACAACTCCAAGCCCCACAAATCCCACAATGGGAAAGGGGGAGACAAGAAGCCAAGCTATAAGAAGGAACTTAGAAGTAACATCTAGGCCCCAAATACCAAGGTAAGTTCTTTGAGAAGAACTTATGGGGTGCTTTATTTGCAGTGGGGGCCATAGGCTATGACCTGCTCACAAAATGCTCTACAGTAAGAAGGAGACAAAGCCTAAGAGGAGCCAAGGATGAGAGCCCTACAACTCCTCAATGCCATCAAGGGCTAATTAGAAGACTCCAATGCCCTTAGGAAAGAGTTCATATACATAGAAGCATGTATCAATGGGAGGCCAACTAAAGCTATATTGTATATGGGAGCAACGTCTAGTTTTATCTCTTAGGAAGAGGAGAAAAGGTTGGACTACAAGTTTGCAAAGAGACAAGCAAGATCAAAACTGTTAATTTAGAAACCTTGCCAATCCATGGTTTGGCACAGGACATGGTGATCAAGATGGGACATTGAAGAGGTACGATGAGATTTTCTATAGTTCCCACTTGATAATTTTAAGGTAATTTTAGTCATGGAATTCTTAAGCTTGGCCAAGGCCATCCCCTTGCCCTTCTTTTGGGCCATATGTATAACATAGGAAAGTAGTTCCTGCATGGTCCTAGTCTTCACAGAAAGTAAAGATGGTGTGGAGATGTTATCTACCTTACAACTAAGGGTCTACAAAGAGGTGATCAAACCTTTATGGCATCTTTAGTTGAGAAGGACAAGGAAAAGGTCAAGGAGGACTACCCCAACCTAGCCTTAAAGTCTTGAAGCAATTCAAGGATATCATGCTATCCAATTTACCCAAGAAGTTAACACCTAGGACAGAGGTGGATCACAAGATCCAGTTAGATCCATGAGTCAAACCCCCTACCAAGGTCACTTAAAGGATGGTGCCACTTGAATTGGATGAGTGAAAGAAAACAATTGAAGGAGCCACTTAAAGTCAAATGCACTCAACCATCCAAGGCACTACATGTAGTCCTGATGCTGTTTCAAAAGAAGCATGATGGGAGACTTCGTTTATATATCAACCACATGGCTTTGAACAAGGTAGCTATCAAGAGCCTATATCCTCTACCTCTTATTCTTGATTTGTTTGACCAACTTACAAGGGCACAATACTTCACTAAATTTGACTTGAGATTTGAATAATAAGTCCAAATTATAGAGGGGAATGAGCCTGAGACCACATATGTGATGGGGTATAGAGCTTTTAACTTATTGGTTATGCCTTTTGCTTATCTCTAGTCCACCGCACTGAATAACTTTCCCTTTCTATCTATAGCTCCACCAGAACCGTTGTCCACCCGAAGAGACATACCAACATGCACCAACTGGCCGGACCTCCTCAGCCATGCTAGATAGCCTGCCATCTTCTTCACAGATCTCCTCCACGCACCAGTGCCATGACCGGTCAACCCCAGGGTCCTTTTCTCCTCCTCCATTTTCGGTGTCTTTGCGTCATTCGGCCAGTTTCTCGCTTCAGGACATCCCGGGGAAGGAAACCCGAAATGAGTTTTTCCTCCCGCGCCTTTCTTCTTCCCTCTCCTCCTTCCTCTTTTCTTCTTCTTCCTCCTCTGGTTTCCCCTCCATCACTGTCTTCTCCTTCGTCTGGTTTTTTCTTAAAAACCAGATTTTCCTCGAAATTCTAGTTTTGCCCTTGTTTATTTACAGAAATTACAATTCTATTCTTTCCCCTTAATTCCATCTGTGTCCCCATTTTATTTACATATGTGTCCCAGTTATTCTGGTTTTGTTTTATCCGTATTTTTCTTATCCAGGAACCGTCCAATCTGAATCAGATAATTTAAGGTTTAACCCAATCAACGGGTTAGCCTTAATCAAACCAAATATTCAATTTCTCATTCGTTTCTTCTCCGATTTCAAATTAATTTTACAAGTTCATTCTTACGACATCCCTAGACATAATCAAAGCATCCCATCTTCGATCTGAAATTTATCAATCAATCTGAACCGTCCAAATCTTGAAAAGACAAATTAGCCCAAATCTCTTTGAATTTGATGAATCTGACAAATCCGATCGGTGGATCACTAATCAAGAACATGTTGAAGATATCTGTAAAGGAGGATCAGTTTTTAGAAGATCAGAGTTGAAGATTTTGATACTGTTTGATCTAGAGAAGTAGTTTTTTCTCATTATTTGATTTTGTTTGTTTTCTTCAGGAACTGGAAATTCTGTATTTTTGAGAAGTTGATTAGATATGAACATTGATTCTCATTTCAATAATTCCAGTATTTTTGAGTGATTCCTTTTTAATTTTAAATAATTAAATTTTATTGAAATTCCTACTTTTTAAATCAAGTTATCGTCCGATCAACCCGTACTTGCATAAGGTACACTACAATAGCCCGTGCACTTGCAGTTAAACAATTAACAAGTTTTTGGTGCCGTTGCCGGGGACTTGCAAATAGAATAGGAAAAGAAAGAGTTCATTGATATACTGTCCATACATCAACCAAATTTAAGGTACACACTAGAAGATATCAGGATTTAAGCAAAACCATACCTCCTCCTCTATTAATATCAGAACAATCTTTTAAGAAAGGGCAGAGTCAGCTTATGTCTCAATGTCAAGAAAATATAAGGGAAAAATAGGACCATCCACATCCATATGGTTTAAAAGAATTCACGGTAGTTCACATTGTTATAGAGATTCCACTAATCAAATTTTCAAGGTGGAGGAATTATATTGATTACCGTGAAATTTTGAAGATAGGAGATCATCAGAGTGGTCCCACTCAATTGACATTCATGGTAGTCTACTGTGTTATAATTATACCATCACCAAAAATTTTAAGGTGGATGAAATATATAGACTATCGTGAGATTTTGAAGTGGCGTAAGAAATCTTGCCATTTCATTATTGGAATCAAGAAAACTCAAAGATAAATGAGGATATGTCTAGCTGAAGATGTTAAACTTAGCGCTCATTGGGAGGCAACCTCGAGTTTTTCATTTTTATTGTTTTCTACATCACCCATATTCATTTTAAGTCCTACTTTTTAAACATTGAGGGTAATGTTTTTGTCAGGTTGGGGGTGTAGAATTCTAGCAAATTCTAGTTTTTTTTAGGTTTTTAGGTGCTTTCTTTGATTTTTCAAAAAAAAAAAAAAATGAAAAATTTTAGGTCATTTCCTACACTATGATGAGAATTGGATTTTCTGAAGTATAATCTAAATAACTTTAGCTTATTAATGGAATTGAATATGATTAATTCATCTTTTTACCCATTTTCTAAAGTATTCCATGAATGTAAAGTCTCAGATCACATCTGTACACGCAGTTGCATATAGATGGTATAGATTGGTAAGTTGCTATAACTTAGAAATCCTTAAGAAATTCAGTGGAAATCTATAACCTAAGTGAGTTTTAGAGCCATTCATCCTTTTGAGAGGTTATAAATATTCATAATTTTCTTCAGCGTGCTTAAAGAAAATTGATCTCACAAACTCTTCAATTTTGGCTAATTACCTGAATAATTAGAATATTATCTTTAAAATTTTGGAAGTTCATTGAATTTGATGGATTATAGGGAACCTAGAAAATGATTTAGGTCATCCTTGTTGTTAACCTAGAGACATAAAGCCTACCTAGAAATATTTTTACCACTAGTTACCCAACTTGAGCCTTTTATATAAAGCCTTTTCTTTTGCCCCCTAAATTACCCTTTACCCATATTAACCCAGTATAAATTATCCATTACCCATTTTCTTTGAAAAATCAGTTAGAGAGGAATGGAGAAATACCTTGTAGTTGCAATAAAAGTAGAAAAGTGGATATTAAGAAAAGAAGTATTTTTCAAAGTGATTCAAAAGTGTGAAAAAGAAGAAGAAGAAGTTTGAAGAATCCAAATAAAAGTGAAAAAAAGAAATATTCACTTTAGAAAAGGAAAGAAAGATTTATCAACTTTAGAAGACCTCTACTTATTTTTTGAAGAAACTTTGAATACCCTTATACCCTTTCTTTGGTACCTTGTCCTAAGCCTACGTTTCGTCCCAGTTAAAGACCTATTAATTCTAGGACGAACAGAGTCTTGATAAAGAAATGAATGGATAGGATCTAAAAGAGTGGTATTTCTGTGACGACCCAAGTTTTCATATGCATTTTTAAATGCAATACCTAATTTCCTAAGGCGGGATGCATCCCTACTTGAAAACCATTTTATAAAAACTATGCAATGCAGCAGAAAACCTTTAGTTTTAAACTTATTTTTGAAAACCCCGAGTGTCATTTGCCTTCACAACAACTAAAGTAGTTTTTGAAAAACTTCAGAAATCATAAATATTTTTCCCTAGGTCTTTCCAGTCACAGCACACAGCTCAACTGTAATTAAATACAATGTCATGTCCAAAGGGTTGAGAGTTTACTTACATGTATAACTTTCTTCTTTTTGATTCACTTGCTCGTAGCACTAATATCTCCTGAGACGTCTTCTATTTATGAGTGGAACTATCCTGAAAAATGTTAAGGATAGGGTGAGTATACATTATACTCAGTAGGAGTCTATCACTATTAGTTTTATAATGCATGTGATGTTTTAAAATCATATGCTCTTTCCAAAACACGTGCATGTCTGAATACTCAAGTTTAATATCGACATTAAAATCCATTGTCAAATTGAAATACTAACGACTTAAAGGATCATATAATCCAAAATCAAAAGTATCATATACATATATATCATAACCTCATGATATGCATAAAATGCTTCATGGAATCCAACTCATGGATCTCTAGTATGGTATGGTCGACCAACCTCATATCATGCCATATGCAATGCACATAAATCATCAAACCATAGGGTCCACTATGCCCACGACCTCCTCGCTGTGTGGCCCCCGAGTACCTAAGGACACTCGGTCATAGCCTCCACGGGGCCTATGACACGTCGACCCAATGCCGTGACACCAGTGGTAGCCCCCTATACCACATGCAGTCGACGTAGGGACTTGCCTCTTTTTGGGCGTGGTACCCATCCACCTAATAGTGGTAAAGGCCAGGTGGCCAACCCAGACCCCTCGGCATAGCACCCACGGGCTTTCTAGCCCAAATCACAAAGATCAAATAAGCCAAAACCTCTTTTCAAAACCTGTCCTCTTTGGGTCCCTCACAACTGCCTGGCCCTCGGTACTCCAGCGTCTTTTGGCAACCCTCAAAGACATGCAATCTTTGCAAGTACTTAAATCATGCAATGTATGTACTTTTTTGCAAAACATATATGTGCATAATGTATATGCAATCATTTACAAAATATGTCTATGTACAAAGCATTTATCACATGCATGCTGAATTAAGTCATGCTAAACAAGTCATATACTTAAAACATATGTTCTCAAAACAATAATAGTTCTTTTAAAAGAATCTAATAGTGATAGAGCACCTACCTGGCTAGGTCGCGCTAATCCTTTTGTCCTCGGACGCTCCTGATCATGGTTTGGGGAATCAAGGTTAGTTTGACCTATCTTTTATAGGTTTTAGAGTAATTAGTCTTTTTACTTAGGCATTAGGGGTCTATCCCTATGCCTATGGGTGTCTTAAGGTCCTAATTGGGCCTTGGTATCCTTAGTTTTCCAACGTTCTAGTGGCCACGTGTCACCATCCTATTCTAAGGGTCATGCCTAGCTTTAATTGGGCCTTGATCAGGGATTTTATAGTTTGGATGTGTCTGCGTCATCGACACAGACACAATGCCTTTTGCAGGGCCTCAATCGGAGCTCTAGATCTCAAGTTATAAGCATTTTAGTGTCGTATGTACATAGAGTCTTAAAAATGAAAAAAATCGGAATGCTAGGGCGGTGCGCGACTGCATCGTGTGCCCTGGCTTCCTTAAGGAACCAAAAAACGACGCACTGCTAGCACGCTGCGCGTCTGCGGCGTGCGACTCTGCGGGCGCGTCTGCATACGCGCGGTACTCTCCGCCCGTCTTCCTCTTTAGCGGGCGCATCTACGAACGCGCCCGTTGGTTTCCTCTCAGACGCGTTCGACGCGTCTCATCCGTCTAGGGCATTTTGGTCGTTGGGGGACTGGGGCGTCCTTGGGATGCCCTGGTTCATCCCTGAGGAACCAGTGCGGCCTTGGGGACGTCCCAGGGTCCTTGGTGACTCCCTAGAGGCCTATTCCCCATGGATTTTCATGCAAAAACCTAGGGAAACTGAGCCTAGGACTATGGGTGAGATGGGTTTGGGGAGTTTTTGGGCATACCTGCTTCGTGGCTGGTTTTCTCTCCACGTTTTCTCCTCTTGGTCACTGCTCCTCAACGGTTTTTCTTCAACGTTTTGGGCTTCCATTAGAGGTGCCCAAGAGCTCTATTTATAGAGCTAAGAGAGGGTTCTGGAGGGGGCTCTCATCACCTTTGAATGGCGGTGGAGA